>CM067847.1:513487432-514737432 GCA_034509565.1 Triticum monococcum
AGAAAAAGTTGAGTGAGCAATTCAAGATGTCAGATTGATTTTCTCTCAGTTATTTTCTGGGAATTGAGGTTGATCAAACTAATGATGGTTACTATCTCTCTCAGCATCGCTATACTCAAGATTTGATCTCACGCTCAGGTCTTATTGATACACACACTGCCGCTACACCCATGGAGCTCCATCTCCAATTGCGCCCTAGTGATGGTACTCCTCTTGAGGGATACCACTCGCTATCGTCATCTTGTAGGCAGCCTTGTGTACCTCACTGTGACCCGGCCTGACATTGCTCATGCAGTCCACATTGTCAGTCAGTTTGTCAGTGGTTACTTGAGGGAGATGCAAATACTTCATTCTTCCATAGTGCTGCCAATGGAAGACACATAAAATGTAATATTGCTTCTTTGGAACATGAAGGAAATGTTATACAAGATGAGAAAGAGTTGCAAGAACACATTTCTAGTTACTATAAGAGACTATTTGGTTTCAGAGGACAGGGGGGACATATCTCTTGGTGGAAGCCCCTTGGTCAACAGAGCACATGCTATCAGAACTAGACAATGAAGAGTTGACTAAGCCTTTCACTATGGAGGAAATAGAGTTAGTAGTTAAAGAGATGAAAACCAATACAGCTCCTAGCCCAGATGGCTTACCAGTAATCTTTTATAAACATTTTTGGGAGATGGTTAAAGAGATGGTCAAAAGAATGCTTGATAGCCCGCATGCTGAGGAGTTGCAACTTAGAAGACTTAATTATGGGGTGGTTACTCTGATTCCTAAAACGAAAGATGCTGCAACTATCAAGCAATATCGGCCAATATGTTTATATTATGTTTGTTAGAAAATTGTGACTAAACTACTGACAAATAGGCTTGAGAGAGTTGCAGATAAGGTGGTGAGTAACAGTCAGACGGCATTTATGAAAAACGGAAATATTTTAGATGGGGTGGTCACTATCCATGAGGTGTTTCATGAGCTTAGGAGGACTAAACAAGAGGGGGTCATACTAAAGCTAGACTTTGAAAAAGCATATGACAGGGTGAATTGGCATTTTCTACAAGAGATTTTGCTTAAAAAGGGTTTTCTTTAGTGAGAAGTGGAGAGGTTGGATTAAACAAGTGGTAGAAGGAGGTGCAGTGAGTATCAATATTAATGGAGAGGTTGGCCCATATTTTAAGAGCTACAAAGGATTTTTTCAGGGTGATCTCACCTCTTCTTTTGAATTTCGTGGTGGTCACAGAAAAGGGGGTCACTCAAGTGTACGGCATTCTTTGTCCGTCCAGATCGCGGTACATGTTCGGACTGCTCTGGATTGTAGAGGAACGAATTTCAGGCTACTTTAGATGGGGTGGGCTGCACCCATTCTCGGTACGTACAAGGTGGGCACCCATTCTCGGTTAGATGGGAAATCCTATAGGGGTAGAAATGCTACATGAAAAAAATCCGCTCTTGCTGTATTAGGAATTGAAAGTAAGTCAACTCCTTCCTCTTAGAGCAAGTTGTCGCAGCTGTGACTACTCTTTCTATTTGAATTGAATGTCAGCGAATCACTTGTTTCACTAATGTGACTAGTCTTGACTGCAGGTTTTTTCTTTCTATAGAGAAGTGACTGCGCTAGATATGCTTATTAAAGGTTTGCTTGGTGGCTTCCTTGCTTGACAGGCTTTCCTTGTTGATTGGCTTGGTCTGCTAGTTCCCGGAAATCACTTCCTCTAAGTCTTAAATAGCAGAACCTACTCTTTCTTCAAAGAATGTAGCATACCTAAGAAATGATTTCTCTAACGAGTCAAATCCGTCGTGAAATAAGGAAATGCGCGGATCGCTTCTTCTACCCTTCTCTTATTCGCATTTCCTGCTTACTATTGAAAGAAAAGTTGTTGCTGCTGCATATCCCCTTTTTCCTCTAATTCGAGCGAGTAAAGGCGCAGCTTCCTCATCTTTGCTTTATAGTTTGATATAATATAGAATTGGATTTTGCTTTCCTTTAAGGAGCTCTACTATCTTGTTGATCCACCAGTTCATACTATTAATGAAAGCTCTTTCACCCTGCCCGCGGGTAATCCCTTACTGAGCCTACTCAACCAATCTCCCATTAGCCGCTCTTTACTTTATAGTCAAGCGATTGTAAACTCCTTATTTAGGCTAGCTACTTTGCTGATTAACAAGATTATCGCATTGGAGCTGTGACAGTTATGTAAACTACTTCTCTAGCAAGTAATGAATCTGAGGTCAAAGCCAATGAGTACGCCGGATGTTGCATTTTCGCAGTGAGGGAAGGTTGGCTTGACAGGCTTCGTTCTGGATGTTGTAATCTCTTCTCATGGTCTTTGTTCGCTTTATTATCCCGTTGTGAGAATGGCTAGGACTGTGGATCCACACGCCCCCCCTCTAGTCAGTACTTTCCGAGTAGCGCAAGGCTTCTTCGTTGGCAAATAAACGAATTAATGAACTAATTTCCTAATATGACGTGAACTTGAACTAGCATTGATCAAGTCCATGAGCTCATAAGAAGGAGTTCTTCACGTGAGAAAGTCCACGGCTTAGCTTAATTCAATAAAAAAGAAAGTATCCAATCGACTTTAGGAGCGCCATATGTTTCTATCTGAAACGGTAAAGCGAGGCTCGCTATAAGGGTCATAGCTAGTTCAGGATTGGTAGGAAAGTAATACAAATGATTGTAATATGACAACCCCCAGGGGAGCTAGCCTTTGTGTTAAGATTAAAAAGAAGGGCCCTCTTTTCATACGACTCGGTGATTCCATTGCTCTATCCGGCCGCAAGATTCGATCGCGTACAGCACGAGCACGAGATGGGTTGGGAACTTAGAAATGAGCTATGCTCCAAGAATTGACCCCTAAACTACCTTTGCCCGCCTTTTCTTGTAGAATCCATTCCCCCTCTTTTATATATTTAGAATGCTTTTAGGGCTAGTGGAATGAGGCTGGAACCCATCAATATCGCTAAACCGGGAGAGTTGCTTGTGTTGGGTTCAAAGTTTCGCTCTACCAAGGCAAGATATAATAGAATATAATCTAATCTAATATGCATCCAGCTTTAGCTGAATATCGTGAGTGTTCAGCGAAGTATGCTAGCCATTGGCCTTACGTTCAGGATACTCCTTTCTGTCTTTGCGATGTTTGGTTATAAGAGAATGTTGCTCTTCAGAAAATGCGTATAGCGGCCTTCGTCGATGGGACAAACGCTCCAGTGTATGCGTTACGAGGCAACTAGCATTTTGTCATGGAAGTTCGTGAAACAATGTCATGTCGCGACTCGACATGTTAGAAGGAGCTAAATCAATAGGTGCCGGTGCTGCTACAATCGCTTTAGCCGGAGCTTAGCAGAAAGGTGTGATTCATGATCTCGATCATTTAAATGATCCTATCCTTAAGATTGGTTTTGGAAGATATGTCAAACATTCGAGAATGGCGCTGTTGATCTAGTTAGGTTTCTAATTGTTGAGTGTGAAGTTCCATTCTAAAAATATTTGTTTCGTTGGAAAAACCAACGCCGACGTCAAGATCAGTCTCCTTTCCTTTCTCTTTTCGGGAGCAGAGCTGAAAAAGATGGACAGTAACGATCGCGTAATATCAATTTATCGGCCTCGTCATCGAAAGCGGCTTCCAATTGCTCGGAAATTCTCAGATATATGGGGGACTTTGATGGTGAGCAAAAAGAATTGATCAAGAAATTGGTAAACTTTCGCATGATCGATGGTAAAAGAACGAGAGTTCGTGCTATTGTTTATAAAACTTTTCACCGCCTAGCTCGAACTGAACGCGATGTAATAAAACTTATGGTTGACGCCGTAGATAATATAAAGCCAATATGCGAAGTGGTCAAAGTAGGAGTCGCAGGTACTATTTATGATGTTCCTGGGATTGTAGCCAGGGATCGTCAACAAACCTTAGCTATTCGTTGGATCCTTGGAGCAGCTTTCAAATGACGTATAAGCTACAGGATAAGCTTAGAGAAATGTTCATTTGCTGAGATACTGGATGCTTACCGAAAGAGGGGAATTTCACGTAAGAGAAGGGAGAATCTTCATGGACTGGCTTCCACCAATCGGAGTTTCGCGCATTTTAGATGGTGGTAAAGTGATACCACATAAGGAGCTCTTCCTCATTCAGTCATACTCAACAAAAGTAAGAAATGTTTGACCCGGATCCTTTTTTCATCTTCATATAGAAAGAAAATCGTCCTTCCTCATACTCCCCCCTTCATTCATAGAGTTGGAGGAATCCACAAGAGGCCTGCCCGTTCATAATTGCATAAAAGAACCATTCCTTTTATGAAAACTCTTGTTCCAACCTCACCTCAGGTCGAATGAATACGAAAGGGGGATCAATCAAATCAATAAGCCATGAATGAAGAAGTAGTGGGCCTTTCGCCTTATTTCGTTTGACTCGTGGAGCTGAGAAATCTACTTCAAAGAGAGGGAAAGAGTGCTAGTCCGAAAGAACAAGCAAGGGATGAGCGCACAGGAGCGAAATCCGTTGCGCCCACGTGCATATGGTTTCTTGCTGGGGAAGGCTAGTTTGATCGAGGATTGGAGAGGAGGGAGAGGTGGAATAAAAAGCTCGGGATGGATTTTGGAGTCTTTGTGTGAGCCGTATGCGGTGAGAGTCGCACGTACGGTAAGGAAGGGGGTTCGCGTCTATACGTGTAGTGTGGTGGTTGGGCCTACCCACCCTATTTGTTCCATGATCTATGGGTCTACTGGAGCTACCCACTTCGATCAATTAGCCAAGATTTTGACCGGATACGAAATCACTGGTGCTCGATCTAGTGGTATTTTTATGGGGATGATTTTTATCGCTGTAGGATTCCTATTCAAGATTACTGCAGTTCCTTTTCGGGCGGCTGTAGGACGGACGGCCCCCTATAGGTAGTAGGGTAGGGTGGGTGGTACCGCTCAGATAGCGGCCAATCCTCCTAACTGCGCGCGGGCCGGGCTTAGAGCGCGTGAAACTCATCACTACCTCGTAAGGGCGTTGAGACCATAGCATGTTACACAAAAGCGCCGCTTTCTCAGGAGTGTTGTCACACAGCTGCCCGACTAGAAGAGCTACTCGCTCTGTAGTGTTGTCACACAAGATAAGCACGCCGCCCGCCTGCTGGCCGGGCGAATCGAAGTTATCTTCCGGTCAACTGTCCACCCAGTCAAGTGCAAAAAACACAGTGGAATCACGCAACGCACGCTGCTGGTGTGCTTCCTGCCCACGAGGAAAGAAGAGCGACAAGGTTCAGATTTGACTGTTTGCAGCATGGGAGCTGATTACCCAAAAAATCCCTGGGAAAAAAGAAAAGATATCTCGGTAACGAAAACCATAGGAGGCTGTATTGGCGAGATCGAAGGGTTCACAGCAGCCCAAAAGAAAAACCACCTGGAAGTCCGAGGACCTTTAGTACCGTACCGAACCAGGAGCCTTCGCGCCAAGCGATGACCGCCCTTGTCCCTTTCCTTTTTCCATTCAGCCTACTTCTTAGCTTTGTTCCGTCAGTCTAAGGCAAAGCTTAAGTGGTTTGCCTACCTTACCCACTTGATGAAAGGGAACGAACTTCGTTTCCTTGGCGGCTTTATGGATGGATTCAGTCAGAAAAAACTCCTTCCTTTTGAAAAAAGTGACGCTTTGCGTCTTCGCTTCCGAGGGTTAGGGTATAGGCCGTTTCGAGCAAGCTTTCGCTTTTTCTCCCGGCTTTCTACAACTTTCGCTTTAGCTTCCAAAGGCGACCCAATGACCTTTCCGGAATTGGAAGTATTCGTCGCCCTACCCTAAGAAAGAAGTCACTATAAAACTGCTTGCCCTCCAGAAGTACCAAAGGTGCGCGGAGCCCGGTGAAAATGAATATGTTTGCTACTGAAAGAAGCTTGCCTATTGACTAATATTCGTCTTTAGAATGAAAGTAGCTATGAAGCCCAATCTACTGTCGATTCAAAAGGGGGCATAGTCATATGGGTGGGGTGTTTGTGGGGAGCTGCCTTGGATATGAGGAATTCCTCCAATCTAAAAAAAAGAACAAAGAAAAAGTCCGTGATGAAGATCTTTCTTTTCTATCAATAGATAGGAATGAGTGTTCGTTATAGGGGATAGGATCCATCTGCTCTCTCTCTCTCTATTTTCTTTGATGCAATTTAGAGAGAAAGAGCAGTGCGAATTAGAAAAAAAAAGAGAATCGGGAGATGATTCCAAAATAGATACATAGACATCTAAAGTAAAGGGATGTATATATTATTCCTATATATATCATCTATCTATGAAAAAAGTAAACAGAGTTCGTTTTTGGGTTCCCCGAAGCCCCGAATGGATTGGATCGTTTCTGCTTCTGCCAACGAAATGAAGGCCTCGCCCCTTCCGAATGCTTCTCCGATCCTGAAGTTCTCGCGAAGAGAATAAGATGCAGCTCCCCCTCCCTTTGTCTTTTTCCGCTTTGCTAATCTTCCCCTCTAACGCGGGCCGGGCTTAGGCGGGCGCGGGAGGAAGAAAGAAAGTCGAAGAGCGTCTTCTCCTTTGTCCTTTTTTCAGTGCAACACAGGAAAGCACCCTCTTTTTGTAATCCCTGCAGCTTCCCAGAGGCTTGCTTTTTTTTATTGAACGCATGGCGTAGCTAGGACCCCTCCAATCATGTTTGTTACTAACAAACATGATTGGAGGGGTCCTATTCTCATATATAATGTATGTGTTCAATTAATGGGGTGCATTAATTGAACACATACATTAATGTGGTGAAGATAATAGTGTAGTGATCTTTCGATGAACAATATGTCTCTTGGGCAGCCCAAACCTCAAGTATATATAGGGGAAGGGGAGGGGCTATGCCCCCCCTAGGGTTCCCTCCCTAGGGGTGGCGGCAGCCCCTAGATACCATCTACGGGGCGGCCAAGGTGAGGGCAGAGGGAGGCGCACCAGGTATGGGCCCTAAGGCCCATCTGCCTTAGGGTTTGCCCCCTTCCTCCCCTTTAGGCGCCTTGGGCCCTTGTGGGGGGCGCATCAGCCCACCTGGGGCTGGTCCCCTCCCACACTTGGCCCATGCAGCCCTCCGGGGCATGTGGCCCCACTTGGTGGACCCCCGGGACCGTCTCGGTGGTCCCGGTACGTTACCGATAAAACCCGAAACATTTCCGGTGACCAAAACAGGACTTCCCATATATAAATCTTTACCTCCAGACCATTCCGGAACTCCTCGTGATGTCCGGGATCTCATCCGGGACTCCGTACAACATTCGGTAACCACGTATATCTATTCCCTATAACCCTAGCGTCATCGAACCTTAAGTGTGTAGACCCTACGGGTTTGGGAACCATGCAGACATGACCGAGACGCTCTCCGGTCAATAACTAACAGCGGGATCTGGATACCCACGTTGGCTCCCACATGCTCCACGATGATCTCATCGGATGAACCACGATGTCAAGGACTTAATCAATCCCGTATACAATTCCCTTTGTCTATCGGTACGATACTTGCCCGAGATTCGATCGTCGGTATCCCGATACCTTGTTCAATCTCGTTACCGGCAAGTCTCTTTACTCGTTCCGTTACACATCATCCCATGATCAAGTCCTTGATCACATTGTGCACATTATGATGATGTCCTACCGAGTGGGCCCAGATATACCTCTCTGTTTACACGGAGTGACAAATCCCAGTCTTGATTCATGCCAACCCAACAGACACTTTTGGAGATACCCGTAGTGTACCTTTATAGCCACCTAGTTACGTTGTGACGTTTGGCACACCCAAAGCACTCCTACGGTATCCGGGAGTTGCACAATCTCATGGTCTAAGGAAATGATACTTGACATTAGAAAAGCTTGAGCATACGAACTACATGATCTTGTGCTAGGCTTAGGATTGGGTCTTGTCCATCACATCATTCTCCTAATGATGTGATCCCGTTATCAACGACATCCAATGTCCATGGTCAAGAAACCATAACCATCTATTGATCAACGAGCCAGTCAACTAGAGGCTTACTAGGGACATGGTGTTGTCTATGTATCCACACATGCATCTGAGTTTCCTATCAATACAATTCTAGCATGGATAATAAACGATTATCATGAACAAGGAAATATAATAATAACTAATTTATTATTGCCTCTAGGGCATATTTCCAACAGTCTCCCACTTGCACTAGAGTCAATAATCCAGTTCACATCGCTATGTGACTAACACTCAAGGTCACATCCCCATGTGACTAACACCCAAGAGTTCTGGGTTTGATCATGTTATGCTTGTGAGAGAGGTTTCAGTCAACGGGTCTGCAGCATTCAGATCCGTATGTACTTCGCAAATTTCTATGTCATCTTGTAGATGCAACTACTACGCTAAATTGTTTCTCCATTATATGTATCCGGTATCTCTACTCAGAGCTATCCGGATAGGTGTTAAGCTTGCATCGACGTAACTCTTTACATCGAACTCTTTATCACCTCCATAACCGATAAACATATCCTTATTCCTCTAAGGGTAACTTAGACCGCTATCTGGTGATCTACTCCTAGATTACCTTTGTACCATCTTGCCAGATATGTGGCAAGGCACACATCAGGTGCGGTACTCAGCATGGCATACCGTATAGAGCCTATGACAAAAGCATAGGGGACGACCTTCGTCCTTCCTCTTTCTTCTGCCGTGGTCGAGCTTTAAGTCTTAACTTCATACCTTACAACTCAGGCAAGAACTCCTTCTTTGACTGATCCATCTTGAACACCTTCAAGATCATGTCAAGGTATGTGCTCATTTGAAAGTACCATTAAGCGTTTTGATCTATCCTTATAGATCTTGATGCTCAATGTTCAAGTAGCTTAATCCAGGCTTTCCATTGAAAAACACTTTCCAAATAACCCTATATGCTTTCCAGAAATTCTACATCATTTCTTATCAACAATATGTCCACAACATATATTCATCAGAAATTCTATAGTGCTCCCACTCACTTCTTTGGAAATACAAGTTTCTCATAAACTTTGTATACACCCAAAATCTTTGATCATCTCATCAAAGCATACATTCCAACTCCGAGATGCTTACTCCAGTCCTTAGAAGGATTGCTAGAGCTTTGCATACTTGTTAGCATCTTTCAGGATTGTTAAAACCTTTTGGTTGTATCACATACATCCTTTCCTCAAGAAAATTGTGAGGAAACAATGTTTTGACATCCTATCTGCAAGATTTCATAAATAATGCAGTAACCGCTAATATAATTCCAACAGACTCTTAGCATCGCTACGAGTGAGAAAGTCTCATCGTAGTCAACTCCTTCAACTTGTCGGAACACATCTTAATGACAAGTCGAGCTTTCTTAACGGTGATACTTACCATCATTCTCCGTCTTCCTTTTAAAATCCATATGTACCTAACAGCCTTACGACCATCAAGTAGTTCTTCCAAAGTCTACACTTTGTTTTCATATATGGATCCTCTCTCAGATTATATGGCCTCGAGCCATTTTGGAATCCAGGCCCACCATCGCTTCTCCATAGCTCGTAGGTTCATTGTTGTCTAGCAACATGACTTCCAAGACAGGATTACGTATCACTCTGAAGTAGTACGCATCCTTTTCATCCTATGAGGTTTGGTAGTGACTTGATCTGAAGTTTCATGATCACTATCATAAGCTTCCATTTCAATTGGTGTAGGTGCCGCAGGAACAACTCCCTGTGCCCTTCCACACGCTAGTTGAAGAGACGGTTCAATAACCTCATCAATTCTCCACCATCCTCCCACTCAATTCTTTCGAGAGAAACATTTTTCTTGAGAAAGGACCCGATTCTAGAAACAATCCCTTATTGCTTTCGGATCTGAGACAGGAGGTATACCCAACTGTTTTGGGTGTCCTATGAAGATGCATTTATCCGCTTTGGGTTCGAGCTTATCAGCCTGAAACTTTTCCACATAAGCATTGCAGCCCCAAACTTTTAAGAAATGACAGATTAGGTTTCTCTAAACCATAGTTCATACGATGTCATCTCATCGGAATTATGTGGTGCCCTATTTAAAGTGAATGTGGTTGTCTCTAATGCCTAACCCATAAACTATTGTGGTAATTCGATAAGAGACATCATGGTATGCATCACATCCAATAGGGTGCAGTTATGATGTTCGAACACACCATCATACTATGGTGTTTTAGGCTGTATTAGTTGTGAAACAATTTCCACAATGTCTTAATTCTGTGCCAAACTCGTAATTCAGATATTCATCTCTATGATCATATCATAGATATTTTATCCTCTTGTCATGATGATCTTTCAACTTCACCCTGAAATTACTTGAACGTTTCAATAATTCAGACTCGTGATTCATCAAGTAAATACACTCAACATCTACTCAAATCATCTGTGAAGTAAGAACATAACGATATCCACTACACGCCTCAGCACTCATTGGAGTGCACACATCAAAATGTATTACTTCCAACAAGTTGCTTTCTAGTTCCATTTTACTGAAAACGAGGCTTTCAGTCATCTTGCCCATCTGGTATGATTTGCATGTCTCAAGTGGTTCAAAATCAAGTGAGTCCAAATGGTCCATTTGCATGGAGTTTCTTCATGCATATACACCAATAGACATGGTTCGCATGTCTCAAACTTTTCAAAAAATGAGTGAGCCCAAAGATCCATCAACATGGAGCTTCTTCATGCGTTTTATACCGATATGACTTACGTGGTAGTGCCACAAGTAGGTGGTACTATCATTACTATCTTATAGCTAAAATATGGAGGAGAATAGCTCAAGCAGTGAGCATGTGCTCAGATTGTCTGGGTACTACAATCGCTTGAATCAAGTGGGAGTTAATCTTCCAGATAAAATAGTGACTGACAGAATTCTCTAGTCACCATCACCAAGTTAGTAGAACTTCGTGATGAACTATAATATGCAAGGGATAACGGAAACGATTCCCAAGCTCTTCGCGATGCTTAAATCGACGAAGGTAGAAATCAAGAAAAGCATCAAGTGTTGATGATAAACAAAACCACTAGTTTCAAGTAAAGTGACAAAGGGAAGAAAGGGGAACTTCAAGAAGAACGGCAAGCAAGTTGTTGCTCAAGTGAAAACCCCAAGTCTGGACCGAAGCCTGAAACTGAGTGCTTCTACTGCAAAGGGACTGGTCATTGGAAGCGGAACTACCCCAAGTATTTGGCGGATAAGAAGGATGGCAAAGTGAACAAAGGTATATATGATATACATATTATTGATGTGTATTTTACTAGTGTTCGTAGCAACCCCTCGGTATTTGATACTGGTTCAGTTGCTAAGAGTAGTAACTTGAAACGGGAGTTCCAGAATGAACATAGACTAGTTAAGGGTGAAGTGACAATGTGTGTTGGAAATGGTTCCAAGATTGATATGATCATCATCGCACACTCCCTATACTTTCGGGATTAGTGTTGAACCTAAATAAGTGTCATTTGGTGTTTGCGTTGAGCATGAATATGATTTGATCATGTTTATTGCAATACGGTTATTCATTTAAGTAAGAGAATAAATTGTTGTTCTGTTTACATGAATAAAACCTTATATGGTTACACACCCAATGAAAATGGTTCGTTGGATCTCGATCGTAGTGATACACATATTCATAATATTGAAACCAAAAGATGCAAAGTTAATAATGATAGTGCAACTTATTTGTGGCACTGCCGTTTAGGTCATATTGGTGTAAAACGCATGAAGAAAATCTATGCAGATGGGCTTTTGGAATCACTTGATTATGAATCAATTGATGCTTGCAAACCATGCCTCATGGGCAAGATGACTAAGACTCCGTTCTCCGGAACAATGGAGCAAGCAACAGATTTGTTGGAAATCATACATACTGATGTATGTGGCCCGATGAATATTGAGGCTCGCGGCAGGTATCATTATTTTCTGATCTTCACAGATGATTTGAGAAGATATGAGTATATCTACTTGATGAAACACAAATCCGAAACATTTGAAAAGTTCGAAGAATTTCAGAGTGAAGTGGAGAATCATCGTAACAAAAATAAAAGTTTCTATGATATGATCACAGATGGAAAATATTTGAGTTACGAGTTTGGCCTTCAGTTAAAACAATGTGAAATAGTTTCACTACTCACGCCACCTGGAACACCACAGTGTAATGGTGTGTCTGAACGCCGTAACCGTACTTTATTAGATATGGTGCGATCTATGACGTCTCTTACTAATTTACCACTATCGTTTTGGGGTTATGCATTAGAGACAGCTACATTCACGTTAAATAGGGCACCATCTAAATCCGTTGAGACGACACCGTATGAACTATAGTTTGGCAAGAAACCTAAGCTATCATTTCTTAAAGTTTGAGGTTGCATTGCTTATGTGAAAAAGTTTCAACCTGATAAGCTCAAACCCAAATTAGAGAAGTGCGTCTTCATAGGATACCCAAAAGAAAATGTTGTGTACACCTTCTATCACAGATCCGAAGGCAAGATATTCATTGCTGAGAATGGATCCTTTCTAGAGAAGGAGTTTCTCTCGAAAGAAGTGAGTGGGACGAAAGTAGAACTTGATAAGGTAACTGTACCTGCTCCCTTATTGGAAAGTAGTTCATCATAGAAATCTGTTCCTGTGACTGCTACACCAATTAGTGAGGAAGCTAATGATGATGATCATGTAACTTCAGATCAAGTTACTACCGAAAGCTCGTATGTAAACCAGTGTGAGATTCGCAGTAGAGTGGTACGGTAATCTTGTTCGAGAGGTCATGTTACTTGACCATGACAAGCCTATGAACTATGAGGAAGCGATGATGAGCCCAGATTCCGCGAAATGGCTTGAGGCCATGAAATCTGAGATGAGATCCATGTATGAGAACAAAGTATGGACTTTGATTGACTTGCCCAATGATCGGCGAGCCATTGAGATTAAATGGATCTTCAAGAGGAAGACGGACGCTGATATTAGTGTTACTATCTACAAAGCTAGAATTGTCGCAAAAAGGTTTTCGACAAGTTCAAGGTGTTGACTACGATGAGAGTTTCTCAATCGTATCTATGCTTAAGTCTGTCCGAATCATATTAGCAATTGCCACATTTTATGAAATCTGGCAAATGGATAAACAAAACTGCATTCCTTAATGGATTTATTAAAGAAGAGTTGTATATGATGCAACCAGAAGGTTTTTTCAATCCTAAAGGTACTAACAAAATATGCAAGCTCCAGCGATCCATCTATGGACTGGTGCAAGCATCTCGGAGTTGGAATATACGCTTTGATAAGTTGATCAAAGCATATAGTTTTATACAGACTTGCGGTGAAGCCTGTATTTACAAGAAAGTGAGTGGGAGCACTACAGCATTTCTGATAAGTATATGTGAATGACATATTGTTGATCGGAGATAATGTAGAATTATTCTACAAAGCATAAAGGAATGTTTGAAAGGATTTTTTCAAAGAAAGACCTCGGTGAAGCTGCTTACATATTGAGCATCAAGATCTATAGAGATAGATCAAGACACTTGATAAGTTTTTTAATGAGTACATACCTTGACAAGATTTTGAAGTAGTTCAAAATGGAACAGTCAAAGAAGGAGTTCTTGCCTATGTTACAAGGTGTGAAGTTGAGTAAGACTCAAAACCCGACCACGGCAGAAGATAGAGAGAAAATGAAAGTCATTCCCTATGCCTCAGCCATAGGTTCTATAAAGTATGCCATGCTGTGTACCAGACCTATTGTATACCCTGCCCTGAGTTTGGCAAGGGACTACAATAGTGATCTAGGAGTAGATCACTAGACAGCGGTCAAAATTATCCTTAGTGGAATAAGGATATGTTTCTCGATTATGGAGGTGACAAAAAGGTTCGTCGTAAAGGGTTACGTCGATGCAAATTTTGACACTGATCCAGATGACTCTAAATCTCAATCTGGATACATATTGAAAGTGGGAGCAATTAGCTAGAGTAGCTCCATGCAGAGCATTGTTGACATAGAAATTTGCAAAATACTTACGGATTTGAATGTGGCAGACCCGTTGACTAAACTTCTCTCACAAGCAAAACATGATCACACCTTAGTACTCTTTGGGTGTTAATCACATAGCAATGTGAACTAGATTATTGACTCTAGTAAACCCTTTGGGTGTTGGTCACATGTCGATGTGAACTATGGGTGTTAATCACATGATGATGTGAACTATTGGTGTTAAATCACATGGCGATGTGAACTAGATTATTGACCCTAGTGCAAGTGGGAGATTGAAGGAAATATGCCCTAGAGGCAATAATAAAGTTATTATTTATTTCCTTATATCATGATAAATGTTTATTATTCATGCTAGAGTTGTATTAATCGGAAACATAATACATGTGTGAATACATAGACAAACAGAGTGTCACTAGTATGCCTCTACTTGACTAGCTCGTTAATCAAAGATGGTTATGTTTCCTAACCATAGACATGAGTTGTCATTTGATTAATGGGATCACATCATTAGGAAAATGATGTGATTGACTTGACCCATTCCGTTAGCATAGCACTTGATCGTTTAGTTTATTGCTATTGCTTTCTTCATGACTTATACATGTTCCTATGACTATGAGATTATGCAACTCCCGTTTACTGGAGGAACACTTTGTGTGCTACCAAATGTCACAACATAACTGGGTGATTATAAATGTGCTCTGCAGGTGTCTCCGAAGGTACTTGTTGGGTTGGCGTATTTCGATATTAGGATTTGTCACTCCGATTGTCGGAGAGGTATCTTTGGGCCCACTCGGTAATGCACATCACTATAAGCCTTGCAAGCATTGCAACTAATGAGTTAGTTGCAGGATGATGTATTACGGAACGAGTAAAGAGACTTGCCGGTAACGAGATTGAACTAGGTATTGAGATACCGACGATCGAATCTCGGGCAAGTAACATACCGATGACAAAGGGAACAACGTATGTTGTTATGCGGTCTGACCGATAAAGATCTTTGTAGAATATGTGGGAGCCAATATGAGCATCTAGGTTCCGCTATTGGTTATTTACCGGAGACGTGTCTCGGTCATGTCTACATTGTTCTCGAACCCGTAGGGTCCGCACGCTTAAGGTTTCGATGACAGTTATATTATGAGTTTTGATGTACCGAAGGAGTTCGGAGTCCCGGATGAGATCGGGGACATGACGAGGAGTCTTGAAATGGTCGAGACATAAAGATCGATATATTGGACAACTATATTCGGACATCGGAAAGGTTCCGAGTGATTCGGGTATTTTTTGGAGTACCGGAGAGTTACGGGAATTCGCCGGGGAGTATATGGGCCTTATTGGGCCATACGGGAATAGAGGAGAGAGGCCAAAAGGAAGGAGGCGCGCCCCCCCCCCCCCCCCCTCTGGTCCGAATTGGACAAGGGGTGCAGCCCACTTTTCCTTGTTCCTCTCCCCCTCTTTCCTTCTCTCCTACTCCAACAAGGGAAGGAGGAGTCCTACTCCCAGTGGGAGTAGGACCCCCCCCCCTTGGCGCACCCTCCTCCTAGGCCGGCCGCCTCCCTCCCTTGCTCCTTTATATACGGGGGCAGGGGCACCCCATAGACACAACAGTTGATCATTGATCTCTTAGCCGTGTGCGGTACCCCCCTCCACCATAGTCCTCGATAATATTGTAGTGGTGCTTAGGCGAAGCCCTGCGACAGTAGAACATCAAGATCGTCACCACGCCGTCGTGCTGACGGAACTCTTCCGTGACATTCTGCTGGATCGGAGTCCGGGGAACATCATCGAGCTGAACGTGTGCTAGAACTCGGAGGTGCCGTACTTTCGATGCTTGATCGGTCGGGTCGTGAAGACGTACGACTACATCAACTGCGTTGTGCTAACACTTCCGCTTTCGGTCTACGAGGGTACGTTGACAACACTCTCCCCTCTTGTTGCTATGCATCACCTGATCTTGCGTGTGCGTAGGATTTTTTTTTTGAAATTACTACGTTCCCCAACAGTATTTGCTTGTGATAAGTTCAGATCTTATATTGTTGATTCTAAAGTAACTATTCAAACTGATCATGCTGCTATTAAATACCTTATGGAAAAGAAAGATGCTAAACCTAGACTTATTAGATGGGTTCTCTTGCTACAAGAATTTGATTTGCATATTGTTGATAGAAAGGGAGTTGAGAACCTCGTTGCAGACAACTTGTCTAGGTTAGAAAATATTCTTGATGAGCCACTACCTATTAATGATAGCTTTCCTTATGAACAATTAAATGTTATAAGTACTTCTCGTAGTACTCCATGGTATGCTGATTATGCTAATTATATTGTTGCTAAGTTTATACCACCTAGCTTCACATACCAGCAAAAGAAAATGTTTTTCTATGATTTAAGACATTACTTTTTGGATGACCCACATCTTTATAAAGGAGTAGATGGTGTTATTAGACGTTGTGTACCTGAGCATGAACATGAATAGATCCTACGCAAGTGTCACTCCGAGGCTTATGGAGGACACCACGCTGGAGATAGAATTGCACATAAGGTATTGCAATCCGGTTTTTATTGGCCTACTCTCTTAAAGGATGCCCGTAAGTTTGTTTTGTCTTGTGATGAATGTCAAAGAATTGTTAATATTAGTAGACGTCAAGAAATGCCTATGAATTATTCACTTGTTATTGAACCGTTTGATGTTTGGGGCTTTGACTATGTGGGACCTTTTCCTGCCTCTAATGGATACACACATATTTTAGTTGCTGTTGATTACGTTACTAAGTGGGTAGAAGCTATTCCAACTAGTAGTGCTAATCATAACACTTCTATTAAAATGCTTAAGAAAGTTATTTTTCCGAGGTTTGGAGTCCCTAGATATTTAATGACTGATGGTGGTTCACACTTTATTCATGGTGCTTTCCGTAAAATGCTTTCTAAATATGATGTTAATCATAGAATTGCATCTCCTTATCACCCACAGTCTAGTGGTCAAGTAGAGTTGAGCAATAGAGAGCTCAAATTAATTTTGCAAAAGACTGTTAATAGGTCTAGAAAGAATTGGTCCAAAAAACTTGATGATGCATTGTGGACTTATAGAACTGCATATAAAAATCCTATGGGTATATCTCCATATAAAATGGTTTATGGAAAAGCATGTCACTTACCTCTCGAACTAGAACATAAGGCATATTGGGCTATTAAAGAGCTCAACTATGATTTTAAACTTGCCGGTGAGAAGAGGTTATTTGATATTAGCTCACTTGATGAATGGAGAACCCAACCTTACGAAAATGCCAAGTTGTTTAAAGAAAAAGTTAAAAGATGGCATGACAAAAGGATACAAAAGCGTGAGTTTAATGTAGGTTATTATGTATTGTTATACAACTCTCGTTTAAGATTTTTTGCAGGAAAACTTCTCTCTAAATGGGAAGGCCCCTATGTTATCGAAGAGGTCTATCATTTCGGTGCCATAAAAATCAACAACTTCGATGGCACAAATCCGAAGGTGGTAAATGGTCAAAGAATCAAACATTATATCTCAGGTAATCCCATAAATGTTGAAACCAATATTATTGAAACTGTAGCCCCGGAGGAATACATAAGAGACACTTTCCGGAACATTTCAGACTCCAAAAAGAAATAGGTATGTGGTACGGTAAGTAAACCGACTCCAAAACAATTTTTAAGGCAATATTTCTCTGTTTTGGAATATTTAGAAAAATAAGTAGCAGTCCGGGAAGGACACGAGGGCCCCACGAGGGTGGTGGGCGCGCACTACCCCCCTGGGCGCGCCCCCTACCTCGTGAGCACCTCGTGTGCCTTCCGGACTCCGTTTTCTTGCACGTTACGTATTTTGGTCGGTAAAAATTCATTATATAACCTCCCGAAGGTTTTGACTCCCGTATCACGCAAATATCCTCTGTTTTCGTTTCGAGCTATCCCGTTGCAGATTAAATCAACATGTCTTCCCAGGATTCGGAAGGAGAAAGCTATGTGGATGATTACTTAGAAAATCCAAAGGTCTATGGAGATGTGGAACACAATGGATGGACCACGGAGGAAGAAGAGGACTATGAACCCAAGGGGAAGGAGGAGACGAGCTCAGATGAAGATGAAGCACCATTACCTCAACTTGGGGACATGCATGTGGAGTTCAAAAAGTCAAGTCTCCCTGATAGGGTAAAGAAACCCAAGTTTGAGTTTATCCCTTTTCGTCTCTTGCAGGAAAATAAGCAGGACCTATGCAAAAAGATATTAACCCTGGAGTGGGACATTGATGATCTGAGGGATCAAAATGCCGTCCTCAAGCGCAAATTAAGGGAGAAGCCTAAGCCATCAACTAAGCCAACATCACCACCACCTTCTTCGCCAACAAAGAAGGAGATATAATCACATGGGTATGGGCACTCCCCTTGGCAACTGCCAAGCTTGGGGGAGGTGCCCCGGTATCGTATCACCATCACAACTCCTATCTTTACGTTTTTCTTAGTTTGATACTATTAGTAGTATCTTGATCTAGTAGAATAAAGTTTATGGCATGATCTAGTTTTGAGTTTTGCTTTATGATCTTTCTATGTAATCGAGTTCGTGAGCTATATATACTAAAGATTAGTGTTGAGTCAAGGGCTCGATTATTTTGCCATGATCTTGGGTGAATAAAAGAAAAGAGAAAAAGAATAAAAAGAAATAAAAAGTTCATATTGATCTTATTGAGAGTAATGACTTCACATAGAAAGAGTATGATGATTAAAAGTTGTTGGGAGTTGGCAGACATAGCTTTGGTCATTGTTGCAATTAATATGAAGTAATAAGGAAAGAGAGGTTTTCACATATAGATATATTATCATTGACATCTTTTATGATTGGGAGCACTCATTAAAATATGACATGCTAAAGAGTTGATGTTGGACAAGGAAGACAACGTAATGAGTTATGTCTTTCTTATATCTGAGATAAAGTATGTTGTCATGGATCCTCTAACTTGTTGAGCTTGCCTTTCCCCCTCATGCTAGCCAAATTCTCAGCACCAAGTAGAAATACTACTTGTGCTTCCAAATACCCTTAAACCAGTTTTGCCATGAGAGTCCACCATATCTACTTATGGATTGAGTAAGATCCTTCAAGTAAGTTGTCATCGGTGCAAAGCAATAAAAATTGCTCTAAATATGTATGATTGATTGGTGTGGGAGAAATAAGCTTTATACGATCTTGTGATGTGGAAGTAATAAAAGTAACGGACTGCATAATAAAGGTTCATATCACAAGGGGCAAATAAAGTGACGTTATTTCGCATTGAGATTTTATACATCCAACCATAAAAGCGCATGGCAACCTCTGCTTCCCTCTGCGAAGGGCCTATCATTTATTATTATCTTCTACCTTATGCAAGAGTCATGGTGATCTTCACCTTTTCTTTTTCATTTTATCCTTTGGCAAGCTCAGCATGTTGGAAAGAACATGATATATATATATATATATATATATATATATATATATATATATATATAATTGGATGTAGGGGAGCATGAACCATATTGTTGACATTACCCTTGAGGTAAAAGGTTGTGGGGCAAAACTATAAGCCCCTATCTTTCTCTGTGTCCGATTAAAACTCTGTAACCACAAGTATTGCATGTGTGTTAGCAATTATGGAGGACTAAATGATAGTTGAGTATGTGGACTTGCTTTTTAGCTCTGACATAGACTCTTTCCGATGTTATGATAAATTGCAATTGCTTCAATGGCTGAGATTATAGTTTGTCGGAGACCAATAAGGTTTATGATTTATACTTTTGCATTGTGAATAGATCATCACTTGAACATAAGTAATCATATGACAAAATCTATATATGTTGCTGTTATGAGAATAATCATGATGCCTTCATGTCCGTATTTTATTTTTATCGACGCCTCTACCTCTAAACATGAGGACATATTTATTGTTATCGGCTTTTCGCTTGAGGACAAGCGAGGTCTAAGCTTGGGGGAGTTGATACATCCATTTTGCATCATGCTTTTATATCGATATTTATTGAATTATGGACTGTTATTTCACTTTATGTCACAATACTTATGGCTATTCTCTCTTATTTTAGAAGGTTTACATAAGGAGGGAGAATGCCGGCAGCTGGAATTCTGGGCTAGAAAAGGAGCAAATATTAGAGACCTATTCTTTGCAACTCCAAAAGTCCTGAAACTCCACGGAACATCTTAAAATAAATAAAGAAAAACTCTCGCCAAAGATGAAGGACAGGGGGCCCACACCCTGCTCACGAGGGTGGGGGCGCCCCCCCCCCCCTAGGGCGCGCCCCCTACCTCATGGGCCCCCTGGTGGCTCTCCGATGTCCATCTTATCCTATATGAAGTCTTTCGATTAGAAAAAAATAGAAAGGAACTTTTCGGGACGAGACTCCGCTGCCACGAGGCGGAACCTTGGCGGAACCAATCTAGAGCTCCGGCAGAGCTATTCTGCCGGGGATACTTCCCTCCGGGAGGGGGAAATCATCACCATCGTCATCACCAACGCTCCTCTCATCGGGAGATGGCAATCTCCATCAACATCTTCACCAGCACCATCTCATCTCCAAACCCTAGTTCATCTCTTGTATCCAATTCTTGTCTCAAAGTCCGGGATTAGTGCTAGTAGGTTGCTAGTAGTGTTGATTACTCCTTGTAGTTGATGCTAATTGGTTTATTTGGTGGAAGATCATATGTTCAGATCCTATATGCATATTATTATCCCTTTGATTATGAACATGAATATGCTTTGTGAGTAATTATGTTTGTTCCTGAGGACAAGGGAGAAGTCTTGCTATTAGTAGTCATGTGAATTTGGTATTCGTTTGATATTTTGATAAGATGTATGTTGTCTAGCCTCTAGTGGTGTTATGTGAACGTCGACTACATAACACTTCACCATTATTTGGGCCTAGAGGAAGGCATTGGGAAGTAATAAGTAGATGATGGGTTGCTAGAGTGACAGAAGCTTAAACCCTAGTTTATGCGTTGCTTCGTAAGGGGCTGATTTGGATCCATATGTTTCATGCTATGGTTAGGTTCACCTTAATACTTTTGTTGTAGTTGCGGATGCTCGCAATAGAGGTTAATCATAAGTGGGATGCTTGTTCAAGTAAGAACAGCACCCAAGCACTGGTCCACCCACATATCACATTATCAAAGTATCGAACGCGAATCATATGAACATGATGAAAACTAGCTTGACGATATTCCCATGTGTCCTCGGGAGCGCTTTTCCTATTATAAGAGTTTGTTCCGGCTTGTCCTTTGCTACAAAAGGATTGGGCCACCTTGCTGCACTTTATTTACTTTTGTTACTTGTTGCTCGTTACAATTTATCCTACCACAAAACTATCTATTACCACTTATTTCAGTACTTGCAGAGAATACCTTGGTGAGAACCGCTTATCATTTCCTTCTGCTCCTCGTTGGGTTCGACACTCTTACTTATTGAAAGGACTATGATAGATCCCCTATACTTGTGGGTCATCAAACTGCAGGCCCTTGATTTCGTATCCAACGGCTGCAAAATCTACTGACCAGAGATGAAAAAGTCAGTCGACTGACTTGTAGCCTCACCTCTAGTGCGTTCAGTTTCAACAGTAAAATTCAGGTTCGACGGCAAAATTCAGTTTCGATAGTTAAATTCAGTTTCGACAGTTAAGTTCAGAGATGATTGGCTGATGTATACATCTAGCACTTTGTGGTTATGTATTTTACATCATCTATTGGAGATGCTATTAGAATTCCACTCAGGTTAACATTGTCTCTCTTGTCCTTCCTCGTACAACTCATCGGAGCTGCTCCAACGACGAAACCCTCCATCATAGCGGAGCAGTACCTCAGGCTCCATCTCCAGACACCTAAGATCTTCTTCCCCTCTCCGACAGCCAAGTCAGCCAGAGCATCCTCACCGGCCAACCCAATCATGCTGAGATCGACATGGCTTCGCCAAAGAGGTTGTACACTTCTTGTGGTTTGACTTAATCTCAACATGCTTTTTTGCATCCTGTGATCTTCCAATTCTTGTGAACCATACACCCAGATTGGCAGAAATCATGTGTTTTTAAATTCTCCGTTTTCACGTGCATTCCTATCCTATTCCTGTCTATTTCCTATCCCTGCATTGTTAGAATCCTCAAATTCAAACAAGCCCTTACACAATTACTTCTGTTACAGATATGTGTCAAAGAAAACCTTGGGTGGTTTGTCCTGCTCCTGTGGTGTTGTGTTCCACCCCAGCTCAGCTGCTCCAACGATGGAAGGGTTCACCACAGCAGGGATCCGCTCTCCAGACTGTCTGTCGCCGCCTCAGATCTTCTTCCCCGCCACCGGCAGCCACGACAACTGCATTACCATTATCAACTAAGCAGATGACCTTGAGGACTACACGGGTCTGCAAGAGAGGTTGCACTCTTCTGTGTCTGCTTACGTTATGCATCGCTTAATATGATGACATGCTACTTTATCATCGTGTTCACCTATTAGACTCCGACTCAAGTCCAAACTTATGCTGAAACTTGAGTTTTTAAATGGTTGTGGGGTACATATTGGGGTAGCAATTAGTACTATTTGTCTACTATCTGGTTAATCTCGGGTGTCTACTATGAGTTTCATGTTGGGTGCAAACAAACATTAAAGGAGCCATTATCTGTATTTTTAACTAAAGCTATTATCTGCCTGCTATCATTTGTTTTGGGTCTATCCACAGTTTGCTACCATCACTCTGGATTTGTGCATGCACTCCTTACATAATCTCACTATGTTTTATTCCTATGCATGTCAGTTATTGTACACAATGGAATTGAACATGTAGAGCAAAAGAGATGAGCCTTGCGTGGCAATAAAATTCCATGCAGACGTCGCTCCATGGTGGGCGCAAAGGCAGCTCCCCTCCACCCATTTCGGATCGTAATCAAGAGGAAGATAATTGTTCTGAGGGGGATTCAGAAGCAGAACACCACTCCTATTTACCCCATGAGGTCTTCGCTCTAACTTGGCATTCTGATGTTGGTAATATCATGCATATGGTGCCTTGCATTGCTTACTATATACATCAAAGATGTCATCTGCTTAGTTTAGACATGCTTTGTGTCAATGCCATCTGTTTAGTTTCTTTATCGTATATGTGAATCATGCAATGCCATCTTGTTTACCCAGGCATCATATATGTGAATTTTGCAATGCCACCCTGGTTAGCCAGTCATCTTATATGTGAATTATATCATGACATCATTTTTATTACGTGTTAAATTTTTCGATAATTTTAGTACATTCAATTACTCTTCGTGTGCATCAGCCATTCGGCATGGTCATGGAAAAATATGGAGTGGAAACAAGGTCTTCAGAGAAGACAATGCTATCTCATGAAGCGCATGTCTTGCTGGTTACAGATAGCTCCTCAGAGGAGGATTCAGAGACAGATGACCAGTCCTATCCCCCCCCCCTCCGAGGTGCATGCTCTAACTTGGCAGGGTTATGATGCTCATATCGTGCGTATGGTATCTTTCATTGTTATGTCATTTGCTTGGTTTAGACATGCTTTGTGTGAATGCCACCTCTTTAGTGTCTAATTACCATATATGTGAATTATGCAATGCCATCTTGTTGCAAGACATTATATGTGTGAATTATGCAATGTTATCTTGTTGCAAGGCATTATATATGTGAATTATGCAATGCCATGCTGTTTAGCAAAGCGTCATACATGTGAATTATATCATGCCATACTTTTTTTGTATTTCTCATTGCTTTTGTCAACAATGTTTGTATATTCAACTACTCTTCCTGTGCATCAGCCATTTGAATTGGTGATGGAGAAATCTAGAGTGAAAACCAGGTCTTCAGAGCAGACATCTTGCTGGTTATAGATAGCTCTTCAGAGGAGGATTCAGAGGCAGATGACCAGTCCTATTATCCCCCTGAGGTGTATGCTCAAACTTGGCAGGCTTATATTACTCATATCATGCATATGTTGTATTGCAATGCTTAGTTTTTACATCATATACACGATATTGAATGACATCTCTTTAGTTGACACATCATATATGCGATTGCCCTCTGCTCACTTCCTTAGTATATAAATCATATATTTGAATTATATCATGCCATGATGTTTACATAGACAACATGTATCTGAATTATGGCATGCCAAACCATTTTCTAAAGACATAATATAGGTATATCATCTCATCTTGTTCACATAGTCATCATATTTTAAATTATGTCATTCTATCTGTGAATTATATTGCCATCATGTTTCCATCGACGGCATGTTTGTGATTTATGGCATGCCAACCACTTTAATAGACACATCGTATAGTTATATCATGTCATCCTATTTACATAGTCATCATATTTTGAAGTATGTCATTCTATCCTGTTTAGTTAGCCATCATACATGTGAAATTGTGTCATGCTATCCTGTTTAATTAGCCATCATATATGTGAAATTATGTCCTGCTATTCTGTTTGGTTAGACAACATAAATGTGAATTATTTCATGCCCTGTTTCCTTCCCTACTATCCATTGCACTTGTCTATCTTACAATGTCTGTACATTCAATTACTTTTCTTGTTTATCAGCCATTTCAATTGGAGGGGGTGATGGCAGTATCTGTGCGAGTAAAAACACGGTCTTCAGAAAGGATCGTGCTACCTGCCGATGGAGATAGAACCACGGTTGTACTTGCCCAAGAACTAGCCCCACCACACATAACCCAGACTCACGCAAATTGTACCCCTACCCAGTTGGACAGAGAACCAGCTACACCCCTTCTAACCCCAACCCTAGCAGATAGTAATCCAGTTCCCGTTGACACAGCATCGTCTCCACCACAGAGCACCCAAACACGAGAAGTTAGTAAGGCAACTGCAGTGCCCAAAGCACGAGGACCACCACTCTGAACCCCAAGTCAACGCTTAAAGCAGAAGAAGAATTGTTCTCAGGTCAGGTTCCGTAGCTATGGTTCATACTACTTTACTCTTGCATCACTGTATTTACTCATACCAACTAATTTCAAATTTGAAGGATGCAATTGAAACTCCAATGGAACAACAGGTATGTTTTAAACCTGTTTCTTTAACGTGTTTGCTGTTGTAACTTGCTCTATGTTGATTTCAGTTTCAATTGAATAAGCAGTTATATTCTCATGCCATTCACCTTACAAGTGTTGTTATTGATGTGTAGTTTCCCACACTTATATTCTGTCTAAGTTGCTTTGTCTTAAATAGATATGATTCGAACTGTATCTATCTTGATTTGGCAACATAAACTAGAAGGATATAGACCATACAGTGACCATACTACATAGATATATGTTTGTTTCATGTTGTTATGCTGTCCACCTTACTGATGAATTGGTTTACCAAAACGAGTTTCATATACTACATTGTAAACCTGTGATGTGTTTGTTTGTTTCTCTTTTAGAATGCGGATAAAATATTGGAGAAGAGTACCCCGTTATGCAATGGTACAGGAAGTAATGCAGATAAGGTTCAAGATAGTGAGACATCCCTGTTGGTCTCCAAGAAAGCTGATAAAAACTATATTGAAGACACTGAGACAACCCCAAAGTCATGTCTTGATGTAGTGTTTGAGTTACTAGGCCGTTAATGGGTATAAAGTGATACACTGTTCAGTACGGGCCAGTTTTACCACGGGCCGTTAATGCGACGAGGGTTACTAAGGGCCTCATATGGGCCAAAAGACGTCATGGGCCAGAAGTTAAAACGGGCTAGAATTATATTGGACGGCCCAGCTGGCGCTACTGGGCCTAATTCGGATAGGCCGTAAATGGGCCCTGGGTTAGCAGACTGTAAATGGGCTATATGTGAACAGGCCGTTAACAGGCTTGCCGTGGGCCGACCCGCCACCTTTTGACCAAGTCAAACGGGCCGACCTTTTCACAGGAATGGGCCTCTGTTGGGCCGTGCCACGTGTCGATGTATCATAGGCGCTTTGGGTCCAATGAGTGGATGACATCTGTCCCAGCGGCGAGCCAACACATGTTCCCTCCAACCAATGATGATTTTACATGTGGAAAATCCCCATTGGTCGGGGCTGTTAACGGGTTATCGGATCCAAAACCGGACCCGATAGCTTAATGACGTTCCGTTATGGTGGATGCCACGTGTCGGTCACCTTTAATGAAAGCACTTCTATGACGCGCGATTTATCGTCATGGAAGTGGACACTTCCGTGATGATAATTTTGGTAATGTCATGGAACACTTCTACGACAGCACAGGTATGACTATCTTGATTCTGTCATAAATTTGTCATCGATGTACATGCATGACAGAAAACGTGACCTACTATGACAAACACGTATCATCACGGAAGTGTATTTTTTTGTAGTGATCCCACATGGTGAATCCCAGAAAATCATTTCCGTAGGTATGTACATCCCACACGGTGAATCCTAGAATAAAATTTCCGTACATATGTATATCACGCACAGTTCTTTGTGTGGAAATGTTTGTGCAAGGTGGCCTAACACAAACAATTCGCTGCTGGAAGCCGTGTGTGATTATTAGTTGATCGAACATGCACGCCTACTTTCCAGAAACCGTGCGGGTTGTTTGAGTTCATCACCCACACCTTAGTGATGTCTGAGTAACCGTCTGCAATAGAAAACCCCAATAAGCAGGGTAATTAGCCTATTATTGATAATCCAAGTACTAATCAAACTGATATTTCTTATAAAACATGCCAGATATTGCATATATGTATAAAAGCAACTAGGATTTCATAATCGAATTGCATCAGATAGCTTCGGTACTTAGTTACGCCGTTACACAACAGCACCAAGTTTCACATGCAGCATCAAAAACCTTTGGAAAGTAGCATCATACATGATATGTCTCCAACGTATCTACTTTTCCAAACACTTTTGACCTTGTTTTGTACTCTAACTTGCATGATTTGAATGGAACTAACCCGGACTGACGTTGTTTTCAGCAGAATTGCCATGGTGTTATTTTTGTGCAGAAATAGAAGTTCTCGGAATGACCTGAAAATTCACGGAGACACGTTTTGGAATTTACAAAAAATACTAGCGAAAGAATCAGCATAAGAGGGCCCACACCCTGTCCACGAAGGTGCAGGGGCCCCCTGGGGTGTGCCCCCTGCCTCGTGGGCCCCCTGAGGCTCCACCGACGTCAACTCCAACTCTATATATTCACGTTCATGGAGAAAAAAATCAGAGAGAAGGATTCATCGCGTTTTCTGATACGGAGCCGCCGCCAAGCCCTAATATCTCTCGAGAGGGATGATCTGGAGACCGTTCGGGGCTCCGGAGAGGGGAATCCGTCAGCATCGTCATCATCAACCTTCCAACATCACCAATTTCATGATGCTCACCGCCGTGCGTGGGTAATTCCATCATAGGCTTGCTGGACGGTGATGGGTTGGATGAGATTTACCATGTAATCGAGTTAGTTTTGTTAGGGTTTGATACCTAGTATCCATTATGTTCTAAGATTGATGTTGCTATGACTTTGCTATGCTTAATGCTTGTCACTAGGGCCCGAGTGCATGATTTCATATATGAACCTATTATGTTTTCATGAATATATGTGAGTTCTTGATCCTATTTTGCAAGTCAATAGTCACCTACTATGTGTTATGATCCGGTAACCCCGAAGTGACAATACTCGGGACCACTCCCGGTGATGACCGTAGTTTGAGGAGTTCATGTATTCACTAAGTGTTAATGCTTTGGTCCGGTACTCTATTAAAAGAAGGCATTAATATCCCTAAGTTTCCAATAGGACCCCACTGCCACTGGAGGGTAGGACAAAAGATGGCATGCAAGTTCTTTTCCATAAGCATGTATGACTATATTCGGGATACATGCCTACATTACATTGATGAACTGGAGCTAGTTCTGTGTCACCCTATGTTATAACTATTGCATGAGGAATCACATCCGATGTAATTATCCATCACCGATCCATTGCCTATGATCTTTTCTCATATTGATCTTAGCTTAGTTACTTTTCTGTCGCCACTGTTACAATCACTACAAAAATTAGTACTGTTACTTTTGCCACCGTCACCGCTACTTCCATATTACTTTGCTACTAAATACTTTGTTGCAGATATTAAGTCTTTCAAGTGCGGTTCAATTGAAAACTCAACTGTTAATACTTGAGAATATTCTTTGGCTCCCCTTGTGTCCAATCAATAAATTTGGGTTGAATACTCTACACTCGAAAACTGTTGTGATCCCCTATACTTGTGGGTTATCAAGACTATTTTCTGGCACCGTTGCTGGGGAGCATAGCTCTATTCTTTGAGTCACTTGGGATTTATATCTGTTGATCACTGTGAGGAACTTGAAAGATGAAAGAACCAAGATTTTTTCCTAAACTACGAGGGGAGTTAAGGAACTACCATCTAGCTCTGCACTTGATTCACCTTCTGTTTTGAGTAAACTTGTGACACCTACACCTGCTATTGATTCTGATATGTCGCATGTTATTGATGATGCCACTTCTGCTATGCATGATGCTTATGATGAAGCTACTTCTATGTTTGATAATACTCTACCATTAGGTGAATTTCTTGATGAACAACTTGCTAGGGTTAGAGAGAATCAAATTATTGAAACTGATAATATTGATGAAAGTGATGATGAAGATTCTCCCCCTAGATATGAATTGCCTGATGTGCCTGAGGGTTACGTTATGGATGAAGAAACTGCTAGAGATCTTTTAGCTTGCAAAGATAGATATGATCTTAAGAAACTGTTAGCTAAGTTGAAAGAAAAATCTTTGAATGCTAGAATGAAATATGACCCTTCTTTTGCTACTTCACCTATCTGTATTTCTGATAAGGATTATGATTTCTCTGTCGATCCTGAGTTAATTACTTTGGTTGAATCTGATCCTTTTTATGGCTATCAATCTAAAAATATTGTGGCACATCTTACTAAATTGAATGATATAGCCACCCTATTCACTAATGAGGAAAAAATTGTTACTACTATATCCTTAAGTTATTTCCGTTCTCATTAAAGGGTGATGCTAAAATATAGTTTAATTCTCTTGCTCCTGGTTGTGTGCATAGTCCCTAGGATATGATTTATTACTTCTCTGCCAAATATTTCCCCGCTTAGAAGAAACAAGCTGCCTTAAGGGAATTATATAATTTTGTGCAAATTGAAGAAGAGAGTCTCCCACAAGCTTGGGGGAGGCTTCTCCGATTACTTAATGCTTTGCCTGATCATCCTCTCAAGAAAAATGAAATACTTGATATCTTTTATAATGGACTAACCGATGCTTCCAGAGTACACCTAGATGGTTGTGCTAGTTGTATTTTCCGGGAAAGAACTGTTGAACAAGCTGAATTTCTATTGAATAATATGTTGAGTAATGATAATGATTGGACACTTCCTGAACCAACTCCTAAGCCAACTCCGAAGAAAAGGGGTATTCTATTTCTCAGTCCTGAAGATATGCAAGAGGCAAAGAAATCTATGAAAGAAAAAGGTATTAAAACTGAAGATGTTAAGAATTTACCACCTATTGAAGAAATACATGGTCTTGGTAACCCTACACAGGTAGTAAAGGTAAATTCTCTCTATAGATTTGATAAGGGTGAAATCCCATCTACTAAGTTTGCTAGCCAATGCTTGGATGAGTTTGATAATTTTATTGTTAAACAAGAAAACTTCAATGCTTATGTTGGTAGACAATTGAAACATAATGCTTATATGATTGAACACTTGAGCGATTATATGTCTAGAGTTAAAGGTGACCTTAAACTTATTAGTAAACATGCTTCTATGGTTACCACTCAAGTATAACAAAGTGCTTAAAGCACAGGATGATTTGCTCAATGAATTAAATAATAAGAAAAATGATAATTCTGTTAGAGTTGTGACTGGAGGGGGTAAAATGACTCGGGAACTTTTGTATCCTGAGGGCCATCCTAAGAGAGTTGAGCAAGATTCTCAGAGAAATAATGTTGATGCACCTAGTCCTTCTAAAAGGAAGAAAAATAAAAATGATAGGACTTTGCATGCTTCTAGTGAACCTGTTGTTGATACACCTGAGAATCCCAATGATATTTCTATTTCTGATGCTAAAACACAATATGGTAATGAACATGAACCTAGTGATAATGTTAATGATGATGTTCATGTTGATGCTCAACCTAGCAATAACAATGATGTAGAGATTGAACCTGTTGTTGATCTTGATAACCCACAAGCAAAGAATCAACATTATGATAAGAGAGACTTTATTGCTAGGAAGCACGATAAAGAAAGAGAACCATGGGTTCAGAAACCCATGCCTTTTCCTACTAAACCATCCAAGAAAAAGGATGATGAGGATTTTGAGCGCTTTGATTAAATGATTAGACCTATCTTTTTGCGTATGCGTTTGACTGATATGCTTAAGATGAATCCTTATGCTAAATATATGAAAGATATTGTTACAAATAAAAGAAAGATACCGGAAGCTGAAATTTCCGCCATGCTTGCCAATTGAACTTTTAAAGGTGGAATACCAAAGAAATTAGGAGATCCAGGAGTACCAACTATACCATGCTCCATTAAAGGAAACTATGTTCAAATTGCTTTATGTGATCTTGGAGTCGGTGTTAGTGTTATGCCTCTCTCTTTATATCATAGACTTGATTTGAATAAGTTGACACCTACTGAAATATCTTTGCAAATGGCTAAGAAATCAACTGCTATACCTGTCGGTATTTGTGAGGATGTGCCTGTTGTGGTTGCAAACGTTACTATTTTAACGGACTTTGTTATTCTTGATATTCCCAAGGACGATAGTATGTCGATTATCCTTGGTAGACCCTTTTTGAATACTACAGGGGCTGTTATTGATTGCAACAAAGGCAATCAAACTTTTCATGTTAATGGTAATGAGCATACGGTACACTTTCCGAGGAAACAACCTCAAGTCCATAGTATCAAATCTATTGGAAACTTTTCAATGTTAACTATCGGAGGTTTTGAATTCCCTCTTCCTACTGTCAAGAAGAAATATGATATTCTTATTGTTGGGGACATGCATATCCCCGTGGAGGTAACTTAGTGTTATTCGAAAATTCTCCGATTTCATGTTAGTCGGAAAGAGTTTGTTAACAAGACTTGATCAACCTTGTTAGTGGATTCCTTTTTGATGAGCACGAGATGGATGAAGTTAGAAAGCACAACTCTCTGTATGCTCCTTTTACTTTTTGTTATTTAGATTAAATAAAGCAAAAATAGTATTTTCTATCTGCTTTCTGAATTATCCTTGCAATAAAAATACCCCAAAAATAAAAGTTCTCCAAATGTCCTGAAAATGATATATGAATTTTTGTAGAATATTTTAGAATTATTGGCACTGAGAACACACCAGGGGGACCCACCATCTGGCCACGAGGGTCCAGGGCGCGCCCCCTGCCTCATGGACCCCACGTGGACCCCCTCCACTTATTCCAACACCCACACACTTCGTCTTCCTCCAAAAAAAATCCTCCCATAGCTCAAACCCGAGTTCTATCCCATCTTGCTACCATTTTTTATCTCCTTGCTCAAAGCTTCATTCACAAAACTGCTTTGGGGGATTGTTCTTCGGTATGTGACTCCTCCAATGGTTCAATTAGTTTTTGTTCTAGTGCTTTATTTATTGCAAATTTTTGCTGCTAAGGTGACCCTGTTCTTGAGCTTGCATGTCAAATTAATATGGTCCAAAGTAGTTTTAATGCATGATATGGCCTCTAGGCACTTGTGTGAGTAGTTGCTATCAATTTTGTTGGGTTTGTTCACTTTTATTTTGAGTCACTAAAAATTTTAGAAATTTTTCAGAGGAAGAAAAATGTTTAGGAAAATGTACCAAGGTGGTTCCTCAAGGAAGCAAGGACGATGAACCACCGAGCGAAGCCCAAGTGCGGCCTAGTGAATGGCCGTCAGAGGAGTTTATGGTCCAAGCAGGTATCAAGGATGAATTTGACGCATATGTGTGTAATGTTGATCTTGAGGACTTCGTGTCAGATAAGCGCCCGCAATACCGCTACCTAACTGATTCCTTTGTGAGAAGGTTTAAATTTACATCCTCGTGCAATTATCACACTGTTTTGTTCGATCTTTATGATAAATCATATACCATGGACCTAGAAGATTTTAATATTGCTTGTAAACTCCCGCAGTGGGGCAATGTTAGTGAACCTCGCAAATCTGAATATAAAGACTTTCTTGCTAGTATTGCCGTGGGGGAATCTAGAGAAATCACACAAGCTACCATAGGGAGCATTCATTTCCCTTCCGTACATTATTTTGCTCTCTTTATTGGTAGATGCATTAACGGTAAAGAGGAGGCTTGTCACATGTGCCTTCTATATCTAAGTGTCCTCAAAAGTGCGGTATTAAGTGATAAACAATATAACTTGGGGGCCATTGTTGCATGAAGATTGCATCACAACAGTTTAAGTGGAGATTTGTTTGGTGGAATTTATGCAACTCGTGTAGCTATTATCTTAATGTGCCTATACATGGAAATGATACAGAGTTACCTCCTGCTTACCTAGATTATAATGCCATGGTTTGCCATCAGTTTGTTGAGAAGAATGAACAGTTCCTCTAGTACCGACTAATCTTTGAAAGACGGCGCACTGTCCATGTTGCCCTCCCTGCTCCTACTTTCTTTAACTTTCAGGCAAAAATGAGATATGTTATAACCAGGAAGGAGGCGAACGAGTACGAGAGGAGGACGGAGGCAGCTCGCCTCCAAGCTGCAGCTCGTCAGACAATAGTTGTTGCATCTCAGTATGACCCCAGCTACAACTTTGAATATCCACCAAGCCAGTAGTGGCCATAGACCAACTTAGGCCAAAAGCCTAAGCTTGGGGGAGTACGTATTTCTCACCGACATTACATTCATGTTCACACACTCATTCTAGTTGTCGGTGCACATACTTTTTCATTGTACTATCCATGCTAGTTTAATTTGTTTTCTAAGCCTTCTTCTTGTGTGTTTGAAAAACCTTAATAAAAACCAAAAAAATAGTTGTAAATTTTAGCTAGTTTACTTCCCATGCCTGTAGTAGTAGTAAATTAAAGAAAACTCAAAAAGATTTCTCGTTCTTCTTTTGCTTGTTGGGAGCTTTCCCGTGTAAATAGTTTTATTTCTTTTCTTGTTCTTTGGGGGTAGGAGAAGCCATGATGAAAATGTTGATTGGATCTCATATGCATTATTGTTGATTTAACTAAGAGCCCATGTTACCTTGTCTTCTTCCTTGTATTAAATGCTTGCAGATTCCAGCTTAGTCCAATGCACGTGCACTATTATTATTATCCACACCGTTCAGTCGTGCAAGTGAAAGGAAATAATAACGATATATGATGGACTGATTGAGATGAGAGAAGCTGGTATAAACTCGACCTATCTTGTTTTTTGTAAATATGATTAGTTCATCATTCCTGATTCAGCCTATTATGAATGAAACATGTTTGCAATGACAATTAGAGATTATAGTTGCCCATTCCATGCTTAATTAGCTAGGAGTTTATAATGGTTTACCTTGCGTGCCAACATGTTATTAAAATGGTTGTGATGTGGTATGATAGGGTGGTATCCTACTTTGAACGATTCGAGTGGCTTGACTTGGCACATGTTCACGCATGTAGTTGAAACAAAATCAACATAGCCTCCACGATATTTATGTTCATGGTGATTTATATCCTACTCATGCTTACACTCATTGTTGATTAATCTTAATGCATGTTCATGACTGTTGTCGCTCTCTAGTTGGTCGCTTCCCACTCTCTTTCTAGCATTCACTTGTACTAAGCGGGAATACTGCTCATGCATCCACTTCCATAAACCCCAAAGTTATTCCATATGAGTCCACCATACCTTCCTATATGCGGTATTTACCTGCCGTTCCAAGTAAATTTGTATGTGTCAAACTCTAAACCTTCAAATGAAATTCTGTTTTGTATGCTCGAATAGCTCATGTATCAACTAGGGTTGTCTATATCTTCCAAGCTAGGTGGGTTATTCTCACGATGAGTGGACTCCGCTCATCATTCACGAGAAAATGGCCGGTAACCGGGATGCCCAGTCCCATGCTCAAATCGAATCAAAATAATTGCAAACAAAACTCCCCCAGGATTGTTGTTAGTTGGAGGCACCCGTTGTTTCGGACAAGCCATGGATTGATGTTTGTTGGTGGTGGGGGAGTATAAACTTTACCATTCTGTTTGGGAGCCGCCTATAATGTGTGTAGCATGGAAGATATCAAGATCTCTTGGTTGTTATGTTGACAATGAAAGTATACCACTCAAAATATTATTTATCTCTGTTTCAAAACTAGAGCCCTGACACCTCTGCAAATCCCTCCTTCCCTCTGCGAAGGGCCTATCTATTTACTTTTATGTTGAGTCATCATCCTCTTATTAAAAAGCACCAGTTGGAGAGCACCCTTGTCATGTGCAAGCATTACTATTAATTTACATTGAGTATGACTGGATCTCTTTTACCATGAATTACAGTGTCTAGTCAGTCCTTGATCATCACAGGTGCTCTGCATTTATGTTTTGCGGTCCCAGAAAGAGCTAGCGAGATACCATTTTGTTATATCATATTGTGATTGTTTTGAGCAAGTATTGTCATCCGAGATTTATTATTATTGCTTGCTAGTCGATTATGCCATTGATATGAGTAAACATGAGACCTAAATGTTATGGTGAACATGGTTAGTTCATAATCTTTGCTGAAAACTTGAATGCTGGCTTTACATATTTGCAACAACAAGATCAAACAGAGTTTGTAAAAGTCTTTCTTTATCACTTTCAGTTTGTCAACTAAATTGCTTGAGGACAAGCAAAGGTTTAAGCTTGGGGGAGTTGATATGTCTCCAATGTATCTACTTTTCCAAACACTTTTGACCTTGTTTTGGACTCTAACTTGCATGATTTGAATGGAACTAACCCGGACTGACGCTGTTTTCGGCAGAATTGCCATGGTGTTATTTTTGTGCAGAAATAAGAGTTCTCGGAATGAACTGAAAATTCACGGAGTACCGTTTTGGAATTTATAAAAATACTGGAGAAAGAATCAGTGTAAGGGGGCCCACTCCCTGTCCACGAGGGTGCAGGCGCCCCCCTGGGGCGCGCCCCCTGCCTCGTGGGCCCCCTGAGGCTCCAACGACGTCAACTCCAACTCTATGTATTCACCTTCAGGGAGAAAAAAATAGAGAGAAGGATTCATCGCTTTTTACGATACGGAGCCGCCGCCAAGCCCTAATCTCTCTCAGGAGGGCTGATCTAGAGTCCCTTCAGGGCTCCAGAGAGGGGAATCCATCGCGATCGTCATCATCAACTTTCCTCCATCACCAATTTCATGATGATCACCGCCGTGCGTGAGTAATTCCATCATAGGCTTGCTGGATGGTGATGGGTTGGATGAGATTTACCATGTAATCGAGTTAGTTTTGTTAGGGCTTGATCCCTAGTATCCATTATGTTCGAAGATTGATGTTGCTATGACTTTGCTATGCTTAATGCTTGTCACTAGGGCCTGAGTTCCATGATTTCAGATCTGAACCTATTGTCTTTTCATAAATATATGTGAGTTCTTGATCCTATTTTGCAAGTCAATAGTCACCTACTATGTGTTATGATCCGGTAACCCCGAAGTGACAATAATCGGGACCACTCCCGGTGATGACCGTAGTTTGAGGAGTTCATGTATTCACTAAGTGTTAATGCTTTGGTCCGGTACTCTATTAAAAGGAGGCATTAATATCCCTTAGTTTCTAATAGGATCCCGCCGCCACGGGAGGGTAGGACAAAAGATGTCATGCAAGTTCTTTTCCATAAGCACGTATGACTATATTCGGAATACATGCCTACATTACATTGATGAACTGGAGCTAGTTCTGTTTCACCCTATGTTATAACTGTTGCATGAGGAATCGCATCCGACATAATTATACATCACTGATCCATTGCCTACGAGCTTTTTGCATATTGAACTTTGCTTAGTTACTTTTCCATTGCCACTGTTACAATCACTATAAAAACTACTATTGTTACTTTTGCCACCGTTACCGCTATTGCCATATTACTTTGCTACTAAATACTTTGCTGCAGATATTAAGTCTTTCAGGTGTGGTTCAATTGACAACTCAACTGTTAATACTTGAGAATATTCTTTAGCTCCCCTTGTGTCGAATCAATAAATTTTGGTTGAATACTCTACCCTCGAAAATTGTTGCGATCCCCTATACTTGTGGGTTATCAATACATGGTAAATAGAGAGATGAATCTCATCTAGGAAACTACAGAAGCGGAAGGCAAATATTGAGCCTTCGGTGATGTTGAATGTCCTTGCAACTTTAGGCCAATGGCTATGGATAATTGCCTGCCCAACCTTCATCCTCTTTAGCAAGACTTCAATATTGTACCGTGGGTGTTGAATGAATACCTTCCTAGCCTCTTGACCATGCAGGTGGTTTGAGAGGTAATCATCGGTGAACTGCTTTGAAAAGTACTGGAAACAAAGCTATGCATAAATTGTTGTTGTAAATTTTGAAATGGCGCAAGGGGTAAAAACAAGGTAAAAGAGTCGGTACCATCCTATAGTTGACTGATGTCTTCTTCAGTGTGCAAACAAAGATCTTGATGTTATTCGTTGCAAGTTTCTTCATCCTAACAATCTTTCTGAGTTTCTTGACTTGACTGGTGTTCATGGACATCTCATTTCCCATATGCTAAATGGGTCGAACAGTGGGTCTAAGCCTCTGACAGCAGGACCTACATGTGCAAGACCAAATTGTAAGAAACCTAAATATTAGAATGATTCCTGCAATTGCACAATAATGTGCTATTAGCCAAAGGACCCTGCTTGAACAAACCTCGATGGTAAACCGCAGTGTCTCCCATTGTTTCCTTGCAACACACATAAGGAAGATCTTGATCAGGTTAACTGAGAGTTGCCATACTATTAGTAGAATATGTATTGAGTACAGCCAAATTCGATTGGTGTCACATGCATAACAATACAAAATTGTACCCACATCAAATGAAAATCAAATTGCAGAACTGAACCAAATGGTTAAATGGACAACAGACCAAATGAACTAAAATAGTTAACTGATCACGACATTGCAGAATGGAAACATGTACTAGAAGATAAGAAGTTAACAAAAAAAGAATGCTTGAGAACAGTACTACGAAATGTAGCAATTGGTGGACCAAAGTAGCAATTGTTGGGCCAAAGTGTTAACGGAACATTACATTTCAGAGGGCCAAGTTAACTGAACATCAGAATGCATATTAACATTACAGAGGACAATCACTAGAAGGCACTGGTGGTGGCATCGAGAAAATAGCATGAATTGTATTTTAATGTAGACAACCGTGTGGCGGTGTCGACGGTGGCCTCGAAGACGAGGTGCTCCTTCAAGATCTGGCGGTCGACACACATGGCAGCCATAGTGACCTCGTACGCGTGTGCGGCCACATGCTACTGAGCTCCACGTTATACAGTGTGCAAAATGACTGTGTGCGGCGCTTACCTGGAGGAGGGGCAGTGATTTCGGTGGAAGGTGTCGTGCCGTCAGTCGGGGCATGTGGGACGGGAAAGGAGGAGGATGGTGTGGGTGGGGTGTGGATTACCTGGCCATATCGACGAGGCCACGCAGCAAGAAGAAGGGTCGGCGGTGAGGAGGCTGCGTAGCAAGAAGAAGGGTCGACGGCAAGGAGGCGATGCTGCAAGAAGAAGGGTAGCTGGCGAGGAGGCGGCGCTGTAAGAAGAAGGGTCGCCGGCAAGGAGGTTGAGCTGCCAGTAAGCAGCAGTGAAGGTTTGAACTTGGAAAGCAAGGAGGAACATTGGAAATGTCACTTTTGGTAGGAGGGAGGGGGCAGGGAGATAGATATTTCCGCGGTGGCAAAAAATTTTCGCTCGGAGCCACGAGAAACCGGCGCGCAAGTGTGGTTCAAGCGGGGGCGGTGGACTGTAGACGAAGAAGCTTCCTGCGTAAGCCCGACAAGACGGTGCCCCAAGATATTTTATATCACATCCCACATGTTTCTTTCTAGTAAACTGTTTGTGGTATACCTAATTTTTTTAATTATGTTTTGATAGACAAAATGGTGTTACGGAGGGAAATTATGGTGTTTGAATTGCTAGAACATTTACGTACAGTGAACATGCAACTAGTACATGAGTATTGTGCTAAATTTTGGAATTATTCCAGGTTCGTTTGGCATTTTTATGCATTAATTGAGTTTCTGGGCATTTAATGTGCATAATTCAAATTTGAACTACAAGCACATGCTCCAATGCATCAAAGTTTGTTGAAAAGTCACATGTGTGTCTTTGGGTGAATTTATAGGTCCCATGCAAGAAATGGGAAAGAAATTCAAACATCTGGGCATCGTGGCTCGGCCGGAAAGATTGAGAAACTTGGTTTTTCAATTCCTGTAAATCCAAAACACGCCTGAAAATCATGAAACTTGGCATGGTGTCATGACATGGCACCAACATGCTGCGGTAAATTTTTTGACCGAATTGGGACAAGCTTTGGTGTAAGCTTCTTGCAAACCGGAGCTTCCCTCAAGAATGCTCGGGGTTCTGAGAGGGAACGTGTCACCTCCGTGTGCGAAATGAGATACGTACACTGCCTTCTCCTGTCTTAATTTTTTACACATGCAGATTAGACCAAATAGAAGTATCGTGCTAAATTTTGGAATTATTCCCAGTTCGTTTGGCCTTTTTTATACATTAATTGAGTTTTCGGGCATTTAATGTGCATAATTCAGTTTTGAACTACAAGCACATTCTCCAGTGCACCAAAGTTGGTTGAAAAATCACATGTGTGTCCTTGGGTAGGTCACATGCAAGAATGGGAATGAAATTCAAACATCTAGGTGTCGTGGCTCGGCCAGAAAGATTGAGAAACTTGGTTTTTTAATTCCTGTAAATTCAAAACATGCCTGAAAATCATGAAACTTGGCATGGTGTCATGACATGGCACTAACATGCTATGGTAAATTTGTTGGCCGAATTGGGACAAGCTTTTGTGTAAGCTTCTTGCAAACCGGAGCTTCCCTCAAGAAGGCTCGTGGTTCCGAGAGGGGACGTGTCACCTCCGTGTGCGAAACGAGATACGTACACTGCCTTCTCCCGCCTTATTTTTTTTACACAGTCAGATTAGACCAAATAGAAGTGTCGTGCTAATTTTTGGAGTTATTCCGGGTTTGTTTGGCCTTTTTTATACATTAATTGACTTTCTACGCATTTAATATGCATAATTCAAATTTGAACTACAAGCACATGCTCAAGTGCACCAAAGTTGGTTGAAAAATCACATGTGTGTCCTTGGGTCTATTTATAGGTCCCAAGAGAGAAATGAGGATGAAATTCAAACATCTAGGCATCGTGGCTCGGCCGGAAAGATTGAGAAACTTGGTTTTTTAATTCCTGTAAATCCAAAACACACCTGAAAATCATGAAACATAGCATGGTGTCATGACACGGCACCAACATGCTGTAGTAAATTTTCGGGCTGAATTGAGACAAGCTTTGGTGTAAGCTTCTTGCAAACCGGAGCTTCCCTCAAGAAGGCTCGTGGTTCTGAGAAGGAACGTGTCATCTCCGTGTGCGAAACAAGATATGTACACTGCCTTCTCCCGCTTTAATTTTTTTTACACAGGCAGATTAGACCAAATAGAAATATCGTGCTAATTTTTGGAATTATTCCGGGTTCGTTTGGCCTTTTTCATACATTAATTGAGTTTCTCGCATTTAATGTGCATAATTCAAATTTGAACTACAAGCACATGCTCTAGTGCACCAAAGTTAGTTGAAAAATCACATGTGTGTCCTTGGCTGAATTTATAGGTCCCATGCAAGAAATGAGAATGAAATCCAAACATCTGGGCATCATGACTCGACCGGAAAGATTGAGAAACTTGGTTTTTTAATTCCTGTAAATCCAAAACACGCCTGAAAATCATGAAAGTTGGCATGGTGTCATCACATGGCACCAACATGCTGCGGTAAATTTTTTGGCCGAATTGAGACAAGCTTTGGTGTAAGTTTCTTGCAAACCGGAGCTTCCCTCAAGAAGGCTCGTGGTTCCGAGAGGGAACGTGTCACCTCCGTGTGCGAAACGAGATACGTACACTGCCTTCTCCCACCTTAATTTTTTTACACAGGCAGATTAGACCAAATAGAAGTATTGTGCTAACTTTTGGAATTATTCTGGGTTCGTTTGGCCTTTTTATATATATTAATTGAGTTTTTGCCCATTTAATATGCATGATTCAAATTTGAACTACAAGCACACGCTCCAATGCACCAAAGTTGGTTGAAAAATCACATGTGTATCCTTGGGTGAATTTATAGGTCCCATGAAAGTGTTGTCACGTTACAAATCGGAAACACAAGTATTATTGAAACCGTGGGCGTTCTACTTACCATTTACGTGCCGCCACGCGTCCCCTTTTTTTATTGGCTAGGAGGTTCCATGCGGGGTAGCTATTTGAGTACGGGAGGCGTGCGATTAGACCCCTGCGCGTGGTAATCGGGAGGAGAGCCCTTTGACCGCCAGCCGCCGCGCACCTCCCTCCCAACATCTCCATTAATGGCGCCCGAGCCCCTGTTCTGCGATTAATGGCTATGTGTCTCACTAGACTAAGATTTTTGAGAGAGAAAAATGAAAATCTGAAAAGAAAGTTTTGCACGGATCTTGATGTAAGATCTGACGGGCCTATATAGCATCGACTAGGACTTATAGCAAGCATGATGAATATAAGGATGATGACAGTGGATAATAATTGTCTTACATATTTAGGAACATAATTAAAAAAGCCACATGCGGCAACGCCCAAAATACACAAGGCAAAAGAAGAAGGAAGACAATGATCTGCCTCGCTGATCTCTACGTTGCTGCAGGCCCGGGAACTAGTCTCCGCGGTGAGCGGCGATGAGCTCTTTCTTGTCCTCAAGATGCTTCTTGAGAGCATCTATTTGTTCCTCCACCAGCTTTCTGCGCTCTATGCGCAGCATGGCATTCTCGTCCATAAGTTTCTCGACGATGACGCCAGTCCTCTTCAACAAGATAGCAGTCTCCTCCTGCTGCTTCGCACTTCCGACGATCTTCGCCCTCAGCAGGTCGCGCTCGGCCGGAGCTTCGTATTGCTCTCATTTACTTGCCGGATGACGCCGACAAAAGAGGCTTTCATGTCATCCTGCAACCTCGCCCAGCCGGAGATCTGATCCATCTGGCTATGGACAATCGCATGCATGCGCTTGTAAGAGTCCTTGCCTACCCGCGAGACATTTTCCCAGGCTGCCGCAGCACGGGAGGACATCCCTATTGCCTTCGCGGCGCGGCAGGACATCTCTTCTGCTTCCGCGGCATGGCCGGACCAGTCTGCCGAATCGACAGCGCGGCGGGACCTGCGTGCTGCTTCGGCAGCGCGACAGGACCTCTGTGCTGCTACAGCCGCATAGCGGGACATGCCTGCTGCGTTCGCGGCGAGGCAGGACATCTCTCGTGCTTCTGCTTCCATGCTCGCATCTCCCTAGTGGCAATCTCTCGACCCAGAACTCACGCAGGCCATGGCAGACGCAAAGGGAACGATGATGAATGACTTTGTTTTTGTGGATGAGGAGTTGAGGAGGAATGTGCAGTCGTCTTGGAGTAGTAGTATTTATAACCGAGTAGTAATACGCTCCTAAGTGGGAGACCGTTTAGGTTTTGATCGGTGTGAACAGGTTTGCAATTTGGAATGTGACGGGACGCATGCTCAAAATTTACTAACGGTTATAAGTGCGGCACTATTCCCAGTAGGCGTAACGTGGGCACGTACGCCTTCTCGCCCGCGTATGTGGCGTTTGCACCATAGGGTGCACCGCAATAGGCAATGTCAGAACACGTCTTGTTCCAACAACCGTGCGCGCTTGTTATTACCATCGCGCACGCTTCTTTTAATTAGACTATGTGTGCCGGTCTAGCGCACACACATTGATCTATCTAACTATTTCAGTTTGTTGTGGCTAATCGCAAACAGTTCATCCATGTGAAGTGTATGCCATCAATCGTAGACACTTTGATCTGGCCGACCCGTTTCTGTTATGTTGCCTAATCACAAAAAGTTAATCCTTCTGAAGCGTATGCCCTCAATCACACACACCTTGATCTAGCTGACCATTTCTTTTGTGTTGCCTAATCACAAATAGTTCATCCGAGTGAACCGTATGTTGTATATCGCACATGCCTTCATCTGGCTGCCCGTTTCTTTCGTTCTGCCTCATCGCAAACAGTTCATTGGACTGAACCATATGCCCTGCAACGCACACGCAACTAAAATCTGAACCGTGTTTGATGGCTCCGCCATGGCAAACATTTTGCACCTTTTTTGACGGTTCTTTTACACCACCGTTTGCGATTATTGCATCACACACAGTTTCTTCGAAGGGTCTCTGATCATAGTGTCGCGTTAGCAGCATCCTGCAGTAGTGTCCCGATATGCACCTAACCTATGTGGACGAAGTTGGTGGATTATTTAAGCTTGCAGGTATGCCCGAGGATGTTTTCAAGAAGAAGGTCTTCCCTTTATCTTTGAAGGGAAAGGCATTGACATGGTATAGGCTATTGGATGATATTGGATCATGGAAATACAACCGATTGAAATTGGAATTTCATCAGAAGTTTTATCCTATGCATATGGTTCATCGTGATCAGAATTATACATATAATTTTTGGCCTCGTGAAGGATAAAGTATCGCTCAAGCTTGGGGAGGCTTAAGTCAATGTTATATTCATGCCCCAATGATGAGCTCTCAAGAGAAATTATTGGTCAAAATTTTTATGCTTGGCTTTCTCATAATGATCGATCCATGCTCGATACTTCTTGTACTGGCTCCTATATGAAGAAGGATATTGAAAATTGGATTTACTGAAAAGAATTAAACGCAACTCTGAAGATTGGGGACTCAACGAAGGTAAAGAGTCGGGTATAAACCTTAAGTTTGATTGTGTTAAATCTTTTATGGATACCGATACTTTTCGTGATTTGAGCACTAAATATGGACTTGACTCTGAGATAGTAGCTTCTTTTTGTGAATCTTCTGCTACTCATATTGATATCCCTAAGGAGAAGTGGTTTAAATACCATCCTCCCATTGAAGTTAAAGTAGTAGAACCTATTAAAGTTGAATAAGAAATTGTTACTTATAATGTTGATCCTATTGTTCCTACTGCTTATATTGAGAAACCACCTTTTCCTGTTAGAATAAAGGATCATGATAAAGCTTCAGCTGTGGTCAAAAAAAGTTATATTAGAACACTCAAACCCTCTAAGCAAATTAAAGTTGAACCTAGTATTGCTATGGTTAAAGATCTCTTGGTTGATAATATTGATGGGCATGTTATTTATTTCTGTGATGAAGCTGTTAGGATTGCTAAACCCGATATGAAAGATAAACATAGACCTATTGTTGGCATGCCTATTGTTTCTGTTAAAATAGGAGATCATTGTTATCGTGGCTTATGTGATGTGGGTGCTAGTGTGAGTGCAATTCCTTACACCTTATATAAATAAATTATGAATGATATTGCACCTGCTGAGATAGAAGATATTGATGTTACTATTAAGCTTCCTAATAAAGATACTTTATCACCAATTGGGATTGTTAGAGATGTTGAAGTATTGTGTGGGGAGATAAAATATCCTACTGATTTTCTTGTTCTTGCTTCCCCACAAGATAATTTTTGTCCCATTATATTTGGTAGACCTTTCTTGAATATTGTTAATGCTAAGATAGACTGCAGAAAGATATTGTTACTGTTGGTTTGGGGGATATGTCTCATGATTTTAATTTCTCTAAATTTTGTAGACAACCCCATGATAAAGAATTGCCCAGTAAGGATGAAATTATTGGTCTTGCTTCTATTGCCGTGTCTCCTAATGATCCTTTAAAACAATATTTGCCAGACCATGAAAATGATATGTTTATGAATGAAAGAAGGGAAATAGATGAAGTATTCTTTAATCAAGGGCCCATTTTGAAACACAATTTGCCTGTTGAAATCCTTGGAGATCCTCCTCCACCCAAAGATGATCCCGTGTTTGAGCTTAAACTATTACCTGATACTTTGAAATATGCTTATCTTGATGAAAAGAAGATATATCATGTTATTATTAGTGCTAACCTTTCAGAGCATGAAGAAAAGAAATTATTGAAAATTTTGAAGAAGCATTGTGCCGCTATTGGATATAATCTCGATGATCTTAAGGGCATTAGTTCCACTCTATGTCGGCATAAAATGAAATTCGAGAAAGATGCTAAACCAGTTGTTGATCACCAATGACAATTAAATCCTAAGATGAAAGAAGTGGTAAGAAATGAAATACTAAAGCATCTGGAGGCAGGTATAATTTATCCTATTGCTGATAGTCAATGGGTAAGTCGTATTCATTGTGTCCCTAAGAAGGGAGGTATTACTGTCGTTCCTAATGATAAGAATGAATTGATTCCTCAAAGAATTGTTATAGGTTATAGAATGGTAGTTGATTTTCGCAAATTAAATAAAGCTACTAGAAAAGATAATTATCCTCTACCTTTTATTGTTCAAATGTTAGAAAGATTATCCAAGCATACACATTTTTGCTTTCTAGATGGTTATTCTGGTTTCTCTCAAATACCTGTGTCAAAAGATGATCAAGAGAAAACCACTTTTACTTTCCCTTTCGGTACCTTTGCTTATAGGCGTATGCCTTTTGGTTTTTGCAATGCACCTGCTACCTTTAAAAGATGTATGACTGCTACATTCTCTGACTTCTGTGAAAATATTGTTGAGGTTTTCATGGATGATTTCTCCGTTTATAGAACTTCTTTTGATGATTGCTTAAGCAACGTTGATCGAGTTTTGCAGAGATGTGAAGAAACTAATCTAGTCTTGAATTGGGAGAAGTGCCAATTTATGGTTAATGAAGGTATTGTCTTGTGGCATAAAATTTTTGAAAGGGGTATTGAAGTTGATAAAGCTAAATTAGAAGCTATTGAAAAGATGCAGTGTCCTAAAGATATCAAAGGTATAAGAAGTTTCCTTGATCATGCTGGTTTCTATAGGAGGTTTATTAAAGGCTTCTCTAAAATTTCTAGACTTCTCACTAATCTCTTGCAAAAAGATGTTCCTTTTGTTTTTGATGATGATTGTGTAGAAGCATTTGAAATACTTAAGAAAGCCTTGATTTTTGCACCTATTGTTCAGCCACCTGATTGGAATTTACCCTTTAAAATTATGTGTGATGCTAGTGATTATGTTGTTGGTGCTGTTCTAGGACAAAGGGTTGATAAGAAATTAAATGTTATTCAATATGCTACTAAAACTCTAGAGAGTGCCCAGAAAAATTATGCTACTACTGAAAAATAATTTTTAGCAGTTGTACTTGCATGTGATAAGTTCAGACCTTATTGTTGATTCCAAAGTAACTGTTCACACTGATCATGCTGCTATTAAATATCTTATGGAAAAGAAAGATGCTAAACCTAGACTTATTAGATGGGTTCTCTTGCTACAAGAATTTGATTTGCAAATTATTGATAGAAAGGGAGCTGAGAACCCCGTTGCAGACAACTTGTCTAGGTTAGAAAATGTTCTTGATGACCCACTGTCTATTGATGATAGCTTTCCTAATGACCAATTAGCTGTCATAAATGCTTCTCATAATACTCCATGGTATGTTGATTATGCTAATTACATTGTTGCTAAATTTATACCACCTAGTTTCACATACCAGCAAAAGAAAAAGGTTTTTTATGATTTAAGACATTACGCCTAGGATGACGCACACCCTTTATAAAGGAGTAGATGGTGTTATTAGATGTTGTGTACCTGAGCATGAATAGGGATAGATCCTACACAAGTGCCACTCTGAGTCTTACAGAGGGCACCACGCTGGAGATAGAACTACACAAAAGGTATTGCAATCTAGTTTTTATTGGCCTACTCTCTTCAAGGATGCTCGTAAGTTTGTCTTGTCTTGTGATGAATGCTAGAGAATTGGTAATATTAGTAGACGTCAGAAAATGCCAATGAACTATTCACTTGCTATTGAACCATTTGATGTCTGGGGATTTGATTATATGAGACCTTTTCCTTCCTCTAATGGGTATACACATATCTTAGTTGCAGTTGATTACTTTACTAAGTGGGTAGAAGCTATTCCAACTAGTAGTGCTGATCATAACACTTCTATTAAGATGCTTAAAGAAGTTATTTTTTCAAGGTTTGGAGTCCCTAGATATTTAATGACTAATGGTGGTTCACATTTTATTCATGGTGCTTTCTGTAAAATGCTTGCTAAGTATGATGTTAACCATAGAATTGCATCTCCTTATCATCCCCAGTCTAGTGGTCAAGTAGAATTGAGCAATAGAGATATTAAATTAATTTTGCAAAAGACTGTTAATAGATCTAGAAAGAATTAGTCTAAGAAACTTGATGATGCATTATGGGCTTATAGAACTGCTTAGAATCCTATGGGTATGTCTCCGTATAAAATGGTTTATGGAAAGGCATGTCACTTACCTCTTGAGCTAGAACATAAGACATATTGGGATATTAAAGAGCTCAATTATGATTTCAAACTTGCCGGTGAGAAGAGGTTATTTGACATTAGCTCGCTAGATGAATGGAGAACCCAAGCCTATGAGAATGCCAAGTTGTTTAAAGAAAAAGTTAAAAGATGGCATGACAAAAGGATACAAAAGCATGAGTTTAATGTAGGTGATCATGTTTTGCTATACAACTCTCTTTTAAGAATTTTTGCATGAAAGCTTCTCTCTAAATGGGAAGGTCCTTACATCTTCGAGGAGGTCTATCGTTCAGGTGCCATAAAGATCAACAACATCGAGGGCACAAATCTGAAGGTGGTAAACGGTCAAACAATCAAACATTATATCTCAGGTACTCCCATAAATGTTGAGACCAATATAATTGATACCGTAACCCCGGAGGAGTACATAAGGGACACTTTCCAGAACATTTCAGACTCCGAAAAGGAATAGGTATGTGGTACGGTAAGTAAACCAGCCCCAAAATGTTTCCAATGATAATATTTCTCCATTTTGAAATATTTAAAAAAATAGAAAAAATAAAAGTGGTCCGAAAGAGCCACGAGGCCACCACAAGGGTGGACGGCACGCCCTACCCCCTAGGCGCGCCCCCCGTCCTTGTGGCCACCTCGTGTGCCCTCCGGACTCCGTTTTCTTGCACGATACTTCTTTTGGTCGGTAAAAATTCATTATATAATCTCCCAAAGGTTTTGACCACCGTACCACGACAATATCTCTTGTTTTTGTTTTGAGTTGTTTTTCTGACAGATCCGAATCATCATGACGTCTCCAAGCGTCCCCAAGGACAAGTTTTTCGGGAAGGACATCAACCCCTACCTTGTGGAGGTGCGGCGACACCCTCAAGCCATTGAGATGCGTGAGGGGGTGCTGCACATTGCTACCTCTTGAGCATGCGTTGGTTTTCCCTTGAAGAGGAAAGGGTGTGCAGCAAAGCAGTGTAAGTATTTCCCTCGGTTTTTGAGAACCAAGGTATCAATCCAGTAGGAGACCACGCGCGAGTCACCTCGTACCTACACAAAAAAATAAGAACCTCGCAACCAATGCGATAAAGGGGTTGTCAATCACTTCACGGCCACTTGCAAGAGTGAGGTCTGATAGATATAATAATAATAAGATAAATATTTTTGGTATTTTTATGATATAGATTGAAAGTAAAGATTGCATAATAAAATAGATTGGAAACTTGTATGATGGAAAATAGACCCGGGGGCCATAGGTTTCACTAGTGGCTTCTCTCAAGATAGCATAAGTATTACGGTGGGTGAACAAATTACTGTCGAGCAATTGATAGAATTGAGCATAGTTATGAGAATATCTAGGTATGATCATGTATATAGGCATCATGTCTGTGACAAGTAGACCGACTCCTGCCTGCATCTACTACTATTACTCCACACATCGACCGCTATCCAGCATGCATCTAGAGTATTAAGTTCATAAGAACAGAGTAACGCCTTAAGCAAGATGACATGATGTAGAGGGATAAACTCATGCAATATGATATAAACCCCATCTTGTTATCCTCGATGGCAACAATACAATACGTGTTGTTTCCCCTACTATCACTGGGATCGAGCACCGCAAGATTGAACCCAAAGCTAAGTACTTCTCCCATTGCAAGAAAGATCAATCTAGTAGGCCAAACCAAACTGAAAATTCGAAGAGACTTGCAAAGATAACCAATCGTACATAAAATAATTCAGAGAAGATTCAAATATTGTTCATAGATAATCTTAATCATAAACCCACAATTCATCGGATCTCGACAAACACACCGCAAAAGAAGATTACATCGAATAGATCTCCAAGAGAATCGAGGAGAACTTTGTATTGAGATCCAAAGAGAGAGAAGAAGCCATCTAGCTAATAAGGACCCGAAGGTCTGAGGTAAACTACCCACACATCATCGGAGAGGCTATGGTGTTGACGTAGAAGCCCTCCGTGATCAATGCCCCCTCCGGCGGAGCGCCGAAAAAGGCCCCAAGATGGGATCTCACGGGTACAGAAGGTTGCGGCGGTGGAATTAGGTTTTCATGGTGCTCCTCGATGTTTCCAGGGTACATAGGTATATATAGGAGGAAGAAGTACGTCGGTGGAGCCATGAGGGGCCCACGAGGGTGGAGGGCGTGCCCAGGGGGTAGGCGCGCCCCCTGCCTCGTGGATTCCTCGTCGGTTGCTTGACGCCCACTCCAAGTCCTCTGGATCACGTTTGTTCCAAAAATCACGCTCCTGAAGGTTTCATTCCTTTTAGACTCCGTTTGATATTCTTTTTCTGCGAAACACTGAAATAGGCAAAAAACAGCAATTTGGGCTGGGCCTCCGGTTAATAGGTTAGTCCCAAAAATAATATAGAATTGTATAAATAAGCCCATTAAACATCTAAAATAGAATATATAATAGCATGGAGCAATCAAAAAATTATAGATATGTTGGAGACGTATCAAGCATCCCCAAGCTTAATTCCTATTCGTCCTCGAGTAGGTAAATGATAAAAACAGAATTTTTCATGTGGAATGCTTCCTAACATATTTCTCAATGTAATTTTTCTTTTATTTTGGCATGAATGTTCATGTCCGAAAGATTCAAGATAAAAGTTTAATATTGGCATAAAAATAATAATACTTCAAGCATACTAACTAAGCAATCATGTCTTCTTAAAATAACATGGCCAAAGAAAGTCCATCCCTACAAAATCATAAAGTTTGGTCATGCTCCATTTTTGTCACACAAGAATGCTCTCATCATGCACAACCCTGATGACAAGCCAAGCAATTGTTTCATACTTTAGTAATCTCAAACTTTTTTCAACTTTCACGCAATACATGAGCGTGAGCCATGGATATAGCACTATGGGTGGAATAGAATATAATGAAGGGGGTTATGTGAAGAAGACAAAAAGGAGAAAGTCTCACATTGACACGGCTAATCAATGGGCTAGGGAGATGCCCATCAATTGATGCTAATGCAAGGAGTAGGGATTGCCATGCAACGGATGCACTAGAGCTATAAATGTATGAAAGCTCAACAAAAGAAACTAAGTGGGTGTGCATCCAACTTGCTTGCTCATGAAGACCTAGGGCACTTGAGGAGGCCCATTTTTGGAATATACAAGCCAAGTTCTATAGTTAAAAATTCCCACTAGTATATGAAAATGACAAAACAAGAGACTCTCTATCATAAAGATCATTGTGCTACTTTGAAGCACAAGTGTGGAAAAAAGGATAGTAGCATTGCCCCCTTTTTTGGGGCCTTCTTTTTTTGGCCTTTCTCTTCCTTTTTTGGGACAATGATCTATTAATGATGATCATCACACTTCTATTTATTTACAACTCAATGATTATAACTTGATACTAGAACAAGATATGACTCTATATGAATGCCTCCGACGGTGTACCGGGATGTGCGATGACTCATGAGTGACATGTATGAAAGAATTATGAATGGTGGCTTTGCCACAAATACGATGTCAACTACATGATCATGCAAGGCAATATGACAATGATGATGCGTGTCATAATAAACGGAACGGTGGAAAGTTGCATGGCAATATATCTTGGAATGGCTATGGAAATGCCATAATAGGTAGGTATGGTGGATGTTTTGAGGAAGATATAAGGAGGTTTATGTGTGATAGAGCGTATCGTATCACGGGGTTTGGATGCACCGGCGAAGTTTGCACCAACTCTCAAGGTGAGAAAGGGCAATGCACGGTACCGAAGAGGCTAGCAATGATGGAAGGGTGAGAGTGCGTATAATCCATGGACTCAACATTAGTCATAGAGAACTCACATACTTATTGCAAAAATCTACAAGTCATCAAAAACCAAGTATTACGTGCATGCTCCTAGGGGGGTAGATTGGTGGGAAAAGACCATCGCTCGTCCCCGACCACCACTCATAAGGAAGACAATCAAATAATACCTCATGTTTCAAATTTGTTACACAACGTTTACCATACGTGCATGCTACGGGACTTGCAAACTTCAACACAAGTATTTCTCAAATTCACAACTACTCAACCAGCATAACTTTAATATCACTATCTCCATATCTCAAAACAATCATCAAATATCAAACTTCTCTTAGTATTCAGTGCACTTATATGAAAGTTTTTATAATATCAAAATAAAATTACCATGCTGTTCAAAAGGACTCTCAAAATAATATAAGTGAAGCATGAGAGATCAATTATTTCTATAAAATGAAACCAACACCGTGCTCTAAAAGATATAAGTGAAGCACTAGAGCAAAAACTATATAGCTCAAAAGATATAAGGGAAGCACATAGAGTATTCTAATAAATTCTGATTCATGTGTGTCTCTCTAAAAAGGTGTGTACAGCAAGGATGATTGTGGTAAACTAAAAGGCAAAGACTCAAATCATACAAGACGCTCCAAGCAAAACACATATCATGTGGTGAATAAAAATATAGCTCCAAGTAAAGTTACCGATAGACGAAGACAAAAGAGGGGTTGCCTTCCAGGGCATCCCCAAGCTTAGGCTTTTTGGTGTCCTTGGATTTTACCTTGGGGTGCCTTGGGCATCCCCAAGCTTAGGCTCTTGGCACTCCTTGTTCCATAATCCATCAAATCTTTACCCAAAACTTGAAAAACTTCACAACACAAAACTTAACAGAAAATCTCGTGAGCTCGGTTAGCGAAAGAAAACAAAACACCACTTCAAGGTACTGTAATGAACTCATTATTTATTTATATTGGTGTTAAACCTACTGTATTCCAAATTTTATATGGTTTATAAACTCCATTACTAGTTATAGATTCATCAAAATAAGCAGACAACACATGAAAAACAGAATCTGTCAAAAACAGAACAGTCTATAGTAATCTGTAACTAACGCAAACTTATGGAATCCCAAAAATTCTAAAATAAATTGCTGGACGTGAGGAATTTATCTATTAATCATATGAAAAAATAATTAAATAAATAGCACTCTCCAATAAAAAATGGCAGCAATTGTCGCGAGCGCTAAAGTTTCTGTTTTTTACAGCAAGATCGCAAAGACTTTCCCCAAGTCTCCCCAAAGGTTCTACTTGGCACAAACACTAATTAAAAACATAAAACCACATCTAAACATAGGCTATATGAATTATTTATTACTAAACATAACCAAAAAGCAAGAAACAAAAATAAAATTGGGTTGCCTCCCAACAAGCGCTATCGTTTAATGCCCCTAGCTAGGCATAAAATTTCAACGATGCTCACATGAAAGATAATAATTGAAACACAAAGAGAGCATCATGAAACATGTGATAAACACATCTAAGTCTAACATACTTCCTAGGCATAGGCATCTTATAGGCAAACAAATTATCACGGCATGCAAAAACTAGCATATGCAAGGAAGCGGAAAAAACAATAGCAATCTCAACATAACGAGAGGTAGTTTAGTAACATGAAAATTTCTACAACCATATTTTCCTCTCTCATAATAATTACATGTGGGATCATAAGAAAATTCAACAATATAGCTATCACATAAAATATTTTCAACACGATCCATATGCATGCAAAGTTGACACTCTTCCAAAATAGTGGGATTAAAATTAACTAAAGTCATGACCTCTCCAAACCCACTTTTATCAAAAAATTAATAAGATTGAACATTCTCCAAATATGTGGGATCTAAAGTTGACACTATTCCAGACCCACTTTCAATAATATTTCAAACACTATTATCAATCTCATATTCATCATGAGGCTTAAATAAATTTTCAAGATTAAAAGAAAAATCACCCCAATCATGATCATTGCAACAAATAGTAGTCATAGCAAAACTAGCATCCCCAAGCTTGAGATTTTGCATATCATTAACACAATTGACATTAAGAGAATTTATAATGACATCATTGCAATCATGTTTTTCATCGAAGGAACTATCAAGTATGGGTGCAACAACAACGATCTCATGTTTAACATAAGGAACTATAACAAATTCATCTTCATAAATATTGGCATCATGGCCACAAGAATAGCAAGCATCACGTTCATCAAGGGATATTTCAATCAAATCATCGGAATCATAATTATCTATAGATTCATGCATATCATTATTTTCTTCCGAAGCAACGGTCATTCTTTCAATAAATTCTTTGACATAGACATTATGAGAATAGTTTTCATAGCAATATTTAAGTATGTCAAAATTTTTAGACTCGTAGAGAGTAATATCATACTTTTCAATCAAAGAAGCAACTTTATAAGCACCCTTAGAAGCAACAAATTCTTCAATTTGTTCGATATCTTAGTAACTATAAACACCCTTTGCATAAGAAGATAAGATTTCATTATCATTAAACTCACATAGGTAGGGGAGGTGTTTTTTAGGGTTCTTAGAGCAACAAGTAAAATCACAAATTTCACAAAGATTCCAAGCATAACATAGCAATCTATTTATTTGATCCCATAAGAGTCTCCCTTTTTCAGACAAACAATGATGCACAAAATGAGCATCATCATCTAAATATTTTCCATCAACTAGGCTAGTTGGGGTTTCAGCACGACCACATAAGGATCGAAGATGATCCAAGTAGAACACTTTAAGTGGATCCATATCAATAGATTTTTAACAAGCAAAGATGCAAGCAAATAGAAGGCACATGGAAACACAAAGAAAGATACATACGGGAAGAAGGCGAATGGAAAAAGGGCGAATAAAACGGCAAAGGTGAAGTGGGGGAGAGGAAAACGAGAGGCAAATGGCAAATAATGTAATGCGAGGGATAAGAGTTTGTGATGGGTACTTGGTATGTCTTGACTTGTGCGTAGACTCCCTGGCAACGGTGCCAGAAATCCTTCTTGCTACCTCTTGAGCATGTGTTGATTTTTCCTTGAAGAGGAAAGGGTGATGCAGCAAAGCAGCGTAAGTATTTTCCTCAGTTTTTGAGAACCAAGGTATCAATCCAGTAGGAGACCACGCGCGAGTCACCTCGTATCTACACAAACAAATAAGAACCTCGCAACCATCGCGATAAAGGGGTTGTCAATCCCTTCATGGTCACTTGCAATAGTGAGATCTGATAGAGATAATAATAATAAGATAAATATTTTTGATATTTTTATGATATAGATTGAAAGTAAAGATTGCAAAATAAAATAGATTGAAAACTTGTATGATGGAGGACCTGTTCATGGTCACTGCGGTGAAGTTGCAAACTTACCGTTTGTGCCAGACTTGTAATTTGTGTTGAACTATATAAGGTGAACCTGTCATTTGTTGCTCCCTGGACTTGTAAATTGTCGAACTATGTATGGTGAGCTTTGTTGCTTGCTGGACTTTTAATATGTGATGGACTATGTATAGAGAATATGCCATTTGTTGCTTTCTGACATATAATCTGTGTTGAACTATGTATGTTGAATCTGATCGTTTGATGGTATGTGGAAGAATATTACCGATGTTATGCTCTATAATTGTCTATAATAGTATTCTCATTTTCAGTAGTATTGTCGCTTTATGCACATTTTCATGATATTTTTCACGTTTTTCAAATAATATTGTGGCTGCTGTGAACATTTTGATTTTTATTGAAAATTGACAAATATCATAATAATATAAACACGGTTGTGGAGAATACATTTCCAAACATGGGCACCACTTTACAGTCTTTACACTCTTTAAGAATTACAATTTCAAGTTTTTGTACAGCCAAACAGGAATTGGAATTGGCCCTTCTCTTTGACTCCATCCCCCATTTCCATGAACATGCAAACAACAACATTTACATTGAAGCCCATTTCCGTTTCCACTCAGTTTTCAGATTGGACCCCATTTCTTTTTCTTTCTTTCTTTTTGGACACGATTGGGCCCCATTTCTTTTTCTTTCTTTCTTTTTGGACACGGAGATTGGACCCCATTTAAATATCTTGAAACAGAACCTTATTAGTGTTATTCCGAATACTATCGACCAGTGCAGTGCACCGCCCTCATACAGATGAGAATGATGAACTGCGGTGGAAATCCCAGCTCTCCAAGGGAAGCTCAGAACTACTCCACAACTTGCAGTAGGACGACCTTCGGGAAGCTGAACTTCCGAATAAGAATATATCTTGTCACACTTTGAAAATCACTAGAACTTCATTTCTTTCTGGGGAGGCAGGTCTGATGATAATGGTGGGAGCCGAAGGAGATGGCCAGATCTTCGCTCCCTCTTTATCTTCTTCAGCCATAGAGTAGTCCTGGAAGTGGCCGAGCCGCAACACCGCTGCCCCCCATTCTCTCCTGGAGTCCTGGTCAGCTGGAGCAACGCCAAAATCACCCTTAGGAGCGTTTGGAGGACAACCGGTCATAGAGTAGTCGAGTAGATCTAGGGAGTGGCGTGGAGAGTTGGTTTCGGTCGACTTGTGACCCTAACTAACACATGTGTAACTTCTTGTACATATATTTCTCCCTTCTATAAAGCTAAGGTAATGGCGTACCCTTGAAAAAAAAAATCACCCTTAGGTCTTCACCTGACTATACCTCTGCTACCTCACAAAAAACAATACCTCTACCACCACGTAATGTGAAACATCTACTAATCCATTGGAGCGTTGATATCCAATTCAGCCTAAGGAATATGCAGGTTAATCATAGAGCTAAAAAGCTGGGAAATTCAAAACCAAGCATGTTAATTCGCATCAACACATTTCGATCAGCGTCCAGAACAGAAAATCTATTAATTGAACTGTTCTGAAATCTTCAGCAAAATATGAATGCTAGGTTAAGTAACACACAGCAGGCGTTCAAGCTTAGACAAGATAGCTTGAGGATACCATCTCTGATTACAGCCAGAAGCATTTGACCATCAAGGGTACAGAACCTCCTCCCCACCGCTGCGATAAACACGGCATTTCACAGATGGGTTTTCCCTAAAAATCCTGTAGGTTTTCTTGCATCCTCTGCTGGTTGGTAAAACCTCAGGGGACAATGTCATGGTCATTGTTTTCATCAGAGGCGTGGATCTGAACAGAAGTTTCAAGAAATCAATTTCATCGCCAGTTCCTTCGAAACATTCTATTTCTACTTCTTCAAGAGCTGCCAAGGAGATAATTTGACTTCTCCAGTTTTGTGGTTGCTCACAAGGACAATTTGATGGGCATACTTGTCTGCATTGAAAGAGAAGTGAAGTACCGTTAATTCTTTACAGCCAAAATGCAATTAACTTGTGCATTTATCTAATTAATCTAGTACTCTTTTTTTGCGAGATTAATTAATCTAGTACTTTGCCAAACAGTTTCTTTAAAATGCATATATATATCAGGTAGCCGAAGTGAATAATTACCGTGACTTTGTCTATGACCACCTCAAGCTTTTGTATTACAGTGCAGATCCCAAGTAGATTCAACACCAGTGGCCCAAAAATATGCCCCCGTGTTACCAGACTTAGATGCAGAACAGAAAATTTGGGAAGTGATGCTATCTCTTGACTGAAGTTCCTCGCCACATCTAGTGCATAAAACTGCGAATGTATACGCATGGAGTGAAGGAAACAGAAAAAAAAATCATAGTACAAGAACAACAATTGCGTCTGGTGCATAAGCCTGCACATGTATAAGCGTGTTGTGAAGGAAATAGGAAAAAGAACAGTACAAGAACAACAATTTGGCAACATACCACGAAAGTAAGTGTTAACAGGAGCATGCAGGCAGGCAAGACCTCTTATACAAGGGCGATGTATGCATTACATAAACTAATAGCATGAGAATTCAGGGCATGACTAGAGAGTTGGTGAGCATCAAGTTATAAATCACTTTTCATATTGGCAGCCACAATATCAACGAAATGGCAGTGTTGTTGGCCTTTTGCCCCAAAGCAGTAATTTAGTTTAGTTGGGCAATATACATGGATTAAGTTTTGTCCAATACCTGCTTCCTCTTTCGATTTGAAGCCTGCATGGTTTCATCAGCTAACATAGTTTTGTCATGTAGTCATGCACCAATTGAACATTCTAACATGAACATGTAATTTTGGAGCAAAGGAAAACAAAGCAGGACAGTGGACGCACCGGAGCATCTATGGATAACCGTAGGGTATTGCCGCTCTCCTCCTTCCCTAGGCTTAGTCTGCGCAAGCGCCAGACATCAAACCCGACATTTTCAAAGCTGCAATAGATGTCCCACCATGGATTCTCCACCATCGGCGCGTTGAACGACACGCTGAAATCCAAGCTCATCCAGGTCCACACCTCGAACTTCCTAAGCACAGGTGCCATGATGTCGATGCCACACACATCATAGGGGTAGTCCACGACAAGCTCCTCGATCGTCGGTGAGTGGACTCTGATCTTACCGAGACCCCAGCCGTTGCCGACCTCTAGTACGCGCAGGCGAGGGCAGCGCTGGATAAGCTCATCCATGTCGAAGCAGAAGCCAGCGACGGACAGCCTCTCCAGCACAGGGAACTCATGTCCATGGGCCGGCGGGTGTTAGATACAGGTTTTGCACTTCCAGCTTGATCGAGGTGGCTCACTGGAATACAGGAACCTCGATAGGAATCCTACGATCTTTAAAGTTCCCCCAAACAGCAAGGACCAGAGCCGTGTGCGCCAGCCGCGCGGCCGTACGGAGCAGCGCGGAGACGCGGGCAGGGTCAATCTGGTCCCTGTGCTCCTCGGGTATGTCAATCTCAAGGAGGGAGATGGTGGGGCTGGCGACCTGGACAAGGGTGGCTTCCACGGCGTCCGGCGCGATCTCGCGGAAGGAGAGCTCGGCAAGGTACCTCCAGAGGCCGCGCCATCGACGGGCAAGGGCGCTGGTGAGGGCGGCGGTGCGAGCGCAGCGGAGACGAACGAGTACCTGGAGGAGCAGGTCGTCGGGAAGAGCGCTGATCCGGTCCGTTCCGCCGCCTTCTGAGCGGAAGGGACGGCGCCGGCGCGGCACGGACAACGATGGAGGATTGAGGCGGTGGCCCGACCGCAGCTCCATCGCGCCACTCCGTCACGATGTAGAGCAGGGGGAGGTTGAGTCAGCGCAAGGGGCCGCACAGAGACATGCGGCGGCCGGAAATGAGCGGCGAAGAGGAACTGGGGGGAGCTGCTCTGTTGGGCCTGGGCCGCCGGAGGTGAGAGACGAAAGGTTTTCATGTCAAAGAAAAAGAGACGAAAGGTTTTCACGTTTGAGGATCTACAGGGTTTTCTAAAAAAAGAGATATCTACAGGGTGTGAATGTGAAATTATACCTGGCCAAACGGGCCGGCACGACCCGGCCCGCGGCAATCGTGCCTGGCACGGCACGGCCCGCCACGGCACGATTATTAGCCGGGCCGTGCCGTGCCGGCCCACGGGCGGGAGCTGGCAGCCCAGGCACGGCACGCAGCCTATCTGGGCCGGCACGCGGCACGCCCAGGCACGCCGGCCCGTTATCGCACGCTGGGCCGCCTGGCGCATATTTACCTCGGCTGGCGTGTTTTTTCCTCTCTACAGCAACAGAAAAAAAATGTAGAGTATTATCTGGGATAAATCTAGAGTTTTATTAGCGCTTGCCTCATTAAAACCTTCCGTCCCAAAAAAATAAAAGAATACAAGCTATGCTCTAGAAATACAAAAAAAATAAAAAGAAATATATTAGAGCACTACAAATATACGCATGCACTACAAAATTATTGAACACATTAGAGTACTAGGTATTTATATAGGACATATTTATTTATATATTTCAAAAAAAAGTTAAACGGGCCGTGCCGTGCCGGCCCGCATGCCCAGCCTCTAGGCCCAGGCACGGCCCATGGCGTGCCGCGTGCCGTGCCTGGCCCGTTTAGCTCGGACCGTGTCGTGCCTGGGTCGTGCCGTTCCTACGTGCTACCGGGCCGGCCCAGTTAGCACGGCCCGTTTGGCCAGCTATATGTGAAATCACTAATTAATACTCCCTCCGTTCGGAATTACTTATCGCGAAAATGGATGCATCTAGATGTATTTTATTTCTAGATACATCCATATCTAAGACAAGTAATTCCGAACGGAGGAAGTAATTTTCAAAGATCACTTCCACCTTCCTGGGTTGTCATCAGTGACGCATGTGCGTCACTTGCGGTAACCTAGAAGTTTTTTCATTTTTTTAGATTTATTATTTAAAATGTTTTTTTATCTCTTAAATCATGGGTCTAAATTTTGAACTATTTTCATCATTGGATTTCTCACGTTGAGATTTTAAAATTAGATCCCATGTTGATAGATTTTGATAAACTTAAAAAAAAGGCAAACCAGAAGCATGTTTTTCCTTTTCGAAAGCCGTTTCCGAGAGGCATAACCATGTCTCTCGCGGAAGAAGAAAAAAACACATTTTTCTTCGTTTTCGAAAGATACAGCCTTGCCTCTCCCGTAAGAAGAAAAAATATGTTTTTTTCATTTCCAAAAGGGCCGTGCCTCTCGCGGAAACAAAACAAAACAAAATCATGCCATTCGTGGACCTCTCACGGAAGGAAAAACACATTTTTTTCGTTTCCAAAAGGCACGCCGGTGCTTCTCGCAGAAACAAAACCATGTATCTCATGGAAGAAAAAAAGAAAATATGTTTTTCCCGTTTTCGAGAGGCACAGCCGCGCCTCTCGCGGAAATACAACTGTGCCTCTCTCGGAGGGAAAAAAAGAAAAGAAAACGCGTTTTTTCCGTTTTCGAGAGACACAATCATGTCTCTCACAGAAGCTAAGCCGTGTCTCTCACGGAAGGAAACAAAAAGAGAAAACGTGTTTTTCCTTTTTCGAGCGCGAAAGCAAAATCGTGCTTCTCACGAAAGCTAAATTGTGTCCCTTGCGAAAGCAATAAAAAACACATTTTTCATGTATTTTTTCAGAAAGTTAATAAAGACCGGTGGGAAACCGGAAAGCCAAAAAAACCCAGGAAAAACTATCTAAAAAGCAGAAAACACGTTAAAAAAATAAAATAAAAAACAAAATCCAAAGAAAACGTCCAGAACGCGACATGTGGCGGCGGCCAAGAAGGTGACAAGTGAAGCGTTCTTAGCCCACCCAAGTGATCATTGGGAGGCTTCTAAAAAAATATTAGTCAATTAGTTGCTCGCATACAAATATTATATCACGCTTATAGCGAGACTAGCATCTGTATCGTATGAAGGGCTCGCGCGTATGGGCCGGTCCTATCACACGCTCACTAGTTCAGTCAGTCGCTCACTTGTTTCACGTATGGTTTCGTCCGTTGCTGCCTACAATCCCCTCAAGTTAGGGTTTCCTCTCTCCTCTCGACGGCGTCGGCGACTTCACCGTAGAGATTGATCTCCCCTCCCCTCTTCTTCCCGCCGGTGACTGCCGAGGCCCGGGTGCCTCGTCAGCGGGGTGGGGGTGAGGACTACTAGGGAACCTACCGCCCGCGGATCAACTATTCTCGGGCAAGAGACGATGGAAGATACGGCCTCGGGATCGGGTCATGCTGTCTCCGATCTGGAGGCGATGATGGAGGAATTGGGCTTGAAAGAAGATGATCTCCAAGACGTTGTGGTGGAGGACGGTGAACTACCGGTGGAATCGACCCGGTGGATGGCGATTGCTAGGGTTCACACAGAGAAACCCTATAGCCAATATTGGTTTTTCAGGAATATGAGGATTGCATGGGACTTGGCTAAGGAGGTAAAAATCCGGCCCTTGGAAGATAACCTCTATACCATGCAATCTGGCTGCCTTGGTGATTGGGAACAAGTGATGGCAGAAGGCCCATGGACGTTCAAAGAAAAAGTTGTGATCCTTGCAGAGTATGATGGATTTACCAAGCCATCGACTATAGAGCTGAATAAGATCGAGATATGGATGCAGATCCATGATCTCCCTGATGGCTTCTTCCCAAAAATCAAAGCCTTGTCCGCCACTGTGGGTGAATTCATCTTTGCTGAACCGAAATCACATGACTTTGAAGGGAACTTTGCTCGGGTTAGACTGAGGATTGATGTCACAAAACCTCTAAAGAATGCCGTATCGCTCGTAATCAAGAAGAAAGACACAGTTCAGAGGGTGATTTTCAGGGTGAAATACGAGCGCCTTCCCGATTAGTGTGCAGTTTGTGGGTACTTGGCCACTTGTTCAAAGAGTGCGGGGACGGAGTTCATCCTCCAAAAGCACTGGTCTTTAAGGACTTGAAAGCCACATGGTTCAAAAGCCCCGGCAATGGGCCTGGTGAAGGCCGTGGTTCGTTTGAAGGCAATGGATCAAGAGGGGGGCGTGGAAGAGGCAGATCGGGTAGAGGCCGTGGACGTGGGCGCGAGGCACCAGAATACAGCAATGCGGGCGAACCCAAAGAGGCGGAAGTTGAGCTTGAGGACAGAGATGTGGCCATGCTCGAAGCGGACAGGAACAGGAAGCGTGGTGCTGGGGAGGATCCTTCAGCACCAGCAAATGCTGCAAGCAAAGCTAATGTGCTGCTGCTCACGGGGCCAACAGGTCAAGAGGTGCCACCGAGCCCATCTTCAAAACAGGAGCAGAAAAGGAACAAACCAAGCTTGACCACTAATGAGAAGAACAACGGAAAGAACATGGTTGCAAACAAACACTCTGATGCGCGTTTGGCGGGCTCCCTAGGGGTGTCCCGCCCAGCGCAATGAGTTTCTTATGTTGGAACTGCCGCGGTGCTGGCAAACCCGCGACAGTTCAAGAGCTTCGTGATCTAATGAAGCAGTTTGCCCCCTTTGTACTATGTATCTTGGAAACTCAAATAGAGGGAAATAGAGTCGAGAACATGGCTGGTTCTTTAGGTTTTAATAAAAGTTTTGTTGTTAATAGTTCTAGTAGAAGTGGTGGTTTGGGAGTTTTTTGGAATGAAGAAATAAAGTTGGAGATTGCTGGTTATTCTCAGTACCATATTGATGCCGTGATCGATGATCTAGCAGGTGTGAAAATAAGGGTTACCTTCGTCTACGGAGAAGCACAAGTAAGCGCAAGACATAAGACTTGGGACATGCTTAGGGGAATCATGGGCGCTAGCGATATACCCTGGCTTGTTCTAGGAGATTTCAATGAAGTTCTGCATGCCCACAAACACGATGGAGTTGGAAACAGGAGCCAAGCTCAGATGGATGCGTTTAGGGACGCGCTTGATACTAGCGGTCTTATGGATATAGGCTATTCTGGCACAGGATGGACCTTTGAGAAGAAAGTAATTGGAGGCACATATACGCGTGTTTGACTCGACCGGGGAGTGGCGAACCCGGCCTGGACCATAGCGTTTCCATCAACCATAGTCGAGCACAAAACAGCGGCCACAAGCGATCACGTACCCATCTACGTGAGGCTGGTGCAAGGCGCATGCAGGAGGGCCCCTTGCTCTTTTAAATATGAAATCGCCTTGGAGCGCGATCCGGGGCTGCAGCCCGTGGTCCAGGGTGCATGGGCGAATGGATCGGGGGATTTTGTTCGCTCAATCAGGACAAGCTCCAGTCCTTGTCTTCCGATTTGTCTGCATGGGATAGGACCCACTTCGGGAATGTTCGGCGCGAGATCCAGCGCATGAAAAGAGAGCTACAGGAGTTGCGCGAATCCCCAAATAGATCTGGCCCCATGCATATTGAGCTCAAAATAATAGAAAGGCTCACCGAACTATATCACAGAGAAGAAATTTTATGGCGCCAACGAGCACGTGTTGAATGGTTAATGCATGGAGATAAGAACACGTACTTTTTTCATCTACGGGTGAGTCGTAGAAGAAGGAAGAACCAGATCAAGGCCCTTAAGAGACCCAACGGCGAGCTCACAGATAATGTTTCGGAGATGGAAAACTTGACTAACACTTTCTATAGGGACTTGTACACCTCGGAGGGAGTGCATGATATGGAACAGGTTCTTGAAACAGTTCCTACCAAAGTCGCCGCAACGATGAACGAGTCTCTGAATGCTCCATATAGCCAAGAGGAAGTCAAGGTAGCTTTGTTTCAGATGTATCCCACTAAGGCTCCAGGTCCGGATGGTTTCCCGGTGCATTTCTTTCAGCACCACTGGGACACGTGTGGGGGAGACATCACCTCGGCAGTCCTCCGGATTGTCGAAGGAACGGAATCAGCAGAGTGCATTAATGACACTATGTTGGTCTTGATCCCAAAGGTAAAAAACCCCACGCTACTTTCCCAATTTCGTCCAATTAGTTTGTGCAACGTCTTGTATAAGATTGCGTCAAAGGTGATCGCCAACAGATTGAAGCTAGTCCTTCCTGAAATTATATCTGAGGAGCAGTCAGCTTTTGTCCCGGGACGTCTGATAACAGACAACATTATCACAGCATACGAGTGCTTGCATTTCATGAAGAGGAATAAGGCCAAGAAACACTAGTCCTGTGCGCTCAAATTGGATATGATGAAAGCATATGACAGGGTGGAATGGCCGTACTTGCAAGCTATAATGCTTAAACTAGGCTTCAGTTCCAGGTGGGTTGATATAGTAATGAGCCTGGTATCCACAGTTACTTTCTCGGTGATGTTCAATGGAAAGAAACTTCAAAGTTTTAAACCTTCACGTGGTATCCGACAAGGGGATCCGATTTCTCCATACTTGTTCTTGCTTGCAGCAGAGGGCCTTTTGTGCCTGTTAAAATCCAAGAGTGAGTCATCCAACTTGAGTGGTCTACAGGTTGCTCCTACGGCGCCGCCAGTGAGCCATCTCCTATTCGCTGATGACAGCCTGCTGTTCTTCAAGGCAAACGGTGTGGGGGCTAACGAGGTGTACCATGTTCTGGATACTTACTGTCAGGTGACGGGGCAACGGATAAACAATGCAAAATCATCCATATATTTCAGCAAGGGTGTTCCTGACTCGGTAAGACAAGAGGTTAAAGATATACTTCAAGTCCCAAATGAGACTCTAAATGAGAAATACTTGGGGATGCCTTCTCACATAGGGTGTTCAAAGAATGAAGCTTTTAAGTACCTTAAAGATCGACTGTGGAGCAAGGTCCAGGGCTGGATTGAACGCACGATCTCCTCGGCCGGAAAGGAAGTGCTAGTCAAGTCTGTGGCCCAAGGAGTGCCGGTTTTCTCTATGTCCTGTTTAAGCTTCCTAGAGGTTTATGTGAGGGCAGGGGTTTATGTGAAGGCACGATCTCAATATGCAGATCAGGAAGTTCTGGTGGGGAAGTAAGGAAGGAAAACGAAAGCCTCATTGGGTGTCATGGAAAACGATGACACAACCCAAGGGCATGGGGGGCTTAGGATTCAAAGATTTTGAGCTCTTTAACCTAGCAATGTTGGCAAAACAAGCATGGAGACTATTGCAGAATCCCGAGACCTTGAGTGCACGTATTCTCAAGAGTATTTATTATCCCAACTCGGACATCCTTGAGGCTGCGCTGGGTGGTCACCCTAGCCAAGTGTGGCGCGCTATCATTGAAGGCAGGGACACCCTTCGGCAGGGGTTGATTAAAAGAATTGGGAACGGGGAAGCAACCGATATATGGAACCAGAACTGGCTCCCTAGAGAGGGAATGTTCCGCCCATATGGTAGTACAACACCGAATCCACCGGTCAGAGTTTCCGAGCTCATCATCAGCGCTACGGCCTCCTGGAATAGACAGGTTATTCAAGATAATTTTATGCCAATCGATGCACAGGTTATCCTTGCGATCCCATTGTGTACTCGTAACATACCTGACTTCTGGGCGTGGCATTATGAGAAGCACGGAGTCTTTTCGGTTAAGTCAGCTTACAAGATGCTGGTCGCAACAAAGTTAAGAAGGGAAGCATGGCTTGAGGGAGCGGCTGGAACCTCAAATGCAGTTGCAGAAGAGGGATCTTGGAAAAGATTGTGGAAGACGGAAGTTCCGGGGAAGATTCGGATGTTTTTATGGCGCCTATCAAAACACTCTTTGCCAACAAATGATGTGAGGGCACATCGCCACATGGCTGACTCCGATCAATGTAGCTTATGTGGAGCGCGGGACTCTTGGCGCCATTCTCTGTTGGAGTGCTCATCTTCAAGAAGTGTGTGGGCTCTAATGGATGAGGATATCACACATAAAATCATAGAGAACAAGGAACCAAGCGCAAGACAATGGTTGTTTTCACTTATGCATTGTTATCACATGAGCACTTCGTCCTTACTGCTGTCACTCTTTGGGCAATCTGGCACGCACGTCGTAAGGCTATCCATGAGTCCATTTTTCAGAGTCCCCAAGCTACCCACGGTTTCGTCATCAGCTTCATTGCTGAACTAGATGCACTGAAGCCCAATGATCTGGGAAGGGCAAACGCTCCGGGATCAGGCCATCCTGGCCAGTGTCGGCCTAAGAGGCCACCAGCGGGAAGTTGTAGAATTCACGTGGATGCTGGAGTATTGACAAGACGAGGAGGATCAGCAGCGGTTGTATGCAGGGACGAGTGGGGAAACTTTATGGGCAACTCCGCCTTGGTTATTGAAGGGGTGGTAGACCCGGCCACCCTTGAGGCAGTGGCATGCCGGGAAGCACTGTCCTTGGCTGAAGATTTGGGCATAACGAGCTTTGTTGTGGCGTCGGACTGCAGTCAAGTTGTATCGGATATCAACAGGAGATCACACGGGATTTACGGAGCGATTATTGAGGAGATAACTATTTGATCATCCAATTTTCAGTGTAATTTTACGTTTGAGAGTCGTGCTGTGAATTATGAAGCACATAGATTAGCCAAGTTCTCACTTGCTAGAGGTCCGGGGCGCCATGTGTGGTTTGGAGTGCCTCATGACCAAAGTTGTATCCCACATCATGTGAATTTTCATGAATAAAACTTGGCTTTACCCCTCAAAAAAACAACGTACGGTTTCGTCTGGATTTTTTGTTTTCTTTTAGTTTTTCTTTGGATTTCTCTTTTTTCTTCATCAGTTTTCTGTTCTACAATTATTTTTATTTGTTTCTTTCGTAATTTTATCTTTTCTTCTTCTTTATTTTTATTTATTTTTCGGGTTTTGGCGGTTTTTTCTTCTTCTTTTTTGTCCTTTGCTTTTTTTCTGCTTTTCGTTTTTCGTTTTTTGTTTTTTGTTTTTATAGGTTTTTTTATTTCTTTTACATTTTCAGCATACACCAGGAATAGTTGCGTATACATATTTAACATTTTTCAAATATGTAATTAACATTTTTGATAACTTATACTTTTTGATAACTTTAAATATGCAATACTTACATTACATCTAGTCGTGCTTTAGCAAAACTGAATCAAAATTCACTTCGATTTTTAGAAATTCCGATTCCGCCTCAATGTTCTCTGGATCTGATTTGCTTCCTATTCTAGATCGACTGGAATTCTGTTCCGCCTCGGAGTTGACGATTGATTGGTACGGTCATTTAAGCACAGTCGCCGGCACATCCATAATCCATCCATGGAGATGGAGCTGCCGTCTCCAGAGTCCAGACTGGTCGGAGCTGCCGTCCGACGTCCTCGGGGTCGTACTGGGGAAGCTTGAGTTCCCGGACGTCTTCCGTTTCTCCGCCGTCTTCAGCTCCTGGCGTGGCAGCGGCCGCGATGTACGTCGCGCTGGCCACTACTCCCGCCCCCAGACGCCCTGCCTCCTCTACACCACAGCCGCCGACGGGAGCGGCGCCGCGGAGCTCTACAGCCTCGCCGACAGGAAGACGTACGCGGTGCGGTTGCCCGACCCGCCCATCCAGGACCGCTACATCATCGGGTCGTCCCACGGCTGGCTCGTCACCGCCGACGCCCGCTCCGAGCTCCACCTCCTCAACCCGGCCACCGGCGAGCAGCTACCGCTCCCGTCCGTCACAACCATCGAGCAGGTGAGGCCACTCTTGGACGAAGCCGGCAACCTGGACGGCTACAAGCTTTTCCACTACGATGGCCGTCTCCGGAAGGAGAACTTGGCCACTTCGGTCGTCTACCCCCTGGATTCCTTCAGGCAGTTCTTCTACCTGAAAGCCATCGTCTCCTCCGACCCTTCGCGCGGGCGTGGGGATTACACGGTGATGCTGATGCACCACCCACAGAACCAGCTCTCGTTTGCAAGAGCCGGCGACAAGCATTGGACATGGGTCAAATTCGACAACAATATATGGTTCGCCGACTGCATCTACCACGCCGGCGTGTTCTACGCGCAGACCTTCACCGGGGCCATTCACGCCATCGATGTCGGCCACGACTCGTTCACCCATGGACTGATCCTCAAGGAATCCATCCCCAGGTTCTGCAACTACATAGTAAGGGTGAGATCCTGACCCTGTTTGGTTCATAAGTCCTAAGATTTTTTTAGTCCTAATTTATAAGCCCAAGGCACTAAAAAGTCCCTACCTATTTGGTTCCTGAGACTTATAAGTCTCTATAAGACCATATTACAACTATAAGTCTCTATAAGTCCTTTCTTGAGAGTCTTATTTCATAAGTCCCAAATGCCCATTTTAAATCTTTATAAGTCCCTCCTGTTTGGTTTAGATGGGACTTATAAAGACTTATTTAAGTCCCTAAACTAATAAGTCCCTGGAAACAAACACCCTCTAAAGATCACATCAACCGTTGAGAAGCGGGAGCGAACCGCCACGATTGAAGTTTACAAGGTTGACTTCGAGAAACAGGATGTCGAGCCCGTCGATAACTTGGGGGACAATGCGGTTTTCATAGGGACCAGTTACTCGTCCTGCCTGCCCGTCAAAGACTATCGGCAGCTGATGCCAAACCACATCTACTTCGATGACGAAGATGAGTACTGGCTTCGTGAAAAAGATGGCTGCCGAGATATTGGAGTGTACGATTTTGAAGAAGACCGCGTGAACGATCTAGTATCTCCACAACCATGGCTTAATTAGCCGCCTCCAGTTTGGATTACTCCAAGTTTTACGAAAATTGTGAAGGCAGGATAGGAATGCTAGCACCCATGTGTTCATTTCGGATTTGAATATCGAATATGCTTATTTATAACATTGCTCGCTTGTTTATCTGCTAGGTTGTTCTCTTGTGAACCAATGAAAACATTTTGAGTGAACTTTCTAAACCCTGGTGTAGGTGCTAGTTGTCTCTACTTGTGCCATCCAGCTTAGCCCCAATAGTATATAACCTTGAAACTTTGCAGGTCACTAAAATATCTACTACCCTTGTATCAAAATATAAGACGTTTTTGCAGTTCAACGTCTTATATTTTTGTATGAAGGGAGTAGAAAACATTTTGGTATTTGAATGTAACATAAATATATAAAATAAGTTTTTAAGACATGTATAATTTTAAGTATTTGTGTTGCACAAAAAAATCCGATGTTTCACATACTGTAGAAGAATGTATTGTTGACCAGCAAAGTTTGAAATTAATATTTTGCATTTTTATTTAGAAAATAAAGGAGAAATTTGGTTGTATTGCTAGAGTCTTTGGTTCCTAGTATGCAAAGTTTATATATCCTTTAAAATTAACCACAGTTTTATGCCATGAAATTAGGAGTGCCAGATTTTGCTCTCCAGACTTATATTTAGAAATGGAGGGAGTATAAGTCTTTCTAGAGATTTCAATATGGACACGTAGTCCATATTAAAATCTCTAGAAAAACTTATATTTAGAAACGAAGAGAGTAGTTATTATAAAAAATCTTTTTTATAGAAAAGCATAAATCTGGTTTTAAACTTAATCCTGAACTTTTAGCGAGACTGAAAAAGTTCTAGTAGAAGAAAACACCCTCTTGCAATCATCCTTCACTGTAGAAAAGGTTAAGAAGGGCTGTTTTTGATTCTTTTTCTGACGGGGCTCCTGCCCTAGATGAATCCCTTTCTTTTTTCTACCAGCACTTTTTTGATCCGATAAAAGATGAACTCATGAATTTATCTAGTAGTTTGTTAGGCATAATCTAGACATTTATAGTTTAAACTTTGCCATGCTCACTCTTATCCCTAGGCTCCACCACCATTCACAATCCAGTTTGGAGCATCTATAATCGGACTTGACAAATCCGGCCCCTTAAACGCACGTGGACGCGTCCGGGCGTATCCGCAGGCACTGACTGAGGACCCCTCAAATCGCGTCGTCCGCATCTGTGTACCTCATATCCGAACCCCTATATCCATACTAAATCATGCAACGTCGATCAAACTACGTAGATCAGCTGATCGGACATAGAATCAGACATAGGATAGCAAAATAGTTCACCAAAAGATCATGAACGACTGTTCAAAGGTTCACCAAACTTTACATAAACGACAGACAACTTTATACTACATCTAAAACTTGAAATGAAATCGAACTTCACCACTTCCGAGCCGGCCCTTTACCCTTCTAGTCGTCGACATAGATGTAGCTGTCGGCGGCTGGTGGAGGATCGTCTGATTCGTCGGACGAGGAGCCTGTAACGCCCTCGATGCGGCTATATCTCCCACGTGTCGAAGCACGACTTAGAGGCATAACCGCATTGAAGCAATATCGCAAGTGAGGTAATCTTCACACAACCCATGTAACACATAAGGGAAAGAGATACATAGTTGGCTTACAATCGCCACTTCACACAAATACATGAATAAAGCATTACATCATCCAAATACAATCATGGCCTGACTACGGAGCCAAAATAAAAGAAGAACCCCAAATGCGACAAGGTCCCCGATCGACCCCAACTGGGCTCCACTACTGATCAACTAGAATGAAACAACATAAAGGACAAGATCTTCATAGAGCTCCTCCTTGAGCTTGGTTGCGTCATCTGCACGGTCTCATCGGCACCTGCAAGCTGGTTTTGGAAGTATCTGTGAGCCACGGGGACTCAGCAATCTCACACCCTCGTGATCAAGACTATTTAAGCTTATGGGTAAGGTAAAAGGTATGAGGTGGAGCTGCAGCAAGCGACTAGCATATATGGTGGCTAACATACGCAAAAGAGAGCGAGAAGAGAAGGCAAAGCACGGTCGAGAATCTATGATCAAGACGTGATCCTAGAACAACCTACGTCAAGCATAACTCCAACACCGTGTTCACTTCCCGGACTCCGCCGAGAAGAGACCATCATGGTTACACACGCGGTTGATGCATTTTAATTAAGGTCAACTTCAGGTTTTCTACAACCGGACATTAAAAAATTCCCATCTGCCCATAACCGCGGGCACGGCTTTCGAAAGTTCAAAACCCTGCAGGGGTGTCCCAACTTAGCCCATCACAAGTTCTCACGGTCAACGAAGGAATAGACCTCCTCCCGAGACATTCCGGTCAGACTCGGTATCCCGGTTCTACAAGACATTTCGACAGGGTAAAACTAAACCAGCAACACCGCCCGAATGTGCCGACAAATCCCGATAGGAGCTGCACATATCTCTTTCTCAGGGCACACTCAGATTGTCTTTGGTACGGGTAGGCCAGCCCAGAGTTGCCCCTGGTGGCCACCGGCAGCTGACAGGTGGACCAACACTCAGAGGAGCACTGGCCCGGGGGGGGGGGGTAAATAATGATGACCCTTGGGCGCGCGACCCCCAATGGAAAAGAAAAAGCTAGGTGGCGAATGGTAAAACCAATGTTGGGCATTGCTGGAAAGTTTTACTCAAGGCGAACTGTCAAGGGGTTCCCATAATAGCCCAACCGCGTAAGGAACGCAAAATCCGGGAACATAACACCGATATGACGGAAACTAGGGCGGCAAGAGTGGAACAAAACACCAGGCATAAGGCCGGGCCTTCCACCCTTTACCAAGTATATAGATGCATTAATTAAATAAGATATATTGTGATATCCCAACAAGGAACAACATCTCCATGTTCCAACAAGGAACAAACTTCAATCTTCACCTGCAGCTAACAACACTATAAGAGGGGCTGAGCAAAGCGGTAACATAGCCAAACAACGGTTTGCTAGGATAAGGTGGGTTAGAGGCTTGGTTCAACAATACGGGAGGCATGATAAGAAAGTGGTAGGTATCGCAGCATAGGCATAGCAAAAGAGCGAGCAACTAAGCAAGCAAAGATAGAAGTGATTTCGAGGGTATGGTCATCTTGCCTGAAATCCCGCAAGGAAGAAGAACGAGTCCATGAAGAATACAAACGGACGTAGACAAATGGGTCCTCACAAACGCGACGTTATCGGAACCAACCCGAAGAAGCAAACACCGGAAAGAAGCACACAACATAGTAAACAAACCACACATGAACATGGTATGATATGCGAGATGCGGTATGCGATACATATGCATGATTTGCAAAGGAATGATAGAACCTGGCCTCAAATTAGTAATCCAAGAGTGCCACTGGAAAGGTGAGGTGATTTCGGTTGAAATCGATATAAAGATCACCGGAATCGGAGTCACGGTTTGGAAATGGCAAGCGATTCAAATATGGCACCGGTCTGCGATTTACAGCAAGTAGCCATCTAAATGCAACAAGATGAACATGCTACAGCACCCAATCATGGCAACAAAATACATGGCAGGGATCCACTCAAGATGCTTAACAAAAGACTAGCACTGAGCTACGGCCAATTCATCCATTAACAGGTTCAAACAAGCATGGCGAAAGTGCATTTGGCAAACAGATCTCAGACTTAGTGAAATTAACACTTGTCTGGAATTTCAGATCAGATAGCACATTTTGGAGTACGAAAACTATATGCTACAAGAACTGGACATGGCAAAGTAAAGCATGGCATGGAGATACTCAAAGAGCTTAACAAAAGTCCCTTAGTGACCTTGAGCCAAAAGGGATCAGAAAATACATTTGCAAGCATGTGAACATGGCAAAAACATAATCAGTTCTCAGACTTACTGAAAACTGGAGCATGCTGAAAACAGATATCAAGTAGGCATGTTTACGAGCTCGATGCACTCACTACAGAGCAAGTCATGACAATATAAGCATACACCCATCAAGAATACACAAAAATGCAAGCTAGTCATGGCAAGAACAATAGCATAGCATGCACGGATCAACTACAACATCCTCGGCAAAATTGCTAACATGTAGACAACCTGCCCAGATTCACGAAATAGCAAAAGTAGAGCTCGATTGATTCAAGCTAGGGTGCTCCATAATTGCAAACAAGGACATGGATGGATAGAGCACTACAAGATTAACAAAACATCCTTACTGATCATCCTCAAAAGAGGCACGGATCACTAGGAAACAACATGAACATATGACCATATGAGATAAACAGTCCAAGGACTTGGTGGAAATGCTAAGTCCCTGAAATCAGCATTAACGAATGCACCACTTTGCAAGCTTGTGCTAGTCACCACACACATCACAAAAATATATGGGTTGCACCTCTGGATAGATGGCAAAACATATAACAAAACATATGTAGAGCTCATGGGCATATCATGCACACAATAATCATGGCAAAAATGACAAATATCTAATAGGAGCAGCAGATCTGACAATTATCTCAAATAGCATTCTTCTAACAACATTTCGGGCATCAAGATGAACCCAAATGAAAATGATGCAATGAAATGAAATGATGTGCTCTCTGAGACGAACATTTTGATATGCTATATGCATGAATCGGAGCTATGGATGCAAAGTTACGAGGCGATGAACATGTGCATTTGAAACATGGGAAACTCGGGGACTTAGTAGAAATAACCACCTCCAGATCTAGGGTTTGGCAGCGCGTGAATCGAGGCGGCGACGGATCTCGCGGATCCGCGCCGGAGAAGGCAGGGACGGCGACGGGAGCTCGCCGGCGTCCCGATCTGGCCGCGGGAGGCCGCGCGGCAGGCGCGGTCGGAGGCGGCAGTGACCGGCACGGGCGACGCGGTGGCGGAGGCCGGCGAGGCGCGGCCGGGCGGCGAGCAGCGGCGGTGCTCCGGCGAGGTCGCGCCGGCGACGAGGCGGCGGAGTGTAACGCCCTCGATGCGGCTATATCTCCCACGTGTCGAGGCACGACTTAGAGGCATAGCCGCATTGAAAGCAATGTCGCAAGTCGGGAAATCATCACACATCCCATGTACATAAATAATATAAAGGGGAATAACATAGTTGGCTTACACTCGCCACGTCACAACAAAGTACATAAATAACATCCATCATAAAAATCACTCATGGCCCGACTACGGCGCCAAAATAGAAAAGACCCCCAACATGCGACAAGGCCCTGAATCTAACCCCGAATAGGCACCACTACTGATCATCAGGGAAAGACACATAGTAACGCTGAGAGTCCTCGTCGTACTCCCACTTGAGCTCGAGCGCGCCATCTGGAGATGTATCATCTGTCCCTGCATCTGGTGTAATAGTAATCTGTGAGCCACAGGGACTCAGCAATCTCGCACCCTCGCGATCAAGACTATTTAAGCTTAATAGGTAGGAAAGGGGTAATGTATAAGTGGAGCTGCAGCAAGCGACTAGCATGTATGGTGGCTAACTTATTCGCAAAAGAGAGCGAGAAGAGGAGGCAAAGCGCGAGCGGGAAACTAGAGAGCGACCTGCGCAAACATAACTCCAACACCATGTCCACTTCCCGGACTCCGCCGAGAAGAGGCCATCACGGCAACACACTCAGTTGATTCATTTTAATTAATTAAGGTTCAAGTTATCTACAACCGGACATTAACAAATTCCCATCTGCCCATAACCGCGGGCATGGCTTTCGAAAGATCAATCCCTGCAGGGGGGTCCCAACTTAGTCCATAACAAGATCTCACGGTCAACGAAGGAATAGACCTCCACCCAAGACACACTGATCAGACTCGGTATCTCGGTACAACAAGATGATTCGACAGGTTAAAACAAGACCAGCAACACCGCCCGAATGTGCCGACAAATCCCGATAGGAGCTGCACATATCTCGTTCTCAGGGCACACTCAGATGAGCCAGACGTCGGGTAGGCCAGCCCAGAGTTGCCCCTGGTAGCCCCGAACATCGCTCGGTGGGACCAACACTCAGAGGAGCACTGGCCCCGGGGGGGGGGGGGTGGGGTTAAAATAAGATGACCCTCGGGCTCCGGAAACCCAAGGGAAAAAGAGGCTAGGTGGCAAATGGTAAAACCAATGTTGGGCATTGCTGGAAAAGCTTTAATCAAGGCGAACTATCAAGGGGTTCCCATTATAGCCCAACCGCGTAAGGGACGCAACAATCCGGGAACATAACACCGATATGACGGAAACTAGGGCGGCAAGAGTGGAACAAAACACTAGGCGAGAGGCCGAGCCTTCCACCCTTTACCAAGTATATAGATGAATTAAGATAACATAGCAATATAATGGTATCCCAACAAGTAAATAAATGTTTCAACAAGGAACGGCTCCAATCTTCACCTGCAACTAGCAACGCTATAAGAAGGGGCTGAGCAAAGCGGTAACATAGTCAATCAACGGTTTGCTAGGACAATGGTGGGTTAGAGGCTCAATCATGGCAATTGGGAGGCTGACAAGCAAGTGGTAGGCATCCTAGCATTGGCAAAGCGAAAGAGCGAGCAAACTAGCATAGCAAAGATAGTAGTGATTTCGAGGGTGTGATCATCTTGCCTGCACAGTTGTCAGAGTTGACTGGATCCTCAAAAGCAAACTCAACGGGCTCCTCGTTAGCAAACTCGTCTCCTGGCTCTACCCAACAACACAAACAAGCAACAAGGATACAATCAACCACGTGCAAGGGCAACCAATAATATGCAAAGATGGTATGCTATGCGGGATGCGATGCGGGATGCAAAATGCAAGACGTGACAGGAAATGCATGAACCTGGCCTCAACATGGAAAACCAAGTGTGCCACTGGATAGAGGGGAAGAAATCCCCTGAAAACGATATAAAGATCATAGGAATCGGAGCTACGGTTTGGAAATGGCAAGCGTTTTACGAAACAAACCGATCTGCGATTTACAGCAAGTAGGCTCCTAAATGCACCGAAATGAACATGCTACAGCCACCAATCATGAAAACAAAATGCATGGCAGGGATGTACACAATATGCTTAACAAATCACTAGGACTGAGCCATAGGCAAATTCATCCATTAAGGGGTTCAAACAAGCATGGCAAAACTGAATAAGCAAAACAGATTTCAGACTTAGCGAAATTAACGCTAGTCTGAAATTTCAGACCATGATGCTCTCTTCGGAGCAGCAAACAACATGAAACATAACCTGAACATGGAAAGTAAGAACATGGCATGGAGCTACTCAACAAGCTTAACAAAACACCCAAAATGACCTGGGGCCAAAAGGGTTCACAAAATACTCTAACGAGCACACGAACATCGATGAAACACAATCAGTTTTCAGACTTAGTGAAAACTGAGACATGCTGAAATTATAACTCACGGAGGCATGTAAACGAGCTCGATGCACTCACTACGGTGCAAGTCATGGCAAGGCAAGCACATATCCATAAAGAAGGCACAAAATTCTAGCTATAAATGGCAAGAACAATGGCATAGCATGCACGAGACACTAGCAATGGCACTGGCAAAATCGCAAAAGAGTTCATGATCTGCCCAAATTAACAACTATGCAAAAGTTGAGCTCGATTGAGTCAACCTAGGGTGCCCCAACATAACAAGTAAAGACATGGATGGATAGAGCACAACAAGCATAACAAACCACTCTTACTGGTCATCCTCAAAAGAGGCACGGATCACTAGGAAACAAGCTGAACATATGGCATCATGAACTAAAACGTCCCAGACTTAGTGAAAATCACCAAGTCCCTGAAATCAGCAATCTCAGGTACCCCTCTTTACAAGCTTGCACAAGACAAGACACACATCCTAAAAATGCATGGGTGGCACCTCTGGAAAGAAGACAAAAATCTTAACAATTCATCCCAAAGGGTCACAGGCATATCATGCACACAAAAATCATGGCAAAAATGACAAAAGTCAATGTTGAGCTAACGGATCTGCAATTTAACTCACGATGCCTCCTTCTAACAGCATTTTGGGCATCAAGATGAACTCAAATGCAAATGATGCAATGGAATGAAATGATGTACTCGTCGAGACGAAGATTTTGATATATCATATGTCCAAAACGGAGCTACGGATGCGGAGATATGAGCAGTCAAACATAGCACGAAAATTAGGGTTTCAGGGAGAGAAGTCAACCGTCACGTTTTGGATCCAGATCCAGATCCAGATGCACTGTAGCAGTTGTTGGGGAACGCAGTAATTTCAAAAATTCTCCTACGCACACGCAAGATCATGGTGATGCACAGCAACGAGAGGGGAGAGTGTTGTCTACGTACCAACGCAGACCGACTGCGGAAGCGACCACACAACGTAGAGGAAGTAGTCGTACGTCTTCTTCCCGATCCGACCGATCCAAGCACCGTTACTCCGGCACCTCCGAGTTCTTAGCACACGTACAGCTCGATGACGTTCCTCGGGCTCCGATCCAGCAAAGCGTCGAGGAAGAGTTCCGTCAGCACGACGGCGTGATGACGATCTTGATGTACTACCGACGCAGGGCTTCGCCTAAGCACTACAACGGTACGATCGAGGTGGAATTTGGTGGCAGGGGGCACCGCACACGGCTAAGGAACGATCTCAAGGATCAACTTGTGTGCCTTGGGGTGCCCCCTGCCCCCGTATATAAAGGTTAGAGGAGGGGGAGCCGGCCGGCCAGGGAGAGGAGGCGCAGGGGAGTCCTACTCCCACCGGGAGTAGGACTCCTCCCCCCAATCCTAATCCAATTAGGACTCCCGGGGGGGGGGGGGAAGAGAGAGAAGGGGGGCCGGCCCCCTATCCTAGTCCTACTAGGACTTGGGGAAAGGGGGGGCGCCGGCCAGCCATGGGCTTGTCCCTTTTCTCTTTTTCCACTAAGGCCCAATAGGCCCATTAGTCTCCCGGGGGGTTCCGGTAACCCTCCCGGTATTCCGGTAAAATCCCGATTTCACCCGGAACACTTCCTATGTCCAAACATAGGCTTCCAATATATCAATCTTTACGTCTCGACCATTTCGAGACTCCTCGTCATGTCCGTGATCTCATCCGGGACTCCGAACAACCTTCGGTACATCAAAATGCATAAACTCATAATAACTGTCATCGTAACGTTAAGCGTGCGGACCCTACGGTTCGAGAACAATGTAGACATGACCGAGACACGTCTCCGGTCAATAACCAATAGCGGGACCTGGATGCCCATATTGGCTCCTACATATTCTACGAAGATCTTTATCGGTCAGACCACATAACAACATACGTTGTTCCCTTTGTCATCGGTATGTTACTTGCCCGAGATTCGATCGTCGGTATCCAATACCTAGTTCAATCTCGTTACTGGCAAGTCTCTTTACTCGTTCCGTAATACATCATCTCACAACTAACATATTAGTTGCAGTGCTTGCAAGGCTTATGTGATGTGCATTACCGAGAGGGCCCAGAGATACCTCTCCGACAATCGGAGTGACAAACCCTAATCTCGAAATACGCCAACCCAACATCTACCATTGGAGACACCTGTAGTACTCCTTTATAATCACCCAGTTACGCTGTGACATTTGGTAGTACCCAAAGTGTTCCTCCGGTAAACGGGAGTTGCATAATCTCATAGTTATAGGAACATGTATAAGTCATGAAGAAAGCAATAGCAACATACTAAACGATCGGATGCTAAGCTAATGGAATGGGTCATGTCAATCAGATCATTCTACTAATGATGTGACCTCGTTAATCAAATAACAACTCTTTGTTCATGGTTAGGAAACATAACCATCTTTGATTAACGAGCTAGTCAAGTAGAGGCATACTAGTGTCACTCTGTTGGTCTATGTATTCACACATGTATTATGTTTCCGGTTAATACAATTCTAGCATGAATAATAAACATTTATCATGATATAAGGAAATAAATAATAACTTTATTATTGCCTCTAGGGCATATTTCCTTCAGTCTCCCACTTGCACTAGAGTCAATAATCTAGATTACACAGTAATGATTCTAACACCCATGGAGCCTTGGTGCTGATCATGTTTTGCTCGTGGAAGAGGCTTAATCAACGGGTCTGCAACATTCAGATCCGTATGTATCTTGCAAATCTCTATGTCTCCCACCTGGACTAAATCCCGGATGGAGTTGAAGCGTCTCTTGATGTGTTTGGTCCTCTTGTGAAATCTGGATTCCTTTGCCAAGGCAATTGCACCAGTATTGTCACAGAAGATTTTCATTGGACCCGATGCACTAGGTATGACACCTAGATCGGATATGAACTCCTTCATCCAGACTCCTTCGTTTGCTGCTTCCGAAGCAGCTATGTACTCCGCTTCACATGTAGATCCCGCTACGACGCTTTGTTTAGAACTGCACCAACTGACAGCTCCACCGTTTAAAGTAAACACGTATCCGGTTTGCGATTTAGAATCGTCCGGATCAGTGTCAAAGCTTGCATCAACGTAACCTCTTACGGTGAGCTCTTTGTCACCTCCATATACGAGAAACATATCCTTAGTCCTTTTCAGGTATTTTAGGATGTTCTTGACCGCTGTCCAGTGATCCATTCCTGGATTACTTTGGTACCTCCCTGCTAAACTTATAGCAAGGCACACATCAGGTCTGGTACACAGCATTGCATACATGATAGAGCCTATGGCTGAAGCATAGGGAACATCTTTCATTTTCTCTCTATCTTCTGCATTGGTCGGGCATTGAGTCTTACTCAACTTCATACCTTGTAACACAGGCAAGAACCCTTTCTTTGCTTGATCCATTTTGAACTTCTTCAAAATCTTGTCAAGGTATGTGCTTTGTGAAAGTCCAATTAAGCGTTTTGATCTATCTCTATAGATCTTTATGCCTAATATGTAAGCAGCTTCCCCAAGGTCTTTCATCGAAAAACTTTTATTCAAGTATCCCTTTATGCTATCCAGAAATTCTATATCATTTCCAATCAGCAATATGTCATCCACATATAATATTAGAAATGCTACAGAGCTCCCACTCACTTTCTTGTAAATACAAGCTTCTCCAAAAGTCTGTATAAAGCCAAATGCTTTGATCACACTATCAAAGCGTTTATTCCAACTCCGAGATGCTTGCACCAGTCCATAAATGGATCGCTGGAGTTTGCATACTTTGTTAGCTCCCTTTGGATCGACAAAACCTTCTGGTTGTATCATATACAACTCTTCTTCCAGAAATCCATTCAGGAATGCAGTTTTGACATCCATCTGCCATATTTCATAATCATAAAATGCGGCAATTGCTAACATTATTCTGACGGACTTAAGCATCGCTACGGGTGAGAAGGTCTCATCGTAGTCAACTCCTTGAACTTGCCGAAAACCTTTCGCGACAAGTCGAGCTTTATAGACAGTAATATTACCGTCAGCGTCAGTCTTTTTCTTGAAGATCCATTTATTCTCAATTGCTTGCCGATCATCGGGCAAGTCAACCAAAGTCCATACTTTGTTTTCATACATGGATCCCATCTCAGATTTCATGGCCTCAAGCCACTTTGCGGAATCTGGGCTCACCATCGCTTCTTCATAGTTCGTAGGTTCATCATGATCTAGCATCATGACTTCCAGAACTGGATTACCGTACCACTCTGGTGCGGATCTCACTCTGGTTGATCTACGTGGTTCAGTAGTATCTTGTTCTGAAGCTTCATGATCATCATCATTAGCTTCCTCACTGATTGGCATAGGTGTCGCAGAAACAGTTTTCTGTGATGTACTATTTTCCAATAAGGGAGCAGGTACAGTTACCTCGTCAAGTTCTACTTTCCTCCCACTCACTTCTTTCGAGAGAAACTCCTTCTCTAGAAACTTTCCGAACTTAGCAACAAAAATCTTGCCTTCGGATCTGTGATAGAAGGTGTATCCAATGGTTTCCTTTGGATATCCTATGAAGACACACTTCTCCGATTTGGGTTCGAGCTTATCAGGTTGAAGCTTTTTCACATAAGCATCGCAGCCCCAAACTTTAAGAAACGACAACTTTGGTTTCTTGCCAAACCATAGTTCATAAGGTGTCGTCTCAACGGATTTTGATGGTGCCCTGTTTAACGTGAATGCGGCCGTCTCTAAAGCATAACCCCAAAACGATAGCGGTAAATCAGTAAGAGACATCATAGATCGCACCATATCTAGTAAAGTACGATTACGACGTTCGGACACACCATTACATTGTGGTGTTCCGGGTGGCGTGAGTTGCGAAACTATTCCACAATTTTTCAAATGTACACCAAACTCGTAACTCAAATATTCTCCTCCACGATCATATCGTAGAAACTTTATTTTCTTGTTACGATGATTTTCAACTTCACTCTGAAATTCTTTGAACTTTTCAAATGTTTCAGACTTATGTTTCATTAAGTAGATATACCCATATCTGCTTAAATCATCTGTGAAGGTGAGAAAATAACGATATCCGCCACGAGCCTCAATATTCATCGGACCACATACATCGGTATGTATGATTTCCAATAAATCTGTTGCTCTCTCCATAGTACCGGAGAACGGTGTTTTAGTCATCTTGCCTATGAGGCACGGTTCGCAAGTACCAAGTGATTCATAATCAAGTGGTTCCAAAAGCCCATCAGTATGGAGTTTCTTCATGCGCTTTACACCGATATGACCTAAACGGCAGTGCCACAAGTAAGTTGCACTATCATTATTAACTTTGCATCTTTTGGCTTCTACATTATGAATATGTGTATCACTATCTTCGAGATTCAACAAGAATAGGCCACTCTTCAAAGGTGCATGACCATAAAAGATATTATTCATATAAATAGAACAACCATTATTCTCTGATTTAAATGAATAACCGTCTCGCATTAAACAAGATCCAGATATAATGTTCATGCTCAACGCTGGCACCAAATAACAATTATTTAGGTCTAATATTAATCCCGAAGGTAGATGTAGAGGTAGCGTGCCGACCGCGATCACATCGACTTTGGAACCGTTTCCCACGCGCATCGTCACCTCGTCCTTTGCTAGCGTCCGCTTATTCTGTAGTCCCTGTTTCAAGTTGCAAATATTAGCAACAGAACCAGTATCAAATACCCAGGTGCTACTGCGAGCTCTAGTAAGGTACACATCAATAACATGTATATCACATATACCTTTGCTCACTTTGCCATCCTTCTTATCCGCCAAATACTTGGGGCAGTTCCGCTTCCAGTGACCAGTCTGCTTGCAGTAGAAGCACTCAGTTTCAGGCTTAGGTCCAGACTTGGGTTTCTTCTCCTGAGCAGCAACTTGCTTGCTGTTCTTCTTGAAGTTTCCCTTCTTCTTCCCTTTGCCCTTTTTCTTGAAACTAGTGGTTTTGCTAACCATCAACACTTGATGCTCCTTCTTGATTTCTACCTCCGCAGCTTTCAGCATTGCGAAGAGCTCGGGAATAGTCTTGTTCATCCCTTGCATATTATAGTTCATCACGAAGCTCTTGTAGCTTGGTGGCAGTGATTGGAGAATTCTGTCAATGACGCAGTCATCTGGAAGATTAACTCCCATCTGAATCAAGTGATTATTATACCCAGACATCTTGAGTATATGCTCACTGACAGAACTGTTCTCCTCCATCTTACAGCTATAGAACTTATTGGAGACTTCATATCTCTCAATTCGGGCATTTGCTTGAAATATTAACTTCAACTCCTGGAACATCTCATATGCTCCATGACGTTCAAAACGTCGTTGAAGTCCCGATTCTAAGCCGTAAAGCATGGCACACTGAACTATCGAGTAGTCATCAGCTTTGCTCTGCCAGACGTTCATAACATCTTGCGTTGCTCCAGCAGCAGGCCTGTCACCCAGCGGTGCTTCCAGGACGTAATTCTTCTATGCAGCAATGAGGATAATCCTCAGGTTACGGACCCAGTCCGTGTAATTGCTACCATCATCTTTCAACTTTGCTTTCTCAAGGAACGCATTAAAATTCAACGGAACAATAGCACGAGCCATCTATCTACAATCAACATAAACAAGCAAGATACTATCAGGTACTAAGTTCATGATAAGTTTAAGTTCAGTTAATCAAATTACTTAGGAACTCCCACTTAGATAGACATCCCTCTAATCCTCTAAGTGATCACGTGATCCAAATCAACTAAACCATAACCGATCATCACGTGAGATGGAGTAGTTTTCAATGGTGAACATCGTTATGTTGATCATATCTACTATATGATTCACGCTCGACCTTTCGGTCTCCGTGTTCCGAGGCCATATCTGTATATGCTTGGCTCGTCAAGTATAACCCGAGTATTCTGCGTGTGCAACTGTTTTGCACCCGTTGTATTTGGACGTAGAGCTTATCACACCCGATCATCACGTGGTGTCTGGGCACGACGAACTTTGGCAACCGTGCATACTCGGGGAGAACACTTCTTGATAATTTAGTGAGAGATCATCTTATAATGCTACCGTCAACCAAAGCAAGATAAGATGCATAAAAGGATAAACATCACATGCAATCAATATAAGTGATATGATATGGCCATCATCATCTTGTGCTTGTGATCTCCATCTCCGAAGCACCGTCATGATCACCATCGTCACCGGCGCGACACCTTGATCTCCATCGTAGCATCGTTGTCGTCTCGCCAATCTTATGCTTCCACGACTATCACTACCGTTTAGTAATAAAGTAAAGCATTACATCGCGATTGCATTGCATACAATAAAGCGACAACCATATGGCTCCTGCCAGTTGCCGATAACTCGGTTACAAAACATGATCATCTCATACAATAAAATCAGCATCATGCCTTGACCATATCACATCACAACATACCCTGCAAAAACAAGTTAGACGTCCTCTACTTTGTTGTTGCAAGTTTTACGTGGCTGCTACGGGCTTAAGTAAGAACTCATCTCACCTACGCATCAAAACCACAATGATAGTTCGTCAAATAGACTCCGTTTTAACCTTCTCAAGGACCGGGCGTAGTTACACTTGGTTCAACTAAAGTTGGAGAGGCAGTCTTCCGCAAGCCATCTGTGTGCAAAGCACGTCGAGGGAACCGGTCTCGCGTAAGAGTATGCGTAAGGTTGGTCCGGATTGTCTCACCCAACAATACCGCCGAACCAAAGTATGACATGCTGGTAGGCAGTATGACTTGTATCGCCCACAACTCACTTGTGTTCTACTCATGCATATAACATCAAACCATAAAACCTAGGCTCTGATACCACTGTTGGGGAACGCAGTAATTTCAAAAATTCTCCTACGCACACGCAAGATCATGGTGATGCACAGCAACGAGAGGGGAGAGTGTTGTCTACGTACCAACGCAGACCGACTGCGGAAGCGATCACACAACGTAGAGGAAGTAGTCGTACGTCTTCTTCCCGATCCGACCGATCCAAGCACCGTTACTCCGGCACCTCCGAGTTCTTAGCACACGTACAGCTCGATGACGTTCCTCGGGCTCCGATCCAGCAAAGCGTCGAGGAAGAGTTCCGTCAGCACGACGGCGTGATGACGATCTTGATGTACTACCGACGCAGGGCTTCGCCTAAGCACTACAACGGTACGATCGAGGTGGAATTTGGTGGCAGGGGGCACCGCACACGGCTAAGGAACGATCTCAAGGATCAACTTGTGTCCCTTGGGGTTCCCCCTGCCCCCGTATATAAAGGTTAGAGGAGGGGGAGCCGGCCGGCCAGGGAGAGGAGGCGCAGGGGAGTCCTACTCCCACCGGGAGTAGGGCTCCTCCCCCCAATCCTAATCCAATTAGGACTCCCGGGGGGGGGGGGAGAGAGAGAAGGGGGGCCGGCCCCCTATTCTAGTCCTACTAGGACTTGGGGAAAGGGGGGGCGCCGGCCAGCCATGGGCTTGTCCCTTTTCTCTTTTTCCACTAAGGCCCAATAGGCCCATTAGTCTCCCGGGGGGTTCCGGTAACCCTCCCGGTATTCCGGTAAAATCCCGATTTCACCCGGAACACTTCCTATGTCCAAACATAGGCTTCCAATATATCAATCTTTATGTCTCGACCATTTCGAGACTCCTCGTCATGTCCGTGATCTCATCCGGGACTCCGAACAACCTTCGGTACATCAAAATGCATAAACTCATAATAACTGTCATCGTAACGTTAAGCGTGCGGACCCTACGGTTCGAGAACAATGTAGACATGACCGAGACACGTCTCCGGTCAATAACCACTAGCGGGACCTGGATGCCCATATTGGCTCCTACATATTCTACGAAGATCTTTATCGGTCAGACCGCATAACAACATACGTTGTTCCCTTTGTCATCGGTATGTTACTTGCCCGAGATTCGATCGTCGGTATCCAATACCTAGTTCAATCTCGTTACTGGCAAGTCTCTTTACTCGTTCCGTAATACATCATCTCACAACTAACATATTAGTTGCAGTGCTTGCAAGGCTTATGTGATGTGCATTACCGAGAGGGCCCAGAGATACCTCTCCGACAATCGGAGTGACGAACCCTAATCTCGAAATACGCCAACCCAACATCTACCATTGGAGACACCTGTAGTACTCCTTTATAATCACCCAGTTACGTTGTGACGTTTGGTAGTACCCAAAGTGTTCCTCCGGTAAACGGGAGTTGCATAATCTCATAGTTATAGGAACATGTATAAGTCATGAAGAAAGCAATAGCAACATACTAAACGATCGGATGCTAAGCTAATGGAATGGGTCATGTCAATCAGATCATTCTACTAATGATGTGACCTCGTTAATCAAATAACAACTCTTTGTTCATGGTTAGGAAACATAACCATCTTTGATTAACGAGCTAGTCAAGTAGAGGCATACTAGTGACACTCTGTTGGTCTATGTATTCACACATGTATTATGTTTCCGGTTAATACAATTCTAGCATGAATAATAAACATTTATCATGATATAAGGAAATAAATAATAACTTTATTATTGCCTCTAGGGCATATTTCCTTCAGCAGTTACTGTAGCACCTCGCACCGAGGTCGCCGGAAATGGCCGCGGTGGTGGCCGGAGTAGAGGAGGGAGGCCGGAGAAGGTGCGGTGGCGAGGGAAGGAAGCCGAGGCGGCGCGGGCCGGCGATGAGGAGGACCGGTGGAGCCGCGGCGCGGCGCGGGGCGGTCTGGTGCGGCAACCCGAGCGCCTCGGGCGGCCGGAGTTCGCGAAGGGCGGCGGCGGCGCGGCTCCCAGTGGCCGGAGCCGGCGAAGGAGGCGGCGGGGCGCCGGATCGCGGGCGGCGGGCGACGTGGGCCGGGAGGCGGCGCGGGAGGGCCCGCGGCGGGCCTTGCGGGCCGGCGGCGGCGAGGAGGTGGCGCCTGCCACGTGGCGATGCGGGATTGGCGGCGGCGGAATCCGGACGTTTTCCGGCTCGTCCGGACACGTCCGGCGGCGGCGGAGAGGGATTGATCTAGGGTTTCGGGGAAGGGGGTGATCCGAAAACGGAGGGGGTGTATTTATAGGCATAGAGGGAGCTAGGAGAGTCCAAATGAGGTGCGGTTTTCACCCACGCGATCGTGATCGAACGACCAAGACGATGGAGCAGAGTTTGGTGGGTTTTGGGCCAAATTGGAGGGGTGTTGGGCTGCAACACACACGAGGCCTTTTCGGTCCCTCGGTTAACCGTTGGAGTATCAAACGAAGTCCAAATGACCCGAAACTTGACAGGCGGTCTACCGGTAGTAAACCAAGGCCGCATGGCAAGTCTCGGTCCAATCCGGAAATGTTTAATCCCCACACACGAAAGAAAGCTAGAAATGGCCACCGGAGGAGAACGAAGTGCCGGAATGCAAAAGGGACAACGGGGAAAATGCTCGAATGCATGAGATGAACATGTATGCAAATGCAATGCACGTGATGACATGATATGCGATGCACGAAAAAACGAAAACAACACACGGAGACAAAGACCCGAACCCGAGAGATAAATATAACTTAATGCCGGAAACGGCAAGAGTTGGAGTACAAATTGGGGAAGTTATATCTGGGGCGTTACAACACTCCACCACTACGAAAAGATCTCGTCCCGAGATCTAGGACTGAAAGAACTCCGGGTACTCAGAACGGAGGTGATCCTCGCGTTCCCAGGTAGCTTCACGGTCGGAATGGTGTGACCACTTGACTTTGAGAAATTTGATTGACTTGTTGCGAGTCCTGCGTTCAGTCTCTTCAAGGATTGCAACTGGGTGCTCACGATAGGAGAGATCTTCTTGGAGCTCAATGTCCTCGAAGTTGACTGTGCGCTCAGGCGTCTTGAAGCACTTTCGGAGTTGGGAGACATGGAACACATCATGAACATTAGCAAAGTTTGCAGGAAGCTCGAGTTGATAGGCGAGGTCGCCTCTCTTGCTGACAATCTTGAAAGGTCCGACGTATCTAGGGGCAAGCTTCCCTTTGATACCGAAGCGACGAGTCCCTTTCATAGGAGAGACGCGGAGGTAAACATGATCTCCAATCTCGAAAGCCAAATCACGGTGCTTACTGTCATAGTAGCTCTTCTGGCGGGATTGGGCTGCTTTGAGGTTATCACGAATGACCTTGCACATTTCTTCTGCCTCTGTGATTAGGTCATTTCCCAGCAGCTGACGTTCACCGGTTTCAGACCAGTTGAGAGGTGTACGGCACTTCCTACCATACAGAATTTCAAATGGGGCCTTGCCCGAACTTGCTTGAAAACTGTTGTTGTATGAGAATTCAGCATAAGGAAGACAATCCTCCCACTTCATGCCGAAGGAGATAACACAAACCCTGAGCATATCTTCAAGAATCTGGTTGACACGCTCGACTTGACCGCTTGTTTGAGGATGGAAAGCAGTGCTGAAGCGAATGTTGGTGCCCATGGCCTTCTGAAAAGAATCCCAAAACTTGGAGGTAAAGATGCTGCCACGGTCTGAAGATATCACTTGAGGAATACCGTGCAGAGAGACAATTTGAGAGGTGTAGAGTTCCGCCAATTGAGCTGCAGTGATTGACTCTTTGATAGGCAGAAAGTGAGCCACTTTAGTGAGCTTGTCGATGACAACGAATATAGCATCATTGCCACGCTTGGACTTTGGAAACCCAGTCACGAAGTCCATTTCAATGTGGTCAAACTTCCATTATGGAATGGCAAGAGGTTGGAGGAGACCTGCTGGCCTTTGGTGTTCTGCCTTCACTCTTCTGCAGACATCACATTCATTCACGAATTGAGCGATCTCGCGCTTCATTCGAGTCCACCAATAAGTTTGCTTCAGATCCTGATACATCTTCGTGCTACCAGGGTGGATGGAGAGGAGAGAGTTGTGAGCCTCATTCATGATCACTTTACGAAGTTCACCTTTGGGCACAACAATTCGATCCTCGAAGAAGAGAGTGTCCTTGTCATCAAGTCGGTAGCACTTGTACTTGGACTGACTCTTTGCAATACCAATCTTCACCTTTTTCACCATAGCATCAAGAAGCTGGGCTTGGCGAATCTGGTCTTCCAAGGTAGGAGAGACTTGAAGGTTGGCGAGGAAACCTTGAGGAACAATTTGCAGATTAAGTTTGCGGAAAGCTTCACAAAGCTCGGGTTGATAAGGCTTGAGAATCAGACTGTTGCAATATGCTTTTCTGCTCAAAGCATCAGCAATCACATTGGCCTTGCTTGGAGTATACTCGATACTCGGATTGTACTCTTGAATCATTTCGACCCATCGAGTCTGCCTGAGGTTGAGATTAGGCTGGGTGAAGATGTACTTGAGACTCTTGTGATCAGTGAAAATGTCCACTTTTCTTCCCAATAGAAGATGTCTCCAAGTCAACAATGCATGCACAACTGCCGCCAACTCGAGATCATGAGTGGGGTAGTTCTTCTCATTAGGCTTCAACTGGCGAGAGGTATAAGCAACAACTTTCTTCTCTTGCATCAGTACAGCACCTAGACCTTGGAGAGAGGCATCACAAAAGACCTCGTACGGCTTGGTTTCATCAGGTGGAGTCAGAACTGGAGCAGTGATCAACTTCTCTTTCAAAGAGTTGAAAGCAATATCACACTCCGGAGACCAAACGTACTTGACGTGCTTCTGAAGAAGATTTGAGAGAGGCTTCGCGATCTTGGAAAAGTTTTCAACGAATCTTCGGCAATAGCTTGCGAGACCGAGGAAGCTACGGAGTTGCTTCACATTCTGAGGAGGTTCCCAATTAACAATTGCAGACACCTTCTCAGGATCCATGGAAATGCCCTTGGCATAGATAATATGGCCAAGATAAAGAACCTCATCAAGCCAAAATTCACACTTGGAGAACTTGGCGTAGAACTGATGTTCCCTGAGCTTGTCAAGAACCAAACGCAAGTGCTTGGCATGATCTTCCTTGTTCTTCGAGAAAACCAGAATGTCGTCGAGATAGACCAAAACGAAGTCATTGGTGTAGGGGTTGAAGATGAAGTTCATCATGCGAGAGAACGTCGGAGGAGCGTTGGCGAGGCCAAAAGACATGACAGTGTATTCATATGACCCATAGCTTGTTCTGAACGCCGTCTTGGGAATATCTTGCTCACGAATGCGAATTTGATGATAACCCATACGAAGGTCAAGCTTGGAGAATACTTGGGCACCCTTGAGTTGTTCAAACAGCTCATTGATGTTGGGAAGTGGATATTTGTTCTTGATGGTCTTCTTGTTCAATGGACGATAATCAACACAAAGTCGGTCCGTTCCATCCTTCTTCTTGACAAAAAGAACACCACAACCCCACGGAGGAGTACTAGGCCGAATGAGACCCATTCTTTCTTGAACATCGAGTTGTTTCTTCAACTCCTTCAACTCTTCGGGGCCGAGCTTGTAGGGACGTTTGCACACAGGTTCCGTACCGGGCTCAAGTTCAATAACAAATTCAACCGGCCGGTTTGGAGACATGCCTGGGAGTTCTTCTGTGAAGACGTCTTGATATTCACAAACAACCGGGATCTGCGAAATAGCATCCAATTCATCCTTCTCATTGAGAGAAAACAACCGGATGGTATTATCCCGAGCAGCAAAGACAATGACATCTTCAGACGAATGAGTCAGTTGAATCTGCCTGGCTGCACAATCGAGGTGAGCCTTGTGTTTAGAGAGCCAGTCCATCCCAAGAATAAGATCGATATCAGAATTACCAAGAACCACCGGAGAAGAGAGAAACTTGTAATCGCCCAATGTGATAGAAATATCCAGAACAATAGTGCTTGCATTCATGAATTTGCCCGGAGAAACAACAGACAACTGTCTAGGCAAATCTTGCAAAGGCAACTCATGCTTAGAAACAAATGGCCTCGAGATGAAACAATGCGATGCACCCGTATCAAAAAGAACTTTTGCAGGAATATCATTAACAGGAAGGTTACCCATGATCACATCTGACGAATCCTCTGCCTGAGCTGCGTTCATCAAGTTGACCTTGGCGGACTTGGGGTTATGCTTGACCACAGCTGTACTTGCCGATCTGACGGGAGGAGGAGGAGGAAGACGCCTCTGGTTGAAACACTTGTTGGCGTAGTGACCCTTCTGTTGGCACTTGTTGCACGTGACCTCAGAAAGCGGACGGTGGTACGGAGCACTCGATCTTGGAGCTTGAGACGAAGACTTGTTCTGAAAGCCTGGGTTGGGTGGGTGGGATGAACCACTGCCACCTTTGCTCTTCTGCTGATACGGCTGACGGAACGGAGGAGGAGGAAGCCAATACTTCTGCTGCTTGGCCACTTGAGTAGAGGAAGAAGGCGTAGTGTCCCTGACTCGCTTCCTGGAAGCATCACACCTCAACTAAGCAGCCTCTTGCTTCAGTGCCATGTTGTAGAACTCATCGTATCTCAGCGGCTCGAAGAGGACAAGAGCGAGCTGAATTTCTTCACGGAGACCACCCCTGAACTGATAGATCATGCTCTTCTCATCAGGAACATCCTGCTTGGCAAAACGGGCGAGCTTCTGGAACAACTTGTTGTAGTCATAGACAGACAAAGAGCCTTGCTTCAGATTGCGGAATTCCTCACGTTTGCTTTCAGTCACACTTTGAGGGATGTGATGAGCTCGGAAATCACGACGGAAATCATCCCAAGTGATCAAACGTCCACCTCTGGAATCCTTGTACTGCTGGAACCACTCTGCGGCCTGATCTTTGAGCTGGAAAGAAGCGAACTTGACGAAATCTTCAGGTCTGACGTTGCTGCATTCAAAATGCTTGCCCAGATCGACTAACCAATCATCAGCATCGGTAGCCTCAACACAGTTGCTGAACGTCTTTGGACCATTTGCGAGGAACTGGTTCAGAGTTGCATAATGGTTCTGATTGTTGCCTTGATTCACTTGACTGCCTTGATTCCGCTCTTGGATGATTTGCATGATCAACTGTGTATTTGCATTAGTAGCGGCCATCATAGCTTGCCATGCTTCCGGAGGAGGTGGAGGTGGTGGCGGATCTTGATTTTGGTTCTGACTGGTGCTCTTAGCGGGAGCCGTCCTGAAGAGGTTGACCACCGTTAGCACATAGGCAGATAAATGAAGCTGAAACCAACGGAATGAAAATTGCAACATAAAGTCTTCACATCCGAACAAAATGAACGAATGCACTTCTCTTGAAGTGGTCACATATTCCTAAATTGCGAAGCCACGAAGAATCAGGTAGAAGAGGTACATCAACGAGGGATGGAATCAACATATGACGTCGAAGCAGAACGAATACCACAACTCGAAATAAAACCAAGGGTTGGCTTGCGGAATAAGCCGGAACAAATATATGATAGAAATTTCGTCCGAAGTTTCCGTGGTGGGACCTACACGGGCTTGATCGTACAACACCATCATGTACAAGGCAGTGCACATGACATACGAAGCGTCCCCGAGTCAGCATAGCCAAGGACTCTTTAAGACACAACGAGACCACTGTAAAATCGACCGTGAATAGGCGAACCACTAGACGTCGAACCCCAATTTCATACCATACACCTGTTGGAAGGATATCCTAAGAGCTACTTGATTTCCCACCTATGAAACTCCCGAAACTTTCCGGTTATGCAATCAGGTGTTGGGGATACAGGGGAAGCATAATATCTCACCCAAGCTAGCAAATCCTACATCCAGCTGTATCCATCCTTCAACACATAACCAAGAAACCTTTGGAAACCATCTATCTCAACCTTCGAAAAACATCCGTTATACAAGTTATGGCGATACTCCCGAACTCCCGCCCCAGTACTGGGTGGCGTCGAGGTTATCTCACCAACGAACTGCATAAAGGAGATTTTCGATGTCGCGAACATATCTCAAGTATACCAGAATTGCAACGATAAAATTATGATGACAACACCTCAGAGCTCAACTCCCCGGGACACTTCCACTAAACCCCTGACAGGAGGCCAAGACAGTGTTCTCATCATAAGCCATCGGAACAAATCCAAGATACTCGCGTGATCCTAAATTTTTTTAGTGAAATTTGAGAAGAGAAGAGTCAAAACTCTACGTCAGGATGCCTTACCAGAGCGATGAGGAGACTGGGAAGTAAAAAGAATTCCTAAGCTCTCCGATATATAATTCCTAAGGACTCAAAACATTTTTCTAGACACAACTCGGCTGCTAAAAACGATCAAGCAATGGGGCTCCTAAGATCGGGGAAGGCTCTGATACCAACTTGTAACGCCCTCGATGCGGCTATATCTCCCACGTGTCGAGGCACAACTTAGAGGCATAGCCGCATTGAAAGCAATGTCGCAAGTCGGGAAATCATCACACATCCCATGTACATAAATAATATAAAGGGGAATAACATAGTTGGCTTACACTCTCCACGTCACAACAAAGTACATAAATAACATCCATCATACAAATCACTCATGGCCCGACTACGGCGCCAAAATAGAAAAGACCCCCAACATGCGACAAGGCCCTGAATCTAACCCCGAATAGGCACCACTACTGATCATCAGGGAAAGACACATAGTAACGCTGAGAGTCCTCGTCGTACTCCCACTTGAGCTCGAGCGCGCCATCTGGAGATGTATCATCTGTCCCTGCATCTGGTGTAATAGTAATCTGTGAGCCACAGGGACTCAGCAATCTCGCACCCTCGCGATCAAGACTATTTAAGCTTAATAGGTAGGAAAGGGGTAATGTATAAGTGGAGCTGCAGCAAGCGACTAGCATGTATGGTGGCTAACTTATTCGCAAAAGAGAGCGAGAAGAGGAGGCAAAGCGCGAGCGGGAAACTAGAGAGCGACCTGCGCAAACATAACTCCAACACCATGTCCACTTCCCGGACTCCGCCGAGAAGAGGCCATCACGGCAACACACTCAATTGATTCATTTTAATTAATTAAGGTTCAAGTTATCTACAACCGGACATTAACAAATTCCCATCTGCCCATAATCGCGGGCATGGCTTTCGAAAGATCAATCCCTGCAGGGGGGGTCCCAACTTAGTCCATAACAAGATCTCACGGTCAACGAAGGAATAGACCTCCACCCAAGACACACTGATCAGACTCGGTATCTCGGTACAACAAGATGATTCGACAGGTTAAAACAAGACCAGCAACACCGCCCGAATGTGCCGACAAATCCCGATAGGAGCTGCACATATCTCGTTCTCAGGGCACACTCAGATGAGCCAGACGTCGGGTAGGCCAGCCCAGAGTTGCCCCTGGTAGCCCCGAACATCGCTCGGTGGGACCAACACTCAGAGGAGCACTGGCCCCGGGGGGGGGGGGGGGGTTAAAATAAGATGACCCTCGGGCTCCGGAAACCCAAGGGAAAAAGAGGCTAGGTGGCAAATGGTAAAACCAATGTTGGGCATTGCTGGAAAAGCTTTAATCAAGGCGAACTATCAAGGGGTTCCCATTATAGCCCAACCGCGTAAGGGACGCAACAATCCGGGAACATAACACCGATATGACGGAAACTAGGGCGGCAAGAGTGGAACAAAACACTAGGCGAGAGGCCGAGCCTTCCACCCTTTACCAAGTATATAGATGAATTAAGATAACATAGCAATATAATGGTATTCCAACAAGTAAATAAATGTTTCAACAAGGAACGGCTCCAATCTTCACCTGCAACTAGCAACGCTATAAGAAGGGGCTGAGCAAAGCGGTAACATAGTCAATCAACGGTTTGCTAGGACAATGGTGGGTTAGAGGCTCAATCATGGCAATTGGGAGGCTGACAAGCAAGTGGTAGGCATCCTAGCATTGGCAAAGCGAAAGAGCGAGCAAACTAGCATAGCAAAGATAGTAGTGATTTCGAGGGTGTGATCATCTTGCCTGCACAGTTGTCAGAGTTGACTGGATCCTCAAAAGCAAACTCAACGGGCTCCTCGTTAGCGAACTCGTCTCCTGGCTCTACCCAACAACACAAACAAGCAACAAGGATACAATCAACCACGTGCAAGGGCAACCAATAATATGCAAAGATGGTATGCTATGCGGGATGCGATGCGGGATGCAAAATGCAAGACGTGACAGAAAATGCATGAACCTGGCCTCAACATGGAAAACCAAGTGTGCCACTGGATAGAGGGGAAGAAATCCCCTGAAAACGATATAAAGATCATAGGAATCGGAGCTACGGTTTGGAAATGGCAAGCGTTTTACGAAACAAACCGATCTGCGATTTACAGCAAGTAGGCTCCTAAATGCACCGAAATGAACATGCTACAGCCACCAATCATGAAAACAAAATGCATGGCAGGGATGTACACAATATGCTTAACAAATCACTAGGACTGAGCCATAGGCAAATTCATCCATTAAGGGGTTCAAACAAGCATGGCAAAACTGAATAAGCAAAACAGATTTCAGACTTAGCGAAATTAACGCTAGTCTGAAATTTCAGACCACGATGCTCTCTTCGGAGCAGCAAACAACATGAAACATAACCTGAACATGGCAAGTAAGAACATGGCATGGAGCTACTCAACAAGCTTAACAAAACACCCAAAATGACCTGGGGCCAAAAGGGTTCACAAAATACTCTAACGAGCACACGAACATCGATGAAACACAATCAGTTTTCAGACTTAGTGAAAACTGAGACATGCTGAAATTATAACCCACGGAGGCATGTAAACAAGCTCGATGCACTCACTACGGTGCAAGTCATGGCAAGGCAAGCATATATCCATAAAGAAGGCACAAAATGCTAGCTATAAATGGCAAGAACAATGGCATAGCATGCACGAGACACTAGCAATGGCACCGGCAAAATCGCAAAAGAGTTCATGATCTGCCCAAATTAACAACTATGCAAAAGTTGAGCTCGATTGAGTCAACCTAGGGTGCCCCAACATAACAAGTAAAGACATGGATGGATAGAGCACAACAAGCATAACAAACCACTCTTACTGGTCATCCTCAAAAGAGGCACGGATCACTAGGAAACAAGCTGAACATATGGCATCATGAACTAAAACATCCCAGACTTAGTGAAAATCACCAAGTCCCTGAAATCAGCAATCTCAGGTACCCCTCTTTACAAGCTTGCACAAGACAAGACACACATCCTAAAAATGCATGGGTGGCACCTCTGGAAAGAAGACAAAAATCTTAACAATTCATCCCAAAGGGTCACAGGCATATCATGCACACAAAAATCATGGCAAAAATGACAAAAGTCAATGTTGAGCTAACGGATCTGCAATTTAACTCACGATGCCTCCTTCTAACAGCATTTTGGGCATCAAGATGAACTCAAATGCAAATGATGCAATGGAATGAAATGATGTACTCGTCGAGACGAAGATTTTGATATATCATATGTCCAAAACGGAGCTACGGATGCGGAGATATGAGCAGTCAAACATAGCACGAAAATTAGGGTTTCAGGGAGAGAAGTCAACCGTCACGTTTTGGATCCAGATCCAGATCCAGATGCACTGTAGCAGTTACTGTAGCACCTCGCACCGAGGTCGCCGGAAATGGCCGCGGTGGTGGCCGGAGTAGAGGAGGGAGGCCGGAGAAGGTGCGGTGGCGAGGGAAGGAAGCCGGGGCGGCGCGGGCCGGCGATGAGGAGGACCGGTGGAGCCGCGGCACGGCGCGGGGCGGTCTGGTGCGGCAACCCGAGCGCCTCGGGCGGCCGGAGTTTGCGAAGGGCGGCGGCGGCGCGGCTCCCGGTGGCCGGAGCCGGCGAAGGAGGCGGCGGGGCGCCGGATCGCGGGCGGCGGGCGACGTGGGCCTGGAGGCGGCGCGGGAGGGCCCGCGGCGGGCCTTGCGGGCCGGCGGCGGCGAGGAGGTGGCGCCTGCCATGCGGCGATGCGGGATTGGCGGCGGAGAGGGATTGATCTAGGGTTTCGGGGAAGGGGGTGATCCGAAAACGGAGGGGTGTATTTATAGGCATAGAGGGAGCTAGGAGAGTCCAAATGAGGTGCAGTTTTCGCCCACGCGATCGTGATCGAACGACCGAGACGATGGAGCAGAGTTTGGTGGGTTTTGGGCCAAATTGGAGGGGTGTTGGGCTGCAACACACACGAGGTCTTTTCGGTCCCTCGGTTAACCGTTGGAGTATCAAACGAAGTCCAAATGACCCGAAACTTGACAGGCGGTCTACCGGTAGTAAACCAAGGCCGCATGGCAAGTCTCGGTCCAATCCGGAAATGTTTAATCCCCACACACGAAAGAAAGCTAGAAATGGCCACCGGAGGAGAACGAAGCGCCGGAATGCAAAACGGACAACGGGGAAAATGCTCGAATGCATGAGATGAACATGTATGCAAATGCAATGCACGTGATGACATGATATGCGATGCACGAAAAAACGAAAACAACACACGGAGACAAAGACCCGAACCCGAGAGATAAATATAACTTAATGCCGGAAACGGCAAGAGTTGGAGTACAAATTGGGGAAGTTATATCTGGGGCGTTATACAGAGCGAGGACGGCGGCCGGCGAGCAGGGCGGCAGGGACCCTCGGGCGCGCGGCGGCGGCCCAGATCTGGCCCGGGGCGGGCCGGCCTCGGGCCCCAGCGGGCCGCGGCGGGCGCGGAGGAGAGAGAAGCGGCGGCGCTGACGTGGCGGCGGGGGATTCGCTGAGGAGGGCAGCGCGGACATGTCCGGCGGCGCGGGGGTTTTTGTCCGGGCGCGAGGAGGGAGACGCTAGGGTTTCATCCGCGATTTTTGGGGAGGGGATCACATATTTATAGGTAGAGGGAGCTAGGAGAGTCCAAATGAGGTGAGGTTTTCGGCCACGCGATCGTGATCGAACAACCGAGATGATGGAGGAGGTTTTGGTGGGTTTTGGGCCACTTTGGAAGGGTGTTGGGCTGCAACACACACAAGGCCTTTTCGATCCCTCGGTTAACCGTTGGAGCATCAAACGAAGTCCAAATGGTACGAAACTTGACAGGCGGTCTATCGGTAGTAAACCAAGGCCGCTTGGCAAGTCTCGATCCAATCCGGACATGTTTAATCCCCACACACGAAAGAAAGGTAGAAATGACCACCGAAGGAGAACGGAGCGCCGGAATGCAAAACGGACAACGGGGAAAATGCTCGAATGCATGAGACGAACACGTATGCAAATGAAATGCACATGATGACATGATATGCAATGCGTGACATGCAAGTAATGACAAAGCAACAACGGCGAATAACTGGAGGACACCTGGCACATCGGTCTCGGGGCGTTACAGAGCCGTGGTCGTCGGATGAGGAGGAGGAGACGATGACGAGGCCCTTGAGGCGCTGGATGGCCCAGTCCTGCGGGCGCCTGGGCTTGGCCAGCCGAGCCGCCTCCGTCGCCTTCTCCTTCGCCTCCCTCTCGGACTGCTCGATGGCAAGCCGGAGAGCCTTTGTGTTCTTCTGGCGGAGCCGCCCAGCTTCTGTCTCCGTCGTCGTAAGCGACCAGCGGTAGACCCATGCGAGGAGCCGCTCGTACTCGTCGGGCTCCGCCGGTAACCCACGGCGGCAGCGGGCAGAGCTCTCCGCGGTGTCCCTCTCCCTTGCCCGCTGCCTCTCGCGGTGGGCGGCGCACGCCTCCGACTCCGGCGTGCGCGTCCGGGTCGATGGGGCGGGCACAAGCACCCACCGCTGCCCACGAGGGGGAGCAGCAGCCGGCGGGGCCAGGGGATGGCGTACGGGAGGCGCGGATTGCGCAGGCCGCCTATCGGAGCTGCCCCTGGGCCGGGAGGGGCTAACGCCAGCGGGGAAGTTGCAGCTGCGGCGAGGCTGCAGATCCGGAGCTGCCCCCAGTCTCCACCTTGGAGCGCTCCAAGGTGATGCGGGGGGCAAGCTCATACTCTGGATCCAGCTCGTCGTCGGAGCGGCTGCCGGAGCTTTGACATTGCGCCGGATTCGATCGGAATCGGTGCGGGAAGAGGAAAGGACGGAGCGAGAGAGGAGAGTGAGTGAGCTAGGATTTCGGAGCAATGAGTCCGATGGGGTCTTTTGTGAAACATCCATGGGGTCGGTGGTGGGCCAGACTTGTCAGGCAGACGTGCCCGGGCATGCCGGGGCCACCTCATATCCGTCTTATATTTGGGCTGAATATGAGGGTGTCGGTCAGTCCGGGCGTTTAAGTCCCGTTTAAGATGTCCGTCTGAGTTGAAAAAACGTGACCGGACAATGGCCGGACGATCTGCCTGGACATTTGTAAAGGATTTGAGACGCCGGGCTGTAGATACTCTTAATCCACTCCATGTCGGTTGGAGGGGAGCATTCATCTCCATAGTCCAGTTCATCAACAAGCTCGATGGATCTCTTCAGCTGGCTCCAGATTGCCCACAGTACAGTAACTGCAATCTTGAACTCCAGCACATGTCTGCTCCAAATTGTCGGGTGCAGGTTGGGGGCAGTTCCACACCAAAGTGTTCCGAGGCCGCATCCCACGACAGTCTCGCATGAGCAGAGCATGGTGTAGCTATTCCTCTTCATGCCCACACAAAGGGCAGCAGCTTAACTAGCCTGCCTCAGCTCAATGAAGCAAAGCAGGGTCGTAAGAAATTCGAATTTTAGGCATTACTTTGAGCTTCCATAGCGACTTCCACACTGAACCATATCATCTTCTCACAAGCTGGTCTTCAAGCGAGGTAAAAGATTGCCGAAAAAAAGTTCCCCCCCGCTTTCTATTCCAAAGCAAACCATCATTGTACACATCGCATTGCGGGGCGAGCAATACATCAAGCCCAAAGAAAAAGAAAAAACGGCAACTCAAGAAAGCGTGGAAGACCCGCGACCGATGCGCTCTTCGGAAACAAACCACCACAGCCCGAGGCTCCAATCTACCGCGAACTAAGCAACATCTCCAAGAAGGGATGCGGCGCCGACGATGTTGCTATCCGGACAAGTCCTAGGGTTTCCCCAATACGTGGAGGGAGGTGAGGGATAGCTACTCCCGACACCCTCCAAGAAGGGATAGTGGCACCCGCTGGTGTCACCGCGTCGGAGCCGGACGAACCGGTAAGGATTTCTCCCGCATGCCAAACCCCACCGGCCAACCGAAGCCGACCAGCCAAACCACCACCCAACCATGCGCCATCACGGTTGGGCCGTCACCAACGCCGTCTCGCTGCGAGCGCCACCATGAGGCCAAGAAGACCGGAAAGAAGATCCAAGCGACGGGAGCAGCAGCACCAAGGCCGAGCGGGAGGGAACCACCTCCACCGCCGTCGTGCGGGAGGCCCGCGCCTCCGGCACCATCGCGGTAGCCGTCCGGACACGGCAGCGAGGCATACCAGGCCACCCCTGGCCCGGCCAGGCCCGAAATGGGCCCGCTAAGCATCACCGGCCATGCTGCAGCAGGCTGGCGTTGACGCCGCCAGCACCCCGCCGATCATCGATGCTCGCCACCGCCTCCTGAGGGCCACGCCAATGCCACGCCTATCGCCGGCCCGTCCTGGCCCAGATAGGGCCCGACGGGCCTAGATCTGGGTCGGGCGGGCGCCGCCAGCTTGCGCCGCCACGCAGGACTGCCGCCGCCTGAAGACACCGCCCAAAGCTCTCCATCCCGCGTCGGAGAAACCCTAGACGGGGAAGGGCCGGGGGCCGCCGCCGCCAACGTAGCCCGGGCCAGGCCCGCGGCTGGCGCCGACGCCTGCGACAGGAAGGAGGAGGAGAGAGGGGGAGGGCTCGTGGGGAAGGAGGGGACGTGGTGGCGGTCGAGAGGAGGAGGAGGAGAGGGTTTACTCCAGGTGAAAGATTCAATCATCCACTAACTTCAAAGTTGATTTTCAATCATTTCCTTGTTTTGTTTTCACAAACGCTAGAAAAAAGTCTAACCATGACCAGTTTTCGTGCATGAAGTCAACTTGGTTCACGAAAAGTTGCCGGTATCAACCCAAGTTTACTCCCTCCATCAGTTGTACTTTTGTTCCAGCTTCCAAGTCAAACTTGTTTTTTTATCAAAAATATGTCAACATCTACACCACCAGATAGCTATATTTTGAAAACCAAAACCATGTTGGGTTTAACGAAACTAACTTCTTGTTGTAAATGTCGACATATTTTCTTAGCTTATGAACTTGGTCAGACTTAAACAAGTTTGACTTAGGACAAAACTAGTACTTCAATTATTCTGGAATGGAGGGCGGATAATCCAGGATGAGAGGATTGAAGCAAAGAGGAGAGAGAACAAGGTCCGGAAGAACCTTGGATTCCTCTCTTCTTGATTCTATTTCTGTTTTCACCGAATCTTCATCTTCATTGATCAAATTAAACTAACACAAACAGGCATCAAATCTTAATATAATTTTGAAGCTTGATCGTTTCTCTTCTCAAGTAAGATCGTCAACTAATCTGTTCCTAAAACATCTTTCTTTGTGTAACAGAGGATATCAGAGAACATAGCTTTGAGGTATATTTCGAAGTGACAGAACAGTACCTTGAGTATATCATATATGATCCTATAGATGCACATTTCTGGAAATGTTTCTTAGGATGTGTCTTTGGATTGCAAGCAGTATGTTTTCGATAGCATGGTTTTATATAGAGGAGCGATATAAGGTGAAGCAATATCCGGTTTCTGGAAAGAAAATAAATCCTACAGGTAAGATTACTAGGAATCATGTATTCATATAGATCAATACAAGATTGCAACTTAAAAGATAAGTATACAGATGGTTTTGCATCAGGACGAGAAAGACCCAAATATTTCTTTCCCTGCTCAAGTAGGACTGCTATCAGATAGTTCAATTTGGGCATCTCAAACACAACCACTCAAAATTAAGAAACATATGGAGCATATGCATGGCGGCCATAATATATATGTGAAAAGAAGGGAAATAATTTATAAAGCCACACCTGCTATCTTAGTGCTACCATTCACTTTGAGAAGGCCTACAGGAAGAAAGCCAAGTAAAGAACTTTACACCGAAAGTATCAGCAATAGATAAAAAAACTTGCCTATCTAAATCTACATACAGCATCAATTGATTACCAGGCATACTTACCAGTTATAAGTAAAAGACCACAAAAGCTAAAAGACATAACATAACCACTTCTGTTTTTCTTAAAAAAAATTATACCAAGAATTTCCTCTTTGTCGATTAATCAGGCTACAGATATGCTGTAAACAGTACATAGGTAAGTGACCATGAGTCCAGGACAAAGTAGCCCTAGCAAATGTTGCATCTTTTGCACACAAGTGAGTAGCGAAGATGGCAGAGCGTTTTACAAAGTTTATAGTGCAGAAACTAAATAAGCCTGATATGACAACCACTTTATTCTGCATGCCTATCATGTGAAGAGGGGGGGAAACACCGGAAACATGGGGCATGGTATCAGGTTACACATCTTTTGCTTATTGGGTCCTTTGCACCGTACAGATTTAGATAGCAAAGACATACTCCCTTCGTTCCGAATTACTTGTCGCATGTATGGATGTATCTAGATGTAATTTAGTTCTAGATACATCCATTTCTACGACAAGTAATTTGGAACGGAGGGAGTAGTAGATAGTACTCCCTCCGATCCATATTACTTGTCGCTCAAATGGATGTATCTCCATTTGAGCGGCAAGTAATATGGATCGGAGGGAGTACTAAACATTATCACCAGTGACTCACTCGTGCGACAATGCAACAGACTTGTCCATCATGGATTCCTTTAGTGCAGCTCCGAAATATCAGCAGTAAGCACCTTCACAGTTGACAACCCATCGAACAACGGTTTTCCATCCACACCACCACCATTGTTGCCTTCCATCGAGAAGAAGGAATGCTGAACAAGACTTTCACTGAACCTATGTCTCCTAAGTTTCAGATAAGCGCTCCATTCATACCGTATGGAGATACTACCATCGGCACCAGAAACATGCTGCAGATATTGCCATAGAGAGCCTGATTCCCCTTTGTCAGAAAGAAGGAGCACACCTCCTTGGATGTCCGGCACCAGAGAGAAGGCCATCACCTGCAATTTGATCCGGTGCTTCAACGACCAGGCCCAGCTCTCGTGATCCTCTAGAACCCAGAGATCAGCCGTGCTGCCATGGTAGTCGTGCAATCCAAGAGTGTCGTTCATCTCAAACGGCTCAAGACAGGAGCCCTCAACTGGCGAAAGCAGATGCTGGAAGGACTCGGCCATGGTGTCGAACACCAGCATGTTGTTCACCTTGCCGTTGCCACCAGCACCAGGCAACTTAATGGGCTGCCAGTAAAGCCTGCCGCCTGCCAGGACGTGCGGTTGAAATAACACCATCATCGGCATCGCCCGCGCTAGATCTCCGGACGTCCACGGCTCGATAGCCTTCCCGATGCACCTGAGCTCGCCGGACCCTAGGGTGTACACCTGGTATACGGCACGGAACTGGCCGTCCTCGGTTGTCTTCAAGCAGCACAGAACTCGGTAGGACTCCGACGGGCGGTGAAAGTATAACCCGGCGATGCAGTAGACGTGAAGCAGCGGGAGGGGCGCGTGCTGGCGAGTCGCCGGGTTGCAGATGTAGATGCCGCCGTAGGCGACGAGGATAAGGAGGCCGTCGCAGGAGGCGAGCACCTCGAAGTGCTCGTCGGCTGCGGTCCGGGCCGCCCGCGCAACGGGGCGCCGCTCGCCGGTGCTGTGGTCGAGGGCGTCGATCCTTCTCTCATGGGTGTCTTCGGTGGTGACGAGCGGGAGCGAGGGCTGGCAGCGGTGGTGGGCGAGGAGGAATTTGGAGTCGGAGGTGAGGCGGCGGTGCCAGGAGCGGCAGACGGCGCGGCAGCGGAGGAGGGGCTTCGGCGGCAGGCGGAGGAGAATCTCCCAGGTGACGATCCCGTCAGGGAGGTGAGGCCTGCCGACGGCCGCTTCTGCCATGCTCCTCCTACTGGATCTTGGGGGAATTTGTTGTAGCGGCGGCAACGCCGCAGGAAACGGAGCACATCAAATTTGCTTATATGACAATGAGTTAACCAGAAGAGAGGTAGTTGTAGTAACTTAGCTAGTCTCTATTCTTAATAGATAACTTGGTGAATAGTCTGCGCGGTTTATTTTCGTTGGTTTTTTTCGTCATCCTTCCATCTCTGGTTTATTTTTGTCATCCTCACACCTCCTTTAACTCGCAACCCTCCTGCGAAAAAAGCCGGTGTAAAAAAACCCTACGATCGATCCTTCGTGCCCACTGCAGATCGTTCTCCGCCACCAACCAGCCTCTCCAGGACGTATGAAATCCTTCGCCGCCGCCCCCATCTCAGATCTCCCTGCCGCCGACCCTTGCCGCCGCCCACGGAGGAAGTCGTTCGTTGCCGCCGCCGCCGTTCGAGGGGAGACGCCGACGCTAGTCTCCAGGGCAAGGCGGTTTGAATCCCTGCCGCCGAACTCCAGGAGACGTCGTCGCCCCCGTCCGAGGGGAGACGCCGCGCCGCCTCCCCTCCATGGTCGCGCTAGCCCCCCCCCCCCCGCTTTGTCGTGCTACTTCCTCGGCCCACTGCAGCACCATGGTGGGATCGAGATCGGGGATGAGGTGGGAAGGGACGGGGCAGAGGCCATGAAACCATCCCCTCTCTGCCCAAGCGCCTTCTGCTGGTCGTCGCCGATATGTCTCATCCATCGCCCCGCCGTCGCCCCTTGCTCATGGCCACCGCATCGATTCCATCAATCCTCCCCACTCTCTTTTTCTCGAGCCTCAACAGATCTGCAAGGGCGGCGGCCCACTATGGACATCCATGGCGGCCGTGGTGAGTCACTGTAGTCCCGTTCCTTGTATTCCTTGTACACCATGCTCCTTGTTTCTTTTGGCCCCCACATGCAGCTTGTTTCCACACTGGCCAAATCCTACCAAGGTATGCCCGAGGGTCGCTTGGGAGGTGCAGAGTGGTGAATTAGTGCATCGGGTCCCTCAGGAAGGTGTTGCGGTCAGTGGAGAGTTGGGAAGGTTTGTTTGTTTCAGGACCATAGCATAGCCTGGCCAACTAATTCAGTCGGGAGGGCAGATATATGTTCCAAATGCACATATAATTTAATAAGCATATATACGTCCCATGTATATGCAGCCTATAAAATATATGCATCAAAGTATTCATCTCTGCAATTTTTGGGTTTTTTCTTTTTTCTTGGTACCTTAGGATCACATGGGTAGGAATAGGATATAAGGAAAGAGTAGCATGTTGGTTCACGAATCATAGGCAATTTTAAGCCAGTGATATTTATAGTTGGTTTGAGTGTGGCTTAGTTTTCAGGATTAATTTCTCCATCCAGTGATATTTATCACGTTGGTTTCGGAATCTGCTTTGATGAGTAAAGTCCAAGATTATTTTCTCCATCCCGTTTATTAATTCTGGGAGAATCTTGCATATTTTCTAAAATAAGGCATGTCCAGTCATATGGCTGATTTTGTTTTCCCTAGGAAGGGCACCGTAATTATATCATGCTAAGAACATTGACCCTGTTAATAATTTGGTTCAAGGAGTTTTGCTTCTGTACACCTCCCTAAATGTTTGCACGAATCTTAAGTTACTAGGAGTACCAGATAAGAGGTCCTGGTTCTACAAAGAACTCCGTCGTATGTGCCTTTTTTCCAATATATAATGTTCATAACATAAAACTCATGCTTGCTGAATTTGATAGGTGAAATGTGGAGTAAGAGGAAACACCAGAACAAGTTGCAATGAATATTTTGCTTCGTGGTGATTGGGAAGATGACTATCAACACGGACGGAGCATCGTCCATCTTGATAGCACACTGCCAAGCTGCGCGGGTATGGGAATGTCATGTTGTGTTTTTCTGTGCAGAACACCTTTTTATCTTCATCTTGATAAGTAACTGCATTTTATGTTTTTTCTCTGTAGTTCAGCATGAGAGATAGAGTAGTTAGTCTAGGAAACTTATGTACGAGCCACTCAGATTCAATTAGTTTTTATGTGACAGTGCATATGGTGTTGTTGCTATGAGTATGCTGGTCAGCAACTTCCAGTTGGTTTCATCGAGAGGGACAAGGAGGATTTCAACAAGAAATAAAAACAGAGAAAAGGCCATAGGTGTTACTACCAATAGCCTCAAACGAGAAAATGGATACTTTTCATGATATCTGTGCAATATTTCAAAAGTTTTAGCAAGTGCCTAATCATATAACGTGAATACCAAATTACTATTAATATGAGCAGTGTGCATGCTTTAGAAAAGAGTTTTATGTTAATGCAGAGGTATTGTGACCAACACCCTGAGGAGATTGGCACACTTGCATAAGTGAAGGCTCAGTTTTCAGTGGCGAAGAAATGCCGCAAAACTTCGAGAAGGTGCATGTCTACTGTACTTTCAGTATGATAATGACTGATTCCTATGGGGTTATTTCTGAAACTTTGGCTTGTTTGCTTATTTCCTTACAAGTTGTAACCTAACCTTGAACTGCTTATCAATAGCTGACCATAAATTAATTAAAACTACTGCAAAAACATAAGAAAACTCCTAATATTGTTGCTTGATTTTGCAACTTCCATCTCAATCTATGCTCATCAGAACCACTTCGAGTATGAGAACCTCTCCTGGAATCAGTTCAAGCCAGTATTCTTGGCAATGATGGAGTGTTATGTATGAGAAGGTGTTATGTATGACTTCAGATCATTCTGGATTACCTGGCTTATTAGAACTCATAATCTAGATCATTGATGCAACCACAAAGCAATTGTTATTGTATGGTGATGCAGTACGAGCCTCGAGTAATTCCATATTTTGCAATTGAGTTTCACTATTAAAGTTTATGTCCAGCCAGGTTCCTTCTGTTCTGATGCTTAATTGGTAATTGGCAATCTCATGCTTGGGTGCATACTGTGTAGGGGATTAGAACTTGCTTTTGTTTAATTCTGTACACGTAAAATTTTGAACCTGGAGTATTCTCTTGCTTAGAGGTGATCGATATTCATATGGTGTTACCTCTTGTAGGAAGATGGAAGTGAGATGGATGTTGATGCTGCAGCTCCATCGGCTCAAGTTTCAATCAAGCATGGACTCCCAGAGACTGAAATATACTGCTACCTTCTTGTGTTGATTATCCTTATAGATCACAAGAAATATGATGAGGTACGTCCAAGAATTTCCTCCACTGTGTCATCATTAGTGAAACATACCAATTTGATGTTCTCTTTAGGCTAAAGCATGTGCAAACGCTAGCATTGCTCGTTTGAAGAATCTCAACAGGAGGACTGTTGATGTTTTGGCTTCTAGGCTGTATTCGTATTACTCGTATGTCCATGAACTCATCAACAGCCTTGCTGAAATTCGTGGGTGAGTTATTATATCATAATTAATCTCTACTCCTAATGTCTCAGTTGGTAGAATAGTCTTCATGGTTTTTTTCGTCCCACCACTTTCGTCTGATTTTTTCGTCCCCTCCCCCACCCCCACGCACACACCCAAAAAACCCACCCCGCACCACCGCTCCTCCCGACCGTCTCCCATCTCCACCCGCCGCCCTCGCCTCTCCTTGTCCCGATCTCGATGGCGCCTCCCACCTCGGCGGGGCGGCAACCTTGAGTGACAGCAGCGCCGTATGTATATCCACGATCCCCTTCCTGCAGTCCTATCCGCCCCTCTCTATTTCCTCACAGATCACCGCTTAGGGTTTTGGCATGCCGCCACCGCCTCCCGCGCTCCCTGCCACCGCCCCTGCATCTCAACCACCGGCCCGCCCCTAGCCCCGCCCGCGGAGCACCTCCTTCCATGGCGTTTCTATGATGGTCCGCCATCATGATCGCCTTCATCCTCAAGATCGGGAACATCCTAGAAGAAACCGGGTGACCCCAAGGCACCCAGATGTACTGGCTCTACTCCCTAGCGGCGGCGTGCTGGGCACGTTTGCCAAGGGTTCAGCATGATGATGCTGGCCATGGATGCGGCTGGGCTGAGGCATTGAGCGTGACGAAGAGGTGACAAGAGGAGGCCATCAACGACGCACGGTCTGGATGTCCAAAACCAAGCGCACGCCGTTCGGGCATGGGCGTCCTACTTCGCGCTTGCCATGCCCGCCGGCATGGCCCTGAGCTCCTCAGACTTGTTACCCATGGCGCCGAGATCGGGATGCCGCCGTCGTGTGGGCTCAATCCCCTTCGTCCCTTGACTCATCACCAAGTCAGTTTATCCTTCTTCATATTTGTGGAGATGTGTGCGGATGATCACATGTTGCGACGGACGTTCAACTGCTACCTGTGCTCGACGGCGGCCATCGTGTCATCGGTTACGTACGTCCTTATACAACTTCTTTTGCACGATCTCTACACGCTTCCTGCGCATGTGCTCTGCTTGACCAACGTGCACTAAGTAGTTTTTTCTCATTTGGGGTTCTCTTTGCAGAGTGATTCCAGCTCTCAAGCTTGTCGAGGTACGCAATTTCGATGATTTAGATATTTATCTGGGTAGTGTACATCTTAGCGTTGTGTATGTGTAGTCAGAAATATGCTCCCTGTTTTACTCATGTGGTGTGTATTGGTGTTTGGAATTCAGGCATGTACTCATTCATACTATAATTGAACTCTGAATGAACTGATCATGGTGTACGGTGCTGTCTCTAGGCCTACAAGTTCTGGTATTTTTCATGCAAGGAAATAACAGATACTACTTTCCTTGAATTTGGTCAAGGTTTCATTTGCTTCGTCATATGAATACAGGCTTATGCCTGAAAAGTCACATGGAAGATGAGGTTATCCCTGCTGGATTTGAACTCCGTAACCAAACATATATATATTAACTTCATCGTCTTGAAATGTTGGCTATGCAATTTTTGGGGCAGAGGGATTGAGTTTCACTTTAACTTGTACTAACAGACATAAGGTGAGAACGTGGGAGAAGTAAAGGTTGCATCTGACATGAACAAGAGGAAATTCAGAGATGGCTCGACGATCCGAAGCATCCATATCTGATAAGTTAGTATAGCTTCCTTACAATTTTCTGATCATCAGGGGGGTACGAAACCATGGAGGAGCTATTGGAGAAGATAACACAGTTTCAACTTGGAATTCACAACAAACCTGGAAGCAACCGAGCACAATAGATAGGGGAGTTACAAGAGTTCATAATGACATGAAAGAGAAAAAAAAGAGGAAACCATAGCTATAATATCTCCACGGTTTAGGATATTTGATTGTTCCCATCTAAATGTAGTTTTCTATTTTTTTTCCGTTGTTCAATTTCTAAGTAAGAGTACCATTTATCTCCTTGCTTGAGCGATGTTCTGCTCTTTTCAAATTTTAGCAGGTGTAGGGATTATCTCTGATTGAATTCTTCAGGTTGCGACACAATGGTGACTCCCTTGACTTATCATATTTTAACACAACTGCATTAGCTATTTAATAATCTTCTTCATTTTTAACCATGATTTTTAATTGGTTTCATAGATGAAATAGTCCACATGGTTTGTCATGAGTTCTCCACATGGAGCAAAGGAAACATATGCCTACATCACATGTCTATCTATGGGATGTAAAAAGGTCTGAACACCATGGCAATCTTGATCTTGTTCAGCAGCCAATGACTCCTAATTCTATGTCAATGGTTCGGCTCAGGATTTTGCGTCGATGGTGTCCATTGACGAAGTGGTTCCCGGAGGTAGAGAAGCTGGTGGAAGATGTTGTGTAGAGTGTCTCTGAATGGGGGTTCGTCCAGCCGTCACTGCGGCTGGAGCTGCAGCGCTGGTACGGCCAATGCCTAGACCCGGTTCAGCCTCATGCATGGAGGACATGTAACAAGATGACTGAGAGGTTCTCCGCTCTTCAGCACAAAGTGAAGGAGGTGGATGCGTTGTTCGCCATGAAGTAGAACCACTCCTCCAACAAGTGAACTAACTAATTTACATTGTATTCTTTTTATAGTTTATTCATGCCAAGTTCAAGGCCAGTCTGAACTTATTTCTGAAAGCAGTTTCTGAACTTTGAAATTGTGTGACCAACGCTGAAGCAATATTATGTGGTAACTCCTTTTACTGTTGATAATAATTCTATTCTCATTGACAGAAATAACTGGTCTAATTAGAATATTAAGCACTGGTACTTTTTTAGTTGCTTATAAGGATTTTATTCGCATTGACAATAATTACTGGCTGACAATAATTAGATGATAATGAAGGCGAGAGAAGAGTGTATGCCTACGATCCATGAACATGATGTGCATCAACACATGGTATGACTTCTTCAAAGAACCATCTCGATCCTTCTTTTTTCTTCATATATGGCCAACCATTGAGACTGTGGTGCCGAAGGTCGCCGGTGCTCGGGATTGGCATGATTTAGAGGGTTGGCCGGTGGTTGAGGCGATGACTTGGGCAGGGTGGATGAGGTAGTATGTGACAACACTTGCTATTAGTGGATGGAAGTGGGGGGAGGTTCCGTAGGTAGAGGTAGGCGGGTCAATAGAGTGGGCAAATAAAAGGTAGGCAGAGGGAGGAAGAAGAATAGTAGTCGCACCAGGGGGTGTTGGTGGTGGAGGAAAGACAAGAGGTTAACGGTCTAAAATGCGAGGGGGTGTTGACAGTGGAGGAAAGAAAAGAGGTTAATGGCCTCAAATGCGAGGTGCGGGAGATCGTGGGCACCAAATATGGTGGTAGGTTTTAGAGGGATGGCTGGCGTCGATGGAGGTGGTGACTCAAGCAAAGGGCGACGTGCGGCAACACTCGCTGGCTATAGGGTGGAAGGTGGTTAGGCAGAGAGAGGTGGGCGGGTCGACAGAGCGGTCGAATAAAAACGCAGTGGCGACATGAGGAAGAAGAAGAACTATAAGTGGGTCGTCCCTAGCTGATAAGGGGTAGGGGATTAACAAATTTGAAGGCAGGGTACGAGACATCTCAGGTGGCGGAGGTTGCAGTGTTTAGAGGGATGTCCGACACAAAATGTTGCAACATTTCATTGCACAATCCTCCCGAGCAGTCACATAAATAGAAGAAATTGGTGAAACTATGTCAGGAAAATCTATTTGGATGGGGAGATGAGAAAGAATGTAGTTCATGACGGTCACTTCCATCGTTTATGTATTGTCGACACAGGAAGACAGAGAGTGAGGGGTGCGTGGGTGCGAGAGTGAGAGGTGTGGGTGCGGTGAGAGAGTGGCTGAGGTCAGGATAAGGCTGGGCAGGTAAGCTAAAAAAATTGGATAGACAACATTCCTGATATTGTGCGAGAATTTCGTAAGCGCATCAAGTAGATTTTTAGTTAGATAATCGTATTATATTTATACATCAACAAATTACCTTTTTAATCAATTTATATTGTAAGTAAAGTGGATTTCAATTATTACCCGATTGTGTCATGCGATCTTTTCTCTACATGAGAAAATTAACATGCATTATGTTTACATAACTTCAGAAAAATATTTCAAAAGCCCATGGCAACGCCCGGGCATTCTACTAGTTACTGTAACATCACATGTCCCAATGCAATATGAGTGTATAACCTAATAAATGAATCCTTGCATGTTACTCTACCACACTTAAGTTACTACCCACCATGAAGGTAGTAACATAGTCTAGGGATACGTGTATGTTACTAGTGTATGTTACTCTCAGTGTGGCTAGTCTCAGGATGTGAAAGCGTCTTTTGTCATTACGTCAAGGTGCCTACGTACCACGTAGGCGCTTCTTTTTGACAAAATTTCCCTCTTTATTATGCTTCAATCATTAATGCATCCTTTAGTAAGAGTAAGAGAGGGATGAGCTCAGCTTAGTAGGAGGCTCATCAACAAAACTATTACAAAACGAGCCCTTGACCATAGAAGCTAACTCATGAATATGTAAGGTAATATGATAACAATCATCCAGGATTACAATTGCTGCCCTACCGATCGTCCTCCCTTATTCATCATGTTGATGATATGAATATTGTTAGAGTGGACTATAATCTTGTTACACCCAATAGTTCGAGCTAGAGAAAGTTCGTACAGCAAAGCAATGGCTTCAACAGAGATAATATCATGGCAGTAGTCGATTCTCTAGTTACCCGTGTTAATAAACTTTCCTTCATCATCTCTTATAATTGTACCTGTTGTTCCTTGAAGAAGATCATGATCGAACGAGGTATCTACATTTAGTTTTACATGCCCTTTAGGAGGTAACTTTCAGCCTCTTGTTTTCCTCTTGGCCTTTGGAGCAGCAGCCGTAGTGTATTTCAGTGTTAGAATTTGAATAGAAGACGAAATTTTGTGTAGTGCTTTGATTTTTCTTGCCATGGCGAAGCTTCCTCCTCTCTCACCATAAGTACCAAACTGTGATCGCTGTCATTTTCATGCACATTCACTAGCTCCAAACCATTCATCTCATGTTCCGGTTGTTCTAGGAGAAAACCAAGCACACTCTCTCCTTCCTTGTAGATCAAGCATGCATTTCAAATTACGTTATGCTGCCCAAGTTCCCTCCAAACCGGTACCACTGACGAGCATTGGAACAAGGCACGTAGGGTATTGTCGGCCCCTATTTTGCATGCCGGACAATGGGGAGAGATTTTAATATGCTTGTTTGATAGATTGACTCCACATAGAAAAGTTTCATGGGGAATTTTCAATACGAAGATTTTTTACTTTCGTCGGGCATTCATACCCCAAACTTTCTGCCATACACTGCCAATTTGTACTGCTGCTTGACATGCATGAGGATTGTAAAGATATGTATTTGACACAATTTGTGTTAAATCACTAGAATATAATTGACGCATGGGCAAATGCCTATATCAATACAAAAAAACCAAAGGAGTTGATCCAATTAATCTTGACCATCAAATCAGGTCAATTCAACAATCTAGTTGCTCAAATGGTGAACGCACAACATGTTTAACATGCAACTAATTATGTTTCAAATATCTATGCCATCATTAATTACATAATTAATATGCAAATAACATCATACCTAATCACTAGTGCAGAGCCTGCTATACAAACGATTTTTAACCCCTTTCCGCGACGGCTCTTGGAACCGTCGCCAAGTGAGTGTGGACGATAGGGGGTCTGTCGGTGTCAAAACCGGCGGATCTCGGGTAGGGGGTCCCGAACTGTGCATCTAGGCCGGATGGTAACAGGAGGCGAGGGACACGAAGTTTTACCCAGGTTCAGGCCCTCTCGATGGAGGTAAAACCGTACGTCCTGCTTGATTAATATTGATGATATGGGTAGTACAAGAGTAGATCTACCACGAGATCGAAGAGGCTAAACCCTAGAAGCTAGCCTATGGTATGATTGTTGATGTATACGTTGTCCTACGGACTAAAACCCTCCGGTTTATATAGACACCAGATATGGTTAGGGTTACATAGAGTCAGTTACAATGGTAGGAGATCTGCATATCCGTATCGCCAAGCTTGCCTTCCACGCCAAGGAAAGTCCCTTTCGAACATGGGATGAAGTCTTCAATCTTGTATCTTCATAGTCCAGGAATCCGGCTGAAGGTATAGTCCGGCCATCCGGACACCCCCTAATCCAGGACTCCCTCAGTAGCCCCTGAACCAGGCTTCAATGACGACGAGTCCGGCGCGCAGATTGTCTTCGGCATTGCAAGGCGGGTTCCTCCTCCAAGTACTTCATAGAAGATTTTGAACACAAAGATAGTGTCCGGCTCTGCAAAATAAGTTTCCACATATTACCGTAGAGAGAATAATATTTACACAAATCTAATCTGCTAACGTATTCCGTAGCGTGACACACCACGGCCAAGCCTTTATCCGAGTCGTTTCATTATCCCACCTCAGCGCGTCATGCGAGGAGGTTTCCTTGGCACGTCTTGTTAAAGCAGAGATCGTGTCCCCTTATTCCGGGATTCTCATCAATACGGGAGTGGGTAACCCAACCGCGCCATTGATTACGGCGCTTGGAGATAAGCGAGTTTTACCAGGCTGGTGGGGACATGTAGTTGCGTCCACCCATATAAGGGGATAAGGATCCACCTTTTCACCTACGCCTTCTTCCTCCTTCACCTATCCATTCTCGCGCACTCGAGCTCCAGCACCCAAGTCCGCGCTCGCCACCTCAACCTTCTCCAGCCATGTCCGGAGCGGGAGGCAAGTGGATGGTCTCCTCCATCACGAAGGGACACATCAAAAAGCTGAGGAAGGCCGGATACCTGTCTAATGACATCGCGTATCGTCTTCCCGAAAAGGGGCAGCTCATCCCCACCCCCAGGCCCCATGAGAGGGTGGTGTTCCTCTCCCATTTCCTCCGTGGACTGGGCTTCCCTCTCCACCCATTTGCCCGAGGGCTCATGTTCTACTACGGCCTAGATTTCCACGATCTGGCCCCGAACTTTGTCCTCAACATCTCGGCGTTTATCGTCATGTGCGAGGCTTCCCTCCGCATCCGCCCCCATTTCGGCCTATGGCTCAAGACTTTCAATGTCAAGCCGAAGGTGGTGCGCGGCAACCAGGCGGAGTGCGGAGGCGCCATGGTGGGCAAGATGGCCAACGTCCTATGGCTCGAGGGCTCCTTTGTGGAGACCCTGAAGGGGTGGCAATCGGGGTGGTTTTACATCACCGAGCCACGCAACGCCGAATGGGTCGCACCCCCCTGAGTTTCGATCCGGACCCCCTACGCAGCTCACCTCCTGGAAGGAGACGGGCCTGTCGTGGGGTAAAAAAGGAGAGCTGACCGGACTCCAAACATGTGTCCAAACCCTGGTGGACAAGAAGCTCAAACTTGTCAACGTAGTCCAGGTTATGCTCATCCGCTTGATCCTCTCGTGTCAACAATGGGCTTTCAACCTGTGGGAGTTCGACCCGGCGCGACACCAAACTCTAAGCAGGCTCTTCGACACGACGTACAAAGATGCCTGGAAGGTGCTTTTCAAGGGCGCTGAGGCTCCCGCATCCGCTACCGAGGATCGCGGATTCAGTGCACAGCGTCACGCTCTCGCAGTAAGCTGTTTTTTTTCCTTTTACAGGGTATCAGTTTTTCATAGTTTGACTCCATGCGGGATCTAAGCTCCCTTACCTTTGACAGGTTTGGCAGGTGATGTCCGGACAGATCAACTGTCCGGCTCCTTTGCCCGAAGGCCCAGCGGATGCTCGCTTGGCGAAGCTGCTGGTTCCGGCACCCTATGTGGTGCCGGAGAAGAAGGCCGCGAAAAAGGCTGCGGGGACTCGAAGAGTGCCCGGCGCCAGGAGGTCTCGGATCCATCATCCGATGGTTCCGAGGCGCATTCCTCCCGCGAAGACGAGGAGGAAGAAGAGGAGAACTCTCCCCCTCCAGCGGGAGGAGAGAAGAAAAGGAAGGCCGCCCTCTCTGGGGAGGTCGGAGGGTCCAAGAAGGGGAAAACCCTTCCTCCGGACTACTCCACCGACGCCGACGGCGGAGAGGAGTGGCAGCCCAGGGCCAAGCCCCTGGCAAAATCGTAAGTATCCGGATACTAGAGTAATTCATAGTATTCGTTTATTGCACAGCTTTCCCTTACGTCGAATATGTTTATGCAGCCCACCCAAAGACCGGTGTCACATCCCTAGCCCTACTTTGGTTTTGGTCTAGCTTGGTGGCTGCATCATGTCTAAATTTCTTCTAAACTTGAAATGGGGATTGTTCAAACCCTAGCACGAGATCAAATCAAATAGGTTCAACTTAAAATAATCTTCAATGAACCCAAAATGCCTTTGGAAATGTTCATGATTTTTGATAAAGGTGAAAACCCCTGCCAAAAATGATGAGCATATTTCTTGGCCATTTATGGATTTTTGAATAAACTCATATTGTATTTGAATTGGGGCATTTAAATTCTATAAATATTTTAAATGCTCTAATACTTCTGAAAACAATTGGGGGCTTTTGGAAATAATTCAAATAGTGCCCACAATTTTTGTCAGGATTTTACAAAATGAGTTAGTATTTTTACTAATTCAAAACATATCAAAAAAAATAGAAAACAGAATAAATTAGAGAGAGAGAGAGAGTGCTCACCTGGCGGCCCAGCTGTGGCCCAGCACTGTTGGCCCAGCCCACCTCCTTCCTTGTCTTCTTCCAGCTGCTGCCAGGAGGACGCCGGGCGTGTGCTCGCCGCGCGCGTGCCACCTCCACCCTGCCTGGCTGCCCCCTCATCGCTCTGGCCCTCCCTCGCGACGCCACGCAGCCCCCGACCTCTCTCGCACTCTCCCTCACCCTCATCCCCTCCCCTGTCTCGATCTCTCACACACACCCGAACGCGCCGTCGCCGCCGTTCGCTGCCACCGCGTCCACAGCCACCCCCTCGCTCCCTCTCCGCATCCCTGGGCTCCGCCCTGACCCCGTGGAGCTACACACTCGAAGCACGCGACCAGAGGAGGCCCCAGTCGACCCGAGCGTCGTCGTCTTCATCTCCGGTGCCCGGAGATCACCGTCATCAATTCGCCGTTGCAGAAGCTTCCCCGAGCCCGCTGAGCTACTCATCGACCTCCCTGTGAGCTCCCGAGCATTTCCCCCTTCTCCCCGCAGTGAATCTCTTCCCCTAACTAGCCTAGCCACTGGAGCCGTGAGCTCCTCGCCGCCGGCCATGGCGCCGTTGTGGCTAGACCCAAAGTGGCTCGAAGCCAAGCCCACCTTTGTGCTCAGCGCACCACCAGGAGCCCGTAGCCACCACCAGCTCCTCCTCCCGTGCACCGCAGCATCGATCCCGCGAACACCCGAACGCCGGCCGCCGCATTCGTGCTCGCCGGCGTCATCTCCGGCCACCCCCGCACCCACCGCCTACACCACTCGACGCGCGAGTCCACCAGCAGCATGCAGCACGCCTCCGCCGTCGTTTTGGTCGCCGGAGCGCGATACCCACGCTGCTCCGCCGCGTCTGGCCTCGCCGGCGACTCGACGCCGGCGAGTTGACCCCGCCGACCATGTTTGACCACGGGTGGGCCCAGTTTGACCCTTGGGTCAATGACAGGTAGGGCCCAACCCTGCTGACTAATTAGGATTAGTGCTAATTAATATTTTAGTTAACAAATTACACTGACACGCGGGACCCACTGTCAGGTTTGACCTGGACCGACCAGTTGACTTGCTGACGTGGTGCTGATGTCACCCTGACGTCATAAACCTTTTTCTGGAATTAAAATAAATCAGAAATGATTTATAAATTTCAGAAAATACCCCCAAACTTCAAAAATTCATAGTAATTCAACCGTAACTTCAAATAAGATAAATTATATATGTAAAATGATCAGAAAAATCCAAAGAATCTGAATATGTCATTTTCATGCATGTTTGAACAATGTTTGTCCTCTGTTTTGGACAAAACAAATAAAGGGCATTTAAATAATCATATATGGGGTTGGAATTTGAATCTTGCACTCAAACCAACCTCATTTAAATCATAGCTAGTTGCATTAGCTCAAACCACAGCATATTGACATGTCATGATCATGCATCATACCGTGCATTGCATTGATTGTATTTCTTTCTCTGTTGCCGGTATTTGTCCCCTCTCGATAGACGTTATACCGACGATGTGATCGTTGACACTGATGAAGACCCACTGTTATCTTCAGAAGTGCCAGGCAAGCAAAACCCCCTTGTTCATTCCGATACAATCCCCCTCTCTCGCTCCTGCTCTCTTTTACTGCATTAGGACAACAACGATTCATCTGTTACTTGTTGCGGTAGTTGAACCCCTTATCCTCTGCATGACCTGTCATTGCCACAGTAAATAGATGAAACCCACTAGCATGAGTAGGAGTTGTTTGAGCCCTGATGTGCCTACTCATTCATGCTTGTTTGTCGTGCCTGCTACTGCTTAGAGTTGAGTCAGGTCTGATTCATCGGGGATGGATCGGAGGTGTGTAAACATGTCCTACTATTGAGAGCTAAGTGTGTGAACCCGATTTGGTAAAGGTAGCGGTGAGAGGCCATGTAGGAGTACATGGTGGGTTGTCTCATTGCAGCCGTCCTCAGGAACTGAGTTCTGTGTCTGTGATCCATGAACAGTTACTACCACGCATTGGGCCCGAAACCAATGGCCCCTCTCGGCTTCTTAATCACCCTAGTACTCTGTCCAGGAGTTGCAACTAGTTTCTGGTGTTTGTAGGATATGTGTTGGCGGCCGTGCGTAGCGCTGACCCTAGGGGTGGGCTATGTTGCGGTAGATACACTGTGGCACGGTGTACCGGGCGCCCGTTTGGTGTCTCGGGAACCCTGCACACATCGTTCGGGGCTGTGAGCGAAACTCCGGCCGGATCTCCTCGCGGATGGAACCCGAATAGGCGATAAACCTGGACTAGAGACTTAGGTGTTTAGGTAGGCCGTGGCCGACACCCTCGCCCGGTTTCCGCTTGAAGGTTGCCGAGGTACATGACGTGTACATGGCTATAAGTGGTGAGAGCGTGTGTGAAGAAGTACACCCCTGCAGGGTTATCATTATCTATTCGAATAGCCGGATTCCTCGGATATGGAAACTTGGACCCCTTGCTTAGTTCATAGACAAGTGAAAGTGGATACTCTAAAACTCGCAAGATAAGTGTGAGTGCTATGGATGGCCTTCTCGTAGGGAGACGAGAGCGGATCCATAGTGGTGTATTGATTGGTGAATGTGTGGACTCGTGTGCGCCACCTCAAAAGAGTTGCTTGCAATCGTAGTTCAGAATAGCCACCGAGTCAAAGCTGGCTTGCTGCAGTTAAACTCCACCACCCCCTTTTGTTGATACCGATGCATATGTAGCTAGTTCTGATGTAAGTCTTGCTGAGTACCTTTGTACTCATGTTTGCTTAATTTATGTTTTGCAGAGAGACTTCAGTCTCGTTAGTAGTTCCGCGTGGACTTCGACATTTAGCTTGATACCTCAGCTACGATCTTGTGCCCTCGACAGGATTTGGTAGATAGTCAGGCTTCTTAGCCTTTTTCATTTATAGATGTCTGTACTCAGACATGTTAAGCTTCCGCATGTGTTTGATTTGTATGCTATGATTGTTGGGCCATGAGACCCATGCTTGTAATATCTGGCTCTTCGGAGCCTAATGAATTAATACTTGAGTTGTAGAGTTATGTTGTGATGCCATGTTGTATTCACACATATCGAGCATATTGTGTGTAAGATTGAAATGCTTGGTATGTGTGGGATCCGACTATCTAGTTGTTTATCCTTGGCAGCCTATCATATGGGGAAATGTAGTCTAGTGCTTCTGAGCGATAGTAGTCCGCTACAGCCCGGATCACCGGAGTCCTGCTAGCCCAGCACTACTGTTCAGGACACTTGACTGGCCGGCATGTGATTCACTTCGTTCCTATGTCTGTCCCTTCGGGGAAATGTCACGCGGTGACATCCGGAGTCCTGCCTAGCCTGCTACAGCCCGGGTTACCGGAGTCCTGTTAGCCCAGTGCTACAGCCCGGATTCACACGCTGTTGACCGACATGCTCGAGGTTGATTCATGTATGCATGTCCCCATGGGGTAGTGCCGCTTTGGGTTCACGACTAGCCATGTCGGCCCGGGTTCTTTGTCATATGGATGCTAGCGACACTATCATATACGTGAGCCAAAAGGCGCAAACGGTCCCGGGCTAGGTAAGGTGGCACCCGTGGAAATACCGTGCGTGAGGCCACAAAGTGATATGATGTGTTACACGCTAGATCGGTGTGACCTAGGATCGGGGTCCTGACAGCGTTGGTATCAGAGTCTGACTGCCTGTAGGATTACCAAGCCAAACTGGTCGAAGTTGAGTCTAGAAATGCTTTAGTTATGTAAGGGAATTGATTGTGGAAGGGAACGTAAGGCTCTTTTTACTCCTTTACCCTATGCCCTTCTGATCGGAGTCAACCTCTTCTTTTCTACGGGGATTAAGAATTAGGCCTTCTCATCTATCTATCAGGATGACGTGTTACTAAACCGTAGTTGCCTAAGATTGTTGGATTTAAGCCTCAGTTCAGTTCCTACTACTTCCATATATTCATAACTGGCCTCAGAACCTTGATATTATGATTCTGAGTGGTTATGCCACCATTTTTGCAGGATGTCTCAAATCTTTTCGAGCATTTACAGCCGTTATGCTGTCCGAGTCATCCCAGGTTTCTAAATAGTCTGATGCATTTGCAAACCTTCTCCCCTGTTCCTGATGTCCATTTAGGCCAGGTTAATCACACTAATCGGTGAGTTGAGGTACTCCGTTGCCTCGGCATTTATGTTGGAACTGTTATTATGACCCTAGGTGTTTTAGAGGATCACCTAGTAATCAAACCATGTTTTGTGTCGCCAGTGTGTGATTCTGGCCATTATTCTCAAAAGCATCCCGTGATGCCATGTAGTGGTAGGTATTCTATCCCTGGGTTTTGAACCCGAGATTCACCCTACTTCATGTTGTTAGTATTTGCTAGTTCCCTTAAGATATTAGTAACCTTTGCGATAATCCTCGAGGTCCATAGTATTTCCTTCTTCCAAATACTATGAACCACTTATGGCAGAAGTTCTCGAACCAAAGGACCACAACCAGAGTGCTCTTGATGAGTTCTCCATTCTATATTATGGCTCTGCCAGTTCTACCTTTCTGCATGGGTTATCCGGAAGAAATATGTTGAACTCGTTCGACATACTAACCTATGCATCCACAACTCAGAAAGTTATATGTTCCTTGAGTTGTTCCCCCCTTCAGTTATATTCCGACCTTCGTCTATCACTTGATAGTCAGAAGTAGTCGTGCATTCATGTTTATCAGTGCCTTTTACCTCTATGGCCCGTCAAGCCATTCTATTTGGAATGACTAGGAGAAACAAACTCCAGTACCTCATCCATTTCTGGGATCGGGTCAAAGTGGTTGTATTCCGCAGATCAAAATGCCAATCCAGCTTTTGTTCTGTTCTACCTCGGAGTATTACCCACTTTATGTCAAGAGCGTCGTGAGAATTGCACCTTCTCCTATGAATTCTTGACGCAGTGATGCTCTCTCCATCATTATTCATTTCTCGGTTTCAGTGTTGTTGCAACCGGAATGTCGACAAGTGAATCGTGGTGTGTGAAATCAATACTCCTAGCAACCCCGTTGCTTGGTAGTTAATGGACAATAACCTCATTCTTAGCGCGTTGGTTATTGAATTATCATTCTAAAACTGATCGTGCTACCTAGTCCATATTTCTGGTGCACACTTCAATCAATGGATTAGGATTGTGCCAATCCCTCACTCTTTGATCATATCGTCTTGCCCTGAAAAGCAAGATTGTTCTCGAGCTTAATAACATACCGGTGGTTCGTGATTTTCCGAACATCTTCTCGGAAGTGTTACCAGGTTGTCACCTGACCGCTATGTTGAGTTCGTGATCATGTTGATTTTCCTCCAAACCACCCAATCTCCAAGAATCTGTGTGGGATACCCCTGAACTAGTTGGTTAAGCCAAACAACAACTTGGAGAGTTGGAAGATGAAAGCTTAATCCACTTAGTTCATCACTATGGGATATCTTTGTGTTTGTGTGTGTGTTGAAGAAAGATGATATCTCCATCGATTGGTCCTCGTGATCAGTTGTTGGATCTATTGCCTTGTCAAAACTTAGACTTGAGTATCGGCTATCATCAAGTCAAATCAGAACAACGATGTTCGTAATGTTGTCTTACTCGTGGTTGATCCCTTGAGCATACACCATTATATCTTTTGGTCTGACCAATGCTATCACCGTGTTCACATGATGGTGGAAGTCCAGTGATATGAAAATTTCGATGAGTTGTTGTTGAGCCCATCAGCAGCATTTTGTCTCCCCCATGATTCATGTTGATCATCAACCTAGTGTTGAAAACTTTGTAAGCAATGCCTTCATGTTCCGTTCATGAAGCTTATGCTTGGATGGAAGAAGTGACTTCCTCGATTTCACGTGCATTAGGTGTAAGTTGCCGCCATGAATTTGAGAAAGGTTTGTTTTGTTTCCCTTGGAATCATCCCAAACCAGTCATGCATATGTGCGAAATATTCTATGGTTTGGTAGATTAATTACCTCCACTCCATATGTGTTCCTAGCACACCAAGCCACTGATTGGTTTGTTCAAGGAGAAGAATTTTCTTCTTAGGAGCTAGACTTACGCAAGGACTTCGATATCCTCATTGATGGTTCCCTCCTGAACTCGGTAGTGTTTCGTTGTAAGACTACCAGGTGGCCATGCTTGTCTAGGACAACGTGTTCATGCTTGTAGCAGAACCGGCTCATGTTTTGGAGCTTGCCATCGTAGTTCATTCCCCCGAGAATCTCGCAACATCGTCTCGTCGATTTGTGTTGCAAACCTTCATTTCCCTTTCTAGACTCGATGAATCTGGAATATCCTGACACCAACCAGATCTGAATCTCAGGCAGATATGATGGTTGGAGCATTTTCCAAGAACCATAATATTGGTCTCCTGATAACCGGTAAAGTGGATGTCATGGCCAACACATCCAGCCGGAAGACCTATTATTGTAGTATCTCGGTTGAAGAAAGTTGGCCACCTTCCCATAAGGATTTCGTAGGATTTAATCCAGAAGTTGTTCCTTATGGATCTGTTGTATTCCGAAGTCCGACCACTACTTGGTGGCTATGCCGATGCTTAAAGCATGACCGTGGTAACCAGTACATCAAGGAGAACATTAGAAGCGGAGTGCTAAATGTCTCTCGGTCGATCATCCAGATTTTGTTTCCTTGGCTTCGCTAAGGTGAAATCTGAGAAAGTGTTATCTTCCTTTGCATCTGCATCTTCCACCATTATTCATCATGGTAGCATGTTGTGTTGCCAGGATCCTTGACACGGATATTGGCAGAACCTTGATGAGTATGGAAATGCTCAAGTTCTTGAGAGCACGCTTAGGCACTAGGTTCTGATGTTGTCGTTAACTGGGATGTGCCTCCGTTCTCTCAGTTGTTCGATAGCCATCCGATTGGTGGAATCACCTTGCCGGTGAACCTTCTCCCCAGTTACTAGAATCATTCCCAACATTTGCATTTTGTTCCCAGCTTGCACATCAGCAGTTGTTGTTCATGGTCATCTTCAAAAGTGGACTTACCATAGGTCCCATCCATTTCCGATGATAAGCAAAAATCATCCATTGCGTTGCCTTCAACAAGGTAGTCCACATCATCCATCCTAGTCCGAGTATGTCATTCTTTCGAACTCCTTCCACTGATCATTTGTGATTGCCTTAGGCTGGTGTAAAGAGTTTCTATGATCTCCGAATCAAAAGTAATTCTTTTTGCCACTTAAGGGAATAATTCTGCGAGTCACCTTCCTTAAGATGTCTCGTTATGGTATCATGGCAACTATCCCTCGCTACTTTGAAACCATGCATCATCCTACTCCAGCGTGGGTTTGTTGCATACCAAATTGAACCTTGTCATCTGCTTCTTCTCGTTGATTCTGATATGGGCTTCGTGTCTCAGCTCAAAAGATGTTTTATATCTCACTCCATGAGTTGATCTTGAGTGCTCGATCTCCGAGGAGATCGATTTCTGTAGAATTTCCTTCTGCCATCATCATGCTGGGTGAAAATCCCGAAAGCAAAGACCTCAAGATCAAGATGACGAAATGAATCAACATCCTCGGGAAGGCAGTTGGATCGAGAAGACTGCGATAGTTTTGTGACCACCCTTCCTTCTTACCTCATGTCTTGAATCTCGGGCCGAGATTCTTGTTTAGTGGGGGTGAGCTGTCACATCCCTAGCCCTACTTTGGTTTTGGTCTAGCTTGGTGGCTGCATCATGTCTAAATTTCTTCTAAACTTGAAATGGGGATTGTTCAAACCCTAGCACCAGATCAAATCAAATAGGTTCAACTTAAAATAATCTTCAATGAACCCAAAATGCCTTTGGAAATGTTCATGATTTTTGATAAAGGTGAAAACCCCTGCCAAAAATGATGAGCATATTTCTTGGCCATTTATGGATTTTTGAATAAACTCATATTGTATTTGAATTGGGGCATTTAAATTCTATAAATATTTTAAATGCTCTAATACTTCTGAAAACAATTGGGGGCTTTTGGAAATAATTCAAATAGTGCCCATAATTTTTGTCAGGATTTTACAAAATGAGTTAGTATTTTTACTAACTCAAAACAGATCAAAAAAAATAGGAAACATAATAAATTAGAGAGAGAGAGAGAGTGCTCACCTGGCGGCCCAGCTGTGGCCCAGCACTGTTGGCCCAGCCCACCTCCTTCCTTGTCTTCTTCCAGCTGCTGCCAGGAGGACGCCGGGCGTGTGCTCGCCGCGCGTGCGCCACCTCCACCCTGCCTGGCTGCCCCCTCATCGCTCTGGCCCTCCCTCGCGACGCCACGCAGCCCCCGACCTCTCTCGCACTCTCCCTCGCCCTCATCCCCTCCCCTGTCTCGATCTCTCACACACACCCGAACGCGCCGTCGTCGCCGTTCGCTGCCACCGCGTCCACAGCCACCCCCTCGCTCCCTCTCCGCATCCCTGGGCTCCGCCCTGACCCCGTGGAGCTACACACCCGAAGCACACGACCAGAGGAGGCCCCAGTCGACCCGAGCGTCGTCGTCTTCATCTCCGGTGCCCGGAGATCACCGTCGTCAATTCGCCGTTGCAGAAGCTTCCCCGAGCCCGCTGAGCTACTCATCGACCTCCCTGTGAGCTCCCGAGCATTTCCCCCTTCTCCCCGTAGTGAATCTCTTCCCCTAACTAGCCTAGCCACTGGAGCCGTGAGCTCCTCGCCGCCGGCCATGGCGCCGTTGTGGCTAGACCCAAAGTGGCTCGAAGCCAAGCCCACCTTTGTGCTCAGCGCACCACCAGGAGCCCGTAGCCACCACCAGCTCCTCCTCCCGTGCACCGCAGCATCGATCCCGCGAACACCCGAACGCCGGCCGCCGCATTCATGCTCGCCGGCGTCATCTCCGGCCACCCCCGCACCCACCGCCTACACCACTCGACGCGCGAGTCCACCAGCAGCATGCAGCACGCCTCCGCCGTCATTTTGGTCGCCGGAGCGCGATACCCACGCTGCTCCGCCGCGTCTGGCCTCGCCGGCGACTCGACGCCGGCGAGTTGACCCCGCCGACCACGTTTGACCACGGGTGGGCCCAGTTTGACCCCTGGGTCAATGACAGGTAGGGCCCAACCCTGCTGACTAATTAGGATTAGTGCTAATTAATATTTTAGTTAACAAATTACACTGACACGCGGGACCCACTGTCAGGTTTGACCTGGACGGACCAGTTGACTTGCTGACGTGGTGCTGATGTCACCCTGACGTCATAAACCTTTTTCTGGAATTAAAATAAATCAGAAATGATTTATAAATTTCAGAAAATACCCCCAAACTTCAAAAATTCATAGTAATTCAACCGTAACTTCAAATAAGATAAATTATATATGTAAAATGATCAGAAAAATCCAAAGAATCTGAGTATGTCATTTTCATGCATGTTTGAACAATGTTTGTCCTCTGTTTTGGACAAAACAAATAAAGGGCATTTAAATAATCATATATGGGGTTGGAATTTGAATCTTGCACTCAAACCAACCTCATTTAAATCATAGCTAGTTGCATTAGCTCAAACCACAGCATATTGACATGTCATGATCATGCATCATACCGTGCATTGCATTGATTGTATTTCTTTCTCTGTTGCCGGTATTTGTCCCCTCTCGGTAGACGTTATACCGACGATGTGATCGTTGACACTGATGAAGACCCAATGTTATCTTCAGAAGTGCCAGGCAAGCAAAACCCCCTTGTTCATTCCGATACAATCCCCCTCTCTCGCTCCTGCTCTCTTTTACTGCATTAGGACAACAACGATTCATCTGTTACTTGTTGCGGTAGTTGAACCCCTTATCCTCTGCATGACCTGTCATTGCCACAGTAAATAGATGAAACCCACTAGCATGAGTAGGAGTTGTTTGAGCCCTGATGTGCCTACTCATTCATGCTTGTTTGTCGTGCCTGCTACTGCTTAGAGTTGAGTCAGGTCTGATTCATCGGGGATGGATCGGAGGTGTGTAAACATGTCCTACTATTGAGAGCTAAGTGTGTGAACCCGATTTGGTAAAGGTAGCGGTGAGAGGCCATGTAGGAGTACATGGTGGGTTGTCTCATTGCAGCCGTCCTCAGGAACCGAGTTCTGTGTCTGTGATCCATGAACAGTTACTACCACGCATTGGGCCCGAAACCAATGGCCCCTCTCGGCTTCTTAATCACCCTAGTACTCTGTCCAGGAGTTGCAACTAGTTTCTGGTGTTTGTAGGATATGTGTTGGCGGCCGTGCGTAGCGCTGACCCTAGGGGTGGGCTATGTTGCGGTAGATACACTGTGGCACGGTGTACCGGGCGCCCGTTTGGTGTCTCGGGAACCCTGCACACATCGTTTGGGGCTGTGAGCGAAACTCCGGCCGGATCTCCTCGCGGATGGAACCCGAATAGGCGATAAACCTGGACTAGAGACTTAGGTGTTTAGGTAGGCCGTGGCCGACACCCTCGCCCGGTTTCCGCTTGAAGGTTGCCGAGGTACATGACGTGTACAGGGCTATAAGTGGTGAGAGCGTGTGTGAAGAAGTACACCCCTGCAGGGTTATCATTATCTATTCGAATAGCCGGATTCCTCGGATATGGAAACTTGGACCCCTTGCATAGTTCATAGACAAGTGAAAGTGGATACTCTAAAACTCGCAAGATAAGTGTGAGTGCTATGGATGGCCTTCTCGTAGGGAGACGAGAGCGGATCCATAGTGGTGTATTGATTGGTGAATGTGTGGACTCGTGTGCGCCACCTCAAAAGAGTTGCTTGCAATCGTAGTTCAGAATAGCCACCGAGTCAAAGCTGGCTTGCTGCAGTTAAACTCCACCACCCCCTTTTGTTGATACCGATGCATATGTAGCTAGTTCTGATGTAAGTCTTGCTGAGTACCTTTGTACTCATGTTTGCTTAATTTATGTTTTGCAGAGAGACTTCAGTCTCGCTAGTAGTTCCGCGTGGACTTCGACATTTAGCTTGATACCTCAGCTACGATCTTGTGCCCTCGACAGGATTTGGTAGATAGTCAGGCTTCTTAGCCTTTTTCATTTATAGATGTCTGTACTCAGACATGTTAAGCTTCCGCATGTGTTTGATTTGTATGCTATGATTGTTGGGCCATGAGACCCATGCTTGTAATATCTGGCTCTTCGGAGCCTAATGAATTAATACTTGAGTTGTAGAGTTATGTTGTGATGCCATGTTGTATTCACACATATCGAGCATATTGTGTGTAAGATTGAAATGCTTGGTATGTGTGGGATCCGACTATCTAGTTGTTTATCCTTGGCAGCCTATCATATGGGGAAATGTAGTCTAGTGCTTCTGAGCGATAGTAGTCCGCTACAGCCCGGATCACCGGAGTCCTGCTAGCCCAGCACTACTGTTCAGGACACTTGACTGGCCGGCATGTGATTCACTTCGTTCCTATGTCTGTCCCTTCGGGGAAATGTCACGCGGTGACATCCGGAGTCCTGCCTAGCCTGCTACAGCCCGGGTTACCGGAGTCCTGTTAGCCCAGTGCTACAGCCCGGATTCACACGCTGTTGACCGACATGCTCGAGGTTGATTCATGTATGCCTGTCCCCATGGGGTAGTGCCACTTTGGGTTCACGACTAGCCATGTCGGCCCGGGTTCTTTGTCATATGGATGCTAGCGACACTATCATATACGTGAGCCAAAAGGCGCAAACGGTCCCGGGCCAGGTAAGGTGGCACCCGTGGAAATACCGTGCGTGAGGCCACAAAGTGATATGATGTGTTACACGCTAGATCGGTGTGACCTAGGATCGGGGTCCTGACAGCGTTGGTATCAGAGCCTGACTGCCTGTAGGATTACCAAGCCAAACTGGTCGAACTTGAGTCTAGAAATGCTTTAGTTATGTAAGGGAATTGATTGTGGAAGGGAACGTAAGGCTCTTTTTACTCCTTTACCCTATGCCCTTCTGATCGGAGTCAACCTCTTCTTTTCTACGGGGATTAAGAATTAGGCCTTCTCATCTATTTATCAGGATGACGTGTTACTAAACCGTAGTTGCCTAAGATTGTTGGATTTAAGCCTCAGTTCAGTTCCTACTACTTCCATATATTCATAACTGGCCTCAGAACCTTGATATTATGATTCTGAGTGGTTATGCCACCATTTTTGCAGGATGTCTCAAATCTTTTCGAGCATTTACAGCCGTTATGCTGTCCGAGTCATCCCAGGTTTCTAAATAGTCTGATGCATTTGCAAACCTTCTCCCCTGTTCCTGATGTCCATTTAGGCCAGGTTAATCACACTAATCGGTGAGTTGAGGTACTCCGTTGCCTCGGCATTTATGTTGGAACTGTTATTATGACCCTAGGTGTTTTAGAGGATCACCTAGTAATCAAACCATGTTTTGTGTCCCCAGTGTGTGATTCTGGCCATTATTCTCAAAAGCATCCCGTGATGCCATGTAGTGGTAGGTATTCTATCCCTGGGTTTTGAACCCGAGATTCACCCTACTTCATGTTGTTAGTATTTGCTAGTTCCCTTAAGATATTAGTAACCTTTGCGATAATCCTCGAGGTCCATAGTATTTCCTTCTTCCAAATACTATGAACCACTTATGGCAGAAGTTCTCGAACCAAAGGACCACAACCAGAGTGCTCTTGATGAGTTCTCCATTCTATATTATGGCTCTGCCAGTTCTACCTTTCTGCATGGGTTATCCGGAAGAAATATGTTGAACTCGTTCGACATACTAACCTATGCATCCACAACTCAGAAAGTTATATGTTCCTTGAGTTGTTCCCCCCTTCAGTTATATTCCGAACTTCGTCTATCACTTGATAGTCAGAAGTAGTCGTGCATTCATGTTTATCAGTGCCTTTTACCTCTGTGGCCCGTCAAGCCATTCTATTTGGAATGACTAGGAGAAACAAACTCCAGTACCTCATCCATTTCTGGGATCGGGTCAAAGTGGTTGTATTCCGCAGATCAAAATGCCAATCCAGCTTTTGTTCTGTTCTACCTCGGAGTATTACCCACTTTATGTCAAGAGCGTCGTGAGAATTGCACCTTCTCCTATGAATTCTTGACGCAGTGATACTCTCTCCATCATTATTCATTTCTCGGTTTCAGTGTTGTTGCAACCGGAATGTCGACAAGTGAATCGTGGTGTGTGAAATCAATACTCCTAGCAACCCCGTTGCTTGGTAGTTAATGGACAATAACCTCATTCTTAGCGCGTTGGTTATTGAATTATCATTCTAAAACTGATCGTGCTACCTAGTCCATATTTCTGGTGCACACTTTGATCAATGGATTAGGATTGTGCCAATCCCTCACTCTTTGATCATATCGTCTTGCCCTGAAAAGCAAGATTGTTCTCGAGCTTAATAACATACCGGTGGTTCGTGATTTTCCGAACATCTTCTCGGAAGTGTTACCAGGTTGTCACCTGACCGCTATGTTGAGTTCGTGATCATGTTGATTTTCCTCCAAACCACCCAATCTCCAAGAATCTGTGTGGGATACCCCTGAACTAGTTGGTTAAGCCAAACAACAACTTGGAGAGTTGGAAGATGAAAGCTTAATCCACTTAGTTCATCACTATGGGATATCTTTGTGTTTGTGTGTGTGTTGAAGAAAGATGATATCTCCATCGATTGGTCCTCGTGATCAGTTGTTGGATCTATTGCCTTGTCAAAACTTAGACTTGAGTATCGGCTATCATCAAGTCAAATCAGAACAACGATGTTCGTAATGTTGTCTTACTCGTGGTTGATCCCTTGAGCATACACCATTATATCTTTTGGTCTGACCAATGCTATCACCGTGTTCACATGATGGTGGAAGTCCAGTGATATGAAAATTTCGATGAGTTGTTGTTGAGCCCATCAGCAGCATTTTGTCTCCCCCATGATTCATGTTGATCATCAACCTAGTGTTGAAAACTTTGTAAGCAATGCCTTCATGTTCCGTTCATGAAGCTTATGCTTGGATGGAAGAAGTGACTTCCTCGATTTCACGTGCATTAGGTGTAAGTTGCCGCCATGAATTTGAGAAAGGTTTGTTTTGTTTCCCTTGGAATCATCCCAAACCAGTCATGCATATGTGCGAAATATTCTATGGTTTGGTAGATTAATTACCTCCACTCCATATGTGTTCCTAGCACACCAAGCCACTGATTGGTTTGTTCAAGGAGAAGAATTTTCTTCTTAGGAGCTAGACTTACGCAAGGACTTCGATATCCTCATTGATGGTTCCCTCCTGAACTCGGTAGTGTTTCGTTGTAAGACTACCAGGTGGCCATGCTTGTCTAGGACAACGTGTTCATGCTTGTAGCAGAACCGGCTCATGTTTTGGAGCTTGCCATCGTAGTTCATTCCCCCGAGAATCTCGCAACATCGTCTCGTCGATTTGTGTTGCAAACCTTCATTTCCCTTTCTAGACTCGATGAATCTGGAATATCCTGACACCAACCAGATCTGAATCTCAGGCAGATATGATGGTTGGAGCATTTTCCAAGAACCATAATATTGGTCTCCTGATAACCGGTAAAGTGGATGTCATGGCCAACACATCCAGCCGGAAGACCTATTATTGTAGTATCTCGGTTGAAGAAAGTTGGCCACCTTCCCATAAGGATTTCGTAGGATTTAATCCAGAAGTTGTTCCTTATGGATCTGTTGTATTCCGAAGTCCGACCACTACTTGGTGGCTATGCCGATGCTTAAAGCATGACCGTGGTAACCAGTACATCAAGGAGAACATTAGAAGCGGAGTGCTAAATGTCTCTCGGTCGATCATCCAGATTTTGTTTCCTTGGCTTCGCTAAGGTGAAATCTGAGAAAGTGTTATCTTCCTTTGCATCTGCATCTTCCACCATTATTCATCATGGTAGCATGTTGTGTTGCCAGGATCCTTGACACGGATATTGGCAGAACCTTGATGAGTATGGAAATGCTCAAGTTCTTGAGAGCACGCTTAGGCACTAGGTTCTGATGTTGTCGTTAACTGGGATGTGCCTCCGTTCTCTCAGTTGTTCGATAGCCATCCGATTGGTGGAATCACCTTGCCGGTGAACCTTCTCCCCAGTTACTAGAATCATTCCCAACATTTGCATTTTGTTCCCAGCTTGCACATCAGCAGTTGTTGTTCATGGTCATCTTCAAAAGTGGACTTACCATAGGTCCCATCCATTTCCGATGATAAGCAAAAATCATCCATTGCGTTGCCTTCAACAAGGTAGTCCACATCATCCATCCTAGTCCGAGTATGTCATTCTTTCGAACTCCTTCCACTGATCATTTGTGATTGCCTTAGGCTGGTGTAAAGAGTTTCTATGATCTCCGAATCAAAAGTAATTCTTTTTGCCACTTAAGGGAATAATTCTGCGAGTCACCTTCCTTAAGATGTCTCGTTATGGTATCATGGCAACTATCCCTCGCTACTTTGAAACCATGCATCATCCTACTCCAGCGTGGGTTTGTTGCATACCAAATTGAACCTTGTCATCTGCTTCTTCTCGTTGATTCTGATATGGGCTTCGTGTCTCAGCTCAAAAGATGTTTTATATCTCACTCCATGAGTTGATCTTGAGTGCTCGATCTCCGAGGAGATCGATTTCTGTAGAATTTCCTTCTGCCATCATCATGCTGGGTGAAAATCCCGAAAGCAAAGACCTCAAGATCAAGATGACGAAATGAATCAACATCCTCGGGAAGGCAGTTGGATCGAGAAGACTGCGATAGTTTTGTGACCACCCTTCCTTCTTACCTCATGTCTTGAATCTCGGGCCGAGATTCTTGTTTAGTGGGGGTGAGCTGTCACATCCCTAGCCCTACTTTGGTTTTGGTCTAGCTTGGTGGCTGCATCATGTCTAAATTTCTTCTAAACTTGAAATGGGGATTGTTCAAACCCTAGCACCAGATCAAATCAAATAGGTTCAACTTAAAATAATCTTCAATGAACCCAAAATGCCTTTGGAAATGTTCATGATTTTTGATAAAGGTGAAAACCCCTGCCAAAAATGATGAGCATATTTCTTGGCCATTTATGGATTTTTGAATAAACTCATATTGTATTTGAATTGGGGCATTTAAATTCTATAAATATTTTAAATGCTCTAATACTTCTGAAAACAATTGGGGGCTTTTGGAAATAATTCAAATAGTGCCCATAATTTTTGTCAGGATTTTACAAAATGAGTTAGTATTTTTACTAACTCAAAACAGATCAAAAAAAATAGGAAACATAATAAATTAGAGAGAGAGAGAGAGAGTGCTCACCTGGCGGCCCAGCTGTGGCCCAGCACTGTTGGCCCAGCCCACCTCCTTCCTTGTCTTCTTCCAGCTGCTGCCAGGAGGACGCCGGGCGTGTGCTCGCCGCGCGCGCGCCACCTCCACCCTGCCTGGCTGCCCCCTCATCGCTCTGGCCCTCCCTCGCGACGCCACGCAGCCCCCGACCTCTCTCGCACTCTCCCTCGCCCTCATCCCCTCCCCTGTCTCGATCTCTCACACACACCCGAACGCGCCGTCGTCGCCGTTCGCTGCCACCGCGTCCACAGCCACCCCCTCGCTCCCTCTCCGCATCCCTGGGCTCCGCCCTGACCCCGTGGAGCTACACACCCGAAGCACACGACCAGAGGAGGCCCCAGTCGACCCGAGCGTCGTCGTCTTCATCTCCGGTGCCCGGAGATCGCCGTCGTCAATTCGCCGTTGCAGAAGCTTCCCCGAGCCCGCTGAGCTACTCATCGACCTCCCTGTGAGCTCCCGAGCATTTCCCCCTTCTCCCCGTAGTGAATCTCTTCCCCTAACTAGCCTAGCCACTGGAGCCGTGAGCTCCTCGCCGCCGGCCATGGCGCCGTTGTGGCTAGACCCAAAGTGGCTCGAAGCCAAGCCCACCTTTGTGCTCAGCGCACCACCAGGAGCCCGTAGCCACCACCAGCTCCTCCTCCCGTGCACCGCAGCATCGATCCCGCGAACACCCGAACGCCGGCCGCCGCATTCGTGCTCGCCGGCGTCATCTCCGGCCACCCCCGCACCCACCGCCTACACCACTCGACGCGCGAGTCCACCAGCAGCATGCAGCACGCCTCTGCCGTCGTTTTGGTCGCCGGAGCGCGATACCCACGCTGCTCCGCCGCGTCTGGCCTCGTCGGCGACTCGACGCCGGCGAGTTGACCCCGCCGACCACGTTTGACCACGGGTGGGCCCAGTTTGACCCCTGGGTCAATGACAGGTAGGGCCCAACCCTGCTGACTAATTAGGATTAGTGCTAATTAATATTTTAGTTAACAAATTACACTGACACGCGGGACCCACTGTCAGGTTTGACCTGGACCGACCAGTTGACTTGCTGACGTGGTGCTGATGTCACCCTGACGTCATAAACCTTTTTCTGGAATTAAAATAAATCAGAAATGATTTATAAATTTTAGAAAATACCCCCAAACTTCAAAAATTCATAGTAATTCAACCGTAACTTCAAATAAGATAAATTATATATGTAAAATGATCAGAAAAATCCAAAGAATCTGAATATGTCATTTTCATGCATGTTTGAACAATGTTGGTCCTCTGTTTTGGACAAAACAAATAAAGGGCATTTAAATAATCATATATGGGGTTGGAATTTGAATCTTGCACTCAAACCAACCTCATTTAAATCATAGCTAGTTGCATTAGCTCAAACCACAGCATATTGACATGTCATGATCATGCATCATACCGTGCATTGCATTGATTGTATTTCTTTCTCTGTTGCCGGTATTTGTCCCCTCTCGATAGACGTTATACCGACGATGTGATTGTTGACACTGATGAAGACCCAATGTTATCTTCAGAAGTGCCAGGCAAGCAAAACCCCCTTGTTCATTCCGATACAATCCCCCTCTCTCGCTCCTGCTCTCTTTTACTGCATTAGGACAACAACGATTCATCTGTTACTTGTTGCGGTAGTTGAACCCCTTATCCTCTGCATGACCTGTCATTGCCACAGTAAATAGATGAAACCCACTAGCATGAGTAGGAGTTGTTTGAGCCCTGATGTGCCTACTCATTCATGCTTGTTTGTCGTGCCTGCTACTGCTTAGAGTTGAGTCAGGTCTGATTCATCGGGGATGGATCGGAGGTGTGTAAACATGTCCTACTGTTGAGAGCTAAGTGTGTGAACCCGATTTGGTAAAGGTAGCGGTGAGAGGCCATGTAGGAGTACATGGTGGGTTGTCTCATTGCAGCCGTCCTCAGGAACTGAGTTCTGTGTCTGTGATCCATGAACAGTTACTACCACGCATTGGGCCCGAAACCAATGGCCCCTCTCGGCTTCTTAATCACCCTAGTACTCTGTCCAGGAGTTGCAACTAGTTTCTGGTGTTTGTAGGATATGTGTTGGCGGCCGTGCGTAGCGCTGACCCTAGGGGTGGGCTATGTTGCGGTAGATACACTATGGCACGGTGTACCGGGCGCCCGTTTGGTGTCTCGGGAACCCTGCACACATCGTTTGGGGCTGTGAGCGAAACTCCGGCCGGATCTCCTCGCGGATGGAACCCGAATAGGCGATAAACCTGGACTAGAGACTTAGGTGTTTAGGTAGGTCGTGGCCGACACCCTCGCCCGGTTTCCGCTTGAAGGTTGCCGAGGTACATGACGTGTACAGGGCTATAAGTGGTGAGAGCGTGTGTGAAGAAGTACACCCCTGCAGGGTTATCATTATCTATTCGAATAGCCGGATTCCTCGGATATGGAAACTTGGACCCCTTGCATAGTTCATAGACAAGTGAAAGTGGATACTCTAAAACTCGCAAGATAAGTGTGAGTGCTATGGATGGCCTTCTCGTAGGGAGACGAGAGCGGATCCATAGTGGTGTATTGATTGGTGAATGTGTGGACTCGTGTGCGCCACCTCAAAAGAGTTGCTTGCAATCGTAGTTCAGAATAGCCACCGAGTCAAAGCTGGCTTGCTGCAGTTAAACTCCACCACCCCCTTTTGTTGATACCGATGCATATGTAGCTAGTTCTGATGTAAGTCTTGCTGAGTACCTTTGTACTCATGTTTGCTTAATTTATGTTTTGCAGAGAGACTTCAGTCTCGCTAGTAGTTCCGCGTGGACTTCGACATTTAGCTTGATACCTCAGCTACGATCTTGTGCCCTCGACAGGATTTGGTAGATAGTCAGGCTTCTTAGCCTTTTTCATTTATAGATGTCTGTACTCAGACATGTTAAGCTTCCGCATGTGTTTGATTTGTATGCTATGATTGTTGGGTCATGAGACCCATGCTTGTAATATCTGGCTCTTCGGAGCCTAATGAATTAATACTTGAGTTGTAGAGTTATGTTGTGATGCCATGTTGTATTCACACATATCGAGCATATTGTGTGTAAGATTGAAATGCTTGGTATGTGTGGGATCCGACTATCTAGTTGTTTATCCTTGGCAGCCTATCATATGGGGAAATGTAGTCTAGTGCTTCTGAGCGATAGTAGTCCGCTACAGCCTGGATCACCGGAGTCCTGCTAGCCCAGCACTACTGTTCAGGACACTTGACTGGCCGGCATGTGATTCACTTCGTTCCTATGTCTGTCCCTTTGGGGAAATGTCACGCGGTGACATCCGGAGTCCTGCCTAGCCTGCTACAGCCCGGGTTACCGGAGTCCTGTTAGCCCAGTGCTACAGCCCGGATTCACACGCTGTTGACCGACATGCTCGAGGTTGATTCATGTATGCCTGTCCCCATGGGGTAGTGCCGCTTTGGGTTCACGACTAGCCATGTCGGCCCGGGTTCGTTGTCATATGGATGCTAGCGACACTATCATATACGTGAGCCAAAAGGCGCAAACGGTCCCGGGCCAGGTAAGGTGGCACCCGTGGAAATACCATGCGTGAGGCCACAAAGTGATATGATGTGTTACACGCTAGATCGGTGTGACCTTGGATCGGGGTCCTGACAGACCGGCTTGACGCGTCGTCGAGCGGCTCACTGGACTCGTCGGATGTGAACTCGCTTCCGACGGCTTCCTCCCCCCGCCCTACGGACGACACCGAAGTGTTGTTCCAACAGGTTCCAAGCCAGGAGGAGGTGGTCCTGGAGGCGCCGCAAGGCGACCTCCCGGACTCCAGGAGTAAAGGGGATGAAACCCCCCAGGGCTCCAAGTCCGGCTCTAGGCCGGACACTGCTCCGGAACCTTCAAAGGTTCCGGAGTCCGGCGGGCAACCTCCTTCCAAGAGGAGCCAGCCCACTGTGCCGGCGACCCCGTCCAACCGGAGGCGCCGGAAAATTTGTTGGAGGCGCTCCAAGGCGCCTCCATCGACGAGGGGCACCGCACTATTATGAGTGCGGTGATCCAGAAGGTTCAGTGCGCCAAGAGCGAACTGACTGAAGCTTGTACTAGCCTTTTAACAGGCTTTGAGGTAAGTAAAGAATGTGTAAATAATATTACGGCATAGACAGTAGCCCCTGATGCTCTGTTTGCCGTTCGGGAAGAAAATCCGAATAGAGGATCAAATAAAATTCGCAGGAGTCTAACAAAAATGAGTCAATGTGCGTATGCAGGCTTCTTTGCTTGCGTCCGCCGCACTGACTGCGGAAGTGGACACACTAAAGCGGAACCTCAAGTAGTCCGAGCAAGAGCTCGGGCGTGCCAAGAAGCAGCTCGAGGACAATGAAGGTAAGAAATACGTTGTTTTTAAATATATATAAAAAGGTGCAATTGCAAAAAATAACAGGATTACCGTGGCTATTGTAGGGGCCATGTCTGAGGTGGCGACCCTTAAGCAAGCGCTGGCCGAGGCCGAGAAGAGGGCGGCCACGGAGCGCACCGAGCGGGAGAAGTATGAGGCCGAGGTTGGCAAGGTACGGCAAGAGCTCCAAGCTCTCATGGAAAAACATGAGAGTTTGGAGCTTGACTCAAAGACGCGAGCGTCCGAGCTCGCGGTGGCTATTGAAAATGCCAAGTCTGCCAAGGCCGAATCCCAGAAGACCCTCTAGGAGTTGGATGAGGTGAAGAAGATAGTGGTGGGTATGGCATTCTTTATGCAAAGCAAATACATAAACGTGAGTTACTTGTTACTTACCCGAATTCGGAGCTCTCCAGGAGCGTTCACAGATCTTCCCCGGAGTGTGTCCAATGCCGCCGCATTCTACCGAGCCGAGGAGGGCAGCTCGACAGAGAAGGTGTTCTGGTCTTAGTATACTAAGGCCGGACACCCCGTTCCCCTGAGCGACCAGCTGAAGCAACTGGTCGAGCTCCACAAGGCAGCCGAACAGGCCATGAAGGGCCTCATTGTTCGGATGTGGCCTGGAGGGGCTCTGCTTGGGAGCTATTTCGGGCTGGTGCGGCAGTTGGTGGAGGCTTGTCCAAGGCTTGAAGTCATCAAGCGCTCCGTCTGCATTGAAGGTGCCCGTAGGGCCCTTGCCCGTGCTAAGGTGCACTGGGGCAAGCTGGATACTGAGAAGCTGGTGAAGGACGGGCCACCGCCGGGGAAAGAGCATCGCAAGCCCGAGAATTACTATAAGGATGTTCTGAAGGGTGCCTGCCTTGTGGCGGATGAATGTTCTAGGGATGTAATTTTTGAGTGAAACTTGCTTGTTTTGTCCTGTGCGCTGAAAAATTGTTTATATGCGCTAAGCAATGCTGTTGGAATTTAAAATATTACCTTCTGTGCGGCTATTTATCAATTCTGAGAGATGGCGAGTCGTCGGCTTCTGCCCCCGTGCCGCTAGTGCTGGGGTGTTCGGGGATAAACCTGAGCGCTCTTTTCCCCATGTTTGGGTCCTTCAAGGGAGGCGCTCAGCCCAACGAACAAGGCAATCAGACTATAATGCGTGAACACTCTCACTTAGCCATAGAATTCTATAATTTTAAATTTCGGCGAAGCCCGTGGTATTCAGAAGACTGAGTTCGGGGCGCTATCCACGCCTTGGCCAGACAGAGCCGGCTCCTCGCCCTAAGCGGCATAAGTCTTTAGGGACTCGAAAAACCTCTCGAACAGCGACCAGCTCTCGCTTCATCATGACAGTCAGTTTTAGCTTTCTCCATTGAGGTGCTCGACCCAGCTCAACTGGGGCACAATCGCAGTGGTTCTCCTAGTGCTACCTTAACCGATATAGCAGAACGTAAGGCACCAAAACATAGGAGCCGGGCAAACCCAACTATTGACCCAAGACATGATTCGGAGCCGATGCATATAATGCTATAAGTTCGGGGTGCCGCACTTGTTAAAGTGTTCGGACTTCTCACACCATATTGAGGGGTACTAAAGCCCCTGGCGTATTTTGGCCGTACCAACGTGTACGGGTGCAACATGTCATTAAGGAACATATATAAAGAAAAAAGGTAATGCAAAAATAGACGAAAGCTATGCATTGTTTATTAAAAAGGGCTGCGATCAAAGCAGAACGATACAAATAATGCGATAAGTGGAAGGTTGGACTAGTTAACATGTCCGTTCCAGGGGCAAGCTGCGGAATAGTATGCGGAACAGGTATACTGCTCGTGATAGAGACCACCTGGGAGTTCCGTACTGCGGCGTAGCTTGTCTGCCTCCCTGGTTCTTGCATCGTTTGTGCAGCAATTGAACTACCGAACAGGCCTTCCGAAGGATGGAGTCTTGAAAGTAAGAGAAAATTAAAAAAATCGGCAACCCCTGGTACGGTTTAAGCCGTATTTTTGGGCGTGCCGTGGTGGTGCCCCTCCCCCTGTACCCATGGTATCTCTAGAGCGTAGTTATGTATGCGAAGTACTAGCGTCACCTTTTTGCGAGGGTTGGGGTTGGGGCCGCATTGCTACACCTGCTCGGATCGTGCCAGGCAGTCTTGTTGTAGGTTACTCCGGGCGCGCTTGACGGTGTCTGGTCGTTTAGTGGCCGGACTGGAGAACTGCCTGGAGATGCTGCTTTGTACTTCCGCTGCAAGGGCCACCGTGTGCTCCTCCGTTCGGAGGGAGCGTTTGGTGTTTCCATTGAGCGTAATTACTCCTCGAGGGCCTGGCATCTTGAGCTTAAGGTATGCGTAGTGCAGTACCGCATTGAACTTAGCGAATGCGGTTCGCCCGAGCAGTGCGTGATAACAACTGCGAAATGGGACTATGTCGAAGATTAACTCCTCGCTTCGAAAATTATCCGGAGATCCGAAGACCACTTCAAGTGTGACTGAGCCTGTACAGTTGGCCTCTACACCTGGTATTACGCCTTTGAAGGTCGTTTTGGTGGGCTTAATCCTCGAGGGATCTATGCCCATTTTCCGCACTATATCCTGGTAAAGCAGGTTCAGGCTGCTGCCGCCGTCCATAAGGACTCTAGTGAGATGAAATCCGTCAATAATTGGGTCTAGGACCAATGCGGCAAATCCGCCATGACGGATGCTAGTGGGATGGTCCCTTTGATCAAAGGTGGTCGGGCAGGAGGACCATGGGTTGAACTTTGGGGCGACTGGCTCTACCGCGTATACGTCCCTTAACGCGCGCTTCCGCTCCCTTTTGGGGGCGTGGGTTGCATATATCATGTTCACCGTCCACACTTGTGGGGAAAAACCCTTCTGTCCACTGTTGTTCGGCGGCCGGGGCTCCTCATCGTCATCGCTATGCAGCCCCTTGTCTTCATTTTCGGCGTTTAACTTGCCTGCCTGCTTGAACACCCAACAATCCCTGTTGGTGTATCTGGCACAGGCGGTCGAGTATACGGTCCAAACTGGACGGGCCCCTAGGATTCCTTTTGAATGGCTTTTTCCGCTGACCGGATTTAGAGCCTCTGAACCTGGCATTAACTGCCGTATCCTCAGCGTTGTCGCCGTTAATGCGGCACTTCTGCTTGTTGCGACACGACTTGCCACTACTGTCCCTGGTGTCTGAATTACCAGGGTTCTTGGTCATATTGTTGCTACGAGCAAGCCAGCTATCTTCTCCCGCGCAAAAGCGGGTCATGAGTGTCGTGAGTGCTGCCATAGATTTCGGCTTTTCCTGTCCAAGGTGCCGGGCCAGCCACTCGTCACGGATATTGTGCTTGAAGGCTGCTAGCGCCTCAGCGTCCGGACAGTCGACTATTTGATTTTTATTTGTTAGGAACCGTGTCCAGAATTGCCTGGCCGATTCCTTTGGCTGCTGAATTATGTGACTTAGGTCATCGGCGTCTGGGGTCGCACATAAGTGCCCTGGAAATTGTCGAGGAATGCGGCTTCTAGGTCCTCCCAACAACTGATTGATCCTGTTGGCAAGATGTTAAGCCAATGCCGAGCTGGTCCTTTAAGCTTGAGTGGGAGGTATTTGATGGCGTGGAAATCGTTGCCGTGGGCCATGTGGATATGAAGGAGATAATCCTCGATCCATACCGCAGGATCTGTTGTGCCATCATATGATTCGATGTTTACAGGTTTGAACGGGGATTTGATGATCCATTATTTCATCTATAAAGCATAGTGGGTGTGCGGCGCCGCTGTACTGGGCGATATCATGATGTAGCTCCAATGAGCTGTGTTCGGCCCTGCCGAATTTGTGGCCGGCGTGACGGTTACTGTCTCGAGCCGTGGGGCGCCCACGCGATCCGTAGATCGAGCGTGTTTGCCTTGCCTTGTCCTCCAACATGTCTCATAAGTCCGGCGCATATTCCCATGCCTTGGTACGGGGTGCGGCTTGAGTGGAAGGCCGGGAGGCCTCTCTGTCGTGGCCACGAGGTGGCCGGTCGGCCGCATCAAGTGCTTCCTCCTCTAATCGGGGTAGCAACCTGCGCTTTGGGTAGCTCTTGGAGGGGTGTTCGAGTTTATGCTCTTTGGCCGCAAGGACTTCAGTCCATCTGTCGACCAGCAAATCTTGATCAGCTCTAAGCTGTTGCTGTTTTTTCTTGAGGCTTCTTGCCGCGGCCATAAGCCTGCGTTGAAAACGCTCTTGCTCGACGGGATCCTCTGGCACGACGAATTCGTCGTCGTCGAGGCTTGCCTCGTCTTCGGAGGGAGGCATATAATTATCGTCCTCGACCTCTCTGTCTGCCGCTCTCTCATGAGGGCTGGTTTCTCCATCCTCCTATGCTAAGTCTTGCTGGAGGGGGTTTTCTTCGGCACTTTCCGGAGTATTATTATCTCCCGTGCTGGAATCACCATATTTGTTTTGGCGGGATTTTGAGCGGCGCCGCTGACGCCGGCGCTTAGGCTGTTTCTTGGAGGGGTCATCCTCCGTTGTTCCATCGCCATCTCCCTCTTTTGGGGTTTCCACCATGTATATGTCATATGACGAGGTGGCTTTCCAAGGCCTAGTAGGCGCTGGTTCTTCATCATCTCCTTCATCGGCGTCCATACGGTCGATGTCTTCGGAGTCGAAGTCGAGCATGTCGGTTAAGTCATCGACAGTGGCTACAAAGTGGGTGGTGGGTGGGCTTTGAATTTCTTCATCGTCCATACCCCAACCTTGCTGACCGTAGTCCGGCCAGGGCTCTCCTGATAAAGAGAGAGACTTCAGTGACTTCAGGATATCGCCGAAAGGCGAGTGCTGAAAGATGTCCGCGGCAGTGAACTCCATGATCGCCGCCCAATCGGATTCGATCGGCAGGGGCGCAGAGGGTTCGGAGTCCGGAGAGGGGTCCGGCTCCTTGGAGTCACGAGTCTCGCAGAGTACGGGGCTGGTGTTCGGCTCAATCGCCGTTGGGGTCGCAGTCCCCGGGGTGGCGTCCAACCGCCCATCCTCGATCGGCGCAGTTGGCTCTGAATTAAGGGTCGGAGCCGATGCGGGTGCGGCATCCAGGGCACTGTTCGGCGGCAGAGCTAGATCATGCTCGTCGTGACAATCCGGCGCGCTCGGCAGTGGCTCGAATCTGTCGAAGATCAAGTCCCCGCGGATGTCAGCCATGTAGTTTAAACTTCCAAATCTGACCTGACGGCCAGGGGCGTAGCTTTCGATCTGCTCCAGACGGCCAAGAGAATTGGCCTGCGGTGCGAAGCCGCCGAAGACGAAGATCTGTCCGGGGAGGAAGGTCTCACCCTGGACTGCATCGCTATCGATGATCGTAGGAGCCATCGAGCCTGACGGTGACGACACAGAGGAACTCTCAATGAAAGCACCAATGTCGGTGTCAAAACCGGCGGATCTCGGGTAGGGGGTCCCAAACTGTGCGTCCAGGCCGGATGGTAACAGGAGGCGAGGGACACGAAGTTTTACCTAGGTTCGGGCCCTCTCGATGGAGGTAAAAACCTACGTCCTGCTTGATTAATATTGATGATATGGGTAGTACAAGAGTAGATCTACCACGAGATCGAAGAGGCTAAACCCTAGAAGCTAGCCTATGGTATGACTGTTGATGTGTACGTTGTCCTACGGACTAAAACCCTCCGGTTTATATAGACACCGGATAGGGTTAGGGTTACATAGAGTCGGTTACAATGGTAGGAGATCTGCATATCCGTATCGCCAAGCTTGCCTTCCACGCCAAGGAAAGTCCCTTCCGGACACGGGACGAAGTCTTCAATCTTGTATCTTCATAGTCCAGGAGTCCGGCTGAAGGTATAGTCCGGCCATCCAGACACCCCCTAATCCAGGACTCCCTCAGGGTCCTTCCTACACGACTCAGAAACCGTCGCGGATAGGCCCTCCTGGCACACAAAATGAGCTCGTGTGCGATCTGGCGAGGCATCGTAACCCAATCATTTCCGTTCGTATGTACATCCCACACGGCGAATCCCAGAAAAACATTTCCGTTCGTATGTATATCACACATAGTTTTTTGTGTGGAAACATTTGTGCAAGGTGGCCTAATGTAAACAGTTCTCTGCTGGAAGCCGTGTGTCATTGTTAATTGATCGAACACGCCTACTTTTTAGGAAACATTTGGGTTGTTTGAGTTCATCGCCCACAGTGCTGTCTGAGTAACCGTCTGTAATAGTAAACCCCAGTAAGTAGGGTAATTAGCTTATTATTGATAATCCATGTAGTAATCAAATTGATATTTCTTATAAAACACACCAGATATTTCATATCCGTATAACGGCAACCAGGATTTCATAATCGAATTACATCAGATAGTTTCGGCACTCACTTACGCCATTACACAACAGCACCAAGTTTCACATGCAACATCGAAAACCTATGAAAAGTAGCATCATACATGGTAAATAGACAGATGAATCTCATCTGGGGAACTGCAGAAGCGGAAGGCAAATATTGAGTCCTCAATGATGTTGAATGTCCTTGCAACTCTAGGCCAGTGGCTATGGATAATTGCCTGCCCAACCTTCGTCCTCTTCAGGAAGACTTCAATATTGTACCGTGGGTGTTGAATGAATACCTTCCTCGCCTTTTGACCATGCAAGTGGTTTGAGAGGTAATCATTAGTGAACTCCTTTGAAAACTACTAAAAACAAAGATATGCATAAATCATTGTTATAAATTTTGAAATGGCGCAAGGGGTAAAAACAAGGTAAAAGAGTGTAACACCCCGGATGTAATTTACCTTATATGTACTCCAACTCTTGACGTTTCCGGCGCTAAGTTATTTTATTTCCTCGGGTACGGGTTTTTGTCTCCGTGTGTTGTTGTCGTTGTCATGCATCTCATATCATGTCATCATGTGCATTGCATTTGCATATGTGTTTGTCTCATGTATCCAAGCATTTTCCCCGTTGTCCATTTTGCATTCCGGCGCTCCTATCTCCTCCAGTGGTCCTTTCTACCTTCTTTTCGTGTGTGGGGGTTAAACATTTCTGGATTGGACCAAGACTTGCCAAGCGGCCTTGGTTTACTACCGGTAGACCGCATGTCAAATTTCGTACCATTTGGACTTTGTTTGATACTCCAACGGTTAACCGAGGGACCGAGAAGGCCTCGTGTGTGTTGCAGCCCAACACCCCTTCAATTTGGCCCAAAACCCACCAAAACCCTCTCCATCATCTAGATCGTTCGATCACGATCACGTAGCCGAAAACCGCACCTCATTTGGACTCTCCTAGCTCCTCCTATGCCTATAAATAGCCCCTCCTCCAAAATCCTGGATCTCCTCTTCCAAACCCTAAAAAAATTCCCCTCCAGCCGCCGGATAATGTCCGTTCCGGCCGGACATTTCTCCGCCGCCGCCCTCGTCCAATAAGGGCGCGCCACGTGTCCCCGCGGAGCCCACTTCGCCGCCTCCGCGCCGCCGGCCCGCCCGGGCCCAGGCGGGGCCCTCCCGGCCCGGCTTCCCCGCGCCCCGGTCCTCGATCCGCCCTGTCGCCAGGGCCTCCACGCCGCCTTGAGCGCCGGCCGCCTCCGCCGCCCGCCAGCTCGTCGCCGGCATCGAATCCGCCGCCTTGTCCGGCACGCCAAGGCCGTCGGAGCAGCTCCGCCGCGCCGCGCCTCCGTCCTCTCCGGCCTCCCTCGTCGTCCGCAAGCCGCCGGCCTCCTCCCCGAGCTCTCCGGCGAGCCCTAGCTCCGGCCACCGCGTGGAACTCAGGCGAACCTCCTTCTCCGGCCATCCTCGGCTTCCGTGCGCCAGATCTGGATCGGGTCAAACCCTAGGTCGACCCCGAGATATTTTCTGTCATTTTTCTGCACTACTTTATGCCATGTTCATCGCATCGTAACTCCATATCTGTAGCTCCGTTTTGCGCGTGTAGCATATCAAAATGTTTGCCTCTGAGAGTACATCATTTCATATCATTGCATCATTTTCATTTGAGCTCATCTTGTTGCCCAAAATGCTGTTTGATGAGATCTATTTGAATTAATTGTCAGATCTGCTGCACCAAATAGCTATTTGTCATTTTTGCCATGATTAATGTGTGCATGATATGCCCCTGAGCTCCACATGAGTTTTGTTATATGCTTTGCCATCTTTACATAGGTGCTATCCATGTATTTTTGTGACATGTGTGGTGACTAGCACAAGCTTGCAAAGTAGTGCATTCGTTAATGCTGATTTCAGGGACTTAGAAATTTCACTAAGTCCTTGATCTATTTTTATCAATATGCCATATGTTCATGTTGTTTCCTAGTGATCCATGCCTCTTTTGAGGATGATCAGTAAGGATGATTTGTTAATATTGTGGTGCTCTATCCATCCACATCTTTGTTTGCAATTATGGAGCACCCTAGCTTGAGTCAATCGAGCTCTACTTTTGCTATTTCGTGAATCCTGGCAGATTGTCTACTTGTTAGCGATTTTTTCGAGGATGTTGTTGTTGATCCGTGCATGACATGTTGTTGTTCATGACATGTCTAGATTACACAATGTATATTCTTGATGGGTGCATGCTTAGTTTGTCATGCCTTGCTCTGTAGTGACTGCATCGAGCTCGTAAACATGCCTACTCGTTAACATATTTGCATGCTCCAGTTTTTCTCTAAGTCTGAGATCTGTTTATGTTTTTGCCATGTTCACATGCTTGCACTTGTATTTTCTGTTCCCTTTTGGCTCAAGGTCACTACGGGACTTTTGTTAAGCGCTTTGAGTAGCTCCATGTCATGCCTTGCTTTGCCATGTTAAGTTCCTGTAGCATATAGTTTTCATGCTCCAAAGTGTGCTACCTGATCTGAAATTCCAGGCTTGTGTTAATTTCACTAAGTCTGAAACCTGTTTACCATTTGCACTTTTGCCATGCTTGTTTGAACCTGTTAATGGATGAATTGGCCATAGCTCAGTGTTCATCGTTTGTCAAGAATCATGAGTGGATCCCTGCCATGTATTTTGTTGTCATGTTTGAGTGTTGTAGCATAATTAACTTGATGCATTTTAGATGGCTACTTGCTGTTGTTCGCAGACCGGTGCCATATTTGTTTTGCTTGCCATTTCCAAACTGTGCATCCGATTCCGGTGTTCTTTATATCGATTTCAACCGAAATCACCTCACCTTTACAGTGGCACACTTGGATTTCCAAGTTGAGGCCAGGTTCAATCATTCCTTATCAAATCTTGCATATGCATCACATATCGCATCTCGCATAGCATACCATGTTTGCATCATGTTTTTTGAGCTTTGCACGTGGTTGATTGTGTTCCTTGTGCTTGTTTGTATTGTTTGGGTAGAGCCGGGAGACGAGTTCGCTAATGAGGAGCCCGTTGAGTTTGCTAACGAGGATCAATTCAACTCTGACAACTTTGCAGGCAAGATGATCATACCCTCGAAATCACTTCTATCTTTGCTTGCTAGATGCTCGCTCTTTTCCTATGCCTATGCTATGACGCCTACCACTTGCTTTTCATGCCTCCCAAATTGCCATGTCAAACCTATAATCCACCATGTCCTAGCAAACCGTTGATTGGCTATGTTACCGCTTTGCTCAGCCCCTCTTATAGCGTTGCGAGTTGCAGGTGAAGATTGGAGATCGTTCCTTGTTGGAACATTGTTTATTTGTTGGGATATCATTATATTATCTGGTTATCTTAATGCATCTATATACTTGGTAAAGGGTGGAAGGCTCGGCCTTTTGCCTAGTGTTTTGTTCCACTCTTGCCGCCCTAGTTTCCGTCATATCGGTGTTATGTTCCCGGATTTTGCGTTCCTTACGCGGTTGGGTAATAATGGGAACCCCTTGACAGTTCGCCTTGAATAAAACTCCTCCAGCAATGCCCAACCTTGGTTTTACCATTTGCCACCTAGCCTCTTTTTCCCTTGGGTTTCCGGAGCCTAAGGGTCATCTTTATTTAAACCCCCCGGGCCAGTGCTCCTCTGAGTGTTGGTCCAAACTAGAGTCCTGTGCAGCGCCCCCTCGTGGAAACTCGAGGTTTGGTTTTAGTTGTATGGAGCGCTCATCTGAGTGTGCCCTGAGAACGAGATATGTGCAGCTCCTATCGGGATTTGTCGGCACATTCGGGCGGTGTTGCTGGATTTGTTTTAACTTGTCGAAGTTGTCTTGTAGAATCAGGATGCCGAGTCTGATCGGAATGTCTCGGGAGAAGGTATATCCTTCGTTGACCGTGAGAGCTTGTCATGGGCTAAGTTGGGACTCCCCTGCAGGGATTTGAACTTTCGAAAGCCGTGCCCGCGGTTATGGGCAGATGAGAATTTGTTAATGTCCGGTTGTAGATAACTTGAACCTTAACTTAATTAAAATGAATCAACTGAGTGTGTAACCGTGATGGTCTCTTCTCGGTGGAGTCCGGGAAGTGAACATGGTGTTGGAGTAATGTTTGCCGTAGGTTGTTCTATAGTTATCCGTTCGTGCTTTGCCTTCTCTTCTCGGTCTCTTTTGAGGACAGGTTAGCCACCTTATATGCTAGTCGCTTGCTGAAGCTCCACATATTACCTTGCCTTACCTATAAGCTTAAATAGTCTTGATCGCGAGGGTGCGAGATTGCTGAGTCCCTGTGGCTCACAGATTACTCCCAAACCAGATGCAGGGCCCGATGACTCCGTTCTAGATGATGCGCTTGAGCTCAAGTGGGAGTTCGACGAAGACTCACGCCGTTACTATGTGTCTTTCCCTGATGATCAGTAGTGGTGCCCAGTTGGGGCGATCGGGACCATGTCGCTTGTTGGGGTTGATCTTTTATTTTGGTACCATAGTCGGACCATGAGTGTATTTGATGATTGTAATGCTATTTATGTAATTTGTGTGGCGTGGCGAGTGTAAGCCAACTATGTACCTTTCCCCTTATTATCTATTTACATGGGTTGTTGTGATGATTACCTTACTTGCGACATTGCTTTCAATGCGGTTATGCCTCTAAGTCGTGCTTCGACATGTAGGAGATATAGCCGCATCGAGGGCGTTACAAAGAGTTAGCACCATCCTATAGCTGACTGATGTCTTCTTCATTGTGCAAACAAAGATCTTGTTGTTAATCGTCGTAAGTTTCTTCATCCTAACAATCTTTCTGAGTTTCTTGACTTGACTGATATTCATGGACATCTCATTTCCCCATATGTAAAATGGGTCGAACAGTGGGTCTAAGCCTCTGACAACAGAACCTACATGTGTAAGACCAAATTGTAAGAAACCTAAATATTAGAATGATTCCTGCAACCGCACAATAATGTGATGTTAGCGGAAGGACCATGCATGAGCATACCTCGATGTTAAACCTTAGTGTCTCCCATTGTTTCCTTGCAACACACATAAGGAAGATCTTGATCAGGTTAACCGAGAGTTGACATACTATCAGTAGAATATGTATTGAGTACAAGCAAATTCAATTTATTTCACATGCATAACAATACAAAATTGTACCCACAGCAAATGAAAATCAAATTACAGAATTGAACCAAATAGTTAAATGGACAGCAAACCAAATGAACCAAAATAGTTAACTGAGCAGGACATTGCAGAATAGAAACATGTACTAGAAGATAAGACAGTTAACAAAACAAACAATGCTTGAGAACAGTACTACGAAATGTAACAATTGTTGGACCAAACTGTTAACTGAACATTACATTTCAGAGAACCAAACTGTTAACTGAACATTACATTTGAGAGGACCAAACTATTAACTGAACATCAGATTGCATATTAACATTACAGAGGACAAATCACTAGAAGGCACTGGCGGTGGCCTCGAGAAAACAACATGAACTCTGTTTTAAAGTCGACAACCGCGTGGTGGTGTCGACGGTGGCCTCCGAGACGAGGTGCTCCTCCAAGATCTGGCGGTCGACATGCATGGCAGCCATAGCGACCTCGTGCATGCGTGCGGCCACGATTTGCTTCTCCGCTGCCAGATGCTACTGAGCTCCATGTTATACTGCATGCAAAATGGCTGTGGGCGGCGCTTAATTGGAGGAGGGGAACAGTGATTTCGGTGGAAGGTGTCGCGCCGTCAGTCGGGGCATGTGGGATGGGGAAGGAGGAGGATGGTGTGGGTGGGGTGTGGATTACCTAACCATATCGGCGAGGCAGCGCAACAAGAACAAGGGTCGGCGGCGAGGAGGCCGCACAACAAGAAGAAGGGTCGCCGGCAAGGAGGCGGTGCTGCAAGAAGAAGGGTCATCGGCGAGGAGGCGACGCTGCAAGAAGAAGGGTAGCCAACAAGGAAGCGGCGCTGCAAGAAGAAGGGTCGCCGGCGAAGAGGCTGAGTTGCCAGTAAGCACTAGTGAAGGTTTGAACTTGGAAAGCAAGGAGGAATAGTGGAAATGTGGCTTTTAATGGGAAGGAGGGGGCAGGGAGATAGATATTTCCATGGTGGCAGAAAAAATTCACTCGGTGCCGTGAGAAACGGGCACACAAGTGTGGTTCAAGCGGGGGCGGTGGATTGTAGACGATGGAGCTTCCTACACAAGCCAAACAAGACGGTGCGCCAAGATATTTTATATTGCATCCCACACTATTCTTTCTAGTAAAGTGTTTGTGGTATACCAGATCTTTTCATTATGTTTTGAAAGACAAAATGGTGTTACGAAGGGAAAGGATGGTGAAGTGTATGCTAGAACATTTATGTATAGTGAACATGCAACTACATGAGTGTCGTGTTTAAATTTGGAATTATTCTGGGTTCGTTTGGCATTTTTATGCATTAATTGAGTTTCTAGTCATTTAATTTGCATAATTCAAATTTAAACTACAAGCACATGCTCCAGTGCACCAAAAGTTTGTTGAAAAATCACATGTGTCTCTTTGGGTGAATTTATATGTCCCATGCAAGAAATGGGAATGAAATTCAAACATATGGGTGTCGTGGCTCGGTCGGGAACATTGAGAAACTTGGTTTTTAAATTCTAGGAAATTCAAAACTAGCCTGAAAATCATGAAACTTGGCATGGTGTCATTTCATGGCACCAACATGTTGTGGTAAAAAAATGGCCACACTTGTACAAGTTTTTGGGTATAAGCTTCTTGCAAACCAGAGCTTCTCTCGAGAAGACTCGTGGTTCCCGAGGGGGGGGGGGGGGGGCGTGTCACCTATGTGTGCGAAACGATATAAGCTGCCTCCCCCCGCCTTAATTTTTTATAGAGGCAACATAGAACTATATGAGTATTGTGCTAAATTTTGAAATTATTCCAGGTCCGTTTGGACTTTCTTATACATTAGTTGAATTTCTGGTCATTTAATGTGCATAATTCAAATTTGAACTACAAGCACATGATCCAGTGCACCAAAGTTGGTTGAAAAATCACATGTGTGTCCTTGGGTGAATTTCTAGGTGAAGGAAATATGCCCTAGAGGCAATAATAAAGTTGCTATTTATATTTCCTTATATCATGACAAATGTTTATTATTCATTCTAGAATTGTATTAACCGGAAAATTAGTACATGTGTGAATACATAGACAAACAAAGTGTCCCTAGTATGCCTCTACTTGACTAGCTCATTAATCAAAGATGGTTATGTTTCCTAGCCATAGACATGTGTTGTCATTTGATGAACGGGATCACATCTGTCGGATCACGGGTTCCGGCAGACCCTTAAGGTTCGAACACTAGGGTGCGCGCGGAGATCACGCCCTCTACCTCCCCGTCTCACAAAGATCTGAACTACTAAAAGAACTGCACGAGAGACACAAGATTTATACTGGTTCGGGCCACCGTTGTGGTGTAATACCCTACTCTAGTGTGTGGTTGGTGGATTGCCTCCTGGGGCTGGTGATGATGAACAATACAAGGAAGAACAACCTCGCGAGGGTCTGTTCTTGGCTGGGGCGATGAAATGCTAGGAGGAGTTCGGTCACCCTTCTCTCTTTCTCTCTCTCTCTCTCTCTCTCTCTCTCTCTCTCTCTCTTTTCCTTGCCCCCTTTTCGGATGCCTCTACCCTGGGGGTGGCTAGTCCTATTTATAGGCAAAGGCCCTGGCCTCTTCCCAAATATTGAGCGGGAAGGGCGCCAACAATTGGCCAATTCGAAGGGGAACATCCAGTACACTTATCCTGACTAAAGTTGGTCTTCGCCTGCGAAAGGCTCTGCGGTGACGTCGTGCTGGGCTCCATGGTGACCTCTGTCTTGTAGTCCGCCTGGTCTTGGTCTCGTTGCACCGAAATGGCAACCTTTGCCTGATGCCTCGGTACTCCGCGGCTGCGCTTGCCCCCTTTGCACCAAAGAGGAAAGAAGGACGCTGCGCGCGCTGGCGCCCGCCTGGCACCCTCGATCGTCATGGCTTGCGTCATGGGCACATCGCGAGGTACCCCGCCTTGATTTCTCCGCCTCCTCGCGAGCCAGCCTGAGGAGGCTGCGCCTAAGGATGCGCCATGTCATCCGCCCCACGAGGCTTGGCCCCTCGCGAGGGTCTTGAGTCTTGTGTTGATGAAGATGGGCCGCACTGGGCCTCCTTTGAGCAACGCCGCAGGCCGCAGGCAGGCAAGTCTGGGGACCCCCGTTCCCAGAACGTCGACAGTAGCCCCCAGGCCCAAGGCGCGCATGGACTTGGCCGTGCCGAGAGGCGAAAGGGCAAGGGCGAAGCGCCGCGGGCCCTAATAGCCTGCGGCCTTGGGCGCCGCGTGGCGGTTGATTGGACACAAGTGCTTCAGCAACCGCGCAGGTTGATAAAGGAGCGGTATCTGCCCAGACTTCGCCTTTTGCTTTCTCCGGTCGCTGCTCAGATCCCCTTTCTTGCGCCTTCCTTTCTTCCTCCAAACTTCCAGATCTACTCCAGCTGCGCGACCTAGGAAGCCATGGCGCCTCGCCAGCCTCCGGCCGAAGCTTGGTATTCTCCTGCTCTGGACTTGCCGAATGTGCCCAAGGCGGGCCTTGCTCGGCTGCGCTGGATGGCGGCGGCACGGGGCATCAACGGGGCGAAGGTGTTCAAGGCCGGCTCCGCCACCCCTGAGGGCCGAGGGAGCACCTTTTATCCTCTCTTTGTAAGCTCCATTGCTGCGGGCCTGGTGCCTCCCTTCTCCGAGTTCTTCTTCTCTGTCCTCCGCCATTACAACTTGCAGGCTCTGCATCTCCACCCCAACTCTGTCCTTCTTCTGGCAATCTTCGCTTACTACTGCGAGGCCCACGTAGGGGTGCAACCTTCGGTGGCATTGCTGCGCCACTACTTCTCCCTCCGGATCACCGGCAGCTCTCCTTCTGCGTGCGCGGGCTTTGTCGCGTATAGCGGCACCATTGCCATCTCGAATCCCGGGAAGAGGATTGAGGGCTTTAGGAGCAAGTGGGTCTTGGTAGATGCCGGGAGCATCCACCCTCGGCTGATCTTACCCGCGGAGCAGCCCGTGAACTCGAGCGACTGGTGCCGAGCGGAGCTCACGGACCCCCGCGTGAAACTGGTGTTGGAGAAGATGGACGTGGACCTGAGGCCGGCCAACATGGCGGCGGCTGTCAGATTTCGGGTTCCGGCAGACCCTTAAGGTTCGAACACTGGGGTGTGCGCGGAAATCTCACCTTCAACCTCTCCGTCTCGATGGGATCTAAACTACTAAAATAACTGCACGAAAGACACAAGATTTATACTGGTTCGGGCCACTGATGTGGTGTAATACCCTACTCCAGTGTGTGGTGGATGGATTGCCTCCTGGGGCTGGTGTGGATGAACAATACAAGGAAGAACAGCCTCGCGAGGGTCTGTTCTTGGCTGTGGCGATGAACTGCTATGAAGAGTTCAGTCGCCTTTCTCTCTCTTTCTCGCTCAGATCCCCGGACCGAACGACCGGGAATCGAACCCCCAAAAACCGAATCCCTTGCTATGTGGGTGGCTAGTCCTATTTATAGAGGCCCTGGTCCTCTCCCCAAATATTGAGCGGGAAGGGATCCAACAATGGCAGGCTAATTTGAAGGGGGACAGCGAGTACATCTATCCTGACAAAAGTAGTCTTCGCCTGCCAAAGGCTCTGGTGATGACGCCGCGCTGGGCTCCATGGTGACCTCCGTCTCGTAGTCCTCCTGGCCTTGGTCTCGTTGCACCGAAGTGGCAACCTTTGCCTGATGCCTCGATACTCCGGTGATACGCTTGCTCCCTTTGCACCAAAGAGGAAAGAGGGATGCTGCGCGCGCTGGCACCCGCCTGGTGCCCCGTGTCGTCATGGCTTGCGTCATGGGCACCTCACGAGGTACCCTGCCTTGAACTCTCCGCCTCCTCGCGAGCCAGCCTGATGAGGCTGTGCCCGAGGACGCGCCGTGTCATCCGCCTCGCGAGGCTTGGCCCCTCGCGAGGGTCTTGAACCTCGTGTTGATGAAGATGGGCCGCGCTGGGCCCCAACTCGAGCCACGCCGCAGGCCGCACGCAGGAAAGTCTGGGGACCCCCGTTCCCAGAATGCCGACAGTAGCCCCCGGGCCCAAGGTGCGCATGGACTTGGCCGTGCCGAGAGGCGAAAGGGCAAGGGCGAAGTGCCACGGGCCCTAACAGCCTGCGACCTTGGACGCCGCGTGGCGGTTGATTGGACGTGGCGCCTCCGCTTCCCCACGACACCTTGGTGATCGTGCGAGTTGGACAAGTCCCTGCATGCAGAACGTGTTATGATTACCTGTGATCGTGGAGACCGGCGGTTGGCCTTCGCCGGCTATAAGTACGGCACCGCTCGTGGCCGTCAAGTCCATCTCCTCTTGCTCTCTCCTGCGCCTCAGTTCTTGCTCCGTCTTGGCGCGATGGCTCCATCGGGGAGGTACTCGGCCGCAGAGAAGGGGAAGGCCCTCCAGGTCGGTCCTGCCTCTCCCCCATCCAAGCGTGGTCGCGGGCGCCCCCGGAAGCACCCGGTGGCCGCCCTGGCAGCTCCCAGCGGCCGTGGGGGGGGGGGGGGGGGCTCCCAGCGCGGCGGCGGGCAAGCCGCCGCAACCGGAGGGTGCGCCTGGGTTGCGCGATCCCCCAGGCCGCGCTTTCGCACCGGGCAGGCGCCGCCGGAATTCGTCGTTTGGTCGGCGGAGCCGGCTCGCGCCCGGCTCCCACTCCCTCGCTTCCTCCTTGGCGAACTCCCGGCCGGCGCTCCTGGCGGCCTCTGGCTCCAGGCGGAGGGCTGCTGCAGCAGGTCCTCGTGGGTTGCGCTGGAGGTCTCCGCCAGCGGGGGCTTGGCCTTCACTCGCGGCTGGCAGGCATTCGCCCGCGCTCGCGGCCTGGAGCGTCGGTGCACTCTGCACTTCAGGTTCGATGGCGACGCCACCCTCTACGTGAGGGTGTTTGGGGAAGATGGTCGCCGCGCGGGGTGCTGCCCTGAGGACAATGACCGCGTCCGCGGGCCCCGCTCCGATGGTGATGGGGGAGACAGCGCCCGAGCGGGCGGCGGCATCAGCGACTCCCCCAACCTCGTCAGCTCTTCCTCAAGCGACTCCTCCAGTGGTGGCAGTAGTCCTCCCCCGCGCCGTCGGGCTTGCCCAGGAGGTGGTGGTTCGTCCGCCCACCGTCATGCCCTGGCGCAGCGCGAGAGGGGGTCCGCTTGAGGCCTCGAGGCAGCCTGTGTCGCTGCCGTGGGCCGATGCGGGAGGGGCGGCGCCAGGCCCATCTTTTTCCTTTCTCTTTTGTTCCCTGTGTAAGACAGAACAAATGCATGGAGCCCCCTTGGGGCGTGTTGGAAAATGTTGCCGCTTCAGCTATTACCTTGATCTCATTTTTGTACTTCCTGATTTCCCGCCTGTGCGTAGATAGCTTTCGACCCCTGCTGGGGGGTGGGGCGACCGACCCAGGCCCTGTGCATGCGTCATGGTACCCGAGGGGCACGAACTAGGAGGGGTGCTCCTGTAATGCGCCAGGGCCGTGAAACCCTCCTGTGGCTAGGGCAGAAACCCTCGCGAGGGCGCCTGAGCACCATCCCTCGTGAGGTTGTTCATGAGAGAAACCAAAGCGAGGGGCGAAAATCGACGAACCATAAACCAGCAACAGCGATAACTCCAATAAGACTCCAAATGCAAACGAACACGTCAACTGCGGAAAGCAAATGGAAAAGCCGCGTCCGGCACCTAATCTAGTCTTCGACGTCTTCTCACCAGCGCGGAGCTAAGTGCTGCCACTGGGCGTGGGAGGGAGCCCCAGGGCCTGAGGCCGGCGCTCCTGAGACTCCGGGGCGTGTACAGCCCCACTCATTATTACGTGAGAGTGTCACGGGGCAGCGAGCTTCACAGGCATTGGCCTTGCTTCACAGGCTCTGGGCCTTTTCCTCGAGCGCGAGGGCTTCACAGGCACTCGCCTTGCTTCACAGGCTCCGGGCCTTTACGAAAGAGATGATCTTCATAGGCACTCGCCTTGCTTCACAGGCTCCGGGCCTTTCCAAAAGAGATGATCTTCACAGGCACTCACCTTGCTTCACAGGCTCCGGGCCTTTCCAAAAGAGATGATCTTCACAGGCACTCGCCTTGCTTCACAGGCTCCGGGCCTTTCCAAAAGAGATGATCTTCACAGGCACTCGCCTTGCTTCACAGGCTCCGGGCCTTCCCAAAAGAGATGATCTTCACAGGCACTCGCCTTGCTTCATAGGCTATGGGCCTTTTTCCAAAGCGATGATCTTCACAGGCACTCGCCTTGCTTCACAGGCTCTGGGCCTTTTTCCAAAGCGATGATCTTCACAGGCACTCGCCGTGCTTCACAGGCTCTGGGCCTTTTCAGGGGTAGAACCTCCGGAGGTGCTGGATGTTCCACGCATTCTGGATTGGCACTCCCTCCCGAGTCTCCATGCGCGCGGAGCCGGGCCTGGAGACATGAACAACCTTGAACGGGCCCTCCCACATGGGAGAGAGCTTGTGCAACCCCTCCCTGGAGAGAACTCGCCTGAGCACGAGGTCTCCTACCTCGAGAGTCCTGGGGCGGATGTTGCGGCAGTGATATCGCCGCAGCACCTGCTGATACCTCGCCGCTCGCAGCGCGGCCTCCCGGCGACGTTCCTCCCCCAGCACGAGGTCCATCCCCCGCACGGCCTCCTGCTGCGCCTCGTCGAACGCTAGGACCCGTGCGGAGTGACGTCTAACCTCGTGAGGGAGGACTGCTTCCGCTCTGTAGACCTAGAAGAATGGGGTCTCCCCTGTCGGTTTGGTCGCGGTGGTGCGGATGGACCACAACACGGACTGCAGCTCATCGTACCATCCTCTGCTGCAGGCCTCCAGCTTCTTCTTGAACGTCCTGGTCTTGAGGCCCCTCAGGACCTCTGCGTTGGCCCGCTCGGCCTCGCCGTTGCTTCGAGGGTGCGCCACTGAAGCGTAGCATATCTGCGTTCCAAGGTTAGCACAGTATGTTTTGAAGAGGTTACTGGTGAACTGCGAACCGTTGTCTATGATGATGCGGTTCGGCACCCCGAACCGGCTCACGATGCCCCTGATGAACTTGACCGCGGAGCCTGCGGGGATGGTGCGGACGGCCTCCACTTCAGCCCACTTGGTGAACTTGTCCACGACGACGTAGAGGTAGCGGTAGCCCCCTGGCGCCCGAGGGAACGGGCCTAGGATGTCCAGCCCCCAGACTGCGAACGACCATGAAAGGGGTATAGTCTGCAGGCCTCCGGCCGGCTGATTGATTTGCTTGGTGTGGAACTGGCAGGCCTCACAAGCTTTCACCAGCTCTACGGCGTCATTGAGTGCGGTAGGCCAATAAAACCCGCTGCGGAACGCCTTGCCGATGAGGGTCCGCGATGATGAGTGGTGCCCGCAGTCTCCGCCGTGTATGTCCTCCAGTAGTTCCTTTCCTTGCTCCCTGGAGATGCAGCGCAGGGATACATCGTTTGGTCGCTTCCGGTAGAGCTCTCCATCCTTGATGCAGTACGCCGTGGCCTGCCATGCCACACGCTCCGCTTCCTCCTCCTTCTCCGGCAAGGTCCCTTGTGTTAAGTAGCTCCGGAGCTCCGTGATCCAGCACCCCTCCTGTGGTTCCACCATCAGGAGCAGGCGTGCTCCCGAGGCCGGGCCACTGACCGGGGCTCCTGAGGCAGGTGGCTGGGGGAGCTCCTCCCGAGGTTGAGCCGTGTTTGACAACGACGGCAAGGCTGAGGGCTTGAAGAGCCGCTCCTCGAAGACACCAGGCTCCTGAGGTAACCACCTGGACGCCCGTTTGGCGATGTCGTCGGCCTCCTGATTGGTGCCACGGGGCACATGCTGCAACTCCAACCCCCAGAACTGCTTCTCCATCCGGCGGACCTCCGCAAGGTAGGCTTCCATGTGCTCGTCTTTTGGCTCGTACACCTTGTTGGAGAAGTTCACGAGGAGCTGTGAATCGCCCTTAATGGTAAGGCGCTTCACCCCCAGGGCTGCCGCGACCTTCAGGCCCGCTATTAGACCCTCGTATTCCGCTATGTTGTTGGAGACCTTTTCACCTTGTTGGAAGCAGAGCTGTACGGCGTAGTAGAGCTTGTCCTGAGTGGGCGATATAAGCACCGCTCCAGCCCCAGCACCATGTCTGGAGAACGCCCCGTCAAAGTGCATGACCCAACCTTTGGGCGGCTCGCTCCCCGGGAAGAGGGACCGATCCTCGTCGGCCTCGAGGCCTGGTGCCTCCATCCATTCTGCCACAAAATCCGCCAATGCTGCTCCTTTGATGACCCTGGTTGTGCTGAATTCGAGCTGAAACGCCTGCAGCTCTATGTTCCACACAGCGACCCTTCCGGCTGAGTTAGGGCTCCTGAGTACCCTCTCCAGGGGGTATGACGAGACGACCTGGATGGGGTGAGCCTGGAAGTAGTAACGCAGCTTGCGGGAGGCTATCAGTAGCGCGAGGAGGAGCTTCTGAGGCATTGGGTACCGTGCCCTCACGTCCCGTAGCACCGTGCTGACAAAGTAAACTGGGTGCTCGACAAGATTGGGAGCATCTGGGGTTGCCGCGCCCTCGGGAGGTGGGGGCGCCTCACGAGGCGTCGCAGTCTCGGGAAGTGGACCACTCGGTCGGGTGGCCTCTCCTACCCCCGGTGCATTTCCCGGCTGCTGACCCTCCTCAGCTGTGGTTGTGGCTCCTGCAGGCTTTCCTTGTTCCTGTTTTGTCCTGCCCCGGGCTGCCGCTGCGGCCTTGACTTTGCATTCCTCCCTAACCGCCACCAGGGCTGCGCTGGCGGAGTAGGGTGTGGCGGCGAGGTACAGTAGCAGGGGCTCCTGAGGGCGTGGCGCCACCATGACTGGGGGACTGGTCAGGTACCTCTTGAGATCTTGAAACGTCTTATCTGCTTCTTCAGTCCACTCAAAGGTCCCTTTCTTCTTCATCAGCTGGAAGAAAGGCAGCGCTCGCTCCCCCAGTTTGGAGATGAAGCGCCCTAGCGCGGTCACGCGCCCCGTGAGCTTCTGCATTTCTCTGAGGGTCTTTGGCGGGCTCATGTCCTCGATCGCTTTGGCCTTCTCGGGGTTGGCCTCGATGCCACGATGGGACACGAGGAATCCCAGGAGCTTACCTGAGGGGACGCCAAACACACATTTCTCCGGGTTGAGCCGCAGGCTTACTGCGTCGAGGCTCGCGAAGGTCTCCTCCAGGTCTTGTATCAGGGTCTTGGCCTCCCGAGATTTTACTACAATGTCATCAACGTAGGCTTCGACATTCTTTCCGAGCTGCTGGCCCAAGGTGATGTGCATCAGTCGCTGAAAGGTTGCCCCTGCATTACGCAGCCCGAATGGCATGCATGTATAGCAGTATACCCCTCATGGGGTCAAGAAGGCGGTCTTCTCAACATCTTCCACTGCCATCTTAATCCGGTGATACCCGGAGAAGGCGTCCAGGAAGCATAGCAGGTCGCACTCCGCAGTGGAGTCGACAATCTGGTCGATGCGGGGGAGCGGGAACGGATCTTGCGGGCATGCCTTGCTGAGGTTGGTGAAGTCAACACACATGCATTCTTTCCCCCCCTTCTTGGGCACAACGACAGGGTTGGCCAACCAATCCGGGTATCGGACCTCGCGAATGACCCCGGCGGCCTCTAGCTTGCGAGTCTCTTGGGCGATGAAAGCCTGCTTCTCCGTGGACTGCCGCCTGGCCTTCTGCTTCACGGGGCGCACAGTTGGGCACACGTTGAGGTGATGCTCGATGACGCTCCTGGGGATCCCCGCCAGCTGATCGGGGTCCCAAGCGAACACCTTATTCGCGCGCAAGAACTTGACCAAGGCCTCCTCCTGCTCAGGCTCAAGGTTGGCGCCTATGGTGAAAGTGGCACTGGAGGACCCGCCCTCGTCGACGGGTATCTGCTTGGTCTCTTCCTTGTCCTGGGTGAACAACTGCTTCTTCTTGGCGGGCGCAGCCCCCTTGGGCTCAGGGGCCTCCGCATTGGCGGGCCGTGCCGACGCCGCTGTCTTGAAGGCGAGCTCGAGTACTCGCAGGGCGTCCCCGGTGTCCCCGCGCACCATGAGGGTACCATTGCTCCCGGGCCTCTTCATGAGGTTGTACGCTGGATGCATGGCGGCCATGAACTGGGCCAGTGCCGGGTAGCCGAGGATGGCGTTGTAAGAAAGGCTGATGGGGGCGATGTCGAAGTCGACCGTCTTCGTGCGGAAGTTGTCGTAGGTGCCGAAGGTCACCGGGAGCCGGATCTGTCCCAGGAAGCCGGATGATCCACCCCCGACACCCGAGAAGGATCGGCTGGGTCGCAGCCGCTCCCGGGGTATGCGGAAGAGGTCGAAAGTCTCGACCGAAAGCAAGCTGAGGCCCGCGCCGCCGTCGACGAGGGTCCAGGTGACGGCCACCTGGCAGATGGTGGGCGTGCACAACAAGGGGAGCGCGCCTGAGCTGACCGGGTTGGTGGGGTGGTCCTCCGAGCTGAAGGTCAGATCGACCTCGCTCGCCGCCCGGTCCGGGCGAGCCCCCTGCCGCGCGGGAGTGGTGCTAACCCGACGGGCAAAAGGCTTGATGTGGCGACCTGTGGGCGGTGCCTACGGGCCGCCCAGGAGGGCCGCAACGACCGGAGGCCTCGGTGCCGCGGTGCAGTTGCTCTGTCGTGTAGGCAGACGCTGGGGTGGTGCTTGTAGCTCGTTTCCCGCCGAGCCGGTGGCGGTGTTGACGGCGGGCGGCGGGGGACGACGAGAGCGCCCACCGGCGAGGGCCGCCAGGGCGGCGCGAGCCCGGCTGGCGCCGCGCATGGTTGCGGCGGCCGAAGGAGGGCGGAGCGGTGGAAGACGGATCCCGGCGCACCGCTACCTGGCGCGCCAAATGTCGGATCTCGGGTTCCGGCGGACCCTTCAGGTTCGAACACTGGGGTGCGCGCGGAAATCTCACCTTCAACCTCTCCGTCTCGATGGGATCTAAACTACTAAAAGAACTGCCCGAAAGACACAAGATTTATACTGGTTCGGGCCACCGATGTGGTGTAATACCCTACTCCAGTGTGTGGTGGATGGATTGCCTCCTGGGGCTGGTGTGGATGAACAATACAAGGAAGAACAGCCTCGCGAGGGTCTATTCTTGGCTGTGGCGATGAACTGCTATGAAGAGTTCAATCGCCTTTCTCTCTCTTTCTCGCTCAGATCCCGGACCGAACGACCGGGAATCGAACCCCCAAAAACCGAATCCCTTGCTATGTGGGTGGCTAGTCCTATTTATAGAGGCCCTGGTCCACTCCCCAAATATTGAGTGGGAAGGGATCCAACAATGGCGGGCTAATTTGAAGGGGGACAACGAGTACATCTATCCTGACAAAAGCAGTCTTCGCCTGCCAAAGGCTCTGGTGATGACGCCGCGCTGGGCTCCATGGTGACCTCCGTCTCGTAGTCCTCCTGGCCTTGGTCTCGTTGCACCGAAGTGGCAACACCTTTGCCTGATGCCTCGGTACTCCGCGGATACGCTTGCTCCCTTTGCACCAAAGAGGAAAGAGGGAAGCTGCGCGCACTGGCACCCGCCTGGTGCCCTGTGTCGTCATGGCTTGCATCATGGGCACCTCGCGAGGTACCCTGCCTTGAACTCTCCGCCTCCTCGCGAGCCAGCCTGACGAGGCTGTGCCCAAGGACGCGCCGTGTCGTCCGCCTCGCGAGGCTTGGCCCCTCGTGAGGGTCTTGAGCCTCGTGTTGATGAAGATGGTCCGCGCTGGGCCCCCACTCGAGCCACGCCGCAGGCCGCAGGCAGGCAAGTCTGGGGACCCCTGTTCCCAGAACGCCGACAGCGGCGAAGTTGACCGGTGCGTCGCTGCTGAAGGAGTTCCTGGAGCACCAGCTGGCTCCACTCCGGCAGTACTCTCCTCCAATGTGGAGGCCTCATCCGAGCCCCGAGGCTGTGGACGAAGAGGATGTGACCGCGGTTCTCCAATCTCTGGTCAGGGGTGAGGTGGCAAGGTTGAAGGGCGCTCCCAAGCCCTTGTTCCTTCGCGACGACTGGGAGCAGGTGGTGAAGTCCATGCCTGTTTTTAACGGGGACGGGCTCATGCCCGTGGCGGCTTCCGAAGGACCGGTGGATGTGCCCTCCGGCGACTCTAGCAATGAGGAGGAGGAAGAGGAGCGGTGAGAGGGGCCCGACTCTGGGGCGACTGATGGAGAGTCGAGGGCTCCCCTCTCCCAGCGCGGGTCCCGCACTCTCCGCCTTCCGCCGAGCGATGATGATGATGATGACGATGACGTACTGGGTAGCGGGAGCTCGCCCACGATTCCGGAGAGGGGCAGGACCGGGTCGATCCCCCGCGGGTCCGTCCTGACTCCGAGGCGAACCATGGACGCGCCTTCTGCTTCTGAGGTCGACCCTTCCAGCCGCCTGTCAGGCTTCAAGTTGGGCCGGAGGCTGCCGGAGCTCACCAGCGATGACCCGTAAGTGCCTGATCCTTGATCTTTTGTTTCTCGTTCCGCCGACGAGGCTTGATGATTGCTTCTCTTGAATAGACTGGCGCCAGCGGCGAAGAAGCCGAAGGGAGCCCTCGAGGCCCCATCTGGGGCGACAACTCCGCCTGCAGGGGAGGGAGATTGTGGCGCGCGGGCCTCTCCTGCCCGCTCATCCTTGCGAGGCTTGGCTGAGCTGGCTGGGGCGAGCCCAGCCCCCATGGTCGAATGACTCCCGAGGCGCCCTCGTCTGGCGCCGCTGCTACGGCTGTGGAGGCGCAGCGGACTCCGCCTCGGGACACTGCGGCCTCGCCACCGCTACTTTCTCCTCCCATTCCACCGACCATTGGTTCCCCAACTCCTCCTGTCGTCCTGGAGCACGCCAATGTTTCTCCGCCTTCTTATTCTATCTTGGAGCGTGCTGTTGCTGAACTGGACCGGCTGCGGCAGGATCTTCTCGGCGCCGACCCTCGCCTGGTGGCCGGGCGCCTGGAACTAGCTTCGGGGTGGATTCGTTCTAATGCTTTGATTCGGGCGGCGTTGGTTCAGGCCTCAACGGCCTGTGACGGAGAGAGGGAGGCCACCCTCGAGGCGAAGGCTGCCCGAGACGCGGCCCTGGGAGAGGTGGTTGAAGTCCGCAGTCATTGCAAGGCGCTGGAGGACGAGCTGCAAGGCCTGCGGGACCAGCTCGCGAAGGAGGTTCGTCTTTGCCAGGAACAAGAAGAAGGCATGAAGGCTCGCGAGGCGGCCATTGAGGGCCGGGAGGCCAAGCTCAAGAAGCGCCGCGACCATCTAAGTGCGCTGGGGGAGGAGCTGGAGGCGACGAGGGTCGAGATGGACAGCAAGGCCAAGGTTCTTGCCGAGGATCGCGTGGCCTTCGCGAACATGGAGAAAGATGCCCGCGCTTCGCTGAAGACGCTTTACGAGAGCGGCCTGGACAGCCCGCTAGCCGGTGATGGTGACGGCCCCGCCAAGCTGCTTCCTTTCCTGGTTAAGGCCCTTGGGGACGTCGCCCTTGGCATTGGCCCCACGGCCGAGGCCGAGGTGCGCGCCCTGTCTTCTGCTGCGCTGACGCGGGTCTTCGCCCACATCTACCTTCGTGATCCCAACGCCGACCTCGACGGCTTGCTAGAACCGGTGAGCGGCAAGGGTGCTGCCGCCGCTATCGAAGCCGTGAAGGGGCGCGCGGAGGCGCTGCTGGGGAAGTTCCGGGCCTTCAGCACCAAGCCAAAGCAAGGCGCTGCCGGTCCTGCTGCTCCACGAGGCGAAGCCACTCCACACAGCTTCACCGCCAACAAGTGACTCCGTTCCATCCCTGTTTTTCTTTCAATTCCTGCACATGCATCACGCCTCGGGGAGGCATTTAAACTTGCATTTGGTATTGAGACGACAGTATGGACTGTAATATTTGCTTTTAAGTTCCTTGAATTTTATGCTTTTCTTCCCTACTTGCTCGTGTTCTACGCCGGCAGAGCCCGGCCCCGCGTGTGCCTCACCCAGCATTAGCCCCGACCGGAAACCAGGACGGGACCAAAGGAGTGAGGGGCTACGTGACAAGTTAGGCTCCTGAGTCGCGATGCTCAGGAGTCCCCCTTGGCGTGCGAACAACAAGTAGGGAGGCGCGATGTAGGTGTATCTTCCATTCTACGTCTGCAGAGCCCGGCTCCGCGCGTACCTCACCCAGCATAGCCTTTCGGAACTAAGGAGTGAGGGGCTACGGAGCCAGTTAGGCTCCTGAGTCGCGATGCTCAGGAGCCCCCCTTGACGCGCAAACAGCGGGTGATGAGGTGCAATGTAAGAGGGGCTACCGTTCTACGTCTGCAGAGCCCGGCCCCGCGCGTACCTCACCCAGCATAGCCTTTCGGAACTAAGGAGTGAGGGGCTACGGCACCAGTTAGGCCCCTGAGTCACGATGCTCAGGGGTCCCCCTTGACGCGCAAACGGCCTTCATACCTTGGCTCCGCTCAGGGAGAGACACACGGGGAACCAGGCCCGAGGGGCCTGGCTAGGCGGCGTACGTCTGGGCGTGACCCAGTCGTAGCCCCCGTGCCTAGCCCCCTCGTGCGGCACTCCCGAGGGGAGGCGTTGCGATGAGGCCAGCCACTGAGCTCTGGGCTGCCTGAGGTTAATGCGGCCCGGAGGCCACCCCCAGTTGTTTATCACCAGCGCGGAGCATAGCGCTTCCGTATGTGTACAGGCATAGCCGCTCGTCGGCAGTGTCATCAGCCAGCGCGGAGCATGGTGCTTCCACTGGTACGTGGCAGGGGGCTCCCCTCCGGAAGGAGCCCCCGGGGCGTGTACAGCCCCGCCCTGACATGTGGCCGGCACGATAGGGCTAGGTGAGGTGTATCTGGGCACCCGTGAGCCAGCGCGGGACTCACGAGGCCCTACCTCTAGGCGGGTGGGCCGTATCTTGAGATGTGTCCCTGCAAAATTTGGTTAGATGCCGGTACTCTACGTCCTCGGGTCCCGGCCCTCGAGCTTGTCGCAACCGTTGCTGGTATGCCAGGTCGCGATGCCGTGGACAAGACCAGAGGGTGAGGGCTGGAGAGCCAGTAAGAGCCCTGAGTCGCGATGCTCAGGCACCCCCCCTTTAACGTGCAAGTGGCCGACATGGAGAAGATGGCATGCTGCGGACAGGCATCAAGCAATCAAGCGTGATAGGCGAATGCATAGTTGGAAATAAATGCGAGGGAGATACACGCCGTTGGGCCTAGCCCGAGCGGCTCGGGGATGATGCAGCCCGAGGGGCGCCCCCATCAAGGCAAACTAACGACCGAAAAGTAAAAGGGGACACATGCCGCAGGGACGGACCCACGTGGCCTGGGAGTGATGCAACCCTGGGAGGGTGCTCCCAGCTGGGAATGAAGCTTGAAAGATGTCGCCTGAGGATGTCGTCGGTGAAGTGGCGTTGGTGCAGCAGACTCGGTGGGCTGCGGAAGCTGATCCTCACGAGCCCCCCGGCCCCGGGGCCTCGGGAGGTTCCGGAGGCACTGGTGACTCCTCGCGAGCTGTCTTCATCTCCGCCAAGGCAGTGAAACGCCTGTCTTCCCGAGCCTCCATGATGCCCCTCATGAGGCGCTGGTGCACCGCGGCCATGCTCGGCAGGCCGTAAGGCATGCGAACGTAGCTGTGGGGTGGACCCCCCGCAGCGCCCCACTTGCGAGGGCCAGAGACGCTCCATCGTGGCGATCTGATTGAGCCCTGGTACGTCGATGCAGACGCGCAGCCCTCCATCCTCGCCTGGATGTGCGGCCACAGCTTCCTTGCCTGGCTCCTTCTCGAGGGAAACGTGCTTCGAAGCACGCCTCCACATGGTGCCCAAGCGCCTGCCTCATGACCCTGGCTAGGTCGGTGGCCCTTGAGGTGAGAGCACTCGAGCCCTGCCTGAGGAGGGCGCTGGGCGCGCTTTCCTATGCGATGGAAGGGGGGTCCCCCTGGGCAGACACGGGCCCTGAGGGGCCTGCCACCTGAGGGGCTGAGCCTGACGACGTCTTCTTCTTCTTGAGGGTGGTCTCAGGAAGCCTCCTGCTTCCGCGATCTGAGTCTTCTAGCGACGCGGCCTGAAAGGCTCGCTCCAGGGAACACACTGCATCCTTCTCTTCACAGGGCACTGTGATGATGCCGCCACTTCCTGGCATCTTGAGGACGTTGTAGCCGTGGTGAGTCACGGCCATGAACTTGGCCAGCGCTGGGTACCCAAGGATGGCGTTGTATGACAGGCGGATGTGGGCGATGTCGAAGTCGATGAGCTCGGTGCGGTAGTTGCTGCGGGCCCCGAAGGTGACAGGGAGGCGGACCTGCCCGATCGGGACTATGGAACCGTCGGTGATTCCGGAGAAAGGCTTGGTCGGCTGAAGCTGGTCGTAGGGCACTTGGAGATTGTTGAACGTTTCCACGGACAGGACGCTGAGCCCCGCCCCTCCGTCAATGAGGGTCTTGGTGACCAGCACGTTGCTGATGACTGGGGAGCAAAGCATCGGGAGGACTCCGGCCGTGGCCGCGCACTTGAGCTGGTCCGCTGAGCTGAACGTGATGGCGCACGCCAACCACCTGAGGGGGCGCGTTGCTTCGAGCTTGGGGAGAACTGCATTCACTTCACAGGCAAACTGCTTGAAGATACGTTGAGAGGCTGGGGCTTGAGCTCCGCCCAGGATGCAGGCGCTTGCGCGTGGCACTTGGAAGCCCCCAGCCCCCTCGTCTTGATGGCGGTCTTCGTTCCTCCTTGGCTGAGGCGGCAGCGGAGGTAAGCCTGCGTTGCCTTGAGGGCAATCCTCACGAGGCTGATCCCTCCAGTCCCCCTCGCGAGGCAAGTCCCGCCAGCGGTCCTCGCGAGGCTGGTCGCGCCACCCCTAGCGCGGGCCGCGATCTTCCCAGCATCCTGGGTTTCTTCCGCCTCCTCGGCCGTAGCCCCGGTCAGCACGGTCGGGGCGACGGCCGATCCTTCCTTCTCGCATGGCGCAGAGTTCTTGACATTCGTTGGTGTTGTGGCTGTGGAGGTCGTGGTACCCACAGTACCGGCTGCCCTTGAGGGTTCGGGCAGATCCTTGCCCCGCTTGGTGTCTGGTTCTGCCGCGAGTACGACAGCCCCCTTGCGCTTCACGTCCTTGGCCTTGGGCTTCTTCTCTTCTAGGTCCGCGGCAGGCAGCTCGAGGAGGGAGAGAAGTCCCTCCTCAGCCCTGGCGCACTTGTTCGCCAAGTTGAACAGCTCCAGGGAGGTGCAGAGGTCTTCATGCATCGCCAGCTCCTCCTTCATCTTGACGTCGCGCACGCCATCGGAGAAGGCCGAGATGATGCCTTCCTCGGACTCCTTGGGGATCTTGAGGTGCGCACTGTTGAAGCGCTGGATGTACTTGTGTAGGGTTTCCCCAGGTTGTTGCTTGATGCAGCGCATGTCGCTCACGGCGGGTGGCCGGTCGCGAGTACCTTGGAAGTTGGCGATGAAGCGGGTGCGCATCTGGTCCTAGGAAGAGATCGTGCCTGGAGCCAGATTCAGGAGCCAGGTTCGAGCTCCTTCCTTGAGCGCCATGGGGAACCAGTTCGCCATGACCTTTTCATCCCCGCTGGCAGCCTCGATGCCCAGCTCATATAGCTTGAGGAACTCTGCGGGATCAGTTGTGCCGTCGTAGCGAGGAGGTAGGTCTGGCTTGAACTTGCAAGGCCACGTGACGCTGCGCAACTCAGTGGTGTAGGCACGGCAGCCTGCGGTGGCCACGAAAGGCTTCGGCTGGTGGAGAGCTTGGTCTTGAGGGTCCCCACACGCTGCAGCTAGGAGCAGAGCGGGGTCTTGGCGTGCCAGAGCTGGAGCAGGGTCGCGGCGTGCCGGAGCAGGGAGCGCCCGGGCAGCTCCTTGCGGGCGAGGGACTTCTTGGCATCTCCGTTCTTGTTGCGCTGGCACCTGACAGAGCAGGTTCCGCCCAAGGGCCACGCGCCTTGGAGCCATGGCATCTTCTTGGAGAGGAGGCGGCTGGTGCGCCTCTGGAGCTTCGTTGCCCGCGTGGGGCGGGGTGTGGCGCAGAGGAACGGACGATGCGGAAGAGCCCCCTGCGGCGCGGGCAAGCTCGGCGACGCGGTCGAGCCACTCTTCGTAGACATCGTCGACGGGGCGGTAGCGCAGGATCTCGTTTGCCGCGAGGAGCGCGGCTTGAGCCTCCAAGGGTGCGCGGAGCGCGCGGGACGAAGAGCCAACGGGTGCGAGCGATGGAGTAGCGGTGCGGCCGTCTTGGCGCACGGACGGATGCTGAGACGACGCTTGCTGCTCGCCCCCCGCCGGGCCGGTGGCGGCGTTGATGGCGGGCGACGGGGAACGACAAGGACGCCCACCGACGGGGGCCGTCTGGGCGACGCGAGAAGCAATGGCGGCCCGGCGCTCGGCGCGGGCCCGACGAGCGTCGGACATGGACGCGACGGTCGGAGGAGAACGGAGTGGTGGAGGACAGATTCCGGTGCACCCCTACCTGGCGCGCCAAATGTCGAATCACGGGTTCTGGCAGACCCTTAAGGTTCGAACACTGGGGTGCGCGCGGAGATCACGCCCTCTACCTCCCCGTCTCACAAAGATCTGAACTACTAAAAGAACTGCACGAGAGACATAAGATTTATACTGGTTCGGGCCACCGTTGTGGTGTAATACCCTACTCCAGTGTGTGGTTGGTGGATTGCCTCCTGGGGCTGGTGATGATGAACAATACAAGGAAGAACAACCTCGCGAGGGTATGTTCTTGGCTAGGGCGATGAACTGCTAGGAGGAGTTCGGTCACCCTTCTCTCTCTCTCTCTCTCTCTCTTCCTCGCCCCCTTTTCGGATGCCTCTACCCTAGGGGTGGCTAGTCCTATTTATAGGCAAAGGCCCTGGGCCTCTTCCCAAATATTGAGCGGGAAGGGCGCCAACAATTGGCCAATTCGAAGGGGAACATCCAGTACACTCATCCTGACTAAAGTTGGTCTTCGCCTGCGAAAGTCTCTGCGGTGACGTCGTGCTAGGCTCCATGGTGACCTCCATCTTGTAGTCCGCCTGGTCTTGGTCTCGTTGCACCGAAATGGCAACCTTTGCCTGATGCCTTGGTACTCCGCGGCTGCGCTTGCCCCATTTGCACCAAAGAGGAAAGAAGGACGCTGCGCGCGCTGGCGCCCGCCTGGCACCCTCGATCGTCATGGCTTGCGTCATGGGCACCTCGCGAGGTACCCCGCCTTGATTTCTCCGCCTCCTCGCGAGCCAGCCTGAGGAGGCTGCGCCTGAGGATGCGCCGGGTCGTCCGCCCCGCGAGGCTTGGCCCCTCGCGAGGGTCTTGAGTCTTGTGTTGATGAAGATGGGCCGCACTGGGCCTCCTTTGAGCCACGCCGCAGGCCGCAGGCAGGCAAGTCTGGGGACCCCCGTTCCCAGAACATTGACAACATCATTAGAGAATGATGTGATGGACACGACCCATCCGTTAGCTTAGCATAATGATCATTTAGTTTTATTGCTATTGCTTTCTTCATGACTTATACATGTTCCTATGACTATGAGATTATGCAACTCCCGAATACCGGAGGAACACCTTGTGTGCTATCAAACCCCACAACGTAACTGGGTGATTATAAAGATGCTCTACAGGTGTCTCCGATGGTGTTTGTTGAGTTGGCATAGATCAAGATTAGGATTTGTCACTCCGTGTATCGGAGAGGTATCTCTGGGCCCTCTCGGTAATGCTCATCACTAGAAGCCTTGCAAGCAATGTGACTAATGATTTAGTTGCAGGATGATGCATTACGAAATGAGTAAAGAAACTTGCCGATAACGAGATTGAACTAGGTTTGATGATACCGATGGTCGAATCTCGGGCAAGTAACATACCGATGACAAAGGGAACAATGTATGTTGTTATGCGGTTTGACCGATAAAGATCTTCGTAGAATATGTAGGAGCCAATATGAGTATCCAGGTTCCGCTATTGGTTATTGACCGGAGATGTGTCTCGGTCATGTGTACATAGTTCTCGAACCCGTAGGGTCCGCATGCTTAACGTTCTATGACGATTTGTATTATGAGTTATGTGATTAGATGACCGAAGATTGTTCGGAGTCCCGGATGAGATCACGGACATGACGAGGAGTCTCGAACTTGTGAAGACATAAAGATTGATATATTGGACGATGTTATTCGGACATCGGATGAGTTCTGAGAGGTGCCGGATAATTATCGGAGTGCCGGAGGGTTATCGGAAACCCCCCGAGGGAACTAGTGGGCCTTGATGGGCCTTTGTGGGAAGAGAGGAAGGGCCACCAGGGGCTGGCCACCCCCCTCCCCTTGGGTCTGAATTGGAGTAGGGGAAGGGGGCGCCGCCCCCCTTTTCTTCCCTTCCCCCTCTTCCTTACTTCTTCCCCCTTTCCTCTAGGTGGAATCCTACTAGGACTCCCTCCTCCTGGAGCGCCGTATAGAGCCGGTCGGCCTCCCCCTCCCCTCCTTTATATACTGGGCAGGGGGCCACCCTAGAACACACAAGTTTCTCTTAACCGTGTGCGGTGCCCCCCTCCACAGTTACACACCTCGGCCATATCGTCATAGTGCTTAGGCGAAACCCTGCGCTGGTAACTTCATCATCACCGTCGCCACATCGTCGTGCTGACAGAACTCTCTGTCGTCCTCAACTAGATCAAAATATCGAGGGACGTCATCGAGTTTGACTACGCCCGGTCCTTATTAAAGGTTAAAACAACACACTTGACGAAATATCATTGTGGTTTTGATGCGTAGGTAAGAACAGTTCTTGCTAGAAGCCCATAGCAGCCATGTAAAACTTGCAACAACAAAGTAGAGGACGTCTAACTTATTTTTGCAGGGCATGTTGTGATGTGATATGGTCAAGATGTGATGAGATATAAATTGTTGTATGAGATGATCATGTTTTCTAATAGTTATTGGCAACTGGCAGGAGCCATATGGTTGTCGCTTTATTGTATGAAATGCAATCGCCATGTAATTGCTTTACTTTATCACTAAGTGGTAGCGATAGTCATAGAAGCAACAGTTGGCGAGACGACAATGATGCTACGATGGAGATCAAGGTGTCAAGCCGGTGACGATGGTGATCATGACGATGCTTTGGAGATGGAGATCAAAGGCACAAGATGATGATGGCCATATCATATCACTTATTTTGATTGCATGTGATGTTTATCTTTTATGCATCTTATTTTGCTTAGTACGACGAAAGCATTGTAAGATGATCTCTCACTAAATTTCAAGGTATAAGTGTCCCCCCTGAGTATGCACCATTGCTACAGTTCGTCGTGCTGAGACACCACGTGATGGTCGGGTGTGATTAGCTCTACGTTCACATACACCGGGTGCAAGCCAGTTTTGCACACGCAGAATACTCGGGTTAAACTTGATGAGCCTAGCATATGCAGATATGGCCTCGGAACACTGAGACCAAAAGGTCGAGCGTGAATCATATAGTAGATATGATCAACATAGTGATGTTCACCATTGAAAACTACTCCATCTCACGTGATGATCGGACATTGTTTAGTTGATATGGATCACGTGATCACTTAGATGACTAGAGAGATGTCTATCTAAGTGGGAGTTCTTAAGTAATATGATTAATTGAACTTTAATTTATCATGAACTTAGTACCTGATAGTATTTTGCATGTCTATGTTATTGTAGATCAATGGCCCGTGCTACCGTTCTTTTGAATTTTAATGCGTTCCTAGAGAAAGCTAAGTTGAAAGATGATGGTAGCAACTACACGGACTGGGTCCGTAACTTAAGGATTATTCTCCTTGTTGCACAGAAGGATTATGTCCTAGAAGCACCGCTTGGTGCAAAACCCGCTGCAGGAGAAACTCCAGACATTATGAACGTCTGGCAGAGCAAAGCAGATGACTACTCGATAGTTCACTGTGCCATGCTTTACGGCTTAGAACAGGGACTTCAACGATGTTTTGAACGTCATGGAGCATATGAGATGTTCCAGGAGTTGAAGTTAATATTTCAAGCAAATGCCCGAATTGAGAGATATGAAGTCTCCAATAAGTTCTACAACTGCAAGATGGAGGAGAATAGTTATGTCAGTGAACATATACTCAGAATGTATGGGTACCACAACCACTTGACTCAACTGGGAGTTAATCTTCCTGATGATAGTGTCATTGACAGAGTTCTTCAATCACTACCACCAAGCTACAAAACCTTCGTGATGAACTATAATATGCAAGGGATGGATAAGACAATTCCCGAGCTCTTCGCAATGCTAAAGGCTGCGGAGCTAGAAATCAAGAAGGAGCATCAAGTGTTGATGGTTAACAAGACCACTAGTTTCAAGAAAAAGGGCAAAGGGAAGAAGGGGAACTTCAAGAAGAATGACAAACAAGTTGCTGCTCAAGTGAAGAAGGCCAAGTCTGGACCTAAGCCTGAGACTGAGTGCTTCTACTACAAAGGGACTGGTCACTGGAAGCAGAACTGCCCCAAGTATTTGGCGGATAAGAAGGATGGCAAAGTGAAATGTATATTTGATATACATGTTATTGATGTGTACCTTACTAATGCTCGTAGTAGTGCCTGGGTATTTGATACTGGTTCTATTGCTCATATTTGGAACTCGAAACAGGGGTTGCGGATTAAACGAAAATTGGCTAAGGACGAGGTGACGATGCGCGTGGGAAATGGTTCCAAAGTCGATGTGATCGCCGTCGGCACGCTACCTCTACATCTACCTTCGGGATTAGTTTTAGACCTAAATAATTTCTATTTGGTGCCATCGTTAAGCATGAACATTATATCAGGATCTTGTTTGATGCGAGACGGTTATTCATTTAAATCAGAGAATAATGGTTGTTCTATTTATATGAGTAATATCTTTTATGGTCATGCACCCTCGATGAGTGGTCTATTTTTATTGAATCTCGATAGTAGTGATATACATATTCATAGTATTGAAGCCAAAAGATACAAGTTAAATAATGATAGTGCAACTTATTTGTGGCATTGCCTTTTAGGTCATATTGGTGTAAAGCGCATGAAGAAACTCCATGCTGATGGACTTTTGGAATCACTTGATGCTTGCGAACCATGCCTCATGGGCAAGATGACTAAGACTCCATTCTCCGGAACAATGGAGCGAGCAACAGACTTGTTGGAAATAATGCATACTAATGTATGCGGTCCGATGAGTATTGAGGCTCACGGTGGGTATCGTTATTTTCTGACCTTCACAGATGATTTGAGCAGATATGGGTATATCAACTTGATGAAACATAAGTCTGAAACATTTGAAAAGTTCAAAGAATTTCAGAGTGAAGTGGAAAATCATCATAACAAGAAAATAAAGTTTCTACGATCTGAACTTGGAGGAGAATATTTGAGTTATGAGTTTGGTCTTCATTTGAAACAATGTGGAATAGTTTCGCAACTCACGCCACCTGGAACACCACAGCGTAATGGTGTGTCCGAACGTTGTATTCGTACTTTATTAGATAATGTCCGATCTATGATGTCTCTTACTGATTTACCACTATCGTTTTGGTGTTATGCTTTAGAGACGGCTGCATTCACGTTAGATAGGGAATCATCTAAATCCGTTGAGACGACACCATATGAACTGTGGTTTGGCAAGAAACCCAAGTTGTCGTTTCTTAAAGTTTGGGGCTGCGATGCTTATGTGAAAAAGCTTCAACCCAAATCAGAGAAATGTGTCTTCATAGGATACCCAAAGGAGACTGTTGGGTACACCCTCTATTACATATCTGAAGGCAAGATATTCGTTGCTAAACATGGATCCTTTCTAGAGAAGGAGTTTCTCTCGAAAGAAGTGACTGGGAGGAAAGTAGAACTTGATGAGGTAATTGTACCTTCTCTCGAATTGGAAAGTAGTTCATCACAGAAATTAGTTCCAGTGATTCCTACACCAATTACTGAAGAGGCTAATGATGATGATCATGAAACTTCTGATCAAGTTACTACCGAACCTCGTAGGTCAACCAGAGTTAGATCCGCACCAGAGTGGTACGGTAATCCTATTCTGGAGGTCATGTTACTTGACCATGACGAACCTATGAACTATGAGGAAGCGATGATGAGCCCAGATTCCACGAAATGGCTTTAGGCCATGAAATCTGAGATGTGATCCATGTATGAGAACAAAGTGTGGACTTTTGTTGACTTGCCCGATGATCGGCAAGCAATAGAGAATAAATGGATCTTCAAGAAGAAGACTGACGCTGATGGTAATGTTACTGTCTACAAAGCTCGACTTATTGCGAAAGGTTTTCGACAAGTTCAAGGAGTTGACTACAATGAGACCTTCTCACCCGTAGCGATGCTTAAGTCTGTCCGAATCATGTTAGAAATTTCCGCATTTTATGATTATGAAATTTGGCAAATGGATGTCAAAACTGCATTCCTTAATGGATATCTTAAAGAAGAGTTGTATATGATGCAACCAGAAGGTTTTGTCGATCCAAAAGGTGCTAAGAAAGTGTGCAAGTTCCAGCGACCCATTTATGGACTAGTGCAAGTCTCTCGGAGTTGGAATATACGCTTTGATAGTGTGATCAAAGCATATGGTTTTATACAGACTTTTGGAGAAGCCTGTATTTACAAGAAAGTGAGTGGCAGCTCTATAGCATTTCTGATATTATATGTGGATGGCATATTGTTGATTGGAAATGATACTTAATTTCTGAATAGCATAAAAGGATGCTTGAATACGAATTTTTCAATGAAAGACCTCGGTGAAGCTGCTTATATATTGGGCATCAAGATCTATAGAGATAGATCAAGACGCTTAATTGGACTTTCACAAAGCATATACCTTGATAAAGTTTTGAAGAAGTTCAAAATGGACCAGTCAAAGAAAGGGTTCTTGCCTGTGTTACAAGGTGTGAAGTTGAGTCAGACTCAATGCCCGACCACTGTAGAAGATAGAGAGAAAATGAAAGTCATTCCCTATGCCTCAGCCATAGGTTCTATTATGTATGCAATGTTGTGTACCAGACCTGATGTGTGCGTTGCTATTAGTTTAGAAGGGAGGTACCAAAGTAATCCAGGAGTGGATCACTGGACAGCGGTCAAGAACATCCTGAAATACCCGAAAAGGACTAAGGATATGTTTCTCGTTTATGGATGTGATGAAGAGCTCGTCGTAAATGGTTACGTCGATGCAAGCTTTGACACTGATCCGGGCGACTCTCAGTCACAAACCGGATATGTATTTATATTGAATGGTGGAGCTGTCAGTTGGTGCAGTTCCAAGCAGAGCATCATGGCAGGATCTACGTGTGAAGCGGAGTACATAGCTGCTTCGGAAGCAGCAAATGAAGGAGTTTGGATGAAGGAGTTCATATCTGTTCTAGATGTCATACCAAGTGCATCGGGTCCAATGAAAATCATTGATGACAATACTGGAGCAATTGCCTTGGCGAAGGAATCCAGATTTCACAAGAGAACCAAACACATCAAGAGACGCTTCAATTCCATCCGCAGTCAAGTCAAGGAGGGAGACATAGTGATTTGCAAGATACATACAGATCTGAATGTTGCAGACCCGTTGACTAAGCCTCTCTCATGAGCAAAACATGATCAGCATGAAAATTCCATGGGTGTTAGAATCATTACTATGTAATCTAGATTATTGACTCTAGTGCAAGTGGGAGACTGAAGGAAATATGCCCTAGAAGCAATAATAAAGTTGTTATTTATATTTCATTATATCATGATAAATGTTTATTATTCATGCTAGAATTGTATTAACTGGAAACTTAGTACATGTGTGAATACATAGACAAACAGAGTGTCCCTAGTATGCCTCTACTTGACTAGCTCATTAATCAAAGATGGTTATGTTTCCAAGCAATAGAAATGTGTTGTCATTTGATGAACGGGATCACATCATTAGAGAATGATGTGTTGGACAAGACACATCTGTTAGCTTAGCATAATGATCCTTTAGTTTTATTGTTATTGCTTTCTTCATGACTTATACATCTTCCTCTGACTATGATATTATGCAACTCCTGAATACCGGAGGAACACCTTGTGTGCTATCAAACGTCACAATGTAACTGGGTGATTATAAAGATGCTCTACAGATGTCTCCGATGGTGTTTGTTGAGTTGGCATAGATTGAGATTAGGATTTGTCACTTCGTGTATCAAAGAGGTATCTCTGGTCCCTCTCGGTAATGCTCATCACTATAAGCCTTGCAAGCAATGTGACTAATGAGTTAGTTGTAGGATGATGCATTACGGAACGAGTAAGGAGACTTGCCGGTAACGAGATTGAACTAGCTTTGATGATACCGACGATCGAATCTCGGGCAAGTAACATACCGATGACAAAGGGAACAACGCATGTTGTTATGCGTTTTGACCGATAAAGATCTTCATAGAATATGTAGGAGCCAATATGAACATCCAGGTTCCGCTATTGGTTATTGACCGGAGATGTGTCTCGGTCATGTGTACATAGTTCTCGAACCCGTACGGTCCGCACGCTTAACGTTCGATGACGATTTGTATTATGAGTTATGTGATTTGATGACCGAAGATTGTTTGGAGTCCCGGATGAGATCACGGACATGAGGAGGAGTCTCGAAATGGTCAAGACATCAAGATTGATATATTGGATGATGTTATTCGGACACCAGATGAGTTCCGAGAGGTACCGGATAATTATCGAAGTGCTAGAGGGTTATCCGAACCCCCGGAGGAACTAATGGGCCTTGATGGGAAGAGAGGAAGGGCCACCAGGGGCTGGCCGCGCCCCCCCCTTTGGTCCGAATTAGACGAGGGGAAGGGGGTAGCGCCCCCCTTTTCTTCCCTTCCCCCTTTTCCTTCCTTCTTCCCCCTTTCCTCTAGGTGGAATCCTACTAGGACTTGGAGTCCTAGTAGGACTCCCTCCTTCTGGCGCGCCCTAGAGGGCCGGCCGGCCTCCCCCTCCCCTCCTTTATATACTGGGGCAGGGGGGCACCCTAGAACACACAAGTTTCTCTTAACCGTGTGCGGTGCCCCCTCCAATGTTACACACCTCGGTCATATCGTCGTAGTGCTTAGGCGAAGCCCTGTGCCGGTAACTTCATCATCATCATCGCCACGCCGTCGTGCTAACGGAACTCTCCCTCGTCCTCAATTGGATCAAGAGATCGAGGGACATCATCGAGTTGTACGTGTGCTGAGCGCGTCGGTACTTGGATCAGTTGGATCACAAAGACGTTCGACTACTTGAACAAAATTACTAAATGCTTCTGCTTACGGTCTGCGAGGGTACGTGGACACGCTCTCCCCGCTCGTTGCTATGCTTCTCCTAGATAGATCTTGCGTGATCATAGGAATTTTTTTTGAAATACTACGTTCCCCAACACTAGGTCCCATGCAAGAAATGGGATTGAAATTCAAACATCTGGACGTCGTGGCTCGGCCGGAAAGATTGAGAAACTTGGTTTTTTAATTCATGTAAATCCAAAACACGGCTGAAAATCATGAAACTTGGCATGGTGTCATGACATGGCACCAACATGTTGTGGTAAATTTTTTAGCTGAATTGGGACAAGCATTGGTACAAGCTTCTTGCAAACTGGAGCTTCTCTCAAGAAGGCTTGTGGTTCCGAGAGGGAACGTGTCACCTCCGTGTGCGAAACGACATACATACGCTACCTTCTCCCGCCTTAATTTTTTCCACAGGCAGATTAGAGAAAATAGAAGTATCGTGCTAAATTTTGGAATTATTGCGGGTTCGTTTGGCCTTTTTTAATACATTAATTGGATTCCTGGGCATTTAATGTGCATAATTCAAATTTGACCTACAAGCATATGCTCCAGTGCTCCAAAGTTGGTTGAAAAATCACATGTATGTAATTTCTAGGTCCCATGCAAGAAACGAGAATGAAATTCAAACATCTGGGCATCGTTGCTCGGTCGGAAAGATTGAGAAACTTGTTTTTTTTTAAATCCTGTAAATCCAAAGCACGCCTGAAAATCATAAAACTTGGCATGGCATAATGACATGGCACCAACATGCTGTAGTAAAATTTTCGGCCGAATTGGGACAAGCTTTGGTATAAGATTCTTGCAAACCGGAGCTTCTCTCAAGAAGGCTCGTGGTTCCGAGAGGGAACGTGTCACATCCGTGTGCGAAACTACATACACTGCCTTCTCTCGCCTTAATTTTTTTACACAGGTAGATTAGACCAAATAGAAGTATCATGCAAAATTTTGGAATTATTCTGGGTTCTTTTGCCCTTTTTATACATTAATTGAAGTTTTGGGCATTTAATGTGCATAATTAAAATTTGAACTACAAGCACATGCTCCAATGCACCAAAGTTGGTTGAAAAATCACATGTGTGTCCTTGGGTGAATTTCTAGGTGTTGGGGAACGTAGTATTTCAAAAAAACTCCTACGATCATGCAAGATCTATCTACGAGATGCATAGCAACGAGAGGGGGAGAGTATGTCTATGTACCCTCATAGACCGAAAGCGGAAGCGTTATGAAACTCGGTTGATGTAGTCAAACATCTTCGCGATCCAACCGATCAAGTACCGAACGCACAACACCTCCGCGATCTACACATGTTCAGCTCGGTGACGTCCCTCACACTCTTGATCCAGTTGAGGCCGAGGGAGAGTTTCATCAGCACGACGGCATGATGACGGTGATGATGAAGTTACCGACGCAGGGCTTCGCCTAAGCACTACAACGATATGACCGAGGTGTAATCCTGTGGAGGGGGCACCGCACACGGCTAAACAATCAACTTGTGTGTCTTTGGGGTGCCCCCTCCCCCATATATAAAGGGGGGAGGAGGAGAGGGCCGGCCCTCATAGGGCGCGCCCAAGGGGGGGGAGTCCTACTCTTAGTAGGAGTAGGTTTCCCCATTTCCTAGTTGGAGTAGGAGAAGAAGGAAGAGGGAGAGGGAGAGAAGGAAACGGGGGCCGGCTCCCCACCCTAATTCGGATTGGGCTTGGGGGGGTGCCCTCCACCTGGCCGCCTCCTCCTCTCTTCCACTAAGGCCCAATAAGGCCCATTGACTCCCCGGGGGGTTCCGGTAACCTCCCGGTACTCCGGAAAACGCCCAAACTCATCTGGAACCATTCCGGTGTCCAAACATAGCATTCCAATATATCGATCTTTATGCCTCGACTATTTCGAGACTCCTCGTCATGTACGTGATCACATCCGGGACTCCGAACTGCCTTTGGTACATCAAAACACATAAACTCATAATACCAATTGTCATTGAATGTTAAGCATGCGGACCCTATGAGTTTGAGAACTATGTAGACATGACCGAGACTCATCTCCGGTCAATAACCAATAGCGGAATCTGGATGCTCATATTAGTTCCTACATATTCTACGAAGATCTTTATCGGTCAAACCGCATAACAACATACGTTGTTCCCTTTGTCATCGGTATGTTACTTGCCCGAGATTCGATCGTCGGTATGTCAATACCTAGTTCAATCTCGTTACCAGAAATTCTCTTTACTCGTTCCGTAATGCATCATCCCACAACTAACTCATTAGTCACATTGCTTGCAAGGCTTATAGTGATGTGCATTACCGAGAGGTCCCAGAGATACCTCTGTGATACACGGAGTGACAAATCCTAATCCTGATCTATGCCAACTCAACAAACACCATCAGAGACACCTATAGAGCATCTTTATAGTCACCCAGTTATGTTGTGACGTTTGATATCACACTAAGTGTTCCTCTGGTATTCGGGAGTTGCAAAATCTCATAGTCATAGGAACATGTATAAGTTATGGAGAAAGCAATAGCAATAAACTAAACGATCATAGTGCTAAGCTAAAGGATGGGTCAAGTCAATCACATCATTCTCTAATGATGTTCCCATTCATCAAATGACAACTCATGTCTATGGTTAGGAAACTTAACCATCTTTGATTAACGAGCTAGTCAAGTAGAAGCATACTAGTGACACTCTGTTTGTCTATGTATTCACACATGTACTAAGTTTCCGGTTAATATAATTCTAGCATGAATAATAAACATTTATCATGATATCAGGAAATATAAATAACAACTTTATTATTGCCTCTAGGGCATATTTCCTTGAGTCTCCCACTTGCACTAGAGTCAATAATCTAGATTACATTGTAATGATTCTAACACCCATGGAGTCTTAGTGCTGATCATGTTTTTCTCTTGAGAGAGGCTTAGTCAATGGGTCTGCAACATTCATAACCGTATGTATCTTGCAAATCTCTATGTCTCCCTCCTTGACTTGATCGCGGATGGAATTGAAGCGTCTCTTTATGTGCTTGGTTCTCTTGTGAAATCTGGATTCCTTTGCCAAGGCAATTGCACCAGTATTGTCACAAAAAAATTTCATTGGACCCGATGCACTAGGTATGACACCTAGATCGGATATGAACTCCTTCATCCAGACTCCTTCATTTGCTGGTTCCAAAGAAGCTATGTACGACGCTTCGCACGTAGATCCCTCCATGACGCTCTGCTTGGAACTGCACCAACTGACAGCTCCACCATTCAATGAAAATATGTATCCGGTTTGTGACTTAGAGTCATCCAGATCAGTGTCAAAGCTTGCATCGACGTAACCATTTCCGATGAGCTCTTTGTCACCTCCATATACAAGAAACATATCCTTAGTCCTTTTCAGGTATTTCAGGATGTTCTTGACCGCTGTCCAGTGATCCACTCCTGGATTACTTTGGTACCTCCCTTCTAAGCTAATAGCAAGGCACACATTAGGTCTGGTACACAACATTGCATACATAATAGAACCTATGGCTGAAGCATAGGGAATGGCTTTCATTTTCTCTCTATCTTCTACAGTGGTCGGGCATTGATCTGACTCAACTTCACACCTTGTAACACATGCAAGAACCCTTTCTTTGCTTGATCCATTTTGAACTTCTTCAAAACTTTATCAAGGTATGTGCTTTGTGAAAGTCCAATTAAGCGTCTTGATCTATCTCTATATATCTTGATGCCCAATATATAAGTAGCTTCACCGAGGTCTTTCATTGAAAAATTCTTATTCAAGTATCCTTTTATGCTATTCATAAATTCAGTATCATTTCTGATTAACAATATGTCATCCACATATAATATCAGAAATGCTACAGAGCTCCCTCTCACTTTCTTGTAAATACAGGGTTCTCCAAAAGTCTGTATAAAACCATATGCTTTGATCGCACTATCAAAACATATATTCCAACTCCGAGATGCTTGCACCAGTCCATAAATGGATCGCTGGAGCTAAGACACTTTGTTAGCACCTTTTGGATCGATAAAACCTTCGGGTTGCATTATATACGACTCTTCTTTAAGATATCCATTAAGGAATGCAGTTTTGACATCCATTAGCCAAATTTCATAATCATAAAATGCGGCAATTGCTAACATGATTCAGACGGACTTAAGCATCTCCACGGGTGAGAAGGTCTGATCATAGTCAAGTCCTTGAACTTGTCGAAAACCTTTCGCAACAAGTTGAGCTTTCTAGACAGTATAACATTACCGTCGGCGTCAGTCTTATTCTTGAAGATCCATTTATTCTCTATGGCTTGACGATCATCGGGCAAGTCAACCAAAGTCCATAATTTGTTCTCATACATGGATCCCATCTTAGATTTCATGGCCTCAAGCAATTTTGCGGAATCTGGGCTCATCATCGCTTCCTCATAGTTCGTAGGTTCGTCATGGTCAAGTAACATGACTTCCAGGACAGTATTACCGTACCACTCTAGAGTGGATCTTACTCTGGTTGACCTACGAGGTTCGGTAGTAACTTGATCAGTAGTTTCATGATGATCATCATTAGCTTCCTCAATAATTAGTGTAGGAATCACTAGAATTGATTTCTGTGGTGAACTACTTTCCAATAAGGGAGCAGGTACAATTACCTCATCAAGTTCTACTTTCCTCACACTCACTTCTTTCGAGAGAAACTCCTTCTCTAGAAAGGATCCATTCTTAGCAACGGAAATCTTGCCTTCGGATCTGTGATAGAAGGTGTACCCAATAGTCTATTTTGGGTATCCTATGAAGACACATTTCTCCTATTTGGGTTCAAGCTTATCATGTTGAAGCTTTTTCACATAAGCATCGCAGCCCCAAACTTTAAGAAACGACAACTTGGGTTTCTTGCCAAACCACAATTTATAAGGTGTCGTCTCAACGAATTTAAATGGTGCCCTATTTAACGTGAATGCAACCGTCTCTAAAGCATAACGCCAAAACGATAGCGGTAAATCTGTGAGAGACATCATAGATCGCACCATATCTAATAAAGTGCGGTTACGACGTTCGGGCACACCATTACACTATGGTGTTCCAGGTGGCGTGAGTTGTGAAACTATTCCGCATTGTTTCAGATGAAGACCAAACTCGCAACTCAAATATTCTCCTCGATGATCAGATCGTAGAAACTTTATTTTCTTGTTACGATGATTTTCCACTTCACTCTGAAATTCTTTGAACTTTTCAAATGTTTCAGACTTATATTTCATCAAGTAGATATACCCATATCTGCTCAAATCATCTGTGAAGGTCAGAAAATAACGATACCCGCCACGAGCATCAACACTCATCGGACCGCATACATCAGTATGTATTATTTCCAGTAAGTCTGTTGCTTCTTCCATTGTTCGGGAGAACGGAGTCTTAGTCATCTTGCCCATGAGGCATTGATAACCCACAAGTATAGGGGATCGCAATAGTTTTCGAGGGTAGAGTATTCAACCCAAATTTATTGATTCGACACAAGGGAAGCCAAAGAATATTGTCAAGTATTAGCAGCTGAGTTGTCAATTCAACCACACCTGGAATCTTAATATCTGCAGCAAAGTATTTAGTAGCAAAGTAATATGATAGTAGTGGTAACGGTAGCAAAAGGTAACAGTAGCAAAAGTAATATTTTTGGTGTTTTATAGTGATGATAACAATAGCAACGAAAAAGTAAATAAGCGAAGAACAATATATGGAAAGCTCGTAGGCAATGGATCAGTGATAGAGAATTATGCCGGATGTGGTTCATCATGTAACAGTCATAACCTAGGGTGACACAGAACTAGCTCCAATTCATCAATGTAATGTAGGCATGTATTCCGAATATAGTCATACATGCTTATGGAAAAGAACATGCATGACATCTTTTGTCCTACCATCCCGTGGCAGCGAGGTCCTAGTGGAAACTAAGGGATATTAAGGCCTCCTTTCAACAGAGTACCGGGCCAAAGCATTAGCACATAGTGAATACATGAAGTCCTCAAACTACGGTCATCACCGGGAGTGGGCCCGATTATTGTCACTTCGGGGTTGCCGGATCATAACACATAGTAGGTGACTATAGACTTGCAAGATAGGATCAAGAACTCACATATATTCATGAAAACATAATAGGTTCAGATCTGAAATCATGGCACTCGGGCCCTAGTGACAAGCATTAAGCATAGCAAAGTCATAGCAACATCAATCTCAGAACATAGTGGATACTAGGGATCAAACCCTAACAAAACTAACTCGATTACATGATAAATCTCATCCAACCCATCACCGTCCAGCAAGCCTATGATGGAATTACTCACGCACGGCGGTGAGCATCGTGAAATTGGTGATGGAGGAAGGTTGATGATGACGATGGCCACGGATTCCCCTCTTCGGAGCCCCGAACGGACTCAAGATCAGCCCTCCCGAGAGAGTTTAGGGCTTGGCGGCGGCTCCGTATCGTAAAATGCGATGAATCCTTCTTCTTTATTTTTTTCTCCCCAAACACGAATATATGGAGTCGGAGTTGAGGTCGGTGGAGCTCCAGGGGGCCCACGAGGCAGGGGGCGCGCACAGGGGGGCAGGCGCGCCCCCACCCTCATGGCTAGGGTGTGGGCCCCTGGCCTTGATTCTTTGCCAGTATTTTTTATTATTTCCAAAAATAATATCCGTGGAGTTTTAGGTCATTCCGAGAACTTTTGTTTCTGCACATAAATAACACCATGGCAATTATGCTGAAAACAGCGTCAGTCCGGGTTAGTTCCATTCAAATCATGTAAGTTAGAGTCCAAAACAAGTTCAAAAGTGTTTGGAAAAGTAGATACGACGGATACGTATCAACTCCCCCAAGCTTAAACCTTTGCTTGTCCTCAAACAATTCAATTGACAAACTGAAAGTGATAAAGAAAAACGTTTACAAACTCTGTTTGCTCTTGTTGTTGTAAATATGTAAAGCCAGCATTCAAGTTTTCAGCAAAGATTATGAACTAACCATATTCACAATAACTCTTAGGCCTCATGTTTACTCATATCAATGGCATAATTAACTAGCGAGCAATAATAATAAATCTCGGAAGACAACACTTTCTCAAAACAATCATAATATGATATAACAAGATGGTATCTCGCTAGCCCTTTCTGAGACCGCAAAACATAAATGCAGAGCGCCTTCAAAGATCAAGGACTGACTAGACATTGTAATTCATGGTAAAAGAGATCCAGTCAAGTCATACTCAATATAAACTAACAGTAATGAATGCAAATGACAGCGGTGCTCTCCAACTGGTGCTTTTTAATAAGAGGATGATGACTCAACATAAAAGTAAATAGATAGGCCCTTCGCAGAGGGAAGAAGGGATTTGTAGAGGTGCCAGAGCTCGATTTTGAAATAGAGGTGAATAATATTTTGAGTGGTATACTTTCATTGTCAACATAACAACCAAGAGATGGCGATATCTTCCATGCTACACACATTATAGGCGGTTCCCAAACAGAATGGTAAAGTTTATACTCCCCCTCCACCAACAAGCATCAATCCATGGCTTTCTCAAAACAACGAGTGCCTCCAACTAACAACAGTCCCAGGGGGAGTTTTGTTTGCAATTATTTTGATTTGATTTGCCTAAAGCATGGGACTGGGCATCCCGGCGACCATCCATTTTCTCGTGAGTGAGGAGTGGAGTCCACTCCTCTTGAGAATAACCCACATAACATGGAAGATACAGACAACCCTAGTTGATACATGAGCTATTCGAGCATACAAAACAGAATGTTTATTTGAATGTTTAGAGTTTGGCACATACACATTTACATGGAACGACAGGTAGATATCGTATATAGGTAGGTATGGTGGACTCATATGGAATAACTTTGGGGTTCATGGGATTGGATGCACAAGCAGTATTCCCACTTAATACAGGTGAAGGCTAGAAAAAGACTGGGAAGCGACCAGCTAGAGAGCGACAACAGTCATGAACATGCATTAAAATTAATCAACACCGAATGCAAGCATGAGTAGGATATAATGCACCATGAACATAAATATCATAGAGGCTATGTTGATTTTGTTTCAACTACATGCATGAACATGTGCCAAGTCAAGCCACTCGAATCGTTCAAAAGAGGATACCACCCTATCATACCACATCACAACCATTTTAATAGCACGTTGGCATGCAAGGTAAACCATTATAAGCTCCTAGCTAATTAAGCATGGCATAAGCAACTATAATCTCTAATTGTCATTGCAAACATGTTTATTCATAATAGGCTGAATCGGGAATGATGAACTAATCATATTTACAAAAACAAAAGAGGTCGAGTTCATACCAGCTTCTCCCATCTCAATCAGTCCCTCATATATCGTCATGATTGCCTTTCACTTGCAAGACCGAATGATGTGAATAACAATAACCGTGCACGTGCATTGGACTAAGCTGGAATCTGCAAGCATTCAATAAAAAGGAGAAGACAAGGCAATATGGGCTCTTTTGTCAGATCAACAATAATGCATATAAGAGCCACTTTAACAGTTTAATTAAGGTCTTCTCCTATCGACCCCCAAAGAAAAGAAATAAAACTATTTACACGGGAAAACTCCCAACAAGCAAAAGAAGAACAGGAAATCTTTTTGGGTTTTCTTTTTAATTACTACTACAAGCATAGAAATTAGAGCTAGCTAATAGCTACAACTATTTTTTGGTTTTTCTTATGGTTTATCAAACACACAAGAAGAAAGCATGAAAAGAAAATAAATTAGCATGGATATTACAATGAAAAAGTATGAGAACCGACAACTAGCAATGAGTGTGTGAACATGAATGTAATGTCGGTGGGAAATACGTACTCCCCCAAGCTTAGGCTTTTGGCCTAAGTTGGTCTAATGCCACAGATGGCCTAGCGGATATCCAAAGTTGTAGTTGGGGTCGTACTGAGATGTAGCAGTCATTGCATCGTGGGCTGCAGCTTGGAGGCGAGCTATCTTAGCCCTCCTATTGTACTCTGCTGCCTCCTCTCTAGTTATAAAATGTCTCCCTTTTGCCTGAAAGTCAAAGAAAGTAGAAGCAGGGAGAGCGACGTGATGGGTGTGTCGTCTGCCAAAGATTAGTTGGTATTGGAGGAACTGAGCATTCCTCTCAACAAAATGATGACGAACCATAGCCTCATAATCCAAATAAGCAGGTGGCAACTCAATATCATCCTCACGTATGGTTATACCAAGAAAATTAGCTATACAGGTTGCATAAATTCCACCAAAGAAATCTCCATTAAATCTATTATGGTGCAACCTACGTGCAACAATGGCTCCCAAATTATAAGATTTATCTCCTAACGCAGCACTCCTAAGAATACTGAGGTCAGGGACACACATATGGCATGCTTCATCTTTACCATTTATGCACCTACCTATGAAGAGAGAAAAATAATGTATAGCAGGAAAATGAATGCCCCCTATGGTAGCTTGTGCTATATCTCTAGATTCCCCCACAGTTATACTAGCAAGAAAATCTCTAAATTCATATTTGCGAGGTTCACTAGCACTACCCCATTGTGGAAGTTTGCAAGCAGTGGTAAATTCCTCTAAGTCCATAGTATAAGAATTTTCATAAAGATCAAACATGACAGTTTGAGAATTGCGTGAAGATGAAAATTCAAACCTCCTCACAAAGGAACTAGTGAGATAGTGGTACCGACGGCACTTTTCTGCCTCGAAGCTCACAAGATCAGTGTTATGCAAATATGCGTTAAATTCTTCCTTAATTCCTGCTCAATCCATGAAGTCCTCTGAAGGCCATTCACAAGGCCGCACTGGAGCGTCCCTTGGTGGCTCATCATCAGCATCGCGCATTGCAAGCCTGGGTCCTTGTTTCCTTGAAGAACCACCTTGGTACATTTTCCTAAGCATATTTTTTGCTCTAAAAAATTTCTGAAAATTTTAGTAACTTCAAATAAAAGTAAACCAAACTCAACAAAAGTGATAGCAACTACTCCTACAAGTGCCTAGAGCATATATCATGCATTAGAACTACTTGGAACCATATAAATTTGACATGCAAGCTCAAGAACATGGTTACCTAGGTAGAACAAATTTGCAATGAATAAATCACTAGAACTAAAACTAATTGGACCAATGGAGGAGTCACATACCAAGGAACAATCCTCCAAAGCACTTTTGTGAGAGGTGCTTTGAGCTAGGAGATCAAAAATCACAGTAAAATGAGCTAGAACTCGTGCTTGAGTTGGATGGTGATTTTTTTGGGAGGAAGAAGAAGTGTGTGGGTGCAGAATAAGTGGAGGGGAGCCACTGTGGGCCCACAAGGCAGGGGGCGCGCCCAGGGGGTGGGCGCGCCGTGGACCCTCGTGGCCAGGTGCTTGCTCCCCCTGCTGTGTTCTCAGTGCCAGATATTCTTAAATATTCTAGAAAAAATCATATTTTAATTTAGGGCATTTGGAGAACTTTTATTTTCAGGGTATTTTTATATTGCACGGATAATTCAGAAAACAGACAGAAATTACTATTTTTGCTTTATTTAATATAAATAACAGAAAGTAAAAAGAGGGTACAGAGAGTTGTGTTTTCTAAATCCATCCATCTCATGCTCATAAAAAGGAATCCACTAACAAGGTTGATCAGGTCTTGTTAACAAACTCATTCCGAATAACATGGAACCGAAGAATTTTCGAATAACACTAGGTTGCCTCAACGGGGATATGCACATCCCCAACAATAATAATATCATATTTCTTCTTGATAGTAGGAAGAGGAAATTCAAAACCTCCAAAAATAATCGATGGAATTTTTCCAATAGAATTGATACTGTGGACTTGAGGTTGTTTCCTCGGAAAGTGTACCTTATGCTCATTACCATTAACATGAAATGTGACATTGCCCTTGTTGCAATCAATAACAGCCCCTGCAGTATTCAAAAAGGGTCTTCCAAGAATAATAGACATACTATCGTCCTCGGGAATATCAAGAATAACAAAGTCCGTTAAAATAGTAACGTTTGCAACCATAACAGGCACATCCTCACAAATACCGACAGGTATAGCAGTTGATTTATTAGCCATTTGCAAATATATTTCAGTAGGTGTCAACCTATTCAAATCAAGTCTACGATATAAAGAGAGAGGCATAACACTAACACCGGCTCCAGGATCACGTAAAGCAGTTCTAACATAGTTTCTTTTAATGGAGCATGGTATAGTTGGTACTCCGGGATGTCCTAGTTTCTTAGGTATTCCACCTTTAAAAGTATAATTAGCAAGCATGGTGGAAATTTCAGCTTCCGGTATCTTTCTTTTATTAGTAACAATATCTTTCATATACTTAGCATAAGGATTCATTTTAAGCATATCAGTCAAACGCATACACAAAAAGATAGGTCTAATCATTTCAGCAAAGCGCTCAAAATCCTCATCATCCGTTTTCTTGGATGGCTCAGGAGGAAAAGGCATGGGTTTCTAAACCCATGGTTCTCTTTCTTTACCGTGCTTCCTAGCAACAAAGTCTCTTTTATCATAACATTGATTCTTTGATTGTGGGTTATCAAGATCAACAACAGGTTCAATTTCTATATCATTATCATTACTAGGTTGAGTATCAACATGAACATTATCATTAACATTATCACTAGTTTCATGTTCATTACCAGATTGTGTTTCAGGATCAGAAATAGAGATATCATTGGGATTCTCAGGTGTGTGAACAACAGGTTCACTAGAAGCATGCAAAGTCCTATCATTTTTCTTTTTCTTCCTCTTAGAAGGACTAGGTGCATCAATATCATTTCTCTGAGAATCTTGCTCAATTCTCTTAGGATGGACCTTAGGATACAAAGGTACCTGGGTCATTTTACTACCTCTAGTCATAACTCTAACAATATTATCATTCTTCTTACTATTCAATTCATTGAGCACATCATTTTGAGCTTTAAGTACTTGTTCTACTTGAGTAGTAACCATAGAAGCATGTTTACTAATGAGTTTAAGTTCACCTTTAACTCTAGACATATAATCACCCAACTGTTCAATCATATAAGCATTTTGTTTCAATTGTCTACCAAAATAAGCATTGAAGTCTTCTTGCTTAACCATAAAGTTATCAAACTCATCAAACATTGGCTAGCAAACTTAGTAGGAGGGATTTCAGCTTTATCATATCTATAGAGACAATTTACCTTTACTACCTATGTCGGGTTATCAAGACCATGTGTTTCTTCAATAGGTGGTAAATTAAGACCATGCATTTCTTCAATAGGAGGTAAATTCTTAACATCTTCAGCTTTAATACCCTTTTCTTTCATAGATTTCTTTGCCTCTTGCATATCTTCAGGACTGAGAAATAGAACACCTCTTTTCTTCGGAGTTGGTTTAGGAATAGGCTCAGGAGCTAGCTCAGGAAGTGTCCAATTATTTTCATTTGTAAACATATTATTCAATAGAATTTCAGCTTCATCCGGTGTTCTTTCCTTGAAAACAGAACTAGCACAATTATCCATGTAATCTCTAGAAGCATCGGTTAGTCCATTATAAAAGATATCAAGTATTTCATTTTTCTTAAGAGGATGATCAGGCAAATCATTAAGTAATTGGAGAAGCCTCCCCCAAGCTTGTGAGAGACTCTCTTCTTCAATTTGCACAAAATTATATATATCCCTTAAGGCAGCTTGTTCCTTATGAGCAGGGAAATATTTAGCAGAGAAGTAATAAATCATATCTTGGGGACTACGCACACAACCAGTATCAAGAGAATTAAACCATATCTTAGCATGACCCTTTAATGAGAACGGAAATATTTTAAGGATATAAAAGTAGCGAGTTCTCTCATCATTAGTGAACAGGGTGGCTATATCATTTAATTTAGTAAGATGTGCCACAATAGTTTCAGATTCATAACCATAAAAAGGATCAGATTCAACCAAAGTAATTATATCAGGATCGATAGAGAATTCATAGTCCTTATCAGTAACAAAGATAGGTGAAGTAGCATAAGCAGGATCATATTTCATTCTAGCATTCAGAGTTTTTTTGTTTAAGCTTAGCTAATAATTTCTTAAGATCACTTCTATCATTGCAAGCAAGAAAGTCTCTTTTAGTTTCTTCATCCATAACATAGCCCTCAGGCACAACAGGTAATTCATATTTATTAGGAGAGCCTTCATCATCACTTTCATCAATATTATCAGTTTCAATAATTTCATTCTCTCTAGCCCTAGCAAGTTGTTCATCAAGAAATTCACCAAGTGGCAAAGTAGTATCTAGCATAGAAGTAGTTTCATCATAAGTATCATGCATAGATGAAGTGGCATCATAAAAAATATGCAACATATCAGAATTAATAGCAGAAGCAGGTTTAGGTGTCGCAAGCTTACTCAAAACAGAAGGTGAATCAAGTGCAGAGCTAGATGGCAGTTCCTTACCTGCCCTCGTAGTTGAGGGATAAATTTTTGTTTTCGCGTCTTTCAAGTTCTTCATAGTGACCAGTAGATATAAATCCCAAGTGACTCAAAGAATAGAGCTATGCTCCCCGGCAATGGCGCCAGAAAATAGTCTTGATAACCCACCAGTATAGGGGATCACAACAGTTTTCGAGGGTAGAGTATTCAACCCAAATTTATTGATTCTACACAAGGGGAGCCAAAGAATATTCTCAAGTATTAGCAGTTGAGTTATCAATTCAACCACACCTGGAAACTTAATATCTGCAGCAAAGTGTTTAGTAGCAAAGTAATATCATAGTAGTGGTAACTGTAGCAAAGGGTAACGGTAGCAAAAGTAATATTTTTTGTGTTTTATAGTGATGATAACAATAGCAACAGAAAAGTACATTGTAACATCCCAAATTTTCAATTTGGAATGTTATACATAGATCATTCATGCATATTATATTTTATTGCATTTCGTTTCGCGAATCCTCGAAATCCTAAGCAACTCAAGGACCCTCGGAGAGAGTTGGGGATTTCCCTGTTTTCATATTTGAGTTTTATCAAATATTGAAACGAGGATTTTTGGTTTTAATTATTTTTCTCTCCAAAAGTATTTCATATTAAAATATATGAGAGGAGATAATATGACTTCTCCAAAATAAATGTAAGATTGGAGAAAAATATTAAAATCAAATATTTGATTTTATTCGGAGTTTATTGCTATTTTATTTGAATTAGAAAAATTGCATGTTTTTCAAAGTTGCATTTTAGGGCCAAGAAAATGTTCATCTTGTTCTAAATATTTTATTTAGATGGTGAAAATTTGTTTTGGAATTTTTAGAATTTTATTTTATTTTCTAGGACTTATTTGGTTTCGGTGAAATTATTAAAAAAACGCAGCGCCCGACAGGGCTGAGGCCCAGCCGAGCCAGGCCGCTGGCCCACCTCCCCGCGCCGCTTTCTCCCACCTGGAGACCGCGCCTGCCGCCGCCGCACGCCATGGCCGAGTCGGCCACGACACCGTCCCCTTCCCCAAGCCACGCCACCCCCCTCTTATAACCGACCTAGCCCCCCCCCCCCTGGAGCCCTGAAGCCGCGCCGCCGCCGCCCGCCGCCCGCCGCTGCTGCCGCACGCCGCCGCCGCTCGCCGCTTCCGCCGCCCCGCCGCCGCATGCTGCACCCCACCACCCCACCTCGCCGCCCCGCCGCGGAAGCCGCCAGAGGTATACGCCGCCGCCGCCGCTCGTTCGGTTTAAAAAAACGATCCGGTTTTTTTAGAAACCCTAGTTCGTTTTTTAGATCGGTTCGCCGGTCTTTCTCATTTTAGTTACTTTGCGGACGTTCATCCGTACGTTCGTCTTAACGAACGGCTTTTGCTCATTAGTTACAAACAACAAACGTTCATTCATTAGCCTGTTCATCAGTTTTCTTTTTCTCGGATTTTCCGCGTTTATTTTCAATCGCGATTTCTGATCCGATTTTTGTTTCAGTTTATCTTTTCGCTCGTTTATCGGAATCAGGCGATTCAAGCGCCTAGATCTTCATCTCAAAACCATCTTTCCGTTTAATCAACTTGAACATGATTTTGGTACTGCAAAATTTGACCTTAGTCCAGATTAGTAAACAGATCTTGTTTCTTTCGCAGTTTGAGTTTCGTTGCTCTGTTTGATTTGATTATTTTCGCAAACCGGAGTTCTTAATTTGAACTTTCTGGTTAGATCTTCTTATTTGAGATTTACCCGTGTTTCTTTGTTTGATTGCTTATGTATGCTATTGTTTGTTTGTGATAGAACACCCGGAGTGCGAAGCGTGCTACCACGAGTCCCTAGGTTTTGCGGATCATTACCAAGGCAAGTAACACTTTGATCATACCCTTTACCACCTAGTTTTTTATGCATTAGCTGAAGGAAATATGCCCTAGAGGCAATAATAAAGTTATTATTTATTTCCTTATATCATGATAAATGTTTATTATTCATGCTAGAATTGTATTAACCGGAAACATAATACATGTGTGAATACATAGACAAACAGAGTGTCACTAGTATGCCTCTACTAGACTAGCTCATTAATCAAAGATGGTTATGTTTCCTAACCATGAACAAAGAGTTGTTATTTGATTAACGAGGTCACATCATTAGTTGAATGATCTGATTGACATGACCCATTCCATTAGCTTAGCACCCGATCGTTTAGTATGTTGCTATTGCTTTCTTCATGACTTATACATGTTCCTATGACTATGAGATTATGCAACTCCCGTTTGCCGGAGGAACACTTTGGGTGCTACCAAACGTCACAATGTAACTGGGTGATTATAAAGGAGCATTACAGGTGTCTCCAAAGGTAGATGTTGGGTTGGCGTATTTCGAGATTAGGATTTGTCACTCCGATTGTCGGAGAGGTATCTCTGGGCCCTCTCGGTAATGCACATCACTTAAGCCTTGCAAGCATTGCAACTAATGAGTTAGTTGTGGGATGATATATTACAGAACGAGTAAAGAGACTTGCCGGTAACGAGATTGAACTAGGTATTGGATACCGACGATCGAATCTCGGGCAAGTAACATACCGATGACAAAGGGAACAACGTATGTTGTTATGCGGTCTGACCGATAAAGATCTTCGTAGAATATGTAGGAGCCAATATGGGCATCCAGGTCCCGCTATTGGTTATTGACCGGAGACGTGTCTCGGTCATGTCTACATTGTTCTTGAACCGTAGGGTCCGCACGCTTAAGGTTTCGATGACAGTTATATTATGAGTTTATGAGTTTTGATGTACCGAAGGAGTTGGAGTCCCAGATGAGATCGGGGACATGACGAGGAGTCTCGAAATGGTCGAGACGTAAAGATTGATATATTGGAAGCCTATGTTTGGACATCGGAAGTGTTCCGGGTGAAATCGGGATTTTACCGGATTACCGGGAGGGTTACCGGAACCCCCCGGGAGCCAAATGGGCCAACATGGGCCTTAGTGGAAAGGTGAGAGGGCAGCCCACATAGGGCTGCGCCTCCCCCCTCTCCCTAGTCCTATTAGGACTAGGAGAGGGGCCGGCCACCTCTCTCTTTCACTTCCCACTTGAGGAAACCTAGTTGGACTAGGATTGGAGGGGGGAGTCCTACTACCGGTAGGAGTAGGACTCCTCCTGCGCCTCCCACCTTGGCCGGCCAGCCCCTCCCCTTGAAACCTTTATATACAGGGGCAGGGGGCACCTCTAGACACACAAGTTGATCCTTGAGATCGTTCCTTAGCCGTGTGCGGTGCCCCTGCCACCAAATTCCACCTCGATCATACCGTTGCAGTGTTTAGGCGAAGCCCTGCGTCGGTAGTACATCAAGATCGTCACCATGCCGTCGTGCTGACGGAACTCTTCCTCGACGCTTTGCTGGATCGGAGCCCGAGGATCGTCATCGAGCTGAACATGTGCTAAGAACTCGGAGGTGCCGGAGTAACGGTGCTTGGATCGGTCGGATCGGGAAGAAGACGTACGACTACTTCCTCTACGTTGTGTGATCGCTTCCGCAGTTGGTCTGCGTTGGTACGTAGACAACACTCTCCCCCTCATTGCTATGCATCACCATGATCTTGTGTGTGCGTAGGAAAATTTTGAAATTACTACGTTCCCCAACATTAGCTCCAATCCTCAAACATTGCATGATTAGGATGTGATTAACATGTGGGTTGGGAAGTAGTTGATGAGGTAGAACCTATTAACCTGTTATATTCAAACCTTGGGAGTTACTTCTACATATTGCTTATATTGCTATGCTATGCTCGTAGACGTGGTTTGGGTGAGTGAAATCCATGACAGATGTGAGATTGTTAATTAATGGGTCAACTTAAGGTGGCAACTTGAATACACATCTGGGTGGATTGTTTGTTGGGCACCTGGGGAATCCAGTGTTGTCCTAGGATATCCCGGAGTACCCCTGTGATAATCCTATGGTCCGCCACCTAGGCTCAAAGGGAACTGAGATATTTTAATACTAGAAACTTCCGTGTGCATCCACAAGCTATTATGGGCTATAGCATTGTTTGGTTAGTTGCGCGAAGCTCCCGAAGAGGTGGATCAGCAGGTAGAGGGATGTAGGTTGGTATCGTCTGCCCGGAGTAAGGGGTTAATGCTTTTGAAAGACTGTGTCTCGGTCATCTGATTCTCAAACATCATGTAGTGCGAGAAATCCAACGGAGGAGATCGAGTCTTGTGGGGAAAAGTGCGCAAACCTCTGCAGAGTGTATAAACTAATCATGGTTAGCCGTGTCCCCGATTATGGACATCTTGAGTATCTAGTACTTGGAGTATCCTAAGTATCTCATCACTATTAAATAATATTGTTGGGTTGTTAATTAATTTAATTGGGATTGAGTTGGAGGAACCTTCTCAATGATGTTTCAACTACCATGATAGTTAAATAAAATCTATTCCTTTGTTGTAGGGAAAAATTGGCTTTTTGCAGAAACTATAACCATAGAGCTTTCCGCCAGCAAAATATGCATGTAGTGATAACACTATTCTGTTCTTGCTCTACTGTGTTATTTTGCCAGCATATTCCATGTGTTGACCCATTTTTGGGCTGCAACGTATTATGTTGCAGACTTTTCAGACGAGGAGTAAGGTTCGTTAGGTCATTGCCATGCAGCTTAGCTATGCCGTTGGAGTTGATGGACTCACTTTATCTTCCAAGCCTTCCGCTGTTATCGTATTAGATGGCCTTAAGCCATATTTATTGTAATAAGTTCTCTTTTGAGACATTCGATGTAATAAGTGTGTGATTGCTACTCTGTTATAAATCCTCGAGTACTGTGTGTTGGCATTACCGATCCAGGGATTACACTGAAGCACAGAGACTTGACCGTTTGAGGACGGGTCGCTACAAGATGGTATCAGAGCACACACTGAGTGTAGGACATGACCACTAAGCTAAAGCCCTAGATCACTATTCTCTTCTCATTTCTGACTCCTCTCCATTTTCTACTATTTAGGATGGCGGACACAAGGAACAAGTTTGCACAACCGGATGAAGACGCCCCCTTTAGACGACACTTGAAGGAAGTCACTAGGTACCTGAACTTTGGAATACCAAGCTTCACCGGGACTTACAATGCCACCTTACCAGAAGAGGAGCGATGGATGATTCAAGTTCAAGTTCCAGGAACGACATTCACGCCAACCACTAAGCCCGTAGAGTTTTCCTTCGATGCACCAACCTGGAGTCTAGGAAAGAGTATGGCAGCTCACATCACCATGGGACGCATTGGAGAAGTTTATCATAAGGATCTTAACGATACTATCTATCAGATTTGTGGGCGCCGAGATGAGCAATGGGAGATGATCAGCACCAGGAAGGATAGATCAATTGCAGCTTCCATCCAGGAGTTAAACCAACACATTCGTCGCCAGGAGAACCAGATGTGTGCAGGAATGATAGACCTGAAGAAGGCGATGACTAGGATCACGGAACTGGAGGAAGAACTCAAGGCTATTAATGAAGATTTTGAGGAGGGAATCGTCGTACTAGTGGAGAAGAATGACGATCTGGAAAGGAAGCTAGGAGATTCATGGGAGACCCCGCACCAGGAGGAGAAGACGAAGAACCCAAGGAGATTCGCCCAGAGGAATACACTATCATCAACGACACCGACACGACCCCCGACGACAGCGATGATGACTATGAAGATGAAGCTGGAGCAGACATCATGGAGTCTTCAACCGAGGAATATTTTTAGTAGACCACCACATCAGTAGTAGTATTCCACCATGTATATAATATAGTCCGAGCACTTTTGTAACGATGGTTAGATCGATTGTATGCCCTTGCTTGATTGATTGAGTGAAATGATTGTGTTTGTCTGATGTGCACATTGGTAGTGTTTTCTCATTAGACCTCATTCTATTCTAATCTCTCCCCTCCAAACCCATTAGATGCCTCCGAGATGTGACCTCGGATTTACTTTCCCACCGGAGCTCACTCAGTTGATCCAGCAGCAGAATACCCTGATGCAGTTGTTAGTTTAGCACCAAGGCAACAACAACAACAACAATCCACCGCCACCACCACCAGTTGATAACTTAGCCCGTTTTCTGAGGTTGCAGCCACCGGTGTTTTCCAGTAGCACCGAGCCGATAGTGGCAGATGATTGGCTCCACCGGATTGGAAGGGAGTTAACCACTGCAGGATGTACAGATGCTGAGAAGGTGCGTTTTGTCGCACATCAGTTGGATGGACCAGCAGCCTCATGGTGGGAGAATTACACTGTCACCTACCCTATAGCCACTGTTACATGGGATCAGTTTCAGCAAGCTTTCCGTACAGCCCATGTCTCAACTGGAGCTATGAGTATGAAGAAGCGTGAGTTTCGCAACTTAGGCCAGGGGAACCATACTGTGGCTCAGTACGCGGATGAGTTTAGCATGTTATCTCGCTATGCCCCTGATGATGTGGCCACAGATGCCGCATAGCAGGAGAAGTTTATGGAAGGGCTGAATGATGAGATGAGCATGTAGTTGATGGTGGAAACATTCAACAATTACCAGGAGTTGGTAGATAAGGCTCTTATGATTGAAGGGAAGCAGCAGCGGATCGAGAGCCGTAAGAGGAAGTATGGACAAGGAAGGTATAATTTAGGAGTTCAACAGAAACCTCGCTTAACCCCGAACACGGGAGGACTTGTTCATAACCATGGAGGCCACGCCGACAATGGAGGAAGTAACCATAATTATACTGGCCCAAGGAATGGGAATGGGAATGGAGCAAGCAACAATCAGAACCGTTCCAATCCAGCCACACCCGCCAAGAGAGACCTAAGCCACGTTACTTGTTTCAAGTGTGGGAAGACTGGACACTATGCCATGGAGTTCCCTGAAGCGAAGAATGAAAACAGCAATGGGAGCGCTGGAAACAAGCCCAATCCATTCAACAAAGGACAAGTGAACCACGTCAACGTGGAGGAGGTTGAAGAGCAGCCAGGCGCAGTTATTGGTTAAGTATTTTACCGCCCTTGTTCTTTTTGATACTGGTGCATCGCATTCATACATATCAAGGGAATTCGTGGATAAGTTTAAACTACCAACCCAAACCCTTAGGACCCATCTGTTAGTGAGTTCACCTGGAGCAGAGTATATGGCTAGTCGATGGTGCGACCAGATACCCTTAACCATTGGTAGCCATGTTTTTCCGTCCGACCTAATAGTCTTGGAGTCGCAAGGATTGGATGTGATATAAGGCATGGACTGGATGTCAAAATATGGAGGAAGCATTGACTGTGTTAGTAAGTCAATTTGTCTCACCACCCCTAAGGGAAAAAGGATCAAGTATGTATCTAGGCATGCACCAAGGAGTAGCCAAGTGAATACCCTCACGGGAATTGTTCAGGAGGAAGTGCCTGTAGTCAAGGATTACCCGGATGTTTCTCCATAGGAGTTACCAAGCATGCCACCAGATCGAGACATCGAGTTTTTGATAGATCTATTGCCAGGTACCGGGCCTATATCGAAGCGACCATATCAGATGCCCGCAAATGATCTAGAGGAGATTAAGAAACAGATCAAGGAGTTATTGGAGAAAGGTTACATTTGACGGAGCTCATCACCATGGGGAGCCCCAGTGCTTTTGGTCGAGAAGGATAAGTCACTAAGAATGGTTGTTGATTATCGTGTGTTAAATGAGGTGACGATTAAGAACAAATACCCACTACCGATGATCAATGATTTGTTTGACCAGCTGCAAGGAGCCAAGGTGTTTTCGAAGATCAATCTACGATCTGGATATCACCAGCTGAAGATACGAGAGAAGGACATACCAAAGACAGCATTCACCACACGGTACGAGTTGTATGAATATATGGTCATGTTGTTTGGATTGACTAACGCCCCTGCCTATTTCATGAGCATGATGAACAAGGTGTTCATGGAATATTTGGATAAGTTTGTTGTTGTGTTCATTGATGATATAATGGTATACTCGAAGAATGAGGAGGAGCACAAAGAGCATTTGTGTTTAGTTCTCGAGAAACTCAGGGAACATCACTTGTATGCCAAGTTCAGCAAATGTGAGTTTTGGTTGAAGGAAGTCGGATTCCTTGGACATGTTATATCAGGAGAAGGTGTAGCGGTAGATCCCACCAAAGGTTCAGTCAGTCACTGAATGGTTGCACTACAAAAAAAAGACACATCCGTGACATTTTGGGCCAAACATTTTTTTTCTGTCATACATATGACACTTCTATGACGATAATTGTGACAAAACCCGGTATCATCATAGATGTGGTGGGCTCCTACTTCTATGACAAAAAATCATGACAGAAAATGGGCTTTTCGTCCTGGGCGGGCCGGAGACGCAGCTGCATGACATTCTTTGGGCCGTCCATGACGGAAAAAACCGTGGTAGAAGCGAGGGGGAGGAAAATTTCGGGGAGTTCCCGGTTACGGTGGAAGGTCGAGGGCCGAGCGATGCGCGTTTCTCTCTTACACGTATGCGCGTGTGTGCGAGGCATTGGCTCTAACTGAACTCGAGCGAGGCGTTGGGCTCTAACTGAACCCGAGCGATTGCACTGCAGTCTGCAGGCTACGCGTTACTGAACCCGAGCGATTGATCGATGGTTGTTAACTGAACCCGATCGAGCAATTCCTTCGCTACTGCTGCTAACTGAAGCCGATCGATTGGATGAACAGTGAGCATTGCGGTGGGGGGGGGGGGTGGATGAACAGTGAGCGGTGGCGTTGCCTCTGGATGAACAGGACCTCATGGTGTGGAGGGTTGGATGAACAGTAGACGGTGGAGGGGTGCCCGTGGAGGGGTGGTTGAACAGGACCCCGTGGTGTGGAGGGCTGGATGAACAGTAGACGGTGGAGGGGTGCCCGTGGAGGGGTGGTTGAACAGTAGCCGGTGGAGTAGCGCGCGGTGGAGGCTGGATGAATAGGAGCCCGTGGAGGCTGGAGAAGGTCGACGGTAGCCCGTGGAGGCTGTAGGAGATTGACGGTGGAGATGAACAGTATCCCGTGGAGTCCCGTTTTGCGGTACGCCACACCCCTCCCGATGAACAGGACCCCCGTTTCGACCGTAGGAGGCCCATTTCGTCCGTTTTGCGGTACGCCACACCCCTCCCGATCAACAGGACCCCCGTTTCGACCGTAGGAGGTTCGTCTCGTCCGTTTTGCGGTACACCACACCCCTCCCGATCAACAGGACCCCCGTTTCGACTATAGGAGGTCTGTTTCCTCCGTTTTGCGGTACGCCACACCCCTCCCGATCAACAGGACCCCGTTTCGAACGTAGGAGGCCCGTTTCCTCCATTTTGCGGTAAGCCAGGCCTCGTTTCCATCGCCTGTTCCGTCCAAGCCCTCCTGATGAACACGACCACACATTCCATTCTGACCCGGCCGGTTGGCTCCCACGCGTTCCGTTGCCTCCCGATGAACACGACGCATTCCATTGCCTCCCCATGAACACGACGACGACGCTGTTTCTCCATTCCAACCCAGCCATTTACACGAGCCCTGGCCGTACGTATGCGCGAGTAGGCGTTCGAGACCCCGCCCGTATGTACACATATGTGGCCGTATTTTCTTTCTTGCACCCTGGCCGCAGTACGTACGTGTACATGCTATGTGCGCGCCTCTACTAGGACACGTACGCGCCTCTACTACGACACGTGCGCGCCTCTACATCCACCAGTATATATGTACGTACATGTTCGCGACCAGAATGACAATGCTACGTACGCTTCGACCAGGTGGGTCCCGACTGTCAGGCACTTCCTTGCATGCGAAGATGTAGCTGGTGGGTCCTAGCAGTGAGGGGGCGAATCGCTTTTTTCCCGGACGCACTTCCTTGCATGCGATGATGTAGCTTGTGGGTCCCAGCAGTCAGGGGGCGAATCATTTTTTCATGAAATACGGTGGCCCGTCTGGTGGGTCCCCGCTGTCAGGTGGAGGAATAAGTATTTTGCACGTAATAAGGAGGCACTTCCTTGCGGCTGCCGTGGACCCAGCTGTCAGCCTCTACATGTACAGTCCACGTCCGATGGAAGTCGTTCCTTGACCACGTTGACCACGCCGCGCCGAGAGCACCAGGGCGGTGGATGACGGCGAGGCCTAGGAAGGGGACAACGCGGAGCTGGGGAAGACGCGACAGTGGATGCACACGCGAAGAGGAGTACGAGGGTTCACTGGTTCGGCTGCACTGCCGTCGCGCAGAATAACAGGGGGTGTGGGTGAGTGGAGGGATGGCCTGGCCAGCGGTGGGAGTAGTAGGGGGCGGTGAGGCCTCCGCGGCAGCACAATCGTCCATGGGAGGCAGGAGCAGGTGGCACGATCGGCGCTGCTTTGGGCGACTGGAGCAAGAAGACTAGAGGTTGAAGAAGCATGACGACCGTTGGATGGACATCATACGGTCACTGCAGCTAGAATCGTTTATATTGACTAAGTTGAGAAAGCCCTTGGTACTTCAACTTAGTAGGCCCACAGGTCAGCTTCCGAAATGGTGCGCCCCAGATGTCAGGGGGATGAATCATTTTTTGGGCGGGTGAAGCTAGAATATCCGAGATTGAAGAAGAAGCACGGCATCCGTTGGATGGACATCCAACGACCACTGCTGCTAGAACCGTGTGTTGACTATAAGTTGACAAAGCCTTGCATACGCGTCAACTCTGTCTTTTTAGGGGACGTGCCAACTTAGTAAGGCCAGAAGTGTGTGGCAGAGAACTTATAGCCCATTTGAGATTTGTAAGAATGTGTAGCCATTTTTGAATTCTAATGGAATTTACTACAGCCCATTTACAGTTTGTTAAAAGTACAACCCATTTCAACCAACCGTTCAAAACAGAATTCAATAAAATTTCCCACATTTTGATGGGATCCGAAATATTTTTATCCAGAAATTTCTAGTCAGATTAAATACAATTTCAATATAAATTTATATTACGTAAAAATCTAACGAAACATTGCGCTTGCAACAATTAATGAAATTAAAATTTTCAATATCCAAAAATAATATTTTATAAAGTAATCACGTGTTTGGTGCATTTTTTATAGTTACTGCCCAGTTTTTATAATTACATCCCATTTATTATTTCTTAAAGCCCATTTTCTTGTTAAGCCTAATGCATCCCTCCTAGGAAAGATTTGCAGCCTAGCGGGGCGGAGAATAACAACTTGACCTTGCCTGGGTATTCCTAAAAAAAGTATAGCTGGGCTAGCCATTTTCAGCTTGAAAAAAATTAATATCTGGACTGGATATCTGGCCTGGGCTAGACGGGCCACAGCCCGCCCAGTTAATACCTGCAACAATGTTTTCGTTGTTGTTCAGAGGAGAAAAATTAATATTTGGGGTAAACATCGAAAAACTCTACAGTGCTCACACCTAAAAAACACAAATACTGCTCGAGCTGCTTGGTCCCAGCTATCGGCCGCTTCTTGTGCAATTCTCTCGTTTATTGACTACTCCCTCCTTTCAAGTTTATAAGGCTCAATTCAAAAATCTCACCAATCAAGGTAGATGATGAGTGGTGGAATATTTTTTGTAGTTTGCAAAAGCACCCAATTAATGCTCTTGTTTTCCTCAAAAAATTATGTTCACGAATGCATTAATTGCAATGCATGCATGCATAAATTGCATGCATTGGTCAGTTTTCTCTTAATACTTGCATGCAATGATTTAATGCACCTTGAAGTCTGAACATGTGATGGGGAGCAACCAAATTGAGCCTCATAAAATGGAAAAACTAAAATTTTGAGATAAGCCCTATAAACCGGAAAGGAGGGAGTACTACATAGGTTGACAATGGTGTGGGACCGTGATGTCAGGAAACCAGGAGGAAGCAAAATAAATTATATATATATATATATATATATATATATATGTGTGTGTGTGTGTGTGTGTGTGTGTGTGTGTGTGTGTGTGTATAATAAGGAGGCACTTGAGTACGTGAGGCTATGGACCTGGTGGGTCCCCATTGTCATCCTCTCCAAGTAAAGTCATCTCCTTGCCCGTGCGCTTCTCGGTGCAGGCGATTGCTCCGCCTTCCAACGACACAAGTGCCGTCTGTCCGTCCATCTGCCGCCCACATTAATGATACGCAGTTGCCGAGGCGGCTACTCCAGCGCCACACGTCCGTTCCCCCGCCCGCCCACCATTGCTACATAAACTGCTGCGCCGGCCATATACGCAGTCATCCGCATCTGTTCCCTTTCTCCTGTCCACACCACTACTGCCCACCATGGCTTCCTCGCACTCCAGTGCTCTTCAGGACGGGCGGACGATGGACCACAAGGAGATGGCAGCCATTGCTGCCGACCGGCTGGCCGGCAGGCAGCCAGAGGACGACGACGTCCCAATGGAGAACATGGTAGTCGACGATCCGGCGCCAACCCCGTCATCCGTGCCATCCTCGCCGGTGCATTGCATCATGACCATCGGCGAGGCTCGTGCCCAATATATGGACAAGGTGAGGCATATGTGTGAGGAGCAGTTCCGGGAGGCGCAGGCCGACGTCGCCTACAACCACCATCTCCTCCAGGAGCATCTGCAAGCGGAGGAGCAGATCGCCGCGGAGCGGGCGGAGCAGGAGGCGCTGCTCTACCCATACCGCTCCGCCCGCAAGGGCCGCCTTGAGCGCTGGCGGTACCACATGTAGGTGGCGGAGGCTGCGGCCGCCTACAAAGAGGCTAGCAAAGAGGGCGATGAAGCGGGCGAGGCGCTGTTTGGCGAGACCGAGGACGAGGCAAAGGACAATGTCGGCTCCAACGAGTCCCCACTCCGCTGGCGTCAACGAGGCCCTCCTCCGCCGAGGCCCCGCAGTGCAAACAACGAGGCAGAGGACACCGCTGGCTCCGCCGAGGCCCCGCCCCGCCAACAACTAGGCAGAGGACATCACCGGCTCAGCCGAGGCCCCACCCTGCCGGCAACGAGACAGAGGACATCGCCGGTTCCGCTGAGGCCCTGCCCCGCTGCCAACAAGGCCGCACCACACAGAAAACGAGGAAGAGTAGAACACGGTAGGTCGCCGCCACTCGGGTCCAAGTAAGGCCACCGCTGCTACCCTCCGGTTGAAGCCAAGCTAGGCGGGTTGACCATTGACGGACGGTTAGCTTCTTGGCGGCGACGTGGAGTCGGAGAGCTGCGCTGGAGAAGAACGTTGCTTCTACTTAACTACTGGTGCAGTTGGCTGACTGACACATGGGCCCAATAGGCCACATGTCAGTTACACAACTGCACCTGTAGTTAAGTCACTGAAGCTTATGTTCGGCTCAGCAGGACACATGTGGCTAGCTTCGGTTAATTAATTATACCTCCAACGCACCCCTTTTTAGTTGAAGAATGTATGAATTGTAATGAAATCCGGCATGTTTATATGAAATCCGATTGTGTATGAATGAATTTATTTTGGTTAGTTCGAATTCCTGTATCACTGGCATTGGATGAACATGCAAAACAATACGTACTAGCATTATTCCCAGGGTGATCACCTCGTTTGCAGCAGTTTCACATGTACTCCCTTCGGTCCTTTCTAGTCTGCATACAAGTTTTTTCTGCAGTCAAAGTATCTCTACTTTGACCAATCTTATACAAAAAGTATGCACTTTCACAATGTGCAAAGTAAAAAGGAACATAAGGAGTACAAAGAGTTTGAGCAGCTTTTTAGCGTTTCTATACATTGCAATCAAACACACAGGCCTGGCAATTCATAGAGAACATTCAAAACAATCGATGATTATGCATCTCAGCAACTCACATGTCAGAGGCAATATTTACTTCACAACTAAAGAATAAATAAAAAATTGATTGACGCTGCTGACAACAAAGGGTGTCCCATTCGAAAATATCAAACGCATATCTTGCTAAAATCAATGAGCAAAATTTGACAAGGTTGTCCCATTCCAAAGTATCAAATGCCTACGATTGTGGAATGGGCAGGGTTTGCCATCAGTACGGACATTAACATGGCACCTCGTGCTAAATAAACCAGCTGTTCTTTTTGTGCAGTTCCACCAAAATCAACCAGATTCGCGCGTATACGATTTCGCCCTTATATGTTGCAACGCCTTGAACTTATCGGCACCTCCTTTCTTATGGTGGAAATGAATGATTCGATGTATTCATGAACATTTTGTGCAGTTCCCATTGAAATCAAGCTGAGCACCCCTGTTTGCACAAATACAAAAAAATGATTAGTATAAGGAAAATTGTACTATGAATTGACAGTTTCAACACGCACATACATGGTCCATGTAGAGCACACTTTTAGAAAAATGGAACTCACCAGAAAGAATCCTAGAACAACATTGTACTCACGCATCACAGCAAAAAAATGGAGATTTGTCAGTCCTTCTGAGCTGAAGTTAGTTTGGTCTTGTGGGGAGTAATGTAACCATCCTTCAACTGCTCCTTTTGATGAGAAGATAGATAGGGCTTCTTCATCCTGGCATAATCAGAACTAGTCACTTCACGTACTCCATATTCTTCTTCAGAGGAAGATGATCCTGTTGTGCAAAGACAAGAGGACTACTAAATGCTAGCATCCCTGTTTGCTCGAAAAAAGGAAAGGAAATATTTAAAACAACATAGATGAAGACTTCTCAAGGACAATACCACTTTTTCATGACAGTATCTAAACAGTAGCACAACACCAATAGAGATGACAAAGCTCAATCATATGGATGAAATCAGTGGGCGAGTACCAACCTTTGTCAGGAGGCTTATTGTGTAGAGCATACAGATGAAGCACTTCTTCGGAACCATCTGTTGCTATCTACGGTGGTGGCCATGCTTACTATATACTCCTCGATTAGTTTAATGTTTCCAACATCTTCTTGTGCAGTTCCACTAAAATATATGGTATCTTCAAAGAAGATCCCTGTTTGCACAAGTAGAGATAATTACATATTACATTAAGAGTGGCATCAAATCAGTGGCAAAACAATTGCTCATTCCAGCCATAGCAATAAATTAAGATGCAAAACTATATCATTACTTGTGTCATCACAATTCCAGTGCTTCATTACAGCACTAGGAGTTGATTTTTGTTTTTCTTCCGCTTGTTCTTCCCCTTCATCACTTGGTTCAATAATAGACAAGCTTCGCCTTCAATGTAAGATTTGGCATGTCAATTAGGGAGCACAAGTATAGTACTAAACTTAATTTTCTGATGAAAGTGGAAAAATACAAGCCAACAGTTGTGAAATATCCTTATCTTACCTCAATGGGATATTACGGTGCACATACAGATTGGAAGTCTTGTCTCCATTTGTGCAGTTCACTAAAATCAAGCAACATTATCATACAAGTAGCACAACATATGAAAGCAAATTGCAGAATCATGTGAAAGAAGGCTCGTACTGACCTCTCATGATGCGGAATTCAAACAACTCACAAGAAGAAGATCTGAACCAAATTCGCCTTAATGGATAGGAAGTAAGATCTCCTCTTGTGTAGTTCCACTAAGATCAAGCAATCAAGCAACATTGTCGGTGTGACATTTTGGTTGAACTGCACAAAACACTCTTAAAACAAAAGTGTTTTGTGCAGTGCAACAAAAGGTCACAATGGCAACGAGGTGAAGTAGATAACCCTGTTTACACAGAGGTGCAAAGGAAACAATTTGTGGTCAACAACGGTGGATGACACAGAAGCCAACAAAAAGAAGCATCTACCTTATCTAAATGGGAAAGAAAGCAAGACAATAGCATTTATCAAACGGTGGCATTGATTAATATTAACATAGAGATTATATTAACAACAAAATTCGTTAAACATGTAATTTGCTTTTAACTGTGGCATTGCATCAATTTTCCAGCGGCATTATTAGAGGGTGTTTGTTTACATGGACATTTTGGTGTAGGGACTAAAAAAAATCCATGTCAGTCCCATCTAAACCAAACAGGAGGGACTTTTAGGGACTAAAAGTGGTCATTTGGGACTAAAGAAAGAAGACCCCGAGGGAGTATTTTTGGGACTTTTTCCAATAGTTGCCCCTGCCACGCATCGCACCATGTCTCTATTAGTTCATTACTAGGGGTAACATGGTCTTTTAGCATGTCATTTAATAACCTCTAGTCCATGTTTAGTCCCTGGAACCAAGCAGGTAGGTACTAGGGAGTTTTTAACCAAATAGGGCCTTAGATTAACAACAGCTAATGAGTTGCACGGGACAGTGGACGCACCAGCACCATGTGCATCTACCGATGTACTGTGGTCATGCACAGTCTGTATCAACAAAGATCAAACAACCAAGGAGCATATTTGTGTTGGTCCCAGTTTTGTTATCTTTAGACATCTTTCCCTATGTGAGCGCAGCAAATCTAGTCCTGCTCAAACTCTACAGCCTTGTCCCTTCCTTTCCTTTTTGAACTAGTACTTTCGCCCCTTCCTTTCCTCTTTGAACCACGTCCTAGATATATCCGATACAACTTTCCCCACTACTTTCCCCCATTCCTTTCCTCTTTGAACCACGTCCTAGATTCATGCTATACAACTTTCCCCCTTCATTTCCTCTTTGAACCACGTCCTAGATTCATGCTATATACAACTTTTCCCACTAATTTCCCCCACTCCTTTCCTCTTTGAACCACGTCCTAGATTCATGGTATACATGCAGCTAGAGCAATGCATGTGGAGTAAGTAAATTATACCTTGAGGTTCTTGGGGCGTGGTTCGGTGGGCGACGGGACGGCGGCGAAGAAGAACGGGTCGGAGGTCCTCCCGCGCCGCCGCTAGGTGGAAAGTGAACACCTGCGCCGGTAGTCCCTCGCCGACGACGACAGCGTTAAGCCTCCTTCCCTTACTGGAAGACGGATCCCGCCGGCTCTTTGAGCAGCAGTGAGGGGAGAGAGAGGCCAACGAAGTCTTGTTTAGATCTAGAGAGGGTGAGAGAGTGTGAAGAGAGCAACTACGAGCGCTGAGGCTCCAACAGGAGAGGGCGAGAGAGTGTGAAGAGAGCAACTACAAGCGCTGAGGATCCAGCGTGTATATATATACTGGAGAGAGAGTGTGAAGCATGCAAACCCTAGAAAACATTTTGACCAGTCAAAGAATCCTCCTGGCACAAATTATGCTCAAGTGTAGTTATCGAACCCGAGACCTCAAGTCTGACGAGCGAACAGGCTAACCAGCTACACAACCCTCCCGTTATGTTCAACGAGAGGGAAATAACCTTTTATACATTCCTGCATTCGTGTGACAAGCATGTCGTGTTTTTTTTGTGTGTGGGAGTCATTGGGATTTCAATCATAATCATGTCATGTGGCTTTGGTGGTAAGACTATCCACAATGGTGCAAAAATAATGCAGCCTTAGTCACCTTACCTCTCTCCATGTAGTACGTTGGGTCCCACCAGTCAGAGGGTGAAACAAACAAATTAATAAGAAAAATTAAAAGCGCCAGTGGTGTTTCTTACCTCACACTTCTCGCTACTGCTCGGGAACACTGTCCAATTGATCCCTCTGTTCGCTCACGTACTATTTTAAGTGAATACTTATTATAACATGCACACAAATTTTGGGCACTTGTATTCTACTTAAGGCAGTGTGCCACCATATCTCATATACTTACTACTCCCTCCGTCTAGGTGTAATAAGTCATGTTAGAAGGTGCAACGGGACCAAGGTGCGTGCGTGTGCGTGTGTGTGTGTGTGTGCGTGTTTAGCAGCATGTGTGTGTTAGAGAGAGCGACGGATCGACCTACTCCTACAGAGAGATGTTGTGTAGTGTACGATTTTAGCCGCGAGAGTCGGTGCATCCTCTCATTTCCGGGCATGTCCGGTAGGGACATGCGGACAGCTGCCACACCCGCTCCTGACCAGCCTGGCCCACCCAAAGCCCCTCCATCGCCCGCGCGCGCTTCCCGCCCGAAACGGTCAATGCCGCTCCAAAGAATCGGTGCCGCATTCATGTCCGGGCAGAGTGGACGCGACCTCTCACTTGCGCAAGAGTGATGGTTGCTTCGTCCGTCCAACTTACTGCTGGGTCTATGTGATTTGACGGCTCATTGGTATTTATTACTGAGGTGGTAGGACTGCTGGATGTCCCACGCTTTCGGTGAAAGGAGGTACTACTACTAGATTTCAATTTTCTCCATTCTTACAGCGGAGGCGTGCAAGAGCAGTGAAAACACGCAGGCTCAGTGATTACATGGCCCACCTTACACTATCACCGTGCGACACCTAACTGCATGACAAATGTGGTAGCCAAACTAAATAAACTCCCATCATCATTTAGATCATCCCATGTAAGGAAAAAAGATCAGCCAACTCCTACTGCATAATGGGATTATATTTTTCTTTTTGACATGTTAATGGGACTTAAAAGCTCACTTACATGCATGCTACCGGTGCATGCTTGCATGCAGACATGTTGATGTGATTTAAAACCCACTCACATGCATGTGCCACGGTATTTCTGCATGCTTGCATGTGGCTTAGTGCGGAGCCTCTCAACGTCTAGATCAGATGGCTATTATGGACTGATATACTTCATCTAATGGCTACATCAATTTTGATGATGTGGCTCAAGGAGAGGATAGAGAATTCCTAGTAGTGGGGGCTAGCTATTACTAGTAGATAAGTCTTTGTAGAGATTCCACTACATACGGAACAAAATGAATGAATCTACACTTAAAATGCATATATATATATATATATATATATATATATATATATATATATATATATATATATATACATCCGCATGTGGTTCATGGTGAAATCTCTACAAAGACTTATATTTAGGAACGGGGGAGACGGCGTACTAAGCAACTTCTCCTCGTTCTGCGAGTTGACGGGACACATCAAAAGTACTCTAGTGTATAGAGCCTTGCCTCTAAGGTAGGCCCCACATGGTTTGCCTCTTATTTTAACATAACACGTCAAGTCGCAATTTGTTTGTTCACCCATGGTAGACGATCCTCCCTCTACCAAGTGGACAACCAGTACACATGCCAAATTACCACGTGGGCTGCCTTTTTCGTACAGAAATGAGCTCCACCGTGTATCGCGCGGGTGTGGTTGGGAAAGAGACGGGAGTACGTGCGCCGTGCATGCACCTCTTCTCTTCATGCACGTCCGCCATCTACCTGGGTGTGTGTGAGAGATACAAACCATGTTCGTGAGTGTTTTTTGTTTTGGGGTGGGGGTTGATTTCATGAATTATTTGTGGGAATATGTGTCGATGACATCTCAAACAAAATTTTGCATGCAATGTGTGTGAAATGGAGGCCTATCCATATCATACATAGAGGGTCAAGCAATCCACGAGAAGAGAGGGAGGGGTCATAGCTATCATAGAGTCGAAGAGAGGATCAAGTGGGTGGGTGCGAGATCGATGAAGAGAGCCATCAAAATTGTGTGTGTGTGTGTGTGTGTGTGTGTGTGTGTGTTTGTGCAAGTCAAAGATATAGGGCAACTGGCCTACCGGAACGTTAGAGGGCACATGTCAAGTTTGTGTGTGGCAGGGAGACATGGCTAGAGCGCTTGATGTATCGTTGTGTGTGTGTGGGGGGGGGGTAGGGGGAGGGGTAGGCAGAGGCCTAACTATAGAGGTAGAACGAATCGTATATGTGTTGAGAAGGAGAGACCCAGCTATGTCTTGAGGGAGATCGGTCGACATCCATACATAACTGAAGGACGAGAAATATGATGGGATAGAGAGAGAGGAGAGAGAGAGGGAGGGAGAGGGAGTGAGAGGGGTAGAGTGCTGGATGGGTCATGGAGTTTCTTCTTGAAGATGGCGGGAGATGCCTACTAGACAAACTAAGGGTGGAACTGCAATGTTATTAATAAGAGTGGGGGTGTGTTTCTGTGTGTGCCTGTGCGTGATAGATCTGTCGGGACGCATCCATGGATGATGAAGGGGAACCATGTGTTTTGGTAAGAAAACCTAACTAGATCGGTAGATCAATTGTTGTTTGTCGGAGGAAGGGAGAGACACAACTAATGAGGTAGATCGATTGACGTGTGGGTAAAAACGAGTTATAAGGACCTAGCTAGCTATATGTATAGCGAGAGATCGGTCGGTGTATGTCCATTTGTTAGAGGGAAATAAGGCCCAGCGAGACGGATAGACAGAGAGAATGGAGCTAGGAGGTGGTGCGAGAGGCCCAACTAGTAGCTAGATAGGGGGAGGAGTGTGCGGTTGTGAGATCGATGAAAAGAGGGGTGAGAGTTTACACGTGTGTCTGACCGTATGAGAGACACGAGGCAAGGACACATAAAGGAGGAGATTGAAGGTGTGTGTGTATGTTGTAGGCAGGCATCGCTGGAGAGGTTTATCGATCGGTGTGTGTCGGAAAGGAGTTGTGGATACTCTGGGAGAATGACCTAAAGAAAAAAATGAATGTGCCCGGTGTATAGAATGCCGAGGGAGGGGGAGGGCGAGGAGGGCGTGTGCATGCACGAGAGAAAGTTAGTGGTAGCTACAAAGGTTAGAGGATTGTGTCGGTGTAAGAGACTAACAAAGATCATAATTTGATATGAAAGCGGATTCATATATTTGAATAGGAGATCATAGTGTTTTAAACATTGCATGCATGAATATAGCTGTGATACACGTGTTGTGCACATGTTATACCATAATGTGATAATGCATGGCATTTGCAACTCACAGCTAAATGCCGAACAATCTAAACCATACTATACATCAAACAATCTCACATTTTATTTGAATTTGTGATAATGTGTGGCATTTGCAGCTTACAACTAAATATCGAACAATCTAAACAATACTATATATCAAACATTCTCACATTTTATTTGAATTTGTGGTAATGTGTGGTGTTTGCAACTCACATCTAAATACTTGTAGGCGTAGGGGGTGGGGCACCATACATAATGTGATAAACACATTATACATATGAGACATGGTTTAGATTATGAAGATCTAGCTAGAGCTAGAAATGTAATGTGATTTGAAATCAAAATAAAGTGGATTCAAAAAATCTAGTTCGAGTTCATATAGTACACATAGTTCATATGTAACTCGAGACTAATCATGTGGTGTGCTGTGAAGATAATACACAAATGATGGTTTAACTTGACAATAATGATGATTGTAGATCTTATTAAAATAGAGAAACAAATTCAAATGCTTTGAATTCACAACAATCATTACTGTAGATCTTATTCAAATAGAGAAACGAATTCAAATTTAGTTCATATTGAAGCGGTAGTATATACGTTTGGAATGCACTAAAACGTTCATTTGAGTAGTAGGTTGCATGCATTATACACGTAGAGGAATATTTTAATTGAACATAACATGAATTCAAAGTTTGGAATGACATTTGTAGTGCGCATTGACTTGGTACAGTACACGTTAGGCTTGTCCAGAAATTTCAACCCGCGCCTTGTTAGCCCGAAATATTTAAGAGATATCTTTGCCTCGTTGTGCTATGACAACTCCCTCCATCTCAACCCGTGCCTTGCTGTTCCGAAATTACAACGCGCGCGAAAACTCCCACCCCCTGTGAAATCCCGACACGTGAAATGCCCGTGGTACCCCTGAACCAAAAGAACCACCTCAAATTGGTGGGGGTACTTTCATAACTTACCCCACATTTCGGACAAGCGCGTCTCTAAGCCATGGTTCCCCACTGCCATCCCACCGCCCACCCATTCGTACACCAAGGCTGCGAAAACCCGCGACGAAACCCCACACCCTGCTCCGTGTGCCACCCAGCCGGAGCCTCTTCCCCGACAACATCGTCCACAACAACACCTCGACGTCCCTCATCCACCATACCGGATGAGGATCCGTCGTCGATCTCATCGTCCCGCCGGTTCAGCCACCCCGTCCTCCACCTCCAAGGAGCAGCCCCGATGTTCCCCTCATCTTTCGTGCCACCTCCATTCCAACACCGCCTTCTTCACCTGCACCACCGGAAGAGCATCATCATCACCGTTTCCTCGGATGAAGCTGCGGCCTAATCGGCACCACCAAAGAGGTTGTACACTAATCACCGCATTTTCTTCTTTATTCGATCTCACGGTGCTGCCGGCGCTCGGTCCCGAGCCGACACGGCGCAGCTCCATCCACGGCAGCATCGCCGACCACTTCCTCCACGGCGTCGCTTCCTCGGCGGCAACGTCCACATCAGTAGGAGTTGCTGCAGCTTTAGCTCTCGCTCGCGCTATTGCTCTGCTCTTGCTCTCGGTCCCCTGCCTGGTCTGCTCTTGCTATTGCTCTTGCTCATGCTGCTACTCTCGCTCTTGCTCTTGCTTGCGATGCTGCTCCGATTTAGCTACAATTCAGTCGACTGAATCGACTTTTGGGTCAGTCAATTTTTAGGGGGTGGGGGGGGGGGGGCTCGCCGGGGTGAAGGAAGAACCAGCCGCAGTGGGGAGGGGGGCTCGCCGAAGAGGTACCCCACTATCTATCTTAGGGTTCAGGATGGAGGCAGTGGTCGCCGGCGGTGGCGGGGCGTTGGGGGGCAGTGGCGTGGGGATTGCCGGAGAAAAAGCTCGGCACAGGAGGGCCTAGAGGGATGGCCGGGGCGGCGGCGGACCGGCGGTGGGGAGTGTTTTCGGGACGGGCGGGGCGGCGCACCGCCGGCCGCGGGCGGCGAGGGGCTGCTGTTTGGCCGGTGGTGGCTGGCGGCTCAGGGGGGTGGAGGTTGAAGATGAACCGCAGGCCCTTGATTTCGTATCCGACGGCTGCAAAATCAACTGACCAGAGATGAAAAAGTCAGTCGATCGACGTGTATCCTCACCTTGCTAGTGCGTTCAGTTTCGACAGCAAAATTCAGTTTCGGCAGCAAAATTCAGTTTCGACAATTAAGTTTAGTTTTGACAGTTAAGTTCAGTTTCATCAGTTAAGTTCAGAGATGAGCGGCTCATGTATTTTACATCTAGCACTTTGTGGTTATGTATTTTACGTCATGTATTGGAGATGCTATTAGAATTCCACTCAGGTTAACGCTGTTCATTGTCTCTCTTGTCCTGCTTCAGCCTCGGCGTCCTACAACTCACCGGAGCTGCTCCAACGACGAAACCCTCCATCACAGCGGAGCAGTACCACGGGCTCCATCTCCAGACGCCTAAGATCTTCTTCCCCTCCTCCGACAGCAAAGTCAGCCGGAGCATCCTCATCAGCCAACCCAATCACGCTGAGATCGGCATGGCTTCGCCAAAGAGGTTGTACACTTGTTGCATCTATTTTTTACTCTACATGTTATATATATTGTCCACTGAGCACATGGATTTGTTCCTTTAGTGTCTCCTTTAAAGAAAAAACCTAGGAATTTTAATTTTCACTTGTCCTCCTTTCCAAATTCCTATCCATGAAGCACAAAACTAAGAGATAGTAGCATAATAGCATTATAACCGTACATTTTCTTGTGGTTTGACTTAATCTCACCATGCTTCTTTGCATCCTGTGATCTTCCAATTGTTGTGAATCAAACACCCAGATTGGCAAAAATCTTGTGTTTTTGAATTCTCTATTTTGCACGTGCATTCCTATCCTATTCCTGTCTATTTCCTATCACTGCATTGTTGGAATCCTCCAATTCAAATGAGCCCTTACAGAATTACTTCTCTTACAGATAGTTGTCAAAGAAAACCTTGTGTGGTTTGTCCCGCTCCTGCTGCGTCGTCGTCCACCCCAGCTCAACTGCTCTAACGACAGAAGGGTGCAGCACAGCAGGAATCCGACCTCCAGACTATCTTTCGCTGCCTCAGATCTTCTTCCCTGCCGCTGGCAGTCATGAAAACTACATTACCATCATCAACCGAGCAGATGACCCTGAGGACTACACGGGTCCGCAAGAGAGGTCGCACTCTTTCGTGTCTGCTTACGTTATGCATCGCTTAATATTACATGCTACTTTATCATCATGTTCACTGATTAGACTCTGAGTCAGCTCCAAACTAATGGTCAAACTTGAGTTTTTAAATGGTTGTGGGGTACATATCGGGTCCTCTATCAAAAGTATCTATCTACTATCTGGTTAATCTCCGGTGTCTACTATGAGTTTCATGTTGGGTGGCAAACAAACAGTAAAGAAGCCATTATCTGTATTTTTTAACTGAAGCCATTATCTGCCTGCTATTATTGGTTTTGGGTCTACCCACAGGTTGCTACCATCACTCTAGATTTCTGCATGCACTCCTTACATAATCTCACTATGTTTTATTCCTATGCATGACAGTTATTGTAAACAATGGAACTGAACATGTAGAGCAAAAGAGACGAGCCTTGCGTGGCAATAAAATTTCATGCAGATGTCGCTCCATGGTAGGCGCAAAGGCAACCCCCCCTCCACGCATTTCAGATTGTAATCAAGAGGAAGATATCTGTTCTGAGGGGGATTCAGAAGGAGAAGACAACTCCTATTTACCCCCTTGAGGTCTTCGCTCTAACTTGGCATGCTGATGTTGGTTATATCATGCATATGGTGTCTTGCATTGCTTACTTTATACATCAAATATGTCATCTGCTTAGTTTAGACATCCTTTGTGCGAATGCCATCTGTTTAGTTTATTCATCGTTTATGTGAATTATGCAATGCCATCTTGTTTATCCAGGCATCATATATGTGAATTTTGCAATGCCATCCTGCATAGCCAATCATCTTATATGTAAATTATATCAGGCCATCCTTTTTTCATTACATATTACATTTGTCAACAATGTTCGTACATTCAACTGCTCTTCGTGTGCATCAGTCATTTGACACGGTGATGGCAAATTCTGGAGTGAAAACAAGGTCTTCAGAGCAGACTATGCTATCTGACGAAGTGCATATCTCGCTGGTTACGGATAGTTCCTCGGAGGAGGATTTAGAGACAGATGACCAGTCCTATTCCCCCCCGAGGTGTATGCTCTAACTTGGCAGGGTTATGTTGCTCATATCTTGCGTATGCTGTCTCGCATTGCTATGTCATTTGATTAGTTTAGACATACTTTGTGTGAATGCCACCTGTTCAGTGTCTAATTACCATATATGTGAATTATGCATTGCCATCTTGTTGCAAGACATTATATATGTGAATTATACAATGCTATCTTGTTGCAAAGGCATTATATATGTGAATTATGCAATGCCATGATTTTTAGCCAATCATCATGTATGTGAATTATATCATGCTATCGTTTTTTTGTATTACGTGTTCCATTTGTCGACAATGTTTGTATATTCAACTACTCTTCCTGTGCATCAGCCATTTGAAGCGGTGATGGAAGTATCTAGAGTGAAAACAAGGTATTCAGAGCAGACAATGCTACCTGCTGAAGCGGACATCTTGCTGGTTACAGAGAGCTCCTCAGAGGAGGATTCAGAGACTGATGACCAGTCCTATTTCCCCCCTGAGGTCTATGCTCAAACTTGGCAGGGTTGTATTACCCATGTTATGCATGTTGTCTTGCATTGCTTAGTTTTTACATCATATATGGATTGCCATCTGCTTACTTGCTTACTATATAAATCATATATTTGAATTATATCATGCCATCATGTTTACATAGTACATACACACCATCTATCTGAATTATGGCATGACAACCCATTTAATAAAGACATCATATAGTTATATCATCTCATCCTATTTAGTGTTTACAGCCATCATATTTTGAATTATGGCATTCTATCCGTGAATGTATGTGAATTATGGCATGCCAACCTATTTAATAAACACATTATATAGTTATGTCATGTCATCCTGTTTACATAGTCTCATATTTTGAACTATGTCTTTCCATCTTTTTTAGTTAGCCATCCTAATGTGAAATTGTGTCATGCTATCATGTTTAGTTAGCCATCATATATGTGAAATTGTGTCATGCTATCCTGTTTGGTTAGACAACATAAATATGAATTATTTCATGCCCTCTTTTATTCCCCACTATCCATTGCACCTGTCTATCATACAATGTCTATACTTTCAATTACTTTTCTTGTTTATCAGCCATTTGAATTGGAGAGCGTGATGGCAGTATCTAAGGGAGTAACAACATGGTCTTCGGAAAAGATAGTGCTACCAGTTGATGCAGATAGAACCACGGGTGTACTTTCCCAAGGACCAGATCCACCACACATAACCCAGACTCTCGCAGATTGTACCCCTACCCAGTTGGACAGAGACCCAGCTACACCCCGTCTAACCCCAACCCTGGCAGATAGTAACCCAGTTCCAGTTGAGACAGCACCGTCTCCACCACAGAGCACCCAAACACGAGCAGTTAGTAAGGGAACTGAAGTGCCCAAAGCACGAGGACCACCACTTCAAATCCCAACTCAATGCTTAAAGGAGAAGAAGATTTGTTCTCAGGTCAGGTTCTGTAGCTATGGTTTATACTCCTTTGCTCTTGCATTATTGCATTTACTCATACCGACTATTTTCAAATTTGAAGGATGGAATTGAAACTCCAATGGCGCGACAGGTATGTTTTAAACCTGTTTCTTTAACTAGTTTGCTGTTGTAACCTGCTCTATGTTGATTTCAGTTTCAATTGAATAAACAGTTATGTTCTCATGTCATGCACATTATAAGTGTTGTTATTGCTCTATAGTTACCCACACTTATATTCTGTCTATTTTGCTTTGTCTCGAACAAATATTATTTGAACTGTGTCTCTATCTTGATTTGGCAACAAAAACTAGAATGATATAGACCATAAAGTGACCATGGTACATAGATATATGTTTTTTTCATGCTGATATCCTATCCACTTTACTACTGAACTCATTTACCAAAATGAGTTTCATATACAACATGGTAAACATGTGATGTGTCTGCTTGTTTCTCTTTTAGAATGCGGACAAAATATTGGAGAACAGTACCGCGGTATCCAATGGTAAAGGAAGTAATGCATATAAGGTTCAAGATAGTGAGACATCCCTGTTGGTCTCCAAGAAAGCTGGTAAAAACGATCTTGACGACAGTGAGGGAACCCAAAAGTCTTGTCTTGATGTAGTGTTCGAGTTACTGGCCACTACTGCTGGCAAAAGCTCTTCGAACTCGCTGCCTGAATTAGTTCATCTTCTTGAGTCTCAACTTCAAGTTGAAAGACATCAATCAGATGCGCTGCAACAAGAAGCTAAAGGACTGAGGAAGTCCCTGCAGAATTCAGATGCATATTTTCTGGTGCAACAACAAGCGTTGGAGGCGCCAAACAAGAGAAAGTTAATAAGCTTGCTAAGCATCTTTCCAGCATTATGGGTACCCATGATATTGTTTCTTGAGATCTTCTGAAGTGGTTTCAGTTCTGGATTTGTTTTGCTACGGCGTTTATTTGCGCTGGTCGCCAACTTTGACAACCAGTGTATATGATATGCTGCTTTGTTCCCTATATTTGCACTGGTCGCGAACTTTGATGCCCAGTGGATGTAATATGTGTAATAGCCGAGATAACCTAGCGTTAGTTGCTTGCTTATTTATTTCCTTGTTGTCTTGTTTATTTGTTTGCTTGTAGTCATTGCAGTTCTTTTTCCGCGGTTAGCTAGTGGCTGCAATAACCTATTTTTTAAAACTAGGCCACAATAACCATGGGCTAATATTTACTATAGTGACACTGGGCCTCCTACTGGCCGTAGAAACAGCGGGCCTTCTACGGGCCGTAGAAACAATGGGCCTTCTATGGGCCGTAGAAATAATGGGCCTTCTGCAGGCCGTATCATCAATGGGCCTTATACGGGCCGTATGATCGATTGGCCAATGAGACCGCATTATGGCCGTAAACGGGCTAGAGTTGGAATCGTCCATTCATGGGCCGACCATAATGGGCCATCGTTAATAGGCCGTATTTGATGACGCTATGAAAACAGCCCAACGTATTAACGAACCACAAACGGGCTGACTGTAACCACGGGCTGAATTTGGCCCACAAGCAGAAAATGACAATAACGGGCCGTAAGAAAACGAATGCTGGAAATGAGCCCAAGAATAAATGGGCTCTGAGAAGGCCGAAAGATAACATGGGCTGTAAACGGCCCAACGAAATAACGGGCCGTTAATGGGTATAAAGTGATACACTGTTCATTACAGGCCAGTTTCACCACGGGCCGTTAATGGGTGTAAAGTGATACACTGTTCATTACGGGCCAGTTTCACCACGGGCCGTTAATAGGCCAAGAGTTACATAGGGCCTCATATGGGCCGAAAGACGTCATGGGCCATACATGGGCCAGAAGTGAAAATGGGCTGGAATCATATTGGGTGGCCCAGATGACGCTACTGGGCCTAATTCGGATAGGGCGTAACGGGCCTTGGGTTAGCGGGCTGTAAATGGGCTATATGCGAACAGGTCGTTAACAGGCTTTACATGGGCCGGCCCGCCACCTTTTGACCAAGTAAAATGGGCCGGTCTTTTCACAGGAATGGGCCTCTGTTGGGCCGTGCCACGTGTCGACGTATCATAGGCGCCTTCTGTCCAATGAGTGGATGACATCTGTCCCAACGATGAGCCAACACGTGTTTCCTCCAGCCAATGATGATTTTACACGTGGAAAATCCCCATTGGTCGGGGCTGTTAACGGGTTATCGGATCCAAAACCCGACCCGATAGCTTAACGGTGTTCTGTTACGGTGGATGCCACGTGTCAGTCACCCTTGACGAAAGCACTTCTGTGACGCGGGATTTATCGTCATGGAAGTGGACACTTCCGTGATGATAATTTTGGTAATGTCATGGAACACTTCTACGACGGCACATGTATGACTATCTTGTTCTGTCATAAAATCGTCATGGATGTACATGCATGATAGAAAATGCGACCTACTGTGACAAACACGTATCATCACGGAAGTGTAATTTTTTGTAGTGTTGGCACTCACTTCAGTTAGCGAGATCCGCAGTTTTCTTGGACTCGGAGGATACTATCAGAGATTCATTGAGAATTTTTCCAAAATTGCGAAGCCAATGACGGAGTTATTGAAGAATGATACCAAATTTAAATGGACAGAAGAATGTGAGGCGAGTTTTCAGGAGTTAAAGAAATGTTTGACCATAGCCCCAGTGCTGATTCTGCTGGATATACGTAAGGAGTTTCAAGTGTATTGCGATGCCTCTCGCCTAGGACTTGGAAGTGTGCTTATGCAGGACGGAAGAGTTGTTTCGTATGCCTCACAACAACTAAAACCGCACGAATTGAATTATGCCACGCATGATTTGGAGTTGGCTGTCGTAGTGCATGCGTTGAAGACTTGGAGACATTACCTTATTGTAAATCATTGTGATGTATACATGGATCATAAGAGTTTGAAGTACATTTTCACACGGAAGGAGCTGAACCTTAGGCAGAGGAGATGGTTGGAGCTTATAAAGGATTATGACATGAAGCTTCACTATCATCCAGGCAAGGCCAATGTCGTAGCAGACGCTTTGAGTCGAAAGAGTTATGCTAACACCCTAGTAAGCACGGGATTGCCAAAGGAGTTAGTAGAGGATCTCAGGGAACTTCGATTGGAGATTGTTCCCAGAGGTTTTGTTGCAACAATGGAGGTTCAGTCTACATTGCTAGGAAAGATTCGAGAAGCTCATAAGGATGACAAAGAGATTGCCGAGATAAAAGAGAGAATGAGCGAAGGAAAGGCCAAAGGTTTTCGTGAGGATGAGCACGACACCTTATGGTTTGAGGACCGTGTTTATGTGCCCAATAACCCAGAGATCAGGAAGTTAATACTTCAGGAGGCTCATGACTCACCATACTCAATACACCCCGGAAACACCAAGATGTATTTGGATTTGAAGGAACGTTTCTGGTGGACTCGTATGAAGAAGGATATTGCCGAGTATGTAGCCGTATGTGACGTATGTTAGAGAGTGAAGACTGAGCATCAAAAGCCAGCAGGATTGTTACAGCCTATGCCGATACCCGAATGGAAGTGGGATAAACTTGGCATGGATTTTATCACCGGATTACCTAGGACCAAATCAGGATATGATTCTATATGGGTAGTAGTTAATCGCTTGACCAAAGTGGCTCACTTTATCCCAGTGAAAACCACCTATACAAGTGCAAAGTTGGCCAAGATATATATGACCAGGATCGTATGTCTGGATGGAGTTCCTAGGACCATCATATCAGATAGAGGAACACAGTTTACTTCAAAGTTTTGGCATCAACTGCACCAAACTTTGGGGACAAGGTTGGGGTTCAGTACATCATTCCACCCGCAGACAAATGGACAGACCGAGAGAGTCAACCAGATTCTGGAGGATATGTTGAGAGCCTGTGCGCTAGATTATGGATCTAGTTGGGATGACAATTTTCCCTACGCGGAGTTCTCATACAACAATAGCTATCAAGCCAGTTTGAAGATGGCACCGTTCGAAGCCCTGTATGGACGAAGGTGTAGAACACCGTTGATGTGGGATGAAGTTGGAGACCGATAGTTGTTTGGACCAGATTTGATCAAGGAGTCTGAATAAAAGGTTAAGTTGATCCGAGATAGACTGAAGGTAGCTCAGTCCAGGCAGAAGAGTTATGCAGATTCGAAACGCAAGGAAATAACCTATGAAATTGGAGACATAGCATATCTGCGAGTGTCACCCCTGCAAGGAGTGAAACGTCTTGGAGTTAAGGGAAAGTTAGCCCCGAGATTTGTAGGACCGTATCGAATTCTGGAACATATGGGAGAAGTTGCCTACAAGTTGGAGTTACCTGAAGGACTGTCAGGAGTTCATGATGTAGTTCATGTTTTGTAGCTGAAGAAGTTTCATGCTGAGATGGCCGATATACCGTTAAGAGATACAATACCCTTGGAGGCGATTCAGTTGGACAGTGATTTGACCTATGAGGAGAAGCCAGTCAAGATTCTTAAAATTGCTAGCCGAGTCACCCGCAGCAAGGTTATCAAGTTTTGCAAAGTACAGTGGAGCCACCATACCGAGGATGAAGCCACCTGGGAACAAGAGGATGATCTTCGCAAAGACCACCGACACCTATTCTCTAGCCAACCCGAATCTCGAGGGCGAGATTCATCTTAAGGGGGGGTCGGTTTGTAACATCCCTAATTTCAATTTGGAATGTTATACATAGCTCATTCATGCATATCATATTTTACTGCATTTCGTTTCGCGAATCCTCGAAATCCTAAGCAACTCAAGGACCCTCGGAGAGAGTTGGGGATTTCCCTGTCTTCATATTTGAGTTTTATCAAATATTGAAACGAGGATTTCTGGTTTTAATTATTTTTCTCTCGGAAAATATTTCATATTAAAATATATGAGAGGAGATAATATGACTTCTCCAAAATAAATGAAAGATTGGAGGAAAAATATTAAAATCAAATATTTGATTTTGTTCGGAATTTATAGCTATTTTATTTGAATTAGAAAAAATGCACGTTTTTCAAGCTTGCATTTTAGGGCCAAGAAAATGTTCATCTTGTTCTAAATATTTTATTTAGACGGTGAAAATTGGTTTTGTAATTTTTAGATTTTTATTTTATTTTCTAGGATTTATTTGGTTTTGGCGAAATTATTAAAAAAACGCAGCGCCCGACTGGGCCGAGGCCGAGTCGAGCCAGGCCGCCGGCCCACCTTCCCGTGCCGCCGTCTCCCACCTGGAGACCGCGCCCGCCGCCGCCGCACGCCGTGGCCGAGTCGGCCACGACCCCGCCCCCTTCCCCAAGCCACGCCACCCCCCCCCCCTCTTATAAGCCGACCCCTCCTTGGAGCCCCGAAGCCGCCCCGCCACCGCACGCCGCCGCCGCTGCCGCCGCCCCGCCGCCGCACGCCGCACCCCGCCGCCCCGCCGCGGAAGCCGCCGGAGGTATGCGCTGCCGTCGCGGCTCGTTCGGTGTTTTTTTTTTAAAACCGATCCGGTTTTTTTAAAAACCCTAGTTTGTTTTTTTATATCGGTTCGCCGGTTTTTCTCGGTTTAGTTACTTTGTGGACGTTCGCCCGTATGTTCGTTTTAACGAACGGCTTTCGCTCGTTAGTTACAGACAACGAACGTTCATTCGTTAGCCTGTTCATCAGTTTTTTTTTCTCGGATTTTCCACGATTATTTTCAATCGCGATTTCTGATCCGATTCTCGTTTCAGTTTATCTTTTCGCTCATTTATCGGAATCAGGCGATTCAAGCGCCTAGATCTTCGTCTCAAAACCCTCTTTCTGTTTAATCAACTTGAACATGATTTTGGTACTATAAAATTTGACTTTCATCCAGATTAGTAAACGGATCTTGTTTCTTTCGCAGTTTGAGTTTCGTTGCTCCGTTTGATTTGATTCTTTTCGCAAACCGGAGTTATTAAGTTGAACTTTCTGGTTAGATCTTCTTATTTGAGATTTACTTGTGTTTCTTTGTTTGATTGCTTATGTATGCTATTGTTTATTTGCGATAGAACACCCGGAGTGCGAAGCGTGCTACTACAAGTCCCTAGGTTTTGCGGATCATCAGCAAGGCAAGTAACACTTTGATCATACCCTTTATCACCCAGTTTTATGCATTAGCTCCAATCCTCAAACATTGCATGATTAGGATGTGATTAACATGTGGGTTGGGAAGTAGTTGGTGAGGTAGAACCTATTGCCCTGTTATATTCAAACGTTGGGAGTTACTTCTACGTATTGCTTATATTGCTATGCTATGCTTGCAGATGTGGTTTGGGTGAGTGAAATCCATGACAGATGTGAGATTGTTAATTAATGGTTCAAGTTAAGGTGGCAACTTGAATACACATCTGGGTGGATTGTTTGTTGGGCACCTGGGGAATCCAGTGTTGTCCTAGGATATCCTGGAGTACCCGTGTGATAATCCTATGGTCCGCCACTAGGCTCAAAGGGAACTAAGATATTTTCATGCTAGAAACTTTCGTGTGCAGCCACAAGCTATTATGGGCTCTAGCATAGTTGAGTAAGTTGTGTGAAGCTCCCGAAGAGGTGGATCAGCAGGCAGAGGGATGTAGGTTGGTATCGTCTGCCCGGAGTAAGGGGTTAATGCTTCTGAAAGACTGTGTCTCGGTCATCTAATCCTCAAACATCATGTAGTGCGAGAAATCCAACGGAGGAGATCGAATCTTGTGGGGAAAAGTGCGCAAACCTCTGCAGAGTGTATAAACTAATCATGGTTAGCCGTGTCCCCGGTTATGGACATCTTGAGTTTCTAGTACTTGGAGTATCCTAAGTATCTCATCACTATTAAATAATATTGTTGGGTTGTTAATTACTTTAATTGGGATTGAGTTGGAGGAACCTTCTCAATGATGTTTCAACTATCATGATAGTTAAATAAAATCTATTCCTTTATTGTAGGAAAAATTGGCTTTTCGCAAAAACTATAACCATAGAGCTTTCCACCAGCCAAATATGCATGTAGTGATAGCATTATTCTGTTCTTGCTCTACTGTGTTATTTTGCCAGCATATTCCATGTGTTGACCCGTTTTCGGGCTGCAACATATTATGTTGCAGACTTTTCAGACGAGGAATAAGGTTCGTTAGGTCATTGCCGTGTAGCTCAGCTATGCCGTTGGAGTTGATGGACTCACTTTATCTTTCAAGCCTTCCACTGTTATCATATTAGATGGCCTGAAGCCATATTTATTGTAATAAGTTATCTTTTGAGACATTCGATGTAATAAGTGTGTGATTGCTACACTATGATAAATCCTCGAGTACTGTGTGTGTCAGCATTACCGATCCAGGGATGACACTGAAGCACAGAGACTTGACCGTTTGAGGTCAGGTCGCTACATAAATAAGCGAAGAACAATATATGGAAAGCTTGTAGGCAATGGATCGGTGATAGAGAATTATGCCGGATGTGGTTCATCATGTAACAGTCATAACCTAGGGTGACATAGAACTAGCTCCAATTCATCAATGTAATGTAGGCATGTATTCCGAATATAGTCATGTGTGCTTATGGAAAAGAACTTGCATGACATCTTTTGTCCTACCCTCCCGTGGCAGCGGGGTCCTAGTGGAAACTAAGGGATATTAAGGCCTCCTTTTAATAGAGTACCGGACCAAATCATTAGCACATAGTGAATACATGAACTCCTCAAACTACGGTCATCACCGGGAGTGGTCCTGATTATTGTCACTTCGGGGTTGCCGGATCATAAAACATAGTAGGTGACTATAGACTTGCAAGATAGGATCAAGAACTCACATATATTCATGAAAACATAATAGGTTCAGATCTGAAATCATGGCACTCAGGCCCTAGTGACAAGCATTAAGCATAGCAAAGTCATACAACATCAATCTTAGAACATAGTGGATACTAGGGATCAAACCCTAACAAAACTAACTCAATTACATGATAAATCTCATCCAACCCATCACCGTCCATCAAGCCTATGATGGAATTACTCACGCACAGTGGTGAGCATCATGAAATGGGTGATGGAGGAAGGTTGATGATGACGATGGAGACGGATTCCCCTCTCCGGAGCCCCGAACGGACTCCAGATCAGCCCTCGCGAGAGAGTTTAGGGATTCGCGGCGGTTCCGTATCATAAAACGTGACGAATCCTTCTTCTTTATTTTTTTCTCCCCAAACACGAATATATGGAGTTGGAGTTGAGGTCGATGGAGCTCCAGAGGGCCCACGAGGCAGGGGCGTGCCCAGGGGGCAAGCGCACCACCCACCCTCTTGGCTAGGGTGTAGGCCCCTGTCCTTGATTCTTTGCCAGTATTTTTTATTATTCCCAAAAATAATCTTCGTGGAGTTTCAGGTCATTCCGAGAACTTTTGTTTTTGCACATAAATAACACCATGGCAATTATGCTGAAAACAGGGTCAGTCCGGGTTGGTTCCATTCAAATCATGCAAGTTAGAGTCCAAAACAAGGGCAAAAGTGTTTGGCAAAGTAGATACGATGTAGACGTATCAGGCATGGTTCGCAAGCATCAAGTGATTCCAAAAGTCCATCAGCATGGAGTTTCTTCATGCGCTTTACACCAATATGACCCAAACTGCAGTGCCACAAATAAGTTGCACTATCATTATTAAACTTATATCTTTCGGCTTCAATACTATGAATATGTGTATCACTACTATCAAGATTTAGTAAAAATAGGCCACTCATCAAGGGTGCATGAACATAAAAGATATTACTCATATAAATAGAACAACCATTATTATTTGATTTAAATGAATAACCGTCTCGCATCAAACAAGATCCAGATATAATGTTCATGCTTAAGGCTGGCACCAAATAACAATTATTCAGGTCTAAAACTAATCCTGAAGGTAGACGTAGAGGTAGCGTGCCGACGACGATCACATCGAATTTGGAACCATTTGCCACCCACATCATCACCTCGTCCTTAGCCAATCTTCTCTTAATCCGTAGCCCATGTTTCGAGTGGCAAATATGTGGCACCCCGATCCACATGGAGCAGGGGGCCTTCACACGTCAGCCCAGGATAACACCCGACGCACAACAAGTCCATGATACAGCATTCCATGTACAAGAGTATTCATCAAATACATGTATAGGAGATTACATCATTGATGAATACAATTATCTGGCAGCTCATCAACTCTGGCTGGGCTCCATAACTCACAGGACTGGCAAGGTTACGGCCTAGCGCGACCACTCAAACAATCCAGGTATGACCTACAAACTGGCATGACACGCCAGGTCAGTACATTGAATGTACTTGCAAGACAACCAATTATATAGCATCCAAACAAGCAGAAGACAAAGCAAGAACCAAGCGCATGCAACAACATATCACATATCAATTACTAATCATGGCATGATATAGATCAAGTAAGCTTGAACAACCTCATAGCATCTACTAACATGGCAATAACATGGCATAAAACATGCTTCTAACATAGCAATAACCTGACATAGCATATCATCTCAATCATGGCATGATTTAACATATCAAACACAACATTGCATGGTGATACGTCTCTGTTGTATCTACTTTTCCAAACACTTCTGCCCGTGTTTTGGACTGTAACTTGCATGATTTTAATGGAACTAACCCGGACTGACGTTGTTTTCAGCAGAATTGCCATGGTGTTATTTATGTGCAGAAACAAAAGTTCTTGGAATGACCTGAAACTTCACGAAACATCTATTTGGAAATAATAAAAAATCTTTGCAAAAGATGAAGACCAGGGGGCCCACCACCTGTCCACGAGGGTGGGGGCGCGCCCCCTACCTCGTGGCCCCCCTGGAGCTCCTCCGACCTCAACTCCAACTCTATATATTTGGTTTCAGAGAGAAAAAAATCAGAGAAAAGGATTCATCGCGTTTTACGATAGGGAGCCGCCACCAAGCCCTAAAACCTCTCGGGAGGGCTGATCTGGAGTCCGTTCGGGGCTCCGGAGAGGGGAATCCATCGCCATCGTCATCATCAACCATCCTCCATCACCAATTTCATGATGCTCATCGCCGTGTGTGAGTAATTCCATCATAGGCTTGCTGGACGGTGATGGGTTGGATGAGATTTATCATGTAATCGAGTTAGTTTTGTTAGGGTTTGATCCCTAGTATCCACTATGTTCTGAGATTGATGTTGCTATGACTTTGCTATGCTTAATGCTTGTCACTAGGGCCTGAGTGCCATGATTTCAGATCTAAACCTATTATTTTTTCATCAATATATGAGAATTCTTGCTACTATCTTGCAAGTCTATAGTCACCTATTATGTGTTATGATCCGTTAACCCCGAAGTGACAATAATCGGGATACTTACCGGTGATGACCGTAGTTTGAGGAGTTCATGTATTCACTATGTGTTAATGCTTTGGTCCGGTACTCTATTAAAAGGAGGCCTTAATATACCTTAGTTTCTGCTAGGACCCCACTGCCACGGGAGGGTAGGACGAAAGATGTCATGCAAGTTCTTTTCCATAAGCACGTATGACTATATTCGGAATACATGCCTACATTGAATTGGAGCTAGTTCTTTGTCACCCTAGGTTATGACTGTTACATGATGAACCGCATCCGGCATAATTCTCTATCATATATCCATTTCCTACGAGCTTTCCATATATTGTTCTTCGCTTATTTACTTTTCCGTTGCTATTGCTATCATCACTACAAAATACCAAAAACATTACTTTTGCTATCATTACCTTTTGCTACCGTTACCACTACTATCATATTAATTTGCTACTAAACACTTTACTACGGATATTAAGTTTCCAGGTGTGGTTGAATTGACAACTGAGCTGCTAATACTTGAGAGTATTCTTTGGCTCCCCTTGTGTTGAATCAATAAATTTGGGTTGAATACTCTACCCTCGAAAACTGTTGCGATCCCTGATACTTGTGGGTTATCAAGACTATTTTCTGGCGCCGTTGCCGGGGAGCATAGCTCTATTCTTTGAGTCACTTGGGATTTATATCTGCTTATCATTATGAAGAACTTGAGAGGTCCAAAAACCAAGATTTATCCCTCAACTACGAGGGGAGGTAAGGAACCGCCATCTAGCTCTGCACTTGATTCACCTTCTGTTTTGAGTAAGCCTGCGACACCTAAACCTGCTTCTGCTATTCGTTCTGATATGTCGCATGTTATTGATGATGCCACTTCTGCTATGCATGATACTTATGATGAAACTACTTCTATGCTTGATACTACTGTGCTACTTGGTGAATTTCTTGATGAACAACTTGCTAGGGTTAGAGAGTGAAAATATTGAATCTGATAATATTGATGAAAGTGATGATGAAGGCTCTCCCTCTAATGAATATGAATCACCTGTTATTCCTGAGGGTTGTTTTTGAAAAAGAAGCTGCTTTAGCTATTTTTGCTTGCAAAGATAGACATGAACTTAAGAGGTTATTAGCTAAATGGAAGCAGCAATCAACCTGACCCTGCTTTTGCTACTTCACCTATCTGTGTTATTGATAAGGATTATGAATTCTCTGTTGATCCTGATATAATTACTTTGGTTGAATCTGATCCTTTTCATGGCTATGAATCTGAAACTGTTGTGGCACATCTTACTAAATTGAATGATATAGCCACCCTGTTCACTAATGATGAGAGAACTCGTTACTTTTATATCCTTAAAATATTTCCGTTCTCATTAAAGGGTGATGCTAAGATATGGTTTAATTCTCTTGATCCTGGTTGTGTGCGTAGTCCACAGGATATGATTTATTACTTCTCTCTAAATATTTCCCTGCTCATAAGAAACAAGCTGCTTTAAGCGATATATATATAATTTTGTGCAAATTGAAGAAGAGAGCCTCCCACAAGCTTGGGGGAGGCTTCTCCAATTACTTAATGCTTTGCTTGATCACCCTCTTAAGAAAAATGAAATACTTGATATCTTTTATAATGGACTAACCGATGCTTCCAGAGATTACCTGGATAGTTGTGCTGGTTCTGTTTTCAGGGAAAGAACACCGGATGAAGCTAAATTTCTATTGAATAATATGTTGACAAATGAAAATAATTGGACACTTCCTAAGCCTATTCCTAAACCAACTCCGAAGAAGAGAGGTGTTCTATTTCTCAGTCCTGAAGATATGCAAGAGGCTAAGAAATCTATGAAAGAAAAAGGTATTAAAGCTGAAGATGTTAAGAATTTACATCCTAGTGAAGAAATACACGGTATTAATTTACCGCCTATTGAAGAAACATATGATTTTAATCCTTCACCTATTGAAGAAACTCATGGTCTTGATAACCCGACACAGGTAGTAAAGGTAAATTCTCTCTATAGATATGATAAAGCTGAAACCCCATTTACTAAGTTTGCTAGCCCATGCTTAGATGAGTTTGATAAATTTATGGTTAAGCAAGAAGACTTCAATGCTTATTTTGGTAGACAATTGAAATACAATTCAAATATGCTTGAACACTTGGGTGATTATATGGCTAATGTCAAAAGTGAACTTAAACTTATTAGTAAACATGCTTCTATGGTTACCACTCAAGTAGAACAAGTACTTAAAGCTCAAAATGACTTGCTCAATGAATTGAATAGTAAGAAAAATGATAATGCTGTTAGAGTTATGACTAGAGGTGGTAGAATGACTCAGGAACCTTTGTATCCCGAAGGCCATCCTAAGAGAATTGAGCAAGATTCTTAGAGAAATAATATAGATGCACCTAGTCCTTCTAAAAGGAAGAAAAAGGAAAATGATAGGACTTTGCATGCTTCTAGTGAACATGTTATTGATACACCTAAGAATCCAAATGATATTTCGATTTCTGATGCTGAAACACAATCTGGTAATGAACCTGAAACTAGTGATAATGTTAATGATAATGTTCATGATGATGCTCAACCTAGTAATAATAATGATATAGAAATTGAATCTGCTGTTGATCTTGATAACCCACAATCAAAGAATCAATGTTATGATAAAAAAGACTTTGTTGCTAGGAAATATGGTAAAGAAAGAGAACCATGGGTTCAGAAACCCATGCCTTTTCCTCCCAAACCATCCAAGAAAAAGGATGATGAGGATTTGGACGCTTTGCTGAAATGATTAGACCTATCCTTTTGCTTATGCGATTAACTAATATGCTTAAAATGAATCCTTATGCTAAGTATATGAAAGAAATTGTTACAAATAAGAGAAAGATACCGGAAGCTGAAATTTCCACCATGCTTGCTAATTATACTTTTAAAGGTGGAATACCAAAGAAACTTGGGGATCCAGGAGTACCCACTATACCATGCTCCATTAAAAGAAACTATGTTAAAACTGTTTTATGTGATCTTGGAGCCGGTGTTAGTGTTATGCCTCTCTCTTTATATCGTAGACTTGATTTGAATAAGTTGACACCTACTAAAATATCTTTGCAAATGGCTGATAAATCAACTGCTATACCTGTCGGTATTTGTGAGGATGTGCTTGTTGTAGTTGCAAACATTACTATTTTAACGGACTTTGTTATTTTTGATATTCCCGAGGATGATAGTATGTCTATTATTATTGGAAGACCCTTTTTGAATACAGCAGGGGCTGTTATTGATTGCACTAAAGGCAATGTCACTTTTAATGTTAATGGTAATGAGTATACAGTACACTTTCCGAGGAAACAACCTCAAGTTCATAGTATCAACTCTATTGGAAAAATTCCATCGATTACATTTGGAGGTTTTGAATTCCCTCTTCCTATTGTCAAGGAGGAACATGATATTCTTATTATTGGGGATGTGCATATCCCCATTCAGCTAACATAGTGTTATTCGAAATTTCTCTGGTTCCATGTTATTCAGAATGAGTTCGTTAACAAGACTTGATCAACCTTGTTAGTGGATTCCTTTTGACGATCATGAGAAGGATGAAACTAGAAAACACAACTCTCTGTACCCTCCTTTTACTTTCTGTTATTTATATTAAATGAAATAAAAATAGTATTTTTCTGTCTGTTATCTGAATTATTCGTGCAACATAAAAATACCCCGAAAATAAAAGTTCTCCAAATGCCGTAAAATTTAAATATGATTTTTTTCTGGAATATTTGAGAATATTTGGCACCGAGAACACAGCAGGGGGCATCCACCTGGCCATGAGGGTGGAGGGCGTGCCCTACCCCCCTAGGCGCCCCCCTGCCTTGTGGGCCCACGGTGGCCCTCCTCCACTTATTCTTGCATCCACACACTCCTTCTTCCTCCCACTAACACAAATATCCAGCTCAAACCCGAGTCCAAGCTCATTTTGTTGCCATTTTCGATCTCCTTGCTCAAAGCACCTCTCATAAAACTGCTTGGGGAGATTGTTCCTTGGTATGTGACTCCTCCATTGGTCCAATTAGTTTTTGTTCTAGTGCTTTATTCATTGCAAATTTGTGCTTCTTAGGTGACCCTGTTCTCGAGCTTGCATGTCAAATTTATATGGTCAAAAGTAGTTTTGATGCATGATATAGGCTCTAGGCACTTGTAGGAGTAGTTGCCATCAATTTTGTTGTGTTTGGTTTACTTTTATTTTGAAGTTACTAAAAATTTCAGAAATTTTTCAGAGGAAGAAATATGCTTAGGAAAATGTACCAAGGTGGTTCTTCAAGGAAGCAAGGACCCAGGCTTGCAATGCGTGATGCTGATGAAGAGCCACCAAGAGACGCTCCAGTGCGTCCTTGTGAATGGCCTTCGGAAAACTTTATGGATCGAGCGGGAATTAAGGAAGAATTTAACGCATATCTGCGTAACGCTGATCTTGTGAGCTTCGAGGAAGAGAAGTGCAGCCAGTATGACTATCTCACTAGTTCCTTTGTGAGGAGGTTTGAATTTTCATCTTCACGTAATTATCCAACTATCCTGTTTGATCTTTATGAAAATTCTTACACTATGGACTTAGAGGATTTTACCACTGCTTGCAAACTTCCACAATGGGGTAGTGTCAGGGAACCTCGCAAATCTGAATTTAGAGATTTTCTTGCTAGTATAACTGTGGTGGAATCTAGAGATATAACACAAGCTACCATAGGGAGCATTCACTTTCCTGCTATATAGGTAGATGCATTAATGGTGAAGATGAGGCATGCCACATGCGTGTTCCTGACCTCAGTATTCTTAGGAGTGCTGTGTTAGGAGATAAATCTTATAATTTGGGAGCCATTGTTGCACGTAGGTTGCATCTTAATAGATTTAATGGAGATTTCTTTGGTGAAATTTATGCAACCCTCATAGCTAATTTTCTTGGTATAGCCATACGTGAAGATGATATTGAGTTTCCTCCTGCTTATTTGGATTATGATGCTATGGTTCACCACCAGTTTGTCGAGAGGAATGAATCACCTCTCCAGTATCGCTTAATCTTTGACAGACGCTGTGCTGTCCGTATTACTCTCCCTGCTCCTGCCTTCTTTGATTATCAGGCAAAAGGAAGATATGTTATCACCAGAGAGGAGGCAGATGAGTACGAGAGGAGGGCGGAGGCCGCTCGTCGCCATGCTGCAGCTCAGGAGGCGATAGCCGCTGCATCTCAGTGCGACCCCCAACTATTATTATGGATATCCGCCAGGCCAGCCGTGGCCATGGAGCAACTTAGGCCAAAAGCCTAAGCTTGGGGGAGTACGTATTTCTCACCGACATTATATTCATGTTCACACACTCATTGTTAGATGTCGGTGCTCATACTTTTTCATTGTATCATCCATGCTAGTTTATTTCCCTTTTTATGCTTTCTTCTTGCGTGTTTAATAAACCTTAAGAAAAACCAAAAAATTAGTTGTAGCTTTTAATTAGTTTACTTTCCATGCTTGTAGCAGTAATTAAAAAGAAAACCCCAAAAGATTTCTTGTTCTTCTTTTGCTTGTTGGGAGCTTTCCCGTGTAAATAGTTTTATTTCTTTTCTTTGGGGGTCGATAGGAGAAGACCATGATTAAATTGTTGAAGTGGCTCTTATATGCATTATTGTTGATCTAACAAAAGAGCCCATATTGCCTTGTCTTCTCCTGTTTATTGAATGCTTGCAGATTCCAGCTTAGTCCAATGCACGTGCACTATTATTATTATTCACATCGTTCGGTCGTGCAAGTGAAAGGTAATTATGGCGATATATGATGGACTGACTGAGATGAGAAAAGCTGGTATGAACTCGACCTCTCTTGTTTTTGTAAATATGATTAGTTCATCGTTCCTGATTCAGCCTATTATGAATAAACATGTTTGCAATGACAACTAGAGATCATAGTTTCTTGTGCCATGATTGATTAGCTAGGAGCTTATAATGGTTTACCTTGCGTGCCAACATGCTATTAAAATGGTTGTGATGTGGTATGATAGGGTGGTATCCTCCTCTGAATGATTTAAGTGACTTGACTTGGCACATGTTCACACATGTAGTTGAAACAAAATCAACATAGCCTTCACGATATTTATGTTCATGGTGGATTATATCCTACTCATGCTTGCATTCGGTGTTGATTAATTTTAATGCATGTTCATGACTATTGTCGCTCTCTAGCTGGTCGCTTCCCAGTCTTTTGCTAGCCTTCACTCATGAGGATTGTTTTGTATCGTGTTTTGTATGCTCGAATAGCTCATGTATCAACTAGGGCTGTCTGTATCTTCCATGTTAGGCGGGTTATTCTCAAGAGGAGTGGACTCCGCTCCTCACTCACGAGAAAATGGCTAGTCACCGGGATGCCCAATCACATGCTTTATGCAAACTAAATCAAAATAATTGCAAACAAAACTCCCCCTGGGACTCTTGTTAGTTGGAGGCACTCGTTGTTTCGAGCAAGCCATGGATTGATGCCTGTTGGTGGAGGGGAGTATAAACTTTACCATTTTGTTTGGGAACCGCCTATAATGTGTGTAGCATGGAAGATATTGCCATCTCTTTGTTGTTATGTTGACAATGAAAGTATACCGCTCAAAATATTATTCACCACTATTACAAAACCGAGCTCTGGCACCTCTACAAATCCCTGCTTCCCTCTGCGAAGGGCATATCTATTTATTTTTATGTTGAGTCATCATCCTCTTATTAAAAAGCACCAGTTGGAGAGCACCTCTGTAATTTGCATTCATTACTGTTTGTTTACATTGAGTATGACTTGACTGGATCTCTTTTACCATGAATTACAATGTCTAGTCAGTCCTTGATCTGTAAAGGTGCTTTGCATTTATGTTTTGCGGTCTCAGAAAGGGCTAGCGAGATACCATCTTGTTATATCATATTATGATTGTTTTGAGAAAGTGTTGTCATCCGAGATTTATTATTATTGCTCGCTAGTTAATTATGCCATTGATATGAGTAAACATGAGACCTATGCGTTATCGTGAATATGGTTAGTTCATAATCTTTGCTAAAAACTTGAATGCTGGCTTTACATATTTACAACAACAAGAGCAAACAGAGTTTGTAAAAGTTTTTCTTTATCACTTTCAGTTTATCAACTGAATTTCTTGAGGACAAGCAAGGTTTAAGCTTGGGGGAGTTCGTACGTCTCCGTCGTATCTACTTTTCCAAACACTTTTGCCCTTGTTTTGTACTCTAACTTGCATGATTTGAATGGAACTAACCCGGACTGACGCTGTTTTCAGCAGAATTGCCATGGTGTTATTTATGTGCAGAAACAAAAGTTCTCGGAATGACCTGAAACTTCACGGAACGTCTATTTTGAAATAAAAAAAATCCTTGCAAAAGATGAAGACCAGGGGGCCCACCACCTGTCCACGAGGGTGGGGGCGCGCCTGCCCCCTAGGGCGCGCCCCCTACCTCGTGGGCCCCCTGAAGCTCCTCTGACCTCAACTCCAACTCTATATATTTGGTTTCGGAGAGAAAAAAATCAGAGAGAAGGATTCATCGCGTTTTACGATACGGAGCCGCCGCCAAGCCCTAAAACCTCTCGGGAGGGCTGATCTGGAGTCCGTTCGGGGCTCCAAAGAGGGGAATCCGTCGCCATCATCATCATCAACCATCCTCCATCACCAATTTCATGATGCTCACCGCTGTGCATGAGTAATTCCATCGTAGGCTTGCTGGACGGTGATGGGTTGGATGAGATTTATCATGTAACCGAGTTAGTTTTGTTAGGGTTTGATCCCTAGTATCCACTATGTTCTGAGATTGATGTTGCTATGACTTTGCTATGCTTAATGCTTGGCACTAGGGCCCAAGTGCCATGATTTCAGATCTGAACCTATTATGTTTCATCAATATATGAGAATTATTGATCCTATCTTGCAAGTCTATAGTCACCTATTATGTGTTATGATCCGTTAACCGCGAAGTGACAATAATCGGGATACTTACCGGTGATGACCATAGTTTGAGGAGTTCATGTATTCACTATGTGTTAATGCTTTGGTCCAGTACTCTATTAAAAGGAGGCCTTAATATCCCTTAGTTTTTGCTAGGACCCTGCTACCACGGGAGGGTAGGACAAAAGATGCCATGCAAGTTCTTTTCCATAAGCACGTATGACTATATTCAGAATACATGCCTACATTACATTGATGAATTGGAGCTAGTTCTTTGTCACCCTAGGTTATGACTGTTACATGATGAACCACATCCGGCATGATTCTCTGTCACCGATCCATTGCCTATGAGCTTTCCATATATTATTCTTCGCTTATTTAATTTTCCGTTGCTATTGCTATCATCACTAAAAAATACCAAAAACATTACTTTTGCTATCATTACCTTTTGCTACCTTTACCACTACTATCATATTACTTTGCTACTAAACACTTTACTGCAGATATTAAGTTTCCACGTGTGGTTGAATTGACAACTCAGCTGCTAATACTTGAGAATATTCTTTGGCTCCCCTTGTGTCGAATCTATAAATTTTGGTTGAATACTCTACCCTTGAAAACTGTTGCGATCCCCTATACTTGTGGGTTATCACATGGCACCATGAAACAATGCTGAAAATAAACTGCCGGTCATATCCACTACAGACATAGCATGTTGACTTTATGCAACTATCTCCCATTCTGTCATGGTTCTTTAAATGCAAACAACAACATATTACTCATGCAATGCAACCAAGCTTGTGCACTGAGTCCCTCGGACTCTCTTACCAACGGGTTGCCTCGCAACTGAACGGTGATCATGATGAATCACAAATGGAACCATCCTCGGTTCAACGGGTTACCTTGTAACCAAACGGTGATCACTCACGGATCACAACGGAACCACACTTGGTTCAACACTCACCGAGACCTTGTCTCGTGATCATATCAAAACATCGCCGTGACTTCTCATGACTATCTCATAGTCCAAGTCACCACAGTCTTGTTACCACATTACTTTAGTAAATTATTTCAGGTTTATCCTCCATTCCGACCAAGACCTGATAGTGTGACCTATTATGAACGGTGCTGCTATCAATAGACTTTATAAACACTCTGCAGAGGTAGCGCACCGTACCCACACCACGGAACACATGGCCTCGTCATCCCATTCGGGTGGACCAATGGCATTGTGACAAAACTGACCTACTGCCATGACACTCTCCCGGCCACTCCGACTCACTCCCCACTGGGCTAGTCCTGGGTGGCCCCGTGTCTACCAAAGACACCAACGGCCACCGTCGTGGCAAAACAAATGGTCCCAAACAGGGACATGAGCTCAAAACCAAACCCGGGCACACAAGGCTTATGTCCGCCTACCTGATCAGGGTAGCGCGCGCCCATAACCTTCCCTCGTTGGAGGCACCGGCGAGAGGCACGACAATAGATCGCATTAAGGCCTTCCCATAAAGGCAAATGTGGCAGCACTGAAAAAGTTCGATTTGGTGGCACTATGACTCGATCCCATCGATGACGAAGGAGGTTTGTTATTATTAAGTCATTTTATTACCTTCTCCACCATCATGAACATGGATGCAACAATGAACATGCATCATACAAATGCTTTAATAAAATACCGAACTTCTCAAGTGAACAACTATAGCATAAAGAACATGACAATACCAAGTACTAGCATATCAACGGTGTATTACAATCATCATAACATTTTATAATGATGACATGAAAATAAAGTAGAGTAGTGACATGGCATTATCAATAACAATGTTCAAATTATCATGGCAAAAGATATCATGAAAAAACAAGCATGCATGTTAAGCATAACGGAATAACTGCAGATGAGGCAATAAGAAACAACTGCAACTACACACACAAGGTGCAAGCAAAGTCAACATGCACGCTCGGGGCTCATGATAAGAGGTTGGCTTGCCTGGAGTTGATAAATACTCCTGGAAAAAGTGTGAAGCGACCATGGAAAGAGTTGCCAGAAACAGTTCTCTCTCGGAGGGGGCTATTTATGGGCAAGAAAAAATGGTCATTTTCACTATGTGAAAACATTATGAAAATGATACCAATGGAAAGAGCTCGATGAACAGAGAACGTGAGCGTTGGAATCACCTTAATCGGAGTTACGGTTGAAAAGTTGTGGTCGTTCACTTTTTAGGCAGAAAATGCACTAAAGTAGTGATTGTTCACAAAATAAGCACTTCGGCCGGTTGAGATGAAACGAAAGCGCCCTTCTAAGAATATGCCTTCAGAGAAGTGAAAACGCATTTTGATCTAAAGAAGCACGAGAATAGGCTTTCGGACAACTGAAGATGTAATTTAGATGATTACGCCTCCACTTATCCACATCAGTGTACCTGGTCAACGTTGTTGTTAGGCTGGCGGGTGGGGTCCACACGAGGTGGGGCCCGCCTGGCCTGGCTTCTTCTTCCTCCCGCTTGGGATCGAGCGAGGCCGAGGGAGGGGATTACCCCGACGGCAAGCACCGGTGACTCCGGCCACTGCTCGCGACGGCCGACCCACTCAGAGGCTCAGAATGAAGAGGCACATCTTGGGGTGGTAGCCTCTGCCGCCGATGAGCGCCGGATTGGCCATGGTTGAGCTCACGACGGGAAGGAGTTTCGGTCGCCGGTGAAGTGGGGGCTACGGTGGAGGAGGGAAAGGGCTGAGGCTACGGGGAGGTTCGCCCGAGCCTGAGGGATGCAGTGGAGGAGGTGGAATGGAGGGAGGGGCGTGGCATTGCCGAAATCGGGCGAGACTCAAGGCGGCGGCCACGGCGGCGGTGGTGGTCGAGGAGAAGCCCCGGGGCGAAATGAGGAGTGCGGGGAGGCGTAGAGGAGGGTGGGGAAGCTTCTCACGAGCTTTGAGGGGTCGCGGGCTCCTTAAATAGCCGTGGCGCGGGCACCCGAGCCGGTCGCCGCCGAGCGAGTCTGGCCACGGCTCTGCCAGCCGCAGCAGTCACGGGGGAGCACGAGAAGGCGACGAGGAGAGTGCGGATGAGCGCCAGGGAGTCACAGAGACGAGCAGTGCTCGGAGACGAAAGGAGGAAGAGGACACCGAGGAGGAAGGCGATGGTGCACAGGAGTGCACTGTTCGGTCATTGGCACGACTCGTCGAAGAAGAAAATAGAGGGGGCAAGAGGTCCAGGGGGAGGAAGACGTCGAGGGGGGACTGTGGGGCATTAATGGCGAGGTTAGAGCCGGTCGGAGCAGCGGTGCCGATGAGAACAGTGGCTACACCACCGTTTTGGGCTGGTTACACTCGTGGTCACCACGGAGAAGGCGCCCTCTGGAGTTTTTACTGGTGCCACCTCATGTCTACCGTGTAGTCCGTCAAAGATAGAGCGTTACTACGGTAAAGAAACGGGCAGAGACAAATTGAGATGAGTAAACCAAGCTCCACAAGTTTGTTGTTGCAAACTTGGCCACACTCTAGAGATTAAACCAGAGAGGTGAAAAGGTAAAATTGATGTATGGTAGGCTTAGGGTAACAAGGACTACAGTCCTGGGAGTTATGAGGTCATTAGGACAAAGATTTAACACAGTTGCTGCACAACTGCTAAATCATGAAGAAGCACTCAATAGGAGTGATGGATTGAGCAAAAACTTGGCAAAGCCTGATGATTTGATCATAGGTAGATGCTGCAAAAATACCATACCAAATGGACTTGCCAAAATGGTACTTCCTTCATAGCTATCATCTTTGCCCAGAAACTTGAGAAAAATCCTCAGGGCAAATGGCTAACTGAATTGAGCCCAAAATTTTGTGGAGACATGTTATATAGATATTAGAAGACCTGGGAAAAATTTCAGCTATAATGGAGCAAGATTAGATGCACTTGCTTCACAAACTAGAAAATTGGACAGAAACCAAGAATTGCTCCTGTGCTCACACAGCTCCATGAAATGAACTGAATTTAGGTGGAGGCTAATGATTTGAAATACTTGAGAGGATGTAAAAGTTTCATCCCATTTGGAAACTCTATGAAGGTACTTCCTTCACAAAGTTGTGTTCTGGTCAGAAACTTTGAAAATTGCACAGGGAGCTAGGATGAATGGATTGATCTCATATTTGGCATCCATGGGTTATTTAAGAATGTTAATCACCCTGCCAAATTGCATCTCCATTGCAATTAGGAATAAAGCACTTCCTTTGCAAACTTTCAGAGAAGGCAGAAACTTGCATTGGATCATGTTCCCAATTTTGAACTGTAGAATCATAAGATTAGGATGGAACTAGTGAATATATAGCAAGGACAACCTCCACAATTTATATGGGAATTTTCTCTGCTATAAAAATAGTAGTTCCTTTGGAAAATGGCAGAAATGCAATATTGGCATTAAATAGGAAAAGGCAATTTTTCTTATTTAATTATGGCCAATATATTTGCCAGAGCTTGGATTAGGCATAAGTATCAACTCCACCAATTCTCATGAATTTAGGAGATGGCTAGCTATGCCTTTGGATTTAGTCCTCAGAAAGGCAAGAAAAGGAATAAGTCACAATTCAAAAATATTGCATGGGACTTAGCAATATTTTTGCATATCCAAGGTTCAGAAATACAGGAGGATCTCTGGGAACAATTGGGAGGATCAACAGATCAAGGAAAATGATGTCTCCTTTGTAAGCACAAAGGACATATCCAAATTCCAAAAATTTGGAATTAGGGTTTGAGATGATGCAAATGAGATCTTGCCCACTGACAAAGACATGAGCAAGGTTTTGAAAGGTTGAAAATGACAAGAAATCTCAGAGTCATCCAACAAACTCAGGAGAAAGATTTGAAAAATGATTGCCAGGAAGGAATAACAGCACAAAAATTGATAACCCAATTTTGGGGCTGTTACAAAATATTAGCAACAGAACCAGTATCAAATACCCAGACGCTACTACGAGCATTAGTAAGGTACACATCAATAACATGTATATCAAATATACCTTTCACTTTGCCATCCTTCTTATCCGCCAAATACTTGGGGCAGTTCCGCTTCCAGTGACTAGTTCTTTTGCAGTAGAAGCACTCAGTCTCAGGCTTAGGTCGAGACTTGGGCTTCTTAACTTGAGTAGCAACTTGCTTTCCATTCTTCTTGAAGTTCCCCTTCCTTCCTTTGCCCTTCTTCTTGAAACGGGTGGTCTTGTTGACCATCAACACTTGATGCTCCTTCTTGATTTCTACCTCCCCAACCTTTAGCATTGCGAAGAGCTCGGGATTTTTCTTATCCATCCCTTGCATATTATAGTTCATCACGAAGCTCTTGTAGCTTGGTGGAAGTGATTCAAGAACTCTGTCAATGAAACTATCATCAGGAAGATTAACTCCCAGCTGAGTCAAGTGGTTGTGGTACCCAGACATTCTGAGTATATGTTCACTAATAGAACTACTCTCCTCCATTTTGCAGCCGTAGAACTTATTGGAGACTTCATATCTCTCAATCCGGGCATTTGCTAAAATATTAGCTTTAACTCCTGGAACATCTCATATGCTCCATGACGTTCAAAACGTCGTTGAAGTCCCGGTTCTAAGCCGTAAATCATGGCACACTAAACTATAGAGTAGTCATCAGCTTTGCTTTGCCAGACATTCTTAAAGTTTCCAGCAGCATCTGCAGCAGGCTTGTCACCCAACGGTGCTTCCAGGACGTAATTCTTCTATGCAGCAATGAGGATAATCCTCAAGTTACGGACCCAGTCCGTGTAATTGCTACCATCATCTTTCAACTTAGCTTTCTCTAGAAACGCATTAAGATTCAACGGAACAACAAGACGGGCTATTTATCTACAACAACGTAGACATGCAAAATACTATCAGGTACTAAGTTCATGATAAATTAAAGTTCAATTTAATCATATTACTTAAGAACTCCCACTTAGATAGACATCCCTCTAATCATCTAAGTGATCACGTGATCCATATCAACTAAACCATGTCCGATCATCACGTGAGATGGAGTACTTTTCAATGGTGAACATCACTATGTTGATCATACCTACTATATGATTCACGCTCGACCTTTCGGTCTCAGTGTTCCGAGACCATATCTGCATATGCTAGGCTCATCAAGTTTAACTCGAGTATTCTGATTGTGCAAAACTGGCTTGCACCCGTTGTATGTGAACGTAGAGCTTATCACACCCAATCATACGTGGTGACTCGGCACGACAAACTGTAGGAATGGTGCATACTCAGGGATAACACTTGTACCTTGAAATTTAGTGAGAGATCATCTTATAATGCTATCACCGTATTAAGGAAAATAAGATGCATAAAGGATAAACATCACATGCAATCAAATAAGTGATATGATATGGCCATCATCATCTTTTGCCTTTTGATCTCCATCTCCAAAGCACCATCATGATCACCACCGCCACCGGCTTGACTCCTTGATCTCCATCGAAGCATCTATGTCGTCTCGCCAACTATTGCTTCTATGACTATCGCTACCGCTTAGTGATAAAGTAAATCAATTACATGGAGATTGCATTTCATACAATAAAGCGACAACCATATGGCTCCTGCCAGTTGTCGATAATAGTGTTACAAAACTTGATCATCTCATACAACAATTTATATAATCACGTCTTGACCATATCACATCACAACATGCCCTGCAAAAACAAATTAGACATCATCTACTTTGTTGTTGCAAGTTTTACGTGGCTGCTACGGGCTTCTAGCAAGAACTGTTCTTACCTACGCATCAAAACCACAACGTAGTATAGTGATTGCATTTTGATCTTCAGAAAGAACCCTGTTCATTGAAACCGATTCAACTAAAGTTGGAGAAACAGACATCCACCAGCCACCTGTGTGCGAAGCACGTCGCTAGAACCAGTCTCGCGTAAGCGTACGCGTAATGTCAGTCTGAGCCGCTTCATCCAACAATACCGCTGAATCAAGAATCAACTAGTGACGACAAGCAAATATGTATATACCCATGCCCACAACTCCTTTGTGTTCTACTCGTGCATATAACATCTACGCATAGACCTGGCTCGGATGCCACTATCGGGGAATGCAGTATTTCAAAAAAATCCTATGATCGTGCAAGATCTATCTAGGATATGCACAACAATGAGAGGGGGATAGTATGTCTACGTACCCTCGTAGACCAAAAGCGGAAGCTTTATGAGACGCGGTTGATGTAGTCGAACGTCTTCGTGATCTAACCGATCAAGTACCGAATGCACGGCACCTCCGTGATATGCACACGTTCAGCTCGGTGACTTCCCTCGTACTATTGATCCAGTTGAGGCCGAGGGATAGTTTCTTCAGCATGACGGCGTGATGATGGTGATGATGAAGTTACAGACGCAGGGCTTCGCTTAAGCACTACAACGATATGACCGAGGTGGAATTCTGTGGAGGGGCACTGCACACGGCTAAAGAATCAACTTGTAACACCCACGATGCGACTATGTCTACCACGTGTCGGAGCACGACTTAGAGGCATAACCGCATTGTAGGCATGTCGCAAGATGGGTAATCTTTACACATCCCATGTACTGAATCAGAAAGAGATAAAGAGTTGGCTTACAATCGCCACTTCACACAATACAAAAATATAGCATTACATCATCCAGAATACAATCAAGGTCCGACTAAGGAACCAAAATAAAGACAACCCCAAATGCATAAGATCCCCGATCGCCCCAACTGGGCTCCACTACTGATCGTCTAGAAAGGAAACATAGTAACATCTTGAATCCTCGTCGAACTCCCACTTGAGTTCGGTCGCATCCCCTGGAATGGCGTCATCGGCACCTGCATCTAGTTTTGTAAGTAAGCTGTGATTCACGGGGACTCAACAATCTCACACCCTCGCGATCAAGACTATTTAAGCTTATGGGTAGGAAAAGGTATGTGAGGTGGAGCTGCAGCAAGCACTAGCATATATGGTGGCTAACATAAGCAAATGAGAGCGAGAAGAGGAGCAAAGCACTGTCGATTAGCTATGATCAAGAAGTGATCCTAGAACTACTTACATTCAATCATAACACAAGACCGTGTTCTCTTCCCGGACGCCGCCGAAAAGAGACCATCACGGCTACACACGCGGTTGATGCATTTTAATTAAGTTAAGTGTCAAGTTTTCTACAACCGAATATTAACAAATTCCCATCTGCCCATAATCGCGGGCACGGCTTTTGAAAGTTCAAATCCCTGTAGGGGTGTCCCAACTTAGCCCATCACAAGCTCTCACGGTCAACGAAGGATATTCCTTCTCCCAGGAAGACCCGATCAGACTCGGAATCCCGGTTACAAGACATCTCGACAATGGTAAAACAAGACCAGCAAAGCCACCCGAATGTGCCGACAAATCCCGATAGGAGCTGCACATATCTCGTTCTCAGGGCACACCGGATTGTCAGAAGTTCTAATAGGCCAACCCAGAGTTGCCCCTGGTGGCCACCGGCGGCTGACAAGGTGGACCAACACTCAGAGGAGCACTGGCCCAAGGGTTTAAAATAAAGATGACCCTTGAGTCCGCGGAACACAAGGGAAAAAGGCTTAGGTGGCACATGGTAAAACCAAGGTTGGGCCTTGTTGGAGGAGTTTTATTCAAGGCGAACTGTCAAGGGTTCCCATTATAACCCAACCGCGTAAGGAACGCAAAATCAAGGAACATAACACCGATATGACGGAAACTAGGGCGGCAAGAGTGGAACAAAACACCAGGCATAAGGCCGAGCCTTCCACCCTTTACCAAGTATATAGGTGCATTAAAGTAAACAAGATATAATAGTGATATCCCAATAATAATCATGTTCCAACAAGGAACAAACTCCAATCTTCACCTGCAACTAGCAACGATATAAGAGGGGCAGAGCGAAGCGGTAACATAGCCAAACAACGGTTTGCTAGGACAAGGTGAGTTAGAGGTTTGACATGGCAATATGGGAGGCATGATATAGCAAGTGGTAGGTATCGCGACATAGGCATAGCAATAGAGCGAGCAACTAGCAAGCAAAGACAGAAGTGATTTCGAGGGTATGGTCATCTTGCCTGCAAAGTTCTCCGAGTTGACGTAAGCTTGATCCTCGTAGGCGTACTCAATGAGTTCCTCGATCAAGAACTCGTCTCCCGGCTCTACCCAAGGCAAGAACACAAGCAAAGGAAACCACAATCAACCACGGTGCAATGCGCAAGCAACATGATGCAAAACATGGCATGATATGCGGGATGTAAAATGCAATGCATATGCGTGCTCCGGAAGGAAAAGATTGAACCAAGCCTGAACTTGGCAAACCAAGAGTGCCGCTGGAAAGATGAGTTGATTTCGGTCGGAATCGATATAAAGATCGCCGGAATCGGATGCACGGTTTGCAAATGGCAAGCAAAACAATGATGGCACAAATCTGCGATTAACAGCACGATGCCATCTAAAATGCAACAAGAAAATAAGCTGTTGCACTCTAACATAGCAACAAAGCACATGGCAGTGATCTACTCAAGATGCTTGACAAAATATGAACACTGAGCTACGGCTAAATCACACAGTAGCAGGTTCAAATAAGAATGGCAAAAGTGCAAAAGATATCAGCTTCACAGACTTAGTGAAAATAACAACATGTCAGGATTAACATCAGGAAGCAATGTTTAGAGCAAGATAACAACATGCTACAGGATTAGAACAAAGCAACACAAGGCATGGTATGAATCTACTCAAAGCATATTACAAAAGTCCCTTACTGACCATAAGCCAAAAAGGATTAGAAAATATGATAGCACCCATGTAAACATAGCAAGTTTCGTTAACAGATTCAGACTTAGCAGAAAACTGGACATGTCAAAAACAGAGTTACGTAGGCATGTTTGCGAGCTCGATGCACTCAACACAAGGCATTTCATGACAAACTAAGCATACTACTAGTAAGAACACATGTTCAAGAAGCTAACCATTGCAAGAACCATATCATAGCATGCATGGATCAACTACAACAACCTTGGCAAAATTGATTAACATGTAAACAATCTGCCAGGAACATTTTATAGCAAAAGTAGAGCAAGATTGAGTCATGCTAGGGTACTCCATAAATGCAAACAAGGACATGGATGGATAGAGCACAATCATATGCCCAAATCATCCTTACTGCACATGCTCAAAAGAAGCATGGATCTCTTTGTATCAATATGAATACATGGCATAAAACTAACATCAGGGAAAAGACTTAGTGAAAATCTAAGTCCCTGAAATCAGCAACATCACGAGAGCTACTTTGCATGCATGTGATAGTCACCACATTGATCACAAAAATACATGGCATACACCCCTGTAAATATGTAACACCCTCGATGCGACTATATCTCCCACGTGTCGAGGCACGACTTAGAGGCATAATTGCATTGAAGGCATATGTCGCAAGTTAGGCAATCTTCACAACATCCCATGTAATATAATTAATAAAAGGGGAGATAACATAGTTGGCTTACACTCGCCATGTCAATCAAGTACATAAATAGCATTACATCATTCAAACACTCATGGCCCAACTACGGCGCCAAAATAAAAGACAACCCAACATGCGACACGGTCCCGATCACCCCAACTGGGCACCACTACTGATCATCAGGAAAAGAAACATGGTAACACTGAGAGTCCTCGTCGAACTCCCACTTGAGCTCAAGCGCGCCATCTGGAGTTGTATCATCAGGCCCTGCATCTGGTGTAATAATAATATGTGAGCCACAGGGACTCAGCAATCTCGCACACTCGCGATCAAGACTATTTAAGCTTAATAGGTAAGGTAAGGTAAATATATGTTGAGCTGCAGCAAGCGACTAGCATATATGGTGGCCAACCTATTTGCAAAAGAGAGCCAGAAGAGGAGGCAAAGCGCAAGCGAGAAACTAGAGAGGACAATCCTGCGGCAAACATTACTCCAACACCGTGTCCACTTCCCGGACTCCGCCGAGAACAGGCCATCACGGTAACTCACACAGTTGATTCCTTTTAACTAAGTTAAGGTTCCAGTTATCTACAACCGGATATAAACAAATTCCCGTCTGCCCATAACCGCGGGCACGGCTTTCGAGAGTTCACATCCCTGCAAGGGAGTCCCAACTTAGCCCATGACAAGCTCTCACGGTCAACGAAGGAATAGACCTCCTCCTGAGACGTTCCGATCAGACTCGGTATCCCGGTTCTTCAAGACACTTCGACAGGTTAAAACAAGACCAGCAACACCGCCCGAATGTGCCGACAAATCCTGATAGGAGCTGCACATATCTCTTTCTCAGGGCACACTCAGATTGTCTTAGGTACGGGTAGGCTAGCCCAGAGTTGCCCCTGGTGGCCACCGGCAGCTGACAAGTGGACCAACACTCAGAGGAGCACTGGCCCGGGGGGATTAAAATAAGATGACCCTCGGGCTCCGGAAACCCAAGGGAAAAAGAGGCTAGGTGGAAAATGGTAAAACAAAGGTTGGGCATTGCTGGAAAAGCTTTAATCAAGGCGAACTATCAAGGGGTTCCCATTATAACCCAACCGCGTAAGGAACGCAAAATCCGGGAACAAAACACCGATATGACGGAAACTAGGGCGGCAAGAGTGGAACAAAACACTAGGTGAGAGGCCAAGCCTTCCACCCTTTACCAAGTATATAGATGCATTAAGATAACATGGCAATATAATGATAACCCAACAAGAAAATAATGTTCCAACAAGGGACGGTCTCCAATCTTCACCTGCAACTAGCAACGCTATAAGAGGGGCTGAGCAAAGCGGTAACATAGCCAATCAACGATTTGCTAGGACATGGTGGGTTAGAGGCTGAACATGGCAATTTGGGAGGCTTGAAAGCAAGTGGTAGGCATCATAGCATTGGCATAGCAAAAGAGCGAGCAAACTAGCATAGCAAAGATAGTAGTGATTTCGAGGGTATGATCATCTTGCCGGCAAAGTTGTCAGAGTTGACTGGATCCTCAAAAGCAAACTCAACGGGCTCCTCGTTAGCGAACTCGTCTCCCGGCTCTACCCAAACAAGACAAACAAACAAACGGACACAATCAACCACGTGCAAGGATCAAACTATATGATGCAAACATGGTATGCTATGCGGGATGCGATGCGGGATGCATATGCAAGATGTGACAGGAAATGCAAGAACCTGGCCTCAGCTTGGAAAACCAAGTATGCCACTAGAAAGAGGAGATGAAATCGCTTGAAAACGATATAAAGAACGCTGGAATCGGAGTTACGGTTTGGAAATGGCAAGCGATTCAACTATGACCACGATCTGCGATTTACAGCAAGTAGCCATCTAAATGCAATGAGATGAACAAGCTACAGCACTCAAACATGTCAACCAAATACATGGCAGGGATGCATTCAAGATGCTTAACAAAAGTCTAGCACTGAGCTACGGCCAATTCATCCATTAGAAGGTTCAAACAAGCATGGCAAAAATGCATATGGCAAACAAATTTCAGACTTAGTGAAATTAACACTTGTCTGGAACTTCAGATCAGGTAGCCTCTTCGGAGCAACAAACCTACATGCTACAGGACCTGCACATGGCAAAGTAAAACATGGCATGGAGCTACTCAAAGAGCTTAACAAAAGTCCCTTAGTGACCTTGAGCCAAAAGGGATCAGAAAACACATTTGCAAGCATGTGAACATAGCAAACGCATAATCAGTTTTCAGACTTAGTGAAAACTGGCACATGCTGAAACATAACTCAAGTAGGCATGTTAACGAGCTCGATGCACTCACTACGGAGCATGTCATGAAAAACTAAGCATACATCTATCAAGAACACACAAAATGCAAACTAGACATGGCAAGAACAATAGCATAGCATGCACGGATCAACTACAACATCCTCGGCAAAATTGCAAACAAGTTGACAATCTGCCCAGATTCACGAAGTAGCAAAAGTAGAGCTCGATTGACTCAAGCTAGGGTGCTCCATAATTGCAAACAAAGACATGGATGGATCAAGCACTACAAGATTAATAAAACATCCTTACTGATCATCCTCAAAAGAGGCACGGATCACTCGGAAACAACATGAACATATGGCAACATGAACTAAACAGCTCAAGGACTTGGTGGAAATGCTAAGTCCCTGAAAACAGAATTACCAAGTGCCTCACTTTGCAAGCTTGTGGTAGTCACCACACACATCACAAAAATACATGGGTTGCACCTATGGAAAGATGACAAAACCCTTAACAAAACATATGTAGAGCTCATGGTCATATCATGCACACAATAATCATGGCAAAAATGACAAATGTCTAAATGGAGTAGCAGATCTGACAAATATCTCGAGTAGCCCTCTTCTAACAGCATTTCGGGCATCAAGATGAACCCAAATGAAAATGATGCAATGGAATGAAATGATGTACTCTCTGAGACGAACATTTTGATACGGTATATGTCAAAAACGGAGCTACGGATGCGGAGATATAGCCTGATGAACAGGAGCACATGGATCTAAAAATTTAGGGACTTAGAAGAAAAAACGACCCAGGGTTTACTGTTCACCGGATCTGGATCCAGATCGGCGCACGGGAACCGAGGTTGGCCGGGGCACTGTAGCAGCAGGGAGGCGCCGGAGTTTGGGAAGCTCGCAGGAGCTTGGTGGCCGGAGCTCGTGCTACGGCGGACGGCCGGAGGAGGACGGAGAGGAGGCGCGGCGAAGTGGAGGAAGCCGCGGGGCGGCGCGGGTGTCCACTGCGACGGGGCGGCGCCGGAGGCGGAGGTCGGCGCGGTGGCGGCGGGCGGCGGGGCGCGGCGCCGGCGTCGGGGCAAGGAGGCAGGCGGCGGGGCGCGCGTGTGGGCCTGGAGGGCCCTTCGCGGGCCGAGCGGGCCGGCGGCGGGAGGAGGCGGCGAAGTGGGCGCGGCTGCCCACGTGGCGGCTCGCAGTTGGCGGGCGATTTCGTCCGCCCAGGACGGACGTGTCCGGCGGCGATGTGGGGGGATTTTTAGGGTTAGGGAGAGAGGAGATCCGCGAATTTAGAGGAGGGGTCTATATATAGCCATATAAGGAGCTAGGAGAGTCCAAATGAGGTGCAGTTTTCGGCCACGCGATCGTGATCGAACGCTCTAGATGATGGAGCAGGTTTAGGTGGGTTTTGGGCCAAATTGGAAGGGCGTTGGGCTGCAACACACACGAGGCCTTCTCGGTCCCTCGGTTAACCGTTGGAGCATCAAACGAAGTCCAAATGGTACGAAACTTGACAGGCGGTCTACCGGTAGTAAACCAAGGCCGCTTGGCAAGTCTCGGTCCAATCCGGAACTGTTTAATCCCCACACACGAAAGAAAGCTAGAAATGACCACCGGAGGAGAACGAAGCGCCGGAATGCAAAACGGACAATGGGGGAAATGCTCGGATGCATGAGATGAACAAGTATGCAAATGCAATGCACATGATGACATGATATGAGATGCATGACAACGATATCAACATACGGAGACAACGACCCGAACCCGAGAAAATAAAATAACTTAACGCCGGAAACGACAAGAGTTGAAGTACAAATTGGGAAAGTTACATCCGGGGTGTTACAACACTCCACCACTACAAAAGGATCTCGCCCGAGATTTAGGACTGAAAGAACGCCGGGTTCTCAGAACGGAGGTGATCCTCGCGTTCCCAGGTAGCTTCACGGTCGGAATGGTGTGACCACTTGACTTTGAGGAACTTGATCGACTTGTTGCGAGTCTTGTGTTCAGTCTCTTCAAGGATAGCAACTGGGTGCTCACGATAGGAGAGATCTTCTTGGAGCTCAATGTCCTCGAAGTTGACGGTGCGGTCAGGAGTCTTGAAGCACTTTCAGAGCTGAGAGACATGGAACACATCATGAACATTTGCAAAGTTTGAAGGAAGCTTGAGTTGATAGGCCAAATCGCCTCTCTTGCTGACAATCTTGAAAGGTCCCACGTATCTAGGGGCAAGCTTCCCTTTGATACCGAAGCAACGAGTACCTTTCATAGGAGAGATGCGGAGGTAAACATGATCTCCGATCTCGAAAGCCAAATCACGGTGCTTACTATCATAGTAGCTCTTCTGACGGGATTGGGCTGCTTTGAGGTTATCACAAATGACTTTGCACATTTCTTCTGCCTCTGTGATTAAGTCATTTCCCAAAAGCTGACGTTCACCGGTTTCAGACCAGTTGAGAGGGGTACGGCACTTCCTGCCCTACAGAATTTCAAATGGGGCCTTGCCCGAACTTGCTTGAAAACTGGTGTTGTAGGAGAATTCAGCATAAGGAAGACAATCCTCCCACTTCATGCTGAAGGAGATCACACAAGCCCTGAGCATATCTTCAAGAATCTGGTTGACACGCTCGACTTGACCGCTAGTTTGAGGATGGAAAGCTGTGCTGAAGCGGATGTTGGTCCCCATGGCCTTCTGAAAAGAATCCCAAAACTTGGAGGTAAAGATGCTACCACGGTCTAAAGAGATCACTTGAGGAATACCGTGCAGAGAGACAATTCGAGAGGTATAGAGTTCCGCCAATTGAGCTGCAGTGATTGACTCTTTGATAGGCAGAAAGTGAGCCACTTTAGTGAGTTTGTCGATGACAACGAATATAGCATCATTGCCACGTTTGGACTTTGGAAACCAAGTCACGAAGTCCATTTCAATGTGGTCAAACTTCCATTCTGGAATGGCAAGAGGTTGGAGGAGACCAGCTGGCCTTTGGTGTTCTGCCTTCACTCTTCTGCAGACATCACATTCATTCACGAACTGAGCAATCTCGCGCTTCATTCGAGTCCACCAATAAGCCTGCTTGAGGTCCTGATACATCTTCGTGCTCCTAGGATGGATGGAGAGGAGAGAATTGTGAGCCTCGTTCATGATCACCTTACGAAGTTCACCTTTGGGCACAACAATACGATCCTCGAAGAAGAGAGTGTCCTTGTCATCAAGGCGGTAGAACTTGTACTTGGGTTGACTCTTGGCAATCCCAATCTTCACCTTTTTCACCATAGCATCAAGAAGCTGGGCTTGGCGAATCTGGTCTTCCAAGGTAGGAGAGACTTGAAGGTTGGCGAGGAAACCTTGAGGAACAACTTGCAGATTAAGTTTGCGGAAAGCTTCACAAAGCTCGGGTTTATAAGGCTTGAGAATCAAACTGTTGCAATAAGCCTTCCTGCTCAATGCGTCTGCAATCACATTGGCCTTGCCTGGAGTATACTCGATACTCGGATTATACTCTTGAATCATTTCGACCCATTGAGTTTGCCTGAGGTTGAGATTAGGCTGAGTGAAGATGTACTTGAGACTCTTGTGATCAGTGAAAATGTCCACTTTTCTTCCCAATAAGAGATGTCTCCAAGTCAAAAGAGCATGCACAACTACCGCCAATTTGAGATCATGAGTGGGGTAGTTCTTCTCATTCGGCTTCAACTGGCGAGAGGTATAAGCAACAACTTTCTTCTCTTGCATCAACACTGCACCGAGACCTTGGAGAGAGGCATCACAGAAGACCTCGTACGGCTTGGATTCATCAGGCGGAGTCAGAACTGGAGCAGTGATCAATTTATCTTTCAAAGTGTTGAAAGCAATGTCACACTCCGGAGACCAAACGTACTTGACGTGCTTCTGGAGAAGATTTGAAAGAGGCTTCGTGATCTTAGAAAAGTTTTCAACGAATCTTCGGCAATAGCTTGCGAGACCGAGGAAGCTACGGAGTTGCTTCACGTTCTGAGGTGGTTCCCAATTCACAATTGCAGACACCTTCTCAGGATTCACGGCAATGCCCTTGGCAGAGATAATATGACCCAGATAAAGAACCTCATCGAGCCAAAATTCACACTTGGAGAACTTGGCATAGAACTGGTGTTCCCTCAGCTTGCCAAGTACCAAACGCAAGTGCTTGGCATGATCTTCCTTGTTCTTCGAGAAAACCAGAATGTCATCGAGATAGACCAAAATGAAGTCATTGGTGTAGGCGTTGAAGATGAAGTTCATCATGCGAGAGAACGTCGGAGGAGCATTGACGAGGCCAAAAGACATGACAGTGTATTCATATGAAGCATAGCTTGTCCTGAAGGCCGTCTTGGGAATATCTTGCTCACAGATTCGAATCTGATGATAACCCATACGGAGATCAAGCTTGGAGAATACTTGGGCACCTTTGAGTTGTTCGAACAACTCATTGATGTTGGGAAGTGGGTATTTGTTCTTGATGGTCTTCTTGTTCAATGGACGGTAATCAACACAAAGTCGGTCCGTTCCATCCTTCTTCACAAAAAGAACACCACAACCCCACGGAGAAGAACTAGGCCGGATGAGACCCATTCTCTCTTGAACATCGAGTTGCCTCTTCAGCTCCTTCAACTCTTCAGGTCCGAGCTTGTAAGGACGCTTGCACACAGGTTCCGTGCCAGGCTCAAGGTCAATGACGAATTCAACTGGCCGGTGTGGAGGCATTCCTGGAAGCTCTTCTGGAAAGACGTCTTGATATTCGCAAACGACTGGAATCTGCGAGATAGCATCCACTCATTGAGAGAAAACAGATGGATGGTATCATCACGAGCGGCAAAGACAATTACATCCTCACACGAATGAGTCAATTGAATATGCCTGGCTGCACAATCAAGCTGAGCCTTGTGCTTAGAAAGCCAATCCATTCCGAGAATAAGATCAATATCTGAGTCACCAAGAACCGTTGGAGAAGAAAGAAATTTGTAGTCACCCAAGGTGATAGTAACATCCGGAGCAATGGAGTTAGCATGCATGCGCCTACCGGGAGAGACAACTGCTAAAGGACTAGGCAAAATTTGCAAAGCCAAACCATGCTTAGATGAAAGCAGTCTCGAGATGAAACAATGCGATGCACTCGTGTCAAAAAGAACTTTAGCTGGAATATCATTAACAGGAAGGTTACCCATGATGACATCTGACGAGTCCTTTGCCTGAGCTGCGTTCATCAAGTTGACCTTGGCGTGCTTGGGGTTATGCTTGACCACAGCTGTACTTGACGATCTGACAGGAGGAGGAGGAGGAAGACGCCTCTGGTTGAAACACTTGTTGGCATAGTGACCCTTCTGTTGGCACTTGTTGCACGTGACCTCTGAAAGCGGACGGTGATACGGAGCACTCGATCTTGGAGCTTGAGACGAAGTCTTGTTCTGAAAGCCAGGGTTGGGTGGGTGGGAAGAACCACTGCCACCTTTGCTCTTCTTCTGATACGGCTGACGGAACGGAGGAGGAGGAAGCCAATACTTCTGTTGCTTGGCCACTTGAGTAGAGGAAGAAGGAGTAGTGTCTCTAACTCGCTTCTTGGAAGCATCACACCTCAGTTGAGCGGCCTCTTGCTTCAGTGCCATGTTGTAGAACTCATCGTACCTCAAGGGCTCAAAGAGAACAAGAGCTAGCTGAATTTCTTCTCTGAGACCACCCCTGAACTGGTATATCATGCTCTTCTCATCAGGAACGTTCTGCTTGGCAAAGCGGGCAAGCTTCTGGAACAACTTGTTGTAGTCATAGACAGACAAAGAGCCTTGCTTCAGGTTGCGGAATTCCTCACGCTTGCTTTCAGTCACACTCTGAGGGATGTGATGAGCTCGGAAATCTTGGCGAAATTCATCCCAAGTGATCACACGTCCACCTCTGGAATCCTTGTACTGCTGGAACCACTCTGCAGCTTGGTCTTTGAGTTGGAAGGAAGCGAACTTGACAAAGTCATCAGGCCTGACGTTACTGCACTCGAAATGCTTGCATAGATCCACAAGCCAATCGTTAGCATCAGTTGCCTCAACAAAATTGCTGAAAGTCTTTGGCCCGTTAGCAAGGAACTGGTTGAGTGTAGCAAAGTGATTTTGATTGTTGCCTTGGTTCCCTTGGTTGCCTTGATTGCGCTATTGAAGAATTTGCATGATCAACTGCGTGTTTGCATTGGTTGCGGCCATCACAGCTTTCCATGCCTCCGGAGGAGGTGGAGGTGGTGGCGGATCTTGATTCTGATTCTGATTGGTGCTCTTAGCGGGAGCCATCCTGAAGAGGTTGACCACCGTTAGCACATAGACAGATAAAATGAAGCTGAATCCAACGGAATGAAAATTGCAACATAAAGTCTTCACATCCGAACAAAATGAACGAATGCATTCCTCTTGAAATGGTCACATATCCATAAATTGAGATTCCACGTAGAATTAGGTAGAAGAAATAAATCAACAAGGTACGGATCAAGAACGAATAATCGGTAAGAAATCCCAATCTCAAACTAAATATCCGTGGAAGAAGAACTAGAGCTACAAGAGTTCCCACCTATGAAACTCCCGAACCTTTCCGGTTATGCAATCAGGTGTTGGGGATACAGGGGAAGCATAATATCTCACCCAAATCTAGCAAATCCTACATCCAGTTGTATCCATCCTTCAACACATAACCGAGAAAAACTTCGGAAACCATCTACCTCAACCTTCGAAAAGCATCCGTTATACAAGTTATGGCGATACTTCCGAACTCCCGCCCCAGTACTGGGTGGCGTCGAGGTTATCTCACCAACGAACTGCATAAAAGAGATTTTCTATGTCGGCGTACTAAACTCAGGTATTCCAGAACTGCAACGATAAAATTATGATGACAACACCTCAGAGCTCAACTCCCCGGGACACCTCCACAAAACCCCTGTCAGGAGGCACCAAGACAATGTTCTTGTCATAAAACCATCGGAATGATTCCAAGATACCCGTGTGATCCTAAATTTTTTTTAGTGAAATTTGAGAAGAGAAGAGTCAAAACTCTACGCCAGGATACCTTACCAGAGCGATGAGGAGACTCAGAAGTAAAAAGAATTCCTAAACTCTCCGATATATAATTCCTAAATGACTCAAAACATTTTTTCTAGACACAACTCGGCCGCTAATAATGATCTAGCAATGGGGGCTCCTAAGGTCGGGGAAGGCTCTGATTACCAACTTGTAACACCCTCGATCCGACTATATCTCCCACGTGTCGAGGCACGACTTAGAGGCATAATCGCATTGAAGGCATATGTCGCAAGTTAGGCAATCTTCACAACATCCCATGTAATATAATTAATAAACGGGGAGATAACATAGTTGGCTTACACTCGCCATGTCAATCAAGTACATAAATAGCATTACATCATTAAAACACTCATGGCCCGACTACGGCGCCAAAATAAAAGACAACCCAACATGCGACACGGTCCCGATCACCCCAACTGGGCACCACTACTGATCATCAGGAAAAAACATAGTAACGCTAAGAGTCCTCGTCGAACTCCCACTTGAGCTCAAGCACGCCATCTGGAGTTGTATCATCAGGCCCTGCATCTGGTGTAATAGTAATCTGTGAGCCACAGGGACTCAGCAATCTCGCACCCTCGCGATCAAGACAATTTAAGCTTAATAGGTAAGGTAAGGTAAATATATGTGGAGCTGCAGCAAGCGACTAGCATATATGGTGGCTAACCTATTTGCAAAAGAGAGCGAGAAGAGGAGGCAAAGCGCGAGCGAGAAACTAGAGAGGACAATCCTGCGGCAAACATTACTCCAACACCGTGTCCACTTCCCGGACTCCGCCGAGAAGAGGCCATCACGGTAACTCACACAGTTGATTCATTTTAACTAAGTTAAGGTTCAAGTTATCTACAACCGAACATTAACAAATTCCCATCTGCCCATAACCGCGGGCACGGCTTTCGAAAGTTCAAATCCCTGCAGGGGAGTCCCAACTTAGCCCATGACAAGCTCTCACGGTCAACGAAGGAATAGACCTCCTCCCGAGACGTTCCGATCAAACTCGGTATCCCGGTTCTTCAAGACACTTCGATAGGTTAAAACAAGACCAGCAACACCGCTCGAATGTGTCGACAAATCCCGATAGGAGCTGCACATATCTCTTTCTCAGGGCACACTCAGATTGTCTTAGGTACGGGTAGGCTAGCCCAGAGTTTCCCCTGGTGGCCACCGGCAGCTGACAAGTGGACCAACACTCAGAGGAGCACTGGCCCGGGGGGTTTAAAATAAGATGACCCTCGGGCTCCAGAAACCCAAGGGAAAATAGGCTAGGTGGCAAATGGTAAAACCAAGGTTGGGCATTGCTGGAAAAGCGTTAATCAAGGCGAACTATCAAGGGGTTCCCATTATAACCCAACCGCGTAAGGAACGCAAAATCCGGGAACATAACACCGATATGACGGAAACTAGGGCGGCAAGAGTGGAACAAAACACTAGGCGAGAGGCCAAGCCTTCCACCCTTTACCAAGTATATGGATGCATTAAGATAACATGGCAATATAATGATAACCCAACAAGAAAATAATATTCCAACAAGGAACGGTCTCCAATCTTCACCTGCAACTAGCAACGCTATAAGAGGGGTTGAGCAAAGCGGTAACATAGCCAATCAACGGTTTGCTAGGACATGGTGGGTTAGAGGCTGAACATGGCAATTTGGGAGGCTTGAAATTAAGTGGTAGGCATCGTAGCATTGGCATAGCAAAAGAGCGAGCAAACTAGCACAGCAAAGATAGTAGTGATTTCGAGGGTATGATCATCTTGCCTGCAAAGTTCTCAGAGTTGACTGGATCCTCGAAAGAAAACTCAACGGGCTCCTCGTTAGCAAACTCGTCTCCCGGCTCTACCCAAACAAGACAAACAAACAAACGGAACACAATCAACCACGTGCAAGGATCAAACAATATGATGCAAACATGGTATGCTATGCGGGATGCATATGCAAGATGTGACAGGAAATGCAAGAACCTGGCCTCAATTGAAAAACCAAGTGTGCCACTGGAAAGAGGAGAAGAAATCGCTTGAAAACGGTATAAAGAACGCCGGAATCGGAGTTACGGTTTGGAAATGGCAAGCGATTCAAATATGACCACGATCTGCGATTTACAGCAAGTAGCCATCTAAATGCAATGAGATGAACAAGCTACAGCACTCAAATATGACAACAAAATACATGGCAGGGATGCATTCAAGATGCTTAACAAAAGTCTAGCACTGAGCTACGGCCAATTCATCCATTAGGAGGTTCAAACAAGCATGGCAAAAATGCATATGGCAAACAGATTTCAGACTTAGTGAAATTAACACTTGTCTGGAATTTCAGATCAGGTAGCCCTCTTCGGAGCAACAAAACTACTTGCTACAGGACCTGAACATGGAAAAGTAAAACATGGCATGGAGCTACTCAAATAGCTTAACAAAAGTCCCTTAGTGACCTTGAGCCAAAAGGGATCAGAAAACACATTTGCAAGCATGTGAACATAGCAAACGCATAATCAGTTTTCAGACTTCGTGAAAACTGGCATGCTCAAACATAACTCAAGTAGGCATGTTAACGAGCTCGATGCACTCACTACGGAGCATTTCATGAAAAGCTAAGCATACATCTATCAAGAACACACAAAATGCAAGCTATACATGGCAAGAAGAATAGCATGGTATGCACAGATCAACTACAACATCCTCGGCAAAATTGCAAACAAGTTGACAATCTGCCCAGATTCACGAAGTAGCAAAAGTAGAGCTCGATTGACTCAAGCTAGGGTGCTCCATAATTGCAAACAAAGACATGGATGGATCGAGCACTACAAGATTAATAAAACATCCTTACTGATCATCCTCAAAAGAGGCACGGATCACTCGGAAACAACATGAACATATGGCAACATGAACTAAACAGCTCAAGGACTTAGTGGAAATGCTAAGTCCCTGAAAACAGAATTACCAAGTGCCTCACTTTGCAAGCTTGTGCTAGTCACCACACACATCACAAAAATACATGGGTTGCACCTCTGGAAAGATGACAAAACCCTTAACAAAACATATGTAGAGCTCATGGTCATATCATGCACACAATAATCATGGCAAAAATGACAAATGTCTAAATGGAGTAGCAGATCTGACAAATATCTCGAGTAGCCCTCTTCTAACAGCATTTCGGGCATCAAGATGAACTCAAATAAAAATGATTCAATGGAATGAAATGATGTACTCTCTGAGGCGAACATTTTGATATGCTATATGTCAAAAACGGAGCTACGGATGCGGAGATATAGCCTGATGAACAGGAGCACATGGATCTGAAAATTTAGGGACTTAGAAGAAAAAACGACCTAGGGTTTACTGTTCACCAGATCTGGATCCAGATCGGCGCACGGGAACCAAGGTTGGCCGGGGCACTGTAGCAGCAGGGAGGCGCCGGAGTTTGGGAAGCTCGCCGGAGCTTGGCTGCCGGAGCTCGTGCTGCGGCGGCCGGCCGGAGGAGGACGGAGAGGAGGCGCGGCAAAGTGGAGGAAGCTGCGGGGAGGAGCGGGCGTCCACTACAACGGGGCGGCGCCGGAGGCGGAGGTCGGCGTGGTGGCGGCGGGGCGCGACGCTGGCGTCGGGGCGAGGAGGTAGGCGGTGGGGCAAGGAGGCAGGCGGCGGGGCGCGCGTGTGGGCCGGGAGGGCCCCTCCCGGGCCGAGCGGTCCGGCGGCGGGAGGAGGCGGCGAAGTGGGCGCGACTGCCCACGTGGCGGCTCGCGGTTGGCGGGCGATTTCGTTCGCCCCGGACGGACGTGTCCGGCGGCGATGTGGGGGGATTTTTAGGGTTAGGGAGAGAGGAGATCTGCGAATTTAGAGGAGGGGTCTATATATAGCCATAGAAGGAGCTAGGAGAGTCCAAATGAGGTGCAGTTTTCGGCCACGCGATCGCGATCGAACGCTCTAGATGATGGAGCAGGTTTAGGTTGGTTTTGGGCCAAATTGGAAGTGCGTTGGGCTGCAACACACACGAGGCCTTCTCGGTCCCTCTGTTAACCGTTGGAGCATCAAACGAAGTCCAAATGGTACGAAACTTGACAGGCGGTCTACCAGTAGTACACCAAGGCCGCTTGGCAAGTCTCGGTCCAATCCAGAAATGTTTAATCCCCACACATGAAAGAAAGCTAGAAATAACCACCGGAGGAGAACAAAGCACCGGAATGCAAAACAGACAACGGGGGAAATGCTCGGATTCATGACATGAACACGTATGCAAATGCAATGCACATGATGACATGATATCAGATGCATGACAACGATAACAATATACGGAGACAATGACCCGAACCTGAGAAAATAAAATAACTTAACGCCGGAAATGGCAAGAGTTGAAGTACAAATTGGGAAAGTTACATCTGGGGTGTTACAAAATATGGCATGGAATAGCCCTAAACACATTAATCATGGCAAAAATGACAAATGCGCATATTCTGAGAAGAATTAGGAACTATTATGAAGGACTCTTGCAACAGCATTTTAGTCATCAAGATGGACTCAAACAAGCATGGTTCAATGGAATAAAATGAAGAGGACATCCTAAAGAACATTTTGATATATCACACGCCCAAAACGGAGTTACGGATGCGGAGATATGATGCAATGAACATGTCTAGAAAATATGAACAGGAAAAAGACTTAGACGAAAATAGACCTCCGAAGCAGATCTGGATCTAGGGTTCTCGAGCACGGACTTCGAGGTTCATCGGCGAGGAATCTCGTGGTGGATGGAGTTGAAGACGGTTGTCGGAGGCTCACCGTAGAGGGAGGGGACATGCCGGAGATGGCGAGCTGCGGCACGGGCGGGGTTCGCCGGAGCGGTGGTCGGCGGACAGCGGCAAGATGCGGGGTGGAGGACGGCGGCCGGTAGCTGTCGGCAGCGACCAGAGCGAGTTTTGCGCGGGCGGCGCGACGAGGTCTCGCGGCGGAGGGCGGCGGCATGGCGAGGACCTGGGCGGCGCGAGGAGGCGGGCAACCGCGGGCTCGGTCGGGCGGCGATGCGGGCCGGGAGGCCCCGCCTGGGCCCCGGCGGGCCGGCGCGAGTGGCGGTGCGGGGAAGTGGGCGCGGGGTGGCGGCGAAGCAAGAGGTGACACGTGGCGGTGGCGCAGGGAAGTTGGACACGTCCGTCGGTGGTGGTGTTGTCCGGCGGCGCGAGGTGGAAGGAGGTTAGGGTTCATCCACGAATCTCAGGGAGATGCACATATTTGTAGGTAGAGGGAGCTAGGAGAGTCCAAATGAGGTGTGGTTTTCGGCCACGCGATCGTGATCGAACGGCCGAGAGGATGGAGGGGGTTAGCTGGGTTTTGGGCCACTTTGGTGGGGTGTTGGGCTGCAACACACACGAGGCCTTTACGGTTCCTCGGTTAACCATTAGAGTATCAAACGAACTCCAAATGGCATGAAACTTGATAGGCGGTCTACTGGTAGTGTACCAAGGCCGCTTGGCAAATCTCAGTCCAATCCGAGAACGTTTAACACCCGCACACGAAAGGAGGCAAAAGGGGGCGCCGGAGGACATAGGAGTGTCGGATCGCAAAACGGACAACGGGAAAAATGCTCGGATGCATGAGACGAACACATATGCAAATGCGATGCACATGATGACATGATATGAGATGCATGACATGGAAAAAAATGCAAAACAAAGATAAAACCCAACCACGAGGGAATATCATAACTTAGAGCCGAAAATGGCAAGAGTTGGAATACAAATATGGCAGGTTACATACGAGACGTTACAACACTCCACCACTATGAAAGGACGTCGTCCCGAGATCTAGGACTGGAAAAACTCTGGATATTCAGAATGGAGGTGGTCCTCGCGTTCCCAGGTGGCCTCTCGGTTGGAATGGTGTGACTACTTCACTTTCAGGAATTTGATAGACTTGTTGCGAGTCTTGCGCTCAGTTTCTTCAATAATAGCAATGGGATGCTCATGATAAGACAGGTCTTCTTGGAGATCAATCTCTTCGAAGTTGTTGGTGCAGTCAGGAGTCTTGAAACACTTGCGAAGCTGAGACACGTGAAATACGTCGTGCACGTTTGCAAAGTTGGATGGAAGCTCATGTTTATAGGCGAGGTCGCCTCTTTTGCCAATGATCTTGAAAGGACCCATGTATCTAGGGGCAAGCTTCCCTTTGATACCGAAGCGACGAGTACCTTTCATTGGAGAGACGCGGAGGTAGACATGGTCTATTATCTCGAAAGCCAAGTCACGATGCTTGCTATCATAGTAACTCTTCTGGCGCGATTGCGCGGCTTTGAGATTTTCACGAATGACTTTGCACATTTCTTCAGCCTCTGTGATCAAGTCATTGCCAAGAAGTTGGCGTTCACCAGTCTCTGACCAATTAAGAGGAGTACGGCACTTTCTTCCATAGAGGATCTCGAATGGGGCCTTGCCCGAACTCGCTTGGAAGCTGTTGTTGTAGGAGAACTCGGCATATGGAAGACAATCTTCCCACTTCATACCGAAAGAAATGACACAAGCCCTGAGCATATCTTCAAGAATTTGATTTACTCACTCGACTTGTCCACTAGTTTGAGGATGAAAGGTTGTACTGAACCGAATGTTGGTGCCCATGGCCTTCTGAAAGGAGTCCCAAAACTTAGAAGTAAAGATGCTCCCATGATCTGAACTTATCAACTGCGGAATTCCATGAAGAGAGACAATCCTGGAGGTATATAGCTCTGCCAACTGAGCTGCTGTGATAGATTCTTTGATAGGAAGAAAATGAGCCACTTTAGTGAGCTTGTCGATGACGACGAAGATAGCATCATTTCCATGTTTGGACTTGGGAAATCCAGTCACGAAGTCCATCTCTATATGGTCAAACTTCCATTCTGTAATGGCAAGAGGTTGGAGAAGACCAGCTGGCCGTTGGTGTTCTGCTTTCACTCTTCTGCAGACATCACATTCATTCACGAACTGAGAAATCTCGCGCTTCATTCGAGTCCACCAATACGACTGCTTGTGGTCATGGTACATCTTCGTACTTCCAGGATGAATAGAAAGGAGTGAATTGTGAGCCTCGTTCATAATGACTTTACGAAGGTCACCCTTAGGAACAATAATGCGATCCTCGAAGAATAGAGTATCTTTGTCATCAAGCCGATAGCACTTGTACTTGGGTTGGCTCTTGGCAATCCCAATCTTCACCTTCTTCACCATTGCATCAAGAAGTTGAGCCTCACGAATCTGATCTTCCAAAGTAGTAGAGACTTGGAGGTTGGCAAGGAATCCTTGAGGAACAACTTGGAGATTAAGTTTGTGGAAAGCTTCACAAAGATCCGGTTGGAAGGGCTTGAGAATCAAACTGTTGCAGTAAGCCTTCCTGCTCAAAGCGTCAGCAATGACATTGGCCTTGCCTGGCGTATATTCAATACTCGGATTATACTCTTGAGTCATTTCGACCCAACGAGTCTACCTGAGGTTGAGGTTGGGCTGAGTGAAGATGTACTTGAGACTCTAATGATCAGTGAAGATGTCCACTTTTCTTCCCAACAAGAGATGTCTCCATGTTAAAAGAGCATGGACAACTTCCGCTAACGCGAGGTCATGAGTGGGGTAGTTCTTTTCATTGGGCTTCAACTGGCGAGAGGTATAGGAGTCAGAACTGGAGCTGTGACTAACTTCTCTTTGAGGGTGTTGAAAGCGATGTCACATTCAGGCATCCAGACATACTTCACATGCTTCTGGAGGAGGTTGGAAAGAGGCTTCGCGATCTTAGAGAAATTCTCAATGAATCTTCTGAAGGAAATATGCCCTAGAGGCAATAATAAAGTTATTATTTATTTCCTTATTTCATGATAAATGTTTATTATTCATGCTAGAATTGTATTAACCGGAAACATAATACATGTGTGAATACATAGACAAACAGAGTGTCACTAGTATGCCTCTACTTGACTAGCTTGTTAATTAAAGATGGTTATGTTTCCAAACCATGGACAAAGAGTTGTCATTTGATTAACGGGATCACATCATTAATTGAATGATCTGATTGACATGACCCATTTCATTAGCTTAGCACCCGATCGTTTAGTATGTTGCTATTGCTTTCTTCATGACTTATACATGTTCCTATGACTATGAGATTATGCAACTCCCGTGTGCCAGAGGAACACTTTGTGTGCTACCAAACGTCACAACGTAACTGGGTGATTTTAGGTGCTCTACAGGTGTCTCCAAAGGTACATGTTGGGTTGGCGTATTTCGAGATTAGGATTTGTCACTCCGATCGTCGGAGAGGTATCTCTGGGCCCTCTCAGTAATGCACATCACTAAAGACTTGCAAGCATTGCAACTAATGAGTTAGTTGCGGGATGATGTATTACAGAACGAGTAAAGAGACTTGCTGGTAACGAGATTGAACTAGGTATTGGATACTGACGATCGAATCTCAGGCAAGTAACATACCGATGACAAAGGGAACAACGTATGTTGTTATGCGGTCTGACTGATAAAGATCTTTGTAGAATATGTAGGAGCCAATATGGGCATCCAGGTCCCGCTATTGGTTATTGACCGGAGACGTGTCTCGGTCATGTCTACATTGTTCTCGAACCCGTAGGGTCCGCACGCTTAAGGTTTCGATGACAGTTATATTATGAGTTTATGAGTTTTGATGTACCTAAGGAGTTCGGAGTCCCGGATGAGCTCGGGGACATGACGAGGAGTCTCGAAATGGTCGAGACATAAAGATCGATATATTGGACGACTATATCTGGACATCGGAAAGGTTCCGAGTGATTCGGGTATTTTCGGAGGTACGGGGGAGTTACGGGAATACGTGGAAGAAGCAATGGGCCTTAATGGGCCTTAGTGGGAAGGACCAGGAGGTGGCGCGCGCCCCTCCCAAGCCCGGTCCGAATTGGACAAGGGGTTTGGGGCGCGGCCCCTCTCTCCCTTCCTTCCCCTCTCCCCCCCCTTTCCCCCCTTCTCCTAGTTGGACTAGGAAAGGTGGAAACCTACTCCAACTAGGAGTAGGAATCCTACTCCTCCTTGGCGCGCCCACAAGGGCCGGCCGGCCTCCCCCTTGCTCCTTTATATACAGGGGCAGGGGGCACCCCATAGACACACAAGTTGATCTTCATGATCGTTCTCTTAGCCGTGTGCGGTGCCCCCTTCCACCATAATCCTCGTTAATATTGTAGCAGTGCTTAGGCGAAGCCCTGCGACATTAGTACATCAAGATCGTCACCACGCCGTCGTGCTGACGGAACTCTTCCCCGACACTTTGCTGGATCGGAGTCCGGGGATCGTCATCGAGCTGAACATGTGCTAGAACTAGGAGGTGCCGTACTTTCGGTGCTTGATCGGTCGGGCCGTGAAGACGTACGATTACATCAACCGTGTTGTGCTAACGCTTCCGCTGTCGGTCTACAAGGGTACGTAGATCACACTCTCCCCTCTCGTTGCTATGCATCACCATGATCTTGCGTGTGTGTAGGAAATTTTTGAAATTACTATGTTCCCCAACAGTGGCATCCGAGCCTAGGTTTTATGTGTTGATGTTATATGCACGAGTAGAACACAAGTGAGTTGTGGGCGATATAAGTCATACTGCTTACCAGCATGTCATACTTTGGTTCGGCGGTATTGCTGGATGAAGCGGCCCGGACCGACATTACGCGTACGCTTACGCGAGACCGGTTCTCCCAACGTGCTTTGCACATAGGTGGCTTGCGGGTGACAGTTTCTCCAACTTTAGTTGAACTGAGTGTGGCTACGCCCGGTCCTTGCGAAGGTTAAAATAGCACCAACTTGACAAACTATCGTTGTGGTTTCGATGCGTAGGTAAGATTGGTTCTTGCTTAAGCCCGTAGCAGCCACGTAAAACATGCAACAACAAAGTAGAAGACGTCTAACTTGTTTTGGCAGGGCATGTTGTGATGTGATATGGTCAAGACATGATGCTGAATTCTATTGTATGAGATGATCATGTTTTGTAACCGAGTTATCGGCAACTGGCAGGAGCCATATGATTGTCTCTTTATTGTATGCAATGCAATCGCGCTGTAATGCTTTACTTTATCACTAAACGGTAGCGATAGGCGTGGAAGCATAAGATTGGCGAGAAGACAACGATGCTACGATGGAGATCAAGGTGTCGCGCCGGTGATGATGGTGATCATGACGGTGCTTCGGAGATAGAGATCACTGGCACAAGATGATGATGGCCATATCATATCACTTATATTGATTGCATGTGATGTTTATCTTTTATGCATCTTATCTTGCTTTGACTGACGGTAGAATTATAAGATGATCTCTCACTAAAATTATCAAGAAGTGTTCTCCCTGAGTATGCACCGTTGCGAAAGTTCTTCGTGCTGAGACACCACGTGATGATCGGGTGTGATAGGCTCTACGTTCAAATACAACGGGCGCAAAACAGTTGCACACGCGGAATACTCAGGTTATACTTGACGAGCCAAGCATATACAGATATGGCCTCGGAACACGGAGACCGAAAGGTCGAGCGTGAATCATATAGTAGATATGATCAACATAGTGATGTTCACCAATGAAACTGCTCCATCTCATGTGATGATCGGACATGGTTTAGTTGATTTGGATCACGTGATCACTTAGAGGATTAGAGGGATGTCTATCTAAGTGGGAGTTCTTAAGTAATATGATTAATTGAACTTAAATTTATCATGAACTTAGTCCTGGTAGTATTTCGCAAATTATGTTGTAGATCAATAGCTCGCGTTGTTGCTTCCCTGAGTTTATTTTGATATGTTCCTTGAGAAAATTGTGTTGAAAGATGTTAGTAGCAATGATGAGGATTGGATCCGTGATCTGAGGTTTATCCTCATTGCTACACAGAGGAATTATGTCCTTGATGCACCGCTAGGTGACAGACCTATTGCAGGAGTAGATGCTGACGTTATGAATGTTTGGCTAGCTAAATATGATGACTACTTGATAGTTTAGTGCACCATGCTTAACGGCTTAGAATCGTGACTTCAAAGACGTTTTGAACGTCACGGACCATATGAGATGTTCCAGGAGTTGAAGTTAATATTTCAAGCAAAATACCCGAGTTGAGAGATATGAAGTCTCCAACAAGTTCTATAGCTAAAAGATGGAGGAGAATCACTCAACTAGTGAGCATGTGCCCAGATTGTCTGGGTACTACAATCGCTTGAATCAAGTGGGAGTTAATCTTCCAGATAAGATAGTGATTGACAGAATTCTCTAGTCACCATCACCAAGTTAGTAGAAATTCGTGATGAACTATAGTATGCAAGGGATGACGAAAACGAATCCCGAGCTTTTCATGATGATGAAATCAATGAAGGTAGAAATCAAGAAAGAGCATCAAGTGTTGATGGTTGACAAGATCACTAGTTTCAAGAAAAGGCCAAAGGGAAAAAGGGGAACTTCAAGAAAAACAGCAAGCAAGTTGCTGCTCATGTGAAGAAGCCCAAGTCTGGTCCTAAGCCTGAGACTAAGTGCAAAGGGACTGGTCACTGGAAGCAGAACTGCCCCAAGTATTTGGCGGATAAGAAGGATGGCAAAGTGAACAAAAGTATATTTGATATACATGTTATTGATGTGTACTTTACTAGTGTTTATAGCAACCCCTCAGTATTTGATACTGGATCAGTTGCTAAGAGTAGTAACTCGAAACGGGAGTTGCAGAATGAACACATACTAGTTAAGGGTGAAGTGGCGATGTGTGTTGGAAGTGGTTCCAAGATTGATATGATCATCATCGCACACTCCCTATACTTTCGGGATTAGTGTTGAACCTAAATAAGTATTATTAGGTGTTTGCGTTGAGCATGAATATGATTTGATCATGTTTATTGTAATACGGTTATTCATTTAAGTAAAAGAATAAATTGTTGTTCTGTTTACATGAATAAAACTTTATATGGTTACACACCCAATGAAAATAGTTCATTGGATCTCGATCGTAGTGATACACATATTCATAATATTGAAACCAAAAGATGCGAAGTTAATAATGATAGTGCAACTTATTTGTGGCACTGCCGTTTAGGTCATATTGGTGTAAAGCGCATGAAGAAACTCCATGCTGATGGGATTTTATGAATCACTTGGTGCTTGCGAACCATGCCTTATGGGCAAGATGACTAAAGACTCCGTTCTCTGGAACAATGGAGCGAGCAACTGACTTATTGGAAATAATACATACTGATGTATGCGATCCGATGAGTGTTGAAGCTCGTGGCGGGTATCGTTATTTTCCGGCCTTCACATATAATTTGAGCAGATATGGGTATATCTCCTTGATGAAACATAAGTCTGAAACATTTGAAAAGTTCAAAGAATTTCAGAGTGAAGTGGAAAATCATCGTTACAAGAAAAATAAGGTTTCTACAATCTGATCGCGGAGACAAATATTTGAGTTACGAGTTTGGTCTTCAATTAAAACAATGTGAAATAGTTTCACTACACACGCCACCTGGAACACCATAGTGTAATGGTGTGTCCGAACGTCATAACCGTACTTTATTAGATATAGTGCGATCTATGATGTCTCTTACCGATCTACCACTATCGTTTTGGGGTTATGCATTAGAGATAGCTGCATTCACGTTAAATAGGGCACCATCTAAATCCGTTGAGACAACACCGTGTGAAACTATGGTTTGGCAAGAAACCTAAGCTGTCGTTTCTTAAAGTTTGAAGTTGCGATGCTTATGTGAAAAAGTTTCATCTCGATAAGGTCAAACTCATATCGGAGAAATATGTCTTCATAGGATACCCAAAGGAGACAGTTGGGTACACCTTCTATCACAGATCCGAAGGCAAAACATTCGTTGCTAAGAATGGATCCTTTCTAGAGAAGGAGTTTCTCTCGAAAGAAGTGAGTGGGAGGAAAGTAGAAAACTTGATAAGGTAATTGTACCTTCTTCCTTATTGGAAAATAGTTCATCACAGAAATCTGTTCCTGTGACTACTACACCAATTAGTGAGGAAGCTAATGATGATGATCATGTAACTTCAAATCAAGTTACTACCGAATCTCGTAGGTAAACCAGAGTGAGATCCGCACCAGAGTGGTACAGTAATCCTGTTCTGGAAGTCATGTTACTAGACCATGACGAACTTGCGAACTATGAGGAAGCGATGATGAGCCCAGATTCCGCGAAATGGTTTGAGGCCATGAAATCTGAGATATGATCCATGTATGAGAACAAAGTATGGACTTTGATGGATTTGCCCGATGATCGGCAAGCCATAGAAAATAAATGGATCTTAAAGAGGAAGACGGACGCTGATAGTAGTGTTACTATCTACAAAGCTAGAATTGTCACAAAAGGTTTTCGGTAAGTTCAAGGTGTTGACTACGATGAGATTTTCTCACTCGTATCTATGCTTAAAGTCTGTCCGAATCATGTTAGCAATTGCCGCATTTTATGAAATCTGGCAAATGGATAAACAAAACTGCATTCCTTAATGGATTTATTAAAGAAGAGTTGTATGTGATGCAACAAGATGGTTTTGTCAATCCTAAAGGTGCTACCAAAATATGCAAGCTCCAGCGATCCATTTATGGACTGATGCAAGCATCTCGGAGTTGGAATATACGCTTTGATAAGTTGATCAAAGCATATAGTTTTATACAGACTTGCGGTGAAGCCTGTATTTACAAGAAAGTGAGTGGGAGCACTACAACATTTCTGATAAGTATATGTGGATGACATATTGTTGATCGGAAATAATGTAGAATTATTCTGCAAAGCATAAAGGAGTGTTTGAAAGGAGTTTTTCAAAGAAAGACCTCGGTGAAGCTGCTTACATATTGAGTATCAAGATCTATAGAGATAGATCAAGACGCTTGATAAGTTTTTTCAATGAGTACATACCTTGACAAGATTTTGAAGTAGTTCAAAATGGGACAGTCAAAGAAAAAGTTTCTTGCCTGTGTTACAAGGTGTGAAGTTGAGTAAGACTCAATGCCCGACCACGGCAGAAGATAGAAAGAGAATGAAAGTCATTCCCTATGCCTTAGTCATAGGTTCTATAAAGTATGCCATGCTGTGTACCAGATCTATTGTATACCATACACTGTGTTAAGAGAGGGAGTACAATAGTGATCTAGGAGTAGATCAATGGACAGCGATCAAAATTATCCTTACTGGAATAAGGATATGTTTCTCGATTACGGAGGTGACAAAAGGTTCCTCGTAAAGGGTTACGTCGATGCAATTTTTGACACTAATGCAGATGACTCTAAGTCTCAGTCTGGATACATATTGAAAGTGGGAGCAATTAGCTAGAGTAGCTCTATGCAGAGCATTGTTGACATAGAAATTTGCGAAATACATGTGGATCTGAATGTGGCAGACCCGTTGACTAAACTTCTCTCACAAGCAAAACATGATCACTTTTTGGGTCTTAATCACATAGCGATGTGAACTAGATTATTGAATCTAGTAAACCCTTTGGGTGTTAGTCACATGGAGATGTGAACCAATCACATAAAGATGTGAACTATTGATGTTAAATCACATGGCGATGTGATCTAGATTATTGACTCTAGTGCAAGTGGGAGACTGAAGGAAATATGCCCTAGAGGCAATAATAAAGTTATTATTTATTTGCTTATTTCATGATAAATGTTTATTATTCATGCTAGAATTGTATTAACCGGAAACATAATACATGTGTGAATACATAGACAAACAGAGTGTCATTAGTATGCCTCTACTTGACTAGCTCGTTAATCAAAGATGGTTATGTTTCCTAACCATGGACAAAGAGTTGTCATTTGATTAACGGGATCACATCATTAGTTGAATGATCTGATTGACATGACCCATTTCATTAGCTTAGCACCCGATCGTTTAGTATGTTGCTATTGCTTTCTTCATGACTTACACATGTTCCTATGACTATGAGATTATGCAACTCCCATGTGCCAGAGGAACACTTTGTGTGCTACCAAACGTCACAACGTAACTGGGTGATTATAAAGGTGCTCTACAGGTGTCTCCAAAGGTACATGTTGGGTTGGCGTATTTCGAGATTAGGATTTCTCACTCCTATCATCGGAGAGGTATCTCTGGGCCCTCTCGGTAATGCACATCACTTAAGCCTTGCAAGCATTGCAACTAATGAGTTAGTTGCGGGATGATGTATTACGGAACGAGTAAAGAGACTTGCTAGTAACGAGATTGGACTAGGTATTGGATACCGACGATCGAATCTCAGGCAAGTAACATGCCGATGACAAAGGGAACAACGTATGTTGTTATGCGGTCTGACCGATAAAGATCTTCGTAGAATATGTAGGAGCCAATATGGGCATCCAGGTCCCGCTATTGGTTATTGACCGGAGACGTGTCTCGGTCATGTCTACATTGTTCTCGAACCCGTAGGGTCCGCACGCTTAAGGTTTCGATGACAGTTATATTATGAGTTTATGAGTTTTGATGTACTGAAGGAGTTCGGAGTCCCAGATAAGATCGGGGACATGACGAGGAGTCTCGAAATCGTCGAGACATAAAGATCGATATATTGGACGACTATATTCGGACATCGGAAAGGTTCTGAGTGATTCGGATATTTTCGGAGGTACCGGGGAGTTACGGGAATACGAGGAAGAAGCAATGGGCCTTAATGGGCCTTAGTGGGAAGGACCAGGAGGTGGCGCGCGCCCCTCCCAAGCCCGGTCCGAATTGGACAAGGGGTTTGGGGCACGGCCCCTCTCTCCCTTCCTTCCCCTCTCCCCCCCTTTCCCCCCTTCTCCTAGTTGGACTAGGAAAGGTGGAAACCTACTCCAACTAGGAGTAGGAATCCTACTCCTCCTTGGCGCGCCCACAAGGGCCGGCCGGCCTCCCCCTTGCTCCTTTATATACGGGGGCAGGGGCACCCCATAGACACACAAGTTGATCTTCATGATCGTTCTCTTAGCCGTGTGCGGTGCCCCCTTCCACCATAATCCTCGATAACATTGTAGCAGTGCTTAGGCGAAGCCCTGTGACATTAGTACATCAAGATCGTCACCACGCCGTCGTGCTGACAGAACTCTTCCCCGACACTTTGCTGGATCAGAGTCCGGGGATCGTCATCGAGCTGAACGTGTGCTAGAACTCGGAGGTGCCGTAGTTTCGGTGCTTGATCAGTCGGGCCGTGAAGACGTACGACTACATCAACCGTGTTGTGCTAACGCTTCCGCTGTCGGTCTACAAGGGTACGTAGATCACACTCTCCCCTCTCGTTGGTATGCATCACCATGATCTTGCGTGTGCGTATGAAATTTTTGAAATTACTACGTTCCCCAACAGTGGCATCCGAGCCTAGGTTTTATGTGTTGATGTTATATGCACGAGTAGAACACAAGTGAGTTGTGGGCGATATAAGTCATAATGCTTACCAACATGTCATACTTTGGTTCGGCGGTATTGTTGGATGAAGCGGCCCGGACCGACATTACGCGTACGCTTATGCGAGACCGGTTCTCCCGACGTGCTTTGCACATAGGTGGCTTGCGGGTGACAGTTTCTCCAACTTTAGTTGAACTGAGTGTGGCTACACCCGGTCCTTGCGAAGGTTAAAATAGCACCAACTTGACAAACTATCGTTGTGGTTTCGATGCGTAGGTAAGATTGGTTCTTGCTTAAGCCCGTAGCAGCCACGTAAAACTTGCAACAACAAAGTAGAAGACGTCTAACTTGTTTTTGCAGGGCATGTTGTGATGTGATATGGTCAAGACATGATGCTGAATTCTATTGTATGAGATGATCATGTTTTGTAACCGAGTTATCGGCAACTGGCAGGAGCCATATGGTTGTTGCTTTATTGTATGCAATGCAATCGCGCTGTAATGCTTTACTTTATCACTAAACGGTAGCGATAGGCGTGGAAGCATAAGATTGGCGAGAAGACAACAATGCTACGATGGAGATCAAGGTGTCGCGCCCGTGACGATGGTGATCATGACGGTGCTTCGGAGATAGAGGTCACTGGCACAAGATGATGATGGCCATATCATATCACTTATATTGATTGCATGTGATGTTTATCTTTTATACATCTTATCTTGCTTTGACCGACGGTAGCATTATAAGATGATCTCTCACTAAAATTATCAAGAAGTGTTCTCCCTGAGTATGCACTGTTGTGAAAGTACTTCGTGCTGAGACACCACGTGATGATCGGGTGTGATAGGCTCTACGTTCAAATACAACGGGTGCATAACAGTTGCACACGCGGAATACTCAGGTTATACTTGACGAGCCAAGCATATACAGATATGGCCTCGGAACACGGAGACCGAAAGGTCGAGCGTGAATCATATAGTAGATATGATCAACATAGTGATGTTCACGAATGAAACTGCTCCATCTCACGTGATGATCGGACATGGTTTAGTTGATTTGGATCACGTGATCACTTAGAGGATTAGAGGGATGTCTATCTAAGTGGGAGTTCTTAAGTAATATGATTAATTGAACTTAAATTTATCATGAACTTAGTCCTGGTAGTATTTCGCAAATTATGTTGTAGATCAATAGCTCGCGTTGTTGCTTCCCTGAGTTTATTTTGATATGTTCCTTGAGAAAATTGTGTTGAAAGATGTTAGTAGCAATGATGCGGATTGGATCCGTGATCTGAGGTTTATCCTCATTGCTGCACAGAGGAATTATGTCCTTGATGCACCGCTAGGTGACAGACCTATTGCAGGAGCAGATGCTGACGTTATGAACGTTTGGCTAGCTAAATATGATGACTACTTGATAGTTTAGTGCACCATGCTTAACGGCTTAGAATCGGGACTTCAAAGACGTTTTGAACATCATGGACCATATGAGATGTTCCAGGAGTTGAAGTTAATATTTCAAGCAAAATACCCGAGTTGAGAGATATGAAGTCTCCAACAAGTTCTATAGCTAAAAGATGGAGGAGAATCGCTCAACTAGTGAGCATGTGCCCAGATTGTCTGGGTACTACAATCTCTTGAATCAAGTGGGAGTTAATCTTCCAGATTAGATAGTGATTGACAGAATTCTCTAGTCACCATCACCAAGTTAGTAGAACTTCGTGATGAACTATAGTATGCAAGGGATGACGAAAACGAATCCCGAGCTTTTCATGATGATGAAATCGATGAAGGTAGAAATCAAGAAAGAGCATCAAGTGTTGATGGTTGACAAGATCACTAGTTTCAAGAAAAGGGCTCAAACAAGAATGAACGAATGAATTCCAAAGTAAATGATCACACTTCCATAAATTGAGAAGCCACTTAGATAGAGGTAGATGAATAAAACAACAAGGTATGGATATGAACAAATAATTGGTAAGGATTACCCAATCACAAACCAAATATCAGCGGGAAGAAATACTAGAGCTACATGAATTCCCACCTACGAAACTCCCGAAACTTTCTGGTTATGCAATCAGGTGTTGGGGATACAGGGGAAGCATAATATCTCACCCGAAACTAGCAAATCCTACATCCAGCTGTATCCATCCTTCAACACATAACCAAGAAACCATCGGAAATCATTTACCTCAACCTTCGAAAAGCATCCGTTATACGAGTTATGGCAATACTCCCGAACTCCCGCCCCAGTACTGGGTGGCGTCGAGGTTATCTCACCAACAACTGCATAAAGGATATTTTCAATGTCGGCGAAACTCAGGTATTCCAGAACTGCAACGATAAAATTGTGACGACAGCACCTCGGAGCTCAACTCCCCGGGACACTGCCACAACCCCTAAATGTCAGGAGGCACCAAGAACAATGTTCTCGTCACAAAACCATCGGAACGATTCCAAGATACCCGCGTGATCCTAAATTTTTTTAGTGAAATTTGAGAAGAGAAGAGTCAAAACTCTATGCCAGGATGCCTCACCAAAGCGACGAAGGGACTGAGGAGTATAAAGAATCCTAATCTCCGATATATATAATCCTAAAAGACTCAAAACATTTTTCTAGACTCAACAACGTCAGCGATTCGATCAAGCAGGGGGCTCCTAAGTCGGGGAAGGCTTTGATTACCAACTTGTAATACCCACGATGTGGCTATATCTCCCACGTGTCGGAGCACGACTTAGAGGCATAACCGCATTGTAGGCATGTTGCAAGAGGGGTAATCTTTACACATCCCATGTACTAAATCAGAAGGAGATAAAGAGTTGGCTTACAATCGCCACTTCACACAATACATAAATATAGCATTACATCATCCAGAATACAATCAAGGTCCGACTACGAAACCAAAATAAAGACAACCCCAAATGCATAAGATCCCTGATCGCCCCAACAGGGCTCCACTACTGATCATCTAGAAAGGAAACATAGTAACGTCGTGAATCCTCGTCGAACTCCCACTTGAGTTCGGTCGCATCTCCTGGAATGGCGTCATCGGCACCTGCATCTGATTTCGGAAGTAATTTGTGAGTCACGGGGACTCAGCAATCTCACACCCTCGTGATCAAGACTATTTAAGCTTATGGGTACGAAAAGGTATGTGAGGTGGAGCTGCAGCAAGCACTAGCATATATGGTGGCTAACATACGCAAATGAGAGTGAGAAGAGGAGCAAAGCACGGTCGACAAACTATGATCAAGAAGTGATCCTAGAACTACTTACGTTCAATCATAACACGAGACCGTGTTCTCTTCCCGGACTCCGCCGAAAAGAGACCATCACAGCTACACACGCGGTTGATGCATTTTAATTAAGTTAAGTGTCAAGTTTTCTACAATCGGATATTAACAAATTCCCATCTGCCCATAACCGCGGGCACGGCTTTCGAAAGTTCAAATCCCTGTAGGGTGATACGTCTCCAACGTATCTATAATTTTTGATTGCTCCATGCTATATTATCTACTGTTTTAGGCAATATTGGGCAGTATTATCCACTTTTATATTATTTTTGGGACTAACCTATTAACCGGAGCCCAGCCCAGATTTGTTGTTTTATGCCTATTTCAGTGTTTTGAAGAAAAGGAATATCGGACGGAGTAGAAATGGAACGAAATCAACTAGAGAAGTTATTTTTGGAAGGAAACACACCCGATGGACTTGGACCCCACGTCAAGGAAGGAACGAGGTGCTCACGAGGGTGGGGGCGCCCCCCCCCTAGGGCGCGCCCCTGTCTCGTGGGGCCCTCGTGGCTCCCCTGACGTACTTCCGCCCATATATACCTACGTGACCTAAAACTTCCAAAACGCAGAATAGATCGGGAGTTCCACCGCCAGAAGCCTCTGTAGCCACCAAAAACCAATCTAGACCCGTTCCGGCACCATGCCGGTGGGGGAAATCCTTCTCTGGTGGCCATCTTCATCATCCCGATGCTCTCCATGACGAGGAGGGAGTAGTTCTCCCTCGGGGCTGTGGGTATGTACCAGTAGCTATGTGTTTGATCTCTTTCTCTCGTGTTCTTGATTGACACGATCTTGATGTATCGCGAGCTTTGCTATTATAGTTGGATCCTATGTTTCTCCTCCCCCTCTTCTCTCTTGTAATGAATTGAGTTTCCCCTTTGAAGTTATCTTATCGGATTGAGTCTTTAAAGATTTGAGAACACTTGATGTATGTCTTGCCATGGACATCTGTGGTGACAATGGGATACCACGTGCCACTTGATGTATGTTTTGGTGACCAACTTGCGGGTTCCGCCCATGAACCTATGCATAGGGGTTGGCACACGTTTTCGTCGTGATTCTCCGGTAGAAACTTTGGGGCACTCTTTGAGGTTCTATGTGTTGGTTGAATAGATGAATTGAGATTGTGTGATGCATATCGTATAATCATGCCCACGGATACTTGAGGTGACAATGGAGTATCTAGGTGACATTAGGGTTTTGGTTGATTTGTGTCTTAAGGTGTTATTCTAGTAAGAACTCTAGGGCTGTTTGTGACACTTATAGGAATAGCCCAACTGATTGATTGGAAAGAATAACTTTGAGGTGGTTTCATACCCTACCATAATCTCTTCGTTCGTTCTCCGCTATTCGTGACTTTGGAGTGACTCTTTGTTGCATGTTGAGGGATAGTTTTATGATCCAATTATGTTAGTATTGTTGAGAGGACTTACACTAGTGAAAGTATGAACCCTAGGCCTTGTTTCCTAGCATTGCAATACCGTTTACGCTCACTTTTATCACTTGCTACCTTGCTGTTTTTATTATTTCAGATTACAAATACCTTTATCTACTATCCATATACCACTTGTTTCACCATCTCTTCGCCGAACTAGTGCACCTATACAATTTACCATTGTATTGGGTGTGTTGGGGACACAAGAGACTCTTTGTTATTTGGTTGTAGGGTTGCTTGAGAGAGACCATCTTCATCCTACGCCTCCTACGGATTGATAAACCTTAGGTCATCCACTTGAGGGAAATTTGCTACTGTCCTACAAACCTCTGCACTTGGAGGCCCAACAACGTCTACAAGAAGAAGGTTGTGTAGTCGACATCACAGGGGTGTCCTAACTTAGCCCATCACAAGCTCTCACGGTCAACGAAGGATATTCTTTCTCCCAGGACGACCCGATCAGACTCGGAATCCCGGTTACAAGACTTCTTGACAATGGTAAAACAAGACCAGCAAAGCCACCCGAATGTGCCGACAAATCCTGATAGGAGCTGCACATATCTCGTTCTCAGGGCACACCGGATTGTCCAAACTTCCGGTAGGCCAACCCAGAGTTGCCCCTGATGACCACCGGCGGCTGACAAGGTGGACCAACACTCATAGGAGCACTGGCCCAGGGGTTTAAAATAAAGATGACCCTTGAGTCCGCGGAACCCAAGGGAAAAAGGCTTAGGTGGCAAATGGTAAAACCAAGGTTGGGCCTTGCTGGAGGAGTTTTATTCAAGGCGAACTGTCAAGGAGTTCCCATTATAACCCAACCGCGTAAGGAACGCAAAATCAAGGAACATAACACCGATATGACGGAAACTAGGGCGGCAAGAGTGGAACAAAACACCAGGCATAAGGCCGAGCCTTCCACCCTTTACCAAGTATATAGGTGCATTAAAGTAAACAAGATATAATAGTGATATCCCAACAATAATCATGTTCCAACAAGGAACAAACTCCAATCTTCACCTGCAACTAGCAACGCTATAAGAGGGGCTGAGCAAAGCGATAACATAGCCAAACAACGGTTTGCTAGGACAAGGTGCATTAGAGGTTTGACATGGCAATATGGGAGGCATGATATAGCAAGTGGTCGGTATCATGGCATAGGCATAGCAATAGAGCAAGCAACTAGCAAGCAAAGATAGAAGTGAGTTCGAGGGTATGGTCATCTTGCCTGCAAAGTTCTCTGAGTTGACGTAAGCTTGATCCTCTTAAGTGTACTCAACGGGTTCCTCGATCACGAACTCGTCTCCCGTCTCTACCCAAGGCAATAACACAAGCAAAGGAAACCACAATCTACCATGGTGCAATGCGCAAGCAACATGATGCAAAACATGGCATGATATGCGGGTTGTAAAATGCAATGCATATGTGTGCTCCAGAAGGAAAATATTGAACCAGGCCTCAACTTGGTAAACCAAGAGAGCCGCTGGAAAGATGAGTTGATTTTGGTCAGAATCGATATAAAGATCGCCGGAATCGGATGCACGGTTTGCAAATGGCAAGCAAAACAATGATGGCACAAATCTGCGATTAACAGCACGATGCCATCTAAAATGCAACAAGAAAATAAGCTACTGCACTCTAACATAGCAACAAAGCACATGGCAGTGATCTACTCAAGATGCTTGACAAGATATGAACACTGAGCTACGGCTAAATCACACAGTAGCAGGTTCAAATAAGAATGGCAAAAGTGCAAAAGATATCAGCTTCATAGACTTAGTGAAAATAACAACATGTCAGGATTAACATCTGGAAGCAATGTTTAGAGCAAGATAACAACATGCTACAGGATCAGAACATAGCAACACAAGGCATGGCATGAATCTACTCAAAGCATATAGAAAATGTCCCTTAACGACCATGAGCCAAAAAGGATCAGAAAATATGATGGCACCCATGTAAACATAGCAAGTTTCGTTAACAGATTCAGACTTAGCAAAAAAATGGACATGTCAAAAACAAAGTTACGTAGGCATGTTTGCGAGCTCGATGCACTCAACACAAGGCATTTCATGACAAACTAAGCATACTACTACTAAGAAGACATGTTCAAGAAGCTAACCATGGCAAGAACCATATCATAGCATGCATGGATCAACTACAACAACCTTGGCAAAATTGATTAACACGTAAACAATCTGCCAGGAACATTTTATAGCAAAAGTAGAGCAAGGTTGAGTCATGCTAGGGTACTCCATAAATGCAAACAAGGACATGGATGGATAGAGCACAATAATATGCCCAAATCATCCTTACTGCACATGCTCAAAAGAAGCATGGATCTCTCTGTATCAACATGAATACATGGCATAAAAATAGCATCAGGGAAAGACTTAGTGAAAATCTAAGTCCCTGAAATCAGCAACATCATGAGAGCTAATTTGCATGCATGTGTTAGTCACCACATTGATCACAAAAATACATGGCACACACCCCTGTAAAGATGGCATGGAATAGCCCAAAACACATGTAGAGCTCATGCTCATATGCAGCACACATTAATCATGGCAAAAATGACAAATGCTCATATTCTGATAAGAATCAGGAACTAAAACTATGAAGCACTCTTGCAACGGCATTTTAGGCGGCAAGATGGACTCAAACAAGCATGGTGCAATGTAACAAAATGAAGATAACATCCTAACGAACATTTTGATATATCACACGCCCAAAACGGAGCTACAGATGCGGAGATATGATGCAATGAACATGTCTAGAAAATATGAACAGGAAAAAGACTTAGATGAAAATAGACCTCCGAAGCAGATCCGGATCTAGGGTTATCAGGCACGAACTTCAAGGTTCGTCGGCGAGGAATCTCGTGGTGGCCGGAGTTGAAGACGGTTGCCGGAGGCTCGCCGGAGAGGGAGGGGACGCGCCGGAGACGGCGAGCTGCGGCGCGGGCGAGGTTCACCGGAGCGGTGGTCGGCGGATGGCGGCAAGACGCGGGGCGGCGGACGGCGGCCGGTAGCTGACGGCGGCGACCGGAGCAAGGTTGGCGCGGGCGGCGCGGCGAGGACCCGGGCGACGAGAGGAGGCGGGCAACCGCAGGCTCGGTAGGGCGGCGATGCGGGCCGGGGGGCCCGCCTGGTCCCCGGCGGGCCGGTGCGCGGGTGGCAGCGCGGGGAAGTGGGCGCACGGTGGCGGTGAATCAGGCGGCGACACATGGCGACGACGCGGGGAAGTTGGACACGTCCGTTGGTGGCGGTTTTGTCCGGCGGCGCGCGGTGGAAGGAGGTTAGGGTTCATCTGCGAATTTCGGGGAGATGCACATATATATAGGTAGAGGGAGCTAGGAGAGTCCAAATGAGGTGTGGTTTTCGGCCACCGATCGTGATCGAATGGGCGAGAGGATGGAGGGGGTTTAGCTAGGTTTTGGGCCACTTTGGAGGGGTGTTGGGCTGCAACACACACGAGGCCTTTACGGTTCCTTGGTTAACCGTTGGAGTATCAAACGAACTCCAAATGGCACAAAACTTGGCATGTGGTCTATCGGTAGTGTACCAAGGCCTCTTGGCAAATCTCGGTCCAATCTGAGAACGTTTAACACCCGCACACGAAAAGAGGCAAAAGGGGGCGCCGGAGGACATAGGAGTGTCGGATCGCAAAACGGACAACGGGGAAAATGCTTGGATGCATGAGACGAACACGTATGCAAATGCGATGCACATGATGACATGATATGAGATGCATGACATGGAAAAAATGCAAAACGAAGACAAAACCCAACCACGAGGGAATATTATAAGTTAGAGCCGAAAATGGCAAGAGTTGGAATACAAATATGGCAAGTTACATATGGGGCGTTACACAACTTGTGTTTCTTTGGGGTGCCTCCCTCCCCCGTATATAAAGGGGGGAGGAGGAGAGGGCCGGCCCTCGCAGGGCGCGCCCAACGGGGGAGTCCTATTCCCAGTAGGAGTAGGTTTCCCCCTTTCCTAGTTGGAGTAGGAGAAGAAGGAAGAGGAAGAGGGAGAGAAGCAAAGGGGGGCCGGCTCCCCACCCCTATTTGGATTGGGCTTGGGGGGGTGCCCTCCACCTGGCCGCCTCCTCCTCTCTTCCACTAAGGCCCAATAAGGCCCGTTGACTTCCCGGGGGGTTCCGGTAACCTCCCGGTACTCTAGAAAATGCCCAAACTCATCTGGAACCATTCCGGTGTCCAAACATAGCCTTCCAATATATTGATCTTTATGTCTCGACCATTTCGCAACTCCTCGTCGTCTCCGTGATCACACCCGAGACTTCGAACTGCCTTCGGTAGATCAAAACACATAAACTCATAATACCGATCGTCATCGAACGTTAAGCGTGCGGACCCTACGGGTTCGATAACTATGTAGACATGACCGAGACTCATCTCCGGTGAATAACCAATAGCGGAACCTGGATGATCATATTGGTTCCTACATATTCTACGAAGATCTTTAGCGGTCAACCCGCATAACAACATACATTGTTCCCTTTGTCATCGGTATGTTACTTTCTCGAGATTCGATCGTCGGTATCTCAATACCTAGTTCAATCTCGTTACCGGCAAGTCTCTTTGCTCGTTCTGTAATTCATCATCCCAGAACTAACTCATTAGTCACATTGCTTGCAAGGCTTATAGTGATGTGCATTACCGAGAGGGCCCAGAGATACCTCTCTGATACACGGAGTGACAAATCCTAATCTTGATCTATGCCAACTCAACAAACACCATCGGAGACACCTATAGAGCATCTCTATAGTCACCCAGTTACGTCGTGACATTTGATAGCACACTAAGTGTTCCTCCTGTATTTGGGAGTTGCATAATCTCATAGTCATAGGAACATGTATAAGTTATGGAGAAAGCAATAGCAATAAACTAAACGATCATTGTGCTAAGCTAACGAATGGGTCAAGTCAATCACATCATTCTCTAATGATGTGATCCCGTTCATCAAATGACAACTCATGTCTATGGTTAGGAAACTTAACAATCTTTGATTAACGAGCTAGTCAAGTAGAGGCATACTAGTGACACTCTGTTTGTCTATGTATTCACACATGTACTAAGTTTCCGGTTAATACAATTCTAGCATGAATAATAAACATTTTATCATGATATAAGGAAATATAAATAACAACTTTATTATTGCCTCTACGGCATATTTCCTTCACTAGGTCCCATGCAAGAAATGGGAATGAAATTCAAACATCCGGGTGTCGTTGCTCGGCCGGAGAGATTGAGAAACTTGGTTTTTTAATTCCTGTAAATCCAAAATACGCCTAAAAATCATGAAACTTGGCATGGTGTCATGATATGGCACCAACATGCTGTGGTAAATTTTTTTGGTTTAATTGGGACAAGCTTTAGTATAAGCTTCTTGCAAACCGGAGCTTCTCTCAAGAAGGCCGTGGTTCCAAGAGGGAACGTGTCACCTCCGTGTGCGAAATGACATACACTGCCTTCTCTCGCCTTAATTTTTTTACACAGGTAGATTCGACCAAATAGAAGTATCATGCTATATTTTGGAATTATTTCGAGTTCGTTTGGCCTTTTGTATACATTAATTGAATTTCTGGGCATTTAATGTGCATAATTCAAATTTGAACTACAAGCACATCCTCCAGTGCACCAAAGTTGGTTGAAAAATCACATGTGTGTCCTTGGGTGAATTTCTAGGTCCCATGCAAGAAATGGGAATGAAATTCAAATATCTGGGCGTCGTGGCTCGGCTGGAAATATTGAGTAACTTGGTTTTTAATTCCTGTAAATCCAAAACACGCCTGAAAATCATGAAACTTGGCATGGTGTCATGACGTGGCACCAACATGTTGTGGTAATTTTTCTGTCCGATTTGCGAAGGCGCACACATTAACAAGTGTTGTCACGTTACAGATCGGAAACACAAGTATTATTGAAATCGTGGGCGCTCTACTTACCAATTACGTGCCGCCACGCGTCCCCCTTTTTTTATTGGCTGGGAGGTGCCATGCGGGGTAGATATTTGAGTACGGGAGGCGTGCGATCAGACCCCTGCGCGTGCTCATCGGGAGGAGAGCCCTTTGACCTCTATCCACCACGCATCTCCCGCCCAACCTCTCCATTAATGGCGCCTGAGCCCCTGTTTCACGGCGTTGCTATGTCTCACTAGACTGATATTTAAGAGAGAAAAAGGAAATCTGAAAAGAATGTTCTGCATGGATCTTGATGTAAGATCCGACGGACCTTTATAGCATCGAATGCGACTTATAGCAAGACTGATGAATATAAGGACGATAACAGTGCATAATAATTGTCTTACATATTTAGGAACATAATTAAAAAAAGCCACATGCGGCAATGCCCGAAATACACAAGGGCAAAAGAAGAAGGAAGACAATGATCTGGCTCGCTGATCTCTACTTTCTTGACGCGTTGCTGCAGGCCGCGGGAACTAGTCACCATGGCGAGCAGCGATGAGCTCTTTCTTGTTCTCAAGATGCTGCTTGAGGGCATCCACAGATTCCTCCACCAGCCTTCTCTGCTTGATGCGCAGCATGGCATTCTCGTCCATAGGTTTCTCGATGATGACACCAGTCCTTTTCAACAAGGCAGCGTTCTCCTCTTGCCGCTCCGCACCTCCGACGATCTTCGCCCTCAGCAGGTCGTGCTCGGCCTGGAGCTTCGCATTGGTCTCATTTAGTTGTCGAATGACGCCGACAGCCTGTTGAAATGAGGCTTTCATGTTGTCCTGCACCCTCACCCAGCCGAAGATCTGATCCATCTGGCTATGGACGATCACATGCATGCTCCTATAAGAGTCCTCGCCTGCCCGCGAGACATTTTCCCAGGCCGCCGTGGCGCAGGAGGACATCTCTGCTGCATTCGCGGCGCGGCGAGACATCTCTTCTGCTTCCGCTGCGCGGCCGGACCAGTCAGTTGCATCGACGGCGTGGCGGGACCTCCGTGCTGCTTCGGCAGTGCGGTGGGACCTCTATGTTGCTACGGTCGTGCGGTGGGACATGACGATTGCTCTCACGGCAAGGTGGGACATCTCTCATGCTTCCGCTTCCATGCTCGCCTCTCCCTGGTGGCAATCTCTCAACCCGGAACTCACACTGGCCATGGCAGACGCAAGGGAACGATGATGAATGACTTGTTTGTTTTTGTGGATGAGGAGTTGAGGAAGAATGTGCAGTCATCTTGGAGTAGTAGTATTTATAACTGAGTACTAATATGCACCTAAGTGGGAAACCATTTAGGTTTTAATCGTTGTGAACAGGTTTGCAATTAAATATAGCATCATAGTAATTTAGAATGTGACGGGACACAGGCTCAAAATTTATTGGCGGTTCTAAGTGCGGCACTATTCCCGGAAGACGTAACATGGGCACACTTTCTCGGCCGCGTATGTGGCGTTTGCACCATAGGGTGCATCGCAATAGGCAATGCCAGCACATGTCTTGTTCCAACAACCGTGCGCGCTCGTTATTACCATCACACACACTTCTTTTAATTAGAATGTGTGCCCGTCTAGCGCACACATGATGATTTATCTAACTGTTTCTGTTTGTTGTGGCTAATGGCAAACAATTCATCCGTGTGAAGTGTATGCCATCAATCGCAGACACTTTGATCTGGCTGACCGTTTCTGTTCTGTTGCCTAATCGCAAACAGTTAATCCTTCTCAAGCGTATGCCCTCAATCGCACACACCTTTATCTAGTTGTCCGTTTCTATTGTTCCTCCTCATCATAAATAATTCATCTGAGTGAACCGTATGGTATATATTACACACACCTTCATCTGGCTGCCCGTTTCTTTTGTTCCTCCTCATCACAAATAGTTAATTGAATTGAATCATATGCCCTGCATCGCACACGTAACTAAAATCTGAACCGTGTTTGATGCATCCATCATCACAAATGTTTTGCACCTTTTTTGACGGGTTTTTACACCACCATTTGTGATTATTGCACCGCACACAGTTTCGTCGAAGGGTCTCTGATCGTAGTGTCGCGTTAGCAGCATCCTGTAGTAGTGAATATCCATGTGCGATTAATAGTAGCCTAATATTAACGTGCATTTCACATACATATTTACTAGTTTATTACTCACTCCTTTCTGGTTAAAAGGGTTCATCTTAAAATTTTCAAATTTCCATTATATTAGGCTCACTTTGAGTCCAATTGAGTTAAGGAGTTTTGAGTCTCATGCCACATTTAATGAGAGTGAGGGAATTAGTGGTCACGCATGTATCTCTACATGAGCCATGGAAGTCCAATGAGAAGAAGGGTGATGCACTTATTGCTTCGGAAGTTGAATAGGCGGGGAATGTTTCATTGGGCAGTCTTGTATCCACAAAACTCATGTCATCCACTCACAATCTATCTTGATTAATGAGATTTCAGGTTTAAGTCCTCTAAACCGTAAGTGAGGGAGTAAAAAGGAAATCGACACCTACACCATCAGATAGCTATATTTTAAAGGAAAAAAATCATGTTGGATTTAACAAAGATAATTTGTTGTTGTAAATGTCAATGCATTATTTTTATAAAATTTGGTAAAATTTAAAGAAGTTTGACTTAGAACAAAGCTAGAACTTCAAATTATTTTTGGAATGCGGGCGGATAATCCAAGATGAGAGAGTTGAACCCAAGAGGACTGAGGACAAGGGCTGGACTGTCCTTGGGTTCCTCTGCTATTGATTCTATTTGTGTTAAACCTAATCTTCATTCATCAACTTAAAGAGGTAAGGTCACTAGATCTATCCCTACAACATCTTTCTTTGTGTAACAAAAAGGATTGGAAAAGAGCTTCTGAGAGATCTATTTCTAAAGTGATAAAATGGTACTCCCTCAGTCCCACAATATACAACATTTTTGCACCCTCCGTCCCACAATATAAGACGTTTTTGCAAGCTATGCTAGTTTGGAAAAAACGCCTTACATTATGATACGGAGGGAGTACCTCGCATATACCATAGATGGTCCTATAGATAAAAATTTCTGGAATGTTTCTAGGATGTGTCTACACACGCAAGCAGTGTATTCCCCAGAGATTAACAAAAAAAGAAGTGGTGTTAAGATGGGGAGAAATGTATTCCATCGTCATGTAATATTGCCATCTTACTGCTACCGTACACTTTGAGAAGGCCTACAAGAAGAAGGCCAAGTAAATAAGTTTACACTGTAAGTATCAGCAATAGATAAAAAGGTTGTTTATCAAAATATCAATACATCATTATCGTGGTTATCTAGTGGGCGGGTTCGCGAGACGAAAGATGCCACGGGGTGGCTTGAGGTGAGGGCAAGACCGCTCTAGAGATCAAGGGACGAGATTGGGCAAACAACGCGCGATGATTTACCCAGGTCCGGGGCTCTCCGGAGAGATAATACCCCTACTCCTACATGTCTGATGATATATGCAATGTATACGTAGCAGTACAAAGTTGCTCCTCGAGATGTATCTAAGAGGAGAGCCATGGGCTACTAGCTTCATGTGTGTGTGTGTGTGTGTGAGCACGAGTGGGAGTGAGCTTCCTGGGAGTATGAGCACAAGTGTGTGCGTGAGTGTGTGTGGCGTGCATGGATGGATGGATGTGTGAGCGTGGCCAAAATGAGGCTGGATGTGTGAGGCCTCCCCTGGGTCACTTTATATACTAGTGCCCAGGGACAAGGGGTGGCCCACGCACCCACTACATTATTGAGATGCCATATGATGATGCAGGCTACAGTGCACCACTATTGGATCGCAGTGAAGTGTCACATGATGCAGGAACAGTTCTGGTTGCTCATCTACAGTGCTCCACTATAGAGTATGGCCGTCACGTCTGCGCAGGTCTGATGGGACGTCTTAGTTGACTTGGCCAGATTCTAGCCGGACGGGCTCAACCCGGATGGGCCTCAACCCGGACGGGGCTCAACCCGGACAGGCAGAACCCGACCAGGAAGAACCCGAATAGGGAGAACCCGGATGGGCTCAACCTGGCGAGGGTCAACCCGGATAGCTCAACCCGGCCAAGGTCAACCCGGCAAGGGTCAACCCGGACAGGTCAACCCAGCCAGATTCCAGCCAGTCAAGTTCCAGCCAGCCAGGGGCACTCCCTTGGCAATGTTTGAAGCATCGTTTCGCCATATTGGGCATACCCGGGGGTCATCCCACCGACAATCATGAATTGATTACCAGATATACGAGTTACAAATAGAAGACCACAAATCTACAAGGGCATTACATAACCACTTTGTTTTTTAGCTCAAGTGCTTTCCTCTTTCATTGATTAATCAATAATCAGGCTACAGACATGTTGTAAACATCACATAAGAAAGGCAACTACTAGTAACCATGAATCCCATGACAAAGTGGTGTCGTGGTTCTAAGACTGATAGTAGAATGGGGGTAGGTATGAGGAGGCAAGATCCCAGATATGGTGTGGTTGTACACACAAGATTTACGTGTTCAAGCCCTTCATGGTGGAAGTAATAGCCCTACATCTCGGTGCCCGGAGGCGGTCGACTAGATTATATGTGTGTGGTGTTGCAAGGGGTGCGAACCCTTGTCCCTGAGGAGGGGGTGGCTTATATAGAGTTCGCCAGGCCCCACCCACCCTCAGTTACACAGGGTTTAAGGTACATAAATATGGGGCGCTTCTGGTAACACTAGTAATAAAATGACATAAATGACCATTAAGTCTACAAAGTAAACATCTGACCGTTGCTGCTCAGAGTGGCTTTCGATCTTCTGTCTGTCGAGTGATTATTGCTATGGTCGAGTGACATAGATTCTTCCGAGTGGAATGCTTCTGGTCGAGTGGATGATGGTATCCCTTGAACACTTCTGACTTTAGGGTGTTGTCCTAGGGAAGGGTGTCTAGGTCAGGCCTATGACCCTACCCTAGGTACATAGCTTCATCATTAGCCCCCGAATGGTTCAGGGTTCGAGTGGAGAAGGAGTTGAGAATACTTCCGACTCATTTTTTGCGCTTCAGAAGCGTCTTGTTAGGATCAATGAACAACATGATGGCTTCAACTTCTTTTTCAGTCGCCTTGATCCATTCTTAGTTTGTCGAATGAACTTTTGCTGATAAGCTTCAAGCGTTGATATAGGGAAAATCTTCGATTTGATAGACTGCTCTGCTGCTCCCGGATCTCACAGGATTCGAAATTTTGGGAAACGCGCGGGGAGGAGAAGGCCGCAGTAATCGGGGCGGATTAGGCAGGGATGCCTCGGTATCTGGACCACCTTTTTTGCCACGTATCGAGCGAGCGCCAGTTGCGGGATTTGACAGGATTGCCCAAGCCCTGTGATCAGTCAATCGGAAACGATTCCATATAAGGCATCGAATCGGGGAATTCTACACAGTGCACCCCAATTCTCCTTTCTTCCTCCTCTGCTTCTCCACCGCTGCCACTTCTGTTCTCGTCGCCACCTCCCGCCCATGTTCCTCTTGTTTCGATGGCGAAGGACAAGACGGCGGCGCTAGAACGCGCGAAGAAGGGAATGGCGAAGGGGAAGGGGAAGAAGACCGGCAGGAGTGGGTCGTTGAGATCTGGCTTGTCGCGCGGCTAGGTCCAGGGAGACTCGATCCAGTCCACCATCGTGCTGGATGATCTGTAGGATCTGGCTGAGAGTGGACTGATCGAGCATGATTCCTGGAGGATCCCGGGGGACGGGACTGAGCCACAACCCCAGGAGGGTGAATGCGTCTTGCTCGCCACCCACGTCGACCGCGGTTTTTCCTTACCCCTACATCCCTTTTTCCGTGCCTTTCTGAACTTCCTCAGAGCTCAACTCCACCATTTCTCTCCCAATACTATCACATACCCTGCTGCCTTTGTCTCAATGTGCGAGAATTTCCTAGGCTGTAGACCGCACTGGGGTCTATTCAAGCATATCTTCACATGCCGCTCACAGACTGTGAAAAAAGCTAACCCGAGTGACGAAAAGACCCAAGTGATCCAGATGTGTGGAGGCTTAGGTATCCAGATGAGGGGGAAGAGTGCTTTTCCTACCATGACTCTCCCTAACTCGGTTAGAGGGTGGCAGTCGACTTGGTTTTATTGCAAAGACAAGCCGACCCCTGGTCATTCGACTGGTCTCCCCCTTTTCCTTAGCGCGAGTCCAAAAACGTACTTCCTTGAGAGTGACACCAACAGAGCAGGTGGAGGTATCCATGTTGATGGAGCGAGTAGTTCAGCTGATCCATGAGGGTGTTACCGGTATGGATCTGCTCGAGGTATTCCTCAGTCGATGTATTCAGCCCCTCCAGGCACGCGATCACGCCATGTGGATGTACTCGAGGATTGAAGATTCCACTCGGATCCACCCGGAGGGCGTTGATGAGAAGACGGTGGCACAGTGGGTGCAAAGCATGACAGGGAACATGGATAACCCCAGGGGGTCCCGAAGAGTTTTTCCATTCGACACCAACAACCAACCAGACAAGGTCTATCTCTTATCTCCGAGTGTTCTCCATTCCGACATGCAGTTTCTTACTGAGTCGACCATCTTTTGATCACCTCTTTTGTTTCGCAGGTTTATATGGAGATGTATTCAATGCCGAACGGGGAGCAAGGGTGGTACCACGAGGGAGAAGAAAGCGGAGGCGAAAGTATGGATTGGCAATCTGATGGAGGAGAAGAGGAGGAGGAAAGCGAGGACTCGAGCAGCGGTGAAGATGTCGAGTCACCACATCGCAACGAAAAGTGCTCCAAACATAAGCACGACCCAGCAAGCTTCCGCGGCGAAGCACCTAAACCGATCGGACAGACTTCCAAGCGCACTCGGACCTCTTCCCCTTTGCCGACTGAGAAAGCTCCTAAGCAGACAAAAGTTACAGAACCAAAGCCTCGGAAGACCCTGCCCAAGATCAAGATCGACGTTCCTATCACTTCTGCGTAAGTGTCTTGCCTTTGACTTTAGATCAAGGACTTGTGATGTCGACTCTCTTTCTCATCTGTCCGAGTGAATCTTGAGACTTGCAGAGCTACTATTTCTGGGACTTCTGCTTACAGGGATGATGGCGCGGATGTGGAAGCACGGTCACTTCTAACCCGGTATGATTTTCGCAAACTTGTATTTTGCTTTCTCAGCCATTTTGTTGGTCGACTGAATCCTGATGGTTAATTCTTTTTGCAGCTCCTCCCAATGTCATTGATCTTCCAGATGACGACGAGGATGTGCCGCTGAGGCCCAGGAGGAATAAGAAGACATCAACTGCCAAGGTGCCCAGTCGACACTAGTGATGGAACCAGTGATCCAAGAGATCGGCAATGCCAATTGGGCTTCTATTACTTTTGCCATACCATTGTCGAGTGCTCAGCCTTCGGCGTCGACTGCACAGATTCCAACCGATACACCATATTCACTCTTCACTGTGCATCCTATCCCGGAGGACCAAGCGGGAGCTACCAGGGAAGCTATACGCTAGCCGGGCATCATGATGGAGCAGATGAAGGTGGTTCGGGGGGCCAGTCAGGCTGCTTATGACGCCAGCGCAGCTCTTCGGAGCAACGTCAAGGTTGGTTGATTACCGACTGATCTCTTAGCTTGTTCTGTTAGGATATGCTACCCGAAAATTTTCCTTGTGTATCTTCTTGTCAGTCTGCCTTTTGCGTTTGTACACCCACTAGGTGTTTATGGCTGAATAGTACTGTTGAATAGTTTTGTTTCTTGAGTCGACTAGATTGTGTCGATTGAGTCTTTGAACCAGTGGGGGCACGTTGAGTGCACCCACTGGGTGTAGTCCCCGAGACCGTAGTTGACTACTGGCAGTCGGCTACAGTGAGAATCATAACTTCTTCAGTGGTCTGATCGGATCATGCCAAGTGTATCTTGAACCAGTGGGGGCACGCTAAGTGCACCCACTGGGTGTAGTCCACGAGACTACTGTTGAATGTTTGATTCGGTAGTAGTCTGAGAATCTTTTCACTCGGGAGTGAATAACTTTTGATTCTGTCCACTGATGTAACTTTTGTTGACTTCAGAAATCCTGTGAGCTCATCTCCAAATTTTCCGAATTCGAGGAGAAGCAGAGACAACTCAATCTTGACTTGGAGCTGGCTAAGCAGAACTTGCAGAAGGCCAAAGATGAAACAGCTGGTATGGAAGGTAATCAACTGGTTGATTGTTTATCTTGGCCGACCCACAAGTCGTCTCCTTGTTCTTCTATCTGACCCAAGTGCATATCTTTTAGAGAAAAGGAAGCAGGCTCTGGCGAAAAAGGACCTCGATCTTGCTGCTGCACAAAAGGAGGCTCAGGAGAATACTGCGCTTGCTAACAAGAAGCTGGCTTCAGTCGGTGCGCTGGAGGAAGAAAACACCAAGTTGAAGACTTCCCTTAATGAGTCCAACCGAGAAGTGACTCATCTGAAGAAAGACAAGATGGCTTTGAACAAGAAGATCGAAGGAATTTCTCGTAAGAGAAACGACCTGGAAGCTTATCTGGAAGCACTCGCCAAGAAGCTCTTCCTTATGCTTGAAGGTATTTTTCTTTGTCCAACTGTTTAGCTATTGTCGATTCACTAGGCATTCGTCGACTCATTATTTCTTTGTGTTTGTAGGATTCTGCCAAAACTTTGAAGAAGAAACTGGACGGGTCGAGACAGGTCTGTACCCCGTCCTTTCCCTTGTCGGTGATGAAGCTGCTATGAACATGCTCTGACTGGAATCCTGTGTTGCCAGTGTTACGGACTATCTTGCTCGCCTAAAGGTTGCAGTGTCGCGCATCGATATAGCACTCTGGCCAGGGGCGACACTTCAAAATGACCTTGAATCTCTGATGGCTTAACTCAATGAGGTCCCTGGTCGAGTGCAGGAATGGAAGAAGTCTTCTGCCCAATGCGGTGCTGATGTGGCTCTGTTGCTGGTTCGTGTCCACTTCAAGGAAGCCCTAGAAGAGAAGCTGGCTGTGATCAAGGTTGCTAATACCAAAAGGCATGACTTCCAATCCTTCATGGAAACCATCATTGCTGCTGCCACTCGGATTGCTGGCGGAATTGATTTGGACGAGTTCATCGAGCCTGCTAGCCCTCCTCCTACGGAGTGAACAAACTTTATGCCTCGCCTTAAATTTGCCTCGGAATGCCGAGTGATTTTATAACCGTTAAACTCCTTCGGGCCTGATGCCCGAGTACTTTAATCTTTGTTCTGGAACCCTAGGATTTATCTGAACTTTGGTTGCTTTTGCATCTTTCAACTCTTTGAGTAGAACTTGTTTCTTCTGTTTGAATTTCTACTAACTATGTGATGCAGCTCAGTCGAGTGAATCATGGGAAAGGTATTTGGTGTCGCCCACGGCCTGCACCTCATCGTCCTTGCGAATCGGGATGGAGTGGACGTTGTATTTGTGGCGAAGCTCCGAGGACAGATTGTGGTCGACCTGCACCTCATCATCCTTGCGGATAAGGATGGAGCGGACGTTGTATTTGTGTTGAAGCTCCGAGGATAGATCGTGATCGACCTGCACCTCGTCGTCCTTGCGGATAAGGATGGAGCATGTTTTTAAACTTAGGCAAGTACTGTACTGCAGCTAAGCCCCCGAGTGGGAGGGTTGCTCACCACTCGGTAGGATTTTTTATACTTAGGCGAGTACTGGATGATGTCTACTACACAACCTTCTTATTGTAGACGTTGTTGGGCCTCCAAGTGCAGAGGTTTGTAGGATAGTAGCAAATTTCCCTCAAGTGGATGACCTAAGGTTTATCAATCCGTAGGAGGCGTAGGATGAAGATGGTCTCTCTCAAGCAACCTGCAACCAAATAACAAAGAGTCTCTTGTGTCCCCAACACACCCAATACAATGGTAAATTGTATAGGTGCACTAGTTCGGCGAAGAGATGGTAATACAAGTGCAATATGGATGGTAGATAAAGGTTTTTGTAATCTGAAATTATAAAAACAGCAAGGTAACTATGATAAAAGTGACCGTAAACGGTATTGCAATGCTAGGAAACAAGGCCTAAAGTTCATACTTTCGCTGGTGTAAATTCCCTCAACAATACTAACATAATTGGATCACATAACTATCCCTCAACAGGCAACAAAGAGTCACTCCAAAGTCACTAATAGCGGAGAACGAACGAAGAGATTATGGTAGGGTACGAAACCACCTCGAAGTTATTCTTTCCAATCAATCCGTTGGGCTATTCCTATAATTGTCACAAACAGCCCTAGAGTTTGTACTAGAATAACACCTTAAGACACAAATCAACCAAAACCCTAATGTCACCTAGATACTCCAATGTCACCTCAAGTATCCATGGGTATGATTATACGATATGCATCACACATTCTCAGATTCATCTATTCAACCAACACAAAGGACCTCAAAGAGTGCCCCAAAGATCTACCGGAGAATCACAACGAAAACGTGTGCCAACCCCTATGCATAGGTTCATGAACCCGCAAGTTGGTCACCTTAACATACATCAAGTGGCACGCGGTATCCCATTGTCACCACAGATATCCACGGCAAGACATACATCAAGTGTTCTCAAGTCTTTAAAGACTCAATCCGATAAGATTACTTCAAAGGGGAAACTCGATTCATTACAAGAGAGTAGAGGGGGAAGAAACATCATAGGATCCAAATATAATAGCAAAGCTCGCCATACATCAAGATCGTATCATCTCAAGAACACGAGAGAGAGAGATCAAACACATAGCTACTGGTACATACCCCCAGCCCCGAGGGAAAACTACTCCCTCCTCGTCATGGAGAGCACTGGGATGATGAATATGGCCACCGGAGAAGGATTTCCCCCTCCGGCAGGGTGCCGGAACGGTTCTAGATTGGCTTTCGGTGGCTACGGAGGCTTCTGGCGGCGGAACTCCCGATCTATTGTGTCTTCTGGAAGTTTTTGGTCACGTGGGTATATATGGGTGCAGGAGGTACGTCAGGGGAGCCACGAGGGTCCCAAGAGACAGGGGGCGCCCCCCACCCTCGTGAGCACCTCGTTCCTTCCTTGACGTAGGGTCCAAGTCCATCGGGTGTGTTTCCTTCCAAAAATAACTTCTCCAGTTGATTTCGTTCCGTTTGGACTCCGTCTGATATTCCTTTTCTTCAAAACACTGAAATAGGTATAAAACAACAAATCTGGGCTAGGCCTCCGGTTAGTCCCAAAAATAATATAAAAGTGGATATTAAAGCCCAATATTGCCAAAACAGTAGATAATATAACATGGAGCAATCAAAAATTATAGATACGTTGGAGACGTATCACTGGACTGCAGCTAAGTCCCCTGAGTGGGAAGGTTGCTCACCACTCGGTAGGATTTTTTAAACTTATGCGAGTACTGGACTGCAGCTAAGCCCCCGAGTGGCAGGGTTGCTCACCACTCGGTAGGATTTTTTAAACTTAGGCGAGTACTGGACTGCAGCTAAGCCCCTGAGTGGGAGGGCTGCTCACCACTCGGTAGGATTTTTTAAACTTAGGCGGGTACTGGACTGCAGCTAAGCCCCCGAGTGGGAGGGTTGCTCACCACTTGGTAGGATTCTTTATACTTAGGCGAAACGGATTCGCAGCTAAGCCCCCGAGTGAGAGACTTGCTCATCACTCGGTAGGATTTTCTTTTTTGGAACTTAGGCGAAGCGGATTCGCAGCTAAGGCACCCACTGGGGGATTTAGAACACTTAAAAAAGGAACAACAATCATCTAGGATACTATGAAACTGTGTATTTGATAATCAAACTAGAATGTATTTATTATTACATCTCAACAATCTGAATGCTTAAGTATAAAAGGGGTGGAGCAGCTCCGCATTCCAAGCGGGTGGCTCGTCTTTATTGTGTTCCACATTGTAGAGGCGATAAGCTCCATTGTGAACCACTTTGGTGATAATGAAGGGGCCTTCCCAAGCAGGAGCGGGCTTGTGTGGTTTCTGCTGATCCACTCGAAGAACCAGGTCTCCCTCTTGAAATGCTCAATCTCTCACATTTCTGGCATGGAATCGACGCAGGTCTTGCTGATAGATGGTCGACCGGATCAGCGACATCTCTCTTTCTTCTTCCAAAAGGTCAACAGCATCCTGTCGGGCTTGCTCTCCTTCGGCTTCTGAGAAGAGTTCTACTCGTGGGGCATTATGAAGCAAGTCACTCGGAAGCACAGCTTCAGCCTCATAGAGTAAGAAGAATGGAGTTTGGTCAGTCGACTGATTAGGAGTTGTCCTCAATCCCCAAAGCACTGATGGAAGTTCATCGACCTAGGCGCCCGCTGCATGCTTGAGGTCACGCATCAATCGGGGTTTCAGTCCTTTGAGAATCAATCCATTTGTTCTTTCAGCTTGTCCATTCGACTGGGGATGGGCGACTGAAGCGTAGTTAACCCAAGTGCCTTGGGAAGCACAAAAGGCTCTGAACTCATCAGAATCGAAGTTCGACCTATTATCTGTGTTGATGCTATGCGGGACACCATATCTGAATGTTAACTCCCTGATGAAGCTGACAACAGTACTTGCTTCGAGGTTTTTGATAGGCTTGGCTTCAATCCATTTGGTGAACTTGTCGACTGCTATGAGCACATGGGTGAAGCCACTTCTGCCAGTCCTCAGAGGTCCAACCATATCTAATCCCCAAACAGCAAAGGGCCAGACGACTGGAATGGTTTTCAGGGCTGATGCAGGCTTGTGAGACATGTTGGAGCAGAACTGGCAACATTCACATCTGTCAACTATGTCTTTTGCCATTTCATTTGCTCGTGGACAATAAAATCCTGCTCGATATGATTTGGCCACACTGGTCTGAGAAGACGCATGGTGACCACAGGTCCCCAAGTGGATGTCGTTGAGGATCACTCGACCTTCTTCTGGTGTTATGCACTTCTGAGCAACTCCGGTAACACTTACTCTATAAAGTTGTCCACCCATTATTGTGAAATCTTTAGATCGACAAACAATCTGACGGGCCTCTTCTTCATCCTCTAGAATCTCTTTCTTGAGAATATACGCGATGTACGACACTGTCCAATCGGGTATGGCGACCAAAACTTCCATGACCAAGTCGACCACAACTGGGATTTCAACTTCAGTCGGATCAGTAGGGCTCTTAGGTTGTGGGGGCTCCTCCGTGAAGGGATCCTCTTGGACGGACGGCGTGTGAAGATGCTCCAAGAACACATTACTGGGAATAGGCTCACGCTTGGAGCCTATCTTTGCCAAATCATCAGCTGCTTGATTTTCCAGTTGGGGTATATGATGGAGTTCTAAGCCCTCAAACTTCTTCTCCAACTTTCTCACTTCATTACAATAACCAGTCATAGTCGGGCTTCTGATGTCCCACTCCTTCATTACTTGATTAACCACCAAATCTGAGTCGCCATAGACCATTAGGCGATGGACGCCGAGTGAAATGGCCATACGCAACCCGTATAGAAGTGCTTCATATTCAGCTTCGTTGTTGGAGGAATCAAAATGGATCTCAAGAACATAGCTGAGTCTGTCTCCTCGAGGGGATACCAACACCACCCCAGCACCATAACCATTCAGCATCTTGGATCCATCAAAGAACATGGTCCAATGCTCCGAGTGAATCTGAGTTGGTTGTTGCTGCTCGACCCACTCGGCGAGGAAATCTGCTATTACCTGGGACTTGATAGCTTTATTTGCCTCAAACTTGATGTCCAAGGGAAGGAGTTCAATCACTCACTTTGCCACTCGACCAGTTGCATCTCTATTGTTCATAATTTCTAAAAATGGTGCGTCGTTGACGACTGAAATGGAGTGATCAGAGAAATAATGTGCAACCTTCTTCGTGGTCATGTAAATTCCATAGACAAGCATCTGATAATGTGGATATCTTTGCTTGGATGGAGTCAAGACTTCAGAAATATAGTACACTGGGCGCTGAACTTCATAGGTTTTTCCTTCTTCTTCCCGCTCGACCGTAAGTACTGTACTGACAACTTGTCCAGTGGCTGCAATATAAAGCAGTAAAGGCTCTTTGCTAATTGGGGCAGCAAGCACCAGCTGGGTGGAAAGCATGGTTTTGAGCTCTACAAACGTTGCATCAGCTTCAAGAGTCCACTCGAACTTATCAGATTTCTTCATCAGTCGGTAAAGAGGCAATGCCTTTTCACCGAGACGAGAGATGAATTGACTCAAGGCAGCCAAACAACCAGTAAGCTTCTGAACTTCATGCACACGCATAGGGCATTTCATCCGGAATATGGCCCCAACTTTCTCAGGGTTCGCGTTGATCCCTCGTTCGGAAACGAGGAAACCGAGTAACTTCCCTCCAGGAACTCCGAATGTGCATTTCGATGGATTAAGCTTGATATCATACCTTCTTAGGTTGGCAAAGGTTTCAACAAGGTCAGTCAGCAGGTCGGAACCTTTACGCGACTTGACCACAATGTCATCCATATATGCTTCCACATTCCGACTGATTTGAGTGAGCAGGCACTTCTGAATCCTCCTCATAAATGTGGCCCCAACGTTCTTGAGACCGAATGGCATGGTGACATAACAAAAGCACCCGAATGGAGTGATGAAAGCTGTTTTTATCTCATTAGGTCCATATAGTCGGATCTGATGATACCCGGAATAGGCATCTGGAAAAGACAAACGCTCACGCCCCGCAGTCGAGTCAATGATTTGGTCTGTACGGGGGAGAGGGAAATGATCTTTCGGGCAGGCTTGATTGATATGCTTGAAGTCAATGCACATACGAAGTGAATCGTCCTTCTTGGGGACCATGACAACATTGGCGAGCCACTCGGAGTGATAAATCTGCTGGATGAACATAGCTGCTAGGAGCCGAGCCACTTGCTCGCCAATTGCTTTTCTCTTCTGTATGGCAGACCATCTAAGATGTTCCTTGATCGGCTTCACTTTCGAGTCGACTCGCAAATGGTGCTCAGCCAGTCCCCTGGGTACACCCGGCATGTCAGAAGTTTTCCATGCAAAGATGTCCCTGTTCTCACGGAGGAACTGGATGAGCGCTGTTGCTATCGAGTGATGTTGAGATATGAGTAGGAGCAACATTAGGATCGGTCGGGTGAATATGAATCGGCTTTGTTTCACCGGACAACTGAAATGCAGAATCTATGGCATGCTTCTTGGCTCGCAAGAAATCACTCGGATCTGCATGTTTCTGATACTCTTGCATTTCAACTGCTGCCATTTGTGCATCGGAAATTTTAGAACCCTTATGGAAGCATTCCTCTGCCTTCTGCCGATTACCAGTGACCGTGATCACTCCTCTGGGACCAGGCATTTTCAACTTGAGATACACGTAACATGGTTGAGCCATAAAACGCGCGTATGCAGGCCTCCCCAAAATAGCATGATAAGTAGTCTGGAAATCCACTACTTCAAATGTCAACTTTTCCTTACGGTAATTCTTTGAATCACCGAAAACCACGTCCAGGGTTATCTGGCCGAGTGATTCAGCCTTCTTGCCAGGGATGACGCCGTGAAAGCTCATGTTGCTCTCACTAAGTTTGGGAATCGGAATGCCCATCCCTTTCAAGGTTTCAGCGTAAAGAATATTCAAACCACTACCACCATACATCAACACTTTGGTCAATCAAGTACCCCCAACAACTGGGTCGACCACCAACGCTTGCCTCCCTAGAGTGGCTATGCGAGCAGGGTGGTCAGACTGGTCGAATGTGATAGCTCTTTGTGACCACTTCAGGTATGTTGTCGTTGCCGGAGCAACCATATTCACTTCTCTGTTGATCACTTTTAGTCGACTTTTGCTCTCAACATCAGCAAAAATCACTAGGGTGGAATTGACATTGGGAAAACCATCATCTTCCTCTTTTTCCTCATCCTTGTCTGATTCCTTTTCCTTCTCATTAGGTTGTTTCTCTCGGAATTGCTCAATCAGAACCCGACACTGTCGAGTGGTATGCTTAGGATAAATCAGATTGCCTTGTTCATCCTTCTTGGTGTGAATGTGACATGGCAAATCCAACACATCATTTCCGGCTTGATCTTTCACTTTCTTGGGGGTCAAGGGCCCCTTAGGTTTCCCTTTAAACTTTCCTTGAATCACTGCCGAAGTTTCACCAGGTCCTGCAAGCTCAGCTTTACGCTTCTGTTTCCGATTGGAATTTCCTCCACCGTGTCCTTCTCGACTGGTTTGCTCTTTCCACTACGGAGTCGATCCTCTTCTTCTCTGTTAGCGTACCGAGTAGCTATGCCCATCATCCGAGTCAGAGACATATCTCCTGTCCGACCGATTTCAGGACCAGTTCTCGATATTTAACGCCTTCCTTGAAGGCACAAACTGCTTGATGTTGGGATACATTTTCCACTATGTGATGCAAAGTGGTCCACCTCTGAATGTAATCTCTCAGAGTCTCATTCGGTTTTTGCACGCAATGTTGTAATTCTGCTAACCCTGTTGGCTGCTTGCAAGTACCCGCAAAAGTTCTAACAAACACTCAAGCAACTTCTTCCCAACTGAATATACTGCTTGGTGCTAACTGAGTCAACCACGCTCTGGCTGAACCTTTCAACATCAGAGGAAGATGCTTCATGGCCACTTCATCATTGCCGCCGCCAATCTGCGCAGCCACTCGGTAATCCTCAAGCCAAGTTTCAGGCTTGGACTCACCAGTGAACTTGCTGACTCCAGTCGCCAACCTAAAGTTGGGAGGAATCACCGCGGCTCTGATGGCCTTGCTGAAACACTCTAGACCTGAAACATGAACTCTGCTGCCAGTCGGGTGATCTCTGTCAAGGCTCTCCCTATGTGCTCTGTTCCTGCCAACTAGACCTTGAACGAGAATAGATCTCGCATCAAAGCCTGGCTCCCTTGGGTCGACTGGTATTCTTCGCTCGCCAGTGTGAGGACGTCTCTTATCATATTGCAGAGGCACATATGATCCACTCCTCGGAGGAGGTGTGGGAACTCGACGACGTTCATCACGGACGAGTCGGTGATCATACTGCTCGTGGTTTCTGTACTGATCTTGTCGGTGCTCACGTCCCTCACGCCGCGGCGGCGATCTTGGGCTGTGGGCCGACTGAACTGTATCTGCCATCACAGATTTTCTATGAATCCTATTCCGCGACTGAGACACTGATGTGTTCTGCTCTCCTGCTGCTCGTAGTAAGGCCCAGATCTGCATCAAACCTCTGCCAGCCTCCGACTGGGAAGGCTGAATTGACTCTGCTATACGGGCTGCAACTGTGAGATTTTGAATCGAAGTGCGGTATACCTGAGGTTGAGGCATGATACGTCTCCAACGTATCTATAATTTTTGATTGCTCCATGCTATATTACCTACTGTTTTGGACTATATTGGGCTTTATTTTCCACTTTTATATTATTTTTGGGACTAACCTATTAACCGGAGGCCCAGCCCAGAATTGCTATTTTTTGCCTATTTAAGTGTTTTGGAGAAACAGAATATCAAACGGAGTCCAAACGGAATGAAACCTTCGGGAACGCGATTTTCTCATCAGATAACACCCAGGAGACTTGGACCCTTCGTCAAAAAAGCCACGAGGCGGTCACGAGGGTGGAGGGCGCCCCCCTAGGGCGCGCCCCCTGCCTCGTGGGCCCCTCGAAGCTCCACCGACGTACTCCTTCCTCCTATATATACCTACGTACACCCAAACGATTAGATACGGAGCCAAAAACCTAATTCCACCGCCGCAACTTTCTGTATCCACGAGATCCCATCTTGGGGCCTGTTCCGGAGCTCCGCCGGAGGGGGGCATCGATCACGGAGGGCTTCTACATCATCATCCAAGCCCCTCCGATGAAGTGTGAGTAGTTTACTTCAGACCTACGGGTCCATAGTTAGTAGCTAGATGGCTTCTTCTCTCTTTTTGGATCTCAATACAATGTTCTCCCCCTCTCTCGTGGAGATCTAGTCGATGTAATCTTCTTTTTGCGGTGTGTTTGTTGAGATCGATGAATTGTCGGTTTATGATCCAGTCTATCTATGAATAATATTTGAATCTTCTCTGAATTATTTTATGTATGATTGGTTATCTTTGCAAGTCTCTTTGAATTATCAGTTTGGTTTGGCCTACTAGATTGGTTTTTCTTGCCATGGGATAAGTGCTTAGCTTTGGGTTCGATCTTGCGGTGTCGTTTCCCAGTGACAGAAAGGGCAGCAAGGCACGTATTGTATTGTTGCCACCGAGGATAACAAGATGGGGTTTTATCATATTGCATGAAACTATCCCTCTACATCATGTCATCTTGCTTAAGGCGTTACTCTGTTTTTAACTTAATACTCTAGATGCATGCTGGATAGCGGTCGATGAGTGGAGTAATAGTAGTAGATGCAGGCAGGAGTTGGTCTACTTGTCTCGGACGTGATGCCTATATACATGATCATACCTAGATATTCTCATAACTATGCTCAATTCTGTCAATTGCTCAACAGTAATTTGTTCACCCACCATAGAATACTTATGCTCTTGAGAGAAGGCACTAGTGAAACCTATGGCCCCTGGGCCTCTTTCTCATCATATTAATCTCCATCACTTTATTATTGCTTTGCTTTTGACTTTGCCTTTACTTTTCACTCATCTCTATACCAAAAATACCAAAAATATTATTTATCATGTCTATCAGATCTCACTTTCGTAAGTGACCGTGAAGGGATTGACAACCCCTAAGCGCATTGGTTGCGTTGAGCTATTTTTTTGTGTAGGTACGAGGGACTCGCGTGTATCCTCCTACTAGATTGATACCTTGGTTCTCAAAAACTGAGGGAAATACTTGCGCTACTTTGCTGCATCATCCTCTCCTCTTTCAGGAAATCCAACATAGTGCTCAAGAGGTAGCAAGAAGAATTTCTGGCGCTGTTGCCGGGGAGTCTGCGCAAAATTCAACATACCAAGTACCCATCACAATCCCTATCTCCTGCATTACATTATTTGCCATCTGCCTCTCGTTTTCCTCTCCCCCACTTCACCCTTGCCGTTTTATTCGCCCTCTCTCTCTCTCTATCCTCCCTCTCTATTTGACTCTTTTGCCCGTTTGCTTTTTTGTTTGCTCGTGTGTTGGATTGCTTGTTTGTCGCGATGGCTCAAGATAATACCAAATTGTGTGACTTCACCAATACCAACAATAATGATTTCCTTAGCACTCCGATTGCTCCTCTTACCGATGCTGAATCTTGTGAAATTAATGCTGCTTTGTTGAATCTTGTCATGAAAGATCCGTTCTCCGGCCTTCCTAGTGAACATGCTTAATAGCTTTGTTGATTTGTATGACATGCAAAAGAAGAAAGATGTCGATAATGATATTGTTAAATTGAAGCTATTCCTTTTTCGCTTAGAGATCGTGCTAAAGCTTGGTTTTCATCTTTGCCTAAAAATAGTATTGATTCATGGAACAAGTGCAAAGATGCTTTTATCTCTAAGTATTTTCCTCCCGCTAAGATCATCTCTCTTAGAAACGATATTATGAATTTTAAGCAACTTGATCATGAACATGTTGCACAAGCTTGGGAGAGAATAAAATTAATGATACGTAATTGCCCTACTCATGGTTTGAATTTGTGGATGATTATACAAAAATTTTATGCCGGATTGAATTTTGCTTCTAGAAATCTTTTAGATTCGGCCACGGGAGGCACTTTTATGGAAATCACTTTAGGAGATGGTACTAAACTCCTAGATAATATTATGGTTAATTATTCTCAATGGCACACTGAAAGATCCACTAATAAAAAAGTGCATGCGATAGAAGAAATTAATGTTTTGAGTGGAAAGATGGATGAACTTATGAAATTATTTTCTACTAAGAGTGTTTCATCTGATCCTAATGATATTCCTTTGTCTACTTTGGTTGAGAATAATAATGAATCTATGGATGTGAATTTTGTTGGTAGGGATAATTTTGGTAACAATGCGTATAGAGGAAATTTCAACTCTAAGCCTTATCCTAGTAATCCCTCTAATAATTATGGTAATTCCTACAATAATTCTTATAAAAATTATAATAAGATGCTCTCTGATTTTGAATCTAATATTAAAGAATTTATTTCTTCACAAAAGAATTTTAATGCTATGATTGAAGAAAAATTGCTTAAGATTAATGATTTGGCTAGGAACATTGATAGAATTTCTCTTGATGTTGATTCCTTAAATCTTAGGTCTATTCCTCCTAAGCATGATATCAATGAGTCTCTCAAATCCATGAGAATTTTCATTGATGAGTGAAAGGAAAGAACCGCTAGGATGCATGCTATGAAAGATGCCTTTATTAAAGCGTGTTCTTCCAATTCCTATGAAAATAAAGATGAAGATCGAAAAGTTATTGATGTGTCCCCTATTAAAACTTTGTTTTGCAATATTAATCTTGATAATGATGGGACTGAATATGATCCACCTTTACCTAGAAGGCGTTCTAAAAATTCGGAGTATTTAAATCTTGATGGTGAAATTGATAAAAGTGGGATTAAAAGAAATAAAACCCTAGATGATGCTAAACCCACTATATTGGATTTCAAGGAATTTAATTATGAAAATTGCTCTTTAATTGATTTTATTTCCTTGTTGCAATCCGTGCTAAATTATCCTCATGCTTATAGTCAAAATAAAGCCTTTACCGAACATATCGTTGATGCCTTGATGCAATCTTATCAAGAAAAACTTGAGTTGAAAGTTTCTATCCCTAGAAAACTTTATGATGAGTGGGAACCTACTATTAAAATTAAAATTAAAGATTATGAGTTTTATGCTTTGTGTGATTTGGGTGCTAGTGTCTCTACTATTCCCAAAACTTTGTGTGATTTGCTAAATTTCCGTGATTTTGATGATTGCTCTCTAAACTTGCATCTTGCGGATTCCACTATTAATAAACCTATGGGAAGAATTAATGATGTTCTTATTGTTGCAAATAGGAATTATGTGCCCGTATATTTTATCGTTCTTGATATAGATTGCAATCCTTCTTGCCCTATTATTCTCGGTACACCTTTCCTTAGAACGGTTGGTGCAATTATTGATATGAAGGAAGGGAATATTAGATTTCAATTTACATTAAAAAGGGCATGGCACACTTCCCTAGAAATAAAATAAAATTACCATATAAATCTATCATGAGAGCCACTTATGGATTGCCTACCAAAGATGGCAATACCTAGATCTATGCTTGCTTGTTATGCCTAGCTAGGGGCGTTAAATGATAGCGCTTGTTGGGAGGCAACCCAATTTTATTTTTATTCCTTGCTTTTTGCTCCTGTTTAGTAATAAATAAATTATTTAGCCTCTGTTTTGGTTGTGTTTAATTAGTGTTTGTGCCAAGTAGAACCGTTGGGAAGACTTGGGGAAAGTCTTGTTGAACTTGCTGTAAAAAAACAGAAACTTTAGCGCTCACGAGAACTGCTGTCATTTTTATTGGGGGAGTGATATTTAGTTAATTCTTTTTGAAGATTATTAATAGATAAATTGCTCACGTCCAGAAATTTATTTTAGAATTTTTGGGGTTCCAGATCTTGCGCTAGCTACAGATTACTACAGACTGTTATGTTTTTGACAGATTCTGTTTTTCGTGTGTTGTTTGCTTATTTTGATGAATCTATGGCTAGTAAAATAGTTTATAAACCATAGAGAATTTGGAATACGATAGGTTTAAAACCAATATAAATAAAGAATGAGTTCATTACAGTACCTCGAAGTGGTCTTTTGTTTTCTTTCGCTAACGGAGCTCACGAGATTTTCTACTTTAAGTTTTGTGTTGTGAAGTTTTCAAGTTTTGAGTAAAGATTTGATGGATTATGGAACAAGGAGTGGCAAGAGCCTAAGATTGGGGATTCCCATGGAACCCCCAAGATAATCTAAGGACACCTAAAAGCCAAAGCTTGGGGATGCCCCGGAAGGCATCCCCTCTTTCGTCTACTTCTATCGGTAACTTTACTTGGAGCTATATTTTTATTCACCACATGATATGTGTTTTGCTTGGAGCGTCTTTTATGATTTGAGTCTTTTCTTGTTAGTCCACCACAATCATCCTTGCTGTACACATCTTTTGAGAGAGCCATACATAATTTGGAATTTGATAGAATACTCTATGTGCTTCACTTATATCTTTTGAGCTCTATAGGTTTACTCTAGTGCTTCACTTATATCTTTTGAGTTTTATAGTTTTGCCCTAGTGCTTCACTTATATCTTTTAGAGCACGGTGGTGGATTTGTTTTATAGAAACTATTGATCTCTCATGCTTCACTTAGATTATTTTGAGAGTCTTAATAGCATGGTAATTTGCTTAATAATAATTTGCTTGGTACTCAAGATTTGTAAAACTTTCTTTTGAGTGCGTTGAATACTAAGAAAAAAATTGATGCTTGATAATTGTTTTGAGATATGAGGATGGTGATATTAGAGTCATGCTAGTTGAGTAGTTGTGAATTTGAGAAATGCTTGTGTTAAAGTTTGTGATTCCTGTAGCATGCATGTATGGTGAACCGTTATGTGATGAAGTCGGAGCACGATTTATTTATTGATTGTCTTCCTTATGAGTGGCGGTCGGGGACAAGCGATGGTCTTTTCCTACCAATCTATCCCCCTAGGAGCATGTGCGTAATACTTTGCTTTGATAACTTCTAGATTTTTGCAATAAGTATATGAGTTCTTTTTGACTAATGTTGAGTCCATGGATTATACGCACTTTCCTTCCTTCCATCATTGCTAGCCTCTCTAATACCGCGCACTTTTCGCCAGTATCATACACCCACCAAATACCTTCCTTAAAACAGCCACCATACCTACCTATCATGGCATTTCCATAGCCATTCCGAGATATATTGCCATGCAACTTTCCACCGTTCCGTTCATTATGACATGCTCCATCATTGTCATATTGCTAGCATGATCATGTAGTTGACATCGTATTTGTGGCAAAGCCACCGTTCATAATTCTTTCATACATGTGACTCTTCATTCATTGCATATCTCGGTACACCGCCGGAGGCATTCATATAGAGTCATATTTTGTTCTAAGTATTGAGTTGTAATTGTTGAGTTGTAAGAAAAATAAAAAGTGTGATGATCATCATTTTTAGAGCATTGTCCCAAGTGAGGAAAGGATGATGGAGACTATGATTCCCCCACAAGTCGGGATGAGACTCCGGACGAAAAAAGGCCATAAAAAAGAGAAGGCCCAAACAAAAAAAATGAGAGAAAAAGAGAGAAGGGACAATGTTACTTTTACCACACTTGTGCTTCAAAGTAGCACCATGATCTTCATGATAGAGAGTCTCTCATTCCGTCACTTTCATATACTAGTGGGAATTTTTCATTATAGAACTTGGCTTGTATATTCCAATGATGGGCTTCCTCAAAATACCCTAGGTCTTCGTGAGCAAGTGAGTTGGATGCACACCCACTTAGTTTCTTTTGTTGAACTTTCATATACGTATAGCTCTAGTGCATCCGTTGCATGGCAATCCCTACTCACTCACATTGATATCTATTGATGGGCATCTCCATAGCTCGTTGATACGCCTAGTTGATGTGAGACTATCTTCCCCTCTTTTTGTCTTCTCCACAACCACCATTATATTCCACATATAGTGCTATATCCATGGCTCACGCTCATGTATTGCGTGAAGATCAAAAAAGTTTTGAAAATGTCAAAAGTGTGAAACAATTGCTTGGCTTGTCATCGGGGTTGTGCATGATTTAAATACTTTGTGTGGTGAAGATAGAGCATAGCCAGACTATATGATTTTGTAGGGATAGCTTTCTTTGGCCATGTTATTTTGAGAAGACATAATTGCTTTGTTAGTATGCTTGAAGTATTATTATTTTTATGTCAACATGAACTTTTGTCTTGAATCTTTTGAATCTGAATATTCATACCACAATTAAGAAGATTTACATTGAAATTATGCCAAGTAGCACTTCACATCAAAAAATTATGTTTTTATCATTTACCTACTCGAGGACGAGCAGGAATTAAGCTTGGGGATGCTTGATACGTTTCCAACGTATCTATAATTTTTGATTGCTCCATGCTATATTACCTACTATTTTGGACTATATTGGGCTTTATTTTCGACTTTTATATTATTTTTGGGACTAACCTATTAACCGGAAGCCCAGCCCAGAATTGCTGTTTTTTTGCCTATTTTAGTGTTTCGGAGAAACAGAATATCAAACGGAGTCCAAATGGAATGAAACCTTCGGGAACGCGATTTTCTCATCAGATAAGACCCAGTTGACTTGGAACCTCCATCAAGAAAGCCACGAGGCGGTCACGAGGGTGGAGGGCGCGCTCCTGCCTCATGGGCCCCTCGAAGCTCCACCGGCATACTCCTTCCTCCTATATATACCTACGTACCCCCAAACAATCAGATACGGAGCCAAAAACCTAATTCCACCGCCACAACTTTCTGTATCCATGAGATCCCATCTTGGGGCCTGTTCCGGAGCTCCGTCGGAGGGGGCATCGATCACGGAGGGCTTCTACATCATCATCCAAGCCCCTCCGATGAAGTGTGAGTAGTTTACTTCAGACCTACGGGTCCATAGTTAGTAGCTAGATGGCTTCTTCTCTCTTTTTGGATCTCAATACAATGTTCTCCCCCTCTCTCGTGGAGATCTATTCGATGTAATCTTGTTTTTGCGGTGTGTTTGTTGAGACCGATGAATTGTCGGTTTATGATCCAGTCTATCTATGAATAATATTTGAATCTTCTCTGAATTCTTTTATGTATGGTTGGTTATCTTTGCAAGTCTCTTCGAATTATCAGTTTGGTTTGGCCTACTAGATTGGTTTTTCTTGCCATGGGAGAAGTGCTTAGCTTTGGGTTCGATCTTGCGGTGTCCTTTCCCAGCGATAGAAGGGGCGGCAAGGCACGTATTGTATTGTTGCCATCGAGGATAACAAGATGGGGTTGTTGGGGAACGCAGTAATTTCAAAAATTTTCCTACGCACACGCAAGATCATGGTGATGCACAGCAATGAGAGGGGAGAGTGTTGTCTACGTACCGACGCAGACCGACTGCGGAAGCGATCACAAAACGTAGAGGAAGTAGTCGTACGTCTTCTTCCCGATCCGACCGATCCAAGCACCGTTACTCCAGCACCTCCGAGTTCTTAGCACACGTTCAGCTCGATGATGTTCCTCGGGCTCCGATCCAGCAAAGCGTCGAGGAAGAGTTCCATCAGCACGACAGCGTGGTGACGATCTTGATGTACTACCGACGCAGGGCTTCGCCTAAGCACTGTAACGGTATGATCGAGGTGGAATTTGGTGGCAGGGGGCACCGCACACGGCTAAGGAACGATCTCAAGGATCAAGTTGTGTGTCTTGGGGTGCCCCCTGCCCCCGTATATAAAGGCCAGGGGCAGGGGGTTCGGCCGGCTAGGAGGGAGGCGCAGGGAGGAGTCCTACTCCCACCGGGAGTAGGACTCCTCCCCTCCAATCCTATTCCAACTAGGACTCTTGGGGGGAAGGAGAAAGAGGGGGCCGGCCCACCTCTCCTAGTCCTATTAGGACTTGGGAAAGGGGGGGCGCCGGCTAGGCTTGTGGGCTGCCTCTTCTCTCTTTTCCACTAAGGCCCAATAGGCCCATTTGCCTCCCGGGGGGTTCCGGTAATCCTCCCGGTAATCCGGAAAAATCCCGATTTCACCCGGAACGCTTCCGGTGCCCAAACATAGGCTTCCAATATATCAATCTTTACGTCTCGACCATTTCGAGACTCCTCGTCATGTCCGTGATCTCATCCGGGACTCCGAACAACCTTCGGTACATCAAAATGCATAAACTCATAATAACTGTCATCGTAACGTTAAGCGTGCGGACCCTACGGTTCGAGAACAATGTAGACATGACCGAGACACGTCTCCGGTCAATAACCAATAGCGGGACCTGGATGCCCATATTGGCTCCTACATATTCTACAAAGATCTTTATTGGTCAGACCGCATAACAACATACGTTGTTCCCTTTGTCATCGGTATGTTACTTGCCCGAGATTCGATCGTCGATATCCAATACCTAGTTCAATCTCGTTACCGGCAAGTCTCTTTACTCGTTCTGTAATACATCATCTCACAACTAACATATTAGTTGCAGTGCTTGCAAGGCTTATGTGATGTGTATTACCGAGAGGGCCCAGAGATACCTCTCCGACAATCGGAGTGACAAACCCTAATCTCGAAATACGCCAACCCAACATCTACCATTGGAGACACCTGTAGTACTCCTTTATAATCACCCAGTTACGTTGTGACGTTTGGTAGTACCCAAAGTGTTCCTCCGGTAAACGGGAGTTGCATAATCTCATAGTTATAGGAACATGTATAAGTCATGAAGAAAGCAATAGCAACATACTAAACGATCGGGTGCTAAGCTAATGGAATGGGTCATGTCAATCAGATCATTCAACTAATGATGTGACCTCGTTAATCAAATAACAACTCTTTGTTCATGGTTAGGAAACATAACCATCTTTGATTAATGAGCTAGTCTAGTAGAGGCATACTAGTGACACTCTGTTGGTCTATGTATTCACACATGTATTATTTTTCCGGTTAATACAATTCTACCATGAATAATAAACATTTATCATGATATAAGGAAATAAATAATAACTTTATTATTGCCTCTAGGGCATATTTCCTTCAGGGGTTTTATCATATTGCATGAAACTATCCCTCTACATCATGTCATCTTTCTTAAGGCGTTACTGAAAGTGCGTTATATCGACTAGAGGGGGGGTGAATAGGCGATTTTTATGAAAGTCTTCAAAACTTGGAAGTTATGAAGACAAACAGTGAAGATATGCCTATCATTATGCAGCGGAAGTTAGATTACACAAGAAAGCTAAGGTCAAGTATTCAATAGAGTGAAAGCACAGCAACAATAGCTTCAGTGTAATTAGGATCAGGTAGGAAGAAGTTATGAAGCCAATCAAATCATACAGTTATGTTGTGAAGACAAAAGATAGATCAAGCATGCAATGGCTTCTCAATGAATAACAGTAAGTTGAAGGGAAGTGAAGATGAAACCAGTGACACGTTGAAGACAATGATTTGTTGGACCAGTTCCAGTTGCTGTGACAACTGTACGTCTGGTTGGAGCGGCTAGGTATTCAAACCAAAGGACACACAGTCCCGGACACCCAGTCAAGGACACTTAGTCCAAGACACCCAGTCCTCACCGTATTCTCCTTGAGCTAAGGTCACACAGACCTCGCCCAATCACTCAGGTAAGTCTTCAAGGTAGACTCCCGAACCTTCACAGACTTCGTTCACCGGCAATCCACAATTACTCTCGGATGCTCAGAATGCGACGCCTAACCGTCTGGAGGATGCACAGTCCTCAAATGTAATAAGTCTTCAGATCACACAGACAAGAAGACTTAAGTGATGCCCAATTTACTCTGGCTCTGGGTGGTTAGGGCTTTTCTCCTCGCTAGGGATTTTCTCTCAAAGGCTTCGAGGTGGGTTGCTCTCAAACGATAAAAGCCGTGCACTGAAATCTGAGCAGCCAACCGTTTATGGTTGTGGGGGTGGACTATTTATAGCCACTTGGCAACCCTGACCTGATTTGTCCGAAATGACCCTGGGTCACTAAGGAACTGACACGTGTACTAACGGTCGGATTTTGAACTCTCGCGGCAACTTTACTTGGGCTGCAAGTAAAGCTGACTTGTCTGACTCTGGACAAGATTTTTCTCTCATTGTCTTCACTTGAAGACATAGGATTTGAATTAGGCATCACTTCAGTCATCCTGACTGGTTTTCTTGGACCCCACTTAACAGTACGGTGGTTCCTATGACACAACATGAATAAAGTAAAGCTACGAAGGATCTATGTCTTCGAGTTCCAAAAGCTTCATGGGGAGTCTTCATATGTCATTGTCTTCGACATGAATGTCTTCATGAACCACCATTGTCTTCAATGTCTTCGTACATTTTTGGGGGTCATCTCTGGTAGCTAAACCGAATCAATGAGGGACTTCTACCTGTGTTATCCTGCAATGCTCACAAACACATTAGTCCCTCAACTAGGTTTGTCGTCAATACTCCAAAACCAACTAGGGGTGGCACTAGATGCACTTACAATCTCCCCCTTTTTGGTGATTGATGACAAACTAGTTGAAGTTTTCAACGGGGAATATAACTTGTGAAATTGTAAAGGAATTGTCTTCATAAGCTGCAAGGGCTCCCCCTGAAGATGTGCATATAAGTGATTTGCTTCTTGAATGCAAATGCACATGGCAGGTTGTATTTGTGGAGATCCACTTCAACTTATGATGACAATCCATCATGCACGTAAAGATAATGACATGCATAATTGAAAATGGACGTCTGCGGAAATTATCGTCGTACATGCGGAATTTATCTTCGCAAAAACACAGCGGCAAACATAGTAGCAGACGACCATCAAGTTTAAGTGTTACAACTCAAAGAACCAAAACGAGAGTTGCAAGCACGAAGCAAAATGCAAAATATAAAGCACCCGCCCATATTATTGACCCGCTTGAAGACTATAAACATCATATGCTTCTCCCCCTTTTGTCAGTGATGACCAAAAAGGTTTGAAGACATAGAGTTTTCTATGCGTTCCCAGGCGCAGCAGGGTCGGTGGAGACGTTTGGTGGTGCAGGCGAGCTTGGTGCAGTGACGACGCGCGCTGAAGACATCGGTGGTGATGTAGCGTCGTCTTCTTCTTCAATGATCTTGGCAGATACTGTGGCAGCAGAAGAAGAAAAATCCGAATCTTCAAGAGATGGTGTGCTTCGCATCACAGCTCTTCTGGGAGGTGTGGTATCAAACTTGAAATGCTCTTTGAAGCCATCCTCGTGAAGATCAGCTTCTGGGCACATCATGGTGAGACCTTTCCAAGTGCGGCGACAGGTTTCGTGTGCAACGAATGCATTCTTGGTTGCCAGATTTCGGATGCGATTGACGTCTTTCATGATGCTTTTCATCTGCCGCTTGAGCCAGTCATGATGCCTATCTTGTTTTTGGTGGAGAGCCACAAGAAGTTCACGATCAATGAGCGTACGGGCACGTTTCTTGGGTCTCCGTGCAGCTTCGCTGTCAGTGGCTTCAGTGGATGCAGGGGCACGTGTGGTGCCAGCCATTGGATAGACTCTGGAAATGGCTTCAACACCTTCAACATTTTGAGTGAAGCTCTGGTGTTCTGCATTCTGAAGACTTAGTGGCTGTTTGGCAGGCTCAGGATAAATGGCTTCAGCTGAGGTGTCCACATCTGGTAAGAAGATCCTGTGGTTGCGGGCTGAGGGCTGATAGGAGATTGCAGAGTGAAGCTTAATCAGCCTCATCACCCAGGGAGCATAGATCTTCAATCCAAACAATTCTGTGGCTGACGCTGCAAGTTGACGGATGAAGAGATCCTGTGCGTTGAAGCATTTGCCATGCATAATACAGAAGATGAGAGTCTTCATGGCACCTTCAAGCTTGGCATACCGAGAGTGTCCCTTAATGGGCCAGAGAGTCCGCCTTATGATATGATATATGGTTCTGGGCAGGTACTCTAAGTCTTCAACGAAGAACTCAGTTGGATAAGGTGCATTATGTGCCAATGGCTTCATCATTGAGAGCATCTGACTCATATTTGGTTCTGGACGCTGAAATATGCTCTCAATTGCTTCAGCATGGAGTTGGCATCCTTCTTCAAAGAATTCGCCAGGAGTGGGAAGGCCAGTAAGCTCAATGATGTCGAAAGCTTTGGCTTCATGATGGACATCTCCTGTCATCCACTCCAGGACCCATGTCTTCGGATCTCGGTTGTAGCCTTTTATATGCAGAGTGGCATAGAATTGAAGCATAAGCTCTTCGTTCCAGTGCTCTTCGTCAGTGATGAACGGCAGTAGACCCACTTGCCTGAAGCAATCAATGGCTTCTTCCAAACCAGGCAGACCAGCAACAGCTTCAACCTCAAGGCGCTGGTGGGGAAAGATGCGGCCTTGGTTGTATAGAATGCATGAATAGTAGCTGCGCTGTTGATGGCTCCAGAACCTATCTGATGCAATCTGTGCCCTTGAATAAGGGTTCTTGGAGCGGTTGAAGAATGTGTTGTCTGCCCTGAAGCTATTGACATTGAAGGAGCCAGGAGCAGTGACTGGTCCTGGGAACCTTGGCAGTCGTGGAATTGGCTTCTGTACCTGGGGCCTGTGCGCAATGTGATAGTTGAATTGCGGGCCGGCAGCAGACTCTGGTGCAGAAGGTTCAGGGTCAGCAGTTTCAGTATGTTCTGAAGCTATTGTCGGAGAGGGTTCCACATTGGCTTCAGCATTGTGTGTGGCAGCCTCAATGTTTTCATCCTCAGCACGTGCAGTGAGAGGAACGGACTCAGGCACGTTCTCCTGGAGAACGGCCTCTTGTTGGGGTGGTGGAGTTGGAGCTTGGGGTTCCTGTGGTGCTTTCTCATTGTCTTCGGCTGGTGCAGCCGGAATGTCGTCAGCAGCTTGAGCCCTTGGTCCTCTGCGAAGCCTACGGAATGCAGGCGATGCAGGTGGAGTTGCAGTGGTCTGGGGCTCATCCTCTTCCTCTTGTGGGCGATCTGCCCACGATGCATCTTGTGTGATTGGCGTCAAGGGACGACCAATGCTGAGCAATTCACTCGATTCGAGCTGAGGAAGGACTGCATCATCTTGTACATTGTCTTCGAGACCAATGTCTTCAGCAGCGGTGGGGTCGGCTGCTGGAATGTCTTCATCACACTGAGCCTCGTTGAGAATAGGCTCATGAACGGTCAGCTGACGATCTTCATTAGGACGGCGAACGGAAAGGGGTTCAACTATCAAGGGCTCTGTGGGAGCAGCCCGAGACTTCTTGGACTTGCGCTTCTTGGTGGTGGGGTCTGAAGGAGAGGCTTCAGAGTGTTTCCTCTTCCTTGCTTTGGCTTCGGCTATCCTTGTCTTCTTAAGCTCTGAAGCGGGTGAGCGCTTTGGCTTCGAGCTAGGCTTGGCGGTGGGGAAGACAATTGGAATAGCTTCTTGGCGTGGGGCCTCTTCTTCAGCCACGATGGGCGTCTTCTTTTTCTTGGCGGCCATCCTGGGGTCGATGCCGGGACGCTCAAGTGCCTTTCGCTTCTCGGCCTCGTTGTAGGCCTGTACGCAGAGATCAGCTGAATGCTTCATGCGCTCGCGGGATCCCTGAGCCTCTGCACGTCTCTGCATGAAGTTTTCCTTCAGTTCATGCAGCATGACCTTGAAGTCTTTGATCTCCTGGACGCTAAGCGTGGCCATGTTCTGCTTAAACTGAGCCTTCTCAAAATCTATCTTTTGCTTCAGTTCCACGATGCGCTGGGCAATAGCGAGTTCTGAAGCGATAGCTCCTTGGAAGGCCACGCTGAGGCCAATGGGCAGCTGCAGATCGTCAAAGCTGATGTTGGGCGTGTCAAACCACTCATCTATGAAGCTGTGGATGATCTTTGCATCAAACAGAGGCAGATCGTTGAAGATTTCATCCTCCTCCTTGCTCTTGATGAGCTGCTCAAGAGCGTCATCACCAAGATCTTCGTCACTGGATAGATCAATGTCTTCGCAGCGAAGAACGGCAGCGACAGTTAGCTCTTTGCTGATGTGTGGCTGTGGTTTCTTTGCATCTTGAGGCTTGGAGACTCTTGATAAGCCTTCAGACTGCACACTGGCTTCAGGAGGTGCAGTGGCCAATGGCTTCGCTTTGGAGATCTTGGGGGAGGCGACTGGCTTGGAAGCTTTTGGCTTCTTCTTCATCTGCTTTGGCTCTGGGGCAGCAGGAGCATCATCAGACTCAGTGTCTGTTGGAAGGTCGTTCACGGTAGTCCCTTGGACTATAATGTGAGTGATGAGGCCGTCGAGATTGGCAAATGGCCCGATGACATTGGGATTAGCGTCGCATGTGCCATCTGCCCTTGGTTTGGAGGGACCAGGGTTGAAGTCCCATCCAAACTCCTTCTTGTTTTGCTTCGCAGAGTTCTGGGCAAATTGGAAGTTGCGCTTGAAAAGAGTGTCATCGCGACACCAGAGAAGGGACGATGGATGTGCATCAGCTGGCTGTTGTCCCCTAACCATGCATGGAAAGAAACCTTGAGCTATGGCTTCGTCTCTGGTTCGGGGTACGAGATTCTTGTACAAGGCATCTCCCCATGGCTGCTTGATGGCCCACTTCTCTGCATATTCTTTGGTGACGAAGCGGTATAGGAACCACTGCTCCGCCCAGTACCTGCGAATCCATTGGATTCGTGTCTTGCGCTGAGCATAGGTTTCTTCAGGATCTGTTTGGTAAGTTTCTGCCAAGTCTTCAGGCAGATCCTTTGATGTGTCACCTCGTCTCTGTCTGCCTCCCTTCCTTGATTGTTTCTGGGAAGCCATGAAGCTTAACTTGGAAGACTTTAAAAGATTCAAAGGATTCAAAGGCTTCGAAGGCTTCCTTTTGCTTGACCAACAGGAACTTGCTTCGGGTGAATTGATGTGACGCTGTAGGAACTCTGCAAATGAATGCAGACTATGAGAACCAAAAGATTCTCCCATGGACATGTACCTGTGACAGCATTGAGGTGCGAGGGAAGGGGAAGAGGTCATATGCATTCTCAGAGGATTTTGAAGATAAATTTGTTTAGAAGACATTGACCTCATTATGCGAAGACATTCACTTAGAGAAAAGAAGTTGGTTCCAGATTTGTACGAACCCATAGATAAGTACAAGTGAGGAATCTAACTACTTCAGGATGCACAAGTGAAGATTCTAGGCAGTTTATGAGATGCAGACTGAGAGAGATTTTACTTGTGATAGCAGTAAACTTCTTATGGAAGAGAATGACTGAGCTATAGGATCAAAAGAGGCAGTAAAAAGGGGTTTTAATTACCACACTTGGAACTGCTAGACGAAGTGGGATTTGAGGCCGAGCAGTTCGATCCTCCGTGCCCTAACTTGGCGACGGAAGACACCTACGGCGACGGCGGAGAGGTTGAGGTCCGCGGTCGGCGTGAAAACGGCGTCGGAGAGGTTGCGGCAGTGAAGCGCTTCGTTGCCGGCATCGTCTAGGGCTAGCGGTGGCGCTAGGGTTCGTGCGAGCGAGGGTGGAAGAAGAAATAGTGACCGCTGTGAATCGTGTACTTATAGGAACAGAGGCGGCATTGCGCTATTACTTAGGTGCCCTGGGCGGTTCGCATCTGAACAGCACGTGGCCATCATGCGGAATTTCGGGGGCAGTTCCACATCCCACGTTCGCCTGGACTATCGGGCGGTCGTTCCTACTTCTCCGGAGCATTGAAAACGGTTTTAAAGTTTGTCTCTTTGTCTTCAACTGACTAGGGTGCAGTGAAGACATTTGACAGTTTCAATAGAATGCATACGACTTGGAGAGATAGAGTTTGAGGTAGGAAGCATGGAGAGGTTAGGGTCCGATCACATTCACTTAGTTCAAAAGATTCAAACAAGAAGACATAGCTATAAGTGAATGCTGTAGAGGACAGAACACCAGTGCATATGTAATCAACATAGTGAAGATAATCATGAAGACATGTTGGGATTGAAGCCAAACTAAATGTGAAGACATTGCGAGGTAACGCCATGAATGAAACACTTCAAATAGAATGGTTTGTGGTGGCGTTACCCACCGTATAGGAAGTATTAGACCCAGACACGGCGCACAATTATCGTGGCGCTCCGAAGTCTATTTCCGCATTAATGTATTCACACTTAGAGTGTATGTCTTCATTGATTGAAGATATACGTTACTTCGTGTGTTGCACACCTAAGTCGTCAATATGCATAAATGTTAGGATGTGTGCCTGATCACAGGACATTTGAGGATTCCAAGATATTTAGCTCACACCGTAACTTGCAAAACCTCTTCTCATCCAAGGGCTTGGTGAAGATATCTGCCAATTGATCTTCAGTGTTGACGTGTATGATATCAATATCTTCCTTTGCCACATGATCTCTGAGAAAATGATGATGAATTTCAATGTGCTTTGTCTTCGAGTGCTGAACTGGGTTGTTGGTGATCTTGATGGCGCTTTCGTTGTCGCAGTAAAGTGGAACTTGTTTTAGATGAATGCCATAATCCTTGAGGGTTTGCTTCATCCATAGAAGCTGAGCGCAGCAGGATCCAGCAGCAATGTATTCAGATTCAGCAGTGGAGAGAGATATGCAGTTCTGCTTCTTTGAAGACCAACAGACAAGAGATCGGCCCAGAAAGTGACATGTGCCTGATGTGGACTTCCGATCAACCTTGTCACCAGCATAATCAGCATCCGAGAATCCAACCAGATCAAACTCTGAGCCCTTTGGATACCATAACCCTAGAGTTGGTGTGTGAGCCAAATATCGAAGAATTCGCTTCACTGCTAAGTGATGCGACTCCTTTGGTGCCGCTTGAAACCGAGCACACATGCAAACACTAAGCATAATATCTGGCCTAGATGCACATAAATAAAGCAAAGAACCAATCATGGAGCGGTATACCTTTTGATCGAACTCTTTACCATTGTCGTCAGGACCCAGATGATGTTTGGCTGGCATTGGTGTTGTGAAGCCTTTGCAATCTTGCATACCGAACTTCTTCAGGCAGTCTTTGAGGTATTTCTCTTGAGATATGAAGATGCCATTGCGTTGTTGCCTTATCTGAAGACCGAGGAAGAACTTCAGCTCCCCCATCATGGACATCTGATATTGCTCTTGCATCATATAGCCAAACTCTTCACTGTACTTCTGATTTGTGCAGCCGAAGATAATGTCATCCACATATATTTGGCACACAAACAGTTCACCATCATATGTCTTCGTGAAGAGAGTGGGATCCAGGGAACCGGGTATGAAGCCTTTGCTCTTCAGGAAGTATTTGAGTGTGTCATACCAGGCCCGAGGGGCTTGTTTGAGGCCATATAGTGCCTTTTTGAGCTTGTATACCATGTCAGGATGTTTTGGATCTTCAAACCCTGGTGGTTGTGCAACATACACTTCTTCTTCAATCTTGCCATTGAGAAAGGCACTTTTCACATCCATTTGATACAGAATTATGTTGTGATGATTTGCATAGGCCAGCAGTATACGGATGGCTTCAAGTCTGGCTACAGGAGCAAATGTTTCATCGAAGTCAATGCCTTCCACTTGAGTGTATCCTTGAGCAACGAGACGAGCCTTGTTTCTGACGACTTGGCCATGCTCATCTTGCTTGTTGCGGTATATCCATTTGGTGCCTATTATGTTATGCTTCCGTGGATCAGGACGCTTAACCAACTCCCATACATCATTCAGCTCAAATTGTTGAAGCTCTTCTTGCATAGCTTGAATCCATTCAGGTTCCATAAAGGCTTCGTCAACTTTCTTGGGTTCTGAGATTGAGACAAATGCGAAGTGCCCACAGAAGTTTGCCAGTTGAGTTGCCCTTGAACGAGTCAGTGGACCAGGTGCATTGATGCTATCAATTATTCTGTCAATTTGCACTTCATTGGCAACACGAGGATGTAGTGGTCGAAGACTTTGCTCTTGCTGATCTACATTATCATGGGGAGGTATGTCTTCAGTCTGAGCATTATCTTCAAGTGGATCAGGTGCTGAGATGATAAGTTCTTCTTCAGGACGAGCTTCAGAAGGTATAATTTCTCCAGTTCCCATTAGCTTGATTGCTTCACTAGCTGGAACTTCATCTAGCACATTTAGCAGTTGTTCTCTTTGAGATCCATTGGTTTCATCAAACCGCACATCCACTGTTTCAACCACTTTGTAGTGAAAAAGATTGAAGACTCTGTAGGAGTGCGAATCCTTTCCATATCCAAGCATGAAGCCCTCATGTGCTTTTGGTGCAAACTTAGAGGTATGGTGTGGGTCCTTGATCCAGCATCTTGCACCAAATACTCTGAAGTAACTGACGTTTGGCTTCTTGCCAGTTAGGAGTTCATAAGGTGTCTTGTTCAGCAGCTTGTGAAGATATACACGGTTGATAGTATGGCATGCAGTGTCAATGGCTTCAGTCCAGAATTTTCTTGGTGTCTTGTACTCATCTAACATTGTTCTGGCCATCTCAATGAGTGTTCTGTTTTTGCGTTCGACGATGCCATTCTGTTGTGGCGTGTATGGAGCTGAGAATTCATGAGTGATGCCCAATGTATCAAGATATGTGTCAAGGCCAGTGTTCTTGAATTCTGTGCCATTATCACTTCTGATGTGCTTTATCTTGGCGCCATAATTGTTCATAGCTCGATTTGCAAAACGTCTGAAGACATCCTGCACTTCAGTCTTGTAAAGGATTATGTGCACCCAAGTATATCTGGAGTAATCATCAACAATAACGAAGCCATAGAGGCAAGCAGTAGTGTTAAAAGTTGAGTAGTGAGTGGGACCGAAGAGATCCATATGAAGCAGTTCGAAGGGTTGAGTAGTGGTCATGATTGTCTTCGAAGGATGTTTTGCCCTCGTCATCTTTCCAGCTTCACAGGCACCGCATAAGTGATCTTTCTTGAACTTGACGCCCTCGATGCCTATGACATGCTTCTTCTTCGCAAGGGTGTGGAGGTTCCTCATGCCAGCATGCCCAAGTCTTCGATGCCAAAGCCAGCATTCTGAAGCCTTTGCGAGAAGACAAACTGCAAGCTGTGGCCCTGCTGAGAAATCTACCACGTACAAATCATCTTTTCGATACCCTTCAAACACTAGAGACTTGTCAGATTCCATTAGTACCAAACAACGATATTTTCCAAAGATCACAATCATGTTCAAATCGCAAAGCATTGAGACAGACATTAAGTTGAAGCCAAGGGATTCAACAAACATGACTTTATCCATGTGTTGATCCTTTGAGATTGCAACTCTACCTAGACCCAGTACCTTACTTTTACCAGTGTCAGCGAATGTGATGTGGCTCTTGTCGGATGGACGTAAGGTTGAGTCCATAAAGAGACTTCTTTTGCTAGTCATGTGATTTGTACACCCGCTGTCAATAATCCATACTGAAGACTCCGAAGTTGCTGGTGTCGTACCCTACAGTGCAGTTAGGGGGATAGGCTTCACCAAGAGTGTTGTGAAGCAAGAACATTTGACGAACCAGTGGATTATGAAAACTGAGATCCAGGTTAGGACAAGCAGGGAGAGTAGCATGCGATTCAGATATAAAATACATAGTGATGCCATTTGGGCATTTGATCTTGCGCCCCACAAGTTTTTTAAGGTCCCCAGCATTAGCATCAGAAGGTTTTGGTTTTGAGCTGGAGACCTTTCCCTGCAAAAGAGAGTTAAGCTTTCTTAACCACCCACATCTTCAAGGGTGGCTTAGAAGCAATAAGTCTAAGTTCAGCATCTGAGAATTTTAGCTTTGGAGCCCTAGCAAACAGTCTAGCAGGTGGACAATAGTACTCATAAGAATAGGCAGAATAGTTATTGGTCATATGAACATGACGGTTTGATGAACCGCTCTCATATTCATATGCCTGAGTATGGTTTCCCTGCAAAAGATTTGCGTTAGTGTGACTCAGGTGAGTCCTCTGTCTGTATGAAGCCTTTGGACCGTATGAAGCCTTTGGTCTGGGGTTTGTCTTCTTCAGGTGAGGTGTCATGAAGACATTCACAGGAAGATTTTCCAGACACGTTTTTGGAACCCAGATCCTCTTCATAGGCGGTCCATTCCTGCAGTTAGTACCAATGTATCTGGCAAACACTTCACCATTCTGATTCTTAAACAGTTTATAGTTTGCATCAAAGGATTCATCAATAATAACGGGGTTGGCACACGTGAAACCAGACAGATTGGATGGATCTGCTGAGGATTCCTTTGCAGCAACCCATGTGGTTTTGGGGTACTGCTCAGGTTTCCAGTAAGAGCCATCTGCATTTATTCTCCTTGTGAACCCAACACCCTCCTTCCTAGGGTTTCGGTTCAGAATCTGCTTCTTCAGGACATCACATAATGTCTGATGCCCTTTGAGACTTTTGTACATCCCTGTTTCAAGCAATGTCTTCAACCTAGCATTTTCGTCAGCAATAGCAGTGGTATCCTCCGCAGAGGGGTTAGTTACCACTTCAACAGTTGAAGATATTTCAACAGCAGTAGCAGTGGAACATTCAGCAACAGAAACAGCATTATCACGCTCAATGCATTTAAGGCATGGTGGTTCAAATCCTTCTGGAGCGGAACTGATCTGTTCGGCTCGAAGTGACTCGTTTTCTTTTTGAAGATCTTCATGATCCGCTCTCAACTTCTCAAGATCTTGCTTCCTTTGAAGATAATCATAGGAGAGATTTTCATGAGTAGTTGAGAGAGTCTCAAGACGATCTTCAAGTTCCTGATACTTAACGTGAAGATTTTTTATGTCTTCAATTAAGGATTCAGAACGAGTCATTTCAGCACCCAACAGATCATCGCTTCTTTCTAACAGCTTTTGAATGTGTTCCATATCCTTTTGTTGTTCAGTTGCAATTTTAGCAAGAGTTTTGTAGCTAGGTTTCGAATCACACTCAGAGTCATCGTCACTGGATGTTTGATAGTGAGTAGTGCGTTTGGTTACCTTGGCACCACGGGCCATGAAGCAGTAGGTGGGAGTGGAGTCGTCCTCGTCATTAGCGTCGGTGCTGGTGATGAAGTCATTGTCTTCAGTGTTGAAGATGGACTTGGCAACATAGGCAGTAGCCAGACTCGCAATGCCAGAATCAGATTCCTCCTCAGACTCCACCTCTGCCTCCTCAGACGCAGACTCCTCCTCTGAATCCATTTCCTTGCCAACAAATGCACGATCCTTGCCAGATGACCTCTTCTTGTGTGATGAAGACTTTGAGGAAGACTTGGACGAAGACTTTGAGTATTTCTTCGTCTTCTTATCGTCAGAGTCATATTCCCTGCTCTTCTTCTTCTTTCTGTTCTCATTTTGCCACTGTGGACACTCAGAGATGAAGTGTCCAATTTTCTTGCACTTGTGACATGTTTTCTTCTTGTAGTCATGCGCAGACGCTTCATCATTCCTTGAGCTTGATCGTGAAGACTTTCTGAAGCCTTTCCTCTTGGTGAATTTCTGGAACTTCTTCACAAGCATAGCAAGTTCCCTTCCAATGTCTTCAGGATCATCAGAACTGCTGTCAGATTCTTCTTCAGATGATGACACAGCTTTTGCCTTTAATGCACGAGTTCGCCCATAGTTTGGACCGTAGATATCTCTTTTCTCAGAAAGCTGAAACTCATGTGTGTTGAGCCTCTCAAGTATGTCAGACGGATGGAGTGTCTTGAAGTCTGGACGTTCTTGAATCATCAGGGCTAGGATGTCAAATGAACTGTCAAGTGATCTCAGCAGCGTCTTGACAATTTCATGTTTGGTGATCTCAGTGGCGCCGAGGGCTTGAAGCTCATTTGTGATGTCAGTGAGCCGGTCAAATGTGTGCTGGACATTCTCATTGTCATTTCGCTTGAAGCGGTTGAAGAGATTGCGAAGAACACTGATTCTCTGATCTCTCTGGGTTGAGACGCCTTCATTGACCTTTGAGAGCCAGTCCCAGACCAGCTTGGATGTCTTCAAGGCACTCACACGGCCGTACTGTCCCTTGGTCAGATGACCACAGATAATATTCTTGGCAGTAGAGTCCATTTGAGTGAACTTCTTGACATCAGCAGCAGTGACACCTTCTCCAGCCTTGGGAACGCCGTTCTCGACGACATACCATAGGTCGACGTCAATGGCTTCAAGATGCATGCGCATCTTATTCTTCCAGTAGGGATATTCAGTTCCATCGAAGACGGGGCACGCAGCGGAGACTTTGATTATCCCTGCAGTCGACATAGCTAAAACTCCAGGTGGTTAAACCGAATCACACAGAACAAGGGAGCACCTTGCTCTGATACCAATTGAAAGTGCGTTATATCGACTAGAGGGGGGGTGAATAGGCGATTTTTATGAAAGTCTTCAAAACTTGGAAGTTATGAAGACAAACAGTGAAGATATGCCTATCATTATGCAGCGGAAGTTAGATTACACAAGCAAGCTAAGGTCAAGTATTCAATAGAGTGAAAGCACAGCAACAATAGCTTCAGTGTAATTAGGATCAGGTAGGAAGAAGTTATGAAGCCAATCAAATCATACAGTTATGTTGTGAAGACAAAAGATAGATCAAGCATGCAATGGCTTCTCAATGAATAACAGTAAGTTGAAGGGAAGTGAAGATGAAACCAGTGACACGTTGAAGACAATGATTTGTTGGACCAGTTCCAGTTGCTGTGACAACTGTACGTCTGGTTGGAGCGGCTAGGTATTCAAACCAAAGGACACACAGTCCCGGACACCCAGTCAAGGACACTTAGTCCAAGACACCCAGTCCTCACCGTATTCTCCTTGAGCTAAGGTCACACAGACCTCGCCCAATCACTCAGGTAAGTCTTCAAGGTAGACTCCCGAACCTTCACAGACTTCGTTCACCGGCAATCCACAATTACTCTTGGATGCTCAGAACGCGACGCCTAACCGTCTGGAGGATGCACAGTCCTCAAATGTAATAAGTCTTCAGATCACACAGACAAGAAGACTTAAGTGATGCCCAATTTACTCTGGCTCTGGGTGGTTAGGGCTTTTCTCCTCGCTAGGGATTTTCTCTCAAAGGCTTCGAGGTGGGTTGCTCTCAAACGACAAAAGCCGTGCACTGAAATCTGAGCAGCCAACCGTTTATGGTTGTGGGGGTGGACTATTTATAGCCACTTGGCAACCCTGACCTGATTTGTCCGAAATGACCCTGGGTCACTAAGGAACTGACACGTGTACTAACGGTCGGATTTTGAACTCTCGCGGCAACTTTACTTGGGCTGCAAGTAAAGCTGACTTGTCTGACTCTGGACAAGATTTTTCTCTCATTGTCTTCACTTGAAGACATAGGATTTGAATTAGGCATCACTTCAGTCATCCTGACTGGTTTTCTTGGACCCCACTTAACAGTACGGTGGTTCCTATGACACAACATGAATAAAGTAAAGCTACGAAGGATCTAAGTCTTCGAGTTCCAAAAGCTTCATGGGGAGTCTTCATATGTCATTGTCTTCGACATGAATGTCTTCATGAACCACCATTGTCTTCAATGTCTTCGTACATTTTTGGGGGTCATCTCTGGTAGCTAAACCGAATCAATGAGGAACTTCTACCTGTGTTATCCTGCAATGCTCACAAACACATTAGTCCCTCAACTAGGTTTGTCGTCAATACTCCAAAACCAACTAGGGGTGGCACTAGATGCACTTACAGTTACTCTGTTTTTAACTTAATACTTTAGATGCATGCTGGATAGCGGTCGATGAGTGGAGTAATAGTAGTAGATGCAGGCAAGAGTCGGTCTACTTGTCTCAGACGTGATGCCTATATAGATGATCATACCTAGATATTCTCATAATTATGCTCAATTCTGTCAATTGCTCAACAGTAATTTGTTCACCCATCGTAGAATACTTATGCTCTTGAGAGAAGCCACTAGTGAAACCTATGGCCCCCAGGTCTCTTTCTCGTCATATCAATCACCATAACTTTATTATTGCTTTGCCTTTTACTTTTCACTTTGCATCTCTATACCAAAAATACCAAAAATATTATTTATCATCTCTATCAGATCTCACTTTCGTAAGTGACCGTGAAGGGATTGACAACCCCTAAGCGCGTTGGTTGCGTTGAGCTACTGTTTTTGTGTAGGTACGAGGGACTCGCGCGTACTACTAGGGAAAACCTTATACACAGAACTTTAGCAGTAGCGCGGGTCAAAAAAGCACGCTGGTGCTAAGTAGCAGTAGCGCGCCTGAGGGAGTCCTGGATTAGGGGGTCTCCTGACAGCCGGACTATCTCCATTAGCCGGACTATTAGACTATGAAGATACAAGATTGAAGACTTCGTCTCGTGTCCGGATGGGACTCTACTTGGCGTGGAAGGCAAGCTAGGCAATACGTATATGGATATCTCCTCCTTTGTAACCGACCTTGTGTAAACCTAACCCTCTCCGGTGTCTATATAAACTGGAGGGTTTTAGTCCGTAGGACAACAGCCATAACATACAATCATACCATAGGCTAGCTTCTAGGGTTTGGCCTCTCCGATCTCATGGTAGATCTACTCTTGTACTACCCATATCATCAATACTAATCAAGCAGGACGTAGGGTTTTACCTCCATCAAGAGGGCCTGAACCTGGGTAAAACATCATGTCCCCTGCCTCCTGTTACCATCCGGCCTAGACGCACAGTTCGGGGCCCCCTACCCGAGATCCGCCGATTTTGACACCGACATTGGTGCTTTCATTGAGATTTCCTCTGTGTCGTCGCCGTTAGGCTTGATGGCTCCTACTATCATCGATACCGATGCGGTCCAGGGTGAGACTTTTCTCCCCGGACAGATCTTCGTATTCGGCGGCTTTGCACTGCGGGCTAATTCGCTTGGCCATGTGGAGTAGACTGAAAGCTACGCCCCTGGCCATCAGGTCAGATTTGGAAGTTAGAATTACACGGCCGAGATCCGCGGAGACTTGATCTTCGACGGATTCGAGCCACAACCGGGCGCGCCACACTCTCGCGATGGGTATGACCTAGCTCTGCCGCCGAACAGTACCCCAGAGGCCGCGCCCGCATCAGCTCCGACCCTTAGCTCGGAGCCAACTGCGCCAGTCGAGGACGGGTGGTTAGACACCGCCTCAGGGGTTGCAGTCTCAACGGCGATCGAGCCGAACACCAGCCTAACAGTCTGCGCAGCCCGTGCCTCCAAGGTGCCGGACCCTTTTCCGGACTCCGAACCATCCGCGCCCCTGCCAATAGAATCCGATTGGGTGCCGATCATGGAATTCACCGCCGCGGATATCTTTCAGCACTCGCCCTGCGGCGACATTCTGAATTCACTAGGGTCTCTCTCTTTGTCAGGAGAGCCCTGGTCGGATTACGGCCAACAGGATTGGGATGCGGACGACGAAGAAATTCGACGCCCACCCACCACCCACTTAATAGCCACTGTCGATGACTCAACCGACATGCTCGACTTCGACTCCGAAGACATCGACGGTATGGACGACGATGCGGGAGGCGAAGAGGAACCACCGCCCACAGGGCGCTGGACGTCCACCTCATCATATGACGTATACATGGTGGACACACCAAAAGAAGACGACGACGAGGAACGGAAAGACGCACCGAAGGCTCGTTCCCTCGAGAAGCAGTCAAAACGGCGGTGCAAGCGCCGCCCCAAATCCCGCCTCGGCAGAAATAACGATCATACAGACCCAGCGTTGGAGCAGGGCGAACCACTGCCGGACTATGGCAATACGGAAAATCAAACCGAACAAACTAATTATGTCTAAGATAATAGTACGGACGATATAACGCCGGACAGGCACCCGGAGCAGCATAATGCCCGTCAAAGGCTTGTTGCCACCGCGAGGAGTCTGAAAAAGCAGAAGCAAAGACTCAAGGCTGCGCAGGACACACTCCAAATCAGATGGAGTAAAGTACTCAACAAAGCAGCGAAGTACGGCGACAATCGCCCCACCAAGAGCTACCCAAAGCGGAAATTGCTACCTGAATTCGATCAGGAGGCCTCAGACCCCCCACAACCAAAAATCAAAACAGCCACCTGGCCAGATAGACGACCTCACGGCCAACGTCGAGCGGCAAACAACGCCACTCACAAGCCAATACGCGATCCACGCGAGGGCTCGCACCAAAAGGACGGCGCAACCAGATCCATCTATGGACCACGCAAGCGCGCCCCAGCATACAATGCAACACAACAAACATCCGAACAACGCGGTACACCCAGATACAGGGGTGCCGCACACCCCCTATGTTTCACCGATGAGGTGCTGGACCATGAATTTCCAGAGGGATTCAAACCCGTAAACATAGAGGCATACGACGGAACAACAGACCCTGGGGTCTGGATTGAGGACTATATCCTCCATATCCATATGGCTCGAGGAGATGATCTCCACGCCATGAAGTACTTACCCCTCAAACTCAAAGGGCCAGCTCATCACTGGCTTAAAAGCCTCCCCGAAAACTCCATTGGAAGCTGGGAAGAGCTTGAAGACGCTTTTCAGGCAAATTTTCAAGGGACTTATGTCAGACCTCCGGACGCGGACGATTTGAGTCATATAACTCAACAGCCCGGAGAGTCAGCCCGAAAACTTTGGAACATGTTTCTTACTAAAAAGAACCAAATTGTCGATTGTCCGGACGCCGAAGCCTTGGCAGCTTTTAAGCATAGCGTCCGTGACGAATGGCTAGCCAGACACCTCGGCCAAGAAAAGCCGAGAACAATGGCAGCATTAACAAGCCTCATGACCCGCTTTTGCACGGGTGAGGATAGCTGGCTAGCCAGATGCAGCACCAGTGACCCCAGTACATCTGAAGTTAGAGATGAAAACGGGAAATCACGGTGCAATAGCAATAACAAACGCCGGAATAAAGAAGACAGCACGAAGAGCACGACAGCAATCGCCGGATTCAAAGGATCTCGGCCAGGTCAGCAAAAGCCGCCCTCTAAAGGCGCCAGAGACGAACTGGCCAGCCTAAACAAAATTCTGGACCAAATATGTCAGATCCATAGCACCCCTGGTAAACCCGCTAATCATACCCACAGAGAATGTTGGGTCTTCAAGGAGTCCGGCAAGCTCAACTCCATACACAAGGGGGAGGATACACCAAGCGAAGATGAGGATGAGCCTCTCAAGCAAGACATGGGGGAACAAAAGAACTTTCCACCAGAAGTCAAAACAGTAAACGTGTTACACATGATCAAGGGAAGAAACAAACCGGCACTCCCAGAAAAATATGCCCAAGGGCCTATCACCGCGGAGTCCTGCCACTGGTCGTCTCAACCGATCACTTTCGACCATCATGATTACTTAGCAAGTATCTGGCATGCAGGATGGGCTACCCTGGTATTAGACCCAATAATTGATGGATACCACTTCACACGAGTCCTGATGGACGGTGGCGGCAGTCCAAACCTGATATATCAGGATACAATCCGCGAAATGGGGATAGACCCAACAAAAATTTGCCATAGCAATACTATCTTCAAAGGAGTAATGCCAGGCCCAGGGGCTCATTGCACGGGCTCCCTACTGCTAAAATTTATATTCGGCTTCCCCGATAACTTCCGTAGCGAACATTTAACCTTCCACATCGCTCCGTTCCAAAGTGGCTATCACGCACTACTCGGACGCGAAGCTTTCGCTCGCTTTAATGCAATACCGCACTACGCTTCCCTCACACTCAAGATGCCCGGCCCACATGGCATCATTACAGTAAATGGAAGTATCATGCGATCTTTGCACACCGAAGAGAGTGCGACTGCCTTGGCAGCCGCACACTAAAAACGGCCTCACCAACTAAAGCATTTAACAGGTCGTCAAGACCTCGGACATGGTTAGTCGAGTCCGGCGCAGCTATATGTAATTTATACCGGATCAATGGTCACACCCCTATTACAAATACAAGGGGCTCAACGCGCGCAAACAAGTGGCAATTTTTACTCATCTTGAATTATATATGGTTTCTTTAAAAACTATCTTTTCGCACGACAACTTTTTCACCTAAGTTCCTCTCTTTTACAGATGATCATCGTGCTACACCCGTCTAGGATACGGCACAACGGAGACACAGGCGCAGACGTGTAGCAGGGACCCGCTCCAAGGATTCTTTTTAGATTAAGACCCTGCGTAAACCTTTTTTTACTGTCTCTTGTTGATACATATCCACCGCATTCTGAGCGCAGTTGAGAAGGATGCTGACGTCTTGGCATGTGGCCATGTCAGAATAATGCACGTACCTAGACACAAGGGGCTTCTTACGAAGGGCATTATTTAGGCCCGGTTTATACCAGAAAGACCGAATACCTTAGGGAGTGTTCGGCGTCGCGAGTTTGGCCTTATATGCATCAGCTCCGAATCATTGTCTTTGGTCAAATGTTGGGTTTGCCCGGCTCCTGTGTTTTGGTGCCTTACATTCCGCTTTACCGGCTAAGGTAGCACCAGGAGAACTACTGCGATTGTGCCCTGGTTCATCCGGACGAGCACGTTAGTAGAGAAAGCCGAAAACTGACTATCATGATATAGCGTGAGACTGGTCAACCACTCGATGACCTATCGGAATGTTAGAATTCCTCCACCTTAACGAAGGGCTGTTTTCCGGCGAGGCATATACGCACCCCGCGATTGGGAGAGTGCGGAGCCACCAGGGGCTATCTAGTAGCCCCACTGTCAAACTCCTATGGCTAAGTGAAAGTGTTAAAGCATTATAGTCCGGTTGCCTCGCTCGCTACGCTATCACCTCCTTAATAGGACCAAGACGTTGGGTTAAGTGTGAACACGCATTTTTTGCGAGCACCTCCGCATTATATGCGTGGGGGTTGAAGCCGACGGCTGCAATCTTTTAGGTTATACACATGTATACATATACGGCCGCACAGGAGGCATCATCCTACTTTCAGGCAAAAGTATAAACATAGCCTTATAAAAACTTCATAAAAGCATTGTGTTTACAATGAGAATACATATCACTCAAACATAATATTCTTCAAGCACTGGGCCTCTACCAAACGAGCACCCTCGAGAACCTCCTCGAAATAGTGCTCGGCAGCCACTCGGCCTATGGCCGAACCCTGCACCGCAACAGTGGTAGCGTCCATCTCCGCCCAGTATGATTTAACACGGGCATGGGCCATCCGCGAGCCGTCTGCACGCCGACCTCTTCATCGCATTAATGCGCGGCACCGCACCAAGGAACTGCTGCACTAAGATGAAATAGTTGTTCGGCTTTGGCTTTTCCAGCCATAGCTGATCCACAACAGACCTCATGGCGAGTCCAGACAACCTATTCAGTTCGGCCCATTCGGCTAGCTGGTCAGTCAATGAAAGCGGACGCTCTGGAACGTGGAATTGCGACCAGAACAGCTTGTCCACTTCACGATCTGTCTCACTTTGGAAGTACTTGGCCGCGTCGGCAGCGCTCGCCGCCAAATCCATATACGCATCTGCCGAACTCCACAGCTGATCCAGAGGGGCATACCGTGGATCTCCGAACTTCCTCCATAACATGAAGGGTTTCCCAGCCGCAATATCCCCGGCTTCCCGCAGCTCCTCCTTCTTTGCTCTCATAGTAGAACGGGTGTCTTTGTCCGCCGCCGTGGCCTTCTCAAGGTCTGTTGCCTTCGCTCAGTTTTCTTTTTCAAGGACCTGGCAACGGTCGGTAGTGTCTTTTAATTCTACGACCATCTTGGCCATCCTCTCTTGGCTCTCATAATGTGCGGCCTTCTCGGCTTTCAACTCTTCGGCCGCCTTCAAAGCAGCGACATTACTAATCCTCGCTTGTTCCCTGGCTCGGGCAAGTTCTGCCCGCAAGGTTTCCATGGTGGCAGCTCCATCTGCAGTCACAACATATTAAAGATACTGGCATCATGCTGCTCTTACTATGTGGCGTTCACCAAGATAATAATACTTACCCTGTGCCTCGTCAAGCCTCTTGTTAACAAGCTCAATGTCGGCCTCTACCGCATCCAGTTGCCGTTTTAATTTGGCAAACTCACTAGTCCGGCTAGCCACCGGAGCTTCCACCACCTGCACATAGGGGCAGTCTGGTTATTGCCTGGGAATATGATCCTCTGTTCGCCGCCGTTCTTGACGACAACCAGAGTCTCAGGGGCTACTATCTACACAGGGCACACCTAACATGTGCAGTACTATCACATATTATCTCACGTACCTCAAAGCCTATCAGTAGACTCATAAAGGCTTCATGTAATCCACTTTCGGCGGACGAGATTCTCTCCATCACCGTACCCATCAGCATATGGTGTTCTTCTGAGATGGCCGCTCGCCCCACCAACTCCCTCAGAACGTCCGACCGCACACCAGACGGTGCCGGACTCTTTTGTCTGCTCTCTTCGGGAGTTGGACACTGGGGACTTCGGGGGTCTATGGGATTATCTTTTGGCCTCACCGGATCCGGAGAGGTCCTCCATGACGACACTTCGGGGTCGCCCGCTTCTGGAGCAGAGGAGTCTGGGGGAGGCGTTTCGCTCTCCATCATCTCTGGAAGAAGATCCCCCGAAGACGAGCTCATCTGAGAGGGGCTAAGGCCTGCACTGCAAGATATATGCGGTGGCTATTTTCTCAGAGAAAAAAGATAGCATACCTTTACTATTAAAGTATTTTGGATCACATACGACTCGTTGGAGGGCTGATCCCCCCGCGGACTTTGTGCGGCAAAAGCACCCCCCGAGGCAGGACCCTCTGTGGGAGACTTCTTCTCCCATTTGGAGGCTTCGGCTTCCAGATCCTCGAAAGCAGTCCTTTTCCTCCCCCGGTCGTCCTCCTTCGTGGAGACGCTCGTTCCCTCGGTTGGAACGGGCAGCGATGGGGCCCGCGTCCGCCCGTATTATCCCCCCGGTCTTCCTTCAAGGGCTCCGGGCAAGGTGCGACCTCGAGCATCTTTTCCAAAACCGTGTTTTCCAAACCCTCAGGGAGGGGGGCCAAACACCGAAACATCTTCGCCTTTGTTTGCCAGTCCTGGTCAAAAGGCGAACTCTCAGAAATAACCTCGAATAAAAGACAGTGTGTTCGGCTAGATGCTTTCTTACTTGTTCGGCGGCGCGGTTACTGCTCAGGCCCACGTCCTCGGTAATATCCGGACATTCTACTTGAGGTCCGAAGAATGACTTGTACATCCCCTCGTGCGTCAGGCCGAGGAAACTTTGAATGGCACGTGGTCCCTCTGGGTTGAACTCCCACAAGTGAAGGGGCCGGCGTTTGCAAGGCTGGACTTGACGAACCAGCATAACTTGAATTACCGCAACCAAATTAAAATCTCCCTCGAAGAGATCTCAGATACGGCTTTGCAGTATAGGCACGTCTAGAAAGCAACCTTTCGGCCATGGAGCTCCTGCCATCTTGCCTATTGATGCACCACCGCACGCTGCATGTTGCCCTTCGACCATCTTCGGCTTTACTTCAAAGGTCTTGAGCCACAGGCCGAAGTGAGGGGTAATGCGGAGGAAGGCCTCACACATGACAATAAATGTCGAGATGTGGAGAAAGGAGTCCAGAGCTAGATCGTGGAAATCTAGCCCGTAATAGAACATCAAACCCCTGACGAAGGGATCCAGAGTGAGGCCTAGACCTCGGAGGAAGTGGGAGACGAACACGATGTTCTCGTTGGGTTCGGGAGTAGGGACGATCTTCCCTCGAGCAGGCAGCCGATGCGAAACCTCGGCGGTCAGGTATCTGGCCTCTCTCAACTTCTTGATGTCCTCTTCCGTAATAGAGGAGTGCTTCCATCAGCCTTGAAGGCTGGATCCGGACATGATTGAAGATCCGGAGCGCCTAACCTGGGCTTTGGGTGTTAGAACTCGAGGCGGGGGAAGGGTTCGATTGAGCATGAGAGGGAAAAAGAGAAAACCTTGTCCCCTTATAAAGAGGGTGAATATCAAGCGTCCTCTCCCTAGCTGTTTGGGACTTGCCTATAATCTAGGAGTCCTAGACACGGTTGGGTTACCCACGACCACATTAATGAGAATCCCGTAATTGGGGGAACACGATCTCCGCTTCGACAAGACATGTCAAGAAACTGCCCCGCGTTATGTGTGAAGCTGGTTAAAAGAAACGGTTCGAATAATCACCGGGCCATGACATAACGTCGTGCTGCCAAAACAAGCCAGAAAATTAGGTCTGCGAAAATATTATTCTCTCTGCGGTGGAATGTGGAACTTATTTTGCAGGGACGGACACTATCCTCGTATTCAAATTCTTCTGTGATGTATTCGGAGAAGGAACCCGCCTTGCAATGCCAAAGATATACTGCGCGCCGGACTCATCATCATTGAAGCCTAGTTCAGGGGCTACTGAGGGAGTCCTGGATTAGGGGGTCTCCAGACAGCTGGACTATGTCCATTAGCCGGATTGTTATACTATGAAGATACAAGATTGAAGACTTCGTCTCGTGTCCGTATAGGACTCTACTTGGCGTGGAAGGCAAGCTAGGCAATACGTATATGGATATCTCCTCCTTCGTAACCGAGCTTGTGTAAACCTAACCCTCTGCAGTGTCTATATAAACCGGAGGGTTTTAGTCCGTAGGACAACAGCCATAACATACAATCATACCATAGGCTAGCTTCTAGGGTTAAGCCTCTCCGATCTCGTGGTAGATCTACTCTTGTACTACCCATATCATCAATATTAATCAAGCAGGACGTAGGGTTTTACCTCCATCAAGAGGGCCCGAACCTGGGTAAAACATCGTGTCCCCTGCCTCCTGTTACCATCCGGCCTAGACGCACAGTTCGGGACCCCCTACCCGAGATCCGCCAGTTTTGACACCGACAGCGCCTGTGCAAACCGCGCTGCAGATAAAGTTTTAGCAGTAGCGCGTCTTGTTCTAAACACGTTACTACTAAAATTCCCACGGCTTAGCCGATAGGCTACACATAATAGTAGCGACCTATATCGAACAGCGCTACCGCTACTTTCTTTGTAGTAGCGCGTTTTAATCTAAACTCGCTACTGCTAAAGGATATAAAATTATATGGAAAGAAAATAGAAAGGTAATTGAAAATGAAAGAAATACAATAAGGTGAAAGGAAAAAAATAAAATGTGAATAAAACTAAATGAAAAAGGGGGAAAAGAGAAAGGAGTTGCAGTAGCGTGTATCCCATAACGCGTTGTAGCTAACGTAGCAGTAGCGCGCTTTCTGGAAAGCGCTACTGCTACTTCTGACTTAACCACGGGGTTCGTCCTTCCCCATGACCACTTCCCCCAAATCCAGCTCTCCACTCTCGCCGCCGCTGTCGCCCGTCGGCCGCCGCACGCTCTCCGCACACCCTCTACGCTGCCCCCGACCTCAACGCCGCCCCGGACGCCGCCCCCGACCCCGACGCCGCCATCCGCCGCGCGCCCGAGCCCCGACCCTGACCTCGACGCCGCCTGCCCCTCCCTCGTCGCAGGCACCCGAGGTGAGCACACCTGCTCCTCCCTCTCCCCTACCTCTGCCTAGGGTTTCTTTATATTTTAGTTGCATCAAATTAGTTAGGGTTCATGTAAGGGTGGAAACGAATCGGATGCGGATGCGGCTCAAATGAGTTAGGGTTCATGTAAGGGTGGAAACGAATCAAATTTCTAAGATGAATCATAAAACGAGTAAAATTTGACCACTTATTTCACTTTATAGTTGGATAATTGGAATATCCGCTACCACTTTCCACCCCTAGCTTCATCAAATTAGATGGTAATTAGGGCAGTAGTTCCTAGGTACTAATTAGTTAGTAAGAACTAGGTACTAATTAGGTACTAGTTTATTTTTATTTATAGGAAGTTTATTTTTAATAAGAACTAGTTGAATTAATAGAAATAGTTAGTAAGAACTTGTTGCTATTTTTTTAGTTAAAGCAATTTTTCCCGCATCGACGTGGACGATGCCTATCCCGCATCCTCGTCCTCGAGTCGGCGGAGGATGACACCTGCTTGACCAGATGGGCCATGTCCGGGACTGGGCTCCACCGGGGTGGTACTGGGAGGCGCTACCTACCGGGGGGCGCAGGTTGGTGAGGAGCTAACCTTCTTTGGTGGTGGTCACGTGGGCCAGTGACGATCCAGAGGCTCGAGGACCCCGCGGAGGTGGTGCGTCACCGTGTCAGTGAGGAGGACGCGCACGTCCGTCGCTACTTGCTTGCGTTGGAGCACAGGTTCTCCAATACTTGGCAGGTTCTCCAGGGATCTCACTGGAGCTATGATCCCGTGATGGTTCCTTCTCTGTGGGTGTCCACCGCATGCGCCGATACCCGTCGTGTGCTAGGGTTTTAGTTGTATTAGTGATGTTATATGTATGACACTATTCGTGATGTATTAGTGATAATATTCGACGATGTATGGACGCATGAGATGATTTACTTTTGCTTATTGAATGCATGCTAATTTGAGTCCTATAAGATATTTTGAAATGTATATCTTGTGTTGCTCAAACAGGATGTGTGCTTACCCAAGTGGCCGGTCATGTTTGCAGGTTACACCTCCGAGTGGCCTATGTTTTGCCGGAGTGTTGATTCATTTCCGTTCCGGCAAATTTCAGGCGGTCGATATGTCCTATTTTAGCAAAGGTCATGCCGGATTTTTCCGTGAATTTTGGCATGACTTGTTGTAACGCCCCGAGACCGTTGCGCCAGGTGTCCTCCAGTTATTCGCTGTTGTTGCCTTGTCATTGCTTGCATGTCATGCATTGCATATCATGTCATCATGTGCATTTCATTTGCATACATGTTCGTCTCATGCATCCGAGCATTTTCCCCATTGTCCGTTTTGCAATACGGCGCTCCTATGTCACCCGGTGTCTCTTTCTACCTCTTTTCGTGTGTGCGTGTTAAACGTTTTCAGATTGGACCGAGACTTGCCATGCGGCCTTGGTTTACTACCGGTAGACCGCCTGTCAAGTTTCGTACCATTTGGACTTCATTTGATACTCCAACGGTTAACCGAGGGACTGAAAAGGCCTCGTGTGTGTTGCAGCCCAACACCTCACCAAAGTGGCCCAAAACCCAACTAAACCTCCTCCATCCTCTCGGTCGTTCGATCACGATCGCGTGGCCGAAAACCACACCTCGTTTGGACACTCCTAGCTCCCTCTACCTATATATAGGTGCCTCCTCCTTCATTTTCGCGGACTAAAACCCTAGATCCATCTTCCCCGCGCCGCCGGACATGTCCGCCCGGCGGCCGGACACGTCCACCTCCTCCCGCGCCACTCAGGGACCACCACGTGTCGCGCCACCGTTCCTCCGCCGCCGCGGCCCGCGAGGCCCACGGCTGGCCCGCCCGCGCCTGGCCCGGCCCCCGCCGCCATTTCGCCCGAGGCGCACCGCCTCGTGTAAGTGCATCTAGTGCCACCCCTAGTTGGTTTTGGAGTATTGACGACAAACCTAGTTGAGGGACTAATGTGTTTGTGAGAATTGCAGGATAACACAGGTAGAAGTCCCTCATTGATTCGGTTTTCCTACCAGAGATGACCCCTAAAAATGTATGAGGACATTGAAGTCAAAGGTGGTATGTGAAGACATTGACATTGAATACTATGACAAGAGAAGACATTGCATGAAGACCATGGAGCGCAAAGACTTAGATCTTTCGTAGTTCTTTTGCTTCTTTGTTGAGTCGTAGGAACCACTGTACTGTTAAGTGGGGTCCAAGAAAACCAGTCAGAATGACTAAAGTGATGCTTAACCAAAATCCTATGTCTTCGAGTGAAGACTATGAGAGGGAATCTTGTTCAGAGTTGGACAAGTCAGCTTTTCTTGTAGCCCAAGTAAAGTTGTTGTGTGTGTTTGAAATCTGACCGTTGGAACACGTGTCAGTTCCTTAGTGACCCAGGGTCATTTCGGACAAATCTGGTCGGGTTGCCTAGTGGCTATAAATAGCCCACCCCCTACAACCATAAACGGTTGGTTGCTCAGAGTTAAAGTATGGCTATTGTCATTTGAGAGCAACCCACCTCGAAGCCTTTGAGAGAGAATTCCTTGCGAGCATAAAGTCCTAACCACCCAGAGCCAAAGAGTGTTAGGCATCACTTAAGTCGTCCTATCTGTGTGATCTGAAGACTTATTACACTTGAGGACTATGAATCCTCCAGCCGGTTAGGCGTCGCGTTCTGAGCATCCAAGAGTCATTGTGGATCACCGGTGAACGAAGTATGTGAAGGTTTGGGAGTCTACCTTGAAGACTTACCAGAGTGATTGGGCGAGGTCTGCGTGACCTTAGCTCAAGGGGAATACGGTGAGGACTAAGGGTTCTGAGCTGCGTGTTCAGGACTGGGTGTCCGGGCTGTGTGTCCTCAGGTTTAAATACCTAGCCGCCCTAACCAGACGTACAGTTGTCACAGCAACTGGAACTGGTCCAACAAATCATTGTCTTCAACGAGTCACTGGTTTCATCCTTCCCTTACTGTTGGTCCTTGTGAAGTCATTGCTTGATTTCATTATATTTTGTCTTCACTGAGTGACTGCTTGATCTGATTGGCTTCACATTATCTTCCTATCTGATCCTTACTGCCTAGCTGCTATTAGTCATTGTGCTTTCACTTCTTTGGTTACTTGACTAAGGTTGCCTAGTGTAGTCTACCTTCCGCTGCGTGGTAATAGGTTTACTTCTATTGTTTGTCTTCGAAACTTCCATGTTTTGAAGACTTTCTTAAAAATCACCTGTTCACCCCCCCCCCCTCTAGTCGATCACTAGCACTTTCAATTGGTATCAAAGCAAGGTACTCCCTTGTTCTGTGTGATTCGGTTTAACCACCTGGAGTTTTAGCTATGTCGACTGCAGGGATAATTAAAGTCTCCGTTGTGTGCCCTGTCTTCGATGGAACTGAATATCCCTACTGGAAGAATAAGATGCGCATGCATCTTGAAGCCATTGATGTCGACCTATGGTATGTCGTCAAGAACGGCGTTCCCAAGGCTGGAGAAGGTGTCACTGCTGCTGATGTCAAGAAGTTCGTTCAACTGGACTCTACTGCCAAGAATATCATCTGTGGTCATCTGACCAAAGGACAGTATGGCCGTGTGAGTGCGTTGGAGACTTCCAAGCTAGTATGGGACTGGCTCTCCAAGGTCAACGAAGGCGTCTCCACCCAGAGAGATCAGAGAATCAGTGTCCTTCGCAACCTCTTCAATCGCTTCAAGAGAAATGACAATGAGAATGTCCAGCTCACGTTTGATTGACTCACTGACATCACAAATGAGCTTCAAGCCCTCGGCGCCACTGAGATCACCAAGCATGAAGTCGTCAAGACACTCCTGAGATCACTTGACAGTTCGTTTGACACCCTAGCCTTGATGATTCAAGAACGCCCTGATTTCAAGACACTCGATCTGCCTGACATACTTGAGAGGCTCAACACACACGAGTTTCAGCTTTCTGAGAAAAGAGACATCTACGGTCCCAGCTATGGGCGAACTCGTGCCTTGAAGGCAAAAGCTGTCTCCTCATCCGAAGAAGAATCTGACAGCAGTTCTGATGATCCTGAAGACATTGGAAAGGAGCTTGCTATGCTTGTGAAGAAGTTCCAAAAACTCACCAAGAAGAAAGGGTTTAGAAAGTCTTCACGATCAAGCTCAAGGAATGATGAAGCTTCTGCTCATGACTACAAGAAGAGAACATGTCACAAGTGCAAGAAACCTGGCCAGTACATCTCTGAGTGTCCAAAGTGGGACAATGATAACAAGAAGAAGAAGAGCAAGGAGTATGACTCTGACGACAAGAAGAAGAAGAAATACTCAAAGTGTTCTTCCAAGTCTTCCTCAAAGTCTTCATCACACAAGAAGAGCTCATCTGGCAAGGCACGTGCGTTTGTTGGCAAGGAAAATGGATTCTGAGGAGGAGTCTGCTTCTGAGGAGGCGGAGGTGGAGTCTGAGGAGGAGTCCGATTTTGGCATTGCGAGTCTGGCTACAGCATACGTTGCCAAGTCCATCTTCAACACTGAAGACAATGACTTCGTCACCGACACCGATGCAAATGACAAGGACTACTCCGCTCCTTCCTACTACTTCATGGCATGTGGTGCCAAGGTAAACACATGCACTACTCACTATCAAACATCCAGTGACGATGAATCTGATTGTGATTCCAAACCTAGCTACAAAACACTTGCTAAAATTGCAACTGAGCAACATAAAGCTATGGAACACATTCAAAAACTGTTAGACAAAAGCGATAATCTGTTAGATGCTGAAATGACTCGATCCCAGTCCTTAATTGAAGACATAAAAAAATCTTCACGTTAAGTATGAGGAACTTGAAAGTCGTCATGAAACGCTCTCAACAACTCATGAAAGGCTGTCCTATGATTATCTTCAAAGGAAGCAAGACCTTGAGAAATTGAGAGCGGCTCATGAAGATCTTCAAAAGGAAAATGAGTCACTTCACGCCAAACAGATTAGTTCAGCTCAGGAAGGATTTGAACCACCATGTCTTAAATGCATTGAGCATGATAACACTACTTCTGTTGCTGAATGTTCTACTGCTGCTACTGTTGCAATATCTTCACCTGTTGATGTGGTGACTAACCCCTCTTTCTGAGGATACCACTGCTATTGCTGATGAGAATGCTAGGTTGAAGACACTGCTTGAAACAGGGATGTACAAAAGTCTCAAAGGGCATCAGACACTATGTGATGTCCTCAAAAGGCAGATTCTGAACCGAAACCCTAGGAAAGAGGGTGTTGGGTTCGAAAGGAAAATGAATGCCGATGGCTCTTACTGGAAACCTGAGCAATACCCCAAAACCACGTGGGTTGCTGCAAAGGAACCTTCAGCGGATCCATCCACCCTATCTGGCTTCACTTGTGCTAATCCCATTATTATTGATGAATCCTTTGATGCAAACTACAAACTGTTTAAGAATCAGAATGGTGAAGTGTTTGCTAGGTATATTGGTACTAACTGCGGGAATGGACCGCCTATGAAGAAGATCTGGGTGCCGAAAAGGTGTTTGGAGAATCTTCCTGTGAATGTCATCATGACACCACAGGTGAAGAAGACAAACCCCAGACCACAGACTTCATAAGGTCCAAAGGCTTCATACAGACAAAGGACTCACTGGAGTCGCGCTAAAGCAAATGTTTTGCAGGGAATCCATACTCAGGCCTATGAATATGAGCGCGGTTCTTCAAACCACCATGTTCATAAGACCAAGAACTATTCTGCCTATTCTTATGAGTACTATTGTCCACCTGCTAGACTTTTTGCTCGGGCTCCAAAGCCAAAGTTCTCAGATGCTGCACTTAGATTCATTGCTTCAAAGCCACTCTTGAAGATGTGGATGGCTAAGAAAGCTTAACTCTCTTTTGCAGGGAAAGGTCTCCAGCAGAAAACCAAAATCGTCTGACGCTATTGCTGGGGACCTTAAACATCTTGTAGGGCGCAAGATCAAATGCCCAAATGGTCTTATTATGTACTTTGTTCCTGAATCGCTTGCTACTCGCCCTATCAGTCCAAATCTCGATCTAAGCTTTCATAACCCACTAGTTCGTCAAATGTTTTTGCTTCACAACTCTCTTCGTGAAGCCTATCCCCCTAAGTGCACTGTAGGGTACGACACCAGCTGCTTTAGAATGGATTATTGATAGTGGGTGTACCAATCACATGACTGGCAAGCGAAGCCTTCTTATGGACTCAACCTTACGTCCATCCGACAAAAGTCACATCACATTTGCTGACACTGGTAAAAGTAAGGTATTGGGTCTAGGTAGAGTTGCAATCTCAAAGGATCAACACATGGATAAAGTCATGCTTGTTGAATCCCTTGGTTTCAACTTAATGTCTATCTTAATGCTTTGCGATTTAAACATGATTTTGATGTTTGGAAAATATCGTTGCCTTGTTCTAATGGAATCTGACAAGTCTCTAGTGTTTCAAGGGTATCGGAAAGATGATTTGTACGTGGTAGATTTCTCAGCAGGACCACAGCTAGCCGTATGTCTTCCAGCAAAAGCTTCAGAATGCTGGCTCTGGCATCGAAGGCTAGGGCATGCTGGCATGAGGAACCTCCACACCCTTGCAAGGAAGAAGCATGTCATAGGCATCGAGGGCGTCAAGTTCAAGAAGGATCACTTATGCGGTGCCTGTGAAGCAGGAAAGATGACGAGGGCCAAGCATCCCTCGAAGAAAATCATGACAACAACTCAACCCTTCAAACTGCTACACATGGATCTTTTCCGTCACACTCATTACTCAACTCTTACTACTACTGCTTGTCTCTATGGCTTTGTCATTGTTGATGATTATTCAAGATATACTTGGGTGCATATAATCCTTTACAAGATTGAAGTGCAGGATGTCTTCAGACGCTTCGCCAATCGAGCAATGAACAACTATGGCGCCAAGATAAAGCACATCAGAAGTGACAATGGCACTGAATTCAAGAACACTGGCCTTGATACATATCTTGATACTTTGGGCATCACACATGAATTCTCAGCTCCGTACACGCCACAGCAGAATGGCATCGTCGAACGCAAGAACAGAACACTTATTGAGATGGCTCGGACGATGCTTGATGAATACAAGACTCCAAGAAAATTCTGGCCTGAAGCCATTGACACTGCATGCCATATCATCAACTGTGTTTATCTTCACAAGCTTCTGAACAAGACATCCTATGAGCTCCTTACTGGCAAGAAGCCAAATGTCAGTTACTTCAGAGTATTTGGCGCCAAGTGCTGGATCAAGGATCCACATCACACTTCAAAATTTGAACCAAAAGCACATGTGGGTTTTATGCTTGGATATGGAAGGATTCGCACTCCTACAGAGTCTTCAATCTCTTTCATTACAAAGTGGTTGAAACAGTGGATGTGCGGTTCGATGAAACTAACGGCTCACAAAGAGAGCAACTGCCAAATGTGCTAGATGAAGTTCCATCCAGTGAATCAATCAAACTTATGGGAACTGGAGAAATCATACCTTCTGAAGCTCAACCTGAAGAAGAACTTATCATTTCAGCACCTGATCAACCTGAAGACAATGCTCAGCCTGAAGACAATCCCTCTAACAATGACAATGATCAGCAAGAGCAAAATCTTCGTCCTGTACATCCTCGTGTTGCAAATGAAGTGCAGATTGAGAGAATAATCGATAGCATCAATGCACTAGGTCCACTCACTCGTTCAAGGGCAACACAGCTAGCAAATTTTTGTGGGCACTTCGCATTCGTCTCAATAACAGAACCCAAGAAAGTAGAAGAAGCCTTCATGGAACCTGAATGGATTCAAGCTATGCAAGAAGAGCTTCAACAGTTTGAGCTGAATAATGTGTGGGAACTGGTTAAGCGTCCTGATCCTCGGAAGCACAATATAATTGGCACCAAATGGATATATCGCAACAAGCAACATGAGCATGGTCAAGTTGTCAGAAACAAAGCTCGTCTCGTTGCTCAAGGATACACTCAAGTTGAAGGGATTGACTTCGATGAAACATTTGCTCCTGTGGCTCGACTTGAAGCCATACGCATACTGCTGGCCTATGCAAATCATCATAACATACTTCTATATCAAATGGATGTGAAGAGCACTTTTCTCAATGGCAAGATTGAAGAAGAAGTGTATGTTGCACAACTGCCTGGCTTTGAAGATCCAAAACATCCTGACATGGTATACAAGCTCAACAAGGCACTATATGGCCTCAAACAAGCCCCTCGGGCTTGGTATGACACACTCAAAGACTTCCTGAAGAGCAAAGGCTTCAAATCTGGTTCCCTCGACCCCACTCTCTTCATGAAGACATATGATCGTGAACTGTTTGTGTGCCAAATATATGTGGATGACATTATGTTCGACTGCACCAATCAGAAATACAGTGAAGAGTTTGGATATATGATGCAAGAGCAATATCAGATGTCCATGATGGGTGAGCTGAAGTTCTTCCTTGGTCTTCAAATACGTCAGCAACGCAATGGCATCTTTATATCTCAAGAGAAGTATCTCAAAGATTGCCTGAAGAAGTTTGGTATGCAAGACTGCAAAGGCTTCACGACGCCAATGCCAGCCAAACATCATATAGGTCCCGACGACAATGGTAAAGAGTTCGATCAAAAGGTATACCGCTCCATGATTTGTTCTTTACTTTATCTATGTGCATCTAGGCCAGATATTATGCTTAGTGTTTGCATGTGTGCTTGATTCCAAGCGGCACCAAAGGAATCGCATCACTTAGCTGTGAAGCGAATTCTTCGATATTTGGCTTACACCCCAACTCTAGGATTATGGTATCCAAAGGGCTCAGAGTTTGATCTGGTTGGATTCTCGGATGCTGATTATGCTGGTGACAAGGTGGATCGCAAGTCTACATCAGGCACATGTCATTTTCTGGGACGATCACTTGTATGTTGGTCTTCAAAGAAGCAGAACTGTGTATCTCTTTCCACTGCTAAATCTGAATACATTGCTGCTGGAACTTGCTACGCTCAGCTTCTGTAGATGAAGTAAACACTCAAAGACTATGGCATTCATCTGAAGCAAGTGCCACTCTACTGCGACAACGAAAGCGCCATCAAGATTGCCAACAACCCAGTTCAGCACTCGAAGACAAAGCACATTGAAATTCGTCATCACTTTCTCAGAGATCATGTTGTGAAGGAAGATATTGATATCATACACGTCAACACTGAAGAGTAATTGGCAGATATCTTCACCAAGCCCTTGGATGAGAAGAGATTTTGCAAGTTACGGTGTGAGCTAAATGTCTTGGAATCCTCAAATGTCCTGTGATCAGGCACACATCCTAACACTTATGCATATTGATGACTTAGATGGGCAACACACAAAGTAAAGTATATTTTCAATCAATGAAGACATACATTCTAAGTGTGAATACATTAATGTGCAATTTCACTTCGGAGCGCCACGATAATTGTGTGTCGTGTCTGGATCTAATACTTCCTATACGGTGGGTAACGCCACCACAAAATTCGTCTGTTTGAAGTGTTTTACCCATGGTGTTACATTTGCTGTGTCTTCACATTTGATTTGGCTTCAATCTCGACATGTCTTCATGATTATATTCACTATGCTGATTATATATATATACTAGTGTTCTGTCCTCTACAACATTCACTTATAGCTATGTCTTCTTGTTGAATCTTTTGAACTAAGTGAATGTGATCGGACCCTAACCTCTCTATGCTTTCTATCTCAAACTCTATCTCTCCAAATCATATGCATTCTATTGAAACTGTCGAATGTCTTCTCTGCGTCCTTGTCAGCAGAAGATACAGAGACAAACATTAAGTCCGTTTTCAATGCTAATTCCTTCACCTGAAACCCGGAGAAGTGGGAACGACCACCCGACAATCCAGGCATGGTGGGAACGTGGAACAACCTCCGATATGTTGCATGATGGCCATGTGTTCTTCAGATGTGAATCGCCAGGGGCACCTGTGTAATAACGTTGTGCCATCCCTGTCCCTATAAATACACGCCTTACCATAGTCATTATCATTTCTTCCACTCTCGCACGAACACTAGTGCCACTGCTAGCCCTCGACGACGCCGGCGATGAAGCGCTTAGCTGTCGCGACCTCTCCGACGCCGTCTTCACACCGACAGCGGACATCGTCTTCTCCGCCATCGCCGTAGGTGTCCTCCGTCGCCAAGTTAGGGCACGGATGATCGAACTGCTTGGCCTCCTCTTCCACTTCGTCTAGCAGTTCCTTGTGTGGTAAATAAAACTTCCTTTTAACGGCCACTTTGATCCTATAGATTCGTCACTTTCTACCACAAGCAGTTTCTGTTCACACAAGTTGGATGTATTTATACTGCATCTCATAATATGCCTAGTATGTTCACTTATGCTTCACAAAGTAGTTAGATTCCTCACTTGTACTGATCCGTGGATTCGTACAAATCTGGAACCAACTCCTTTTCTATGAGTGAATGTCTTCGCACGATGAGGTCAATGTCTTCTAAACTGATTTATCTTCAAAATCTTCTGAGAATGCATATGACCTCTTCCCCTTCCCTCGCACCTTAATGTTGTCACAGGTACATGTCCGTGGGAGAATCCCTTGGTTCTCATAGTCTGCATTCATTTGAAGAATTCTTACAGCATCATATAAATTCTCCCGAAGCCAGTTCCTGTTTGTCTAGCAAGCGAAAGCCTTTGAAGCCTTTGAACGTATTGAAGCCATTCAGTTTAAAGTTCATGGCTACAGAGAAATCAGCAAGGAAGGGTGGCAGAAAGTGTCGAGGTGAGACATCAAGAGATCTGCCCGATGACCTCTCAGAACTGTACAAGACAGATCCAGAAGAGGATTACAATCAGCGCAAGACATGAATCCAATGGATTCGACGATATTGGGAAGAACAGTGGTTCAAATACAGGTTTGTGACAAAGGAATATGCTGAGAAGAATGCCATCAAGCGACCATGGGAAGACATCCTATACAGAAATCTTCAACCTAGGTCCAGAGATGAAGCCATTGAACAAGGTTTCTATCCCTGCATGGTCCGTGGACCACAGCCTGCGGATGCTGACCCATCGTCACTGCGATGGTGTCATGACGACAATTTGTTCAAGCGCAACTTCCAGTTTGCCCAGAATTCGGCGAAGCAGAACAAGAAGTCATTGGGACTAGACTTCAATCCTGGTCCCTCTGCTCCCCGTGCCGATGGCACCCGCGAAGCTGAACCCAATCTTGTTGGGCCCTTCTACAACCTGAAAGGTCTCATCACTCATATCGTGGTTCAAGGGATAGTTGTGGATGAGCCTGCAGATGCCGCTGAATCTGATGAAGCGCCTGCAGCGCCGAAGCCAAAGAAACTGAAGCAACCTAAAGCTTCCAAACCTGCCTCAGCACCAAAAATCTCACGGGCGAAGCCACTGGCTACTGCACCTCCTGAAGACAGTGTGCAGTCTGAAGATTTGTTGCGCATCTCCAAGCCCCCGAGAGTCAAGATGCCTCTGCCACACACCAGCCAAGAACTGACTGCTGTTGCTATTCTGCGCAACGATGCCATTGATCTGTCCAGTGATGAAGATCTTGCAGATGACGCTCTTGAGCAACTGATCAAGAGCAAAGAAAATCTTCAACAATTTGCCTCTCTTTGATGTGGCAATTATCCATGACTTCATCCATGAGTGGTTTGACACGCCCAACCTCAGCTTTGAAGATCTGCAACTTCCCATTGGCCTCAGTGTTGCCTTCCATGGCGCCATTGCTTTAGAGTTAGCTATAGCCCAGTGCATCGTTGAACTGAAGCAGAAGATTGACTTTGAGAAAGCTCAGTTAAAGAAGCATATGGCCAAGCTCAGCATGCAAGAGGTCAAGAACTTCAAAATCATGCTACACAAGCTCAAGGAAGCCTTTCTCAAGAAGCGTGAAGAAGCTCAAGGTTCTCGTGAGCGCATGAAGAGCCTGGCTGACAAGTGTGTGCAAGCCTACAATGAGGCTGAGAAGCGCAAGGACCTTGGGCGTCCTGGCATCGACCCCAGGATGGCTGCAAAGCAGAAGAAGAAGAAGAAGAAGAAGAAGAAGAAGAAGAAGAAGAAGAAGAAGAAGAAGAAGAAGCCCGCTATGGCCGAACCCGACGCACCAAGGCAGGAAGCACATCCCATTGTCTTCCCAACCAGTATGACTGGCTCGAAGCCAAAAGCCAGGTCTACCGCTTCAGAACTGAAGAAGACGAGGACTGCTAAGGCTGAAGCCAGAAAGAGAAAACATCCTGAAGCCTCTGCTGCTGCTCCCTCCAAGAAGAAGCGGAAGACCAAGAAGGAACAGGCTGTTCCCACAGAGCCCCTGGTTGTTGAACCTACCTCCATGGTTCGCCCTGCCGCTGAACATCAAGAGCGCCAACTAACTGTCCATGAGCCTGCTTTCACAGAGGCTCATGAAGCTGAAGACATTCCAGCAGCCGATCCCACCGCAGCTGAAGACATTGCTCACCATGACAATGTTGAAGATGATGTAGTTCTTCCTCAGATCGAGCACCAACAGGTATCATCGCCTGTGCTTACACACAGTGAACTCATTAGCATTGGTCGTCCTCTGACGCCAATTGCTCAGGATGCATCATGGGCTGATCACCCACAACAACAAGTCACACCACCCCGGGAAGAAGAAGAAGAAGAAGAAGATGATGACCTTGAGGCCCAGCCAAATCCATCTACAAAGGTGTGGCCAGCATTACGCATGCTTTGCAAAGGACCAAGGTCTCAAGTCTCCGAGTCTGAGGCTAAAACTGCTGAAGACATTCCGGCTGCATCAGCCGATGACACCCAAGAAGAAGAACGTGCCCCTACTCCCCCAACTACTTACGAAGCTGTTCTCGAGGAGAACGTGTCTGTGCCCGACCCTCTAGATCATCAAGTGGAGGTAGAAAATCTTGAGCCTGCCACCACCAACACCAATGAAGCCACTGACGCTGTCATGGTTGAAGAAAATGTGGAGCCTACACCAACCCAAGAACTAGAAGTAAGCGAAGCCAATGATGCTACTGCTTCTGTTCCTGTGCCTGCTGCTGGTCCTTAGTTTGACTATCATATTGAGCATAGGCCTCAGGTACAGAAGCCAATGCCAAGGTTGCCCAGGTTTCCAGGTCCTGCATTAGCACCTGGATCCTTCAATGTCAACGGCTTCAAAGCAGACAACACCTTCTTCACTAGCTCCAAGAACCCCTACTCAAGGGAACGAATATCTTCTGATCAGTTCTGGAGCTATTCGCAGCGAAGCTATTACTCCTGCATTCTGTACAATCAAGGTCACATCTTCCCACATATGCATCTTGACACCGAAGCAATAGCTGGTATGCCCTGTTTGGAAGAAGCTCTAGATTGCTTCAAAGAGGTTGGATTGTTGCCTTTCATCACCGACCAAGAGCACTGGAACGAAGAGTTGCTGCTCCAATTTTATGCCACACTTCACATACGTGGTTACAACAGAGATCCGAAGACTTGGGTCCTTGAGTGGATGATAGGAAATGTTCATCATGAAGCCAAAGCCTTTGATATCATTGAGCTCACTGGTCTGCCCACTCCTGGAGATCTCTATGAACCTGGCTGTCAGCTTCACAGTGAAGCTATGGAGAGCATCTTTCAGAAGCCTGAACCAAACATGAGTCAGATGCTCGGTATGATGAAGCCTTTTCCACAAGATGCTGCATATCCTAAGGAGTTCTTTGTTGAAGACCTGGAGTATCTGCCAAGGACTATCTATCACATTATACGACGAACTCTCTGGCCCATCAAAGGACATTCTCCACATGCAAAACTGGAATGGGCAATGAAGAGTTTGGTCTTCTATATTCTTCATGGCAAATGCTTCAATGCACAAGACTTATTCATCCGCCAACTTGCTGCATCAGGATCTGATCTTTTTGGCTTGAAGTTCTATGCTCCATGGATAATGCGGCTGATTAAACTCCACTCAGCTATCTCATATCAGCCATCTGCTCGCAATCATCGGATCTTTCTGCCTGATGTGGATATGTCCGTTGAAGCCATTTATCCAGAGCCTGCCAAGGAACCTCTTAGTCTTCAGAATGCGGAGCATCAAAGTTTCACTTAGAACATTGAAGGGGTTGAAGCAGTCACTCGTGTTTATCCTCTGGCTGGTACTACACGTGCACCTCATCGTGACCTTACTGAAGCCACTGAAAGCACTATTGCCCAACGACCCAAGAAGCGATCTCGTGTTCTCAATGACCGAGAGCTTCTGGTTGCTCTTCATCAAAAACAGGATAGGCATCATGACTGGTTGAAGCGCCAAATGCACAGCCTCTTGGTGGATGTCAACCGCATTCGCAATCTTGCCACCAAGAATGCCTTTGTTGCCCATGAAACCTGTCGGCGTACATGGAAAGGGCTGACGCTTATGTGTTCTGAGGATGATCTTCAAGAGGATGGCTTCTCTAAACATTTCAAGTTTGAATCCAAACCTCCCCGAAGGACTATGCTGCGACGAACTCCATCTCTTGAAGACTCAGAGTTCTCTTCCTCTGCGGCAACTGTGAATGCCAAAGTGATCGAGGACGAAGATGATGCCACTTCACCGCCCCCTCCTCCTTCATGCCTCGACACTGCCCCAAGTTCTTCTGCACTGCCGAACACCACCGACGAACCTGCTGCTACACCTACTCTTCATGGGAACGAGTAGATGCTCTATGTCTTCAAACCTTTTTGGTCCTCACTAACAAAAGGGGGAGAAGCATATGAGTTTGATAGTCTTCAAGCAGGTCCATATGGGCGGTTACTTTATGCTTTGCCTAGTGTTTACAACTCTCGTTTTGATACATTTGGTTCTTTGAGTTGTAACACTTGAACTCGATGGTCGTCTGCTACTTATTTGCTATTTTGTGATGCGATGATAAATTCCGCATGTGCGACGATAAATTCCGCACTTAGATCATTTTGCAGACGTCCATTTCTCATTATGCATGTCATTATCTTCACAATACTTTTCATGCATGATGAACTGTCATCATAAGTTGAAGAGGATCTCCACAAGTATAACCTGCCATGTGCATTTGCATTCCAAAAGCAAATTACTTATATGCACATCTTCAGGGGGAGCCCTTGCAACTTATGAAGACAATTCCTTATCCTTACAATTTCACATATTATATTCCCTGTTGAAAACTTCAACTAGTTTGTCATCAATCACCAAAAAGGGGGAGATTGTAAGTGCATCTAGTGCCACCCCTAGTTGGTTTTGGAGTATTGACGACAAACCTAGTTGAGGGACTAATGTGTTTGTGAGAATTGCAGGATAACACAGGTAGAAGTCCCTCATTGATTTGGTTTTCCTACCAGAGATGACCCCTAAAAATGTATGAAGACATTGAACTCAAAGGTGGTATGTGAAGACATTCACATTGAAGACTATGACAAAAGAAGACATCGCATGAAGACTATGGAGCGCAAAGACTTAGATCTTTCGTAGTTCTTTTTCTTCTTTGTTGAGTCATAGGAACCACCGTACTGTTAAGTGGGGTCCAAGAAAACCAGTCAGAATGACTAAAGTGATGCTTAACCAAAATCCTATGTCTTCGAGTGAAGACTATGAGAGGGAATCTTGTTTAGAGTTGGACAAGTTAGCTTTGCTTGTAGCCCAAGTAAAGTTGCCGTGCGTGTTTGAAATCTGACCGTTGGAACACATGTCAGTTCCTTAGTGACCCAGGGTCATTTCGGACAAATCAGGTCGGGTTGCCTAGTGGCTATAAATAGCCCACCCCCTAAAACCATAAACGATTGGCTGCTCAGAGTTAAAGTACGGCTATTGTTGTTTCAGAGCAACCCACCTCGAAGCCTTTGAGAGAGAATTCCTTGCGAGGATAAAGTCCTAACCACCCAGAGCTAAAGAGTGTTAGGCATCACTTAAGTCGTCCTATCTGTGTGATATGAAGACTTATTACACTTGAGGACTGTGAATCCTCCAGCCGGTTAGGCGTCGCGTTCTGAGCATCCAAGAGTCATTGTGGATCGCCGGTGAACGAAGTCTGTGAAGGTTTGGGAGTCTACCTTGAAGACTTACCAGAGTGATTGGGTGAGGTCTGCGTGAACTTAGCTCAAGGGGAATACGGTGAGGACTAAGGGTTCTGAGCTGTGTGTTCAGGACTGGGTGTCCGGGACTGTGTGTCCTCAGGTTTAAATACCTAGCCACCCTAACCAGACGTACAGTTGTCACAGCAACTGGAACTGGTCCAACAAATCATTGTCTTCAACGAGTCACTGGTTTCATCCTTCCCTTCCATTTACTTACTGTTGGTCCTTGTGAAGTCATTGCTTGATTGCATTATCTTTTGTCTTCACTCAGTGACTGCTTGATCTGATTGGCTTCACATTATCTTCCTATCTGATCCTTACTGCCTAGCTACTATTAGTCATTGTGCTTTCACTTCTTTGGTTACTTGACTAAGGTTGCCTAGTGTAGTCTACCTTCCGCTGCGTGGTAATAGGTTTACTTCTATTGTTTGTCTTCGAAACTTCCATGTTTTGAAGACTTTCTTAAAAATCGCCTATTCACCCCCCCTCTAGTCGATCACTAGCACTTTCACCTCGCCGTGCCGCCCGTCCGCCTCGCCGTGCCGCTTCTCCACCGCCAGCCGCCGTCGTTGTCCGGCGCCTCCACCTCGCGCTGGCAGCCCGCGCCCCGTCGTCCGGCCGGCCCCGCCGCCCGTTCGTCACCACCTCCCCGTCCCTCCTCGCCGGCGACCGCGCCAGGTGCCGAGATCGCCGCCGCTCGTCCCCACCACTGCTGGCCGCCCCGGATCCGGCAAGTCCGGTGATCTCGAGCTCTCTCTCCGGCGAACCTCGTTCAGCGCGCCGCCTCAGATCCAGATCTGATCCATTAGGGTTGACTTTTGCCTCCCCGTTTCAGTATTTTATGCATTTTTCGTCATGTCATAACTCTGCATCCGTAGCATCGATTCATGCGTGTATCATATCAAAATGTTTGTCTCGACGAGTACATCATTTCATCTCATTGCATCATTTTCATTTGAGCTCATCTTGATGCCCGAAATGCTGTTGGAAGAGGGCTATGTGAGGAATTTGTCCGATCTGTTTCAGCAAATGGCATTTTGTCATTTTTGCCATGATTAATGTGTGCATGCTATGATCCTAAGCTCTACATGTGTTTTGTTAAATGATATGCCATGTTTACAGGGGTGTATGCCATGTATCTTTGTGATCTTTGTGGTGACTAGCACAAGCATGCAAAGTAACGTAATCGTTAATGCTTATTTCAGGGACTCAGAATTTCACTAAGTCCTTGTCCTAATTTGTTGTTATGCCATACATTCAAGTTGTTTCCTAGTGATCCGTGCCTCTTTTGAGGATGATCAGTAAGGATGTTTTGTTTATATTGTGGTGCTCTATCAATTCATGTCTTTGTTTGCATTTATGGAGCACCCTAACTTGAGTCAATCGAGCTCTACTTTTGCTATAAAATGTTCCTGGCAGATTGTTGACATGTTTAGCGATTTTGCCGAGGATGTTGCCATTGATCCGTGCATGCTATGATGTTGTTATTACCATGTCTAGCTTTTATGCCATGTCTTCTTGATGGGTGTATACTTAGATTGTCATTCCATGCTCTGTAGTGAGTGCATCGAGCTCGTAAACATGCCTACTTGTTAATCTGTTTTGCATGCTCCAGTTTTCACTAAGTCTGAATCTGTTTATGTTTTTGCCATGTTCACATGCTTGCAATTGTATTTTCTGATCCCTTTTGGCTCGTGGTCACTAAGGGAATTTTGTTAAGTGCTTTGAGTATCTTCATTCCATGCCTTGCTTTTCCATGATATGTTCCTGTAGCATGTAGTTTTCATGCTCTAAAGTTTGCTTCCTGATGATAAATTCCAGACTTGTGTTAATTTCACTAAGTCTGAAACCTGTTATCTTTTGCACTTTTGCCATGCTTGTTTGAGCCTGTTAATGGATGAATTAGCCGTAGCTCAGTGTTCATCTTTTGTCAAGCATCTTGAGTGGATCCCTGCCATGTATTTTGTTGCCATGTTTGAGTGTTGTAGCATATTTATCTTGATGCATTTGGATGGCTACTTGCTGTTTATCGCAGACCGGTGCCATATTTGTTTTGCTTGCCATTTCCAAACCGTGCATCTGATCCCGCTGATCTTTATATCGATTTCAACCTAAATCAACTCCTCTTTCCAGTGGCACTCTTGTATTTCCAAGTTGAGGCCAGGTCCAATCAATCCTTTCCAAATCATGCATATGCATCACATACCGCATCCCGCATATCATGCCATGTTCATGTGTTGTTTGTTTACTATGTTGTGTGCTTCTTTCCGGTGTTGCTTCTCCTGGTTGGTCCCGATAATGTCGCATTTGTGAGGATCCGTTCGACTACGTCCGTTTGTCTTCTTCATGGACTCGTTCTTCTTCCTTGCAGGATTTTAGGCAAGATGACCATACCCTCGAAATCACTTCTATCTTTGCTTGCTAGTTGCTCGCTCTTTTGCTATGCCTTTGCTGCGATACCTACCACTTGCTTATCATGCCTCCCATATTGTTGAGCCAAGTCTCTAACCCACCTTGTCCTAGCAAACCGTTGTTTGGCTATGTTACCGCTTTGCTCAGCCCCTCTTATAGCATTGTTAGTAGCAGGTGAAGATTGGAGCTTGTTCCATGTTTGGAACATGGATATTTTGTTGGGATATCATAATATCTCTTACATAATTAATGCATCTATATACTTGGTAAAGGGTGGAAGGCTCGGCCTTATGCCTGGTGTTTTGTTCCACTCTTGTCGCCCTAGTTTCTGTCATATCGGTGTTATGTTCCCGGATTTTGCGTTCCTTACACGGTTGGGTTATAATGGGAATCCCTTGACAGTTCGCCTTGAATAAAACTCCTCCAGCAAGGCCCAACATTTGTTTTACCATTTGCCACCTAGCCTTTTTTTCCCTTGGGTCGGCCGTCTCAAGGGTCATCTTTGTTAAACCCCCGGGCCAGTGCTTCTCTAAGTGTTGGTCCAACCCAGAGCACCATGCGGGGCCGTCCCTTGGCAACTTGGGTTATGTTGGCTCCCGTAGGCTTAGCTTATTCGGTGTGCCCTGAGAACGAGATATGTGCAGCTCCTGTCAGGATTTGTCGGCACAGCGGGTGGTCTTGTTGGACTTGTTTTACCATTGTCGAGGATGTCTTGTAACCGAGATGCCGAGTCTGATCGGATTGTCTTGGGAGAAGGAATATCCTTCGTTGACCGTGAGAGCTTGTGATGGGCTAAGTTGGGACACCCCTGCAGGGATTTGATCTTTCGAAAGCCGTGCCCGCGGTTATGGGCAGATGGGAATTTGTTAATGCCCGGTCGTAGAAAACCTGAAGTTGACCTTAATTAAAATGCATCAACCGTGTGGGTAACCGTGATGGTCTCTTCTCGGCGGAGTCCGCGAAGTGAACACGGTGTTGGAGTTATGTTTGGCGTAGGTTGTTCTAGGATCACTTCTTCATCATAGTTTTATCGACTGTGCCTTGCCTTCTCTTCTCGCTCTCATTTGCGTATGTTAGCCACCATATATGCTAGTTGCTTGCTGCAGCTCCACCTCATACCTTTTACCCTACCTATAAGCTTAAATAGTCTTGATCGCGAGGGTGTGAGATTACTGAGTCCCCATGACTCATAGATACTTCCAAAACCAGTTTGCAGGTGCCGATGATACCGTACAGGTGACGCAACTGAGCTCAAGGAGGAGCTCGATGAAGATCGTGTTCTTTATGTTGTTCCGTTTCCAGTTGATCAGTAGTGGAGCCCAGTTGGGACGATCGGGGATCTGTGTAGCATTTGGGGTAGTCTTCTTTTATTTTGGGTTCCGTAGTCGGACCTTGATTGTATCTGGATGATGTAATGCTTTATTCATGTATTGTGTGAAGTGGTGATTGTAAGGCAACTATCTATCTCTGTCCCTTATGTATTATATGGGTTGTGTGAAGATTACCTCACTTGCGACATTGCTTTCAATGCGGTTATGCCTCTAACTCGTGCTTCGACACATGGGAGATATAGCCACATCGAGGGCGTTACACTTGTGCCAGAATATGTAGGAAATATCGAGTGCCCCGGATTTGTGTGTTGAGTATCTTGGTAGTTGTCTTCGATTGATTTTCAATTAATGTTTTAACTATGAACATAGGAAATGTCTGACGACAAAAAGGATTTCGGTATTTGCAAATACTGTGAAGACGAGCGCGGCCTGTGCGACGGAATCTTCCTAGATGATGATAGGCGCTTCAGCATCAAGCTGGACGAGAACTTCGAAGTGGATACAGTAAGTCACAACGACAAGTCTTTTTTCGTAATTAAGCATGAAATTTGCTTCATTTGCTTCAACTTATAATTTAAGCATGACATTAAGCATGACAAGTCTTTTTTACTATTCTACTAGCGTATCCCCTGCCATGCAAGAGTTTTTGTATTGGATAAGATAGGTTTCAGTCGTACTATGGAGGAAAAGAAAGTTTACTTGAAGACCGAGCATGGTTATATTTTCCATGCAAAATTATACAATTCAGACGACTACACCTATTTTGGATGCAAAACATGGCGAGCACTATGCAAGACTTATGCATTTGAGCCTGATATGGTTATCACCTTTGATATTCGTCCGGAAGATGATATTGAAGGTAATACCGACATCTGGGTCGATGTGCAGACGCCTCCAGTTATACCATTATGTAAGTTTCTCAACCATATTTATGTCTTTGATACTGTTTATTCAAAAATAGTTGACAACTAATTTGTATTATGAGCTTATTTCGGTGCAAGCAAACATGTCCAGCGCTTGGTAGACATGACCTACTACTATCCCGGGGCTAAACTAAACTGCGAGGAGCTAAGTCATTATGTTTTATGGCTTGAGGATCTTGATACTATCAAGACAAATTTTCTTCCTGCATTTAGAAATGGTAGTGCTGAAAACGTGCGACCAATAGTGTTCGTAATGAACTACGGTCACATCTATTTAGGAAGGATGATAAGATTTTTACTATTTGTCCTCAGTGCATCTTTTCCATACATTATTTTTGAAGCTAAACCAAGCAGATTTCCTATCGTCCTTTCCGTAAGGCACATGCGGAAAAGTAGAAGTTCAAATTGTCATGTGATATCATAGAAAGTACCTCATCCTGGGAACGAGACCAATGCATAACAAGGTTTTTCCATTCAATGTCTTCTAAATTTAGCACATGAGACTTCACCGGAAATTCGTTTATAGACTTGCCATCAAAGTGTGATTTCCTCAGGTAACATCGATACTGCTGCAATACTTCCTTGAAAAGCGCAAGCAAGCTTTGCTCGTCATGACTATCCAGATTGACCCTCACCTACTTACAACAATGTAATATAAATCATTGATGTGTTCAATCAGCAGAAAACAGGAAAATAATCACCATGAATAATAGCACTTACACGTAAGTGGGTCAGGAAGATGTGAAAATGGTGTTTGTCTTCACTATAATCTTCCCATGATGGGAATATATGCACGTAGTCCCTAACAATATTGAAAGTATTGTCTTTTAAACTGGAAATAACTGAAATGGGGTTCCCAATCTGCAGGAATTGGCCGTCTTTGCAGTTGGGATAGGTCTTCGGCCGGTGGACTTGCTGTACTTTTTGCTGGAGTGGGATTTTTCTGTGGTATGGCTGGTGCTATGGCAACTGAAATCGACATACCTTTTGCTAGAGTGCAGGTCCTGTGTGGTGGGGCTAGTGGTGTGGCCAGTTAAGTATGGGTACAGTCTGCTGGAGTCGGTCCTATGTTTTGTGTCACTGGTTGTACAACCAATATAAGTGGGGTGCTGTCTAATTTCTCCGGCACCACCACGTTTTTCAAGAACTTTGCTGATGCTCCCTTAGGTTCAGAAATCACCCTATTCCTTTCTGATGTCTGATGAACAAGAACAACATTTAGTGGAAAAACATGGTATGATGACTGATGGAATATGTATTGATAATGGATGGGCATGACATCTTAACATATATGATGAGTAAACTAAGCAAATGGCGGTTCTACAAAGTAGAATAAATGGAAGATAACTTATGCAAGATAAGCGCAATCAATAAAACCTTGCCAAATTAGAACATGCACCTTGATGGGTGAATAGGACAGGCCATCTGCCTTTGATTCCTCGAGGTCAGAATAGTCATTAGGATCATATTCTCAACAAGAATCTACAGGTGGGGAGCGTTCATTGCATCTAGAATGGCACTCAATGCCTTGGTGCCAATTCTGTAAGTCGTTGCAGTGTTCCACAATATTCTTCTGATGCGCGGATTCTGATATTCACTGTGATTACGTATAATAGCTAAGAAGCATGAAAACATGAATAGTAGTGAGATTATCTTTGTAATGCAGAGGATATTCTAATATAGGAGCGCCCCTGTAAACCCTTGTGTGCTATCTCTGGATTCTGATAAGAGAGCCCATGTGTGTTGTAATATGGTGCGTGCATTAATATAATCTAGCACGAGTACACAAAAAAATAGGCTCCAAAAGTAAGGATGGTTGGCAGATAATAGGTTCATAATATACTATATAGAGAGTTTATTGCCAAACCATGATAACAAGAGCACACAACAACTAGGCAGATCGTAGTTTAAACAAAAGGGGTACATCATAACCAGGATATATAAATCGGGAAAGTGGAACTGGCTGGAAATTATGGTGTAGTATTGCTGCTACTAATTGAAAGCCTATCGATCACGTACAGGCCAGCTCTATCAACTGTTGACTGTAGATGTCCCTACTCCCCTTCCTGACAAGGAACATATTGTATGTACTAAATACAGAATAACAAAAGAGTAACATGTTAAAGAACAGAAGAGGAAGCATATTCTTGAGGTTCCGCTTCATTGCATATAGTGTTCGTTTCCCACTCATGATGAATCACAGCGCCCAAAGAAATGCAATTCCATGTTGTCTCTCTATATGTGGCATCATGAATTTGGAAAATCAGGTGGGAGCATTACCTGACCAATTAAATGTGTGTCTGTTAACTAATATCAGTATCATATCACAATTCGTATTCGAAGAAGTAAGCTTTGGACTTATGATTGGTGTGTTGTTTAGCTTCAAGAGTGGACTGCTGCTAGTGCGACATAAAGCAGCTACACAGATCATAGTGTAGATATAACGGGAAAATCTTAAGCATCACAAGTAAAATCAACAAAGTGGAACTTGTTGGGATATATGTGCTAGTATTGTCGGTACGGCTAGAAAGGCTTCGGATACCAGCTCTCTTCAACTGAAGGTGTGGTACTGTTAATATTCGTGTAACTCTCAAAGGCGACACACCTCCCCGCATTTCCTTGCTAATCTTATAGGATTCAAGTGGGCAGGCCACTACAATTCCTATTCCTATGTTTACAAAATCCTACGAATCAAAGAGGCCCGAAGAGTTCAAAGTGTCCATCACAACAGTTCGTATAGACATCTACACTGCCAATGTCCCTGCTCATCTTTACTACAAGGAACATACTGTACTACTATCATACTCCCTCCGTTCCAAAATATAAGTCTTTGTAGAGATTTCCACTATGGATCACATACAGATGTATACAGATACATTTTAGAGTGTAGATTCACTCATTTTGCTCCATATGTAGTCCATGGTGGAATCTATACAAAGGCTTGTATTTAGGAATGGAGAGAGTACTTATTAAAGAAGAAAGGAAGAGGAACATGCTAAAGAAGAGCAAGCAGATTTTGGATAATAAAATGTTCGTTGCGCAATGCCCATGCATGATGAACCATAGCACATTAAGAATGCAAATCCCTGTTGTCTCTCTATATGTGGTGCACGTGCTTTTCGAAAGTAAAGTAGGAACATTAGCTGACCAATTAAACATTATCCGTTTTAGTAATATCATCATCATATCATATTCGTATTTGAGCAACAAGTTTGGAATTATGAGTGGCACGTTGTTTAGCTTGATGGATTCAGGAGCAGTGCTAAGCAGATACGATGATGGTACTGAATATAAAGGCATGTCTGCATGCAAGTCGCGTGACTTTTGTCATTTGGGTCAGTCGACCATTTCAGGCTGTTGGATGAAGATCCTACGTCTCCAAACCCTTCTTCTTCCTCGTCTATGATTCTTCCCATATGGAACACCGCACGGGCCGCCGGCCGAACCACCGGCTCCCACCGCCTGTGTTCCTCTGCCGCCGCCACCCCCACCCCCACCCCCGCCCCCACCCGCGTCGAGTTTTCTTGGTTCAGTGAGGCCCCACCACCGCCCCCCACAACCACCATCCCCACCGAGCCCCTTCCTTCGCACCGGCGAGCTCTCAAAAATTGACTGACCCAACTTTGAAATCTAGTCTACTGCTATTTAACTAGTGTGGAATATAAAAGGGGAAAACCATAAGCATTGCGAGTATAGTGTTGAGCATGCCATGGCGGATCTGAAGGTGCAAACCAGACAAAGGCAACTTCGCAACCAATGTTTGCTTTCAACTAACAAGTGATGGACAAGAAATCAGAGTAAAGCAGCGGCGATCTATTTTCTTGCTGTGATAAATAAGTTCAGCAGATACGAAAGAGTACCGCCTCTGGTGCGGTGCCGTGTATGCATCTGTTGAGAATTTGATGGTGCTGCGGTAGTGATGGCTGTCGGCAGCGTGGAAGCAGATCTAGGAGGGTAGACGGTGGCGGCGGGGCGCGGTGGACGAGACGGTCATGGGAGCGGCGCCGGCAAGGTGGACGACGGCGGGGATGAAGCGAGAGGACGGGATGCAAGGATCCCGGTCCGAAGCCATGGATGAGAGAGGTCGATTCTTGTAATGGCTGACGGCGTCGGGGTATCAGCTCCGGCATGGTGGAGGAGGATGGCGGTGGATGTGGTGGCGGACGGAGGAGGCTGGGTGGAGAGGGCGTTTTGACGCCCACGGAGTACGAACGGGGAAATGGAGGGAGAGAGGAAGCGGGGAACCATGTCTTCAGGGCGCGCTTGTCTCAAATGCAAAGAAATTTACAAACTTAGCCCCCGTTTAAAATTTCCTATATCACAACAATATTAGTTGGTTGGGGATATGACGGTAATCTCGCATACACAGAATATTTGCCGATGAGAGTTTGTTTTTGGCGCCCACCGTGTATGAATCAGGGAGGGAGTCGATTTCGGTCGAGGAGACACTGTGTTTTGGCACCCACCGTGTACGAATCCGAGTGAGAGGCGGTTATGTCATGTTTGAGTGAAATTACAAACCTACCCCTATCAAAACCTATAGAAATCGAGCTGATAGGCTTTGCGTGGCAGGGATAGGCAGTAATTTCCATGTCATAGATTTTGGTTTCGAACGGTTACTGCGACTTTCCCTGCTTCGTTCAAATTTTTGCAAAGCAAGAGTGCACGGTTACCGTGCCAACTCAATTCGAATCCAGTTTGTATTCTATTTTTGTTCGGGCAGGATCCATTTACGATTGGAATAAATTCTATATACATCATTTATATATATATATATATATATATATACTTTCAAAAGCACAACAAAGAATTTTGCTTCTTTATATGTATAATATGATTTACAAATACAATGATCTCAAAATCATAAGGTTGAATTCAAAAAAATTAAACCAAATAATGCTCTACTAAAATGTATGGATCAGTAATATCTACATATTAAATAACATAGATGTGCGTGAATTCATATGAGTATGCATGTTTGATAGATGGATTTTGGTTCGAGTATGAATTACATGTATCATCATCTCGAATTGAAATATTTGAATCCCTTTTATGTTGACTCCTTTCACGCCCATCTCTCTTGCATGCATGCTCCTTCATGTAGCTATCACTCTCTTTTCTCCGGCTCACCCGCACGCTCACTTCATGTTTTTCCTATCTTCGCAAACATGGTCTCTCGACGTCTCCCTTGAGAAGTGTCACACTCTCCCTATCGTTATACATTACACGGTTTTCATTATCTCTCACATCTCTGCCGTTCTCTAGTATTACTAGGTACCTAAGCTTTCTTTTTCACCGCCACACACACAGTCTCACCCGTCTTTCACTTTGTCTTTCTCTCTATGGGGTTCTCTCACACACCCTATATGTCTCTAGATATGACTCATACCACTAAAATTACTCTCTCCTGCAGACACAACATTTGTTGCGGTTTCCTTTCCGTCTTCATCCCAGTTATAAAACTGACATTATTCATTTGTTTACCGGTCAGACAAACCTCCCCCTTCTCTCTCCCCCCACACACAACTCCTGCTTCCACTCCCCTTCTCTCTCACACACACACAAAATTCTCTCTTTTGCACCCCCGACTCATATTTCTCTCACAAACATTTATCGACTAGCCTCTAGATAGGTTTATACACCCGCACACTTGTGCTTCCACTATCGCATACATGTCTCTCTCGCGCTCCTTGTATCTATGTAGATTTTTCTTCCCTTCTTGAGACACGCCCTCTCGATCGTGCACACACACACACACACTATCGCCTCATTTTAAGCTAATACCTCTCGCACACACACTCTTTGTGTCTTTGTCACACATGCACTCCGTCCTCCTCCTCTCTCTCACACATACATGGGCTTTTTGCAACAACTAGCGAGATGCTCATGCGTTGCACGGAACATCAAGATGCATTTGTATGAGTAGTTTATCTTGTGGGAGAAAAGGATGAACGAGGGAAGGCCTTATTTGCAAATGTGGAGAGGGGTGTGGGTATCTTTTTGCAAAATTGCCATAGTTTCCTTCCTATCCGCCAGATATAAATCGGACGGCCTATATTGCAGGATGGCAGGCACACCATCATCACCGACTATGCTTTTTTATAAGAGTAGAGATAAAAAATAGAGTTGGTGATTTATCTCTACTCTTATAAAAAAGCATAGTCGGTGATGATGGTGTGCCTGCCATCCTGCAATATAGGCCGTCCGATCTATATCTAACGAATAGGAAGGAAACTATGGCAATTTACCCGCACTCCTCTCCACATTTACAGATAAGACCTTCCCTCGTTCATCCTTTTCTTCCACAAGATCTTGATGTTCTGTGCAACGCACGGGCATCTTGCTAGTAAGAGTAGAAATTAGACATATACCACTTCTCGAATCTTGAAACCAACAACATTCCTCCCTTATCTCATCAAAACCACCAAAGAAATATATTTTGAGTGAAACATAACATATTTTTAGTGATATACGTATTTCAAAACTAGACTCTTTTTTCTATCAAATCAATGAAAAATAGTTTTCTCCACAAAGTTGGTCAAAGTTTGTGAGGTTTGACTTTTCAAAAAATCTATAGGCAATACATTATGGAATGGAGGGAGTAGTTATTACCACTGTATAATTTTTTGGACACCAGACAAACGGTGGAGTACATATACGAAGAGAAGAGGCGCACGCACGCAGTCGGTCTCTCACTGTCTCGCACACATGAGAGTTACGTAAAGGCGCCATTAACAAATAAACCCTAAAACCCTAGGTGCACGATTGCTGCATGCGCGTGTACCGACTACGTGGTGGAGCGCACCTTTGTAGGAATAGTTAGCTCGCGTGATAATTTGATCCGTAGGAGTTGATGCTCGGGGCCACAGGTGAATGACCTGGAGGCGGTGGCTCGCCAGTTGCCACAGATCGAGTAGCCACGTTTAAAATATCATTTTTTTGCAGGGTAAGAGTTCCGATATTCAATGGCGCGTTATAAGTACTAAGTAGTTTTTAGAACGACTGGTATGGAGCGAAAATGGAATTCATAACTACTACCTCCTTGGCGTATGGTTGTATGGGTTTATGTTGCGAGATGTTAAACCTGGTAGTTCTAGAGCAAATACTATGGTTTAGATGTTGGTTTTCAATAATGAAAATCAGAAGGGGGAAACACTTCTTTGATAAAAAAACTACTACCTTCATTCCAGTTTACTAGTCCCCATCGTAGTTTGGGTCAAAGTTTGTCCACGAATTTTACTTGTAAAATGTGAATGGAAAACAAAATTGCGTTATACCCAAACAAAAAAGGACTGGAAGGAGTGATTGCTCTGACACGGACGTGACCTCTCATAGCGCAGGCATTGAATCGGCGCACCGGCCAAGAGGGCCCCACTCGCTACAGGCTCGGCTGAACATGCCTCCTCGCCGCATGCAACCGGCTTCAGACTGCCCGCCTGCCTCCATTGAATCCGCGCGTGTGCCGGCAACACGTCCTTCCTTGAGCCAGCCGGCATTTTTGAACACAAAAAATGACCAAAATATAATTAATTACGCATGGTCTTGACTTGTTGTGCTAGCAGTGGTAGCAGGAACTAGAGGTTTTTCTTTAATTATAACTCTCACATTTTTTTGGCTTTGAAGTGAATCATGGTTGTGGACAATATCTATGAATGTGCCGATATCTGTGAACATGAGTTTGATGTGGAAGTTGAACTTGGAATGTCGGGCTTGCGCGTGAACTATACCATGCCCAATCCTTCGTCTGTTATTGTTTGGAAAGTAATTGCTATTATTACATGACCCGAAAAAAATATTTTGTGCCACATTAGTAGATGCACGGACATCACAACAGGCATGCTGACTGGATAAACATTTGAACCTATCTATTTTGAAGGAAATTTTGTATTGACAACAATTTTAGATAGCAGGACGCCTAGCCTGCTCTGCTAGCTTATTTCTGGCTTCTTCCATCTCTTCTTTGGCTTGGGTGAAGAGAGTATCTGATTGCTTTTTTCGCTTCTTCAGGAACTCATCTACATTCTCAAGGGCTGTTGCACGCTTTCTTTCAGCCTTTACTAGAGCCACGAGGACACGAACAGCTGACGACTCCACCTGGCTTGTGTGTAATCTAGCATCATCTGGAAATTTGCACATTGTGTCTAATCCAGCATCATTAGGGAACTGGCACCTTGTGTGTAATCCAGCCTCATTTTGGAAATATGATCTCGAGGTTGACCATACTTCCCTCCTCGCAGGAACTGCATTCTGACATGAAGTTACTTCTTTTTTAGATCAATACTCAGAGCAACCCAGATCTATTTAGTAGAAGCCAGATAAACATGACTCGCAGAAATGAATTCAAAAGGAAAAAAATTATAAAAACAGACTACAAGGTGAGAACACCCACTTCCTACATCAAGCTAAAAACGAAAGCATTAGGACAATTAAGACTCTTCTTATTACACATCGAAGAACATGAGGCTAAGAGAAACAGAAACTACAACATATACACATCGAGGAACACGAGGCTAAACGAAAGTAATTGAAAGGGTGTTACTTACCAAGGCTCGTTTTAGAGGTTCGGTGCAGCTCCTCTTTAACTTGCCACGCTCCTTGAAGATGTCCCCAATATCCCGTGTTTGGTCTTCATTGCTCCTCTGCATGCTCGCACTCATGGTTTTAAAATCTCAACATGGCCAGAAAAAATATACTACTAGTAATACTCACGCATCTTGTGGGCAACATTAAAGCACTCGTTTGCCATGTTAGAGCATCTCCAACAGAAGCGCAATGCGCGGCGCTTTAAAAAAGCATTTACAGTGCTGAGATCGAGAAGTAGAGATAGAGAGTGGAGACTAGAGAGTAGAGGATAGTTCTCAGCATAGATATAACATAGATAGATAAAAAATAGATAGTTCAACTACTCCTCGTCGTCCGACTCCTCCTCGGTGATGTCCTCCTCCGACGTCTCAATGTAGGTGTGAAGATACCGATCTTTGTCGGATTCCCAGGGCGACGCTGCTCCTATCCTCATGTTGAATTGAGCGGTCGCTTTTTGCGTACGCTTGTCCTCGCGATAGGCGGCTCGCTCCGCCCTCATCTTCTCCCTCTCCGCCCTACTTTGCTCGTAGAACTCGTGCTCGTTGATGATGTCCCGCGAGAAGCATTGGCGCCACAGAGCTATGGCTTCCTCGTCAATCTCGGCGATGCCGAGACAGTGCTCCCGCCTCTGGTTGTCGCGACGATCCTCATCGGTGATAAGCCACGGCAGAGGCGCGAGCTCCTGCGCCCGCTCCCGCGTCGGCACATTTTGGAAGTTCAATGTTCTATGAGGCCACCTGATGCGCCATGCCGCCACGTCGTGTGCACGGGCGGCCTCATTGGCGGTGTCAAAATTTCCAAGGCCGAGGCGCATCCCGCGGAACCGGATCTCGGCGGAGAAGCCACCGGAGGGGCGCGCGCGGACGCCGCGGTATCCCCAAGTTTCCCGGCAATGCAGCGGCATGGTGGCGAGGCGAGAAAGATCGGGGAGAGAGCGGTGGCAAGGCACAGAGCGGTGGGAGGGCGTTGGATTTTATAAAGCGCCGGACGCCGCATGCCAAAACGAGCACACGCCCGATCGATTTTTCCCACGCGCGCGATCCCTTCCCGACGTCCCTGCTATCTCTACTCTCTTCTCTACTGTTATATTTATTTTGTATTTAATATTTATCTCTACTTCTCTACTCTTTTTTTCTTTTAAAAAACAGAGTTGGTGATGATGGTGTGCCTGCCATCCTGCAATATAGGCCGTCCAATTTATATCCGACGGATAGGAAGGAAACTATGGCAATTTTGCAGAAAGATACCCACACCCCTCTCCAGATTTGCAAATAAGGCCTTCCCTCATCCATCCATTTCTCCCACAAGATAAACAACTCATACAAATGCATATTGATGCGTGCAACGCATGGGCATCTTGCTAGTTCTAAAAAACTTTTCATCATTTGCCACACTACTGGTTGCAGATGAAGAACCTACCCAAGCACAGCGCGATACAGGAGCGATGCACAATTACAAGCTGATATTCTGTTGGACAATGGAGGCTATAACCAATTACTTTTACGGGAACAATAGCAACCAGGAAATTTGAAGGGTAGGTATGAACAAAATTGGAATTGCACATGTACTGCTAAGTGATTCAATACACACATTACCAATCGAGGAGGAGAACGATGGTCGGGGCGGCCTCTGTGCATCATGGTCGGCAACGGGAGTCGGTTCATTTTCCACGACGGTGGTGCTTCTGCGCTTGGCGTCGGCTTCCGGGAAGCAGATCCGATATCGTGGAAGACGGTGCCGGGGAAGAGGCTCCGTGTACGATGACGATGGTGGACCAGCTCCAGTGCGGCGTACGAGGTCGTCGATGAGGCAGATGTGCTGCGGTGGACGAGTGCGCCGATGTAGAAGGGGAGGAGCACGAAGGCTGACGTGCCATGGAGAAGTCTATTTTGCGGTGGGTATAGGAAATGGGGAGTATTCAGGTGTACTACTCTGGGTGCCGGGGTGGGGTTGGCTGGGTAGGGTGAACCTGAAGTTATGAAAACAGCCCCCTACCAAGTGTCATCCGTAGGCCTATTCCGAAGGCTATGATGGTAACTTCGCACTGCTCGAATCAGGGTCGCGGGAGATTTTCCCGCCGACCTCAAAATTTTGTGACACTGAACTCCCCGTTTGGTGTGCTGGGTGATTGGGCTAAGCAACTAGCGAGTAGTACTAGTAACTACTAGTACTCCCTACGTTTTTATTAACTTTGCATATTAGGTTTGACTGAAGTCAAACTTTCTAAAGTTTGACTAAGTTTATAGAAAAATATAAACATTTACCATAACAAATACATATGATGTGAAAGTACATTCAATAATGAATCTAATGGCATTTATTTGTTACTGTATTGTATATGCTAATATTTTTGGTTATAAACTTTCTGAGAGTTTACAAAACTTGACTTTGACCAATGCTAATACGCGGACTTAAATAAAAACGGAGGGAGTACACATTTGTTTTCTTAGTTTGTATTGAATTAATCATTTGTTGTAATTGTGAAATAAATATATTAGGCTACTGACTTCGAATGTAATGGTCTATAAAATTCAATAGTTGCAATCATTGTTGAATTCCAAGATGTATACGGGGTCTATAGTACTTCACAATATGCTCAAACTCACATAATCCTGGTCAAATGAGAATCTAAATGCATTTCATAGTTATTACTCCTTTTGTTCCAAAATAGATGACTCAACTTTATACTAAGTCAGTATGAAGTTGATTCATCTATTTTGGAAAAGAGGGAGTACTTTGTAGGATCCAACAAAACCAACCATAACTCTACATCATCCATTATAAAAGCAACATTTTGAACACATCCCAATGTGGAAATGAAACATGTAGAGGCACCTTGCGAAGATGGAGCAGATAGGACGGGAAAGATTGTATGTATGTTGATGAGAGAGTAGGAGACAAACCTAACGAGACAGAGAGAGAGATAGAGAGAGAAAGAGAGAGGAACAAGTTAGGTCTGTGAGAAAGATGGAGACATGTGATACGTCTCCGTCGTATCTATACTTTTTCATTGTTCCATGCCAATATTCTACAACTTTTATATACTTTGGGCAACTTTTTATACTTTTTTTGGGACTAACATATTGATCCAGTGCCCAGTGCCAGTTCCTATTTGTTGCATGTTTTTTGTTTCACAGAAAATCCATATCAAACGGAGTCCAAACGGGATAAAAATTGACGGATATGTTTTTGGAATATATGTGATTTTTGGGAAGAAGAATCAACGTGAGACGATGCCCGAGGGGGCCACGAGGCATGGGGCGCGCCCCAGGGGGTCAGGCGCGCGCTGGGCCCTCGTGGCCACCCTGTAAGGTGGTTGGTGCCCTTCTTTCGCCGCCAGAAAGCTAATATTCGGATAAAAATCGTGTTCAAATTTCAATCCAATCGGAGTTACAGATCTCCGGGGATATAAGAAACGGTGAAAGGCCAGATCTGAGAACGCAGAAACAGAGAGAGACAAAGAGACAGATCCAATCTCGGAGGGGCTCTCGCCCCTCCACCGCCATGGAGGCCCTGGACCAGAGGGGAAACCATTTTCCCATATAGGGAGAAGGTCAAGGAAGAAGAAGAAGGGGGGCTCTCTCCCCCTCTCTCTCGGTGGCGCCGGAACGCCGCCGGGGCCATCATCGTCACCGCAATATACACCAACACCTATGTCATCTTCACCAACATCTTCATCACCTTCCCCCATCTATCTACAGCGGTCCACTCTCCCGCAACCCTCTATACCCTCTACTTGAAAATGGTGCTTTATGCTTCATATTATTATCAAATGATGTGTTGCCATCCTATGATGTCTGAGTAGATTTTCGTTGTCCTGTCGGTAATTGGTGACTTGCTATGATTGGTTTAATTTGCTTGTGGTTATGTTGCTGTCCTTTGGTTCCCATCATATGAGCGCGCGCGTGGATCACACCGTAGGGTTAGTTGTATGTTGATAGGACTATGTATTGGAGGGCAAGAGTGACAGAAGCTTCAACCTAGCATAGAAATTGATGCATACGGGATTGAAGGGGGACCAATATATCTTAATGCTATGGTTGAGTTTTACCTTAATGAACATTAGTAGTTGCGGATGCTTGCTAATAGTTCCAATCATAAGTGCATAGAATTGCAAGTCAGGGGTGACATGGTAGCAGTGGCCTCTCCCACATAAAACTTGCTATCGGTCTAGTAAAGTAGTTAATTGCTTAGGGAAAATTTCGCAACTCCTACCACCACTTTTCCACACTCGCTATACTAACTTTATTGCTTCTTTACCTAAAACAGCCCCTAGATTTTATTTACGCGCTCTTTATTATCTTGCAAACCTATCCAAAAACACCTATAAAGTACTTCTAGTTTTATACTTGTTCTAGGTAAAGCGAACGTTAATCGTGCGTAGAGTTGTATTGGTGGTCGATAAAACTTGAGGGAATATTTGTTCTACCTTCAGCTCCTCGTTGGGTTCGACACTCTTACTTATCAAAAGAGGCTACAATTGATCCCCTATACTTGTGGGCTATCAAGACATTTTTCTAGCGCCGTTGCCGGGGAGTTATAGCGTGGAGTGAATATTCTCGTGTGTGCTTGTTTGCTTTATCACCAAGTAGTTTTTGTTTTGTGCTATTGTTTTCTATCTTTATTTATGGGTAGGAAACGCAAAATACCGAAAAAAATTAGTGGTACCTACTGAACCAATGGTTGAAGAACCACTCAAAACCTATCACACTCCAGGAGCTTTTTACTTGGATCATCTTCGATCCCTATGTGCTCGTGCTGAAACCCCAACTAGCTTAGTTGAGGGCAAATCTTTAGATGAGCATGCTTGTTATGTGCGACACCGCTTATCTTAAAAAGGGGAACTTTTACTGGATCAAATTCATCGTTTGCAATGCTATGCTTGGAATTTATGTGAAATATATGATTTTACTTGTTGTTCTGGAGACCCTAAGAAACACCTTCCCTACCAATGTGAGTTTAGTGATAATGGAATCGTATCTTCGTATACTAAGGGTGTTTATACTTACTATGTTGTTCAACAAATTGAAGAATTTGTTGCTTTTAAGGGTGCTTATGAAATTGCTTCTTTGATTGGAAAGTATGTTGCTACTCTTTACAAATCTAAATTTTTTGCCATACTTAAATATTGATATGATAATTATGCTTCTAATGCCTATGTTAAACCATATATTGATGGCTCCTCTTCTGTCCAAGAAGAGACTAATATTTTGCAGGAGTCTATGGAACAAGGAATTGATGAAACTGTGGGCTCATTGGAAGAAAAAGATGACGAGGGGAGCGAATAACAAAAGGAGGAAGAGCGGATTAGCTACCCGTTCACACCTTCTAATGAGAGTAACTCTTCAGCTCATACATTGTTTAATTTCCCTTCGTGCTTACCGAAGGTTGATTGCTATGATCCCGTTGATTCGTTTGAAATATTCCTTTTTTGATGAACTTGATGCTTGCTATTCTTGTGGCTAGGATGCCAATATGAATTATGCTTATGGAGATGAACTTGCTATTGTTCCTTATGTTAAACATGAAATTGTTTCTATTGGACCCACGCATGATAGTCCTATTATCTTTTTGAATTCTCCCGACTACACTATATCAGAGAAGTTTGCCCTTATTAAGGATTATATTGATGGGTTGCTTTTACCACTACACATGATGATTTTCATGAATATAATATGCATGTGCTTGCTGCTCCTAGTTGCAATTATTATGAGAGAGGAACTACATCTCCGCCTCTCTATGTTTCCAACACGATAAAATTGCAAGAAACTTCTTATGCTATGCATTGGCCCTTACTTGATGTTCATGAATTGTTCTTGTATGACATGCCGATGCATAGGAAGAGAGTTATAGTTAGTCATTGCTTGACATATGTTGCTTTGTGCTTACTACTAAATTCTAAATCATTATTGATTCGAATTGGCTTTGATATACCTTGGGATCCGGGTGGATTCATTACTTGAGCACTATATGCCTAGCTTAATGGCTTTAAAGAAAGCGCTGCCAGGGAGACAACCCGGAATTTTTAGAGAGTAATTTATTTCTGTTGTGTGCTTTTGTAAAGTTTAAAAATAAAAATAATGTGCCAAGATTTTCCTTTAGGATGTTTACATTGCTTGTTGGTTTGTGTGGTGCAAGACAGAAACTTTGGCTGTAGTGCGTGATTTTACATTTTTTACTGGAATGTCAAACGGTTCCAAATTTTTTTGTACTGTCTTTCTATACATTTTTTTTATTTTTCCTAATTTTTTCAGAAATTTTTGGAGTAACAGAGGTATTGTGAATGTTCAGATTACTACATGCTGTCCTGTTTAAGACAGATTCTGTTTTTGATGCATAGTTTGCTTGTTTTGATGAAACTATCGATTTCTATCAGTGGATTAAGCCATGGAAAATTTATATTAAAGTAGCTACAATGCAAAAACAAAATATGAATTGGTTTGAAACACTACTTATAGTAGTGATTTGCTTTATTATACTAACGGATCTTACCGAGCTTTCTGTTGAGTTTTGTGTGGATGAAGTGTTCGAAGATCGAGGATGTCTCGATGTGAGGAGAAGGAGGAGAGGAAAGAGCTCAAGATTGGGGATGACCAAGGCACCCCAAGTAAATATGTAAGGAGATTCAAGCGTCTAAGCTTGGGGATGCCCCGGAAGGCATCCCATCGTTCTTCAACAAGTATCGGTATATTTTCGGATTCGTTTTGTTCATGTGATATGTGCAAATCTTGGAGCGTCTTTTGCATTTAGTTTTCAATTTTCTTTGATGCACCACGCTGGTATGATATAGTCCATGGTTAATTTATAGAATGCTCTTTGCACTACACTTATATCTTTGGAGTATGGCTTTATAAAATGCTTCATGTGCTTCGCTTATATCATTTGAAGTTTGGATTGCATGTTTCCCTACACATAGAAAACCACCATTTGTATAATGATCTTTTGCTTCACTTATATTTGTTAGAGCATGGACATATCTTGTGTAGAAAGAATTAAACTCTCTTGCTTCACTTATATCTATTTAGAGAGATGACAGGAATTGGTCATTCACATGGTTAGTCATTAAATCCTACATAAAACTTGTAGATCACTGAATATGATATGTTTGATTCCTTGCAATAGTTTTGCGATATAAAGATGGTGATATTAGAGTCATGCTAGTGGGTAGTTGTGGATTGTAGAAATACTTGTGTTGAAGTTTGTGATTCCCGTAGCATGCATGTACGGTGAACCGTTATGTAATGAAGTTGGAGCATGAGGTACTTATTGATTGTCTTCCTTATGAGTGGCGGTCGGGGATGAGCGATGGTCTTTTCCTACTAATCTATCCCCCTAGGAGCATGCGTGTAGTACTTTGTTTTGATGACTAATAGATTTTTGCAATAAGTATGTGAGTTCTTTATGACTAATGTTGAGTCCATAGATTATACGCACTCTCAGCCTTCCATCATTGCTAGCCTCTTCGGTACCGTGCATTGCCCTTTCTCACCTTGAGAGTTGGTGCAAACTTCGCCGGTGCATCCAAACCCCCTGATATGATACGCTCTATCACACATAAGCCTCCTTATATCTTCCTCAAAACAGCCACCACACCTACCTATCATGGCATTTCCATAGCCATTCCGAGATATATTGCCATGCAACTTCCATCACCTTCATATACATGACTTGAGCATCATTGTCATATTGCTTTGCATGATCGTAAGATAGCTAGCATGATTTTTTCATGGCTTGTCCGTTTTTTATGTCATTGCTACGCTAGATCATTGCACATCCTGGTACACTACCGGAGGCATTCATATAGAGTCATATCTTTGTTCTAGTATCGAGTTGTAAGTAAATAAAAGTGTGATGATCATAATTATTAGAACATTGTCCCATGTGAGGTTATCAAAATAAAAGTGGCCAGAGAAGCCCCCCCCCCCCCCCAAAAGAGAGAGAGAGGCCAAAGAAGCCTACAAAAAAAGAAAAAAGAAAAAATAAAGAAAAAAATAAAAAATGAGAGAAGGGACAATGTTACTATCCTTTTCCACACTTGTGCTTCAGAGTAGCACCATGTTCTTCATATAGAGAGTCTCTTGAGTTATCACTTTCATATACTAGTGGGAATTTTCATTATATAACTTGGCTTGTATATTCCAACGGTGGGCTTCTTCAAATGCCCTAGGTCTTCATGAGCAAGCAAGTTGGATGCACACCCACTTAGTTTCAGTTTGAGATTTCATACACTTATAGCTCTAGTGTATCTGTTGCATGGCAATCCCTACTCCTTGCATTGACATCAATTGATGGGCATCTCCATAGCCCGTTGATTAGCCGTGTCGATGTGAGACTCTCTCCCTTTTTGTCTTCTCCAGACAACCTCCACCATCATATTCTGTTCCACCTATAGTGCTATGTCCATGGCTCACGCTCATGTATTGCGTGAAAGTTGAAAAGGTTTGAGAACATCAAAAGTATGAAACAATTGCATGGCTTGTCATCGGGGTTGTGCATGATTTGAATATTTTGTGTGGTGCAGATGGGGCATAGCCAGACCATATGATCTTGTTGGGATAACTTTCTTTGGCCATGTTATTTTGAAAAGACATGATTGCTTTATTAGTATGCTTGAAGTATTATTGTCTTAATGTAAAATGATATACTATTGCTTTGAATCACTCGTGTCTTAATATTCATGCCATGATTAGATTACATGATCAAGATTATGCTAGGTAGCATTCCACATCAAAAAATATCTTTTGTATCATTTACCTACTCGAGGATGGGCATGAATTAAGCTTGGGGATGCTGATACGTCTCCGTCGTATCTATAATTTTTGATTGTTCCATGCCAATATTCTACAACTTTTATATACTTTTGGCAACTTTTTATACTATTTTTGGGACTAACATATTGATCCAGTGCCCAGTGCCAGTTCCTGTTTGTTGCATGTTTTTTGTTCCGCAGAAAATCCATATCAAACAGAGTCCAAACGGGATAAAAACCAACGGGGATTTTTTTGGAATATATGTGATTTTTGGGGAGAAGAATCAACGAGAGACGATGCCTGAGGGGGCCATGAGGCAGGGGGGCGCGCCCCAGGGGGTCAGGCGCGCGTTAGGCCCTCGTGGCCACCCCGTAAGGTGGTTGGTTCCCATCTTTCACAGCAAGAAAGCTAATATCCGGATAAAAATCGTGTTCAAATTTCAATCCAATCGGAGTTACGAATCTCCAGGAATATAAGAAACGGTGAAAGGCCAGATCTAAGAACGCAGAAACAGAGAGAGACAGAGAGACAGATCCAAGCTCGGAGGGGCTCTCGCCCCTCCACCATCATGGAGGCCATGGACCAGAGGGGAAACCTTTTCCCCATCTAGGGAGAAGGTCAAGGAAGAAGAAGAATAAGGGGGGCTCTCCCCGCATCTCCCCCCGGTGGCGTCGGAACGCCGCCGGGGCCATCATCGTCACCGCAATCTACACCAACACCTCCGTCATCTTCACCAACATCTTCATCACCTTCCCCCATCTATCTACAGTGGTCCACTCTCCCGCAACCCGCTATACCCTCTACTTGAAATGGTGCTTTATGCTTCATATTATTATCCAATGATGTGTTGCCATCCTATGATGTCTGAGTAGATTTTCGTTGTCCTGTCGGTAATTGGTGACTTGCTATGATTGGTTTAATTTGCTTGTGGTTATGTTGTTGTCTTTTGGTTCCCATCATATGAGCGCGCGCGTGGATCACACCATAGGGTTAGTTGTATGTTGATAGGACTATTTATTGGAGGGCAAGAATGACAGAAGCTTCAACATAGCATAGAAATTGATGCATACGAGATTGAAGGGGGACCAATATATCTTAATGCCATGGTTTGGTTTTACCTTAATGAACGTTAGTAGTTGCGGATGCTTGCTAATAGTTCCAATCATAAGTGCATAGAATTCCAAGTCAGGGATGACATGCTAGCAGTGGCCTCTCCCACATAAAACTTGCTATCGGTCTAGTAAAGTAGTCAATTGGTTAGGGACAATTTCGCAACTCCTACCACCACTTTTCCACACTCGCTATACTAACTTTATTGCTTCTTTACCTAAAACAGCCCCTAGATTTTATTTACGTGCTCTTTATTATCTTACAAACCTATCCAAAAACACCTACAAAGTACTTCTAGTTTTATACTTGTTCTAGGTAAAGTGAACGTTAAGCGTGCGTAGAGTTGTATCGGTGGTCGATAGAACTTGAGGGAATATTTGTTCTACCTTTAGCTCCTCGTTGGGTTCGACACTCTTACTTATCAAAAGAGGCTACAATTGATCCCCCATACTTGTGGGTTATCAACATGTAATATAAATGAGATGCATGTGCATCGGGATTCTGTACACATGGAAGGAGAAGAGACAACATGTTTGATGAGAGAGCTAGAAAAACATGGAAGAGAGGGGAAAGGATCTCGTGGGTTGAGGGATTGATTATTTTGTGCGGGGGAGAGAGGGATTGGTAATTTTGTGCGGGAGAGAGGGGGGAGGAGTCAGTCAGCCGTCGTCACATCATCCTGCTTCCAAATGGCCCTGCATTCTCTAGTGCAGTGTGGTCGCCGTATTCGATCTCCTCGATGCCCTCTTTGAAGATTGAGGTGTTGTGCATGCTAGGGTGCAAAGAAGCACAAGTGAGAGTGGTCGCCATATAACCTTGGATGGGGATGAATTGTGTGCTTGGGGGAGGGGGTGTGTGCGGTGTCTGTGTGTGTTTGTGTGTGTGTGTGTGTGTTTGTGTGTGTGCGTGTGTCAGATATTGAGAGAAATCAAACATATGGAGAGAAATGTGTGTGTATGTGACGGAAAGCTACATGCTAAATAGGGTTTTCACGAAGAGATTGTGCGTGCGAGATAGAGAGCGATGTGCGGGCCTTGAGGTGGGGAGGGGCCAGGTGAGGGTGTCAAAATGTGTGCGTTGATCATGTGTTACATGCGATCATGCAAGGGACGGACAAATCGAGAGAGATGGTTGCTGTGTTACAGATGCTCCCCCCTCTATCTTTCTCTCTCTCTCTCACACACACACAAGTAAAATAGAAGACGGTTCTCTCATGTATACACAACGTATCGGCATCTGTCTATGTCTCACTCATGCACGATCATTTGCACATTCACACCTCTCTTTGTCTCTGTCACACGCACACCGTCTCCACATTGCCCTTCCGCCACAACACACATATGGACACATACACACATTCTCTCTCAGTCACACACATAAAATCAGTATTAGAAAAAACTAGGGCACACCTAAAACGTCCAAATCCAAATAAACACGAACTGGAGCTAAATTCAAATATATGGAAATATTGTAGCGTCAAGAACTTTTCCAGGAAAGAAAGTTGAGTAATATTCGGGGACTGTTTTCACACACACAAAAAGGTTCGGTGGATGTCCTTCGAGCGTGACACGGTGACGCACCGTTCGATCGACCGCGCGGTCGCGGTTCACATGCTTGCACAGGATTCCGTACCGTGCCTGTGGTAACTAATATAAGTGTTGCCTCGGTCTAATGTTTACGTGTACTAGTACGGTTTTCTTTTAAGTTTGACCAACCCTATATAAAACTAAACTAAGCTCTCATACGCGCACTCATCAATATGCTGCCGCCGTTGCGCATGCCGGCGCCCGCCTGCTCCGGCTAACAATTTCTCGCCCATCACCGCCGTGTCGCCGCCATCCCTGTGCCATGAAGTCGAAGGCTTGCCCGCTCACGTCGTCTGTAGTCCCTCCTCGCGATGCCGCCGCGCTGCCAAGCACGCGAGCAATTGCATGCAGCATACGAAGAGCAGGACAAGCGCGTGCTACAAGATGCCGGCGAGGAGGGACTAGCGTGTCATTGTCGTCTCCGCCCGTGCGGAGGAGGCGCGCATGGTGGCTGTCATGGTGGAAGCCGGGCGCGCCCGCGCCGAGCCTGCAAACCGGGTGCAGACACGGAATCTACCTTCGAGACCTTGAATGCCACGTGGATCCTGCAATCTGAAGGAACAATTTGGGTCAGTCGACTCTTGTGAGCCGTTGGATGCAACATGGATGGCTAGAAGGGCTTCTTCAACCTCCGAAACTGACACTATTCATCTTCTCAGCCCGCCGCACGCCTAATCGCCTGCCGCCACTGCCCCGCCCTCCCCTGAACTGCCTGCGACCGCCATGCTCCCCCACCCCCGCCATCCGTTTAACCCCGGGCATGATCCATTTTTTCCGGTGAACTGCATTCCACACCCAACACTCATAAGATAGATCATGGGCACCGTGCCGCCCTAATATAGATACTGGGGTAGCTTCTCTGCCGTCTTCTTCCTTCGCTCCATCGAACTTCTTTCACAAATCGACTGACCCAAATTATACTACTAGTATGAACATATTAAGTACAGTAGGAACACGAAGATATGAGCAGTAGTACCAACTACAAGAAGAACAGTAGTAAGACATAGTACTAGTACTGCTGTACATACTAAAGAGTTCAAATAATGAGAAAGAACATAAAGTTCAAATAACAAGAAAGAACATAAACATAGTTCTGCTGGGGGTTCAGCACAACACACCCCGGAAATAAAACTAAGCAACTAGTCCGCTTGACACTGCAGTAGAACCAGCATGAGCGATGGCACTGCCACCTTACTCAGAGTCCGAGTCCGAGTCCACGTCCTTGACTTCGTCCTTGTCCCTCTTCCTCTTCGCCGACGCTTCATTGCTTGAACTGGACACCGGGCTCTGCTTCTTCATCCAACCCTTGTAGATATCTAAACAAAGGTAGGCATCCATTGTTGCGTATAGGATGTGATCTTCATCTAATGTCTTAGACTCCCATGCATGTTGAAACTCGTGGTGAGGTTTGTTCAGTTTAGTGCACGAAGGATCAATCATGGCTGCTACTAGGGTCAACATTGAAGGCCGAGAGGAGGACACCGGGCTTGCCTTCTGGAGATCGAAGGGCTGGCCTACAACGAGGCCTATCCGACCCAGGGCATCCCTGTCGTTCCTAAAGTCTATAGTAACGAATTACACTCTTTCGTCCTTGAGGAAGTTCTTAAAATCCTGGCAATCAACGTCGGCATGGCATATGTGGTAGACCAAGCACACATTATGTACGTAAACCTAGATCACGGCAGGCTTCTTCTTCTGTGCCTCCTTTAGAATCTTCTCTCTTTGCAGGACTATGGTGTACTCAACATCTAGCCCAGCGACCCACTCATCCATTGAACTGTTGAACATGCGTAGGAAGCGAGCAAGGCATGCTTTCACCGTCGCGGATCCACGTGTGTAGATGACGATGAACTCAACGTCGGTGATGGCTCTAACCTAGTACTCAGCGGCGACCATGGAGATTTGGGAGGCCATGGATTTTGGAGGAGGGTTAGGAGAAGTTGAACTGGTGTAATGTGAAAGGACGGGACGACTGGGAACGAACTGTTGTAAGTTACTGTACTAGTAGAAGACGGGACGAGTAGGGCGTGTGAACGGTGTGGGGTTGCTGGCTTGCCCGGTGGATAGATGGCCGCAAGCCCCCAAAGAGTTCTCAAGAACTATGCGGGACCCACTAGATGTCATGTCTGCTAGACCCATATCGTAGGCCTGATGGTATAGCTTTTGCCTGTTCGCATGCCATGCCCGCGCGTGGGTAACTTCACTGAATTCCATCAACCGTCACGCCTCCCACGACCTTTGCCTCCCTCGCGCAGTCGCGCCCTTTGAGACTTCGACCGGTTATAAATGAGCAATTTTTTTGCCTACTCCGCATGCATGATACTCCCTCTGGTCCTTTTTACTTCTGTCAACCGTTTGCAAAGTGTTTGACCAAATTTATACTAAAAATATCAATATCTACAATACTGATTATAATGAATATAAGAACTACGTTTCATAATGAGTATAAAAACATTGATTTGACATTGTGAATGTTCATATGTTTTTCTATAAGTTTGGTTAAAGTAGAGGTACATTGACTTCAGACAAAACTTAAATGCACAATGCAAACTAGTTCCTCCATCCAGGTGCGTGCCATGTCCTATATTGTCATCACAACAAGGTTAGCTATTAGAGTACTACTACCTCCCTTCTAGTCATCACAACAAGGTTAGCTATCAGAGTACAACAAGGGCTCGATTCAAAATTTTCACCTACTCTTACCAAGATAGAGGCGGTGGAATAGTTTCTGTAGTATGCAAAAGTACTCAACTAATGATGTCGTTCTTCACAAAAAATGTGTTTACCAATGCATTATCTCATTGCATGCATGCATGAACACTAGTTACTCTAACCCCCCCTCTCTTCTTTAATTCTTTGCCACATCAGCATGTTTGCTATTCCCGTGTGCATGATACCAGCTAAGATACCACCATTATGGCTAGCCTTAATCATCGCACGCAATAATTTAGTGCGCCTTGAAATATGAACATGTGTGGGGCGTGTATGTTTTTAATGACTTGAGACTATACCTAGCCCGGCATGCAAGATGACTAATTATGCACTGTTCCCCATACCTGTAGGAAGCCCGTTCGTCTCCAAATCTTTTCCTCTCCATGTGTGGAAACAATATGCCTGCTGGACTCTCCTTCTCCCTCCGGCGGTCCCACCACTCCACCCCATGTGGAAAAAATATGCATGCATGACTCTCCTCCCCCCCCCCCCCGCGCTCGTTGTCAGAGTAATGGGCCACGAGTAGGCTAACCCGAGGCCCAAAACCTTTCAAGACATCGGGGCTGACTGCGCCCCTCGAGATGCCAGATGAAGAGCCGCCTTTTGGAGGACGGCTGAAGGAATAGTCGGCTGCCTGCATGCAGCTGAGTCCTAGAGGCGAGGTCAAGATCGGCTGACTCCCGCTTGGCGGCTTCCAGAGAAGCCGGCCACGGGGAGTCGACCCACGGCACCAACAAAGCCCATGCCCTCATCAGGGGGATGGGACGGGGAGTGGCAACAGTGAAGCCCACTCCCTCCCCTTTTCCAGGAGATGGCTAGGCGACAGTGCGTTGTACCAACGGAGATCTCCGTCTGGCATGGCACTATTGCCATCCCTGACATCAGCAACAGTGGGCGGAGTCCTATGCCCACGACGGCCTGTCAGTATGGTCCACGGACGATGGGCCCTACCGGTCAGCGAGAGTCCAGAAGATGGCAAGAGCGCCACATGTCAGACCCGTAGGGAGCCGGCCCCCGGGAGTCGGCCCGCCCCTCCCACGGGTTCCCCGCGCCATTAACCAGACGAGACAGGAAGTGGCTACAGTGATCACCCGCCAGACGGCGGGGCTGTAGCCACGACCCCATGACCAAGCCTGCGTCATTAGGAGCACGGCTACAGTAATCAGCAGCCGGCAAGACCCGCAAGTGGCGGGTACGGCCTGTCGGCTCCGTACCAGACCAGTCGGCGGGGCCCGCCAGTTGGCGGGCCCCAGCAGTCAGCGGCAGGGCGGCAGGCAAAGAGACTGACGGCTGGGCCCTGCGTCTAGACAATTTACCATTGTACCCCTGGGGGTAGGCCTATATAAACCCCCCAGGGCACCCATGCAAAGGGTTCCGACCCATTAGAACTAGACCAGATCATAGAAGGAGGATAAAGCTAGCCTTGCCTTCTCCTACCTTCAGCATACAGCTCGAGGAGCACCCTTGTATTCACTTTGCCTTAGTGATCATGCGGAGACCCCGCAGAGCAGGACTAGGGGTGTTATCTCCTAGGAGAGCCCCGAACCTGGGTAAAGTACGCCGACGTTCGTGTCTACGCCTCATCCCGTTTCCGGGCACCAGCGACGTTCTACTCGCCCCCACCATGATAAGCCATCCATTGGCATATGTCGCACCCAACCCCTGACATTTGGCGCCCATCGTGGGGCCTGGTGCACCATCGTCCGGAGACCTGTTCTGGACGGGAACCCTTTTCCTCCCTGGCGAGCGCAGCCAGCCCGGCACGCCAGACGGAGTCTGTGCCGACACGCTGCATGGCGCTGAAATCACCTGCGCGGCCAGTTGCCTCACCCATCTTGTCGGCGGGGTCCGCCTCTCCGATGAGCCCACATCCGACGCGGGCACAGGCGGCCCCGAGAGCCTCCTCACGGGCCTCTCCGATCAACTCCACGTCGCCAGCAAGCCAGCTGGGGACTTGGAGTCCGTAGGCTCCACCGATCCGATGTTGGTCGACTCTGACACCGTGTCGCTTGACACGTTCCCCACCAGCGTGGTAGTCTACGACGAGCCGCTCCCTTGCACGGAGAGCGGCGGAAGCACCGTCACGGAAGTGCTTGTCATTGATCATGGCGAGCACTCCGGTGGGGGTGATTATGACCTACTCAGCGCGGCGCTGCGAGATCTGGCAGCGCCCATTCCCGAAGATGCCGACGTTGAGATGCTGGAGGCACGCCGCCTTCAGCAAGTCGAAGGCACCAAGAATCTGGCCAGCATGAGACGCCTATCAGAGGCCTACCAGCGCGAGATGGACCGCGCTGTGGGCGGCACGTCGGCTCGAGCTGGACCTAGCCGCCTTGGCACGGTCCGGCAGCGCGGCGTGGCCATCGCCGACCTGTTCGGGGCAAATCGCCCCGTTTACGCCACGCCTGCGGAGAACATCCGAGCTACCCAGGCGGCGGTGGACGAGCTGGACAAATTCGAGGGCGAAGAACGTCGCTTGATGACAGAGCGCGTCCAGCGACTCCTTAATGCGGCTGCAGGGAAGAACGAGGCCGGCTGCCACACAGATGCGCTGCACCGACAGAATGACGACCTGCCACAACGCCGAGATCAAGGCGCGACATCTCGGATGCCAACTGGTGGCGTCCGCGGAAGAAAGGACAAGGAGCCGGCTGCCAGCCGCAGTCGGACTCGCATCACCATAGAGTGCGACCAAGACGGCCACCCAAGAACAGTGGAATGACGGGACGACTGTCCGCCTCCTCGCCCTCGCAGGGAAAGGCGAGTCTCCCTGCCGCCTGTTGATCACCCGACGCTCGAAGACCGCCTTGGCCGCCGAGAGGGAGTCGGAGAGAATGACGCCCGCCACCGGATCGACCGTCTCCACCGATCTCTGGCGCTTGAAGAAGAAGATGAGTTGGGTCCGCCATGTTTCGGCCCCCGCATTCGAGACGAGCCCTTCCCCAAAGGGTTCACGCTCCCAAGAGACACACCCAAATACACCGGCTCCGTGAAGCCGAAAGACTGGCTAGTTGACTACTCCACGGCCGTCAGCATAGCAAACGGCAACAAGCGTGTTGCCGTGAAGTACGTTCCGCCTATGCTCCTGGGTACGGCCCGGACATGGCTGAACAGCCAGAAGCCCCGCAGCATCAACAGTCGGGTCGACTTCACCGACGCCTTCGTCCACAACTTCACCAGCACGTACAAGCGGCCACCCAAACCTCGCCCGCTCTCCTTGTGCGTGCAAGGCCCCAACGAGTCAACTCACGACTACCTCACGCACTGGGCCGAGCTCCGCAACTCCTGCGAGGGCGTGCACGAGGTGCAGGCCATCGAGTACTTCACTGCAGGATGCCGAGAGGGCACCCTCCTCAAGCACAGGCTTCTCTGCGATGAGCCGGAGACCCTCGACGAGCTGCTGATCATAGTAGACAAATATGCCACGGCCGACTCCTCCATGAAGATGGAGATCCAAGTTAGTGTGACAGGCAAGGTGGCTCCTCAGGCTCCTCGAACCCCGGCTGGAGACGCCAGTCAGCGTCAACAGCAGAACGACCACAAGCGCAAAGCCCCACAGCCGGCTTCCACCAGTCGGCAGGTGGCGACAGTTGAAGACCAGCAACCGAAAGGGCAACCTCCGCCCAAACGCCAGAAGGGCAGCAAGCCCAACTGGCAGCCGACTTTCTCATATAAGCAGACTTTGGATGGACCCTGCAAATTCCATAGTGGCGCGAAGCCGTCCAACCACACCACTCGGAAATGCCACTGGCTCACCAGGATCGCCAAGGGAGACGGCCTTTTGCCTCCCCTACCCGCTGGGCAGCCGCCTCCTCCTCCGCCCCAGCAGCCAGCGGTCAGACCAGTCGGTGCGATACAAGACGAGCACCCAGAAGAGCATGAAACCTATGTCGTGTTCACCAGCGTGGCCGATGATTGACGCAGCAGGCAGCTGCAGCAGTAGGAGGTGAATACAGTAGCATCTGAGACACCAAAGTTCATGCATTGGTCTGAGAAGCCCATCAGCTGGAGCAGAGCTGACCACCCAGAAGTAATGCCCAAACCCGGCTCCTATGCCCTGGTTTTGAACGCCACCTTTGCAACGGACATACGAGCTGCTTGCTTCTCCAGAGTCCTGATAGACGGCGGCAGGAGCATCAACATCCTGTACAAGGATACCATGGAGAAATTAGGAATCAGACAGAGGCAGCTTCAGTCTAGCCGGACAGTGTTCCATGGCATAGTTCCTGGCCTTTCCTGCTCACCAATCAGCAAGATCTTGATTGACGTCCTCTTTGGAGACAAAGATCATTTCCGCCGAGAGTCAATTTGGTTCGAGGTGGTGGACCTTGAGAGCCCATACCATGTGTTACTTGGCCGGCCTGCCCTGGCCAAGTTCATGGTTGTCCCCCACTATGCCTACCTCAAGATGAAGACGCCGAGTTCCAAGGGGATTCTGACCATAACTGGCGACTACAAGCAGTCGTCTTCCTGCGCAACAGAAAGCAGTCGGCTGGCCGAGTCCCTCGTGATCGCAGCTGAGAAGCGGCTCCTTGATTGGGTTGTGGCGATGGCAAGCAAGCAGCCAGAGATGTCGCCCGATCCCAAGGAGTCGGAAGCTGAGGGCTCGTTCAAGCCGACCAAAGAAACGAAGAAGATACCCTTGGACCCATCGACTGGACTTAGCGTCCGTTGCCCATCCGCAGTCCAACGGCCTGGTAGAGCGAGCAAACGGCCTCATCCTGTCCGGCATCAAGCCTCGACTGGTCGAGCCTCTGGAGCGCTCGGCCGGCTGCTGGCTTGACGAGTTGCCAGCCGTCATCTGGAGGCTGCGCAAAACTCCAAACAAGTCAACCGGCTTCACGCCCTTCTTCCTCGTCTACGGTGCCGAAGCCGTCATCCCAACGGACATAGAGTTCGACTCCCCTCGAATCACCATGTACACCAAAGAGGAAGTAGAAGAAGCACGTCAAGATGGCGTCGATCTGCTGGAAGAGGGCCGGCTGTTGGCACTCAGCCGGTCCAGCATCTACCAGCAGAGCCTGCACCGATACTACAACCGGAAGGTGAAGCCGAGATCTTTCCAAGAAGGAGACCTTGTGCTCCGGCTGATCAAGTGAATAGCCGACCAGCACAAGCTCTCAGCACCTTGGGAAGGCCCTTTCATCATCAGCAAAGTGTTGGGCAACGACTCCTACTACCTGATCGACGCTCAGAAGCCCCGAGCACGCAAGAGGGACGACTCCGGCAAAGAGACGGGGCGGCCATGGAATGCAAATATCCTCCGAAGATTTTACAGTTAATGCAGTATGTACCACGCTACCTTTTGTATTAAAGTACGAAGACTTTGGGCCCCCCGAGAAGAGCTCGGGGACTGCCCCCTTTTATCAATATGATAAGAATTATGCCTATGAGTATGTTATTATTTGTTATGCCCCTTGGCACCGGGTTCGACTAGTCAGCCCGGGGACTTGCCGTCTTGAACTATGAAATGCTTCCTGCAGCCGGACAAGTAGTGTGTGGCACTTAAGCCATCTCCTGTTAGAAGCCGCAGCTCACGGAGCGACTGTCTGGTGGGCAAGAGTAAGGTAGAATGGGTGTCCACATGAAAAATGGCTAAGGACTCAAAGCATGTGCATAGTTTAAGCCGGCTTCCAGCCTTTTAAAACCGACTCTTGAGCAGCCGGCTCACCATTTTCTAATCAATTTGCTAAAAAAATCTAAACGGCTAAGTACTTGCCTTCCCAAAAAAGCTAAGTACTTGATCCAGCAACAGTCCGCAGAGCGGCTGTCCAATTGGCAAGACGGCAACCAAGGGAAGGCGGCAAAGGAAAAAGCCAAAGAGCAATGGGCAAAGAGATAGAATGCGAATAAATATATACATAGAAAAGGCCCTTGGCCGAATCTTCAAAACAGAAGTTCAAGATACACCCCACGGGTGGAATTGTGCAAATTAACAAGTTCATTGAGTCTATTAAGCAGATAAAAACAAAGATGAAGTGGTACCCTAGGAAACTACAGACGGATTCGGAGGACCAGAGGGGTCAACGGTGCCAGTTGCCGGAGCGGCCGGCTGGTTGGTCTCCGCTTGGTCACCTCTGGCAGCAGCTGGCTCGGTTGGGTGCGGCTCATTGCTAAAGGCGCGGTCGAGCTGGGGCTGGCCGTCTGCTCCGACCTCTGGCGCCTCCTCCTCATCTCCTTCCTCCTCCTCGCCATCTTCCTCGCCACTGGAGTCAATCACCTCTGCCGAGTCCTCGCCGTCGTCCGGGTTCAGCCCAAACCACTTCGGCGGTGCCTCCTCACCGTTCTCAGCCCGCTCTGGGACGAAGACGCTTGTGTTGGTGTATTCAGCGAACGACGCTGCACTCTTGACGAGATCGTCTTCCACGACCGCCAACTCCTCCTGAGCTTCTAGCCGGAACGTGGCAAGCTGGGCTAGACTCAGCCAAGGATACCACACCTTGGCGAACTCTAAGGCCCGGCACGCTCCAGCCCGGGCCAAAGAGCCCTTCCAGGCTTCAAGGCGGCCATCCGCTACCTCCAGCCAGTCGGCAGTCCGACCGGGGGTGCGCGGCGCCTGCATGTCCGGTCACAGAGCGGCAATCGCCTGGGCGCCGACACGTTGAAGCCGGCGCAACATTCGGTGAGCCGGCCGAAGGTAGGCCTTAATGCTCAGGATCTGCTCGCCAAGAGTTCGGGGGGCGTCGGTGGCGATCTGTGCGCCGTCCACCCTCCGCCCTTCGAGATCCGCTTCGATGGCTTGGTTGGCAGCGACCGAGTGGCCAGGGAAGAAGTCTTCCAAGGCAGAAGAATGAAGGACAAGATTAAAGACTAGAGGTCGACCCAACTAGCAGTCGGAAGGTTAACAAAGGAAAATGAGGGGAAGCTCACAGTCGACGAGGTCTTCGATCGCATGGAAGCCGGAGACCAGCGTCGCCTCCGTGTCGGTCCAGGAGGAGCGCTCGGACTCAAATTCGGCAAGGAGGGCGGTCTCCTTGTCCTCCGCTGCCTTCTGGGCCTTCTTGAGCAGCTCCTTCTGCTCCGCCAGCTACGTAGCCAGCCGGTCGCGCTCCTCCGCCAGCTGGCCGCACTCCTCCTCCTTGACACGTAGCGCAGTGTTGGCCTCGCCCAGCTGCTGCTGCAGGGCGGCGTTGGCTTCTGAAGAAGAAGAAGAAGAAAAGGTGTCAGTCATCAACTAGGAAGAAAGGTCGCCGGGGAGATCCGGCCTGACTGCTCAGAAGTCGGCCCGAATCTCGGGGACTACAGCCCGCGGGTGCGCCAGCGCGCCCCCGCGAAGAAAGGAATCATCAACAAAGAAGAATAGTTGCCGGGGAGATCCGGCCCGACTGCTCAGTAGTCGGCCCAAATCTCGGTGACTACAGTCCGCGGGTGCACCATCGCGCCCCCGCAAGAAGGAAGAGGACTCACCCCGGCGGTCCCACAAGTCGGCGGTCCGCTTGGCCAGCTCCTCAACGTTGGCGTTGAAGGCGGTCACGCGAAGATTGTGGTAATCCTGCAGCAAAATTTCAGACAAAGTGTTGGTACTTGGAACTCGCTGATTAGAGTTCCGAGCCGCCTGCTCAGCAGCCGGCCCGAAACTCGGGGACTACACACAGTGGGTGCACTGGCACGCCCCCACAAAGAAGAACAAGAAACAGAAACAAAGAAGGAAGGACGCGTACCCAGATGGCTGCTCGCGACGCCAGACACGCCTTGGTGCATTCCTTGATGGCATCTCCCTCGGCTCGGAGCTTGGCTTGGACGTCCAAAAGCGCCCGGTTCAACGGGCCCGTCCCACCTCCCCGCACCCACCCAGTGGGCGCGGCGCTCGTCGCCTCGGTGTCCGGGATTGTGGAGCTCGTGGCACCGGTCTCTAGAGGGCGCGACGCCGAGGCCGCCTTCACGAGACAGTGGCGTGTCGGCGTGCAACCTCGAGCGCCAGGCCCGTCGCCACCATGTCTTCAATTGGCGACACCGGCGGGTCCGCCGGCTGCCCGCCTGGCGCACTCCTGGACATCGGCGGTGGCGGCACGATTACGTCCGACGTGGCGATGTCGTTGCCGTCCCTCTCCATGATCGGGTTCTCGCCGCCGACATCCCCAGTCTGCGTCATGCACTCCGGTGGTGGCGGCGCAGAGTTTAAAGGGACGACGAACACCGCCGACTGGCGATGTGCGGCTTCTTCAACACGTTTTTTCTCCACGTCGGCGGCCTTGGCTTCCGCCAGTTTCTTCAGGGCGACGGCCTCCGCCTTGTCAGCTTCCGCCTTCTTCAGGTGGGCGGCTTCCCGCTCCTCGCACGCCTCCCGCGCATTCCGCTCTGTCGCCTCCCGGAGGTAGGCGGCCGGATCAATCCGCCGGGTAGTGGAGGAGGTCTACGCCGACTTCATGACGGAGCCGGCGGCCGACTTCTCGAGAGAGGGCGGGGCCCTAAAGTCAAGAATTTAAAGCAAAGGAATCTCAGACGGAGTCAACGAAGAAAAAGTAAAGGTGCAAAGGAAGGTAGCACTTACGCAGAAACCAGCTGCGGCGTCTTCACCACCTTGCGGAAGCGGTTGGCCTTTGCGGCCGCTTCGTCCCGCTTGGTCGCCGCGGCTGAGCCCTTGGCCTTCTTCGGTCGGCTGCCGAACAGGCTCGTCCCGGCCCTGCGCTTCTTAGTGCCGCCTTGGGCATCCGGCGTGGCGGACGAGCTCGCGCCCAGCTGGCCGGCTCCTGGCTGGTGGCGCGGGGCGACCTCCTCATCATCGTCAGGCCAGTCCTCGAGACTGGCCCCAAGTCTCGGGCCACCCACTGCGCCGCCTCCTCCCTCGGCGTCATCCTCCAAGGCCGCCGCCCCCAAGTCGGGGTCGTCAACGTCGCTCTCCGCCCGGTCGGGGAGGAATTCACGGTCCGGCCCGACGGTGCCGGCTGCTGGCTGGAGGAGGGGGTTCTGACCAAAGCCGACTGGTCAAATCGGCAAGACGGACTCGGCAACGAAGAAGTAAGGAGAATCAAAGAAAAAGAGAAAAAGAAATGACTCACCAGAGGCGGAGGGGCGGCACGTGAATACGGCTCCTTGCCGAACTGCCACTCTTCTTTGAGGTCGCAGTTCACAAGATAATTCACCATATAGGCTACCTCCTCGTGAGGCATTTCCTTGGTGCACATCCGACTCGGGTCTCGATGCTCGCTCATCTGGCAAATCATGTGGGGGCGACCTTGGAGTGGGAGCACTCGGAGCGCAATGAAGGCGGCCAGCAAATCCGGCCCGGTCAGGCCCTCCGACTGCATCAGCACTCGGAGTCACGCGACGTTGCCGGCTCCTGCGGGCGTCAACGTCCTGGCCCGATACGACCAGTTGGGCTGCCGCCCCGCCGGCAGGCCGGCTACGTAGGCCGGCAGATTGACCCAGTTGCCCTCTACAGAGACGTTCTTCACGTAGAAGTACGACCGCTGCCACATCTTCACCGACTTTATCAGCTTGATGGAGGGAAACGGGTTGTCGGCCCCCGACCTCTGCACGGCGATGAACGCACCACACTGAGCCGGCACGTCCGCGGCTCGGGTGCCGAGCTTGGAGTAGAAGAACTCCCCCCAGAGCTCGATGGTGGGGAGAATGCCGAGGAAGCCTTCGCACAAGGTGACGAAGGCGGACAACAGCACCACCGTGTTGGGGGTGAGGTGGTGCGGCCGGAGACCGTAGAATTCAAGAAAAGAGAGGAAGAAGCTGCTCGCCGGCAGGCCAAGGCCGCATAGGTAGTGGGAGCGGAAGACGACCCGCTCGTCCTCCTGTGGCGCCGGCGAGATTTCCCCCCTCCGCGCGAGACGGACCCGCACGAGGTCCTCACCGGGCAGCCGATGCGTCTTGCGGAGGAAATCGACGTGATCGACGTGGACCTCCAAACCGTCCCAGGTGCCGGAGTGCGCCATAGGGGGCGTGACGGCGGAGGAAGAGCTCATTGTGAGCGGACCACCGCAGCGCTCAACGTAGCTTGAGGCGCAGCGACGAGAGGGAGAAGAAGAAGAAGCAATGAGGAGGAGGGGCGTGCATGCTCTGCCGCTCCCCCTCCTCCCCCTACTTATAGCCTCATGGGCTGCGAAGCCAAGGGGGCGGTTGTGGGATCTACTGTGCCCACTCTCCCACGCCCCCATGTTTATCGCGCAAAGTTACTGCGCGCAGTAACTCCACGGGAACCTCAACCGTTCACCTCGGCCGCAGTGGATCCGCTCGCGCACCAAGGTGCGGTAGTGGTGGGCCCCGTGTGTAGGCATGTCCCGTCGCGCCTGTGGATGGACAGACTGGCTCGACCGCTTGTTGCCACGTGACGAGCCCGAAATGGGCGGCGGCCTGGAAGCTTAGCAAGCACGCCACTGGGATCCCGCCAAGGCGTTCGAAAATTTTGGACGAGTCAAATTGGGTGAGTTCGACTCCTGCCAATTGGCCCGGCAGAAATCGAACGAGGTTTTCACCTCAAACACTCGGAGAAAGAAACTGCTGAGGCTCCTCGGCTGATCATCCACGGCGCCTCATCAGCTTCGGGCACTACTGTCGGAGTAATGGGCCACGGGTAGGCTAACCCGAGGCCCAAAACCTTTCAAGACATCTGGGCTGACTGCGCCCCTCGAGACGCCAGATGATGAGCCGCCTTCTGGAGGACGGCTAAAGGAACAGTCGGCTGCCCGCATGTAGCCGAGTCCGAGAGGCGAGGTCAAGATCGGCCGACTCCTGCCTGGCGGCTTCCAGAGAAGCCGGCCACGGGGAGTCGGCACACGGCACCAACAAAGCCCATGCCCTCATCAGGGGGGATGGGACGGGGAGTGGCAACAGTGAAGCCCACTCCCTCCCCTTTTCCAGGAGATGGCTAGGCCACAGTGCACTGTACCAACGGAGATCTCCGCCTGGCACGGCACTGTTGCCATGCCATCCCTGATATCAGCAACAATGGGCGGAGTCCTGTGCCCACGACGGTCTGTCAGTACGGTCCACGGACGACGGGCCCTACCGGTCAGCGAGAGTCCAGAAGACGGCAAGAGCGCCACCAGTCGGACACGTAGGGAGCTGGCCCCCGGGAGTCGGCCTACCGCTCCCATGGGTTTCCCGCGCCATTAACCAGACGAGACAGGAAGTGGATACAGTGATCACCCGCCAGACGGCGGGGTTGTAGCCACGACCCCATGACCAAGCCTGCGTCATTAGGAACATGACTACAGTAATCAGCAGCCGGCAAGACCCGCAAGCAGCGGGTACAGCCTGTCGGCTCCATACCAGACCAGTCAGCGGGGCCCACCAGTCGGCGGCAGGGCCGGCAGGCAAAGAGACTGGCGGCTGGGCCCTGCGCCCAGACAATTTACCATTGTACCCCTGGGGGGTAGGCCTATATAAACCCCCCAGGGCACCCATGCAAAGGGTTCCGACCCATTAGAACTAGACCAGATCATAGAAGGAGGAGAGATCTAGCCCTGCCTTGTCCTGCCTTCAGCATACAGCTCGAGGAGCACCCTTGTATTCAGTTTGCCTTAGTGATCATGCGGAGACCCCGCAGAGCAGGACTAGGGGTGTTATCTCCTAGGAGAGCCCCGAACCTGGGTAAAGTACGCCGGCGTTCGTGTCTACGCCTCATCCCGTTTCCGGGCACCGGCGACGTTCTACTCGCCCCCACCATGATAAGCCATCCATTGGCATATGTCGCACCCAATCCCCGACACTCGTCCAATCCATTGTGACCAGCAATATTTCCACCCCTTCCCTCCCCCGTAATTTACTCCAACAAATATGCCCACATAGCTGTTACGTTAATCACATAACATTTCTTGCGGGACGCTACTTTAGTTACTTAACTGCAGGTGCATTGGGTAACTAATATATGGGCCCAACAGGGGTCTGCCCCACATGTCAGTGAGGCAACTGGACCTGCAGTTAAGTCAGTGCAGCTCAGTACATATCTTACGTAGGTGTGCCATTTCTCGCTATAAATACTGCGCCTCCCATTGCATTCGGAAGAACGCTCACATTCGTCGCTATCTCCTCCCCCTCCCTCTCACCTAGACCACCATGGCATCGCCCCTCCCAAGCCCTAGGCGCCCCTCGCTGCACCACGCGGATGGTCACGCGTCGCCATTCCATTCCTCGCCGCCACTAGTCGAGGAGGACGTATCGGCGTTCCGCTCCTCATCGCGATGCATCGAGGTGGATGCGTCGGCATTCCCAATCTCGGCAACACGCGTGTCAGAGGACGCGTCGGCTCCCCGCTACGAGGAGAACGCCGCGCCACCCGTCGAGCCCCCCAGCCTTGATGAGCTTTGGAAATAAATGGATGTCGCCTTGTGGGAGGCTTTGCTTCCAGCAGAGCGCGCCAAAATAGAGGCGAAGAAGAAGGCCAAGGAAGAGAAGCGCGCTGCGGGACAAGCTGCCCGGCAGGCCTATGTCGCGTTCGAGAGAGTCAGGCAATTGGCTCTTTGGCAGAAGGCTCGTGCAAGGGCCGTGAGGGTGGTGGAGGACGCCCGTGCCAAAGCCCTGAGTGTAGTCGGTCCCAAGCGCCACATCTACGGTTGGCGGTACGTGGACCGGGTGCACGCTTCCAGCAAGGAGGAGCATCTGTTGCCGCCGGATCACCACACCAGTGAGATCGTGCTCGCCCGCCGGCAAGCCGCCAATCAGCACCTTGCGAGTTGCAAGGCTGAGGAAGAGGCGTTGTGTCGGCATGCTGGGAAACAGCTGTGCACCAGGGCACTCGTGGCGCGCCGCAAGCGCTCCTGCGAGCATCGTGGCTTTTAGTAGGAGTATAATTTAGTTTCGTAAGGCGATCTCATTAGTTTTGGGACGCAAATGATAAATCCCGAACGTTATGAAATTATTACTGTCCTTAATTAAGTATGTAAAAGGGAAAGTTTGGAAACCTTGTGTATCCATATGCATTTTGTAAGTACATGCATATAGCACAAACTTTACTACTCCTATATACTATCGCACTACATGTCTCTCTCTATATGCTCGCAGACTGTGCTACTCCCTCCGTCCAGGTGAATAAGTCCTCTGTGGTTGTGCACCATGACCAAAAAAGAGGAAAGACTTATACACCTAGGCAGAGGGAGTACTACTATTACTTATGTATGTGCAAATGCACATTTTAACATTACGATGCAGTTTTTGTAAAAGTAGAAGAACAACACTAGTCAAGCTTGTGAAATGATTCAATGCAAAAAAATGCAAAATGCTCATTTGATTGTTTACTTTCAGCTTCCTTCTCTGTTGTTATTTCTCTATCGTACTTTGTACGGAGTATCTCACTGGTCCGAAAGGCATGCAAATTCCCAAACCGCTTCCTACACCCTGTATCGAATTTTTTGCCTAACAAGTTCTGCCGTGCAATTGGAATTCCAACTTGAGTACTATTACTAGTAGGAGTACCAGGGGCCAGTTCTTGTTAGTGCATGTCACATGCACTAACATTTTATCAGTTAAATCTTTGGTAAAAATTTAGCACAAATTACAATGGTGATGAATAAACCAGGACGAAGGTACTAGTAGTAGTTTAGAGGCCCAAATAAATGAGTGAGGCGCCTTTAATGTTACTCTCCACAGTGACTAGTCTTATGGGAAAAACCGGGGAAGAGACAACTTTTTTTTAAGACGCCAAAAGAACTAGCCCTAGGAGTAGTAGCTAGGGATACTAGGAGTAGTAGCTAGGGATCGAGTGTGCGAGATGAACTGGAGAAAGTAAATGCAGAGAGATGAAATGCAAAAAAGACGGAGGGATGTGATGGTTGCTTGTCCGTTTATTTTACCAGGCCACTTATTACTGGGAGTGGTTGGGTTTTGTGATATGACGACTTTACTGACGCGCCACGAGCGGGGTGAGACTCGCGTGCAGCGCCACCCTCTACACTAGTACTACATCGGTCGTGGTTTATTAGTCCCCCATTGAATTTGACTGAAGATTTAACTGACAAAATGTTAGTGCATGTCAACAAAAACTATATCATTGGATTCGTATTTGAACATAGTTTTCAATGATATAATTTTAGGTGACATGCATTAGCACTTATCGTACTATATATAATGTTAGTTCAATTTTTGGTCGTACCAATCTAGAGTAAGGTGCTAGTGCGTTGCACAGAACAGTGAAATGCATTGATTGGGGAGTTGTTTATTTTTACAAAGGATGTGGGGGTCATCTCATGTCTAACAGGTATCGATAGGTTTCTTTGGATATTATTTCATCTCTAGAGGTCACAAACATCCGGGTGAAATAGATAAAAAATTATCTTTTGCAAGCAAAAGCGTTCAACTGTTCAACCTGCATCCAAAACTTGTGAAGAAATAACACTTATTGTGCTTTGCAAGAAATGATCTTTAAGAATTAGTTTTTGAGTATCGATTGTTATACATGTGGGCTACAGATGACATGTCACTTTCTTATATTCAATAGTTGGCTATACTATTAAGTATTAACCATGCCCTTATACACCTAGACGGAGGCATTAAATCATGATGACTTGGAAGGGGGCAGATGAGATGTAAGAAATGGTTCATCATAAGTCTTTCACCAGTACTGTAGTAAAAATTTCATACATGGAAGATTCTAGACTGAACCATAAATGGATACACTTTTATTCATGCGCGATACTCCAATAGAGCAATAGTATCATGCATGGAAGTCTCCACATGCTTAGACAGCGGATTACATTGAGCGAAGACTAAGGATCAGCATTTAACTTGGTAATGCATATCTCCAGGTGAACCTCCTTGGAGTCCCCATGCACATTGTTGGGAGTAATATCATGCCATACGTCTTCTATGTCCACATCGGCTAGAAGGTCCCAGCTCGGTAGAGTCCTAGTCAGCTTGACGTAGCTAGTGTCGCCGCCCACATACCTCCGAGGGGTAGTAATAGTGAGCATACACCCGTACATCGGCCTCGTGTCAGTGTCAGCGCTCGGAGCGTCGCCCCTGACGCACACTACAGAGACGGGGCGGCGGCCTGCGTGGGCCTCGCCGGTGCTCACGATCAAGAGGAAGACGCTGTTGTCCTCCTCCGAGACTAGCAGGCGGCGGTGATCCTCCAGCGACTCCAGCACGGTGAACGGGTAGCACGTCTCGTACTTGATGTTCTCCACCAAGGGCCAGTACTGATCGTCGCACGCCTGCGTGAGGTGATGCACGATGTCCGCAGGCGAGCCCCAAAACGGCATCGGGCACTCATAGAAGTAGACGAAGGGCTCCTTGGAGGCATCGACCATGCCGTCCATGAAACAGGAGTGGTTGTAGGGGACGTTTTGCCAGTTGAATATATGAGCAAGTTACTACGAGATTTATTCTGAATAAGCACAAAATAAATCATGTCGGCTATAACAGAGATTAAGCTAATCATGTGGACTAGCATAGTAGATGAACAAATCGAATCTAGAACACATACTAGAAACATGAATTCTACCACGATTTCGAACAGGAAGGGCAGAAACACATACGGTGCGTACGGGAGCAGCACCGTTGGCGTTGAGGTTGTCGCCCATGTCATTGAGGAAGAGGTTGCTGAGGTCGGGGAAGAAGTCGTCGTCGGTGAAGTCGTCGCTGCCAGCAGTCGTGAGAGTGCGCTCCGCAAATTTCAACAGCGCCCACCGAATGGAGCGCGGGATGGAGTGGCTATAGGGGACGTTGCGGCCGCCGAATGGAGCGTAGGAGTAGCCGACGAAGCAGTAGATGGTGCTCATCCCTAGTCTCTACTCTTATCTCTATATCTACTACTCTTCTTTGTTTTCTATAATATACTAGTTATAGCTTTCAAATCAAATAGTACTGCGCCGTCCGCTGCACGCCCGGCTGAACATGCCTCCTTGCCTCCATCAAACCCCTCCGTTAAACCCGCATGCAAACTGAGAAACCTACTCCGACCCGTGGGAGGAAATTTTCCGGTTGCCGTTGGAGAATAATAGAGTCACGTCCAATCCATTTGAGTTAATTGTGTGCATGATTCTCCCTCCATAAAAAGTTAATCCATCCTTAATCTTCTATTCTAAGTACTCTGTGGGTTCCACTATCAGTACAGTGTACATGACTTGCAGGCTGGCTACAGATTCATACATAAAGTTAAAACGAAACAAATCCATCCTTAATCTTGTATTCTAAGTACTCCATGGGTTCCACTACCGGTAAAGTAGTGAAAGAAGTATATATTAAAAATAATATAAAAAGCTAAACTTTAGGACAGAATTCGAACTCAGGTCATCGCCCTGCGAGCATCCGGCCCGAACCAGTACATTAGGTGTTCATTGCGGACAATGCAAGACATAAACCTTTATAACAGCGAGCCCGTCCGTTGCAACGGATCCAAAGTAGAATAAAACATAATCACAAATTTGAAAGAAAACAGTTTAGTTTTGATATACATATCACTAAAAATATCTTATGTTTCACTCCAGTATATTCTTTAGGCTGTTTCAATGAAGTAAGGGAGGAATGTGGTTGGTTTCAAGATACTAAGGGGTTTTGTGTAAACTGGAGCAGAGAAGTGGGAATTGTTGCAAAAGGCCACAACTTACATCACAGCTGTTAGATGTAGATCTAATGGTCAGAAATGGCGGATGGCAGACACACCATCATCACCAACTGAGTCTTTTACAGGAGTAGGAGTAGAGAAAAAACCGAGTTAGTGATGATGGTGTGCCTGCCATCTTATAATATAGATTGTCCGATCTATATCTGATGGATAGAAAGCAAAAAATGACAATTTTACAAAAGATACCCGCACCTCTCTCCACATTTATAGAAAAGGCCTTGCCTCGTTCATCCTTATCTCCCACAACCTCATTGCTGAGCAATTAAAAAAGGAAGTCTCTGGAACAATCTGGCATGGTGGCCGCTGCCGGCGTCGTCCATACCCATGCCTCCGCCTAGTCCGACCACCAGTCACCACCACGCCCCACTCCTCCTCACCTTATCTATCATCTTTCTTGAGATATCATTATTTCGATGAAATGGTCGACATACCATTTTTCGATAAAATTCTCAAGATATCATTAGTTTTTACACATGGGATTATTCCTGCATGGGTCAATCACAACAGGTGTTTTGTAAAAAAATGTGATGTCTACTACACAACCTTCTTCTTGTAGATGTTGTTGGGCCTCCAAGTGCAGAGGTTTGTAGGACAGTAGAAAATTCCCCTCAAGTGGATGACCTAAGGTTTATCAATCCGTAGGAGGCGTAGGATGAAGATGGTCTCTCTCAAATATCCCTGCAACCTAATAACAAACAGTCTCTTGTGTCCCCAACACACCCAATACAATGGTAAATGGTATATGTGCACTAGTTCGGCGAAGAGATGGTGATACAAGTGCAATATGGAGAGTAGATAAATGTTTTTGTAACCTGGAAATATAAAGACAGCAAGGTAACTAATGATAAAAGTGAGCACAAACGGTATTGCAATGCGTTGAAACAAGGCCTAGGGTTCATACTTTCACTAGTGAAAGTCCTCTCAACAATAATAACATAATTGGATCACATCACTATCCCGCAACATGCAACAAAGAGTCACTCCAAAGCCACTAATAGCGGAGAACAAACGAAGATATTATGGTAGGGTACGAACCCAACTCAAAGTTATTCTTTCCAATCAATCCGTTGGGCTATTCCTATAAGTGTCACAAACAGCCCTAGAGTTCGTACTAGAATAACACCTTAAGACACAAATCAACCAAAACCCTAATGTCACCTAGATACTCCAATGTCACCTCAAGTATCCGTGGGTATGATTATACGATATGCATCACACAATCTCAGATTCATCTATTCAACCAACACACGACGAAAACGTGTGCCAACCCCGATGCATCGGTTCGTGGGCAGAACCCGCAAGTTGATCACGAAAACATACATCAAGTGAATCACGTGATATCCCATTGTCACCACAGGTATGCACAGCAAGACATACATCAAGTGTTCTCAAATCTTTAAAGACTCAATCCGATAAGAATAAGATAACTTCAAAGGGAAAACTCAATCCATTACAAGAGAGTAGAGGGGGGAGAAAACATGATAAGATCCAACTATAATAGCAAAGCTCGCGATACATCAAGATCGTATCACCTCAAGAACACGAGAGAGAGAGAGAGAGAGAGATCAAACACATAGCTACTCGTACATACCCTCAGCCCCGAGGGAGAACTACTCCCTCCTCGTCATGGAGAGCACCAGGATGATGAAGATGGCCACCGGAGAGGGATTCCCCCTCCGGCAGGGTGCCGGAACGCGTCTAGATTGGTTTTCGATGGCTACGGAGGCTTCTGGCGGCGGAACTCCCGATCTATTGTGTTCCCTGATTGTTTTAGGGTATATGGGTATATATAGGAGGAAGAAGTACGTCAGGGGGGCCACGAGGGGCCCACGAGGGTGGAGGGCGTGCCACCCTACCTCGTGGCTTCCTCGAGGCTTCCCTTATGTGGACTCCAAGTCTCCCGGGTTGCTTTCCTTCTAAAAATAAGTTCCTTGAAGTTTCAAGTCAATTGGACTCCGTTTGATTTTCCTTTTCTGCGATACTCTAAAACAAGGAAAAACAGAAACTGGCACTGGGCTCTAGGTTAATAGGTTAGTCCCAAAAATCATATAAAATAGCATATAAATGCATATAAAACATCCAAGGTTGATAATATAATAGCATGGAACAATCAAAAATTATGGATACGTTGGAGACGTATCAAAATGCATCTTGATGTTCCGTGCACGGGCATCTTGCTTATTTTTCTGCATATAATTCCAAACACCAGGTAGACACGGTCTTTGACCATTTTACAACTATGTTAGTATCATTATTAGTGGTCAGCCGGTGCAAGTTATAGCCCCGGGTGTTTTAACCCTTTTTTTAGTAATGATATGTGGCGATTGTTCGCCACGAGCTTAATTCGGGCAAATCCCACGTAACCGTCAGATTTCCATCCGGCGGTGGCCTATTTTTAAGCCATAGTATTTGACAAAAACCCCACCCTTACACACGTATGGTAACTGCGTCACATTTCATAGTCATTCCACGCTCGAGCATTGACGTTTGTAACTATTTTAGATTAGAATATACTACTCCAGTCCTACTCCACTACTACTCTACTCAAGCAAGTTAGGGCATAGTAGTATGTACTGTAGGGAGTACCAGTACTGTGATTACTCAAGCAAGTTGTCTGGCATCGATATGACCCTACACTGCTGGTATGTGTCTCGTAAGTCAAGCGGTGTGCTATAGTCATCATCACCTGTCCACTTCCCGCAACACATATTTGCTTCTCCATCTTTGTCCGCACATAATCTCATCCACTCTTCCATCCCCGCTAAGGCGCCTCCCCCCTCCTCCGAATCCCAAGCACTAACAATGGCAGAACTGAGCAGCATCTGCCGAAAGAGTGGCTGGAATTCGCTCCCCACAGAGGTAATCAAGCTCGTTGTTTCGCGTGTGGACATTCTTAGTACCATGCCGCGTGCTCGTCGGGGCTGTACCGTTTACTCAAAGCCCTCAGGCCGGAGCTTTTTAAGCCAGCTCCTTGCTTGCTAACGCCGTCTGATCTTCAGAAACGGCGTGTCACGCAGCATAACAATCGTAGGGTGGCGAGCATCAACCCCCTTGACTGCGATCCGATCCCCATCACGCTCAGCTACATTAGCGGTATGTACTGGGTCGGCATGAACACGTCTTGGATGGTGCTCGTCGACGGTCGCGGCAGCTGGATGCTCGTGGAGGTCTACACCCAACAATCGATCCCCCTTCCTTCGATTAACACTACACTGCTTTGGCACCGCGGCCCAGAATACTCAGAATCTTACGGTAGCCAATACTCAGAATCAAGGTTGTAATCTGCCAAGTGCCCACAAGATCTGCGAATTATAAAGACTTCAGGCTAATTGCGTTCTTCAACCACGGTCTCGCCTATCTGACAGGTCACTGCGGTAAGTGGATAAATCTACACGTCCATCGCAGGATCATACATCCTCCATGGTTCTCTGATGCCATTGAACACAAGGGCTTCATTTATGCTGTCGACTCCTTCTATGGCTGGCCGTATTGCTGGCCTACTCCAGTCATCGCTACAAACGGCTGTTATAGCATTATGTTACTTTCCTATGATATCATGATGGCTTGCTTATATTACTGTCAACATTTACTGAAAAATATTCATGCTCATAACATGTTGTTCTTAAGATTGACTACATTAAGAGCCTTTTTTATTTGACTCCAACTTGGTATGATGTTGTAGGCTGCCTGGTGTCCCTACCTTTCCTAATCCCAGAACCTTTCAAAGAAAATCGGCATGGTAGTAGCAGGTGGTTCCTGGCTCGATCAGACGATGTCGAACGATTGATGATCGTTCGCACATACCAGACGTGTTGTTTCGCAGAATACAATCACAGTCACTACAAGGTCTTTGAGCAGGATCCCAGCTTCTCTGGGTCTTCAGGAATTTTTGACTGGAGGCTGGTAAGTAGCCTTGGTACATGCTCTCTATTTCTCAGACTGAATTATCCTATTAACCAGGAGATAACCAACGGCAAGGATCATGATGGCAGCGCGGTTTCGTTCATCAGGCAAAACTGTGTGTATACAACGTACCATGCATCTTTGCATGCACCATACCCTGATATGTGCCGCCAAGCTCTGCAGCCCAAAGTAGGAGAGTGGGTCACAAGTATCAGACTTCGACCCGCTGGCTGGAGTTTCCCCCGTCAGCCAATCTCCAGAACTTAATAAATAGTAACATCTAACTGAGCTAGTTAGTTAGATGTAGATGCATACACTTGGTGCAGTAGGATCTTTATTCAGTTTGATGCATACACTTGTTCTTTTTTGGTAGCCCTTTTTTGATGATGGCTGATGTTTGGTTTGGAAGAGAGAGCTGCATCTTTACTCTTCTGGCCTGCTTACTGCTTCTGTTGCACCCCCAGCCCAGGTTGCTGCTGCTGTTATTTTCAATGTATAATCAGTAGTATATTTCATTTATTGGTTGAATAAATGTGTTGTTAGAACAACAAACACAATGTTTTGGAAGTCGTTGCACGGTCCGATCCTTTAGTGCCCCGCGCATACTATTTTTGATACGGAACACATTTTCCACTTACTCATAACATGCAACCCACTGATGAACGCCCAATAGATGAGCCCATAATTAACTGGAAGGGAGTCTCTCACATGAATATGGCCCAGGTACATGCTCATGTTCCCCTAAACATAAATAAGTAAATAAAGCTAAATGTTCATGCACCGGTTCTTTAAATTCACGATTTAACAGGAGGATATTATTTCCTATGATAGTGTCGTTACATTCAGTCGATATTATTCTTAGGCAAAGATAGCGACCAGTCTTCTTTCTCCCACCATTTTCTTCCTACAACCAGCGGACCCATGCAAATCATAGTCAACGTCATAAATAGTTTCGGTCCATTTGTATTTTTCAATAACAATGTCCAACCCAGCCCAGCACATTAGCGACAGCACTTTATCCTCCGCCTTGGTGCGCTCGCTGTGGCGCCGCCGTCCGGCCATGTCAACATAGTGAATTGGGAGAGGACTATAGTTGTGAGTATGACAGTAAGGACCCACCAGGTCCACTCCCGAACACAAGCAATTGCCTCTTTTACTACTCAGATGCACCCCTCATTTTTTACTCTAATCCACCCTACTGATATTTGGGGCCCACATCATTTTCAACATATAGTCAATTAACGACAGAATTGCACAACTTTATTTGAGTAGTAATTCAGAGGAGCAGGCTATAAATTGGGTTGTGCGGTCTCTGCAGCCCGTCTAACAACATGACCAGCCCAACAGTTTTTTCTTTGGGAAAATAGGTAGCCCGATATTTCTTTTTGAAGAATACCCAAGCTAGGCCTATTTGCTTTCTCCGACTTACTGGGCTGCAAATCTTTCAAGACGAGGATGGATGCATTCTGGCCTGGCCAAAGAGTATGGTCAGTGTCTGTTAAAAGTAATATCAAAGGGGTCAAAAATTCCAAAAAAATTATAGCAAATGGGACATTAGTTTCTTTTTTTGTTTTTGTTCTTCACTAATATTTTATATTTCATTGGATTTAACATGACATAGGACTAATTTATTTTTAAATTTGTTTTAGTATGGCTACTAATTTTTGGATTAAGAATATTTTGTTCCCCAGCAAAAATTTGCGAAATTTCAAAATTTCGCACAATATTAGTTCAATTTTTAACCCTACTGACTAGAAAATGGGCAGCAATTCTAAAAATGGAAAATGGGCTACAATAAATTCCATATGAATTAGAAAATGAGTAAAAATTATAAAAATAATAGCAAATGGGATGTACACGCCACAGATTTCGAGGCTGACTTGTTTACGCAAGGCTTTGTCAGTCGACACACGATTCTAGCAGCAGTGGCTGTTGGATGTCCATCCAATGGCCGACGTGCTTCTTCAATCTCGGATCTTCCTGCCCCAGCCGCCTAAACTAGCGCCAGCGGGACTGCCTGCTCCCACCTCTTGTGGCATGCTGTGATGCCGTGCAGGCTTCACCGGCCCACCCTACTCCCTCTGCTGGCCTGGTCGCACGCAATCAACTGCCTCCTTATTATGCGAAAAAATGATTCCTCCCACTGACATCTGGGGCGCACCGGTTGGGAGGCTGACCTGTGGGCCTACTAAGTTGACGCGTACGCAGGGCTTGTCAACTTAGTCAACAAACGATTCAAGCAGAAGTGACCGTTGGATTTGAATTGAACGGTCCTGCTGCTTCTTCAATCGCTGCTCTTCTTGCACCTGCCGCCCAAACCAGCACCGGCAAGACCACCTGCTCCTGCCTCCCATGGCCGGTTGTGCTGCCACGGAAGCCTCACCACCCCTACTACTCCCACCGCTGGCCAGGCCCTGCGGCGACGGCAACCTCACACCGCAACCGAACCAGTGAACCCTCGTACTCCTCTTTGTGTGGGCATCCACTGCCGCGTCTTCCCCGGCTCCGCGTCGTCCCCTTCCTAGGCCTCGCCGTCGTCCACCGCCCTGGTGCTCTTGATGCGGCGTGGTCAATGTGGTCAATGAACAACTTCCGTCGGAAGAGTACTATATGTGGAGAGGCTGACAGCTGGGTCCACGGCCGCAGTAAGGAAGTGCCTCTTATTACGCGCAAAATAATTATTCCTCCACCTGACAGCACGAACCCACTAGACGGGCCACCATATTTCATGAAAAAAAATGTTCCCCCCTGACTTCTCGGACCCACCAGCTACATCTTCGCACGCAAGGAAGTGCGTCCATATTACACGCAAAAAATGATTCGCCCCCCTGACTGCTGGGACCCACAAGCTACATCTTCACACACAAGGAAGTGTCTGACATTCGGGACCTGACACGTCTCCAACGTATCTATAATTTTTGATTGTTCCATGCTATTATATATTCTGTTTTGGATCTTTAATGGGCTTATTTATACACTTTTATAGTATTTTTGGGACTAACCTATTAATCAGAGGCCCAACCCAAATTGTTGTTTTTTTGCCTATTTCAGTGTTTCACAGAAAAAGAATATCAAACGGTGTCCAAACGGAATGAAACCTTCGGGAGCATGATTTTTGGAACAAACGTGATCCAGAGGACTTGGAGTGGACGTCAAGCAATCAACGAGGAGGCCACGAGGCAGGGGGCGCGCCTACCCCTCTGGGCGTGATACGTCTCCAACATTTCTATAATTTTTGATTGTTCCATGCTATTATATTATCAACCTTGGATGTTTTATATGCATTAATATGCTATTTTATATGATTTTTGGGACTAACCTATTAACCTAGAGCCCAGTGCCAATTTTTGTTTTTTTCCTTGTTTTTAACTATCACAGAAAAGGAAAATCAAACGGAGTCCAGTTGACCTGAAACTTCACGGAGATCATTTTTGGACCAGAAGAAGCCCACGGAGTACCGGAGGTGGGCCAGAAGAGTCCCGAGGCCACCACGAGGGTGGGGGCGCGCCCTACCCCCTAGGTGCGCCCCCTGCCCCGTGGCCATCTCGGGAACCCCCCTGACTTGTCCCCGACTCCAACACCTCTTATATAACCCAAAACTTCCAGAAAGAAACCTAGATCGGGAGTTCCGCCGCCAAAAGCCTCCGTAGCCACCGAAAACCAATCTAGACCCGTTTTGGCACCCTGCCGGAGGGGGGAATCCCTCTCCGGTGGCCATCTTCATCATCCCAACGCTCTCCATGACGAGGAGGGAGTAGTTCACCCTCGGGGCTGAGGGTATGTACCAGTAGCTATGCCTTTGATCTCTCTCTCTCTCGTGTTCTTGAGGTGGTACGATCTTGATGTATCGCGAGCTTTGCTATTATAGTTGGATCTTATGATGTTTCTCCCCTCTACTCTCTCGTAATGGATTGAGTTTTCCCTTTGAAGCTATCTTATCGGATTGAGTCTTTGAGGATTTGAGAACACTTGATGATGTCTTGCATGTGCTTATCTGTGGTGACAATGGGATATCACATGATCCACTTGATGTATGTTTTGGTGATCAACTTGCGAGTTCCGTGACCTCGTTAACTTATGCATAGGGGTTGGCACACGTTTTCATCTTGACTCTCCGGTAGAAACTTTGGGGCACTCTTTGAAGTTCTTTGTGTTGGTTGAATAGATGAATATGAGATTGTGTGATGCATATCGTATAATCATACCCACGGATACTTGAGGTGACATTAGAGTATCTAGGTGACATTAGGGTTTTGGTTGATTTGTATCTTAAGGTGTTATTCTAGTACGAACTCTATGATAGATCGACCGGAAAGAATAGCTTCATGTTATTTTACTACGGACTCTTGAATAGATCGATCAGAAAGGATAACTTTGAGGTGGTTTCTTACCCTACCATAATCTCTTCGTTTGTTCTCCGCTATTAGTGACTTTGGAGTGACTCGTTGTTGCATGTTGAGGGATAGTTATATGATCCGATTATGTTATTATTGTTGAGAGAACTTGCACGAGTGAAAGTATGAACCCTAGGCTTTGTTTCCTAGCATTGCAATACCGTTTGTGCTCACTTTTACCACTAGTTACCTTGCTGCTTTTATATTTTTAGATTACAAAAACCTATATCTACCATCCATATTGCACTTGTATCACCATCTCTTCGCCGAACTAGTGCACCTATACAATTTACCATTGTATTGGGTGTGTTGGGGACACAAGAGACTCTTTGTTATTTGGTTGCAGGGTTGCTTGAGAGAGACCATCTTCATCCTACGCCTCCCACGGATTGATAAACCTTAGGTCATCCACTTGAGGGAAATTTTCTACTGTCCTACAAACCTCTGCACTTGGAGGCCCAACAATGTCTACAAGAAGAAGGTTGTGTAATAGACATCAGGGCGCGCCCTACACCCTCGTGGGCCCCTCGTGGCTCCACCGACCTACTTCTTCCTCCTATATATACCTATGTACCCCCAAACCATCGAGGAGCACGACGAAAACCTAATCCCACCGCCGCAACCTTCTGTACCCGTGAGATCCCATCTTGGGGCCTTTTCCGGCGCTCCGCCGAAGGGGGCATTGATCATGGAGGGCTTCTACATCAACACCATAGCCTCTCCGATGATGTGTGAGTAGTTTACCTCTGACCTTCGGGTCCATAGTTATTAGCTCGATGGCTTCTTCTCTCTGTTTGGATGTCAATACAAAGTTCTCCTCGATTCTCTAGGAGATATATTTGATGTAATCTTCTTTTGCAGTGTGTTTGTCGAGATCCGATGAATTGTGGGTTTATGATCAAGATTATCTATGAACAAAATTTGAATCTTCTCTGAATTCTTTTATGTATGATTGGTTATCTTTGCAAGTCTATTCGAATTATCAGTTTGGTTTGGCCTACTAGATTGATCTTTCTTGCAATGGGAGAAGTGCTTAGTTTTGGGTTCAATCTTGCGGTGCTCGATCCCAATGACAGTAGGGGAAACGACACGTATTGTATTGTTGCCATCGAGGATAAAAAGATGGGGTTTATACCATATTGCATGAGTTTATCCCTCTATATCATGTCATCTTGCTTAAAGCGTTACTCCGTTCTTATGAACTTAATACTCTAGATGCATGCTGGATAGCGGTCGATGTGTGGAGTAATAGTAGTAGATGCAGGCGGGAGTCGGTCTACTTGTCACGGACATGATGCCTATATACATGATCATACCTAGATATTCTCATAACTATGCTCAATTCTATCAATTGCTCGACAGTAATTTGTTTACCCACCGTAATACTCATGCTATCTTGAGAGAAGCCACTAGTGAAACCTATGGCCCCCGGGTCTATTTTCCATCATATTAATCTCCCGTCAACAAGCTATTTCTTGTGCTGTTTATTTTGCTTTCTTTACTTTTAGTCTTTATCATAAAAATACCAAAAATATTACCCTATCTTCTTTATCAGATCTCACTTTTGCAAGTGGTCGTGAAGGGATTGACAACGCCTTTATCGCGTTGGTTGCAAGGTTCTTATTTGTTTGTGTAGGTGCAAGGGTCTTGAGCATGGCCTCCTACTGGATTGATACCTTGGTTCTCAAAAACTGAGGGAAATACTTAAGCTACTTTGCTGCATCACCCTTTCCTCTTCAAGGGAAAACCAACGCAGTGCTCAAGAGATAGCAAGAAGGATTTCTGGCGCCGTTGCCGGGGAGTCTACGCACAAGTCAAGACGTACCAAGTACCCATCACAAACTCTTATCCCTCGCATTATATTATTTGCCATTTGCCTCTCGTTTTCCTCTCCCCCACTTCACCTTTGCCATTTTATTCGCCCTTTTTCCATTCACCTTCTTCCCATATGTATCTTTCTTTGTGTTTCCATGTGCCTTCTATTTGCTTGCATCTTTGCTTGCTAAAAATCTATTGATATGGATCCACTTAAAGTGTTCTACTTGGATCATCTTTGATCCTTATGCGCTCGTGCTGAAACCCCAACTAGCCTAGTTGATGGGAAATCTTTAGATGAGCATGCTCATTTTGTGCATCACCATTTGTATGAAAAAGGGAGACTCTTATGGGATCAAATAAATAGATTGCTATGTTATGCTTGGAATCTTTGTGAAATTTGTGAGTTTACTTGTTGCTCTAAGAACCCTAAAAAACACCTCCCCTACCTATGTGAGTTTAATGAAAATGAAATCTTATCTTCTTATGCAAAGGGTGTTTATAGTTACTACGATATCGAACAAATTGAAGAATTTGTTGCTTTTAAGGGTGCTTATGAAGTTGCTTCTTTGATTGAAAAGTATGATATTACTCTCTACGAATCTGAAAATTTTGACATACTTAAATATTGCTATGAAAACTATGCTCATAATGTCTATGTCAAAGAATTTATTGAAAGAATGATCGTTGCTTTGAAAGAAAATAATGATATGCATGAACCTATAGATAATTATGATTCTCATGATTTGATTGAAATATCCCTTAATGAACATGATGCTTGCTATTCTTGTGGCCATGATGCCAATATTTATGAAGATGAATTTGCTATAGTTCCTTATGTTAAACATGAGATCGTTGCTGTTACACCCATACTTGATAGTTCCTTCGATGAAAAGCATGATTGCAATGATTATAGTATAAATTCTATTAATGTCAATTGTGCTTATGATATGAAAAACCCTAAGCTTGGGGATGCTAGCTTTGCTATGTCCACTACTTTTTGCAATGATCATGATTGGGGTGATTCTTCTTATGACCTTGAAAATTTATTTAAGCCCCATGATGAATATGAGATTGATAATAACGTTTGCAATAAAATTGAAAGTGGGTTTGGAAGAGTGTAAACTTTAGATCCCACATATTTGGAGAATGTTCAATCTTATGAAGTTTTTGATAAAAGTGGGTTTGGAGAGGTCATGACTTTCGTTAATGTTAATCCCACTATTTTGGAAGAGTGTCAACTTTGCATACATGTGGATCGTGTTAAGAATATGTTTTGTGATAGCTATATTGTTGAATTGGATTATGATCCTACATTTAATTATTATGAGAGAGTAAGATATGGTGGTAGAAATTTTCATGTTACTAAATTACCTCTCGTTATGTTGAGATTGTTATTGTTTCTTTCCGCTTCCTTGCATATGCTAGTTTTTGCTTGCCTTGATAATTTGTTTGCCTATAAGATGCCTATGCATAGGAAGTATGTTAGACTTAGATGTTTTTTCAAGTGTTTTATGATGCTATCTTTGTGCTTCAATTCTTGTCTTTCATGTGAGCATCGTTGAATTCTTATGTCTAGCTATAAGGCTTTAAAGAAAAGCGCTTGTTAGGAGACAACCCAATATTTTTCCTTGCTGTTATTCAATAAATAATTCATCTAGACTCTGTCTAGATGTGTTTTTATGCTTTTAATTAGTGTTTGTGCCAAGTAGAACCTTTGGGAAGACTTGGGGAAAGTCTTTGCGATCTTGCTGTAAAAAAACAGAAACTTTAGCGCTCGCGAGAATTGCTGCCATTTTTTTACTAGAGAGCACTATTTAGTTAATTCTTTTTGAATATGATTAATAGATAAATTCCTCACGTCCAGCAATTTATTTTATAATTTTTGGGTTCCAGAAGTATTCGAAACCTACAGATTACTACAGAATATTCTGTTTTTGACAGATTCTGTTTTTCGTGTGTTGTTTGCTTATTTCGATGAATCTGTGGCTAGTAATAGAGTTTATGAACAATAGAAAAGTTGGAATACAGTAGGTTTACCACCAATATAAATAAAGAATGAGTTCATTACAGTACCTTGAAGTGGTGGTTTGTTTTCTTTTACTAACGGAGCTCACGAGATTTTCTTTTAAGTTTTGTGTTGTGAAGTTTTCAAGTTTTGGGTAAAGATTTGATGGATTATGGAACAAGGATTGGCAAGAGCCTAAGATTGGGGATGCCCAAGGCACCCCAACGTAAAATCCAAGGACAACCAAAAGCTTAAGCTTGGGGATGCCCCGGAAGGCATCCCCTCTTTCGTCTTCATCTATCGGTAACTTTACTTGGGACTATATTTTTATTCACCACATGATATGTGTTTTGCTTGGAGTGTCTTGCATGATTTGAGTCTTTGCTTTTTAGTTTATCACAATCATCCTTTCTGTACACACCTTTTGAGAGAGACACACATGATTCAGAATTTGTTAGAATACTCTATGTGCTTCACTTATATCTTTTGAGCTATATAGGTTTTGCTCTAGTGCTTGACTTATATCTTTTAGAGCATGGTGGTGGTTTTATTTTATACAAATCATTGATCTCTCATGCTTCACTTATATTATTTTGATAGTCTTAAATAACATGGTAATTTTCTTTAATTGTGAAATTACTCCAGAGGTGATAGGCATCTAAGTTGAGCATAATAAAAACTTCCATATTGAGTTCATTGAATATCATGAGAAGTTTGATACTTGATAAGTGTTTTGAGATATAAAGGTGGTAATATTAGAGTGTTCTAGTTGAGTAATTGTGAAATTGAGAAATACTTGTGTTAAGGTTGACAAGTCCCGTAGCATGCATGTATGGTAAAAGTTGTGTGGCAATTTTGACACATAAGGTGTTCTTTTATTGCTTTCCTTATGAGTGGTGGTCGGGGATGAGCGATGGTCTTTTCCTACCAATCTGTCCCTCTAGGGGCATGCGTAGTAGTACTTTGCTTCGAGGGCTAAAAAACTTTTGCAATAAGTATGTGAGTTCTTTATGACTAATGTGAGTCCATGGATTATACGCACTCTCAACCTTCCACAATTTTCTAGCCTCTACGGTACCGTGCATTGCCCTTTCTCGCCTTGAGAGTTGCTGCAAACTACGCCGGTGCATCCAAACCCCGTGATATGATACGCTCTATCACACATAAACCTCCTTATATCTTCCTCAAAACAGCCACCATACCTACCTATCATGGCATTTCCATAGCCATTCTGAGATATATTGCCATGTAACTTTCCACCGTTCCGTTTATTATGACACGCTCCATCATTGTCATATTGCTTTGCATAATCATGTAGTTGACATCGTATTTGTGGAAAAGTCACCATTCATAATTTTTCATACATGTCACTCTTGATTCATTGCATATTCTGTCGGCGTTCTGGGAATGGGGGTCCCCAGACTTGCCTGCCTACGGCCTGCGGCGTGGCTCAAAGGGGGGCCCAGCACGGCCCATCTTCACCAACACAGACCCAAGACCCTCGCGAGAGGCCATGCCTCGCGGGGCGGACGACGCGGAGCTTCCTCAGGCACGGCCTCATTAGGCTGGATCGCAAGGAGGCGGAGAGATCAAGGCGGGGTACCTCGCGAGGTGCCCGTGACGCAAGCCATGACGACCAAGGGCGCCAGGCGGGTGCTAGCTCGCGCAGTGCCCTCCTTTCCTTTTTGGTGCAAAGGGAGCAAGCGCAGCCGCGGAGTACCGAGGTATCAGGCAAAGGTTGCCGTTTCGGTGCAACAAGACCAAGACCAGGAGGACTGCAAGATGGAGGTCATTGTGGAGCCCAAGACGGCGTGACCACCAGAGCTTTGTGCAGGCGAAGACTACTTTTGTCAGGATAGCCAGTACTAGCTGTCCCCCTTCAAATTAGCCCGCCATTGTTGGATTCCTTCCCGCTCGATGTTTGGGAAGAGGACTAGGGCCTCTATAAATAGGACCAGCCACCCAGAGGAAGAAGGGGGTGGGGAAAAAGGCATCAACAATCGGGAGGAGAGAGAGAGAGAGAAAGAGAAGGGTGACTGAACTCCTCCTAGCAGTTCATCGCCCCAACCAAGAACAGACCCTCGCAAGGCTGTTCTTCCTTGTATTGTTCATCATCATCAACCCAAGAGGCAATCCACCACACCACACGCTGGAGTAGGGTATTACACCACAATGGTGGCCCGAACCAGTATAAACCCTGTGTCTCTTGTGCCGTTTTTCCCATAGCTTAGATCTTAGCGAGGCGGAGGGGTGCAGGTTGGTAGGAGGTGAAATCTCCGCGTGCACCCCAGTGTTCGAACCTCAAGGGTCTGCCGGAACCCGAAATCTGACATTTGGCGTGCCAGGTAGGGGTGCGCCGGAATTCGTCTTCCACCACCCCGTTCTCCTCCGACCATCGCGCCCATGTCTGACGCTCATCGGGCCCGCGCCGAGCGCCGGGCCACTCTCGCTTCCTGCGTCGCCCAGACGGCTGCTGTCGGCGGGCGTCCTCGCCGTTCCCCGTCACCTGCCGTCAACGCCGCCACCGGCCCGGCGGGGGACGAGCAGCAAGCATCGTCTCAGCATCTGTCCGTGCGGCAAGACGGCCGCACCGCAACTCCCTCGCTCACCCCAGCTGGTTCTTCGTCCCGCGCGCTCCGCGCACCCATGGAGGCGTGAGCTGCGCTCATCGCGGCAAACGAGCTCTTGCGCTACCGTCCTGTCGACGACGTCTATGAAGAATGGCTCGACCGCGTCGCCGAGCTCGTCCGCGCCGCAGGGGGCTCTCCTGCGCCATCCGTTCCGCTGCACCACACCCCGCCCCGCGCGGGCAACGAGGCTCCGGCGGCACCCCGGCCACCTCCTCCTCAAGAAGACGCCATGGCTCCAAGGCGTATGGTCCCCTGGGCGGAACCTGCTCTGTCAGGCACCAGCGCGGTAAGAGAAGAGCTGCCAAGAAGTCCCTTGCCCGCAAGAAGCTGCCCGGGCGCTCCCTGCTCCAGCACGTCGCGACCATGCTCCTGCTCCCGTACGTCAAGACCCCGCAGTGCTCCCAGCTGCAGCGCGTGGGGACATGCAAGACCAAGCTCTCCGTCACCCAAGGCCTCCCGTGGCCACAGCAGGCTGTCGTGCCTTCACCACCGAGCTACGCAGCGTCGCGTGGCCCGGCAAGTTCAAGCCAGACCTGCCTCCTCGTTACGATGGCACGGCTGACCCTGCGGAGTTCCTCCAGCTCTACGAGCTGGGCATCGAAGCTGCCAACGGAGACGAGAAGGTCATGGCGAACTGGTTTCCCATGGCGCTCAAGGACGGGGCCCGCACCTGGCTCCTAAACCTGGCTCCAGGCACGATCTCCTCCTAGGACAAGATGCGCACCCTCTTCATCGCCAACTTCCAAGGTACTCGCGACCGGCCACCCACCGTGAGCGACATGCACTGCATCAAGCAACAACCTGGGGAGACCCTGTAGAAGTACATCCAGCGCTTCAACAACGCACGCCTCAAGATTCCCAAGGTGACTGAGGAGGCCATCATCTCGGCCTTCTCCGACGGCGTGCGTGATGTCAAGATGAAAGAGGAGCTGGCGATGCATGAAGACCTGTGCACTTCCTTGGAGTTGTTCAACTTGGCAAACCAAGTGCGCCAGGGCTGAGGAAGGGCGTCTCTCCCTCCTCGTGCTGCCTGCCGCAGACCCAGAAGAGAAGAAGCCCAAGGCCAAGGATGTGACGCGCAAGGGGGCTGCCGTGCTCGCGGCAGAACTAGACACCAAGCGGGGCAGAGATCAGCCCGAACCTTCCAAGGGTAGTCGGTACTGTGTGTACCACGACCTCCACACCCACAACACCAACGAATGTCAAGAGCTCCGAGCCGTGCGAGAAGGAAGGATCGGCCGTCGCCCCGACCGCGGTGACTGGGGCTACGGTCGAGGAGGAGGAAGGAACGCAGGACGCTGGGAAGACCGTGGCCCACGCTAAGGGTGGCGCGATCAACCTCGTGAGGATCGCTGGCAAGACCCGCCTTGCGAGGGAGACTGGAGGGATCAACCTCGCAAGGATCGCCCGCAAGGCAACGCAGGCCTCCCTCCGCTGCCGCTACAGCCAAGGAGAAACAAGGACCGCCACCAAGATGAGGGGGCTGGGGGCTTCCAGGAGCTGCGCGCGATCGCCTGCATCCTGGGCGGGGCTCAAGCCCCAGCCTCTCAACGCATCTTCAAGCAGTTCGCCCACGAAGTGAATGCAGTCCTCCCTAGGCTCGAAGCCACGCGCCCTCTCAGGTGGTCGGCGTGCGCCATCACGTTCAGCTCAGCAGATCAGCTCAAGTGTGCGGCTACAGCCAGAGTCCTCCCGATGCTTTGTTCCCCAATCATCAGCAATGTGGTGGTCACCAGGACCCTCATTGATGGCGGGGCAGGGCTCAATGTCCTGTCCGTGGAAACTTTCAACAATCTCTAAGTGCCCTACAGCCAGCTTCAGCCAACCAAGCCTTTCTCCGGAATCACCGACGGCTCCACATTCCCGATTGGGCAGGTACGCCTCCCTGTCACCTTCGAGGCACGTGACAACTACCGCACCGAGCTCATCGACTTCGACGTCGCTGACATTCGCCTGCCATACAACGCCATCCTTGGGTACCCAGCGCTGGCCAAGTTCATGGCCGTAACTAACCACGGCTACAACGTCCTCAAGATGCCAGGAAGTGGAGGAGTCATCACGGTGCCCTGTGAAGAGAAGGACGCGGTGTGTTCCCTGGAACGAGCCTTTTAGGCCGCGTCACTGGAAGACCCGGATTGCGGAAGTAGGAGGCTTCCCGAGACCACCCCCAAGAAGAAGAAGACATCATCCGGCCCGTCCCCTCGGGAGGCAAGCCCCTCTGGGACCGCGCCTGCCCAGGGGGAACCTCCTTCCATCGCATAGGAAAGCGCGCCCGGCGCCCTCCTTAGGCAGGGCTCGGGGGCTCTCCCCTGGAGGGCCACCGACCTGGCTAAGGTCATGAGGGAGGCGCTTGGGCACCACATGGAGGCGTGTTTCGAAGCACGTTTCCCTCAAAAAGGAGTAAGGCAAGGAGAGCTAGACCCTCAGGAGTTCGTCAGCAAGGCCATTCAGGAGCTACAGGAGTCAAGAGTCATGAAAGGCGGCCGCCGCCTACCAGCAGTGGCTCCCCATCTAGGCGAGGATGGCGGGCTGCGCGTCTGCATCGACATACCAGTGCTCAATCGAGTTGCCTCTCTGGAGCGCCTCTGGCCCTCGCGAGTGGGGCGCTGCGGAGGTCCACCCCACAGCTACATTCGCATGCCTTACGGCTTGCCGAACGTGGTTGCCACGTACCAGCGCCTCATGAGCAGAATCACGGAGGCACAAGAGGCCAGGCATTCCGCAGCCCTGGCGGAGATGGAGATGGTCCACGAGGAGCCGCCAGCGCCTCCGGAGCCTCCCGAGGCCCCTGGGCCTGGGGGCTCATGAGGATCGGCTTCCACAGCCCACCGAGTCTGCTACACCAACACCCCTTCGTCCTCAATGGCATTAGGTGACGTCTTTCAAGTTTTCACTTCCAGCTGGGAGCGCCCCCCGGGCTGCATTATCCCCAGACCGCGTGGGTCCGTCCCTGCGGTGTGTATCCCTTTTATTTCATGTTGTTAGCTTACCTTGTTGGGGGCGCCCCTTGGGCTGCATGATCCCCAAGTCGCTCGGGCCTGACCCAGTGATGTCCACCTTCCCAGCATCTATTTGAATGAATCCACTCCTTTGCGGCTAATGTGCTTGACCTAGTTGCCCGCTCAACTGACGAAACTGCTTCCAAATGGCACGACGCTTGCTCATGGGTTCGTCCCTGCAACACCGACAGACCTGAATGGCTGAGCTCTGGCCGCGGCAGCCCTGCATGGCGCCACCTCGTCAAGCCTTCAGTGCCTCCTTACCCCCCGGAAGCAACCAACGGCTGATTGTCAATTGTCGTGGCAACCCCTCGTTCTTTCTCTAATGGATCTACATGATCTCTTAAAGGATCTGTGTCAGGCGAGGCCCTTGCGGTGTCTCCTTCACTCTCATCCGCGCGAACCGCTTGCACGTTAAAGGGGGGTGCCTGAGCATCACGACTCGGGGCTCCTACTGGCTCTCCAGCCCTCACCCTCTGGCCTTGTCCACGGCATCGCGACCTGGCATAACAGCGATGGCTGAGACTCGCTCGAGGGCCGGGACCCGAGGACGTAGAGCAGAAAGGGGAGCAAAGGCGAGAGGGGAGGGACACGCGAGGACCTCGCCGAGCAACCTCGCGCCTGCCGATGCACGGACCCGGCGACACACCAGAGAGCGGCCCCTGATTCTTGAGATAAGTCATCACCCGGAAGCGCCAGCTACCGTGGCACCATCCCCGCACCTAATGCAATCCCGTGTTAGCGACGCCACTCTCCTTTCTCACCGAACGACGGCTGCTTGAGCGCCAAGGGGGACCTCCTGAGCATCGCGACTCAGGGGCTCTTACCGGACTCCGGGTCGCTCACCTCCTGGCCTTGACCACGGCATCGCGACCTGGCATACCAGCGACAGCTGAAGCCGCCTTGGGACTGGGACTGTCGGTGCAGAGCACCAAGCCCTCGTGAGGTTCGAAAGGGAGGACTGAGCTAAGATGGAATGAGCAACTCGCACAATTCTATGACAAGGGTTATATTAACAAAATAGGATCATAGGCACCTTACAAGCCCCCACGGGACGCGTCTTTGATTCCTCGCAGGGAATAGATCCTAAAGGGACACTAACTACGCGCGCCCCTGCAAAAGATGCCATCATCAACAGTGGGCCGTCAAGCACCGGCGCCAACCCCATCCAGATCAGAGTCGGCGGCGGCCTGATGAGCCCGCCCTGCTCCAGGAGCGGCGCCGGCTCGGGGGCTCGTAGATGTCATTGCTCGTCTCCGGAGTTGCTGGAACCTCCGACGCCTCCACCGCCTGAGGAGCCACCAAGGGAGCGGTCGGCGGGCCCAGTCCTCGCCGCAGCATGGTCCCGGCCACCTCTCCCGGGGCAGCACTCTAGCTGGCGCCCATTCGCATCGAAGACCTTGAAGAACATCACTGAAGCACCGTCGTACTCCAAGTGGATCGCGAAGGCGCCTCTTGTCCTGCAAACCCAGGCGATTTCGCTCCAGCCCCGAGTCATGAAGACCTCGACCGGGGCAACGACCGCGACCTCTGCCTCGGTCGCGAGGGTGCTGCAGCCGGCGTGCTGCAGCCAAAGCTCCAGGGGCTCTCCCTGCGGGATGATGGAGGCGAAGAAGGGAGGAAGGCGAATCCAAGATTGAGGAGGCATGGCGGCGTGGAACATGAACTCTCGGGTGGAGCCCTCGATGTGGACCCTAGGGGGGGGACCCACATCTTCGTGACCCGTCGGCGCCGATGGCGGCACCGTCCGTGGCGATCAGCATCAGCTCCTTCAGGGCCCTCGATGTGGGCGTACAAGGGAAGCGGGAACCCCGGCGGTGCCCGCTCGCACCAAGGCCTCGACATCACCTGATGGGCCCCCTCGCCTGGACCACAGAGGACGAGCCGTTTCTTCAGCGGGAGCGGGTCTGGTTCCTCTTGGGGAGCCTTTCCCTTCTCTGCCGTCGAGAACCGGCGGATCGGAGCCATCACAGCAAGACGGAGCAAGGACCGGGAAGAAGGAGAAGCAAGGAGGGATGGACTGGAAGGGCGCGCGCCATTCCGTACTTATTGCCGGCGAAGGCCAACCGCCGACCTCCACGATCGCAGGTAATCATGACCCACTTTGCATGCAGGGACTTGTCCAATCCATGCAGTTGCCGAGGCGCCATGGGGAAGTGGAGGCGCCCACGTCCAATCAACCGCCACGCGGCGCCCAAGGCCGCAGGCTATTAGGGCCCGCGGCGCTTCGCTCTTGCCCTTCCTCCTCCCTGCACGGCCAAGTCTGGGCGCGCCTTGGGCCCGGGGGCTACTGTCGGTGTTCTGGGAATGGGGGTCCCCAGACTTGCCTGCCTGCGGCCTGCGGCGTGGCTCAAAGGGGGGCCTAGCACGGCCCATCTTCACCAACATAGACCCAAGACCCTCGCGAGGGGCCAAGCCTCGCAGGGCGGACGACGCGGAGCTTCCTCAGGCACGGCCTCATCAGGCTGGCTCGCGAGGAGGCGGAGAGATCAAGGCGGGGTACCTCGCGAGGTGCCCGTGACGCAAGCCATGACGACCAAGGGCGCCAGGCGGGTGCCAGCCCGCGCAGTGCCCTCCTTTCCTCTTTGGTGCAAAGGGAGCAAGCGCAGCCGCGGAGTACCGAGGCATCAGGCAAAGGTTGCCATTTCGGTGCAACAAGACCAAGACCAGGAGGACTGCAAGACAGACGTCATTGTGGAGCCCAAGATGGCGTCACCACCAGAGCTTTGTGCAGGCGAAGACTACTTTTGTCAGGATAGCCAGTACTAGCTGTCCCCCTTCAAATTAGCCCGCCATTGTTGGCTCCCTTCCCGCTCGATATTTGGGAAGAGGACCAGGGCCTCTATAAATAGGACCAGCCACCCACAGGAAGAAGGGGGTGGGGGAAAAAGGCATCAACAATCGGGAAGACAGAGAGAGAGAGAAAGAGAAGGGTGACTGAACTCCTCCCAGCAGTTCATCGCGCCAGCCAAGAACAGACCCTCGCGAGGATGTTCTTCCTTGTATTGTTCATCATCATCAGCCCAAGAGGCAATCCACCACACCACACACTAGAGTACGGTATTACACCCCAATGGTGGCCCGAACCAGTATAAACCATGTGTCTCTTGTGTCGTTCTTCCCATAGCTTAGATCTTAGCGAGGCGGAGGGGTGCAGGTTGGTAGGAGGCGAAATCTCCACGCGCACCCCAGTGTTTGAACCTCAAGGGTCTGCCGGAACCCGAAATCCGACATATTCCGGTACACTGCCGGAGGCATTCACATAGAGTCATATTTTGTTCTAAGTATTGAGTTGTAATTCTTGAGTTGTAAGTAATAGAAGTGTGATGATCATGATTATTAGAGCATTGTCCCATGTGAGGAAAGGATGATGGATACTATGATTCCCCCACAAGTCGAGATGAGATTCCGGAGTAAAAAAGAGGCCAAAGAAAAAAAAAAGGCCCAAGAAAAAAAAGAAAAAAAAGAGAGAAAACGAGAGAAGGGACAATGTTACTACCCCTTTTCCACACTTGTGCTTCAAAGTAGCACCGTGACCTTCATGATAGAGAGTCTCCTATGTTGTCACTTTCATATACTAGTGGGAATTTTTCATTATAGAACTTGGCTTGTATATTCCAATGATGGGCTTCCTCAAAATGCCCTAGGTCTTCATGAGCAAGCAAGTTGGATGCACACCCACTTAGTTTCTTTTGTTGAGCTTTCATGCATTTATAGCTCTAGTGCATCTGTTGCATGGCAATCCCTACATCTCTCATTGACATCAATTGATGGCATCTCCATAGCCTATTGATTAGCCGCGTCAATGTAAGCCTTTCTACCTTTTTGTCTTCTCATAACCCCCATCATTATAATTTATTCCACCCATAGTGCTATATCCATGGCTTGCGCTCATGTATTGCGTAAGGGTTGAAAAGGCTGAAGCTCGTTAAAAAGTATGAACCAATTGCTCGGCTTGTCATCGGGGTTATGCATGATGAGAATGTTTTGTGTGACGAAATTGAAACATAACCTAACTATATGATTTTGTAGGGGTAAGCTTTCTTTGGCTATGTTATTTTGATAAGACATAATTGCTTGGTTAGCATGTTTGAAGTATTATTGTTTTTATGTCAACATTAAACTTTTATCTTGAATCTTTCGGATCTAAATATTCATGCCACAATAAAAAGAATTAAGCTTGGGGATGAGCAGGAATTAAGCTTGGGGATGCTTGATACGTCTCCAACGTATCTATAATTTTTGATTGTTCCATGCTATTATATATTCTGTTTTGGATTTTAATGGGCTTATTTATACACTTTTATATTATTTTTGGGACTAACCTATTAACTGGAGGCCCAGCCCAAATTGTTGTTTTTTTTGCCTATTTCAGTGTTTCACAAAAAAAGAATAACAAACGGAGTCCAAACGGAATGAAACCTTCGAGAGCGTGATTTTTGGAACAAATGTGATCCAGAGGACTTGGAGTGGACGTCAAGCAATCAACGAGGAGGCCACGAGGCGGGGGCGCGCGCCTACCCCCTGGGCACGCCCTCCACCCTTGTGGGCCCCTCGTGGCTCCACCGACCTCCTTCTTCCTCCTATATATACCTACGTAACCCCAAACCATCAAGGAGCACCAGGAATACCTCATTCCACCGCCGCAACCTTCTGTACCCGTGAGATCCCATCTTGGGGCCTTTTATGGCGCTCCGCCGGAGGGGGCATTGATCATGGAGGGCTTCTACATCAACACCATAGCCTCTCTGATGATGTGTGAGTAGTTTACCTCAGACCTTCGGGTCCATAGTTATTAGCTAGATGGCTTCTTCTCTCTCTTTGTATCTCAATACAAAGTTTCTCCTCGTTTCTCTTGGAGATCTATTCGATGTAATCTTCTTTTGAGGTGTGTTTGTCGAGATCCGATGAATTGAGGGTTTATGATCACGATTATCTATGAACAATATTTGAATCTTCTCTGAATTCTTGTATGTATGATTGATTATCTTTTCAAGTCTCTTCAAATTATTAGTTTGGTTTGGCCTACTAGATTGATCTTTCTTGCAATGGGAGAAGTGCTTAGCTTTGTGTTCAATCTTGCGGTGCTCGATCCCAATGACAGTAGGGGAAATGATACATATTGTATTGCTGCCATCGAGGATAAAAAGATGGGGTTTATATCATATTGCATGAGTTTATCCCTCTACATCATGTCATCTTGCTTAAAGCGTTACTCCATTCTTATGAACTTAATACTCTAGATGCATGCTGGATAGCGGTCGATGTGTGGAGTAATAGTAGTAGATGCAGGCAGGAGTCGGTCTACTTTTCACGGACGTGATGCGTATATACATGATCGTACCTAGATATTCTCATAACTATGCTCAATTCTATCAATTGCTCGACAGTAATTTGTTTACCCACCATAATACTTATGCTATCTTGAGAGAAGCCACTAGTGAAACCTATGGCCCCCGGATCTATTTTCCATCACATTAATCTCCCGTCAACAAGCTATTTCTTGCTTCGTTTATTTTGCTTTATTTACCTTTAGTATTTATCATAAAATACCAAAAATATTATCTTATCTTCTCTATCAGATCTCACTTTTGCAAGTGGCCATGAAGGGATTGACAACCCCTTTATCGCGTTGGTTGCAAGGTTCTTATTTGTTTGTGTAGGTGCAATGGACTTGAGTGTGGCCTCCTACTGGATTGATACCTTGTCTCTGAAAAACTGAGGGAAATACTTACGCTACTTTGCTGCATCACCCTTTCCTCTTCAAGGGAAAACCAACGCAGTGCTCAAGCGGTAGCAGGACCCACCTGGTCGAAGCATATGTAGCTTTGTCATTCTGGTCGCGAACGTGTACGTACATACTGGTCGATGTAGAGGCGCGCACGTGTCGTTGTAGAGGCGTGCACGTGTCCTAGTAGAGGCGCGCACGTAGCATGTACACGTACGTACATCGGCCAGGGTGCAAGAAAGAACATATGACCACGTACGTACATACGGGCGGGGTCTTGAACGCCTACTCGCGCATACATATGGCCAGGGCTCGTGTACATGGCTGGGTCGGAACGGAGAAGCTGCGCCGTTGTCCTGTTCATGGGGAGGGAACGGAATGCGTTGTGTTCATCGGGAGGCAACGGGACGCGTGCTGTTCATCGGGAGCCAACCGGCTTGGACGGAACAGGCGATGGAAACGAGGCCCGGCGTACCGCAGAACGGAGGAAACGGCCTTGTGTTCGACCGACCACGGTGGAAACGGGATCCTGTTCATCAGGAGGGGTCTGGCATACCGCACAACGGAGGAAACCGACTTCTCTTGGACCTCCTACGGTCGAAACAGGGTCTTGTTGATCAGGAGGGGTGTGGCGTACCGTGAAACGGAGGAAGCGGACTTGTGTTGGAGCGCTACGGTCGAAACGGGGGTCCTGTTCATCAGGATTGGTGTGGTGCACCACAAAATGTGACTCCACAGGATACCGTTCATCTCCACCATCGACCTCCTCGAGCCTCCACGGGCTACTGTTCATCCACCATCGACCTCCTCCAGCCTCCACCTGTGACTGTTCATCCACAGGCTCTTGTTCATCCAGCCTCCACCGGCTACTGTTCAACCAGACCTCTCCACGAGGTCCTGTTCAACCACCCCTCCATGGGCTACTATTCTTCTAGCCCTCCACCGGCTACTGTTCAATCAGCCCTCCACCGGCTACTGTTCAGCCAGCTCTCCACCGGGTCATGTTCATTCAGCCCTCCACGGGGTCCTATTCATCCACCGGCTCGATCAATCGCGGTACTGTTCATCCAGCAGCAACGACCTCTACTACCACGGGTTCCTGTTCATCCAACCCCCACCAGGAACTGTTCATCCAAACCCCCCAACAACGCTCACTGTTCATCTAGAGGCAGCATCGATCGGCTTTTGTTTGCAGCAGTAGCGAAGGAATCGCTTGATCGGGTTCAGTTAACAGCCATCGATCGATCGCTCGGGTTCAGTAACGCGTAGCCTGCAGTGCAATCGCTCGGGTTCAGTTAGAGCCCAACGCCTCGCTCGGGTTCAGTTAGAGCCCAATGCCTCGCACACAGGCGTGTACGTACGAGAGAAACATGCATCGCTCGGCCCCCAACCACCCACCGTAACCGGGAACTCCCTGATATTTTCCTCGCCCTCGCTTCTACAACGGTTTTTTCCGTCATGGATGGCCCAAAAAAGGCATGCAGCTGCGTCTCCGGCCCGCCCAGGACGAAAAGCCCATTTTCTGTCATGATTTTTTGTCATAGAAGTAGGAACCCACCACATCTATGATGATACCGGGTTTTGTCACAATTATCGTCAGAGAAGTGTCATAAGTATGAGAAAAAAAAATTCGTTCGGCCCAAAATGTCACGAATGTGTCTTTTTTTAGTGATACCACCTTCCAATATATGAATCTTTACCTCTCGACCATTTCGGGACACCTCATCATGTCCGTGATCTCATCCAGGACTCTGAACAATCTTCGGTCACCAAAACACATAACTCATAATACAAATCATCATCGAACGTTAAGCGTGCGGACCCTACGGGTTCGAGAACTATGTAGACATGACCGAGACACATCTCCGGTGAATAACCAATAGCGGAACCTAGATGCTCATATTGGTTCCTACATATTCTATGAAGATCTTTATCGGCCAAACCGCATAACAACATACGTTATTCCCTTTGTCATCGGTATGTTACTTGCCCGAGAATCGATCGTCGCTATCATCATACCTAGTTCAATCTCGTTGTCGGCTAGTCTCTTTACTCATTCTATAATGTATCATCCCGCAACTAACTCATTGGTCACATTGCTTGCAAGGCTTATAGTGATGTGGATTACCGAGAGGGCCCAGAGATACCTCTCCGATACATGGAGTGACAAATCCTAATCTTGATCTATGGCAACCCAACAAACACCTTCGGAGACACCCGTAGAGCATCTTTATAATCACCCAGTTATGTTGTGACATTTGGTAGCACACAAGGTGTTTCTCCGGTATTCGGGAGTTGCATAATCTCATAGTGAGAGGAATATGTAAAGTCATGAAGAAAGCAATAGCAATAAAACTAAATGATCATAATGCTAAGCTAACAGATGGGTCTTTTCCATCACATCATTCTCTAATGATGTGATCTTGTTCATCAAATGACAACACATGTCTATGGTCAGGAAACTTAGCCGTCTTTGATTAACGAGCTAGTCAAGTAGATGCATTCTAGGGACACTCTGTTTGTCTATGTATTCACACATGTACTAAGTTTCCGGTTAATACAATTCTAGCATGAATAATAAACATTTATCATGATATAAGGAAATATAAATAACAACTGTATTATTGCCTCTAGGGCATATTTCCTTCATCCCCATGCATCCCGACCTCAGGTCCGAAACTTCTCATCGACACCATCAATGAAGATTACCAGATCTACCATCTACATATATCTTCCCTTGTTCTAGTCAGGCCATCTTGTTCCGCACCACGAATGTTAGTAATAGCCAATCACCTCCTGAATATGGTCACCCTACTCCCCAACATCGTTGAAGGGAACAACAACACTTCAACGGGGAAGGAACATAAAGACACAAACTTCAAGTGGAGATGTCGTCGACATCGACTGGGAAACCTAATCCCGCCGATCTGAAGGATCGATGAGCAGACATGGCATACAACTTTGAGACATCACCACCGTGCGAATGGAGCTGGTGCAAATTTATTCTCCCGTGCACCGATCCCACCACCCCAACGGTACAGTAGAACACACTATCCCCTACGACTATTTACAAGCCAGGAGAGAACCGGGATCCCGCCCCCTCCCATCGCCTGAGTGGCACATGGAGGTGGGGGATACCCATGGCCTCTCTAGCACACACTATTGGGAAAACTACCTCTCTCTAACCTCTTGTCTGTGGGTATAGAAGAGAGTGGGGAGAGACATAGCATTGTGATTAACGTGTCCTCGACATGTTTGAAATTGCGAGAACTATTGTCATGGATTTGCGCTCGTTTTTCGAAATGGCGGGATTCCTGCATTTTTTCATTAAGAAGAAAAGAGTTGCTTAGTTAATTAGGAAAAATCAAGCAAAAACCAGATTGACTGGTTAAATGATGGAAAACCAGATGAAAAATCATCACAATCGCTAAGTGGCACACCTAAGATACTCTACACACACCACTCCAAAGAGGGCCTCGACGAGACAGCAAGCAAGTGTCATCCACTAGAGGCGTCAACATCATCCCTAAACCTCCAGCAAATGACTCTGACTTCGCCGTAGACGATCATCGACTCAGCCCACTCTATAGAGGCTGTGTGGAGCTATATGAAGATTCAGGCCAGGACTCAGCCACCCACGACCAGACAGTGCAGCTCTGACTCTGACGAAGAACTACAAAGGAGATCTAGGTGTGGTTGGCGTAATAGAAGATCACAGAATGAACCACCTGCTGCCTGTCATCGTACACCATCGGGCCCCGTCGCGGTAGCTTGGACTACACAGCAACAAACCAGCCGAGGAAATCCTACGGACACACCTAAGAAGAGCCAACTACATCAACTATTATCACGTCTCCGACATTGCTCTCACATCCTTGTTGCCATAGAAGCCTTGACGCCAACACCTACATCGAGAGCAACCTCATCACCCACATGACAAGAGGTCCAATGCTCTTGATGCTGCTGAGAGCTCGAGGTCGCCGCCCCGACATCCAAACGCCACGCCGCACCCTGCACAACCCACCATCACCATTTTTCGAGGCCGCCAACTCGACATGCCACCGCCCGCACTCAAGATGCAATGTCGCATGACCCGGATGCCCGCAGCCCATGCCGCACAGAGCAACTGCACGTGGACTACGTGTTGGGAAACGTAGTATGTGATAAGTCTCCATCATACCTACTTTTCCAAACACTTTTGCCCTTGTTTTGGACTCTAACTTGCATGATTTGAATGGAACTAACCCGGACGGACGCTATTTTCTGCAGAATTGCCATGGTGTTATTTTTGTGCAGAAATAAAAGTTCTCGGAATGACCTAAAAATCAACGGAGAATTATTTTGGAATATATAAAAAATACTAGAAGGAAGATCCACGTCAGGGGGCCTCCACCTGTCCACGAGGGTGGGGGCGTGCCCCCTGCCTCGAGGGCCACCTCACGCTCCACCGACCTCAACCTTGACTCCATATATTCACTTTCAGGGAGAAAATAGCCAAGGAGAAGGATTCATCGCGTTTTACGATACAGAGCTGCCGCCAAGCCCTAAACTCTCTCGGGAGGGCTGATCTGGAGTCCGTTCGGGGCTCCGAAGAGGGGAATCCGTCGCCATCGTCATCATCAACCTTCCTCCATCACCAATTTGATGATGCTCACCGCCGTGCGTGAGTAATTCCATCGTAGGCTTGCTGGACGGTGATGGGTTGGATGAGATCTATCATGTAATCGAGTTAGTTTTGTTAGGGTTTGATCCCTAGTATCCACCCTCTGTACCCTCTTATTACTTTCTGTTATTTATATTAAATAAAGCAAAAATAATAATTTATGTCTGTTTTCTGAATTATCCGTGCAATAAAAAATATCCCAAAAATAATAGTTCTCCAAATGCCCTGAAATTTAAATATAATTTTTTTCTGGAATATTTGAGAATATCTGGCACTGAGAATACAGATTGGGAGCAAGCACCTGGCCACGAGGGTGGAGGGGGCGCCCTACCCTCTGGGCACGCCCCCTACCTCGTGGGCCCATGGTGGCTCCCCTCCACTTATTCCACCTACCACACACTCCCCCTTCCTCCCACAAACATCACTAACCAGCTCAAACCCGAGTCCAAGCTCATTTTGCTGCCATTTTCGATCTCCTTGATCAAAGCTCCATTCAAAAAACTGCTTTGGGGATTGTTCCTTGGTATGTGACTCCTCCAACGGTCCAACTAGTTTTGTTCTAGTGCTTTATTCATTGCATATTTTTGTTGCTTAGGTGACCCTGCTCTTGAGCTTGCATGTCAAATTTATATGGTCAAAAGTAGTTTTGATGCATGATATTGCCTCTAGGCACTTGTAGGAGTAGTTGCTATCAATATTGTTGCGTTTGGTTCACTTTTATTTTGAAGTTACTAAAATTTCAGAAATTTTTCAGAGGAAGAAATATGTTTAGGAAAATGTACCAAGGTGGTCCTTCAAGGAAGCAAGGACCCGGGCTCGCAATACACGATGCCGACGACGAACCACCGAGGGAAGCTCAAGTGCGGGCTTGTGAATGGCCTTCAGAAGACTTGATGGATCGAGCAGGAATCAAGGAAGAATTTAACACATATGTGCGTAATGCTGATCTTGAGAGCTTCGAGGCAGATAAGTGCCGCCAGTACCACTATCTCATTGATTCCATTGTGAGAAGGTTTGAATTTTCATCATCACCAATTCTCAAACTGTCATGTTTGATCTATGGACTTAGAGGATTTTAACACTGCTTGCAAACTTCCACAATGGGGAAGCACTAGTGAGCCTCGCAAATATGAGTTTAGAGATTTCCTTGCTAGTATAACTGTGGGGGAATCTAGAGATATAACACAAGCTACCATAGGGAGCATTTATTTTCCTGCTATACATTATATTGCTCTCTTCATAGGTAGATGCATTAACGGTAAGGATGAAGCATGTCACATGTGTGTGCCTGATCTTAGCGTTCTCAGAAGCGCTATTTTAGGAGATAAACAATACAACTTGGGGGCTATCGTTGCACGCAGGTTGCATAATAATCATATTCATGGAGATTTCTTTGGTGGAATTTATGCAACCCGTCTAGCTAATTTGCTTGATATACCAATACGTGGGCATGACATTGAGTTGCCTCCTGTTTATTTAGAATATGAGGCCATGGTTCGTCACCAGTTTGTTGAGAGGAATGATCAATTCCTCCAGTACCGACTAATCTTTGACAGACGACGCACCTGTCACGTCGCTATCCCTGCTCCTGCTTTCTTTGACTCTCAGGCAAAAGGGAGATATATTATAACCAAGGAGGAGGCGGACGAGTATAAGAGGAGGACGGAGACGTCCTATCTCCAAGCGGCAGCTCATGAGGCAATAGCTACTGCATATTAGTACGACCCCAACTATTACTTTGGATATCCACCAGGCCAGCCGTGGCCATAGACCAACTTAGGCCAAAAGCCTAAGCTTGGGGGAGTACGTATTTCTCACCGACGTTACATTCATGTTCACACACTCATTGCTAGTTGTCGGTGCTCATACTTTTTCATTGTATCATCCATGCTAGTTTATTTTCCTTTTTATGCTTTCTTCTTGTGTGTTCAATAAACCTTAAGAAAAACAAAAAAATTAGTTGTAACTTTTAGTTACTTTACTTTCCATGCTTGTAGTAGTAATTAAAAAGAAAACCCCAAAAGATTTCTCGTTCTTCTTTTGCTTGTTGGGAGCTTTCCTGTGTAAATATTTTATTTCTTTTCTTGTTCTTTGGGTCAAGAGGAGAAGACCATAATTAAAATGTTAAAGTGGCTCTTATATGCATTATTGTTGATCTGACAAAGAGCCCATATTACCTTGTCTTCTCTATTGAATTGAATGCTTGCAGATTCTAGCTTAGTCCAATACACATGCACTATTATTATTATCCACACTATTCACTCGTGCAAGTGAAAGGCAATAATGATGATTATATGATGAACTTATTGAGATGACAAAAGCTGGTATGAACTCGATCTCTCTTGTTTTTGTAAATATGATTAGTTCATCGTTCCTGATTCAGCCTATTATGAGTAAACATGTTTGCAATGACATTCAGAGATTGTAGTTGCTTATGCCATGCTTAATTAGCTAGGAGCTTATAATGGTTTACCTTGCGTGCCAACATGCTATTAAAATGGTTGTGATGTGGTCTGGTGGGGTGGTATCCTATTTTGAACGATTCGAGTGGCTTGACTTGGCACATGTTCACGTATGTAGTTGAAACAAAATCAACATAGCCTCTACGATATTTATGTTCATGGTGCATTATATCCTACTCATGCTTGCATTCGGTGTTGGTTAATTTTAATGCATGTTCATGACTGTTGTTACTCTCTAGCTGGTTGCTTCCCAGTCATTTGCTAGCCTTCACTTGTACTAAGCGGGAATATTGCTGGTGCATCCAATTCCATAAACCCCAAAGTTGTTCCATATGAGTCCACCATACCTACCTATATATGGTATCTGCATGTCGTTCCAAGTAAATTTGTATGTGCCAAACTCTAAACCTTCAAATAAACATTCTGTTTTGTATGCTCGAATAGCTCATGCATCAACTAGGGTTGTCCGTATCTTCCATGTTAGGCGGGTTATTCTTGAGAGGAGTGGAGTCCGCTCCTCACTCACAAGAAAATGGCTGGTCACCAGGATGCCCAGCCCCATGCTTTATGCAAATCAAATCAAAATAATTGCAAACAAAACTCCCCCGGGACTCTTGTTATTTGGAGGCACTCGTTGTTTCGAGCAAGCCATGGATTGATGCTTGTTGGTGGAGGGGGAGTATAAACTTTACCATTCTGTTTGGGAACCGCCTATAATGTGTGTAGCATGGAGGATATCGCCATCTCTTGGTTGTTATGTTGACAATGAAAGTATGACGCTCAAAATATTATTCATATCTATTTCAAAACCGAGTTCTGGCACCTCTACAAATCCCTACTTCCCTCTATGAAGGGCCTATCTATTTACTTTTATGTTGAGTTATCCTCCTCTTATTAAAAAGCACCAGCTGGAGAGCACCACTGTCATTTGCATTCATTACTGTTAGTTTACATTGAGTATGACTTGACTGGATCTCTTTTACCATGAATTACAATGTCTAGTCAGTCCTTGATCTTTAAAAGTGCTCTGCATTTATGTTTTGTGGTCTCAGAAAGGGCCGGCGAGATACCATCTTGTTATATCATATCATGACTGTTTTGAGAAAGTGTTGTCATCCGAGATTTATTATCATTGCTTGCTAGTTGATTATGCCATTGATATGAGTAAACATGAGACCTAAATGTTATTGTGAATATGGTTAGTTCATAATCTTTGATGAAAACTTGAATGTTGACTTGACATATTTACAACAACAAGAGCAAACAGTGTTTGTAAAAGTTTTTCTTTATCACTTTCAGTTTATCAACTGAATTGCTTGAGGACAAGCAAAGGTTTAAGCTTGGGGGAGTTGATACGTCTCCGTCATATCTACTTTTCCAAACACTTTTGCCCTTGTTTTGGACTCTAACTTGCATGATTTGAATGGAACTAACCCGGACTGACGCTGTTTTCAGCATAATTGCCATGGTGTTATTTTTGTGCAGAAATAAAAGTTCTCGGAATGACCTGAAAATCAAGGGAGAATAATTTTGGAATATATAAAAAATACTGGAAGGAAGATCCACGTTAGGGGGGGTGCTCCACCTGTCCACGAGGGTGGGGGCGAGCCCTACCCCCCTGGGCGTGCCCCCTGCCTCATGGGCCCCCTGACGCTCCACCGACCTCAACCTTGACTCCATATATTCACTTTTGGGGAGAAAAAATGAAGGAGAAGGATTCAGCGCATTTTACGATACGGAGCCGCCGCCAGGCCCTAAACTCTCTCGGGAGGGCTGATCTGGAGTCCGTTCGGGGCTCCGGAGAGGGGAATCCGTCGCCATCGTCATCATCAACCATCCCCCATCACCAATTTCATGATGCTCACCGCCGTGCGTGAGTAATTCCATCGTAGGCTTGCTGGACGGTGATGGGTTGGATGAGATTTATCATGTAATCGAGTTAGTTTTGTTAGGGTTTCATCCCTAGTATCCACTATGTTCTGAGATTGATGTTGCTATGACTTTTCTATGCTTAATGCTTGTCACTAGGTCCCGAGTGCCATGATTTCAGATGTGAACCTATTATGTTTTCATCAATATATGAGAGTTCTTGATCCTATCTTGCAAGTCTATAGTCACCTATTATGTGTTATGATCCGTTAACCCCGAAGTGACAATAATCGGGATACTTACCGGTGATGACCGTAGTTTGAGGAGTTCATGTATTCACTATGTGTTAATGCTTTGTTCCGGTACTCTATTAAAAGGAGGCCTTAGTATCCCTTAGTTTCTGCTAGGACCCCGCTGCCACGGGAGGGTAGGACAAAAGATGTCATGCAAGTTCTTTCCATAAGCACGTATGACTATATTCGGAATACATGCCTACATTTCATTGATGAATTGGAGCTAGTTCCATGTCACCCTAGGTTATGACTCTTACATGATGAACCGCATCCGGCATAATTCTCCATCACCGATCCCTTGCCTACGAGCTTTCCATATATTGTTCTTCACTTATTTACTTTTCCGTTGCTATTGTTATCATCACTATAAAACACCAAAATTATTACTTTTGCTACCGTTACCTTTTGCTACTGTTACCACTACTATCATATTACCTTGCTACTAAACACTTTGTTGCAGATATTAAGTTTCCATGTGTGCTTGAATTGACAACTCAGCTACTAGTACTTGAGAATAGTCTTTGTCTCCCCTTGTGTCGAAACAATAAATTTGGGTTGAATACTCTACCCTCGAAAACTGTTGCGATCCCCTATACTTGTGGGTTATCAAGACTATTTTCTGGCGCCGTTGCCGGGGAGCATAGCTCTATTCATTGAGACACTTGGGATTTATGTCTTCTTATCATTATGAAGAACTTGAAATATCTAAGAACCAAGATTTATCCCTCAACTATGAGGGGAGGTAAGGAACTGCCATCTAGCTCTGCACTTGATTCACCTTTTGTTTTGAGTAAGCTTGCGACACCTAAACCTGCTTCTGCTATTAATTCTGATATGTCGCATGTTATTGATGATGTCACTTCTGCTATGCATGATACTTATGACGAAACTACTTCTATGCTTGATACTACTGTGCCACTTGGTGAATTTCTTGATGAACAACTTGCTAGGGCTAGAGAGAATGAAATTATTGAAACTGATAATATTGATGAAAGTGATGATGAAGACTCTCCCCCTAGATATGAATTACCTGTTGTGCCTGAGGGCTATGTTATGGTTGAAGAAACTACTAGAGATATTCTTACTTGCAATGATAGGAGTGATCTTAAGAAATTATTAGGTAAGCTAAAAGAAAAAACTTTGAATGTTAGAATAAAATATGATCCTGCTTATGCTACTTCACCTATCTTTGTTACTGATAAGGATTATGATTTCTCTGTTGATCCTAAGATAATTACTTTGGTTGAATCAGATCCTTTCTATGGCTATGAATCTGAAACTGTTGTGGCACATCTTACTAAATTAAATGATATAGCCACCCTGTTCACTAATGATGAGAAAGCTCGCTATTATTATATCCTTAAATGATTTCCGTTCTCATTAAAGGGTGATGCTAAGATATGGTTTAACTCTCTGTGTGCGTAGTCCCCATGATATGATTTATTACTTCTCTTCTAAATATTTCCCCGCTCATAAGAAACAAGCTACTTTAAGGGAAATATATAATTTTCTGCAAATTGAAGAAGAGAGTCTCCCACAAGCTTGGGGGAGGCTTCTCCAATTACTTAATGCTTTGCCTGATCATCCTCTTAAGAAAAATGAAATACTTGATATCTTTTATAATGGACTAACCGATGCTTCCAGAGACCACCTGGATAGTTGTGTTGGTTGTGTTTTCAGGGAAAGAACACCAGGTGAAGCTGAAATTTCATTGAATAATATGTCGACTAATGAAAATAATTGGACACTTCCTGATACAATTCCTGAACCAACTCCTAAGCCAACTCCGAAGAAAAGGGGTATTCTATTTCTCAGTCCTGAAGATATTCAAGAGGCAAAGAAATCTATGAAGGAAAAAGGTATTAAAGCTGAAGATGTTAAGAATTTGCCTCCTATTGAAGAAATACATGGTCTTAATTTACCGCATGTTGAAGAAATACATGGTCTTAATCCATCACATATTGAAGAAATACATGGTCATGATAACCCGACACAGGTAGTAAAGGTAAATTATCTCTATAGATATGATAAAGCTGAAATCCCATTTACTAACTTTGCTAGCCCATGCTTGGATGAGTTTGATAACTTTCTGGTTAAACAAGAAAACTTCAATGCTTATTTTGGTAGAGAATTAAAACGCAATGCTGATATGCTTGAACACTTGGGTGATTATATGGCAAATATTAAAGGTGAACTTAAACTTATTAGTAAACATGCTTCTATGGTTACCACTCAAGTAGAACAAGTACTTAAAGATCAGAATGATTTGCTCAATGAATTAAATAGTAAGAAAAATGATAATGATGTTAGAGTTATGACTAGAGGTGGTAAAATGACTCAGGAACCTTTATATCCTGAGGGCCATCCTAAGAGAATTGAGCAAGATTCTCAGAGAAATAATATTGATGCACCTAGTCCTTCTAAAAGGAAGAAAAAGAAAAATGATAGGACTTTACATGCTTCTAGTGAACCTGTTGTAGACACACCTGAGAATCCCAAAGATATTTCTATTTCTGATGCTGACACACAATCTGGTAATGAACATGAACCTAGTAATAATGTTAATTATGATGTTCATGTTGATGCTCAACCTAGTAATGACAATGATGTAGAGCTTGAACCTGCTGTTGATCTTGATAACCCACAATCAAAGAATCAATGTTATGATAAGAGAGACTTTGTTGCTAGGAAGCACGGTAAAGAAAGAGAATCGTTGGTTCAGAAACCCATGCCTTTTCCTCCTAAACCATTCAAGAAAAAGGATGAAGAGGATTTTGAGCGCTTTGCTGAAATGATTAGACCTATCTTCTTGTGTATGTGTTTGACGAATATGCTTAAAATGAATCCTTATGCTAAGTACATGAAAGAAATTGTTACTAATAAAAGAAAGATACTGGAAGCTGAAATTTCCACCATGCTTGATAATTATACTTTTAAGGGTGGAATACCTAAGAAACTAGGAGATCCTGGAGTACCAACTATACCATGCTCCATTAAAAGAAACTATGTTAAAACTGCTTTATGTGATCTTGGAGCCGGTGTTAGTGTTATGCCTCTCTCTTTATATCGTAGACTTGACTTGAATAAGTTGACACCTATTGAAATATCTTTGCAAATGGCTGATAAATCAACTGCTATACATGTCGGTATTTGTGAGGATATGCCTGTTGTGGTTCCAAACATTACTATTTTAACGAACTTTGTTATTCTTGATATTCCCGAGGACAATAGTATGTCTATTATTCTTGGAAGACCCTTTTTCAATACTACAGGGGCTGTTATTGATTGCACCAAAGGCAATGCCACTTTTCATGTTAATTGTAATGAGCATATGGTACACTTTCCGAGGAAACAACCTCAAGTCCACAGTATCAACTCTATTGGAAAAATTCCATTGATTATTTTTCGAGGTTTTGAATTTCCTCTTCCTACTGTCAAGAAGAAATATGATAGTCTTATTGTTGGGGATGTGCATATCCCCGTTGAGGTAACCTAGTGTTATTCAAAAATTCTCCGGTTCCATGTTATTCGGAATGAGTTTGTTAACAAGACCTGATCAACCTTGTTAGTGGATTCCTTTTGATGAGCATGAGATGGATGAATTTATAAAACACAACTCTTTGTACCCTCTTATTACTTCTGTTATTTATATTAAATAAAGCAAAAATAGTAATTTCTGTCTGTTTTCAGAATTATCCATTCAATAAAAAATACCCCAAAAATAAAAGTTCTCCAAATGCCCTGAAATTTAAATATGATTTTTTCTGGAATATTTGAGAATATCTGGCACTGAGAATACAGATTGGGAGCAAGCACCTGGCCACGAGGGTGGAGGGGGCGCCCTACCCCCCTAGGCGTGCCCCCTGCCTCATGGGCCCATGATGGCTCCCCTCCACTTATTCCAGCTACCACACACTCCTCCTTCCTCCCACAAACATCACTAACCAGCTCAAACCCAAGTCCAAGCTCATTTTGCTGCCATTTTCGATCTCCTTGCTCAAAGCTCCATTCAAAAAACTGCTTTGGGGATTGTTCCTTGGTATGTGACTCCTCCAACGGTCCAACTAGTTTTGTTCTAGTGCTTTATTAATTGCATATTTTTGCTGCTTAGGTGACCCTGCTCTTAAGCTTGCATGTCAAATTTATATGGTCAAAAGTAGTTTTGATGCATGATATTGCCTCTAGGCACTTGTAGGAGTAGTTGCTATCAATATTGTTGAGTTTGGTTCACTTTTATTTTGAAGTTACTAAAATTTCAGAAATTTTTCAAAGGAAGAAATATGTTTAGGAAAATGTACCAAGGTGGTCCTTCAAGGAAGCAAGGACCCAGGCTCGCAATACGCGATGCCGATGATGAACCACCGAGGGAAGCTCAAGTGCGGGCTTGTGAATGGCCTTCAGAGGACTTGATGGATCGAGCAGGAATCAAGGAAGAATTTATTGCATATGTGCGTAATGCTGATCTTGAGAGCTTCAAGGCAGATAAGTGCCGCCAGTACCACTATCTCATTGATTCCTTTGTGAGAAGGTTTGAATTTTCATCATCACCCAATTCTCAAACTGTCCTGTTTGATCTTTATGAAAATTCTTATACTATGGACTTAGAGGATTTTAACACTGCTTGCAAACTTCCACAATGGGGCAGCACTAGTGAGCCTCGCAAATCTGAGTTTAGAGATTTCCTTGCTAGTATAATTGTGGGGGAATCTAGAGATATAACACAAGCTACCATAGGGAGCATTCATTTTCCTGCTATACATTATATTGCTCTCTTCATAGGTAGATGCATTAATGGTAAGGATGAAGCATGTCACATGTGTGTGCCTGATCTTAGCGTTCTCAAAAGCGCTATTTTAGGAGATAAACAATACAACTTGGAGGCTATCATTGCACACAGATTGCATAATAATCATATTCATGGAGATTTCTTTGGTGGAATTTATGCAACCCGTCTAGCTAATTTTCTTGATATACCCATACGTGGGCATGACATTGAGTTGCCTCCTATTTATTTAGAATATGAGGCCATGGTTCGTCACCAGTTTGTTGAGAGGAATGATCAGTTCCTCCAGTACCGACCAATATTTGACAGACGACGCACGTATCACGCCGCTATCCCTGCTCCTGCTTTCTTTGACTCTCAGGCAAAAGGGAGATATATTATAACCGAGGAGGAGGCGGACGAGTATAAGAGGAGGACGGAGACGGCACGTCTCCAAGTGGCAGCTCATGAGGCAATAGCTCCTGCATCTCAGTACGACCCCAACTATTACTTTGGATATCCACCAGGCCAGCCGTGGCCATAGACCAACTTAGGCCAAAAGCCTAAGCTTGGGGGAGTACGTATTTCTCACCGACATTACATTCATGTTCACACACTCATTGCTAGTTGTCGGTGCTCATACTTTTTCATTGTATCATCCATGCTAGTTTATTTTCCTTTTTATGTTTTCTTCTCGTGTGTTTAATAAACCTTAAGAAAAACATAAAAATTAGTTGTAACTTTTAGTTACTTTACTTTCCATGCTTGTAGTAGTAATTAAAAAGAAAACCCAAAAAGATTTCTCATTCTTCTTTTGCTTGTTGGGAGCTTTCCCATGTAAATATTTTATTTATTTTCTTGTTGTTTGGGTCAAGAGGAGAAGACCAGAATTAAAATGTTAAAGTGGCTCTTATATGCATTATTGTTGATCTGACAAAGAGCCCATATTACCTTGTCTTCTCTCTTGAATTGAATGCTTGCAGATTCCAGCTTAGTCCAATGCACATGCACTATTATTATTATCCACACTATTCAGTCATGCAAGTGAAAGGCAATAATGATGATTATATGATGAACTTATTGAGATGAGAAAATCTGGTATGAACTTGACCTCTCTTGTTTTTGTAAATATGATTAGTTCATCGTTCTTGATTCAGCTTATTATGAATAAACATGTGTGCAATGACATTTAGAGATTGTAGTTGCTTATGCCATGCTTAATTAGCTAGGAGCTTATAATCGTTTACCTTGCGTGCCAACATGCTATTAAAATGGTTGTGATGTGGTATGGTGGGGTGGTATCCTCTTTTGAACGATTCGAGTGGCTTGACTTGGCACATGTTCACGTATGTAGTTGAAACAAAATCAACATAGCCTCTACGATATTTATGTTCATGGTGCATTATATCCTACTCATGCTTGCATTCGATGTTGACTAATTTTAATGCATGTTCATGACTGTTGTCGCTCTCTAGCTGGTCGCTTCCCAGTCTTTTGCTAGCCTTCACTTGTACTAAGCGGGAATACTGCTTGTGCATCCAATTCCATAAACCGCAAAGTTGTACCATATGAGTCCACCATACCTACCTATATATTGTATCTACATGTCGTTCCAAGTAAATTTGTATGTGCCAAACTCTAAACCTTCAAATAAACATTCTGTTTTGTATGCGCGAATAGCTCATGTATCAACTAGGGTTGTCCATATCTTCCATGTTAGGAGGGTTATTCTCAAGAGGAGTGGACTCCGCTCCTCACTCACGAGAAAATGGCTAGTCACCAGGATGCCAGTCCCATGCTTTATGCAAATCAAATGAAAATAATTGCAAACAAAACTCCTAGGGACTCTTGTTAGTTGGAGGCACTCGTTGTTTCGGACAAGCCATGGATTGATGCTTGTTGGTGGAGGGGGAGTATAAACTTTACCATTCTGTTTGGGAACCGCCTATAATGTGTGTAGCATGGAGGATATCACCATCTCTTGGTTGTTATGTTGACAATGAAAGTATGACGCTCAAAATATTATTCATATCTATTTCAAAACCGAGCTCTGGCACCTCTACAAATCCCTGCTTCCCTCTACGAAGGGCCTATCTATTTACTTTTATGTTGAGTCATCATCTTCTTATTAAAAAGCACCAGCTGGAGAGCACCACTGTCATTTGCATTCATTACTATTAGTTTACATTGAGTATGACTTGACTGGATCTCTTTTACCATGAATTACAATGTCTAGTCAATCCTTGATCTTTAAAAGTGCTCTGCATTTATGTTTTGCGGTCTCAGAAAGGGCTAGCGAGATACCATCTTGTTATATCTTATCATGATTGTTTTGAGAAAGTGTTGTCATCCGAGATTTATTATTATTGCTTGCTAGTTGATTATGCCATTGATATGAGTAAACATGAGACCTAAATGTTACTTTGAATATGGTTAGTTCATAATCTTAGATGAAAACTTGAATGCTGACTTGACATATTTACAACAACAAGAGCAAACAGAGTTTGTAGAAGTTTTTCTTTATCACTTTCAGTTTATCAATTGAATTGCTTGAGGACAAGCAAAGGTTTAAGCATGGGGGAGTAGATACGTCTCCGTCATCTCTACTTTTCCAAACACTCTTGCCCTTGTTTTGGACTCTAACTTGCATGATTTGAATGGAACTAACCCGGACTGACGTTGTTTTCAGCATAATTGCCATGTTGTTATTTTTGTGCAGACATAAAAGTTCTCGGAATGACATGAAAATCAAGGGAGAATAATTTTGGAATATATAAAAATATTGTAAGGAAGATCCACGTCAGGGGGGCTCCAACTGTCCACGAGGGTGGGGGCGCGCCCTACCCCCTGGGCATGCCCCCTGCCTCATGGGCCCCCTAACGCTCCACCGACCTCAACCTTGACTCCATATATTCACTTTCGGGGAGAAAAAACCAAGGAGAAGGATTCATCGCGTTTTACGATACGGAGCCGCCGCCAGGCCCTAAACTCTCTCGGGAGGGCTGATATGGAGTCCGTTCAGGGCTCCGGAGAGGGGAATCCGTCGCCATCATCATCATCAACCATCCTCCATCACCAATTTGATGATGCTCACCGTCGTGCGTGAGTAATTCCATCGTAGGCTTGTTGGACGGTGATGGGTTGGATGAGATTTATCATGTAATCGAGTTAGTTTTGTTAGGGTTTGATCCCTAGTATCCACTATGTTCTGAGATTGATGTTGCTATGACTTTGCTATGCTTAATGCTTGTCACTAGGGCCCGAGTGCCATGATTTCAGATCTGAACCAATTATGTTTTCATCAATATATAAGAGTTCTTGATCGTATATTGCAAGTCTATAGTCACCTATTATGTGTTATGATCCGTTAACCCCGAAGTGACAATAATCAGGATACTTACCGGTGATGACCGTAGTTTGAGGAGTTCATGTATTCACTATGTGCTAATGCTTTGTTCCGGTACTCTATTAAAATGAGGCCTTAATATCCCTTAGTTTCCGCTAGGACCCCGCTGCCATGGGAGGGTAGGACAAAAGATGTCATGCAAGTTCTTTTCCATAAGCATGTATGACTATATTCAGAATACATGCCTACATTACATTGATGAATTGGAGCTAGTTCTGTGTGACCCTAGGTTATGACTGTTACATGATGAACCGCATCCGGCATAATTCTCCATCACTGATCCATTTCCTACAAGCTTTCCATATATTGTTCTTCACTTATTTACTTTTCCATTGCTATTGTTATCATCACTATAAAACACCAAAATTATTACTTTTGCTACCGTTACCATTTGCTATTGTTACCACTACTATCATATTACCTTGCTACTAAACACTTTGCTGCAAATATTAAGTTTCCAGGTGTGGTTGAATTGACAACTCAGCTGCTAATACTTGAGAATATTCTTTGGCTCCCCTTGTGTCGAATCAATAAATTTGGATTGAATACTCTACCCTTGAAAACTGTTGCGATCCCCTATACTTGTGGGTTATCAGTATGCAATTTCAAGAAAAATCCTACGCTCGCGCAAGATCTATCTAGGAGATGCATAGCAATGAGAGGGGGAGAGTGTGTCTACGCACCGTCGTAGATGGAAAGCGGAAGCGTTTGACAACACGGTTGATGTATTCGAACTTCTTCTAGCTCCGACCGATCAAGCACCGAACGTACGGCACCTCCGAGTTCTGCACACGTTCAGCGCGATGACGTCCCTCACCTTCTTGATCCAACAAGGTGTTGAGGAAGTAGATGAGTTCCGTCAACACGACAGCGTGGTGATGGTGATGGTGAAGTGATCCGCGCAGGGCTTCGCGTAAGCACCGCGAGAATATGACCAGGGGTGTAAACTGTGGAGGGGGGCGCACATGGCTAACAGTTGATCTTGTGTGTTCTAGGCGCCCCCCTCCACACATATATACCCGAATACTATCATCCTATATATATCAATCTTAACCTCTCGACCATTGCGAGACTCCTTGTCATGTCTGTGATCTCATCCGAGACTCGAAACAACATTCGGTCACTAAATCATATAACTCATATAATACTAAATCATCATTGAATGTTAAGCGTGCAGACCCTACGGGTTCGAGAACTATGTAGACATGACCGAGACACCTCTCCGGTCAACAACCAATAGTGGAACCTGGATGCTCATATTGGCTCCCACATATTCTATGAAGATCTTTATCAGTCGAACCGTTATGACACCATACGTTATTCCCTTTGTCCATCGGTATGTCGCTTGCCCGAGATTCGATCGTCCGTATCCTCATACCTAGTTCAATCTCATTACCGGCAAGTCTCTTTACTCATTCCGTAATACATAATTTTGTAACTAACTCATTAGTCACTTTGCTTGCAAGGCTTCTTATGTTGTGCATTACCGAGAGGCCCCAGAGATGCCTCTGTGATACTCGGAATGACAAATCCTAATCTCGATCTATGCCAACCCAACAAACACCTTCGAAGATACCTGTAGAGCACCTTTATAATCACCCAGTTACGTTGTGACGTTTGATAGCACACAAGGTGAAAGGATCGATATGGTTGACTAGAGGGGGGTGAATAGGCAACTAACATTTTTTAGCTTTTCTTTACCAAATTAAACTTAGCGTCAAAATAGGTTGTCTAGATATGGAACTAGGTGAGCAACCAATATGATCCAACAATAACTAGCACACAAGCAAGCAAGGATACAACACAAAAGAAGCCTGCACAAGTAAAGGTAAGAGATTACCAAGAGTGGAGTCGGTGGAGACGAGGATGTGTTACCGAAGTTCCTTCCCTTTGAGAGGAAGTACGTCTCCATTGGAGCGGTGTGGAGGCACAATGCTCCCCAAGAAGCCACTAGGGCCACCGTATTCTCCTCACGCCCTCACACAATGCGAGATGCCGTGATTCCACTATTGGTGCCCTTGGAGGCAGCGACCGAACCTTTACAAACAAGGTTGGGGCAATCTCCACAACTTAATTGGAGGCTCCCAACGACACCATGAAGCTTCACCGGAATGGAATATGGCTCCGGGGTGACCTCAACCGTCTAGGGTGCTCAAACGCCCAAGAGTAACAAGATATGCAAGGGATTGGTGGGGGAATCAAATTTCTCTTGGTGGAAGTGTAGATCGGGGCCTTCTCAACCAATCCCTAGAAAATCAACAAGTTTGATTGGCAAGGGAGAGAGATTGGGAGAAAATGGAGCTTTGAGCAACAATGGAGCTTGGGGAGGGAAGAGGTGGTCTTATTGGGGAAGAAGACCCCCTTTATATAGTGGGGGAAAATGATCCAACCGTTACCCCCCTCATTCATCTCGCGACACGCGGTACTACCGCACATGCTTGCCGTACTACCGCAAGGGGTTGCGGTACTACCGCTGGACGGTGCGGTACTACCGCCTATGTGGTAGTGACCAGACAAGGCCCTATTGCGCATGAGCGGTTCTACCGCGCGCCCTTGCGGTACTATGATGTCTACTACGCAACTTTGTTCCTGTAGACTCGTGTTGGGCCTCCAAGCGCAGAGTTTTATAGGACAGTAGCAATTTTCCCTCAAGTGGATGACCTAAGGTTTATCAATCTGTGGGAGGTGTAGGATGAAGATGGTCTCTCTCAAACAACCCTGCAACCAAATACAAGAAATGTCTTGTGTCCCCAACACACCCAATACAATGGAGAATTGTATAGATGCACTAGTTCGACAAAGAGATGGTGATAAAAGTGTAATATTGATGGTAGAAATATATTTTTATAAACTGAATAAATAAAAATAGCAAGGTAGCAAATAGTAAACAAGCACAAAAATGGCATTGCAATGCTTGAAAATGAGGCCTAGGGTCCATACTTTTGCTAGTGCAATCTCTCAACAGTGCTGATATAATTGGATCATATAACCATCCCTCAACATGCAACGAAGAATCACTCCAAAGTTCCTATCTAGCGGAGAACATAAGAAGAAATTGTTTGTAGGGTACGAAACCACCTCAAAGCTATTATTTCCGATCAATCTATCCTAGAGTTCGTACTAAAAAACACGAAGCTATTCTTTCCGATCAATCTAACCAAGAGTTCGTAGTAAAATAACACCAAAGCAAATTCAGATTCATAATATTCAATCCAACACAAAGAACCTCAAAGAGTGCCCCAAGATTTCTACCGGAGAAACAAAGACAAGAACATGCATCAACCCCTATGCATAGATTACCGCAATGTCACCTCGGGAATCCGCAAGTTGAGTGCCAAAACATATATCAAGTGAATCAATATGATACCCCATTGTCACCATGAGTATTCATATGCAAGACATACATCAAGTGTTCTCAAATCCATAAAAGTATTCAATACGATAAAACAAAATCTCAAAGGTAAAACTCAATTCATCACAAGATGGAGAGGGGAAAACACCATATGATCCGACTATATTAACAAAGCTCGTGATACATCAAGATCGTGAAATATCAAGAACATGAGAGAGAGAGAGAGAGATTAAACACATAGCTACTGGTACAAACCCTCAGCGCCGAGGGTGGACTACTCCCTCCTCATCGTGGTGGCTGCGGGCATGATGAAGATGGCCACCAGTGACGATGTCCCCCTCCGGTAGAGTGCGGAAATGGGGTCTAGATTGGTTTTCGTGGCTATAGAGGCTTGCGGCGGCAAAACTTCTGATCTAGGTTAACCCCGAAGGGTTTTGGAATATTTGGGAATTTATAGGGAAAAGAGGGGGTGCGGGAGGCCACCGAGGTGGGCACAACCCACCTGGGTGCGCCTGGGCCCCCAGGCGCGCCCTGCTGGGTTGTGCCCCCCTCGGGGCACCCCCGAGGTGCTGCTCTAGCCCATTGGTGGTCTTCTGGTCCATAAAAAATCCACAAAAAGTTTCGCGGTGTTTGGACTCCGTTTGATATTGATTTCCTATGATGTAAAAACATGCAAAAAACAGTAACTGACACTTGGCACTATGTCAATAGGTTAGTCCCAACAAATGATATGAAGTTGCCATAAAATGATTGCAAAACATCCAAGAATGATAATATAACAGCATGGAACAATAAAAAATTATAGATACGTTGGAGACGTATCATACTACCGCGGGGCAGGGCTCTACTGGGACGGAAAAAGCACAGACTAAATAGATTACGTCTGTGGCTACTTCTACTGAGTTTAGGACTGTGCGAAAATCCGACACGGTACTACCGCTCGCAGGGACCGGTACTACTGCGTAGAGGCAGAAGTAAAAAAATTACTTTCGCGCCTACTTCCGCATGCGCCAGTGTGAGGGCTGGAGGCAGCAGTACTACTGCTCACCAGTAACGGTACTACCGCTGGTCCCTGTGGTACTACCACAAGCCCCTGCGGTACTACTGCTCCCTTGAGCAGTATTACTGCATGCCACAGAAACTCTAGCATTTGGAAGCCTTCATTTCACAGAGACAAGTCTAAACAGACGATGCTCCAATGAAGCGAAGGAAAGGTGGTGCAAAGGAACAGATGTGTACGTGTTGATTCCACCCTAACCTTTCTGAGGTGGACCCCCTCTTAATAGTACGACTTTCCTACAACTCAAATCCACCGAAAATAAACGCAGAGAACCGCCGTCTTCGGTAGGCTCCGAGGGGCACCAAATCATCTCGTGCCTAGACATGAGATATCTAAAATGCTCAATGCACATGATTAGTCCACAAATGCACTGTTATCAATCACCAAAACCACATAGGGAGAAATATGCCCTTACAATCTCCCCCTTTTTGGTGGATCGATGACAATGCAGGATTTGCACATAGGGATATAAAAAAAGTAAGAAAACCAAAAATCTATAAAATATAGATAGGCTCCCCCTAGATGTGTGCATTCTAGAGATATGCTTTGGACTGCACAACACACACACTAGGATCAACACTCCCCCTATATTTTATAGACAAGGCAAAACTTGCAACAATATAAGTGACACAAAGCATGAAGGCAAGGTATAGTAAGTGGGCATGAAGTAAAGGGCACAAGATAAAGTGAGCTCACAATCTACTAAACATACTAGACAATAAAGGATAAGCTTGAGGGCTTATGTCTCACACCATATGATAGAGTAAGTCTCCTGGACTCACATGCACACGAACACAAACCAACAAATCAAAGCAACGAAGGTTCAACAAAACGAAAGCAAAGAGACACAAGACTCGCAAATCCTACACTCTCTCCCCCTTTGGCATCGAGGCTTGCTCGCCAAGCTTCCTCAAGATCCTCTTGTCACACCGGCGACTCTCCTTGTGAGCAACATGGGCCTGGTACTGCCCCTTAGTCTGCATGCAGAACAGAGACTTCACCTTGGCCTTGAGATTCTTAGCCCAAGGTGGCTCAGTAGATGGAGGTGTATACCCATTAGAACTGTCCTCAGCCTCCTCCTCCTCAAACTCATCATCATCAACATCCATGTGGGCAGCCTCGGCGTCAGCCTGGGTAGTGGTGTTATCCCACTTGTTCTTCTGGCGCAGCTTAATGGGCTCATGGCGAATCCAGTTGGGAGCAAGAAACTCTTCACCCGGAAAGAGCTTCTCCCAAGTCTTCGAGATCAAGAGGAACAAATAAGGTCCATAGATGGGCACCTTATGATGGAACACAACAAACTGAATCTCACTCCACATGATATGAGAGACATCAAGTGGTCCGGGTTGTTGACGACGGGCTTCCTCACAGATGAGCATCATGTCCACGAGATAGGAGTGCACCTTGTCATTATCGCCTATGCGAGGAAAAAGAGAGTTGTGGAAGATCCGGTGCATGATATCAAGAAACGGGTTTAGCACAAAAGACTTCTTGCCATTGGGGAGAGTCTTCTCAACAATAAAGGGTTGAAGCTTGTTCTTGTTAGCAGACTCTGGGTTGGCATGTGGGCGAGCACCAACGGGCACATCAAGCCCCTCATCATGAATGTTCAACATATGCATGAACTCCTTCCACTCAGTAGACATCCTCTTGACATTTTTCATCCAAGTCATGGTCCAATTCTCATCCTTGTGGAAGTGGACAAAAGCAAAGAACTGAGCCACAAGCTCTGGGTCAAAGTCAAGGTGGAAAGTGATGATCTCCTCAATACCAAACTGCTCCACCAAATCCAGAGGCTCACAAAAATATGCCCGGTTGTTCTTCAGATGGTCCATGTCAATCTACTGAACTGGCACATAGATGTTCCGCTTGGCCTTGATCACATCTAAGAAGATGAGATTTTGTTGCTTGGTCCAAAACAAGTCATTTCCCCTGCTGAGTTCTCTAGGCTTGACATAGGGGTTGAGCTTTCTTCAAATCAAAAACTCCGCTTGAGGCATTTCATCCATGCTGACAGTTGGCTCCTTGGTCTTGGTAGTCATGGTCTTGACGTGGCGTTGTGGGGCACCGGAGCCCTCAGGAGCTTCTTGGTTGCGAAGACGCTTGGATCTCGTGTCACGGCTGGGATTCGAGCGCCTTGCATTGGAACCGGAGCCACCACCTGTGACACACAAACACAAACACACGAGAAGAGCGAGAAGGATTATTGCAAAGACCAAGGCCAGAACCGAACGAAACAAGTGGAAATGAGATTGGGTGTGACAAAACAAAGTCATTTTTAAGTCAACGACAGTACTGGACCAGGGTGCGGAAGTGACTACTTGCATCTACTCTAGCCGTGGTAGTACTGCATGGGGTGGGCATGGTAGTACCACGCTTAGAGCGGAAGTAAATTTTTACTTCCGTGCGACGGGCGGTAGTACCGCTCCAGGGGAGCGGTAGTACCGTACGAGGACCACAACGGGCTGTAGTAGCGCTATAGGCGAGCGGTAGTACCGCACGGGGTGGATCTGGCACAAAACAGATCTTAGAACATCCATAGATGAATCGGTACTACCGTTGATCAAAACTACGTTGTTGTGCCACACGAAATAGCATATCTACTGCACTAGCACTCTCCAACAATCTCCTCTTGCTAAGATTTAGCCAAAAATCACAAGAACTACGCATGCATCTCCCAAAACCTAGAAGCACAACAACGGGGCAAAGAGAGAGGGGCTAAGGGAGAGACCGGGTTCCATGGCAAGAGGGCGAGGTGGGGATCGATCCCACCGGTTGGAATGCGAAGAGAGTGGCCGGAGATGGAGATCTGGCAAGGTCCTCTGGCATCATTCTTGCGAAGGAGAGAGAGACGAAGTGATGGGAAGAGATGTTGGGTATGGGGGAGTTGGAACTCCCCCTGCCCGCACTTAACCCCCACGCGCTCTCGACAGCACGGTAGTACTGCAGGCCATCACGGTAGTACCGCCCGGGCAGAAGTACCGTGGACTGGGCAGTAGTACCGCTCTTCCAGCGGCAGTAAAAAAATTACTACCGTGATGGAGGCGGTAGTACCGTGCCGTGGGCACAGCTGTGCAAGCACGAGGGCCACCCACCTCCAGTGGTAGTACCGTGGCTTGCCATGGTAGTACCGCAAACCCAAGAAAGTGCACGTTTCAACAAAAAGAAACAAGAAGGCCTTTGCAATACCAACTACAAGCAAAAGGACGCACAAAAGAGCACAAAAGAAAACAACTAAACCAAGACACAAGGTCCAAAAGAAAGCAACGAGACAGTGAGGACCAAACACGAACCAAAACCTCTCAAGAAGGGAGGGCGGTGGCCGAAGCCACCTATGTTTGAGTCAATTGGTATGGCACCGCGAAGAAATATCCTTGGGGCCATGACCAAAACTCGTCTTTGAAGCACAAGTACCATAAAAATGGCTAATGTGAAAGAGTTGATCAATTTATGCATAATTGGGGGAGGAAGAGTTCATTGAGAGAACAACACTCCCCCTATGCCCATGCCTACACCTAAACAAGACAACAAGATGAGTATGGTGGGGTGTGCAAAGGTTCAAGCCACATTGCTCAAATTAATGATATTTAGATCATGCCTTAACTCGCGAAATCTTGCTTCATCCAAAGGCTTCGTGAAAATATCTGCAACGTTATCATGAGTGTTGACATAGTTAAGCTCAATCTCCCCTCCCCTAATGTGATCCCAGATTAAGTGATACTAAATCTCAATATGCTTTGTCTTGAAGTGTTGCACCGGGTTGAGAGGAATCTTGATGGCACTTTCATTGTCACACCAAAGAGGCACTTTGTCACAAAAGACACTGTAATCCTTTAAAGTTTGTGTCATCCATAGAAGTTGAGCACAACAACTACCGGCGGCCACATACTCGGCCTTAGTGGACGAGAGAGACACACAAATTTGCTTCTTAGAAGACCAACTCACCAAAGAGCAGCCAAGAAATTGGCACCCTCCAGAAGTTGAATTCCTATCCACTTTGTCTCCCACCCAATCTGAGTCCGAAAAGCCCACAAGGTTGAAGTTAGCTCCTCTTGGGTACCATAAGCCAATGTTTGGGGTATGAGCCAAATATAAAAAGATTCGTTTGACCGCCGCATAGTGGCTTTCCTTAGGTGCGGCTTGAAACCATGCACAAATTCCCACACTCAACATGATATCCAGTCTAGATGCACAAAGGTAAAGCAAGGAGCCAATCATGGAACGATATACCTTTTGATCCACCGCTTTACCATTGGGATCTATGTCAAGTTTTCATTTGACGGGCATTGGAGTGGAAGCCGACTTGACATCACCTAGCTTGAATCTCTTGAGCATGTCTTGAGTGCATTTGGCTTGGTTGATGAAGGTTCCTTCTCTTCTTTGTTTGATTTCGAACCCGAGAAAGAACTTCAACTCTCCCATCATGGACATCTTGAACTTCGAGGTCATGAGAGTGGCAAACTCCTCATTGAAAGCTTTGTTAGGAGAACCAAATATAATATCATCAACATATAGTTGACATACAAACAACTCCCCTTTGACCTTCTTAGTAAAAAGAGTGGGGTCGATTTTCCAAATTTCAAACCCACGATCTTGCAACAACTCGGTAAGGTGCTCATACCACGCACGTGGGGCTTGTTTAAGGCCATAGAGTGCCTTATCGAGTTGGTACACATGATTGGGGAACTCGGGTTCCTCAAACCCTGGGGGTTGTTTGACATACACCAACTCATTAATAGGACCATTAATAAAAGTACTCTTCACATCCATTTGTTGCAACTTGAAGTTATGATGAGAAGCATAAGCAATCAACAAACGAATAGATTCAAGGCGAGCGACGGGAGCAAAGGTTTCACCGTAGTCGATACCCTCGACTTGGGAGTAGCCTTGTGCTACCAAATGAGCCTTGTTGCGAACGACAATCCCATGAGCATCTTGCTTGTTCTTGAATATCCACTTGGTTCCAATAACATAATGGTTCTCCTTTGGCCTTGGCACCAATCTCCACACCTTGTTGTGCTCGAAGTTGTTGATTTCTTCATGCATGGCATTAAGCCAATCCGGATCCTCGAGCGCCTCATAGACCTTTTGGGGTTCAACACAAGAAACAAATGCGTGGTGTTCATAATAGTTTGCTAATTGTCTACGAGTGCTTACCCCCTTTCTTAAGCTTCCAAGCACATTCTTCATGAGATGATCTTTGGTAGTGAGCTTGGACGCAATCTTGGCAGCACGACACTCCAATTCCTCCTCAAGAGAGTTGAGGAGCGGTAAGTTGATCATCTTGAGCGTCGTCTTGAGCTTGTTCTTTCTCTTGATCTTGAACTTGCTCGGTGGTAAAAACTTGACCTTGGGCATCACTTGGTGGTTCATCACCATCTCAAGGCTGATCTTGTTCATTAGGTTGAGGGCCTTCACTTTGTTCTTCGGAAGCGTGTGGGTCTTGGGTTGGTGATGGTTCCATTTGAGTGGAACATTTTCCTTATCCTTCGGCACAAGGGGTTCCTCACTGGGTAGTAAATGACCAACACCCATTCTTATCATGTCTTGGGGAGGAATTTCATCACCTACATCACAAGTACCACTTTGCTCCACTTGGGAGCCGTTATTCTCATCAAACTCCATGTTACACGTCTCCTCAATGAGTAATGTGGACTTGTTGAGGACACGGTAAGCATAAGAGTTTGTAGCATAACCAACAAATATGCCCTCATGAGCTCTAGCCTCAAATTTAGACAAACGAACACCTTTCTTGAGAATGAAACACTTACAACCGAACACCCGGGAGTACTTGAGGTTGGGCTTGTTGATGGTGAGTGAAAGGGCTAGTGATCGACTAGATGGGGGGTGAATAGGCGATTTTTATGAAAGTCTTCAAAACATGGAAGTTTCGAAGACAAACAATAGAAATGAACCTATTAACATGCAGCGGAAGGTAGACTACACTAGGCAAGCCATAGTCAAGTATTCAATGAAGTGAAAGCACAAAGACTAATAGCAGCTAGGCAGTATGGATCAGGATGGAAGATAGTATGAAGCCAATTAGAACAAGCAGTCTCACAGTGAAGACAAACAGATAATGCAAACAGGCAATGACTTCACAAGGACCAACTATAAAAAAGAGATGGGAAAGATAGAACCAGTTGCTCGTTGAAGACAATGATTTGTTGGACTAGTTCCAGTTGCTGTGACAACTGTACGTCTGGTTAGGGAGGCTGAGATTTAACTCAGAAAACTGTGTCTTCACCTTATTCCCCTTGAGCTAAGGACACCCAGTCCTCGTCCAATCACTCTGGTAAGTCTTCAAGGTAGACTTCCAAACCTTCATAGACTTAGTTCACCGGCAATCCACAATGACTCTTGGATGCGCAGAACGCGACGCCTAACCGGCTGGAGGATTCACAGTCCTCAAGTGTAATAAGTCTTCAGATCACACAGATAGGAAGACTTTAGTGATGCCTAACACTCTTTGGCTCTGGGTGTTTAGGGCTCTGTCCTCGCAAGGATTTCTCTCTCAAAGGCTTCGAGGTGGGTTGCTCTCAAATGACAAAAGCCGTGCACTAACTCTGAGCAGCCAATCAATTTATGGTGTAAGGGGTGGGCTATTTATAGCCACTAGGCAACCCGACCTGATTTGTCCGAAATGACCCTAGGTCACTAAGGAACTGACACGTGTTCCAACGGTCAGATTTCAAACACACACGGCAACTTTACTTGGGCTACAAGCAAAGTTGACTTATCCAGCTCTGGATAAGATTTGCTCTCATTGTCTTCGCTCAAAGACATAGGTTTTTTGGTTAAGCATCACTTCAGTCATTCTGACTGGTTCACTTGGACCCCACTTAACAGTACGGTGGTTCCTATGACTCAACAAAGAGGAAAAGGAAACAACAAAACAACTAAGTCTTCGCGCTCCATAGTCTTCACACGATGTCTTCTCTTGTCATAGTCTTCAATGTGAATATCTTTACATACCACCTTTGTCTTCAATGTCTTCATGCATTTTTAGGGGTCATCTCCGGTAGGAAAACCGAATCAATGAGGGACTTCTACCTGTGTTATCCTGCAATTCTCACAAACAGATTAGTCCCTCAACTAGGTTTGTCGTCAATACTCCAAAACCAACTAGGGGTGGCACTAGATGCACTTACAATCTCCCCCTTTTTAGTGACTGATGACAAACTGGTTGAAGTTTTCAACGGGGATAAAAGTATGTGAAATTGTAAAGGATTTAAGTATTGTCTTCGTAAGTAGCAGGAAGGCTCCCCCTGAAGATGTGCATATAAGTATTTTTGCTTTTGAATGCAAATGCACATGGCAGGTTGTACTTGCGGAGCCCCTCTTCTACTTATGAAGACAATTCATCATGCATGAAAGGATATATCGAAGATAATGACATGCATAATGAAAAATGGACGTCTGCAAAATGACTTCGTGCGGAATTTATCGTCGCACATGCAGAATTTATCATCACATCACATAGTGTCGAAAAGGTAGCAGACGACCATCAAGTTTAAGTGTTACAACTCAAAAAGAACCAAAAGTATCAAAAGCGAGAGTTGTAAGCACTTGGAAGATGCAGCAAAAGCATAGCAACCACCCATATGGACCTTCTTGAATACTATCAACTCATATGCTTCTCCCCCTTTTGTCAGTAAGGACCAAAAAGGTTTGAAGACATAGAGCTTCTACTCGTTCCCATGAGGAGTAGGCGAAGCAGCAGGGTCGTCGTTGAGGTCCGGTGGTGCGGAAGAACTTGGTGCAGTGTCGACACGCGCTGAAGGTGGAGTTAGTGAAGTGGCATCATCTTGATCATCTATGACTCTGGCATTCACCGTTGCAGCTGAGGAAGAATAGTCAGAGTCTTCAAGTGAGGGAGTCCGACGCAAGTGAGCATTCCTTGGAGGAGTGGAGTCAAACTTGAATCTTTCTGTGAAGCCATCGTCTTGAAGATCTGCTTCAGAAGTGAGCAATGTCAAACTCTTCCAGGACTTCCGACAGGTTTCATGTGTAACAAAGGCATTCTTGGTGGCAAGATTGCGGATGCGATTGATGTCCACCAAGAGGCTTTGCATCTCACGCTTAAGTCAGTCATGATGCTTATCCTATTTCTGATGTAGAGCGACGACAAGCTCTCGGTCATTGAGAACACGAGATCGCTTCCGAGGCCTTTGGGTAATGGTGCTTCCAATGGCTTCAGTTTGGGCGCGAGGGGCGCGTGTGTTGCCAGCCAAGGGATAAACATGAGAGATGGCCTGAACCCCTTCAATGGGCTGGGTGAAGCTTTGGCGATCAACATTGTGAAGATAAATTGGATCCATTGCAGGCTCTGGGTAAATGGCTTCAACAGACAGATCAACCTCTGGCAAGAATACGAGATGATTGCGCGCAGACGGCTGATAGTTGAAGGAAGAGTGAAGCTTGATAAGGCGCATTACCCAAGGAGCATAGAACTTCAGACCAAAGATGCCGGAGCCAGATGCAGCCAACTGCCTGATGAAGAGTCTTGAGCATTGAAGCTGATGCCATTGAAGATATAGAAAACCGAAGTCCTCATTGCTCCTTCAAGCTTCACTGTAGATGAATGTCCTTTGACAGGCCATAGAGTTTTTCTGATGATATGGTAAATGGTGCGGGGTAGATACTCTAGGTCTTCAACAAAGAATTCCGTTGGGTATTCAGCGCCGTGTGGCAGAGGCTTCATCATGCTCAGCATTTGGCTCATGTTAGGCTCAGGCTTCTGGAAAATTCTCTCCAAAGCATTCTGGTGTTGCTGACAACCTGGTTCATAATATTCGCCAGGAGTGGGCAGGGCTGTAAGCTCAATGATGTCTTGGGCTTTAGTTTCATGATGGACATTGCCCGTCATCCACTCAAGGATCCAAGTCTTCGGATCCTTGTTGTATCCACGAATGTGGAGGGTAGCATAAAATTGAAGCAGAAGTTCTTCATTCCAGTGTTCCTTGGCAGTCACAAAGTTTAGCAGACCCGTCTCACGGAAGCAGTCAAGAGCTTCTTCAAGGCATGGCAGTCCAGCAATGGCTTCACAATCAAGACGCATATGTGGGAAGATGCACCCCTGATTGTACAAGATGCAAGAATAGTAGCTTCGCTGCTGATAACTCCAGAATCGATCTGAGGAGATTCTTGGCCTTGTGTAGGGGTTCTTGTCACTGTCAAAGAATGTGTTGTGTGCCTTGAATCCATTCAGATTAAACGATCCTAGTGACATTGCAGTACCTGAAAACTGTGTAGCCTTGGCTTTGGCTTCTGGACCTGAGGCCTATGCTCCACATGATACGCAAATTGAGGTCTGGGAGCAGGCGGAGGAACCAGAATTGGCCAGCGGACGGTAATAAGCTGACCACGATCATATGCTTGCTCGATGGTGTGTGGCCTGGGAGGTGGTACAGGAGCAGACGCATTGGATTCAAGCTGTAGATTTGCATCAGGTGCAGCGACATCTGGCACCACATTAGCTTTAGGCGCCACATTAGCTTCATCCATGACAACGTCATTGGCTTCAGTGTTGGTGGCAGCCTCAGTATTGGTAACCTCCACTTCAGGAGCTGGAGGGTCAGACACATTCTCCTCGAGAACAACTTCAGGGTTGGACGGGGGTGTAGCAACTCTTTCTTCATCTCTTGGTTCTTCTTCTAGGTCATCGGCTGATGCAGCCGGAATATCTTCAGCCGTTTTGGCTTCAGATTTAGGGATGTTCGCAGCAGGAGAGGCTTCAGGAAAGACTTCGCGTGAAACGGATTGGCGCTCTTCTCCTTCTGGAACACTTGACAATGTGACATGTGGCCTTGGTCCTTTGCGAAGCCTGCGAAACGCTGGCGACGCCTATGGAGATGGAGTTGGTTGGGCCTCAAGGTCTTCACTGTCAATCACTGGAGTGGTTGTCGGCGTTCTGGGAACGGGGGTCCCCAGATTTGCCTACCTGCGGCCTGCGGCGTGGCTCAAAAGGGGGCCCAGCATGGCCCAACTTCATCAACACAAGACTCAAGACCCTCGCGAGGGGCCAAGCCTCACGGGGCGGACGACACGGAGCTTCCTCAGGCACGGCCTCGTCAGGCTGGCTCGCGAGGAGGCGGAGAGATCAAGGCGGGGTACCTCGCGAGGTGCCCGTGACGCAAGCCATGACGACTCAGGGCGCCAGGCGGGTGCCAGCCCGCGCAGTGTCCTCCTTTCCTCTTTGGTGCAAAGGGGGCAAGCGCAGCCACGGAGTACCGAGGCATCAGGCAAAGGTTGCCACTTCGGTGCAACGAGACCAAGACCAGGAGGACTACGAGACGGAGGTCACCGTGGAGCCCAAGACGGCGTCATCACCAGAGATTTGCGCAGGCGAAGACTACTTTTGTCAGGATAACTGATACTTGCTATCCCCCTTCAAATTAGCCCGCCATTGTTGGCTCCCTTCCCGCTCGATATTTGGGAAGAGGACCAAGGCCTCTATAAATAGGACCAGCCGCCCACAGAGCAAGGGGGTGGAAAAAGAGTAAGGCAGTGAGTGAGTGAGAGAGAGAGAGAGAGAAAGGCGGCTGAACTCCTCCCAGCAGTTCATCGCCCCAGCCAAGAACAGACACTCGCGAGGCTATTCTTCCTTGTATTGTTCATCATCATCAGCCCCAAGAGGCAATCCACCCACCACACACTGGAGTAGGGTATTACACCACAACGGTGGCCCGAACCAGTATAAACCTTGTGTCTCTTGTGCAGTTCTTTCAGTAGTTTAGATCTTTGCGAGACGGAGATGTAGAAGACGTAATCTCTGCGCACACCCCAGTGTTCGAACCATAAGGGTCTGCCGGAACCCGAAATCCGACATTTGGCGCGCCAGGTAGGGGTGCGCCGGAATTCGTCTTCCACCGCCCCATTCTCCTCCGACCGTCGCGTCCATGTCCGACGCTCGTCGGGCCCGTGCCGAGAGCCGGGCCGCCATCGCCTCCCGTGTCGCCCAGACGGCGCCCGTTGGCGGACGTCGTCGTCGTTCCCCGTCACCTGCCATCAACGCCACCACCGGCCCGGCGGGGGGCGAGCAGCAAGCGTCGTCACAGCATCCATCCGTGCGGCAAGACGGCCGCACCGCTACTCCATCGCTCACACCAGCTGTTTCTTCGTCCCGCGCGCTGCGCGCACCCTTGGAGGCTCGAGCTGCGCTCATCGCGGCAAACAAGCTCCTGCGCTACCGTCCCTTCGACGACGTCTACGAAGAGTGGCTCGACCTCGTCGCCGAGCTTGTCCACGCCGCAGGGGGCTCTCCCGCGCCGTCTGTTCTGCTGCGCCACACCCCGCCCCGCACGGTCAATGAAGTTCCGGGGGCGTACCAGCCGGCTCCTCTCCAAGAAGACGCCATGCCTTCAAGGCACGTGGCCCCTGGGTGGAACCCACTCCGTCAGGTGCCAGCGCAGCAAGAACGGAGCTGCCAGGAAGTCTCTCGCCCGCAAGAAGCTTCCCGGGCGCTCCTTGCTCCGGCACGCCGCGACCCTGCCCCAGCTTCGGCACGCCAAGACCCCGCACTGCTCCTAGTTGCAGCGCGTGGGGACCCTCAAGATCGAGCTCTCCACTAGCCGAAGCCTTTCGTGGCCACTGCAGGCTGCCGTGCCTACACCACCGAGCTGCGTAGCGTCGCGTGGCCCGGCAAGTTCAATCCAGACTTGCCTCCTCGTTACGATGGCACGACTGACCCTGCAGAGTTCCTCCAGCTCTATGAGCTGGGCATCGAAGCTGCCAGCGGGGACGAGAAGGTCATGGAGAACTGGTTCCCCATGGCGCTCAAGGAAGGAGCTCGCACCTGGCTCCTGAATCTGGCTCCAGGAACGATCTCTTCCTGGGACCAGATGCGCACCCGCTTCATCGCCAACTTTCAAGGTACTCGCGACCGCCCACCTGCCGTGAGCGGCATGCGCCGCATCAAGCAACAACCCGGAGAGACCCTGCAAAAGTACATCCAGCGCTTCAACAGCGCGTGCCTCAAGATCCCCAAGGTGTCCGAGGAGGCCATCATCTCGGCCTTCTCCGATGGTGTGCGCGACGTCAAGATGAAGAAGGAGCTGGCGATGCATGAAGACCCGTGCACCTCCCTAGAGCTGTTCAACTTGGCGACCAAGTGCGCCAGGGCTGAGGAGGGACGCCTCTCCCTCCTCGAGCTGCCTGCCGCAGACCCAGAGGAGAAGAAGCCCAAGGCCAAGGACGTGAAGCGCAAGGGGGCTGCCGTGCTCACGGCAGAACCAGACACCAAGCGGGGCAAAGATCTGCCTGAGACCTCCAAGGGCAGCCGATACTGTGTGTACCACGACCTCCACACCCACAAAACCAATGAATGCCAAGAACTCTGCGCCGTGCGAGAAGGAAGGATCGGCCGTCGTCCCGACCGCGCCAATCGGGGCTACGGCCGAGGATGAGGAAGAAACGCAGGACGCTGGGAAGACCGTGGCCCGCGCCAAGGGTGGCGCGATCAACCTCGCAAGGATGGCTGGCGAGACCTGCCTCGCAAGGGGGACTGGAGGGATCAGCCTCGTGAGGATCGCCCACAGGGCAACGCAGGCCTCCCTCCACTGCCGCCTCAGCCAAGGAGGAACGAGGATCGCCATCAAGACGAAGGGGCTAGGGGCTACCAGGAGCCACGCGCAATCGCCTGCATCCTGGGCGGAGCTCAAGCCCCAGCCTCCCAACGCATCTTCAAGCAGTTTCCCCGCAAAGTGAATGCAGTCCTCCCCAGGGTTGGAGCAACGCGCCCTCTCGAGTGGTCGGCATGCGCCATCACATTCTGCTCAGCGGATCAACTCAAGTGTGCGGCCACAGCCGGAGTCCTCCCGATGCTTTGCTCCCCAGTCATCAGCAATGTACTAGTCACCAGGACCCTCATCGATGGTGGGGCAGGGCTCAACGTCCTGTCCGTGGAAACGTTCAACAATCTCCAAGTGCCCTACGACCAGCTTTAGCCAACCAAGCCTTCTCCGGAGTCACCGACGGCTCCACGGTCCCGATTGGGCAGGTCCGCCTCCCTGTCACCTTCGGGGCACGCAACAACTACTGCACCGAGCTCATCGACTTCGACGTCGCCCACATCTGCCTGCTATACAACGCCATCCTCAGGTACCCAGCGCTAGCCAAGTTCATGGCCGTGACTCACCATGGCTACAACGTCCTCAAGATGCCAGGGAGTGGCGGAGTCATCACGGTGCCCTGTGAAGAGAAGGATGCAGTGTGTTCCCTGGAGTGAGCCTTTCAGGCCGCGTCACTGGAAGACCCAGATCGCGGAAGCAGGAGGCTTCCCGAGACCACCCCCAAGAAGAAGACATCGTCCGGACCGGCCCCTCGGGAGGCGGGCCCCTCAGGGCCCGCATCTGCCCAGGGGGAACCTCCTTCCATCGCATAGGAAAGCGCGCCCGGCGCTCTCCTCAGGCAGGGCTCGGGGGCTCTCCCCTAGAGGGCCACCGACCTGGCCAGGGTCACGAGGGAGGCGCTTGGGCACCACATGGAGGCGTGTTTCGAAGCACGTTTCCCTGAAGAAGGAGCAAGGCAAGGAAGGTCAGACCCGCAGGAGTTCATCGACAAGGCCATTCAAGAACTACATGAATCAAGAATCATGAGAGGTTGCCGTCGTCTACCGGCTGTGGCTCCCCATCCAGGCGAGGATGGTGGGTTGCGCGTCTGCATCGACATACCAGGGCTCAACCAAGTCGCTACAATGGAGCGCCTCTGGCCCTCGCGAGTGGGGCGCTGCGGGGGTCCACCCCACAGCTACGTTCGCATGCCTTACGGCTTGCCGAGCGCGGTTGCTACGTGCCAGCGCCTCATGAGGGGCATCATGGAGGCTCAAGAAGACAGGCGTTCTGCAGCCTTGGCGGAGATGGAGATGATTCGCGAAGAGCTACCAGTGCCTCCGGAGCCTCCGGAGGCCCCTGGGCCTGGGGGCTCATGAGGATCGGCTTCCGCGGCCCACCGAGTCTGCTGCACCAACACCCCTTCGCCCTCGACACCTTTAGGTGACATCTTACAAGTTTCATTTCCAGCTGGGAGCGCCCTCCCAGGGCTGCATCATTCCCAGGCCGCGTGGGTCCGTCCCTGCGGTATGTATCCCTTTTATTCCATGTCGTTTGCTTGCTTTGTTGGGGGCGCCCCTCGGGCTGCATCATCCCCAAGTCGCTCGGGCCAGGCCCAGCGGCATGTATCTCCCTTGCGTTTATTTTTGGCTATGCATTCGCCCATCATGCTTGATTACTTGAAGCCTGTCCATGGCACCTCTTCTTCTCCATGTCGACCACTTGCACGTTAAAGGGGGGGTACCTAAGCATCGCGACTCAAGGCTCTTACTGGCTCTCCAGCCCTCACCCTCTGGCCATGTCCACGGCATCGCGACCTGGCACACCAGCGACGGCTGAGACAAGCTCGAGGGCCGGGACCCGAGGACATAGAGTGCCGGCATCTAACCAAATTTGCAGGAACACAGCACAAGATAAGGCCCAGTGCCAGGCGCAACCCGCCTAGAGGTAGGGCCCCGTGAGTCCCACGCTGGCTCACGGGTGCCTAGATACACCTCACCTAGCCCTACCGTGCCGGCCACGTGTCAGGGCGGGGCTGTACACGCCCCGGGGCTCCTCTCGGAGGGGAGCCCCCTCCCATGTACCAGTGGAAGGACCATGCTCCGCGCTGGCTGACGACACTACCGAGGAGCGGCTATGCCCGTACACATGCGGAAGCGCTATGCTCCGCGCTGGTGATAAACAACTGAGGGTGGCCCCTGGGCCGCATCAACCTCAAGGAGCCCAGAGCTCACTGTCTAGCCTCATCGCAACGCCTCCCCTCGGGAGCGCCGCGCGAGGGGGCTGGGCACGGGGGCTGCGCCTGGGTCACGCCCAGACGTACGCCACCTAGCCAGGCCCCTCGAGCCTGGTTCATCACGCGTCTCTCCCCGAGCGGAGCCAAGGTATGAAGGTCGTTTGAGCGTCAAGGGGGACCCCTGAGCATCGCGAGTCAGGAGCCTAACTGGTCCCGTAGCCCCTCACCCCTTAGTTCCGAAAGGCTAATGCTGGGTGAGGCACGCGCGGGGCCGGGCTCTGCAGACGTAGAACGATGGTCCCACTTGCATCTCACCTCATCACTTGCTGTTTGCGCGTCAAGGGGGACTCCTGAGCATCGCGACTCAGGAGCCTAACTGGCTCCATAGCCCCTCACTCCTTTGGTCCCGTCCTGGTTTCCGATCGGGGCTAATGCTGGGTGAGGTACGCGCGGAGTCGGGCTCTGCAGACGTAAAACAGAAGATCCACCTACATCACACCTCCCTACTTGTTGTTCGTGCGCCAAGGGGGACTCCTGATTATCGCGACTCAGGAGCCTAACTGGCTCCATAGCCCCTCACTCCTTTGGTCCCGTCCTGGTTTCCAGTCAGGGCTAATGCTGGGTGAGGTACGCGCGGGGCTGGGCTCTGCCGGCGTAGAACACAAGCAAGTAGGGAAGAAAAGCATAAAATTCAAGGAATTTAAAAGCAAATATTACAGTCCATACTGTCGTCTCGATACCAAATGCAAGTTTAAATGCCTCCCCAAGGCATGATGCATGTGCAGGAATTAAAAGCAGGACAGGAGCAGTAGCGGAGTCACTTGGCGGCGGTGTAGCAGCGCGGGTGGCCCTGCCTCATGGAGCAGCAGGACCGGAAGCATCCTGCTTCGACTTGGTACTAAAGGCCCGGAACTTCCCCAGCAGAGCCTCCGCGCGACCCTTCACGGCCTCGGCAGCGGCGGTAGCACCATCGCCGCTTACTAGCTCCAACAGGCTGTCAAGGTCGGCGCTGGGGTCGCGAAGGTAGATGTGGGTGAAGACCCGCGTCAGCGCAGCAGAAGACAGGACACGCGCCTCGGCCACGGCTGTGGGGCCAAGGGCAAGGGTGACATCCTCAAGAGCACGAACCAGGAAGGGAAGCAGCTTGGCGGGGCCGTCCTCAGCACCGGCCAGCGAGCTCTCCAGGCCACTGGCGTAGAGCATCTTCAGCGAAGCACGAGCCTTCTTCTCCATGTCTGCGAAGGCCACGCGATCTTCGGCAAGAACCTGGGCCTTGCGGTCCAGCTCGACCTTCGTCGTCTCCAACTCCTTCCCCAGCGCACCTAGGCGGTCGCGGCGCTTCTTGAGCTTGGCCTCCCGGCCCTCGATGGCCACCTCGCGGGCCTTCATGCCTTCTTCTTGCTCCTGGCGAAGACGAACCTCTTTCGCGAGCTGGTCCCGCAGGCCTTGCAGCTTGTCCTTAGTGCCTTGCAACGATCGCGGACTTCAACCACCTCCCCCAGGGCTGCGTCACGAGCAGCCTTCGTCTCAAGGATGGCCAGCCTATCCTCGTCGCAGGCCGTCGAGGCTTGAACCAGCACCGCCAGGATCGAGGCGTCGGAGCGAATCCATCTTGAAGCCAGCTCCAAGCGCTCGGCCACCAGGCGAGGGTCGGCACCAAGAAGATCCTGCCGCAGCCGGTCCAGTCCAGCAATAGCATGCTCCAGGACGGCGGGAGGAGTTGGAGAAACAACAGTCGGTGGAACAGGGGAAGAAGGCAGCAACGGCAAGACCACAGCGTCCTGAGGTGGAGCCCGCTGCGCCCCAGCGGCTGTGGTGGCGGCAGTGGGCAAAGGCACCACAGGAGTCACTTGGGCCATGGGGGCTGAGCTCGCCCCAGCTAGCTCGGCCAGGCCTCGTGAGGACGACCGGGCAGGAGAAGCCCGCGCGCCGCGGTCACCCTCCTCCACAGGCGGAGGCGCTGCCCTGGATGGAGCCTCCGGAGCCCCCTTCGGCTTCTTCGCCGCGGGCTCCAGCCTATTCAAGAGATGCGAACGTCAAGCCTTGGCAGCGGAACAAGAAGTAAAGACAAGGGTCAAGCACTTACGGGTCGTCGCCGGTGAGCTCGGGCAGCCTCCGGCCAAACTTGAAGCCTGACAGCCGGCTGGAAGGGTCAACCTCGGAAGCAGAAGGCGCGTCTGCAGACTGCCTCGGGGCACGGGCAGACCCATGTGAGATCGGCCCGGTCCTGTCCTTCTTCGGGATCAGGGGCAAGCTCCCGCCGACCTGCTCATCTCCATCCTCGTCATCGTCGCTCGAAGAAAGGCGGAGATTGCGGGGCTCACGCCGGGGGAGGGGAGCCCTCGACTCTCCGTCGGTCGCCTCGGAGTCGGCCCCCTTTTCCCGCTCCTCTTCGTCCTCCTCCTTGTTGGAGTCGTCGGAGGGCACGTCCACCAGTCCCTCGGAAGCCACCACGGGCACGAGCCCGTCCCCGTTAAAAGCGGGCATGAACTCCACCACCTGCTCCCAGTCGTCGCGAAGGAACAAGGGCTTGGGAGCGCCCTCCAACCTTGCCACCTCGCCCCCGACCAGAGATTGGAGGACCGCGGCCAAATCTTCGCCGCTCAAGGCCGCGGGGCTCGGATGAGGCCTCCACATCGGAGGTGAGTACTGCCGGAGTGGAGCCATCTGGTGCTCTAGGAACTCCCTCAGCAGCAATGCACCAGTCAACTTTGCCGCCGCCGTGCTGACCAGCCTCAGGTCCGCGTCCATCTTCTCCAACACCAGTTTCGCGCGGGGGTCCGTGAGCTCCCCTCGGCACCAGTCGCTGGAGCTCACGGGCTGCTCCGCGGGCAAGATCAGCCTAGGGTGGATGCGCCCGGCATCTACCAAGACCCACTTGCTCCTGAAGCCCTCAATCCTCTTCTCGGGATTCGAGATGGCAATGGTGACGCCATACGCAACGAAGCTCGCGCACACGGAAGGAGAGGCGTGAGAGACCCGGAGGGAGAAGTAGTGGCACAGCAAGGCCACTGAGGGCTGCACCCCTACGTGGGCCTCGCAGTAATAAGCAAAGATCGCCAGGAGAAGGACGGAGTTGGAGTGGAGATGCAGAGCCTGCAAGTTGTAATGGCGGAGGACAGAGAAGAAAAACTCGGAGAAGGGAGCCACCAGGCCCATAGCAATGGAGCTTACAAAGAGAGGATAAAGGAGCTCCCTCGGCCCTCAGGGGTGGCGGAGCCAGCCTTGAACACCTGCGCCCCATTGATGCCCTGCGCCGCCGCCATCTGGCACAGAAGGGCAAGGCCCGCCTTGGACACGCTCAGCAAGTCCAGAGCAGGCGAGTACCAAGCTTCGGCCGGAGACTGACGAGGCGCCATGGCTTCCTAGGTCACGTGGCTGGAGTAGATCTGGAAATTTGGAGGAAGAAAGGGGAGGCGCAAGAAAGGGGATCTGAGCAGCAACCGGAGAAAGCAAAAGGCCAAGTCTGGGCAGATGCCGCTCCTTTATCAACCTGCGCGGTTGCTGAAGCACTTGCGTCCAATCAACCGCCACGCAGCGCCCAAGGCCGCAGGCTGTTAGGGCCTGTGGCGCTTCGGCCTTGCCCTTTCGCCTCTCGGCACGGCCAAGTCCGGGCGCGCCTTGGGCCCGGGGGCTACTGTCGGCATTCTGGGAAGGGGGTCCCCAGACTTGCCTGCCTGCGGCCTGCGGCGTGGCTCAAAAGGGGGCCCAGCACGGCCCAACTTCATCAACACAAGACTCAAGACCCTTGCGAGGGGCCAAGCCTCGTGGGGCAGATGACACGAAGCTTCCTTAGGCACGGCCTCGTCAGGCTGGCTCGTGAGGAGGCGGAGAGATCAACGCGGGGTACCTCGCGAGGTGCCCGTGACGCAAACCATGACGACTCAAGGCGCCAGGCGGGTGCCAGCCCGCGCAGCGTCCTCCTTTCCTCTTTGGTGCAAAGGGGGCAAGCGCAGCCGCGGAGTACCGAGGCATCATGCAAAGGTTGCCATTTCGCTGCAACGAGACCAAGACCAGGAGGACTACGAGACGGAGGTCACCGTGGAGCCGAAGACGACGTCATCACCAGAGCTTTGCACAGGCGAAGACTACTTTTGTCAGGATAGCTGATACTTGTTGTCCCCCTTCAAATTAGCCCGCCATTGTTGGCTCCCTTCCCGCTCGATATTTGGGAAGAGGACCAGGGCCTCTATAAATAGGACTAGCCGCCCACAGAGCAAGGGGTGGAAAAAAGAGTAAGGCAGTGAGTGAGTGAGAGAGAGAGAGAGGGAGAGAAAGGCGGTTGAACTCCTCCCAGTAGTTCATCGCCCCAGCCAAGAACAGACCCTCGCAAGGCTGTTCTTCCTTGTATTGTTCATCATCATCAGCCCCAAGGGGCAATCCACCCACCACACACTGGAGTAGGGTATTACACCACAACGGTGGCCCGAACCAGTATAAACCTTGTGTCTCTTGTGCAGTTCTTTCAGTAGTTTAGATCTTTGCGAGACGGAGAGGTAGAAGACGTAATCTCCGTGCGCACCCCAGTGTTCGAACCTTAAGGGTCTGCCGGAACCCGAAATCCGACAGTGGTGACCTGTGGTGGGGGAGTAAATGGTGTTTCTTCATCACGAGGGGATTCTTGAGGGTGATTGGCCCATGAGTCATTCTGAGCAATTGGCGTCAATGGACGACCAATGCTGATGAGTTTGTTGTTCGTGAGAACAGGCGATGATACCAAATTGTGCTCGATCTGAGGAAGGACTTCATCATCTTCAACATTGTCTTGATGACCAATGTCTTCAGTTGCGGTGGGGTCCACAGCTGGATTCTCTTCAGCTTCACGAGCCTCTATGGAAGCAGGCTCATGAACTACCAAACGACGTTCTTGATGTGCAGAGGAGGGCTTTGAAGCCTTTGGTTTCTTTTGCTTCACAGGCTTCGGTGGTGTAGGCGCTTCGTCAGAATCGGCATCATCTGCAGGTTGATGCACGTCTGCCCCTTGAACCATTATATGAGTGATGAGACCTTCTAAGTTGTAGAAGGGCCCAAAAAGATTGGGTTCAACTTCGCGTGTGCCGTCAGCATGTGGCGCAGAGGGGCCTGGGTTGAAGTCTAACCCCAAAGACTTCTTGTTTTCCTTGGCCGAGTTCTTTGCAAACTAATAGTTGCGCTTGAAGAGATTATCTTCACGACACCATAACAGAGAGGATGGGTCGACATTAGCAGGCTGAGGTCCACGAATCATGCAGGGGTAGAAGCCCTGAGCAATAGCTTCGGACTTCGACTTGGGCTAAAGACCTTTGTATATAATATCTCCCCAGGGGACCTTGATGGCATTCTTTTCAGCATATTCATCGGTGACAAATCTGTACTTGAACCATTCCTCTGCCCAATGTCTTCGAATCCATTGGATTCGGTTCTTGCGTTCTCCATAGGTCTCTTCTGGATCTGACTTGTATAACTCATAGAGATCAGGTGGCAGGTCCTCAGCAGTGTTTTCACGGTGCTGTATGCCGCCCTTCCTGACTGATTTTTCTGTTGCCATGAAGTTTGGACTGAAAGGCTTCAACACTGTCAAAGTCTTCCGTCTACTGGTCAGATAGGAACTGGCTTCAGGAGAATTTATGTGATGCTGTAAGAACTCTGCAAATGAATGCAGACTATGAGAACCAAGGGATTCTCCCACGGACATGTACCTATGACAGCATTAGAGATGCGAGGGAAGGGGAAGAGGTCATATGCATTCTTAGAAGATTTTGAAGATAAATCAGTTTAGAAGACATTGACCTCATAGTGCGAAGACGTTCACTCATATGTCGAGAGTTGGTTCCAGATTTGTACGAATTCACAAATAAGTACAAGTGAGGAATCTAACTACTTTGTGAAGCATAAGTGAACATACTAGGCATGCTATGAGATGCAGAACAGGATAGATCCAACTTTGTAGGAACAGAAACTACTTGTGGTTGAAAAGGATGAATCTATCAGATCAAAAAGACTGTAAAAAGAGTTTTTATTTACCACTCAAGGAACTGCTAGATAGAGTAGGAGATGAGGCCGAGCAGTTCGATCTTCCGTGCCCTAACTTGGCGACAGAGGACACCTACGGCGACGGCGGAGAAGACGATGTCCACGGCCGGCGCGAGGACGGCGTTGGTGAGGTCGCGGCAGCTAAGCGCTTTGTCGCCGGCGTCGTCGAGGGCTAGCGATGGCGCTAGGGTTTGTGCGAGAGAGAGAGAGAGAAGGGGAAGAAGAGATAATGACTGGGGTGAGGCGTGTATTTATAGGGACAGGGATAGCACAGCGTTATTACGCAGGTGCCCTGGCGGTTCACATCTGAAGAACACGTGGCGATCATGCAACACATCGGAGGTTTTTCCACGTTCCCACTTACGCCTGGATTGTTGGGTGGTCGTTACCGCTTCTCCGGGTTTTAGGTAAAAAGGATTGAGCATTGAAAACAGATTAATGTTTGTCTCCGTATCTTCTGCTGACAAGGACACAGCGAAGACATTCGACAGTTTCAATAGAATGCATATGATTTGAATAGATGGATTTGAGACGGGAGCATAGAGAGGTTAGGGTCCGATTCACTTAGCTCAAAAGATTCAACTAGAAGACATAGCTATAATTGAATGTTGTAGAGGACAGAAACCAAATCAATATAGTGAAGATAAACATGAAGCCATGTTAACATTGAAGACAAACCAAATGCGAAGACTTTGCAAATGTAAAGCCAAAACAAAGTATTCCAAACAAAAGTTTGGTGGTGGCGTTACCCACCGTATAGGAAGAATTAGACCCAGACACGGCGCACAATTATCGTGGCGCTCCGAAGTCAAATTCCGAGTTAATGTATTCACACTTAGAGTGTAAGTCTTCATTAGTTGAAGATATACGTTACTTCATGTGTTTGCACATCTAAGTCATCAACAAGCATAAGTGTTAGGATGTGTGCATGATCACAGGACATTTGAGGACTTCAAGATATTTAGCTCACACCGCAACTTGCAAAACCTTTTCACATCCAAGGGCTTTGTGAAGATATCTGCCAGTTGCTCTTCAGTGTTGACGTGAATGATATCAATATCTTCCTTCATGACATGATCTCCGAGAAAGTGATGACGGATCTGAATGTGCTTTGTCTTCGAGTGCTGAACTGGGTTGTTGGCGATCTTGATGGCGCTTTCATTGTCGCAGTAGAGTGGCACTTGCTTCAGATGAATGCCATAGTCTTTGAGTGTTTGCTTCATCCATAGAAGCTAAGCGCAGCAAGGTCCAGCAGCAATGTATTCAGATTCAGAAGTTGAGAGAGATACATAGTTCTGCTTCTTTGAAGACCAACACACAAGTGATCATCCCAGAAAGTGACATGTGCCTGATGTAGACTTACGGTCCACCTTGTCACCAGCATAATCAGCATCTGAGAATCCAACTAGATCAAACTCTGAGCCCTTTGGATACCATAATCCTAGTGTTGGGGTGTAAGCCAAATATCAAAGAATTCGCTTCACAGCTAAGTGATGCGATTCCTTTGGTGCCGCTTGGAATCGGGCACATATGCAAACACTAAGCATGATATCTAGCCTAGATGCACATAAATAAAGCAAAGAACCAATCATGGAGCAGTATACCTTTTGATCCAACTCTTTACCATTGGCGTCAGAATCCAAATGACTCTTGGTAGGCATTGGCGTCGTATAACCCTTGCAGTCTTGCATTCCAAACTTCTTTAGGCAATCTTTGGGTATTTCTCTTGAGATATGAAGATGCCATTGCGTTGCTACCGTATTTGCAGACCAAGGAAGAACTTCAGCTCACCCATCATGGACATCTAATATTGCTGTTGCATCATATATCCAAACTCATCACTGTATTTCTGATTAGTGCAGCCGAAGATAATGTCATCCACATATATTTGACACACAAACAATTCACCATCATATGTCTTCGTGAAGAGTGTGGGATCCAGGGAAACAGGTTTGAAGCCTTTGCTCTTCAGGAAGTCTTTGAGTATGTCATACCAAGCACGAGGGGCTTGTTTGAGGCCATACAGTGCCTTGTTGAGCTTGTAAACCATGTCAGGATGTTTTGGATCTTCAAAGCCAGGCGGTTGTGCAACATACACTTCTTCTTCAATCTTGCCATTGAGAAAGGCACTCTTCACATCCATTTGATATAGAAGGATGTTATGATGATTTGCATAGGCTAGCAGTATGCGTATGGCTTCGAGCCTAGCGACAGGAGCAAATGTTTCATCGAAGTCAATTCCTTCAACTTGAGTGTATCCTTGAGCAATGAGACGAGCCTTGTTTCTGACAACTTGACCATGCTCATCTTGCTTATTGTGATATATCCATTTAGTGCCTTTGATATTGTTTTACGAGGATCAGGACGCTTCAACTGTTCCCATACATTATTCGGCTCGAACTGTTGAAGCTCTTCTTGCATAGCTTGAATCCATTCAAGTTCCATGAAGGCTTCATCAACTTTCTTGGGTTCAGATATTGAGACGAATGCGAAGTGCCCACAGAAATTTGCTAGTTGTGTTGCCCTTGAACGAGTGAGTGGACCAGGTGCATTGATGCTATCCAGTATCTTCTCAATATGTACTTCATTTGCAACACAAGGATGAACTAGGAGAAGATTTTGCTCTTGTTGATCATTGTCATCGTTAGAAGGATTGTCTTCAGGCTGAGTATTGTCTTCAGGTTGATCAGGTGCAGAGATGATAAGCTCCCCTTCAGGCTGTACTTCAGACGGTATGATTTCTCCAGTTCCCATAAGCTTGATGGATTCACTAGGTGGAATTTCATCTAGCACATTTGGCAGGTGCTCTCTTTGCGAGCCATTAGTCTCATCGAACCGCACATCCATAGTTTCAACCACTTTATATTGAAAGAGGTTGAAGACTCTGTAGGAGTGCGAATCCTTTCCGTAACCAAGCATAAAACCTTCATGTGCTTTCGGTGCAAATTTTGAAGTGTGATGTGGATCCTTGATCAAGCACCTGGCACCAAATACTCTGAAGTAGCTGACATTTGGCTTCTTACCAGTGAGGAGTTCATAGGATGTTTTTTTTAGAAGCTTGTGAAGATAAACCCGGTTGATGACATGGCATGCAGTATCAATAGCTTTAGGCCAGAATGTCCTTGGTGTCTTGTATTCGTCGAGCATCGTCCGAGCCATCTCAATGAGTGTTCTGTTCTTGCGTTCCACGATGCCATTCTGCTGCAACGTGTACGGAGCTGAGAACTCATGAGTGATGCCCAATGTATCAAGATAAGTGTCGAAGCCGGTGTTCTTGAATTCAGTGCCATTGTCACTTCTGATGTGCTTGATCTTGACGCCATAGTTGTTCATGGCTCGATTGGCGAAGCGTCTAAAGACATCCTGCACTTCAGTCTTGTAGAGGATTATATGTACCCATGTATATCTTGAATAATCATCAACAATGACGAAGCCATAAAGACAAGCAGTAGTAGTAAGGGTTCAGTAGTGAGTAGGGCCGAAGAGGTCCATGTGTAGCAGTTCGAAGGGTTGAGTCGTTGTCATGATTGTCTTCGAGGGATGCTTGGCCCTCGTCATCTTTCCAGCTTCGCGGGCACCACATAAGTGATCCTTCTTGAACTTGATGCCCTTGATGCCTATGACGTGCTTCTTCTTTGCAAGAGTATGCAAGTTCCTCATGCCAGCATGCCCTAGCCTCCGATGCCAGAGCCAGCATTCTGAAGCTTTTGCAAGAAGACATACGGCAAGCTGTGGTCCTGCTAAGAAATCTACCATGTACATATCGTCTTTCCGATACCCTTCAAAGACTAGAGACTTGTCAGATTCCATTAGAACATGTCCATGATATTTTCCAAATATCACATTCTTGTTCAAATCACAAAGCATTGAGACAGACATTAAGTTTAAACAAAGTGATTCAACAAGCATCACTTTATCCATGTGCTAATCCTTTGAGATTGCAACTCTACCTAGACCCAATACCTTGCTTTTACCAGTATCAACAAATGTGATGTGACTTTTGTCAGATGGACATAAGGTTGAGTCCATGAGAAGACTTTGCTTGCCAGTCATGTGATTAGTACATCCACTATCAATAATCTATTCTGAAGCAGCTGCTGTCATACCCTACAGTGCAGTTAGGGGGATAGGCTTCACGAAAAGCATTGTGAAGCATAAACATTTGACGAGCAAGAGGATTATTAAAGCTTAGATCGAGGTTAGGACTGATAGGGCAAGTAGCAAGCGACTCAGGAACAAAATACATAATAAGACCATTTGGGCATTTGATCTTGCGCCCTACAGGATGTTTAAGGTCCCCAGCAATAGCTTCAGACGCATTTGATTTTTGGCTGGAGACCTTTCCCTGCAAAAGAGAGTTAAGCTTTCATAGCCACCCTGTCGGTGTCAAAACCGGTGGATCTCGGGTAGGGGGTCCCGAACTATGCGTCTAAGGCGGATGGTAACAGGAGGCAGGGGACACAATGTTTTACCCAGGTTCGGGCCCTCTTGATGGAGGTAAAACCCTACATCCTGCTTGATTAATATTGATGATATGGGTAGTACAAGAGTAGATCTACCACGAGATCGGAGAGGCTAAACCCTAGAAGCTAGCCTATGGTATGATTGTATGTTGTAGTTGTTGTTGTGTCCTACGGACTAAAACCCTCCGGTTTATATAGACACCGGAGAGGGTTAGGGTTACACAAGGTCGGTTACAAAGGAGGAGATATCCATATCCATATTGCCTAGCTTGCCTTCCACGCCAAGTAGAGTCCCATCCGGACATGAGACGAAGTCTTCAATCTTGTATCTTCATAGTCTAACAGGCCGGCCAATGGAGATAGTCTGGCTGTCCGGAGACCCCTTAATCCAGGGCTCCCACAGTAGCCCCTGAACCAGGCTTCAATGACGATGAGTCCGGCGCGCAGTATTGTCTTCGGCATTGCAAGGCGGGTTCCTCCTTCGAATATACCACGGAAGAATTTGAATATAAGGATAGCGTCCGACCCTGCAAAATAAGTTCCACATACCACCATAGAGAGAATAATACTTTCACAAATCTAATTTGCTGACTTGTTTTGGCAACATGACATTAAGCCGTGGCCCAGTGATTATTCGAACCGTTTCTTTTAACTAGCCCCGCACATAACTCGAGGCAGTTTTTTGACACGTCTCGTCGAAGCAGAGATCGTGTCCCCTTATTTCGGGATTCTCATCAATACGGGCGTGGGTAACACAACCGTGTCTAGGACTCCAAGATTATAGGCAAGTCCCAAATGGCTACGGAGAGGACGCTTGATATTCACCCTCTTTATAAAGGGGCAAGGCTTTTACTTTTTTCCCTCCCGTGCTCAATCGAATCCTTCCCCCGCCTCGAGTTCTAACACCCAAAGCCCAGGTCAAGTGCTCCGGACCTTCAATCATGTCCGGATCTAGCCTTCAAGGCCGATGGATTCCCTCCTCCGTTACGGAAGAAGACATCAAGAAGTTGAGGGAGGCCAGATAGCTGACCGCCGAGGTTTCGCATCGGCTGCCTGCCCGAGGGCAGGTTATCCCTACTCCTGAACCCAACAAAGACGTCATGTTCATCTCCCACTTCCTCCGAGGACTAGCCCTCACTCTACATCCCTTCGTTAGGTGGTTGATGTTTTATTATGGGTTAGATTTACACGATCTAGCCCCGGACTCCTTTCTCCACATCTCGACATTCATTGTCGTGTGTGAGGCCTTCCTTCGCATTACCCCTCACTTCGGCCGGTGGCTCAAGACCTTCGACGTGAAGCCGAAGATGGTCGAGGGGCAGTATGCAGTGTGCGGAGGCGCATTAATAAGGAAGATAGCAGGAGCTCCATGGCCCAAAGGTTCCTTTCCAAAGGTGTCCGAATTATGGCAACAGGAGTGGTTTTACATCATAGCTCCCAGAAGTGCCAAGTGGGCGGCTGCCCCCGCTTTCCGCTCAGGCCCTCCACTACAACTGATGTCATGGATTAGCAGAGGGCTGAGCTGGGGTCCTGCCAAGGACGTGCCTGTACTGCAAAGCCGCATCCAAAATCTCTTTGAAGGATATTTCAGTTTGATCATGGTGGCGCAAGTCATGCTGGTTCGTTGAGTCCAGCCTTGCAAACGCCGGCCCCTCCGCATGTGGGAGTTCAACCCAGAAGGGCCGCTTACTATTCAGAATTTCCTCGGCCTGACGCATGAGGAGATGTACAAATCATTCTTCGGACCCCAAATAGAGTGTCTGGATATTACCGAGGACGCGGGCCTGAGCAGCAACCGTACCGCCGACCAAGTAAGTAATCCTTTAGCCGAACACACCGTCTTTTATTCACCACGACTTCATTCTAAGAAATCGCTCTTTGACCAGGACTAGATAACAAAGGCGAAGATGATCCGGTGTTCGGCCCCCCTTCCTAAGGGTTTGGAAAATCCGGTACTGGAAAAGATGCTCGAACTAGCACCTCGCCCGGAGCCCTCAAAGGAAGACAAAGGGGGGAATAATGAGGGCGAAAGCGGGCCTCCATCGCTACCTATTCCGACCGAGGGAACGAGCGCCTCTGTGAGGGTGGATAATCGAGGGGAGGAATCAGACATTCTCTCACCCCGGTCAAGGAAGAGGACTACCTCTGAAGATCCGGAAACTAAGGTTTCCAAGCGGGAGAAGAAATCTCCACCAGAGGGTCCTGCCTTGGAGGGTGGTCTTGCCGCACAAAGTCTGCGTGGGGATCAGCCCTCCAACAAGCTGTAAGTAATCAGAAAGTACTTTAATAGTGGAGACATACAACCTTAGCTCTGAGGAAAATAACCGAAGTATTTATTGCAGTTCGGACCTTAGCCCTTCTCAGCAGAGCTCGTCTTCGGGGGAACTTCTTCCGGAGAATATGGAGAGCGAAACACCTCCCCCGGACTCCCCCGCTCAAGAATCTGGCGACCTTGAAGTGTCGTCACAGAGGGCCTCTCTGGATCCGGTGAGGCCAGAAGATAATCCTATAATCACCCAAAGTCCCCAGCGTCCGGCTCTCGAAGACAGCAAACAGAAGAGTCTGGCACCGTCTGGTATGCGGTCGGACGTACTAAGAGAGCTGTTGGAGCGAGCGGCCATCTCAGAAGAACACCGTACATTGATGGGTACGGTGATGGAAAGGATCTCATCCGCCGAAAGCGGGTTGCAAGATGCCTTTATGAGTCTACTGACGGTCTTTGAGGTACGTAAAATGATGTGCATTTGTGATGGTACCGCACATTTTTAGGTGTTCCCTGTGTAGATAGTAGCCCCTGAGACTCTGGTTGTCGCCGAGAACGGCGGTGAATAGAGGATCGTAGTCCCAGGCAATAAGCATACCGCTTTAATGTGCAGGTAGTGGGAGCTCCGGTGGCTAGCCGGACTCATGAATTTGCCGAACTGAAGCGGCAACTGGATGCGGCGGATGCCGACATCGAGCTTGTTAACAAGAGGCTTGACGAGGCACAGGGTAAGTGTTATTTTCTGGTGAATGCCACATAGTAAGAGCAGCATGATGCCACTATCTTTAATATGTTGTGACTGCAGATGGAGCTGCCACCGTGGAAACCTTGCGGGCGGAACTTGCCCGAGCCAAAGAACAAGCAAGAATTAGTAATGCGGCTGCTTTGAAGGCGGTCGAAGAGTTGAAAGCCGAGAAGGCCGCTCATTGCGAGAGCAAAGAGAAGATGGCCAAGATGGCCGTAGAATTAAAAGACACTGCCAACCGTTGCCAGTTCCTTGAAAAATAAAACCAAGCAAAGGCAACGGACCTTGAAAAGGCCACGATGGCGAACAAAGACACCCGCTCTGCTATGAGAGCGAAGAATGAGGAGCTGCGTGAGGCCGAAGATATTGCAGCTTGAAAGCCCTTCATGCTACGGAGGAAGTTCGGAGATCCACGGTATGCCCCTCTGGATGGGCTGTGGAGTTCGGCAGATGCATATATGGACTTGGCGGCGAGCGCTGCCGATGCGACCAAATACTTCCAAGGTCAAACAGATCATGAAGTGGACAAGCTGTTCTGGTCGCAATTCAACGTTCTAGAGCGTCTGCTTCCATTGACTGATCAGCTAGCTGAATAGGCCGAACTAAATAGGTTGTCCGGACTCGCCATGAGGTCTGTCGTGGATCAGCTGTGGACGGAAAAGCCGAAGCCTAACAGCTATTTCAGCTTAGTGCAGCAGTTCCTTGGTGCGGTGCCGCGCATCAATGCGATGAAGAGGTCAACGTGCATAGAAGGCTCGTGGATGGCCCTTGCCCGCGTTAAAGCATACTGGGCGGAGATGGATGCTACCACTGTTGCCGCGCAGGGTTCGGCCATAGGCCGAGTGGCTGTTGAGCACTATTTCGAAGAGGTTCTCGAGGGTGCTCATTTGATAGAGGCCCAATGCTCAAAGAATATTATGTTTGAGTGACATGTATTCCCATTGTAAACACAATGTTTTTATGAAATTTATTAAGGCTGTGTTTATACTTTTTCCTGAAAGTAATATGTTGCCTCCTGTGCGGCCGTTTATGTATACATGTGTATAACCTGAAAGATTGCAGTCGTCGGCTTCAGCCCCCACGCATATAATGCGGAGGTGTTCGCAGAAGACGCGTGTTCACACTTAACCCAACGTCTTGGTCCTATTAAGGAGGTGATAGCGCAGCGAACGAGGCAACCGGACTATAATGCTTTAACACTTTCACTTAGCCATAGGAGTTTGACGGTGGGGCTACTATATAGCCCCTATTGGCTCCGCACTCTCCCGAATTCGGGGTGCGTACATGCCTGGCTGGGAAACGGCCCTTCGTTAAGGCGGAGGAATTCTAACATTCCGATAGGTCATCGAGTGGTTGACCAGTCTCATGCTATATCATGACAGTCAGTTTTCGGCTTTCTCTACTGAGGTGCTCATCCGGATGACCTGGGGCACAATCGCAGTAGTTCTCCTAGTGCTACCTTAGCCGATAGAGCGGAACGTAAGGTACCAAAACATAGGAGTCGGGCAAACCCAACATTTGACCAAAGACATGATTCGGAGCTGATGCATATAAGGCTAAACTCGCGACGCCGAACACTCCCTAAGGTATTCGGTCTTTATGGTATAAACCGGGCCTAAATAGTGCCCTTTGTAAGAAGCCCCTGGTGTCCAGGTATGTGCATTATTCTGACGTGGCCACATGCCAAGACGCCAGCATCCTTCTCAATTGTACTGAGAATTCGAGGGATGTGTATCAACAAGAGACAGTAAAAAAGGTTGACGCAGGGTCTTAATCTAAAAAGAATCCTTGGGACGGGTCCCTGCTGCACGTCTTTGCATGTGTCTCCTTTGTACCGTATCCTGGACGGGTGTAGCACGATGGTCATCTGTAAAAGAGAGAAACTTAGGTGAAAAGTTGTCATGCAAAAAGGTAGGTTTGAGGAAACCATGTATAATTCAAGATGAGTAAAAATTGCCACTTGTCTACGCGCGTTAAGCCCCTTGCATTTGTAATAGGGGTGTGGTTATCAAACCTGTGTGAGTTACATATAGCTGCGCCGGACTCGTCTAATCGTGTCCGTGGTCTTGACGACCTATAAAATGCTTTAGCTAGTGAGGCCCTTTTTAGTGTGCAGCTGCCCAGGCAGTCGCACTCTCTTCGGCGCACAGGGATTGCTTAATATTTCCATTCACTGTAATGATGCCACGTGGACCGGGCATCTTAAGCATAATGCGGTATTGCATTAAAGCGAGCGAAAGCTTCGCGTCCAAGTAGTGCTTGAAAGCCACTTTGGAACGGAGCAATGTGGAATGTTAAATTTTCGCTACGGGAGTTATCGGGGAAGCCAAATATTACCTCTAGTAGCAGGGAGCCCGCGCAATGAGCCCCTGGGCCTGGCGTTACTCCTTTAAGGGTAGTGGTGCTGTGGCAAATTTTCGCTGGGTCTATCCTCATTTTTTGGATTGTATCTTGGTATATCAGGTTTGAACTGCTGCCACCGTCCATCGGGACTCTTGTAAAGTGGTATCTGTTAATTATTGGGTCTAATACTAGGGCAGCCCATCCTGCATGCCGGATACTTGCTGAGTAATCCTGATGGTCAAAAGTGATCGATTGAAACGACCAGTGGCAGGACTCCGCGGTGATAGGCCCTTGGGCATATTTATCTGGGAGTGCCGCTTTGTTTTTCTTCTTTATCACGTGTAACACGTTTACTGTTTTGATTTCTGGTGGAAATTTCTTTTGTTCCCCAGTGTCTTGCTTGAGAGGCTCATCCTCGTCTTCGCTTGGTGTATCCTCTCCCTTGTGTACGACGTTGATCTTGCCGGACGGCTTGAAGACCCAACATTCTCTGTGGGTATGATTAGCAGGCTTACCGGGGGTGCTATGGATCTGACATACTTGGTCCAGAATTTTGTTTAGGTTGGACAGTTCGTCTCTGGCGCCTTTAGAGGGCAGCTTTTGCTGACTTGGCCGAGAGCTTTTGAATCCGGCGTTTACTGCCGTGCTCTTCGTGTTGTTTTCTTTATTCCGGTGTTTGTGATTGTTGTTGCGCCGTGATTTCCTGTTTCCATCTCTAACTTCGGATGTACTTGGGTCGCTGGTGCTGCATCTAGCTAGCCAGCTATCCTCACCCGCGCAAAAGCGGGTCATGAGGCTTGTTAATGCTGCCATTTTTCTTGGCTTGTCTTGGCCGAGGTGTCTGGCAAGCCATTCGTCATGGACGCTATGCTTAAAAGCTGCCAAGGCTTCGACGTCCGGACAGTCGACTATTTGGTTCTTTTTAGTAAGAAACCTGTTCCAAAGCTTTCGGGCTGACTCTCCGGGCTGTTGAGTTATATGACTCAAATCGTCCGCGTCTGGAGGTCGGACATGAGTCCCTTGAAAATTTGCCCGAAAAGCGTCTTCGAGCTCTTCCCAGCTTCCAATGGAGCTTTCGGGAAGGCTTTTAAGCCAGTGTCGAGCTGGCCCTTTGAGTTTGAGGGGTAAATACTTAATGGCGTGGAGATCATCTCCTTGAGCCATATAGATAGGGAGGATATAGTCCTCAATCCAGACCCCAGGGTCTGTTGTTCCGTCGTATGCCTCTATGTTCACGGGTTTGAATCCGTCTGGAAGTTCATGGTCCAGTACCTCGTCGGTGAAACATAGGGGGTGTGCGGCACCCCTGTATCTGGGTGTACCGTAGTGTTCGGCTGTTTGTTGTGTTGCATCGTATGCTGGAGCGCGCCTGTGTGGTCCATAGATGGATCTGGTTGCGTCGTCCTTTTCATGCGAGCCCTCAAGTGGATCGCGTATTGGCTTATGTGCGGCATTGCTTGCCGCTCTATGTTGGCCGTGAGGTCATCTATCCGGCCAGGTGGCCGTTTTAATTTTTGGTTGCGGGGGGTCTAAGGCCTCCTCATCGAATTCAGGTAGCAACTTCCGCTTCGGGTAGCTCTTGGTGGGGCGATTACCGCCATACTTCGCTGCTGTGTTGGGTACATTGCTCCATCTGATTTGGAGTGTGTCTTGCGCAGCCTTGAGCCTTTGCTTCTACTTTTTTAGACTCCTAGCGGTGGCAACAAGCCTTTGATGGGCATTCTGTTGCTCCGGGTGTCTGTCTGTTGTTATGTCATCCGGACTATTATCTTTGACAGGATCGGGTTGTTCGGTTTGATTCTCCGTGTTGCCGTGGTCTGGCAATGGATCACCCTGCTCTAACGCTGGGTCTGTATGATCGTTGTTTCTATCGAGGCGGGATTCGGGGCGGCGCTTATGCCACTGTTTTGACTGCTTCTCGAGGGGACAACCCTTTGTTGCGTCCTTCCGTTCCTTGTCGTCGTTTTCTTTTGGTGTGTTCACCATGTATATGTCATGTGGTGAAGTGGGCGTCCAGTCCCCTGTGGGCAGTAGTTCCTCTTCGTTTCCTGCATCGTCGTCCATACCATCGATGTCTTCGGAGTCAAAGTCGAGCATGTCGGTTAAGTCATCGACAGTGGCTACTAAGTGGGTGGTGGGTGGGCCATGAATTTCTTCGTCGTCCGCATCCTAGTCCTGCCGGACATAGTTTGGCCAGGATCCTCCTGACAAGGAGAGAGACCTTAATGAGTTCAATATGTCGCCAAAGGGCGAGTGCTGAAAAATATCTGTGGAGGTAAACTCCATGATCGGCGCCCAATCGGATTCGATAGGAACGGGCGCGGGCGGTTCGGAGTCCGTGGTCGGAGAAGGATCCGGCAGTATAACAACACGGCTTTGTGCAAGGTAAGGTCGATGTTTGGCTTGATCGCCACTAAGGGTAAGGCCTCCGTGGCAGGGTCCATCCACCCATCCATGGACGGCGCAACTGGCTCTGAATTGAGGGTCGGAGCGGTTGCCTATGCGATCTCCTGAACACTGTCCGACAGTAGAGCTAAATCGTGCTCATCGTGACCGCGTGACGCACAAGGCAGAGGCTCGAATCCATCGAAGATCAAGTCTCCATGGATATCAGTTGTGTAGTTTAAGCTTCCAAACCTTACCTAGTGGCCAGGGGCGTAACTTTCAATCTGCTCCAGATGGCCAAGCGAATTGGCCCGCAGTGCAAAGCCGCCGAACACGAAGATCTGTCCGGGGAGAAAAGTCTCACCCTCAACTGCATCGCTATCGATGATAGTAGGAGCCATCAAGCCTATCGGCGACGACACAGAGGAACTCTCAATGAAAGCACCAATGTCGGTGTCAAAACCGACGGATCTCGGGTAAGGGGTCCCGAACTGTGCGTCTAAGGCGGATGGTAACAGGAGGCAGGGACACAATGTTTTGCCCAGGTTCGGGCCCTCTTGATGGAGGTAAAACCCTACGTCCTGCTTGATTAATATTGATGATATGGGTAGTACAAGAGTAGATCTACCACGAAATCGGAGAGGCTAAACCCTAGAAGCTAGCTTATGGTATCATTGTATGTTGTAGTTGTTGTTGTGTCCTACGGACTAAAACCCTCCGGGTTATATAGACACTGGAGAGGGTTAGGGTTACACAAGGTCGGTTACAAAGGAGGAGATATCCATATCCGTATTGCCTAGCTTGCCTTCCACGCCAAGTAGAGTCCCATCCGGACACGAGACGAAGTCTTCAATCTTGTATCTTCATAGTCTAACAGTCTGGCCAATGGAGATAGTCCGGCTGTCCGGAGACCCCTTAATCCAGGACTCCAACACACCCACATCTTTAAGGGTGGCTTTGAAGCAATGAGTCTAAGTGCAACATCTGAGAACTTTGGCTTTGGAGCCCTAGCAAATAGTCTTGCAGGTGGACAATAGTATTCATAAGAATAAGCAGAGTAGTTCTGGGTCTTATGAACATGGCGGTTTGATGAAACGCACTCATATTCATAGGCCTGAGTATGGTTTCCCTACAAAACATTTGCGTTAGTGCGACTCCAGTGAGTCCTCTGTCTGTATGAAGCCTTTGGACCATATGAAGCATGTGGTATGGGGTTTGTCTTCTTCACTTGTGGTGTCAAGACGACATTCACAGGAAGATTCTCCAGACACTTTTTCGGCACGCAGGCTTTCTTCATAGGTGGCCCATTCCTACAGTTAGTACCAATATACCTGGCAAACACTTCACCATTCTGATTCTTAAACAGTTTATAGTTTGCATCAAAGGATTCATCAATGATGATGGGATTAGCACAAGTGAAACCAGATAGGGTGGATGGATCCACTGAAGGTTCCTTTGCAGCAACCCATGTGTTCTTGGGGTACTGCTCAGGTTTCAAGTAAGAGCCATCAGCATTCATTTTCCCTTGGAACCCAACAACCTCTTTCCTAGGGTTTTGGTTCAGGATCTTCCTTTTGAGGACATCACATAGCGTCTGATGCCCGTCGAGACTTTTGTACATCCCTGTTTCAAGCAATGTCTTCAACCTAGCATTTTCATTAGCAATAGCAGTGGTATCCTCAGCAGAGGGGTTAGTTACGACATCAACAGTTGAAGATATTGCAACAGTAGCAGCAGTAGAACATCCAGCAAAAGAAGTAGCATTGTCACGCTCAATGCATTTAAGACATGGTGGTTCAAATCCTTCCTGAGCGGAACTGATCTGTTTGGCGCGAAGTGGTTCGTTTTTGTTTTGAAGATCCTCATGAGCCGCTCTCAATTTCTCAAGATCTTGCTTCCTTTGAAGGTAATCATAGGAAAGCTTTTCATGAGTTGTTGAGAGCGTTTCATGACGACTTTCAAGTTCCTCATACTTAACATGAAGATTTTTAATGTCTTCAATTAAGGACTAAGATCAAGTCATTTCAGCGTCTAAAGGTCATCGCTTTTGTCTAACAGTTTTTGAATATGTTCCATAGCTTTCTGTTGTTCAGTTGCAATTTTAGCAAGTGTTTTGTAGCTGGGTTTGGAACCACAATCAGAGTCATCTTCACTGGATGTTTGATAGTGAGTAGTGTGTGAGTTTACCTTGGCACCGCCGTCCATGAAGCAGTAGGTGGGAGCGGAGTTGTCCTTATCATCAGCATCAGCATCGGTGACGAAGTCATTGTCTTCAGTGTTGAAGATGGACTTGGCAATGTAGGCTTTAGACAGACTTGCAACGCTAGAATCGGACTCCTCCTTAGAATCCACCTCTGCCTCCTCAGAAGCAGACTCCTCCTTTGAATCCATTTCCTTGCCAACAAACGCACGAGTCTTGCCAGATGAGCTCTTCCTGTGTGATGAAGACTCTGAGGAAAACTTGGAAGAAGACTTTGAGTATTTCTTCTTCTTCTTGTTGTCAGAATCATATTCCTTGCTCTTCTTCTCCTTGTTGTTCTCATTATCCCACTGCGGACACTCAAAGATGTAGTGACCAGGTTTCTTGCACTTCTGGCATGTTCTCTTCTTGTAGTCATGAGCAGAAGCTTCATCATTCCTTGAGCTGTATCGCGAGGACTTTCTGAAGCCTTTCTTCTTGGTGAATTTCTGGAACTTCTTCATAAGCATAGCAAGCTCCTTTCCAATGTCTTCAGGATCATCAGAACTGCAGTCAGATTCTTCTTCAGATGAGGAAACAACTTTTACCTTCAAGGCACGAGTTCGGCCATAGTTGGGACCGTCGATGTCTCTTTTCTCAGAAAGCTGAAACTCATGTGTGTTGAGCCTTTCGGGTATGTCAGGCGGATCGAGTCTCTTCAAGTCAGGGCGTTCTTGAATCATCAGAGCTAGGGTGTCAAATGAGCTGTCAAGTGATCTCAGGAGTGTCTTGACGATTTCATGCTTGGTGATCTCAGTAACGCCGAGAGCTTGAAGCTCATTTGTGATGTCAGTGAGTCGATCAAACGTGAGCTGAACATTCTCATTGTCGTTTCTCTTGAAGCGGTTGAAGAGGTTGCTAAGGACACTGATCCTTTGATCTCTCTGGGTTGAGGCGCCTTCGTTGACCATGGAGAGCCAGTCCCAGACTAACTTAGAGGTTTCTAGAGCACTCACACGGCCATACTGCCCTTTTGTTAGATGACCACAGATGATGTTCTTGGAAGTGGAATCGAGTTGAACGAACTTCTTGACATCAGCAACGGTGACACCTTAATCAGCCTTGGGAACGCCATTCTTGATGACATACCAGAGGTCGACATCAATGGCTTCAAGATGCATGCGCATCTTATTCTTCCAGTAGGCATATTCAGTTCCATCAAAGACGGTGACATCTTATTCTTCCAGTAGGCATATTCAACTCCCTTGTTCTGTGTGATTCGGTTTAACCACCTGGAGTTTTAGCTATGTCGACTGCAGGGATAATCAAAGTCTCTGCTGCGTGCCCCGTCTTCGATGGAACTGAATATGCCTACTAGAAGAATAAGATGCGCATGCATCTTGAAGCCATTGATGTCGACCTCTGGTATGTCATCAAGAATGGCGTTCCCAAGGCTGATTAAGGTGTCACCGCTGCTGATGTCAAGAAGTTCGTTCAACTCGATTCCACTTCCAAGAACATCATCTGTGGTCATCTAACAAAAGGGCAGTATGGCCGTGTGAGTGCTCTAGAAACCTCTAAGTTAGTCTGGGACTGGCTCTCCATGGTCAACGAAGGCGCCTCAACCCAGAGAGATCAAAGGATCAGTGTCCTTCGCAACCTCTTCAACCGCTCACGTTTGATCGACTCACTGACATCACAAATGAGCTTCAAGCTCTCGGCGTTACTGAGATCACCAAGCATGAAATCGTCAAGACACTCCTGAGATCACTTGACAGCTCATTTGACACCCTAGCCCTGATGATTCAAGAACGCCCTGACTTGAAGAGACTCGATCCGTCTGACATACCCGAAAGGCTCAATACACATGAGTTTCAGCTTTCTGAGAAAAGAGACATCGACGGTCCCAACTATGGTCGAACTCGTGCCTTGAAGGTAAAAGTTGTTTCCTCATCTGAAGAAGAATCTGACTGCAGTTCTGATGATCCTGAAGACATTGGAAAGGAGCTTGCTATGCTTATGAAGAAGTTCCAGAAATTCACCAAGAAGAAAGGCTTCAGAAAGTCCTCACGATCTAGCTCAAGGAATGATGAAGCTTTTGCTCATGACTACAAGAAGAGAACATGCCAGAAGTGCAAGAAACCTGGTCACTACATCTTTGAGTGTCCGCAGTGGGACAATGAGAACAACAAGAAGAAGAAGAGAAAGGAATATGATTCTGACAAGAAGAAGAAGAAGAAATACTCAAAGTCTTCTTCCAAGTTTTCCTCAAAGTCTTCATCACACAGGAAGAGCTCATCTGGCAAGACTCGTGCGTTTGTTGGAAAGGAAATGGATTCAGAGGAGGAGTCTGCTTCTGAGGAGGCAGAGGTGGATTCTAAGGAGGAGTCCGATTCTAGCATTGCAAGTCTGTCTAAAGCCTACATTGCCAAGTCCATCTTCAACACTAAAGACAATGACTTCGTCACCGATGCTGATGCTGATGATAAGGACAACTCCGCTCCCACCTACTGCTTCATGGCATGCGGTGCCAAGGTAAACTCACACACTACTCACTATCAAACATCTAGTGAAGATGACTCTAATTGTGGTTCCAAACCCAGCTACAAAACACTTGCTAAAATTGCAACTGAACAACAGAAAGCTATGGAATATATTCAAAAACTGTTAGACAAAAGCGATGACCTTTAGACGCTGAAATGACTTGATCTTAGTCCTTAATTGAAGACATTAAAAATCTTCATGTTAAGTATGAGGAACTTGAAAGTCGTCATGAAACGCTCTCAACAACTCATGAAAAGCTTTCCTATGATTATCTTCAAAGGAAGCAAGATCTTGAGAAATTGAGAGCAGCTCATGAGGATCTTCAAAAAGAAAACGAGTCACTTCGCGCCAAACAGATCAGTTCCGCTCAGGAAGGATTTGAACCACCATGTGTTAAATGCCTTGAGCGTGATAACGCTACTTCTGTCGCTGGATGTTCTACTGCTGCTACTGTTGCAATATCTTCAACTGTTGATGTGGTAACTAATCCCTCTACTGAGGATGCCACTGCTATTGCTAATGAAAATGCTAGGTTGAAGACATTGCTTGAAACAGGGATGTACAAAAGTCTCGACGGGCATCAGACGCTATGTGATGTCCTCAAAAGGAAGATCCTGAACCAAAACCCTAGGAAAGAGGTTGTTGGGTTCCAAGGGAAAATGAATGCTGATGGCTCTTACTTGAAACCTGAGCAGTACCCCAAGAACATATGGGTTGCTGCAAAGGAACCTTCAGTGGATCCATCCACCCTATCTGGCTTCACTTGTACTAATCCCATTGTCATTGATGAATCCTTTGATGCAAACTATAAACTGTTTAAGAATCAGAATGGTGAAGTGTTTGCCAGGTATATTGGTACTAACTGCAGGAATGGGCCACCTATGAAGAAGGTCTGGGTGCTGAAAAGGTATCTGGAGAATCTTCCTTTGAATGTCGTCATGACTCCACAAGTGAAGAAGACAAACCCCATACCACATGCTTCATATGGTCCAAAGGCTTCATACAGACAGAGGACTCACCTGAGTCGCACTAACGCAAATGTTTTGCAGGGAAACCATACTCAGGCCTATGAATATGAGCGCGTTTCATCAAACCGCCATGTTCATAAGACCAAGAACTACTCTGCTTATTCTTATGAGTACTATTGTCCACCTGCAAGACTATTTGCTAGGCCTCCAAGGCCAAAGTTCTCAGATGCTGCACTTAGACTCATTGCTTTGAAGCCACCCTTGAAGAGGTGCGTGGCTAAGAAAGCTTAACTCTCTTTTGCAGGGAAGGGTCTCCAGCCGAAAATCAAATGCGTCTGACGCTATTGCTGGGGACCTTAAACATCTTGTAGGGCGCAAGATCAAATGACCAAATGGTCTTCTTATGTATTTTGTTCCTGAGTCGCTTGCTACTTGCCCTATCAGTCCTAACCTCGATCTAAGCTTTCATAATCCACTTGCTCGTCAAATGTTTATGCTTCACAATTCTCTTCATGAAGCCTATCCCCCTAACTGCACTGTAGGGTATGACACCGGCTACTTCAGAATGGATTATTCATAGTGGATGTACTAATCACATGACTGGCAAGCGAAGTCTTCTCATGGACTCAACTCTACGTCCATCTGGGAAAAGTCACATCACATTTGCTGATACTGGCAAAAGCAAGGTATTGGGTCTAGGTATAGTTGCAATCTCAAAGGATCAGCACATGGATAAAGTGATGCTTGTTGAATCCCTTGGTTTCAACTTAATGTCCGTCTCAATGCTTTGCGATTTGAACATGATTGTGATATTTGGAAAATATCGTTTCCTAGTTCTAATGGAATCTGACAAGTCTCTAGTATTTGAAGGGTATCGGAAAGATGATTTTTACATGGTAGATTTCTCAGTAGGACCACAGCTCGCCATATGTCTTCTTGCAAAAGCTTCAGAATGCTGGCTCTGGCGTCAGAGGCTAGGGCATGCTGGCATGAGGAATTTGCACACTCTTGCAAAGAAGAAGCTTATCATAGGTATCGAGGGCGTCAAGTTCATGAACGATCACTTATGCAGTGCCTGCGAAGCTGGAAAGATGACGAGGGCCAAGCATCCCTCGAAGACAATCATGACAACGACTCAACCCTTCGAACTGCTACACATGGACCTCTTTGGTCCTACTCACTACTCAACTCTTACTACTACTGCTTGTCTCTATGGTTTGTCATTGTTGATGATTATTCAAGATATACATGGGTGCATATAATTCTCTACAATACTGAAGTGAAGGATGTCTTCAGACGCTTCGCCAATCAAGCCATGAATAACTATGGTGTCAAGATCAAGCACATCCGAAGTGACAATGGCACTGAATTCAAGAACACCGGCCTCGACACTTATCTTTATAGGGCATCACTCATGAGTTCTCAACCCCGTACATGTCGCAGTAGAATGGCATCATGGAACGCAAGAACAGAACACTCATTGAGATGGCTCGAACGATGCTCGATGAATACAAGACACCAAGGAAGTTCTGGCCTGAAGCCATTGATACTGCATGCCATGTCATCAACCGTGTTTATCTTCACAAGCTTCTGAACAAAACATCCTATGAACTCCTCACTGGTAAGAAGCCAAATGTCAGTTACTTCAGAGTATTTGGTGTCAGGTGCTGGATCAAGGATCCTCATCACACTTAAAATTTGCACCGAAAGCACATGAAGGTTTTATGCTTGGTTACGGAAAGGATTCGCACTCCTACAGAGTCTTCAACCTCTTTTCACTATAAAAGTGGTTGAAACTGTGGATGTGTGGTTCGATGAGACTAACAGCTCGCAAAGAGAGCACCTGCCAAATGTGCTAGATGAAATTCCACCCAGTGAATCCATCAAGCTTATGGGAACTGGAGAAATCATACCGTATGAAGTACAGCCTGAAGTGGAACTTATCATCTCTGCACTTGATCAACCTGAAGACAATGCTCAGCCTGAAGACAATCCCTCTAACAATGACAATGATCAGCAAGAGCAAAATCTTCGTCCTGTACATCCTCGTGTTGCAAATGAAGTGCAGATTGAGAGAATAATCGATAGCATCAATGCACTAGGTCCACTCACTCGTTCAAGGGCAACACAGCTAGCAAATTTCTGTGGGCACTTCGCATTCGTCTCAATAACAGAACCCAAGAAAGTAGAAGAAGCCTTCATGGAACCTGAATGGATTCAAGCTATGCAAGAAGAGCTTCAACAGTTTGAGCTGAATAATGTATGGGAACTGGTTAAGTGTCCTGATCCTCGGAAGCACAATATAATTGGCACCAAATGGATATATCGCAACAAGCAAGATGAGCAAGGTCAAGTTGTCAGAAACAAAGCTCGTCTCGTTTCTCAAGGATACACTCAAGTTGAAGGGATTGACTTCGATGAAACATTTGCTCTTGTGGCTCGACTTGAAGCCATACGCATACTGCTGGCCTATCCAAATCATCATAACATACTTCTATATCAAATGGATGTGAAGAGCGCTTTTCTCAATGGCAAGATTGAAGAAGAAGTGTATGTTGCACAACTACCTGGCTTTGAAGATCCAAAACATCCTGACATGGTATACAAGCTCAACAAGGCACTGTATGGCCTCAAACAAGCCCCTCGGGCTTGGTATGACACACTCAAAGACTTCCTGAAGAGCAAAGGCTTCAAACCTGGTTCCCTGGATCCCACTCTCTTCACAAAGACATATGATGGTGAACTGTTTGTGTGCCAAATATATGTGGATGACATTATCTTTGGCTGCACCAATCAGAAATACAGTGATGAGTCTGGATACATGATGCAAGAGCAATATCAGATGTCCATGATGGGTGAGCTGAAGTTCTTTCTTGGTCTTCAAATACGGCAGCAACGCAACGGCATCTTCATATCTCAAGAGAAATACCTCAAAGATTGCCTGAAGAAGTTTGGAATGCAAGACTGCAAAGGTTATATGACGCCAATGCCTACCAAGAGTCATCTAGATTCTGACGCCAATGGTAAAGAGTTTGATCAAAAGGTATACCGCTCCATGATTGGTTGTTTGCTTTATTTATGTGCATCTAGGCCAGATATCATGCTTAGTGTTTGCATGTGTGCCCAATTCCAAGCGGCACCAAAGGAATCACATCACTTAGCTGTGAAGCGAATTCTTCGATATTTGGCTTACACCCCAACACTAGGGTTATGGTATCCAAAGGGCTCAGAGTTTGATCTAGTTGGATTCCGGATGCTGATTATGCTGGTGACAAAGTGGATCGCAAGTCTACATTAGGCACATGTCACTTTCTGGGACAATCACTTGTGTGTTGATCTTCAAAGAAGCAGAACTATGTATCTCTCTCCACTGCTGAATCTGAATACATTGCTCCTGGATCTTGCTGCGCTCAGATTCTATGGATGAAGCAAACACTCAAAGACTATGGCATTCATCTGAAGCAAGTGCCACTCTACTGTGACAATGAAAGCGCCATCAAGATTGCCAACAACCCAGTTCAGCACTCGAAGACAAAGCACATTCAGATCCGTCATCACTTTCTCAGAGATCATGTCATGAAGGAACATATTGATATCATTCACGTCAACACTGAAGAGTAGCTGGCAAATATCTTCACAAATCCCCTAGATGAGAAAAGGTTTTGCAAGTTGCGGTGTGAGCTTGAAAGTGCTAGTGATCGACTAGACGTGGGGTGAATAGGCGATTTTTATGAAAGTCTTCAAAACATGGAAGTTTCGAAGACAAACGATAGAAATAAACCTATTACCATGCAGCGGAAGGTAGGCTACACTAAGCAAACCATAGTCAAGTATTCAATGAAATGAAGGCACAAAGACTAATAGCAGCTAGGCAGTATAGATCAGGATGGAAGATAGTATGAAGCCAATCAGAACAAGCAGTCACACAGTGAAGACAAATAGATAATGCAAACAGGCAATGACTTCACAAGGACCAATCTGCAGATAAAGAGATGGGAAGGATAGAACCAGTGGCTCGTTAAAGACAGTGATTTGTTGGACCAGTTCCAGTTGCTGTGACAAATGTACATCTGGTTAGGGAGGCTGAGATTCAACTCAGAAGACCGCGTCTTCACCTTATTCCCCTTGAGCTAAGGACACCCAGTCCTCGCCCAATTACTCTGGTAAGTCTTCAAGTTAGACTTCCAAACCTTCACAGACTTCGTTCACCGGCGATCCACAATGACTCTTGGATGCTTAGAACGCGACGCCTAACCGGCTGGAGGATTCACAGTCCTCAAGTGTAATAAGTCTTCAGATCACACAGACAGGAAGACTTCAGTGATGCCTAACACTCTTTGGCTCTGGGTGTTTAGGGCTTTGTCCTCGCAAGGATTTCTCTCTCAAAGGCTTCGAGGTGGGTTGCTCTCAAACGACAAAAGTCGTGCACTAACTCTGAGCAGCCAACCAATTTATGGTGTAGGGGGTGGGCTATTTATAGCCACTAGGCAACCCGACCTGATTTGTCCGAAATGACCCTGGGTCACTAAGGAACTGACACGTGTTCCAATGGTCAGATTTCAAACACACGCGGCAACTTTACTTGAGCTACAAGCAAAGCTGACTTATCCAACTCTGGATAAGATTTTCTCTCATTATCTTCGCTCGAAGACATAGGATTTTGGTTAAGCATCACTTCAGTCATTCGGACTGGTTCACTTGGACCCCTCTTAGCAGTACGGTGGTTCCTATGACTCAACAAAGAAGAAAAAGAACGACGAAACAACTAAGTCTCCGCGCTCCATAGTATTCACGCAATGTCTTCTCTTATCATAGTCTTCAATGTGAATATCTTCACATACCACCTTTGACTTCAATGTCTTCATACATTTTTAGGGGTCATCTCTGGTAGGAAAACCGAATCAATGAGGGACTTCTACCTGTGTTATCCTGCAATTCTCACAAACACATTAGTCCCTCAACCGGGTTTGTCGTCAATACTCCAAAATCAACTAGGGGTGGCACTAGATGCACTTACAATCTCCCCCTTTTTGGTGATTGATGACAAACTGGTTGAAGTTTTCAACGGGGATAGAAATATGTGAAATTGTAAAGGATTTAAGTATTGTCTTCATAAGTAGCAGAAAGGCTCCCCCTGAAGATGTGCATATAAGTATTTTGCTTTTGAATGCAAATGCACATGGCAGGTTGTACTTGCGGAGCTCCTCTTCTACTTATGAAGACAGTTCATCATGCATGAAATGATATAATGAAGATAATGACATGCATAATGAAAAATGGACGTCTACAAAATGACTTCGTGCGGAATTTATCGTCGCACATGCAGAATTTATCATCGCATCACATAGTGTCGAAAAAGGTAGCAGACGACCATCAAGTTTAAGTGTTACAACTCAAAACGAACCAAATGTTTCAAAAGCGAGAGTTGTAAGCACTTGGCAAAAGTAGAAAAAAGTAAAGCAACCACCCATATGGACCCGCTTGAAGACTATCAACTCATATGCTTCTCCCCCTTTTGTTAGTAATGAGCAAAAAGTTTGAAGACATAGAGCTTCTACTCGTTCCCATGAGGTGCAGGCGAAGCAGCAGGGTCGTCGGTGAGGTCCGGTGGTGCAGAAGAACTTGGTGCAGTGTCGAGACGCGCTGAAGGTGGAGGTGGTGAAGTGGCATCATCTTGATCATCGATAACTATGGCATTCACCGTGGCAGCTGAGGAAGAATAGTCAGAGTCTTCAAGGGCGGGAGTCCGATGCAAGTGAGCATTCCTTGGAGGAGTGGAGTCAAACTTGAATCTTTCTTTGAAGCCATCATCTTGAAGATCTTCTTCAGCAGTGAGCAAGGTCAAACTCTTACAAGACCTCCGACAGGTTTCATGTGTGACAAAGGCATTCTTGGTGGCAAGATTGCGAATGCGATTGACGTCCACCAAGAGGCTTTGCATCTGACGCTTAAGCCAGTCATGATGCTTATCTTGTTTCTGAAGTAGCGCGACGAGAAGCTCTCGGTCATTGAGAACATGAGATCGCTTCCGAGGCCTTTAGGCAATGGTGCTTCAAGTCGCGTCAGTTTGGGCGCGAGGGGTGCGTGTGTTACCAGCCAAGGGATAAACACAAGAGACTGACTGAACTCCTTCAATGGGCTGGGTGAAGCTTTGACGATCAACATTGTGAAGATAAATTGGATCCTTAGCAGGCTCTGGGTAAATAGCTTCAACAGACAGATCAACCTCTGGCAAGAATACAAGATGATTGCGCGCAGACGGCTGATAGTTGAAGGTAGAGTGAAGCTTGATAAGACGCATTACCCATGGAGCATAGAACTTTAGACCAAAAATGTCAGAGCCAGATGCAGCCAACTGCCTGATGAAAAAGTCTTGAGCATTGAAGCTGATGCCATTGAAGATATAGAAAACCAAAGTCTTCATTGCTCCTTCAAGCTTTGCTGCAGATGAATGTCCTTGGACAGGCCATAGAGTTTTTCTGATGATATGGTAAATGGTGCGGGGCAGATACTCGAGGTCTTCAACAAAGAATTCCGTTGGGTATTCAGCGTCGCGTGGCAGAGGCTTCATCATGCTTAGCATTTGGCTCATGTTGGGCTCTGGCTTCTGAAAAATGCTCTCCAAAGCATTCTGGTGTTGTTGACAACCTGGTTCATAGTATTCACCAGCAGTGGGCAGGGCTGTGAGCTCAATGATGTCTTGAGCTTTAGCTTCATGATGAACATCTCTTGTCATCCACTCAAGGATCCAATCCCTGTTGTATCCACGAATGTGGAGGGTAGCATAGAATTGAAGCAGAAGTTCTTCATTCCAGTGTTCCTTGTCAGTCACAAAATTAAGCAGACCCGCATCACGGAAGCAGTCAAGGGCTTCTTCAAGGCATGGCAGTCCGGCAATGGCTTCACAATCAATATGCATGTGAGGGAAGATGTGTCCCTGATTGTACAAGATGCATGAATAATAGCTTCGCTGCTGATAACTCCAGAATCGGTCCGAAGAGATTCTTGGCCTTGTGTAGGGGTTCTTGGCACTGTTGAAGAATGTGTTGTGTGCCTTGAATCCACTCAGATTAAAGGATCTTGGTGAAGTTGCAGTACCTATAAATCGTGGTAGCCTTGGCTTTGGCTTCTGGACCTGAGGCCTGTGCTCCACATGAAAGGCAAACTGGGGTCTGGGAGTAGGCGTAGGAACCAGGATTGGCCAGTGGACGGTAACAAGTTGTCCACGATCATATGCTTGCTCGATGGTGTGTGGCCTTGGAGGAGGTACAGGAGCATAGGCATTGGCTTCAGGCAACAGATTTGCTTCTGGTGCTGCATTGGCTTCAGGTGCAGCATCATCTAGCACCACATTAGCTTCAGCCATGACAACGTCATTGGCTTCAGTGTTGATGTTGGTGGCCGCCTCAGTATTGGTAACCTCCACTTCAGGAGCTGGAGGGTCAGACACGTACTCCTCGAGAACAACTTCAGGGTTGGACGGGGGTGTAGCAACTCTTTATTCATCACGTGGTTCTTCTTCTTCGTCGGCTGATGCAGCCGGAATATCTTCAGCCGCTTTGGCTTCAGATTCAGGGATGTTCACAGTAGGAGAGGCTTCAGGAAAGACTTCACATGAGACGGATTGGCGCTCTTCTCCTTCGGGAAAACTTGACAATGTGACATGTGGCCTAGGTCCTTTGCAAAGCCTGTGAAATGCTGGCAACGCCTGTGGAGATGGAGTTGGTTGGGCCTCAAAGTCTACACTGTCAATCACCGGAGTGGTGACCTGTGGTGGGGGAGTGACTGGTGTTTCTTCAAAACGAGGGGATTCCTGAGGGTGATCAGCCCATGAGTCATCCTGAGCAATTGGCGTCAATGGACGACCAATGCTGATGAGTTCGTTGTTCGTGAGAACAGGCAATGATACAAAATTGTGCTCGATCTGAGGAAGGACTTCATCATCTTAAACATTATCGTGAGGACCAATGTCTTTAGCTGTGGTGGGGTCAACAGCTGGTTTCTCTTCAGCTTCAGGAGCCTCTGTGGAAGCAGGCTCATGAACTACCAAACGACGTTCATGATGTTCAAACGCAGGATGAGCAACAGAAATTGGCTCAACAAGAAGGGGCTCCGTGGAAGCAGTCTGATCTCTCTTTTTTGTTTTCCTTTTCTTGGTTGGGGGAGAATCATCAGTGGTGGCTTTGGTCTTGCGCTTTCTGCTTCGGCTTCAGCTGCTCTAGTTTTCTTGAATTCTGAAGCCACTGCGGGGACCTTAGGCTTCGAGCCTGTCATACTGGCTAGGAAGACAATGTGAGGTTCTTCCTGCCTTGATGCTTCTAGTTCAGCCACAACTGGTTTCTTCTTCTTCTTGGCAGCCATTCTGGGGTCGATGCCTGGTCGCCCCAAAGCCTTGCGCTTTTCAGCTTCATTGTAGCCTTGAACACATTTGGCAGCAAGATTCTTCATGCGCTCACGAGAACCTTTTGCTTCTTCTCGTTTCTTGTGGAATGCCTCATTGAGCTCATGCATCATGACCTTGAAGTTTTGAGTGTCTTCAACATTGAGCTTGGCCATGTGCTTCTTGAACTGAGCCTTTTCATAATCGATCTTATGCTTCAGCTCAACAATTTTTCTGAGCAAGAGCCAGGTCAGGAGCAATGGCTCCATGGAAGGAGACGCTGAGGCCAATTGGAAGCTGAAGATCATCAAAACTGACATTTGGGCTGTCAAACCACTCATCAATAAACTTGTATAAGATTTCCACATCAAAGAGGGGAAGATCATTGAAGATTTCCGCCTCTTGCTTGCTCTTTATCAACTGCTCAAGAGCATCATCACCAAGATCGTCATCGCTGAACAGATCAATGGCGTCATTCTCGTTTCTCAAAACAACGGCAGGGATCAGTGCTTGACCAGTGGGTTGCATGGGCTTTTTCAACTTGGCAGTCTTGGAGATGCGTGAGAGATCTTCAGACTGCACACTGGCTTCAGGAGGTGAAGTGGCCAGAGGCTTCGCCCGTGAGACCTTTGGTGCAGAGGGGGGCTTTGAAGCCATTGGTTTCTATTGCTTCATAGGCCTCGGAGGTGCAGGCGCTTCATCAGAATTAGAGTCATCAGCAGAGTGGTCCACAGCTGCCCCTTGAACCTGAATGTGAGTGATGAGACCTTCTAAGTTGTAGAAGGGCCCAATAAGATTGGGTTTAGCTTCGCATGTGCCATCAGCTTGTGGTGTAGAGGGGCCTGGGTTGAAGTCTAATCCAAAAGACTTCTTGTTTTCCTAGGCCGAGTTCTTTGCAGCCTGATAGTTGTGCTTGAACAGGTTATCTTCACGACACCATAACAGAGAGGATGGGTCGGCATTAGCAGGCTGAGGTCCACGAATCATGCAGGGGTACAAGCCTTGAACAATAGCTTCGGACTGAAGACCTTTGTATATTATATCTCCCCAGGGACCCTTTAAGGCATTCTTCTCAACATACTCCTTGGTGACAAATCTATACTTGAACCATTCCTCTGCCCAATGTCTTCGAATCCATTGGATTCGGTTCTTACGTTCTCCATAGGTTTCTTATGGATCTGACTTGTATAACTCATAGAGATCTGGTGGCAGGTCCTTATCAGTGTTTCCACGGCGTTGTCTGCCACCCTTCCTGACTGATTTTGAGTTGTCATGAAGTTTAGACTGAAAGGCTTCAACACTGACGAAGTCTTTCGTCTACTGGTCAGACAGGAACTGGCTTCAGGAGAATTTATGTGACATTGTAAGAACTCTGCAAATGAATGCAGACTATGAGAACCAAGGGATTCTCCCACGGACATGTACCTATGACAACATTAGAGATGCGAGGGAAGGGGAAGAGGTCATATGCATTCTCAGAAGATTTTGAAGATAAATCAGTTTAGAAGACACTTACCACATAGTGCGAAGACATTCACTCATATGTAGAGAGTTGGTTCCAGATTTGTATGAATCCACGAATAAGTACAAGTGAGCAATCTAACTACTTTGTGAAGCATAAGTGAACATACTAGGCATGCTATGAGATGCAGAATGAGATAGATCCAACTTGTAGGAACAGAAACCACTTGCGGTTGAAAAGGATGAATATATCGGATCAAAAAGACTGTAAAAAGAGGTTTTATTTACCACACGAGGAACTGCTAGATGGAGTGGGAGAGGAGGCCGAGCAGTTCGATCTTCCGTGCCCTAACTTGGCGACGGAGGACACCTACGGCAACGGCGGAGAAGACGATGTCCACGGCCGGCGTGAGGACGGCGTCGGTGAGGTCGCGGCAGCTAAGCGCTTCGTTGCCGGCATCGTCGAGGGCTAGTGGTGGCGCTAGGGTTTGTGCGAGAGTGGAAGAAGAGATAATGAGTGGGGTGAGGCGTGTATTCATAGGGACAGGGACGGCATAGTGTTATTACACAAGTGCCCCTAGCGGTTCACATCTGAAGGACACGTGGCGATTGTGCAACACATTGGAGGTTGTTCCATGTTCCCACGCACGCCTGTATTGTCGAGTGGTCGTTCCCACTTCTCCGGGTTTCTGGTAAAAAGGATTGAGCATTGAAAACAGATTAATGTTTGTCTTTGTGTCTTCTGCTGACAAGGACGCAGAGAAGACATTTTGACAGTTTCAATAGAATGCATATGATTTGGATAGATAGACTGAAGATGGGAGCATAGAAAGGTCAGGGTCCTATCACATTCACTTAGTTCAAAAGATTCAACTAGAAGACATAGCTATAAGTGAATGATGTAGAGGACAGAAACCAAATCAGTACATTGAAGATAAACATGAAGCCATGTTAACATTGAAGACAAACAAAATGCAAAGACTTTGCAAATGTAACGCCAACAGAAAGTATTCCAAACAAAAGTTTGGTGGTGGCGTTACCCACCGTATAGGAAATATTAGACCCAGACACGGCGCACAATTATCGTGGCGCTCTGAAGTCAAATTCCGCGTCAATGTATTCACACTTAGAGTGTAAGTCTTCATTTGTTGAAGATATACGTTACTTCGTGTGTTTGCACATCTACGTCATCAACATGCATAAGTGTTAGGACGTATGCATGATCACAGGACATTTGAGGATTTCAAGATATTTAGCTCACACCGCAACTTGCAAAACCTTTTCTCATCCAAGGGCTTTGTGAAGATATCTGCCAGTTGCTCTTCAGTGCTGACGTGAATGATATCAATATCTTCCTTCATGACATGATCTCTAAGAAAGTGATGACGGATCTGAATGTGCTTTGTCTTCAAGTGCTGAACTGGGTTGTTGGCGATCTTGATGGCGCTTTCATTGTCACAGTAGAGTGGCACTTGCCTCAGATGAATGCCATAGTCTTTGAGTGTTTGCTTCATCCATAGAAGCTGAGCGCAGCAAGATCCAGCAGCAATGTATTCAGATTCAGCAGTGGAGAGAGATACACCGTTCTGCTTCTTTGAAGACCAACATAGAAGTGATCATCCCAGAAGGTGACATGTGCCTGATGTAGACTTGTGATCCACCTTGTCACCAGCATAATCAGCATCCGAGAATCCAACTAGATCAAACTCTGAGCCCTTTGGATACCATAATCCTAGTGTTGGGGTGTGAGCCAAATATCGAAGAATTTGCTTCGCAGCTAAGTGATGCGATTCCTTTGGTGCCGCTTTGAATCGGGCACACATGCAAACACTAAGCATGATATCTGGCCTAGATGCACATAAATAAAGCAAAGAACCAATCATGGAGCGGTATACCTTTTGATCGAACTCTTTACCATTGGCGTCAGAATCTAGATGACTCTTGGTAGGCATTGGCATCGTGTAACCTTTGTAGTGTTGCATCCCAAACTTCTTCACGCAATCCTTGAGGTATTTCTCTTGAGATATGAAGATGTTTTTGCATTGCTGTCGTATTTGAAGACCAAGGAAGAACTTCAACTCACCCATCATGGACATCTGATATTGCTCTTGCATCATGTATCCAAACTCATCACTGTATTTCTGATTAGTGCAGCCGAACATAATGTCATCCACATATATTTGGCACACAAACAGTTCACCATCATATGTCTTTTTGAAGAGCGTGGGATCCAGGGAACCAGGTTTGAAGCCTTTGCTCTTCAGGAATTCCTTGAGTGTGTCTTACCAAGCACGAGGGGCTTGTTTGAGGCCATGCAGTGCCTTGTTGAGCTTATAAACCATGTCAGGATGTTTTGGATCTTCAAAGCTAGGCGGTTGTGCAACATACACTTCTTCTTCAATCTTGCCATTGAGAAAGGCACTCTTCACATCCATTTGATACAGAAGAATGTTATGATGATTTGCATAGTCCAGCAGTATGTGTATGGCTTCAAGCCTAGCCACAGGAGCAAATATTTCATCGAAGTCAATTCCTTCAACTTGAGTGTATCCTTGAGCAACGAGACGAGCCTTGTTTCTGACAACTTGACCATGCTCATATTGCTTGTTGTGATATATCCATTTCGTGCCTATGATATTGTGCTTACGAGGATCAGGACGCTTGACCAGTTCCCATACATTATTTAGCTCAAAATGTTGAAGCTCTTCTTGCATAGCTTGAATCCATTCAAGTTCCATGAAGGCTTCATCAACTTTCTTGGGTTCAGATATTGAGACGAATGCAAAGTGTCCATAGAATGAGTGAGTGGAGCAGGTGCATTGATGCTATCAATTATTTTCTCAATCTGTACTTCATTTGCAACACGAGGATGAACAGGACAAAGATTTTGCTCTTGCTGATCATTGTCATTGTTAGAAGGATTGTCTTCGGGCTGAGTATTATCTTCAGGTTGATCAGGTGCAGATATGATGAGTTCCTCTTTGGGCTGTGCTTCAGACGGTATTATTTCTCCAGTTCCCATAAGCTTGATGGATTCACTGGATGGAACTTCATCTAGCACATTTGGTAGGTGCTCTCTTTGCGAGCCGTTAGTCTGATCGAACCGCACATCCACAGTTTCAACCACTTTATAGTGAAAGAGGTTGAATACTTTGTAGGAGTGTGAATCCTTTCCGTATCCAAGCATAAAACCTTCATGTGCTTTCGGTGCAAATTTTGAAATGTGAGGTGGATCTTTGATCGAGCACCTGGCACCAAATACTCTGAAGTAACTAACATTTGGCTTCTTACCAGTGAGGAGCTCATAGGATGTTTTGTTCAGAAGCTTGTGAAGATAAACACGGTTGATGACATGGCAAGCAGTATCAATGGCTTCAGGCTAGAACTTTCTTGGAGTCTTGTATTCATCGAGGATCGTCCGGGCCATCTCAATGAGTGTTCAGTTCTTGCGTTCCACGATGCCATTCTGCTACGGCGTGTACGGAGATGAGAACTCATGAGTGATGCCCAAAGTATCAAGATAAGTGTCGAAGCCGGTGTTCTTGAATTCAGTGCCATTGTCACTTCTGATGTGCTTGATCTTGACGCCATAGTTGTTCATGGCTCGATTGGCGAAGCGTCTGAAGACATCCTGCACTTCAGTCTTGTAGAGGATTATATGCACCCATGTATATCTTGAATAATCATCAACAATGACGAAGCCATAGAGACAAGCAGTAGTAGTAAGAGTTGAGTAGTGAGTGGGACCGAAGAGGTCCATGTGTACCAGTTCGAAGGGTTGAGTCGTTGTCTTGATTGTCTTCGAGGGATGCTTGGCCCTCGTCATCTTTCCAGCTTCGCAGGCACCGCATAAGTGATCCTTCTTGAACTTGACGCCCTCGATGCCTATGACGTGCTTCTTCTTTGCAAGAGTATGCAAGTTCCTCTTGCCAGCATGCCCTAGCCTCCGATGCCAGAACCAGCATTCTGAAGCTTTTGCAAGAAGACATACGGCAAGTTGTGGTCCTGCTGAGAAATCTACCATGTACAAATCATCTTTCTAATACCCTTCAAAGACTAGAGACTTGTCAGATTCCATTAGAACAAGGCAACGATATTTTCCAAACATCACAATCATACTCAAATCGCAAAGCATTGAGACAGACATTAAGTTGGAACCAAGGGATTCAACAAGCATCACTTTATCCATGTGTTGATCCCTTGAGATTGCAACTCTACCTAGACCCAATACCTTGCTTTTATCAGTACCAGCAAATGTGATGTGACTCTTGTCAGATGGACGTAAGGTTGAGTCCATGAGAAGACTTCGCTTGCTAGTCATGTGATTAGTACATCCACTATCAATAATCCATTCTGAAGTAGCTGGTGTCATACCCTACAGTGCAGTTAGGGGGATAGGCTTCACGAAGAGAATTGTGAAGCATAAACATTTGACGACCAAGTGGATTATGAAAGCTTAGATCGAGGTTAGGACTAATAGGGCAAGTAGCAAGCGACTCAGGAACAAAATACATAATAATACCATTTGGGAATTTGATCTTGCGCCCTACAAGATGTTTAAGGTCCCCAGCAATAGCTTCAAACGCATTTGATTTTCGGCTGGAGACCCTTCCCTGCAAAAGAGTTAAGCTTTCTTAGCCACCCACATCATCAAGGGTGGCTTCGAATCAATGAGTCTAAGTGCAGCATCTGAGAACTTTGGCTTTGGAGCCCTAGCAAATAGTCTTGCAGGTCGACAATAGTACTCATAAGAATAAGCTGAGTAGTTCTTCGTCTTATGAACATGGCGGTTTGATGAAACACGTTCATATTCATAGGCCTGAGTGTGGTTTCCCTGTAAAACATTTGTGTTAGTGCGACTCGGGTGAGTCCTCTGTCTCTATGAAGCCTTTGGACCATATGAAGCCCGTGGTCTGGGGTTTGTCTTCTTCACTTGTGGTGTCATGACGACATACACAGAAAGATTTTCCAGACACTTTTTCGGCACCCGGACTTTCTTCATAGGTGGCCCATTCCTACAGTTAGTACCAATATACCTGGCAAACACTTCACCATTCTGATTCTTAAACAGCTTATAGTTTGCATCAAAGGATTCATCAATTACAATGGGATTAGCACAAGTGAAGCCAGATAGGGTGGATGGATCCACTGAAGGTTCCTTTGTAGCAACCCATGCGGTTTTGGGGTACTGCTCAGGTTTCCAGTAAGAGCCATCAGCATTCATTTTCCTTTCGAACCCAACACCCTCTTTCCTAGGGTTTTGGTTCAGGATTTGCATTTTGAGGACATCACATTCATTTTCCTTTCGAACCCAACACCCTCTTTCCTAGGGTTTTGGTTCAGGATTTGCATTTTGAGGACATCACATAGTGTCTGATGCCCTTTGAGACTTTTGTACATCCCTGTTTCAAGCAATGTCTTCAACCTAGCATTTTCATCAATAGAAGTGGCATCCTCAGCAGAGGGGTTAGTTACCACATAACGGTTGAAGATATTGCAACAGTAGCAGCAGTAGAACATCCAGCAACATAAGTAGCGTTGTCACGCTCAATGCATTTAAGACATGGTGGTTCAAATCCTTCCTGAGCGGAACTGATCTATTTGGCATGAAGTGACTCGTTTTCGTTTTGAAGATCTTCATGAGCTGCTCTCAATTTCTCAAGATCTTGCTTCCTTTGAAGATAATCATAGGAAAGATTTTCATGAGTTGTTGAGAGCATTTCATGACGACTTTCAAGTTCCTCATACTTAACATGAAGATTTTTTATGTCTTCAATTAAGGACTGAGATCGAGTCATTTCAGCGTCTAACAGGTCATCGCTTTTGTCTAATAGTTTTTGAATATGTTCCATAGCTTTGTGTTGCTCGGTTGCAATTTTAGCAAGTGTTTTGTAGCTGGGTTTGGAACCACAATTAGAGTCATCTTCACTGGATGTTTGATAGTGAGTAGTGCGTGAGTTTACCTTGGCACCGCGTGCCATGAAGCAGTAGGAGGGAGCGCAGTTGTCCTTGTCATTAGCATCGGCGTCGGTGATGAAGTCATTGTCTTCAGTGTTGAAGATGGACTTGGCAACGTAGGCTGTAGCCAGACTTGCAACGCCGGAATCGGACTCCTCCTTAGACTCCACCTCCGCCTCCTCAGAAGCAGACTCCTCCTCTGAAACCATTTCCTTGCCAACAAACGAACGAGCCTTGCCAGATGAGCTCGTCTTATGTGATGAAGACTTTGATGAAGACTTGGAAGAAGACTTTGAGTATTTCTTCTTCTTGTCATCAGAATCATATTCCTTGCTCTTCTTCTTCCTGTTGTTCTCATTGTCCCACTGCGGACACTCAGAGATGTAGGTGACCTGGTTTCTTGCACTTGTGGCATGTTCTCTTCTTGTAGTCATGAGCAGAAGCTTCATCATTCCTTGAGCTGGATTGAGAGGACTTTCTGAAGCCTTTCTTCTTGGTGAATTTCTGGAACTTCTTCACAAGCATAGCAAGCTCCTTTCCAATGTCTTCAGGATCATCAGAACTGCAATCGGATTCTTCTTCAGATGAGGAAACAGCTTTTGCCTTCAAGGCACGAGTTCGCCCATAGTTGGGACCGTAGATGTCTCTTTTCTCAGAAAGCTGAAACTCATGTGTGTTGAGCCTTTCAAGTATGTCAGACGGATCAAGTGTCTTGAAGTCAGGGCATTCTTGAATCATCAGGGCTAGGGTGTCAAACAAGCTGTCAAGTGATCTCAGGAGTGTCTTGACGACTTCATGCTTGGTGATCCCAGTAGCGCCGAGAGCTTGAAGCTCATTTGTGATGTCAGTGAGTTGATCAAACGTGAGCTGAACATTCTCATTGTCGTTTCTCTTGAAGCGATTGAAGAGGTTGCGAAGGACACTGATTCTTTGATCTCTCTGGGTTGAGACGCCTTCGTTGACCTTGGAGAGCCAGTCCCAGACTAGCTTGGATGTTTCCAGAGCACTCACACGGCCATACTGTCCTTTGGTCAGATGGCCACAGATGATGTTCTTGGCAGTGGAATCCAGTTGAATGAACTTCTTGATATCATCAGCGGTCACACCTTCACCAGCCTTGGGGACGCCATTCTTGACGACATACTAGAGGTCGACATTAATGGCTTCTAGATGCATGCGCATCTTATTCTTCCAGTAGGGATATTCAGTTCCATCGAAGACTGGGCATGCATCGGAGACTTTGATTATCCCTGCAGTCGACATAGCTAAAACTCCAGGTGGTTAAACCGAATCACACAGAACAAGGGAGTACCTTGCTCTGATACCAATTGAAAGTGCTAGTGATCGACTAGAGGGGGGTGAATAGGTGATTTTTATGAAAGTCTTCAAAACATGGAAGTTTCGAAGCCAAACGAAAGGTAGACTACACTAAGCAAACCGTAGTCAAGTATTCAATGAAATGAAGGCACAAAGACTAATAGCAGCTAGGCAGTATAGATCAGGATGGGAGATAGTATGAAGCCAATCAGAACAAGCAGTCACACAGTGAAGACAAATAGATAATGCAAACAAGCAATGACTTCAAAAGGACCAATCTGCAGATAAAGAGATGGGAAGGATAGAACCAGTGGCTCGTCGAAGACAGTGATTTTTTGGACCGGTTCCGGTTGCTGTGACAACTGTACGTCTGGTTAGGGAGGCTGTGCTTCAACTCAGAAGACCGCATCTTCACTTTATTCCCCTTGAGCTAAGGATACCCAGTCCTCGCCCAATTACTCTGGTAACTCTTCAAGGTAGACTTCCAAACCTTCACAGACTTCGTTCATCTGCGATCCACAATGAATGTTGGATGCTCAGAACGCGACGCCTAACCGGCTGGAGGATTCACAGTCCTCAAGTGTTATAAGTCTTCAGATCACACAGACAGGAAGACTTCTGTGATGCCTAACATGCTTTGGCTCTGGGTGTGTTTAGGGCTTTGTCCTCGCAAGGATTTCTCTCTCAAAGGCTTCGAGGTGGGTTGCTCTCAAATGACAAAAGCCGTGCACTAACTCTGAGCAGCCAACCAATTTATGGTGTAGGGGGTGGGCTATTTATAGCCACTAGGCAACCCGACCTGATTTGTCCGAAATGACCCCGAGTCACTAAGGAACTGACACGTGTTCCAACAGTCAGATTTCAAACACACACGGCAACTTTACTTGAGCTACAAGCAAAGCTGACTTATCCAGCTCTGGATAAGATTTGCTCTCATTGTCTTCGCTCGAAGACATAGGATTTTGGTTAAGAATCACTTCAGTCATTCTGACTGGTTCACATACCACCTTTGAATTCAATGTCTTCATACATTTTTAGGGGTCATCTCTGGTAGGAAAACCGAATCAATGAGGGAATTCTACCTGTGTTATCCTGCAATTCTCACAAACACATTAGTCCCTCAACCAGGTTTGTCGTCAATACTCCAAAACCAACTAGGGGTGGCACTAGATGCACTTATAGAGCTAAATATCTTGGAACCCTCAAATGTCCTATGATCATGCACACATCCTAACACTGATGCGTGTTGATGATTTAGATGTGCAAACACATGAGGTAACGTATATCTTCAACTAATGAAGACTTACACTCTAAGTGTGAATACATTATCGCGGAATTTGACTTCAGAGCGCCACGATAATTGTGCGCCGTGTCTGGGTCTAATACTTCCTATACGGTGGGTAATGCCACCACAAAACTTGTGGTTGGAATACTTTCTGTTGGCGTTACATTTGCAAAGTCTTCGCATTTTGTTAGTCTTCAATGTTAACATGGATTCATGTTTATCTTCAATGTACAGAATTGGTTTCTGTCCTCTACAGCATTCACTTATAGCTATGTCTTCTAGTTGAATCTTCTGAACTAAGTGAATGTGATCGGACCCTGACCTTTCGATGCTCCCGTCTTAAGTCTATCTATCCAAATCATATGCATTCTATTGAAACTATCGAATGTCTTCGCTGCGTCCTTGTCAGCAGAAGATACAAAGATAAACATTAAATCTATTTTAAATGCTCAATCCTTTTTACCCGAAACCCGGAGAAGCGGGAACGACCACCCGACAATCCAGGCGTGTGTGGGAACATGGAACAACCTCCTATGTGTTGCATGATCGCCACGTGTCCTTCAGATGCGAACCGCCAGGGGCACCTGCGTAATAACGTTGTGCCTCCCCTGTCCCTATAAATACATGACTCACCCCAGTCATTATCTCTTCTTCGACTCTCGCACAAACCCTAGCGCCACCACTAGCCCTCGACGACGCCGGCGACGAAGTGCTTAGCTGTCGCGACCTCACCGACGCCGTCATCACGCTAGCCGCGGACATCGTCTTCTATGCCGTCGCCGTAGGTGTCCTCCACCGCCAAGTTTGGGCACGGAAGATCGAACTGCTCGGCCTCCTCTCCCACTCTGTCTAGCAGTTCCTCGTGTGGTAAATAAAACCTCTTTTATAGTCTTTTTAATCCGATAGATTCATCCTTTCCAACCACAAGTGGTTTCTGTTGCTACAAAGTTGGATCTATCATGTTTTGCATCTCATAAAATGCCTAGTATGTTCACTTATGCTTCACAAAGTAGTTAGATTCCTCACTTGTACTTATCAATGGATTCATACAAATCTGGAACCAACTCACTACATATGAGTGAATGTCTTCGCACTATGAGGTCAATGTCTTCTAAACTGATTTATCTTCAAAATCTTGTAAGAATGCATATGACCTCTTCCCCTTCCCTCGCATCTCTAATGCTGTCATAGGTACATGTCCGTGGGAGAATCCCTTGGTTCTCATAGTCTGCATTCATTTGCAGAGTTCTTATAGTGTCACATAAATTCTCCTGAAGCCAGTTCCTGTCTGACCAGTAGACGGAAGACTTCGACAGTGTTGAAGCCTTTCAGTCTAAACTTCATGACAACTCAAAAATCAGTCAGGAAGGGCGGCAGACAACGCCGTGGAAACACTGCTAAGGACCTGCCACCAGATCTCTATGAGTTATACAAGTCAGATCCAGAAGAAACCTATGGAGAACGCAAGAACCGAATCCAATGGATTCGAAAACATTGAGCAGAGGAATGGTTCAAGTACAGATTCGTCACCAAGGAGTATGCTGACAAGAATGCCTTAAAGGGCCCCTGGGGAGATATAATATACAAAGGTCTTCAGCCCAAGTCGAAGTCTGAAGCTATTGCTCAAGGCTTCTACCCCTGCATGATTCATTGACCTCGGCTTGCTAATGTCGACCCATCCTCTCTGTTATGGTGTCGTGAAGATAATCTGTTCAAGCGCAACTATCAGGCTGCAAAGAACTCGGCCAAGGAAAACAAGAAGTCTTTGGGATTAGACTTCAACCCAGGCCCCTCTACACCATGTGCTGACAGCACACGCGAAGCTGAACCCAATCTTATTGGGCCCTTCTACAACTTAGAAGGTCTCATCACTCATATTCAGGTTCAAGGGGCAGTAGTGGATCACTCGGCAGATTTCGGGTTCCGGCAGACCCTTAAGGTTCGAACACTGGGGTGTGCGCGGAAATCTCGCCTTCAACCTCTCTGTCTCGATGGGATCTAAACTACTAAAAGGGCTGCACGAAAGACACAAGATTTATACTGGTTCGGGCCACCGATGTGGTGTAATACCCTACTCCAGTGTGTGGTGGATGGATTGCCTCCTGGGGCTGGTATGGATGAACAATACAAGGAAGAACAGCCTCGCGAGGGTCTGTTCTTGGCTGTGGTGGTGAACTGCTATGAAGAGTTCAGTCACCTTTCTCTCTCTTTCTCTCTCAGATCCCGGACCGAACAACCAGGAATCGAACCCCTTGCTATGTGGGTGGCTAGTCCTATTTATAGAGGCCCTGGTCCTCTCCCCAAATATTGAGCGGGAAGGGATCCAACAATGGCGGGCTAATTTGAAGGGGGACAGCGAGTACATCTATCCTGACAAAAGCAGTCTTCACCTGCCAAAGGCTCTGGTGATGACGCCGCGCTGGGCTCCATGGTGACCTCCTTCTCGTAGTCCTCCTGGTCTTGGTCTCGTTGCACCGAAGTGGCAACCTTTGCCTGATGCCTCGGTGCTCCGCGGATACGCTTGCCCCCTTTGCACCAAAGAGGAAACAGGGACGCTGCGCGCGCTGGCACCCGCCTGGTGCCCCATGTCATCATGGCTTGCGTCATGGGCACCTCGCGAGGTACCCCGCCTTGAACTCTCCGCCTCCTCGCGAGCCAGCCTGACGAGGCTGTGCCTAAGGATGCGCCGTGTCATCTACCTCGCGAGGCTTGGCCCCTCACGAGGGTCTTGAGCCTCGTGTTGATGAAGTTGGGCCGCGCTGGGCCCCCATTTGAGCCATGCCGCAGGCCGCAGGCAGGCAAGTCTGGGGACCCCCGTTCCCAGAACGCCGACAGTAGCCCCCGGGCCCAAGGCGCGCATGGACTTGGCCGTGCCGAGAGGCGAAAGGGCAAGGGCAAAGCGCCGCGGGCCCCAACAGCCTGCGGCCTTGGACGCCGCGTGGTGGTTGATTGGACGTGGCGGCTCCGCTTCCCCACGACGCCTTGGTGATCATGCGAGTTGGACAAGTCCCTGCATGTAGAACGTGTTATGATTACCTGTGATCGTGGAGACCGGCGGTTGGCCTTCGCCGGCTATAAGTACGGCACCGCTCGTGCCCGTCCAGTCCATCTCCTCTTGCTCTCTCCTTCGCCTCAGTTCTTGCTCCGTCTTGGTGTGATGGCTCCATCGAGGAGGTTCTCGGCCGCAGAGAAGGGGAAGGCCCTCCAGGTCGGTCCTGCCTCTCCCCCACCCAAGCATGGTTGCGCGTGCCCTCGGAAGCACCTGGTGGTCGCCCCGGCAGCTTCCAGCGGCCATGGGGGGCTCCCAGCGCGGCGGCAGGCAAGCCGCCGCAGCCGGAGGGTGCGCCTGGGCTGCGCGCTCCCCCAGGCCGCGCTTTCGCGCCATGCAGGCGCCACCGGAATTCGTCATTTGGTCGGCGGAGCCGGCTCGCGCCCGGCTCCCGCTCCCTCGCTTCCTCCTTGGTGAACTCCCGGCCGGCGCTCCTGGCGGCCTCTGGCTCCAGGCGGAGGGCTGCTGCAGCAGGTCCTCATGGGTCGCGCTGGAGGTCTCCGCCAGCGGGGGCTTGGCCTTCACTCGCGGCTGGCAGGCGTTCGCCCGCGCTCGCGGCCTGGAGCGTCGGTGCACTCTGCACTTCAGGTTCGATGGCGACGCCACCCTCTACGTGAGGGTGTTTGGGGAAGACGGTCACCGCGCGGGGTGCTGCCCTGAGGACGATGACCGCGTCCGCGGGCCCCACTCCGATGGTGATGGGGGAGGTAGCGCCCGAGCGGGCGGCGGTGTCAGCGACTCCCCCAGCTTCGTCGGCTCTTCCTCAAGCGACTCCTCCAATGGTGGCAGCAGTCCTCCCCCGCGCCGTCGGGTTTGCCTAAGAGGTGGTGGTTCGTCCGCCCGCCATCGTGCCCCGGTGAAGCGCGGGAGGGAGTCCGCCTGAGGCCCTGAGGCAGCCTGTGTCGCTGCCGTGGGCCGATGCGGGAGGGGCGGCGCCAGGCTCATCTTTTTCCTTTCTCTTTTGTTCCCTGTGTAAAACAAAACAGATGCATGGAGCCCCCTTGGGGCGTGTTGGGAAATGTTGCCGCTTCAGCTATTACCTTGATCTCATTTTTGTACTTCCTGATTTCCCGCCTGTGCGTAGATAGCTTTCGACCCCTGCCGGGGAGTGGGGCGACCGACCCAGGCCCTGTGTGCGCGTCGCGGTACCCGAGGGGCACGGACGAGGAGGGGTGCTCCTGTAATGCGCCAGGGCCGTGGAACCCTCCTGTGGCTAGGGCAGAAACCCTCGCGAGGGCGTCTGAGTACCATCCCTCGCGAGGTTGTTCACGAGAGAAACCAAAGCAAGGGGCGAAAATCGGCGAACCATAAATCAGCAACAGCGGTAACTCCAATAAGACTCCAAATGCAAACGAACACGTCAACTGCGGAAAGCAAATGGAAAAGCCGCGTCCGGCACCTAATCTAGTCTTCGATGTCTGCTCACCAGCACGGAGCTAAGTCCTGCCACTGGGCGTGGGAGGGAGCCCCAGGGCCTGAGGCCGGCGCTCCTGAGACTCTGGGGCGTGTACAGCCCCACTCATTATTACGTGAGAGTGTCACGGGGCGGCGAGCTTCACAGGCATTGGCCTTGCTTCACAGGCTCTGGGCCTTTTCCTTGAGCACGAGGGCTTCACAGGCACTCGCCTTGCTTCACAGGCTCCGGGCCTTTCCAAAAGAGATGATCTTCACAGGCACTCGCCTTGCTTCACAGGCTCCGGGCCTTTCCAAAAGAGATGATCTTCATAGGCACTCGCCTTGCTTCACAGGCTCCGGGCCTTTCCAAAAGAGATGATCTTCACAGGCACTCGCCTTGCTTCACAGGCTCTGGGCCTTTCCAAAAGAGATGATCTTCACAGGCACTCGCCTTGCTTCACAGGCTCCGGGCCTTTCCAAAAGAGATGATCTTCACAGGCACTCGCCTTGCTTCACAGGCTCCGGGCCTTTCCAAAAGAGATGATCTTCACAGGCACTCGCCTTGCTTCACAGGCTCCGGGCCTTTCTTAGGGGTAGAACCTCCGGAGGTGCTGGATGTTCCACGCGTTCTGGACCGGCACTCCCTCCTGAGTCTCCAAGCGCGCGGAGCCGGGCCTGGAAACATGAACAACCTTGAACGGGCCCTCCCACATGGGAGAGAGCTTGTGCAATCCCTCCCTGGAGAGGACCCGCTTGAGCACGAGGTCTCCTACCTCGAGGGTCCTGGGGCGGACGTTGTGGCAGTGGTATCGCCGCAGCGCTTGCTGATACCTCGCCGCCCGCAGTGCGGCTTCCCGTTGTCGTTCCTCCCCCAACACGAGGTCCGTCCCCCGCATGGCGTCCTGCTGCGCCTCGTCGAACGCCAGGACCCACACGGAGCGACGTCTGACCTCGTGAGGGAGGACTGCCTCCGCTCCATAGACCAGGAAGAATGGGGTCTCTCCAGTCAGCTTGGTCGCGGTGGTGCGAATGGACCACAGCACGGATTGAAGCTCGTCGTACCAACCTCGGCCGCGGGCCTCCAGCTTCTTCTTGAACGTCCTGGTCTTGAGGCCTCTCAGGACCTCTGCGTTGGCTCGTTCGGCCTGGCCGTTGCTTCGAGGGTGCGCCACTTAAGCGTAGCATATCTGCGTTCCAAGGTTAGCACAGTATGTTTTGAAGAGGTTACTGGTGAACTGCGAACCGTTGTCTGTGATGATGCGGTTCGGCACCCCGAACCGGCTCACGATGCCCCTGATGAACTTGACCACGGAGCCCGCGGGGATGGTGCGGACGGCCTCCACTTCAGCCCACTTGGTGAACTTGTCCATGGCGACATAGAGGTAGCGGTAGCCCCCTGGCGCTCGAGGAAACGGGCCCAGGATGTCCAGCCCCCAGACTGCGAATGGCCATGAAAGGGGTATAGTCTGCAGGCCTCCGGCCGGCTGATGGATTTGCTTGGCGTGGAACTGGCAGGCCTCACAAGCTTTCACCAGCTCTACGGCGTCATTGAGTGCGGTAGGCCAATAAAACCCACTGCGGAACGCCTTGCTGACGAGGGTCCGCGATGATGAGTGGTGCCCGCAGTCTCCGCCGTGTATGTCCTCCAGTAGTTCCTTTCCTTTGTCCCTGGAAATGCAACGCAGGAGTACATCGTTTGGTCGCTTTCGGTAGAGTTCCCCGTCTCTGATGCAGTACGCAGTGGCCTGCCGCGCCACTCGCTCCGCTTCCTCCTCCTTCTCCGGCATGGTCCCTTGCGTCAAGTAACTCCGGAGCTCCGTGATCCAGCACTCCTCCTGAGGTTCCATCGTTAGGAGCAGGCGTGCTCCTGAGGCCGGGCCACAGACCGGGGCTCCTGAGGCAGGTGGCTGAGGGAGCTCCTCCCGAGGCTGAGCCGTGTTTGATAGTGACGGCAAGGCTGAGGGCTTGAAGAGCCTCTCCTCGAAGACGCCAGGCTCCTGAGGCAGCCGCCTGGATGCCCGCTTGGCGATGTCGTCGGCCTCCTGATTGGTGCCACGGGGCACATGCTGCAACTCCAACCCCCAGAACTGCTTCTCCATCCTGCGGACCTCCGCAAGGTAAGCTTCCATGTGCTCGTCTTTCGGCTCGTACACCTTGTTGGAGAAGTTCACGAGGAGCTGTGAATCGCCCTTAATGGTAAGGCGCTTCACCCCCAGGGTTGTCGCGGCCTTCAGGCCCGCTATTAGACCCTCGTATTCCGCTATGTTGTTGGAGACCTTTTCACCTTGTTGGAAGCAGAGCTGTACGACGTAGTAGAGATTGTCCTGAGTGGGCGATATAAGCACCGCTCCAGCCCCAGCACCATGTCTGGAGAACGCCCCGTCAAAGTGCATGACCTAGCCTTCTGGCGCCTCGCTCCCCGGGAAGAGGGACCGATCCTCGTCGGCCTTGAGGCCTGGTGCCTCTGTCCATTCTGCCACAAAATCCGCCAATGCTGCTCCTTTGATGACCCTGGTTGTGCTGAATTCAAGCTGAAACACCTGCAGCTCTATGTTCCACTCAGCGACCCTTCCAGCTGAGTTAGGGCTCCTGAGCACCCTCTCCAGGGGGTATGACGAGACGACTTTGATGGGGTGAGCCTGGAAGTAGTGACGCAGCTTCCGCGAGGCTATCAGTAGCGCGAGGAGGAGCTTCTGAGGCATTGGGTACCGTGCCCTTGCGTCCCGTAGCACCGTGCTGACAAAGTAAACTGGGTGCTCGACAAGACTGGGAGCATCTGGGGTTGCCGCGCCCTCGGGAGGTGAGGGCGCCTCGCGAGGCGTCGCGGTCTCGGGAGGTGGACTACACGGTCGGGTGGCCTCTCCTGCCTCCGGTGCATTTCCCAGCTGCTGACCCTCCTCAGCTGTGGTTGTGGCTCCTGCAGGCTTTCCTTGTTCCTGTTTTGTCCTGCCCCGGGCTGCCGCTGCGGCCTTGACTTTGCGTTCCTCCCTAACCGCCACTAGGGCTGCGCTGGCGGAGTAGGGTGTGGCGGCGAGGTACAGTAGCAGGGGCTCCTAAGGGCGTGGAGCCACCATGACTGGGGGACTGGTCAGGTACCTCTTGAGATCTTGAAACGCCTTATCTGCTTCTTCAGTCCACTCAAAGGTCCCCTTTCTCTTCATTAGCTGGAAGAAAGGCAGCGCTCGCTCCCCCAGTTTGGAGATGAAGCGCCCTAGCGCGGTCACGCGCCCAGTGAGCTTCTACATTTCTCTGAGGGTCTTTGGTGGACTCATGTATTCGACCGCCTTGAACTTCTCGGGGTTGGCCTCGATGCCGCGATGGGACATGAAGAATCCCAAGAGCTTGCCCGAGGGAACGCCAAACACACATTTCTCTGGGTTGAGCCGCAGGTTTACTGCATCGAGGCTCGCGAAGGTCTCCTCCAGGTCTTGTATCAGGGTCTTGGCCTCCCGAGATTTTACTACAATGTCATCAACGTAGGCTTCGACATTCTTTCCGAGCTGCTGGCCCAAGGTGATGTGCATCAGTCCCTGAAAGGTTGCCCCTGCGTTACGCAGTCCGAACGGCATGCATGTATAGCAGTATACCCCGCATGGGGTCAAGAAGGCGGTCTTCTCAACGTCTTCCACTGCCATCTTGATCTAGTGATACCCGGAGAAGGCGTCCAGGAAGCACAGCAGGTCGCACTCTGCAGTGGAATCGACAATCTGGTCGATGCGGGGGAGCGGGAACGGATCTTGCGGGCATGCCTTGTTGAGGTTGGTGAAGTCGACACACATGCGTTCTTCCCCCCCCCCCCCCTCTTGGGCACAACGACAGGGTTGGCCAACCAGTCCGGGTATCGGACCTCGCGAATGACCCCTGCAGCCTCTAGCTTGCGGGTCTCTTGGGCGATGAAAGCCTGCTTCTCCGTGGACTGCCGCCTGGCCTTCTGCTTCACGGGGCGTACATTTGGGCATACGTTGAGGTGGTGCTCGATGACACTTGTGGGGATCCCCGCCAGCTGATCCGGCTCCCAAGCAAATACCTTCTTATTCGAGCGCAGGAACTTGACCAAGTCCTCCTCCTGCTCGGGCTCTAGGTTGGCGCCTATGGTGAAAGTGGCGCTGGAGGACCCGTCCTCGTCGACGGGTATCTGCTTGGTTTCTGCTTTGTCCTGGGTGAACAACTGCTTCTTCTTGGCGGGCGCAGCCCCCTTGGGCTCTGGGGTCTCCGCATCAACGGGCCGTGACGGCGCCGCGGTCTTGAAGGCGAGTTTGAGTACTTGCAGGGCGTCCCCGGTGTCCCCGTGCACGGTGAGGGTACCGCTGCTCCCGGGCATCTTCATGAGGTTTTACGCCGGGTGCGTGGCGGCCATGAATTGAGCCAAAGCTGGGTAGCCGAGGATGGCGTTGTAAGGGAGGCTGATGGGGGCGATGTCGAAGTCGACCATCTCCGTGCGGAAGTTGTCATAGGTGCCGAAGGTTACCGGGAGCCGGATTTGTCCTAGGGAGTTGGACGATCCCCCCCGACACCTGAGAAGGATCGACTGGGTCGCAGCCGCTCCCGAGGTATGCGGAGGAGGCTGAAAGTCCTGACCGAAAGCACGCTGAGACCCGCGCCACCGTCAACGAGGGTCCTGGTGACGGCCACCCGGCAGATAGTGGGCGTGCACAACAGCGGGAGCGCGCCAGAGCCGACCGGGTTGGTGGGGTGGTCCGCCGAGCTGAAGGTCAGGCCGACCTCGGGCGCCGCCCGGTCCGGGGGAGCCCCTGCCGTGCAGAGACGGTGCTAACCCGGCGGGCAAAGGGCTTGACGTGGCGACAGGTGGGCGGCGCCTGCGAGCCGCCCAGGAGGGCCGCGACGACTGGAGGCGTCGGCGCCGTGGTGCAGTCACTCCGTCGCGCGGGCGGGTGCTGAGACGAGGCCTGCTGCTCGCCCCCCGCCGGGCCGGTGGCGGCGTTGACGGCGGGCGACGGGGAACAACAAGGACACCCACCGACGGGGGCCGTCTGGGCGACGCGAGAAGCGATGGCGGCCCGGCGCGGGCCCGACGAGCGTCTGACATGGATGCGACGGTCGGAGGAGAGCGGAGTGGTGGGAGACGAATTCCGTCGCACCCCTACCTGGCGCGCCAAATGTCGGATTTCGGGTTCCGGCAGACCCTTAAGGTTCGAACACTGGGGTGCGCGCGGAAATCTCGCCTTCAACCTCTCTGTCTCGATGGGATCTAAACTACTAAAAGAGTTGCACGAAAGACACAAGATTTATCCTGGTTCGGGCCACTGATGTGGTGTAATACCCTACTCCAGTGTGTGGTGGATGGATTGCCTCCTGGGGCTGGTGTGGATGAACAATACAAGGAAGAACATCCTTGCGAGGGTCTGTTCTTGGCTGTGGTGGTGAACTGCTATGAAGAGTTCAGTCACCTTTTTCTCTCTTTCTCTCTCAGATCCCGGACCGAACAACCAGGAATCGAACCCCTTGCTATGTGGGTGGCTAGTCCTATTTATAGAGGCCCTGGTCCTCTCCCCAAATATTGAGCGGGAAGGGATCCAACAATGGCGGGCTAATTTGAAGGGGGACCGCGAGTACATCTATCCTGACAAAAGCAGTCTTCGCCTGCCAAAGGCTCTGGTGATGACGCCGCGCTGGGCTCCATGGTGACCTCCATCTCGTAGTCCTCCTGATCTTGGTCTTGTTGCACCGAAGTGGCAACCTTTGCCTGATGCCTCGGTACTCCGCGGATACGCTTGCCCCCTTTGCACCAAAGAGGAAAGAGGGACGCTGCGCGCGCTGGCACCCGCCTGGTGCCCCATGTCGTCATGGCTTGCGTCATGGGCACCTCGTGAGGTACCCCGCCTTGAACTCTCCGCCTCCTCGCGAGCCAGCCTGACGAGGCTGTGTCTGAGGATGCACCGTGTCGTCCGCCTCGCGAGGCTTGGCCCCTCGCGAGGGTCTTCAGCCTCGTGTTGATGAAGTTGGGCGGCGCTGGGCCCCCATTTGAGCCACGCCGCAGGCCGCAGGCAGGCAAGTCTGGGGACCCCCGTTCCTAGAACGCCGACAACAGATGACACTAATTCTGACGAAGCACCTGCACCACCGGAGCATGTGAAGCAAAATAAACCAAAGGCTTCAAAGCCCTCTTCTGCACCAGTCTCACGGGCGAAGCCTCTGGCCACTGCACCTCCTGAAGTCAGTATGCAGTCTGAAAAGATCTCTCACGCATCTCCAAGTATGACAAGTTGAGAAATCCCATGCAACCCACTGGTCAAGCACTGACTCCTGCTACCGTTTTGAGAAACGAGAATGACGCCATTGATCTATCCAGCGACGACGATCTTGGCGATGACGCTCTTGAGCAATTAATAAAGAGCAAGCAAGAGGCAGAAATCTTCAATGATCTTCCCCTCGTTGATGTGGAAATCTTATACAAGTTTATTGATGAGTGGTTTGACAGCCCAGAGCTTAGTTTTGATGATCTTCAGCTTCCAATTGGCCTCAGTGTCTCCTTCCACGGAGCCATTGCTCCTGAGCTGGCTCTTGCACAGAAGATTGGTGAGCTGAAGCACAAAATTGACTATGAAAAGGCTCAGTTCAAGTAGCACATGGCCAAGCTCAATGTTGAAGACATTCAAAACTTCAAGGTCATGATGCATGAGCTCAAGGAGGCGTTCCACAAGAAACGAGAAGAAGCAAAAGGTTCTCGTGAGCGCATGAAGAATCTTGCTGCCAAATGTGTTCAAGGCTACAATGAAGCTGAAAAGCGCAAGGCTTTGGGGCGACCAGGCATCGACCCCAGAATGGCTGCCAAGAAGAAGAAGAAGAAGCCGGTTGTGGCCGAACCAGAAGCATCAAGTCAGGAAGAACCTCGCATTGTCTTCCCAGCCAGCATGACAGGCTCGAAGCCTAAGGTCCCCACAGTGGCTTCAGAATTCAAGAAAACTAGAGCAGCTGAAGCTGAAGCCAGAAAGCGCAAGACCAAAGCCACCACTGATGATGCTCCCCCAACCAAGAAAACAAAAACAAAGAAGAGAGACCGGGCTGCTTCCATAGAGCCCCTTGTTGTCGAGCCAATTTCTGTTGCTCGTCCTTCCTCTGCACATCGAGAACAACGTTTGGTAGTTCATAAGCCTGCTTCCACAGAGGCTCCTGAAGCTGAAGAGAATCCAGTTGTTGACCCCACCATAGCTGAAGACATTGGTCCTCACGACAATGTTGAAGATGATGAAGTCCTTCCTCAGATCGAGCACAATTTGGTATCATCGCCTGTTCTCACGAACAGCGAACTCATCAGCATTGGTCGTCCATTGACGTCAATTTCTCAGGATGACTCATGGGCTGATCACCCTCAAGAATCCCCTCGTGATGAAGAAACACCGGTCACTCCCCCACCACAGGTCACCACTCCGGTGATTGACAATGAAGACTTTGAGGCCCAACCAACTCCATCTCCACAGGCATCGCCAGCATTTCGTAGGATTCGCAAAGGACCAAGGCCATAGGTCACATTGTAATGTGTTCCAGAAGGAGAAGAGCGCCAATCCGTTTCACGCGAAGTCTTTCCTGAAGCCTCTCCTACAGCAAACATCCCTGAATCTAAAGCCAAAACGGCTGAAGATATTCCGGCTGCATCAGCCAATGACCATGAAGAAGAACCAAGAGAAGAAGAACGTGTTGGTACACCCCCATCCAACCCTGAAGTTGTTCTCGAGGAGAACGTGTCCGACCCTCCAGCTCCTGAAGTGGAGGTTACCAATACTGAGGCGGCCACCAACATCAACACTGAAGCCAATGACGTTGTCATGGCTGAAGCTAATGTGGCGCCTGAAGCTAATGTGGTGCCGGAAGTGAATGCACCTGAAGCCAATGCAGCACCCGAAGCAATCCGCTGCCTGAAGCTAATGCCTCTGCTCCTGTACCTCCTCCAAGGCCACACACCATCGAGCAAGCATATGATCATGGACAGCTTATTACCGTCCGCTGGCCAATCCTAGTTCGCCCGCCTGCTCCCGGACCTCAGTTTGCCTATCATGTGGAGCACAGGCCTCAGGTCCAGAAGCCAAAGCCAAGGCTACCACGGTTTCCACGTACTGTAACTTCACCAGGATCATTTAATCTGAATGGATTCAAGGCACACAACACATTCTTCGACAGTGACAAGAACCCCTACACAAGGCCAAGAATTTCTTCGGACCGATTCTAGAGTTATCAGCAGCGAAGCTATTATTCATGCATCTTGTACAATCAGGGACGCATCTTCCCTCATATGCATCTTGATTATGAAGCCATTACTGGACTGCCATGCCTTGAAGAAGCCCTTGACTGCTTTCGTGATGCGGATCTGCTTAACTTTATGACTGCCAATGAACACTAGAATGAAGAACTTCTGCTTCAATTCTATGCTACCCTCCACATTCGTGGATACAACAGGGATCTGAAGACTTGCATCCTTGAGTGGATTACAGGAGATGTTCATCAGGAAGCTAAAGCCCAAGACATCATTGATCTTTCAGCCCTGCCCACTCCTAGCGAATATTATGAACCAGTTTGTCAACAACACCAGAATGCTTTGGAGAGCATTTTCCAGAAGCCAGAACCCAACCGAATTCTTTGTTGAAGAACTCGAGTATCTGCACCGCACCATTTGCCATATCATCAGAAAGACTCTATGGCTTGTCAAAGGACATTCATCTGCAGCGAAGCTTGAAGGAGCAATGAAAACTTTGGTTTTCTATATCTTCAATGGCATAAGCTTCAATGCTCAAGATTTCTTCATCAGGCAGTTGGCTGCATCTGGCTCCGACATCTTTGGTCTGAAGTTCTATGCTCCATGGGTAATGCGTCTTATCAAGCTTCACTCTGCCTTCAACTATCAGCCGTCTGCGCGCAATCATCTTGTATTCTTGCCAACGGTTGATCTGTCTATTGAAGCTATTTACCCAGAGCCTGCAAAGGATCCAATTTATCTTCACAATGCTGATCGTCAAAGCTTCACCCAGCCCATTGAAGGAGTTCAGGCAGTCTCTCGTGTTTATCCATTGGCTGGCAATACATGTGCCCCTCGCGCCCAAACTAAAGCCACTGAAAGCACCATTTCCCAAAGGCCTCGGAAGCGATCTCGTGTTCTCAACGACCAAGAGCTTCTCGCCGCTCTACATCAGAAACAGGGTAAGCATCATGACTCGCTTAAGCGTCAGATGCAAAGCCTCTTTATGGACGTCAATCGCATTCGCAATCTTGCCACCAAGAATGCCTTTGTTACACATGAAACCTGTCGAAGGTCCTGGAAGAGTTTGACTTTGCTCACTGCTGAAGAAGATCTTCAAGATGATGGCTTCACAGAAAGATTTAAGTTTGACTCCACTCCTCCAAGGAATACTCACTTGCGTCGGACTCCCTCACTTGAAGACTCTGACTATTCTTCCTCAGATGCGATGGTGAATGCCAGAGTCATCGATGATCAAGATGATGCCACTTCACCACCTCCAACTTCAGCTTGTGTCGACACTGCACCGAGTTCTTCTGCACCACCGGACCTCAACGATGATCCTGCTGCTTCGCCTACACCTCATGGGAACGAGTAGAAGCTCTATGTATTCAAACCTTTTTGGTCCTTACTGACAAAAGGGGGAGAAGCATATGAGTTGATAGTCTTCAAGCGGGTCCATATGGGTGGTTGCCTTACTTTTTGCTACATTTGCCAAGTGCTTACAACTCTCGCTTTTGAAACATTTGGTTCGTTTTTGAGTTATAACACTTAAACTTGTTGGTCGTCTGCTACCTTTTCGACACTATGTGATGCGATGATAAATTCCGCACGAAGTCATCTAGCAGACGTCCATTTTTTCATTATGCATGTCATTATCTTCGATATATCCTTTCATGCATGATGAATTGTCTTCATAAGTAGAAGAGGAGCTCCGCAAGTACAGCCTGCCATGTGCATTTGCATTCAAAGGCAAAATACTTATATGCACATCTTCAGGGGGAGCCTTTCTGCTACTTACGAAGACAATACTTAAATCCTTTACGGTTTTACATACTTTTATCCCCATTGAAAACTTCAACCAGTTTGTCATCAATCACAAAAAAGGGGAGATTGTAAGTGCATCTAGTGCCACCCCTAGTTGTTTTTGGAGTATTGACGACAAACCTGGTTGAGGGACTAATGTGTTTGTGAGTATTGCAAGATAACACAGGTAGAAGTCCCTCATTGATTCGGTTTTCCTACCGGAGATGACCCCTAAAAATTTATGAAGACATTGAAGTCAACGGTGGTATGTGAAGACATTCACATTGAAGACTATGACAAGAGAATACATCGCGTGAAGACCAATGTTGGGGATATCTCTTATCGGGAACTTATCGGTCGACCCATGATAAGGGGTAAATCGGCCAGTTTATCGGCATATCGGCCGATTTATTGCCATATCGGCTGATTTGTCGGCCGATTTATCTTATCGTCCTAACAGCGGTAAGCAATAAATCGGCCGATTTATCGGCATATCAGAAGATATCTTGAACAGTGGTGAAGACTATGGAGCACGGAGACTTAGGTGTTTCGTCGTTCTTTTTTCTTCTTTGTTGAGTCATAGGAACCACCGTACTGTTAAGTGGGGTCCAAGTGAACCAGTCAGAATGACTGAAGTGATGCTTACCCAAAATCCTATGTATTCAAGCGAAGACTATGAGAGCAAATCTTATCTAGAGCTGGATAAGTCATCTTTGCTTGTAGCTCAAGTAAAGTTGTCGTGTGTGTTTGAAATCTGACCGTTGGAACACGTGTCAGTTCCTTAGTGACCCAGGGTCATTTCGGACAAATCAGGTCGGGTTGCCTAATGGCTATAAATAGCCCACCCCTTACACCATAAATTGGTTGGCTGCTCAGAGTTAGTGCACGGCTTTTGTCGTTTGAGAGCAACCCACCTCGAAGCCTTTGAGAGAGAAATCCTTGCGAGGACAAAGCCCTAAACACCCAGAGCCAAAGAGTGTTAGGCATCACTTAAGTCTTTCTATTTGTGTGATCTGAAGACTTATTACACTTGAGGACTATGAATCCTCCAGACGGTTAGGCGTCGCTTCTGAGCATCCAAGAGTCATTGTGGATCGCCGGTGAACGAAGTCTGTGAAGTTTGGAAGTCTACCTTGAAGACTTACCAGAGTGATTGGGTGAGGACTGGGTGTCCTTATCTCAAGGGGAATAAGGTGAAGACACGGTCTTCTGAGTTAAATCTTAGCCTCACTAACCAGACGTACAGTTGTCACAGAAACTGGAACTGGTCCAACAAATCATTGCCTTCAACGAGCTACTGGTTCTATCCTTCCCATCTCTTTATTTGCAGTTCGTCCTTGTGAAGTCATAGCATGTCTGCATTATCTTCTGTCTTCACTGAGCGACTGCTTGTTCCTATTGGCTTCATACTATCTTCCATCCTGATCCATACTACCTAGCTGCTACTAGTCTTTGTGCTTTCACTTCATTGAATACTTGACTATGGCTTGCCTAGTGTAGTCTACCTTCTGCTGCATGTTAATAGGTTTATTTCTATCGTTTGTCTTTGAAACTTCCATGTTTTGAAGACTTTCATAAAAATCGCCTATTCACACCCCCCCCCTAGTCGATCACTAGCACTTTCAGAAGGATTCCCCCTCCGGCAGGGTGCCAGAACGGGTCTAGATTGGTTTTCGGTGGCTACGGAGGCTTCTGGCGGCGGAACTCCCGATCTATTCTGCTCCCCAATGTTTTTAGGGTATATGGGTATATATGGGAGGAAGAAGTACGTCGGTGGACCTCCAGGCTGTCCACGAGGCAGGGGGCGTGCCCAGCGCGCCCCCCACCCTCATGGGCAGCCCGAGACTCTCCTGGTCCAACTCCTATACTCCGTGGGCTTCTTCTGGTCGAAAAATAAGTTCCGTGAAGTTTCAGGTCAATTGGACTCCGTTTGATTTTCCTTTTCTGCGATACTCTAAAACAAGGAAAAAAACAGAAACTAGCACTGGGCTCTAGGTTAATAGGTTAGTCCCAAAATTCATATAAAATAGCATATAAATGCATATAAAACATCCAAGTTGCTAATATAATAGCATGGAACAATCAAAAATTATAGATACGTTGGAGACGTATCAGCATCCCCAAGCTTAATTCTTGCTCGTCCTCGAGTAGGTAAATGATAAAAACAGAATTTTTGATGCGGAATGCTACCTAACATATTTCTCTAAGTAATTCTCTTCATTTTGGCATGAATGTTCAGATCCATAAGATTCAAGACAAAAGTTTAATATTGACATAAAAATAATAATACTTCAAGCATACTAACTAAGCAATTATGTCATCTCAAAATAACATGGCCAAATAAAGTTCATCCCTACAAAATCATATAGTTTAGTCATGCTCCATTTTCGTCACACAAGAATGCTCTCATCATGCACAACCCCGATGACAAGCCAAGCAATTGTTTCATACTTTAGTAATCTCAAACTTTTTCAATCTTCACGCAATACATGAGCGTGAGCCATGGATATAACACTATGGGTGGAATAGAATATAATGAGGGGGTTATGTGGAGAAGACAAAAAGGAGAAGATAGTCTCACATCAACTAGGCGTACCAACGGGCTATGGAGATGCCCATCAATAGATATCAATGTGAGTGAGTAGGGATTGCCATGCAACGGATGCACTAGAGCTACAAATGTATGAAAGCGCGACAAAAGAAACTAGTGGGTGTGCATCGAACTTGCTTGCTCACGAAGACCTGGAGAATTTTGAGGAAGCCCATCATTGGAATATACAAGCCAAGTTCTATAATGAAAGGTTCCCACTAGTATATGAAAGTGACAGCATAGGAGACTTCTCTATCATGAAGATTATGGTGCTACCTTGAAGCACAAGTGTGGTTAAAGGATAGTAGCATTGTCCCTTCTCTCTTTTTCTCTCATTCATTTTTTTTTGTTTTTTTGTTTTTTTTTGTTTTGGGGCCTTCTCTTTTTTTATGGCCTTTCTCTTTTTTTCGTCCGGAGTCTCATCCCGACTTGTGGGGGAATCATAGTCTCCATCATCCTTTCCTCACTGGGACAATGCTCTAATAATGATGATCATCACACTTTTATTTACTTACAACTCAAGAATTACAACTCGATACTTAGAACAAGATATGACTCTATATGAATGCCTCCGGCGGTGTACCGGGATGTGCAATGATGCATGAGTGACATGTATGAAAGAATTATGAACGGTGGCTTTTCCACAAATACAATGTCAACTACATGATCATGAAAGCAATATGACAATGATGGAGCGTTTCATAGTAAACGGAACAGTGGAAAGTTGCATGGAAATATATCTCGGAATGGCTATGGAAATTCCATAATAGGTAGGTATGGTGGCTATTTTTAGGAAGGTATGTGGTGGGTTTATGGTACCGGTGAAAATTGCGCGATACTAGAGAGGCTAGCAATGGTGGAAGGGTGAGAGTGCGTATAATCCATGGACTCAACATTAGTCATAAAGAACTCACATACTTATTGCAAAAATCTATTAGTCATCAAAAACCAAGTATTACGCGCATGCTCCTAGGGGGATAGATTGGTAGGAAAATACCATCGCTCGTCCCCGACCGCCACTCATAAGGAAGACAATCAAATAACACCTCATGTTTCAAATTTGTTACACAACGTTTACCATACGTGCATGCTACGGGACTTGCAAACTTCAACACAAGTATTTCTCAAATTCACAATTACTCAACTAGCACGACTCTAATATTACCATCCTCATATCTCAAAACAATCATCAAGTATCAAACTTCTCATAGTATTCAATGCACTTTATATGAAAGTTTTTATTATATCCCTCTCAGATGCCCATCATATTAGGACTAAATTCATAACCAAAGCAAAATACCATGCTGTTTAGGACTCTCAAAATAATATAAGTGACGAGTGAAAGTTCATCTATTTCTATAAAATAAAACCACCACCGTGCTCTAAAAGGATATAAGTGAAGCACTAGAGCAAATGACAAACTACTCCAAAAGATATAAGTGAAGATCAATGAGTAGTCGAATAATTATGCAACTATATGAAGACTCTCTAGCATTTAAGAATTTCCGATCTTGGTATTTTATTCAAGCAGCAACCAAAACTAGATAAAATAAAATGACGCTCCAAGAAAAACACATATCATGTGGTAAATAAAAATATAGCTCCAAGTAAAGTTACCGATGACTGAAGACGAAAGAGGGGATGCCTTCCGGGGCATCGCTAAGCTTAGGCTCTTGCCACTCCTTATTCCATAGTCCATCGAATCTTTACCCAAAACATGAAAACTTCACAACACAAAACTTAACAGAAAACTCGTGAGCTCCGTTAGCGAAAGAAAACAAAACACCACTTCAAGGTACTATAATGAACTCATTCTTTATTTATATTCGTGTTAAACCAACTGTATTCCAACTTCTCTATGGTTTATAAACTCTTTTACTAGCCATAGATTCATTAAAATAAGCAAACAACACACGAAAAACAGAATCTGTCAAAAACAGAACAGTCTATAGTAATCTGTAACTAATGCAAACTAATGGAACCCCAAAATTCTAAAATAAATTTCTGGATGTGAGGAATTTATCTATTAATCATATTCAAAAATAATTAACTAAATATCACTCTCCAATAAAAAATGGCAGCAATTCTCGTGAGCGCTAAAGTTTCTGTTTTTTACAGCAAGATCAAAAGGACTTTCCCCAAGTCTTCCCAACGGTTCTACTTGGCACAAACACTAATTAAACACAAAAACACAACCAAAACAGAGTCTAGATAAATTCTTTATTACTCAACAGGATAAAAATCAAGGAACAAAATTAAAATTGGGTTGCCTCCCAACAAGCACTATCATTTAACGCCCCTAGCTAGGCATGATGATTTCAACGATGCTCAAATAAAAGATAAGAATTGTAGCACAAAGAGAGCATCATGAAGAATATGACTAGAACATTTAAGTCTAACCCACTTCCTATGCATAGGGATTTTGTGAGCAAACAACTTGTGGGAACAAGAATCAACTTGCATAGGAAGGCAAAACAAGCATAACTTCAAAACTTTAAGCACATAGAGAGGAAACTTGATATTATTGCAATTCCTACAAGCATATATTCCTCCCTCATAATAATTTTCAGTAGCATCATGAATGAATTCAACAATATAACTACCATATAAAGCATTCTTCTCATGATCTACAAGCATACAAATTTTATTACTCTCCACAGAAGCAAAATTCTTCTCATCCGGAATAGTGGGAGTATCATAAGAGACTCGAATACTATAAATTGTTTCCACATTAAAAGAGTAATGTTCAGAAAAAGGGTAATCTTAATCATGACAGGTTTTATAAATATAATCATCACTACTTTTTATAGCATAAGTTTCATCACAATAATCATCATAAGTAGCAGGCATGCTATCATCATAACAAATTTGCATATCAAAAGTTGGGAGGCTAAAAATATCATCTTCATTAAACATAGCTTCCCCAAGCTTGGGACTAACATTAATTGCAGAAAATATATTCTCAAAAACATCATCTTCATCAAACATAGCATCCCCAAGCTTGGGCCTTTTCATATCATAAGCATAATCACCCTCATCATCAATAGTATGGATAGCACCAATAGTATAGTAATTATCATATTATTCCAAGCAAGTGCCAAAAAGATTTTCAAGATCATAAGAAGTATCATTATCTTCCCAATCATAATCATCACAACAAGCAATAGGCATAATGAGATCATCATCAAGTGCATCATCTTCCACAATTATATTTTCATGAGGCACAACAGTAATAGGAGCAACATTATTTGGGAGACTTTTTACCTCTCTTACTTTTTCTTTTCTTCTTATTCACCACATCATGTGTGGGTTCAATCCTATTTTTGGAGCTCCTTATTAATGAGATTGGTTGAATAGAAGGCTCCTCCTCGTTACCTTATTCATCATAAGAAATAATAGGAGGATATTGGGAAGTCTCTCCCCTTTCATTAGTATTCTCTTCATCTTCTATTTGTTTTATTTCCTTTATGTAATTGGCAATATAAGGATTTTCAATACAATTCACCGCACAATACATATAAATTTCCTCTAGATCAAAATGAAGAACTCTATCAAGGGCAAATTATGGAATAACCTTAGTTATATGTTTCATTTCTTCATAACCCAAGAGCAAACTAAGTTCATTATGATGTGCAAGGGAAATCAAGTCATCACAATTTTTGGACACCATACGATCATGAAACAATTTGCATTGGGTACTGAAATGATCATGTTCATTGCAAAGTTCACAAGTATGGCTAAGAACATTTAAATTTTCAGCACAAACTTCTAGCCTTTCTTGCAACAATTTCAATTATAAATGCTTATGCCTCTTGCAATATCTATCTTCCCTATTGGGTGTGTACTTGCAAACCCAATGCACTCCACAAAAATTGACATGTTTATAGGAGACATTTTCATCATAACTAGTGCAATCATCATTAGTACTATGGATATTCAAGGAGTTCATACTAACAACATTGTAATCATGCTCATCGTTCAAAGATTTAGTGCCAAACATTTTAATGCATTCTTTTTCTAACACTTTGGCACAATTTTCCTTTCCATCATACTCACAAAAGATATTAAAATGATGAAGCGTACGACGCAAACTCAATTCCATTTTTTTAGTTTTCTTTTATAGACTAAACTAGTGATAAAACAAGAAACAAAAAGATTTGATTGCAAGATCTAAAGATATACCTTCAAGAACTCACCTCCCCGGCAACGGCGCCAGAAAAGAGCTTGATGTCTACTACACAACCTTCTTCTTGTAGATGTTGTTGGGCCTCCAAGTGCAGAGGTTTGTCGGACAATAGCAAATTTCCCTCAAGTGGATGACCTAAGGTTTATCAATCCGTAGGAGGCGTAGGATGAAGATGGTCTCTCTCAAGCAACCCTGCAACCAAAAAACAAAGAGTCTCTTGTGTCCCCAACACACCCAATACAATGGTAAATTGTATAGGTGCACTAGTTCGGCGAAGAGATGGTGATACAAGTGGTATATGGATGGTAGATAAAGGTTTTTGTAATCTGAAAATATAAAAACAGCAAGGTAACTAATGATAAAAGTGATCACAAACGGTATTGCAATGCGTTGAAACAAGGCCCAGGGTTCATACATTCACTAGTGCAAGTTCTCTCAACAATAATAACATAAATGGATCATATAACTATCCCTCAACATGCAACAAAGAGTCACTCCAAAGTCACTAATAGCGGAGAACAAACGAAGAGATTATGGTAGGGTACAAAACCACCTCAAAGTTATTCTTTCCAATCAGTCCGTTGGGCTATTCGTATAAGTGTCACAAACAACCCTAGAGTTCGTACTAGAATAACACCTTAAGACACAAATCAACCAAAACCCTAATGTCACCTCGATACTCCAATGTCACCTCAAGTATCTGTGGGTATGATTATATGATATGCATCACACAATCTCAGATTCATCTATTCAACCAACACATAGAACCTCAAAGAGTGCCCCAAAGTTTCTACCGGAGAGTCAAGACGAAAACGTGTGCCAACCCCTATGCATAGATTCCCAAGGTCATGGAACCCGCAAGTTGATCACCAAAACATACATCAAGTGGATCATAGAATACCCCATTGTCACCACAGGTGTCCCACACAAGACATACATCAAGTGTTCTCAAATCCTTAAAGACTCAATCCGATAAGATAACTTCAAAGGGAAAACTCAATCCATTACAAGAGAGTAGAGGGGGAGAAACATCATAAGATCCAACTATAATAGCAAAGCTCGCGATACATCAAGATCATACCACCTCAAGAACACGAGAGAGAGAGAGAGAGAGAGAGATCAAACACATAGCTACTGGTACATACCCTCAGCCCCGAGGGAGAACTACTCCCTCCTTGTCATGGAGAGCACCGGGATGATGAAGATGGCCACCGGTGAAGGGTTCCCCCTCCGGCAGGGTGCCGGAACGGGTCTAGATTGGTTTTCGGTGGCTACGGAGGCTTCTGGCGGCGGAACTCCCGATCTATTATGCTCCTCGAAGTTTTTAGGGTATATGGGTATATATGGGAGGAAGAAGTACGTCGGTGGACCTCCGGGACGTCCACGAGGCAGGGGGGCGCGCCCAGGGGGTGGGCGCGCCCCCAACCTCGTGGGCAGCCTGGGACTCTCCTGGTCCAACTCCGATACTCCGTGGGCTTCTTCTGGTCCAAAAATAAGTTCCGTGAAGTTTCAGTTCAATTGGACTCCGTTTGATTTTCCTTTTTTGCGATACTCTAAAACACGGAAAAAACAGAAACTGGCACTGGGCTGTAGGTTAATAGGTTAGTCCCAAAAATCATATAAAATAGCATATAAATGCATATAAAACATCCAAGTTGATAATATAATAGCATGGAACAATCAAAAATTATAGATACGTTGGAGACGTATCATCGCACACTCTTACTCCCTCCATTTGCCTTCACCCTTCCTTCTGACATTGTTCAATCATCTTCTCCATGGAGGGAACAGGCCGGAAATGACCCCGTTATTCTTGCCCCGATCTGAAAGATGACATGGTGGAGGAACTCATTGATCGGTGCGACGTCATCACCTCGGCTAGCATGGCAGGTTCATTCAAGACCATTCTCGACTCAACTAATAACATCATTACAAGCAACCCAAGAGTCCAGGAGCGGTTTGATCTCCCCTATCTTCTTCGCCGTGACCCTGCTGACTGGCGCGGGGACGATGGAAGCCTTGCCTTGTGCAAGTTGATGCCGTTTGATAATGATACTTGTGATGTTAAGATGCCATCGCTTGACGGCAAGGCTTGGGCAGGCACAAATGGAGATTGGGTTGTTTATATTGGGTACAATTGTGAGTGGGAACTTGTGAATGTGTACACTCGTCACCGGGTTCCACTTCCAAAAATCTCAGACTACCTAGAGGTTGAGCACATAGATGACCTACGTGAGTTTAAATACGATCATGGTGACTGTCGTCTACGGAAGATAGCAAGTTGTCGAGTTCCCAATTGCTCTTGGGATTACACGAACTATGAAGTTGTTGCTATCTTCTACAAGCTTGTTGCCATCCTTACTTCCACGCCTCGATGGATATTGCTCAAAAATCAATTTCTGTACACGGATGAGTACTGTGATGCAATTCAATACGAGGGTCTTGTGTTTACTTCCACCACTCGTGGCACTGTTTTTGCATGGAATCATCATGCTTTCGGTATGTTTGTCTTCCACTTTAATTATAATTGTTTCATCCACATGCATGTGGGTTAGCTAGTTTCCCTTTACTAATTAACCTTCTTGTGTTTCCATGGTCCTGTGAACATTACACCACCTATACTTGAAAAAAATTATAACCAAGGGGGAGATGACGATGTTGACGATCACGAGCATGAGGACGAGCAGGACCCATATACTCAGTGGCGCCTGACAATTTATTCTGATGGATCACCTCTTCTTGTCTGTATACAGGGCACTGCTGATGTTACTAAGGAAGCAGGTGTTGTCTCGCACGGTCACACTCTCCGGACCTATTCCAACATCCGTTGCAGGGTATTCGGGATGGATACTAGTGTACTAGCACCAACACCTTCTCCCTGGTTTAGTATAGAAAGTCTTGGAGGAAACTCGCTCTTCCTTGGACAAAACTATCCAATGATGGTGAAAGGCGATCCAGCTACTATTGACACAACGTTACTACCATTTATGAGAAGCAACTCTATCTATACCTCGGTCATTGCTATGCTTCCCTACCATCACAATATGGGTCCTGACATAGCCCGCTTCAGCCTGGATGATCAGTCCTGCGTAGGTCTCGAGATTGACAGTAGCTGGCCCTTCCTAGAGAATCACTTCTGGTTCAAAGCAAGTGTTTCCAACGCCGATGAGTGGTTGAGCTGAAGTTCATTTCATCGCTTTGTTATTTGTTGTGTGAGAAAAACTTTACTTTACTAGAATGTTTTGTTGGAAATTATCTATAATCCAACGTGTATCCTCATTGTCATTGTGGGTTAATGACTTGTTGTATGTAATCAATGGTACATTTGCATATGTGTCGATCAACTCACGCCTGCTAGTGGTGTCCATATGAACAGTGCTAGTTATTTTAGTTGCAAAAATTAGATTGTGCTAGTGATTTTTAGCTGCATATTTTAACAAATTGCAGTGTTACAAGGTTGACAAATGGCAATGCTACTAGATAAACAAATGTCAATCTTTCTAGTTTGCAGATGGCAACATACCCAAAATGACAGATGCAAATCTTACCCAATTGTTTCTACATGGTTGCACATGGGTCATCCAAAACAACTATTTGCGTTGAAGGGATGCACATATCCTGCACTGTGAGGGAAGAACATAGCTCTCACTTTGCATACAGGTGTTCTATCTAAAACGTTTGCGATCAAGAGCTGCAGAAATCCTGCTCGGCACATTTTCCCTTGGCTTCCTGGGGAAGCTGTCGGCTTGCATACGGGTGTTCTAACTAAAATGCTTCCATGAGTGTTTTATATTTAAAAACCATTGACACTTTTTTAAAGAAAATCGTTTGATAAGTATGTACATTAAGAGAGAAAAATGCAAGTTCGTTCAAGCCATATCTTTCATTTAGTCACACTGCGAATTTATATTCATATGATCGAGAATTCAAGATACAATATTAAATCCCAAAAAAAACATTTCTGGCGGCGGCGGGGTCGGTGTGCTGCGTTGTCGTCCTCCGGGACGCCGTTGTTGAAATCTTCAAGGCAGCACAAAATGTTCTTCACTAGTAAATCAAACATCATGTCGTCGCACGGTCGACAGGCGGGGCGCGGGCGGACGACAACTGGCGCTGCTGAGAGGTAGCGGTCGACGGCAGCGTCCCATGCTGCTGAGGGGGGGCGCGCGCGCGGGCACGGGCTTGGCGGGTGCAGCCAAACGCACAGCCACGGTGGGTGGAGGTGCGTCCACGAGAGGGGCACAGGCGCGGCGAGTGTAGCCAAACACATGGGGGCCGACGCCACGGTGGGTGGAGGGGCGCGCACGGGCACGGGCATGGGCGCTGGCGCTGGCATGAACACGAGCTCGCGCGGGTCTGCGGAGACCTCGCTGATGCCCGCGGCTTCCAGCTATGCGATAGTGCTCGGTGACCAGCCCGTTAATGCTACGGGGATGGTCGCTGGCGCGGGCGCGGGGATGTGAGCTAGGACGGGAGCGGGGGCAGGAACCGCCGCGGCCAGCTCGTTCTGGACCATGTCCATGAGGCCCCATTCCTCCTTATTTTCTATCTCCTCCGGCTCGGAGTCGACTTCACCAAACTTGAAGACTAGTGGCAGATGATCATTCTGCGCCATGGCATTGGTGGAGGTCTGCAGGAGGGAGGGGAATGGCAGGCGAATAGTAAGGCCGCTCGTATTAAACAGCGGCTCGGGTGCCATTAATGGAGAGGAAGGCGGGCAGCCATGGAAGTCAAAGGGCTCGCTCCCCAGTGAGCCTGCACAGCGTACAGCTCACATGCTTCCAAGTGAGCCTATGCATTGGAGGACAGCTTGCACGCCTCTCGGTCAGCCTGCGCACCGGACTCCGCTCGTGCGCCTCCCTTTCAGTCAAGGTCAAGCAGTTGTCCGCACGTCACCTCCTATAGCCATTAAAACGAAGACACGTGGCATAACATGAATGGTTAACAGAACGCACACGATTTGAATTATATAAACGTTTGAGATAGTAAAGTGGCAGCTATTTTTTCAAAATGCCTTTGTCGGCTGTTATTCGAGTGCGCCTTCTCTCAAAATGGACAAGAAAAATAGCACAGCATGTCGGGTGCCATGAAATACCACAGCATGTCGAGTGCGCCTTCTCTCAAAACGTTGAGATACTTTGTTTTTAAGTTATAATAAATCCAAAACTCGTCTGAAATTCATGAAACTTGGCACGAGAAAAATTTTGAAAGAAATAGCAGGCAATGGATATCGTTTCATCCCCAAAGGTGGGATGTTCCCTACCAAAACCATCAAGCTTGTTGTGAGAAGCTCTAGTTTGTGAGAAGCATATCCCCAAACCTGCCCCAAATGGGACAAAAAATTTACCACATCATGTTGATGCCGCTCCAACATATCATGCCAAGTTTCATGAATTTCGGACGAGCTTTGGATTTACTAGAATTTAAAAACCAGGTATCTCAATGTTTGCGGCCGAGTGACCGTGGCAGGGTGTTTGACATTCATTCCCATTTCTTACATGGGACCTAAGCATGCATCCAAGGAAACAAATTTGATTTTTCAACCAATTTATATGCATTAGAGCATGTGCATGTAGTTCAAATTTGAATTATGCACATAAATGCATTAAAAACTCAATTAATGCAAAAAAAATGTCCAAACGAACCCCAAAAATCCCAAAAATTGACACAACACTCCTGTTGTTCTATTTTGACACAAGAAATTTTTTGAAAGCAATAAGAGGTAATGGATATTGTTTCATCCCCAAAGGTGGGACGTTCTCTGCCGAAACCATCAAGCTTGTTGTGAGAAGCTCTGGTTTGTGAGAAGCATATCCCCAAACCTGCCCCAAATGGGACAAAAAAATTACCACGGCATGTTGATGCCGCTCCATGATAGCATATCAAGTTTCATAAATTTCGGACGAGCTTTGGATTTACTAGAATTTAAAAATAAGGTATCTCAATGTTTGCGGCCGAGTGACCGTGGCAGGGTGTTTGACATTCATTCACATTTCTTGCATGGGACCTAAGCATGCACCCAAGGACACATATTTGATTTTTCAACCAATTTATATGCATTAATTAGAGCATGTGCATGTAGTTCAAATTTTAATTACGCACATAAATGCATTGAAAACTCAATTAATGCATAAAAATGTCGAAACGAACCCCGAAAAATCCCAAAAAATGACACAACACTCCTGTTGTTCTATGTTGACACGAGAAATTTTTTGAAAACAACAAGAGGTAATGGATATCGTTTCGTCCCCAAAGGTGGGACGTTCCCTACTGAAACCATCAGGCTTGTTGTGAGAAGCTCTGGTTTGTGAGAAGCATATCCCCAAACCTGCCCCAAATGGGACAAAAAATTTACCACGGCATGTTGATGCCGCTCCATGATAGCATGCCAAGTTTCATGAATTTCAGACGAGCTTTGGATTTACTAGAATTTAAAAACCAGGTATCTCAATGTTTGCGGCCGAGTGACCACGGCAGCGTGTTTGACATTCATTCTCATTTCTTGCATGGGACCTAAGCATGCAACCAAGGGCGCAAATTTGAATTTTCGACCAATTTATATGCATTAGAGCATGTGCATGTAGTTGTCCAAACGAACCCCAAAAAATCCCAAAATTGACAAAACACTCCATTGTTCTATGTTGACACGAGAAAAAATTTGAAAGAAATAAGAGGCAATGGATATCGTTTCGTCCCCAAAGGTGGGATGTTCCCTACTGAAACCATCATGCTTGTTGTGAGAAGCTCGGGTTTGTCAGAAGCATATCCCCAAACCTGCCCCAAATGGGACAACAAATTTACCATGGCATGTTGATGCCGCTCCATGATAGCATGCCAAGTTTCATGAATTTCAGATGAGCTTTGGATTTACTAGAATTTAAAAACCAGGTATATCAATGTTTGCGGCTGAGTGACCGTGGCAGGGTGTTTGACATTCATTCCCATTTCTTGCATGGGACCTAAGCATGCAACCAAGGGCACAAATTTGGATTTTCAACCAATTTATATGCATTAGAGCATGTGCATGTAGTTCAAATTTGAATTATGCACATAAATGCATTGAAAACTCAATTAATGCATAAAAATGTCGAAACGAACCCCGAAAAATCCCAAAAATTGACACGACACTCCTATTGTTCTATGTTGACATGGGAATTTTTTTTGAAAGCAATAAGAGGCAATGGTTATCGTTTCGTCCCCAAAGGTGACACGTTCCCTACCGAAACCATCAGGCTTGTTGTGAGAAGCTCTAGTTTGTGAGAAGCATATCTCCAAACCTGCCCCAAATGGGACAAAAAATTTACCACGGCATGTTGATACCGCTCCATGATAGCATGCCAAGTTTCATGAATTTCGGGAAAGCTTTGGATTTACTAGAATTTAAAAACAAGGTATCTCAATGTTTGCGGTCGAGTGATCGTGGCAGGGTGTTTGACATTCATTTCCATTTCTTGCATGGGACCTAAGCAGGCAACCAAGGACACATATATGAATTTTCAACTAATTTATATGCATTAGAGCATGTGCATGTAGTTCAAATTTGAATTATGCACATGAATGCATAGAAAACTCAGTTAATGTATAAAAATGTCCAAGCGAACCCCGAAAAATCCCAAAAATTGACACAATACTCATGTTGTTCTATGTTGACACTAGGAAAAAATTTGAAATCGAGAGGAGACAACGGATATCGTTTCGTCCAGAAAGGTGAAACGTTCCCAACAGAAACCATCACACTTGTTGTGAGAAGCTTTGGTTCATGAGAATCTTATACCCAAACCTGCCCCAAATGGGACAAAAAATTTTATGATGGCATGTTGATGTCACTCCATGATAGCATATCAAGTTTCATGAATTTTGGACTAATTTTAGATTTACTAGAATTACAAAAGCAAGTACGTCGACATTTGCCGGAGAGCCATGGTGCCGTGGTGTTCGTATTTCATCCCCATTTCTTGCATGGGACATAACTACATAAGCATAAACCCATGGACACATATATGATTTTACAACCCATGTTGGTGCACCGGAGCATGTGCATGTAGTTTAATTTTGAATTGTGCACCTGAAATGGCTAGAAAACCAATTTAATGTTTAAAATGTTCAAACGAACCCTAAATAATTCTAATTCTTTTACGACACACATATAGTTGCATGTTCACTGTAGATAAAAGGTCTAGCAATTCAATCACCGTCCATTGCCGCTCTAAACCCATTATGTAATTCAAATCAAGATGAAAAATCAAGTAGATCACACACAGTTTATTATCACCAACCGTGTGAGATGTAGCACAAAATATCCTAGAGCACCGTAGGTGTATAGTACGCCTATGGCTTAAGCAAGAAGGTGCGTCGGCTACAGTCCACAGCCGGTGTCTCAAGCACACTAGCTCGCTCCCCAAATATCATTTCACTGTTCAATCATCGCTGGTGAAAGATGGGCACGTGGACCCGCATCGTGAAGGCAACTTCGGTGGCCCACTCCGGCGAGAGCGCGGTGATACGTCTCCAACGTATCTATAATTTTTGATTGCTCCATGCTATATTATCTACTGTTTTGGATGTTTATGGGCTTTATTATACACTTTTATATCATTTTTGGGACTAACCTATTAACCCAGAGCCCAGTGCAAGTTTCTGTTTTTACCTTGTTTTAGAGTTTCGAAGAAAAGGAAAATCAAACGGAGTCCAATTGACCTGAAACTTCACGGAACTCATTTTTGGAAGGAAAGAAGCCCAGAAGACTTGGAGTGCACGCCAGGGGACTTACGAGGAGGCCACGAGGCAGGGGGCGCGCCCTCCACCCTCGTGGGCCCCTCATGGCCCCCTTGACATACTTCTTCCGCCTATATATCTCCATATACCCTAAAAACATCAGGGAGCACAATAGATCGGTAGTTCCGCCTCCAGAAGCCTCCGTAGCCACTGAAAGCCAATCTAGACCCGTTCTGGCACCCTGCCGGAGGGGGAATCCTTCTCCGGTGGCCATCTTCATCATCTCGGTGCTCTCCATGATGAGGAGGGAGTAGTTCTCCCTCGGGGCTGAGGGTATGTACCAGTAGCTATGTGTTTGATCTCTCTCTCTCTCTCTCTCGTGTTCTTGAGGTGATACGATCTTGATGTATCGCGAGCTTTGCTATTATAGTTGGATCTTATGATGTTTTCTCCCCCCTCTACTCTCTTGTAATGGATTGAGTTTTCCCTTTGAAGTTATCTTATCGGATTGAGTCTTTAAAGATTTGAGAACACTTGATGTATGTCTTGCTGTGCGTATCTGTGGTGACAATGGGATATCACGTGATTCACTTGATGTATGTTTTGGTGATCAACTTGTGGGTTCCGCCCATGAACCTATGCATAGGGGTTGGCACACGTTTTCGTCGTGATTCTCCGGTAGAAACTTTGGGGCACTCTTTGAGGTCCTATGTGTTGGTTGAATAGATGAATCTGAGATTGTGTGATGCATATCGTATAATCATACCCACGGATACTTGAGGTGACATTGGAGTATCTAGGTGACATTAGGGTTTTGGTTGATTTGTGTCTTAAGGTGTTATTCTATTACGAACTCTAGGGCTGTTTGTGACACTTATAGGAATAGTCCAACGGATTGATTGGAAAGAATAACTTTGAGGTGGTTTCGTACCCAACCATAATCTCTTCGTTCGTTCTCCGCTATTAGTGACTTTGGAGTGACTCTTTGTTGCATGTTGAGGGATAGCTATGTGATCCAATTATGTTAGTATTGTTGAGGGAACTTGCACTAGCGAAAGTATGAATCCTAGGCCTTGTTTCAACGCATTGCAATACCGTTTACGCTCACTTTTATCATTAGTTACCTTGCTGTTTTATATTTACAAAAACCTTTATCTACTATCCATATACCACTTGAATCACCATCTCTTCGCCGAACTAGTGCACCTATACAATTTACCATTGTATTGGGTGTGTTGGGGACACAAGAGACTCTTTGTTATTTGGTTACAGGGTTGCTTGAGAGAGACGATCTTCATCCTACGCCTCCTACAGATTGATAAACCTTAGGTCATCCACTTGAGGGAAATTTGCTACTGTCCTAGAAACCTCTGCACTTGGAGGCCCAACAACGTCTACAAGAAGAAGGTTGTGTAGTAGACATCAAGCTCTTTTCTGGCACCGTTGCCAGGGAGGTTAGCGCTTGAAGGTATATCTTTAGATCTTGCAATCGAATATTTTTGTTTCTTGTTTTATCACTAGTTTAGTTTATAAAAGAAAATTAAAAAATGGAATTAAGAGTACCTCATATGCTTCATCTTTTTAATATCTATCATGAAAATAAGGATTCCGATAATTGTGCTCAAGTGCTAGAAGAAGAATGCATTAGAATGTTTGGCACTAAATATTTGAATGATGAGCATGATTGCAATGTTGTTAGTATGAATTCCTTGAATATCCATGATGCTAATGATATGCAAAGCCACAAGCTTGGGGAAGCTATGTTTGATGAATATGATATTTTTTTGTCCCCCAAGTTTTGATGAGCAAATTTATTATGATGAAAGCATGCCTCCTATCTATGATGATTATTGTGATGACACGTATGCTATAAAGAATAATAATAACAATGAAACTTGTCATCTTGATTTCAATTTTCAATCCCATGATAGTTACTTTGTTGAGTTTGCTCCCACTACTATTAATGAGAAGAATTTTGCTTGTGTGGAGAGTAATAAAAATTCTATGCTTGTAGATCATGAAAACAATGCTTTAGGTGCTGGTTATATTGTTGAATTCATTCATGATGCTACTGAAAATTACTATGAGGGAGGAATATATGCATATAGGACTTGCAATAATATCAAGTTTCCTCTCTATGTGCTTAAAGTTTTGAAGTTATGCTTGTTTTGCCCTCCTATGCTAATTGATTATTGTTTCCATAAGTTGTTTGCTCACAAAATCCCTATGCATAGGAAGTGGGTTAGGCTTAAATGTGCTAGTTATATTCTTCATGATGCTCTCTTTATGTTTCAATTCTTATCCTTTATGTGAGCATCATTGAAATCATCATGCCTAGCTAGGGGCGTTAAACGATAGCGCTTGTTGGGAGGCAACCCAACTTTACTTTTGTTCCTTGCTTTTTTCTCCTGTTTAGTAATAAATAATTCATCTAGCCTCTGTTTAGATGTGGTTTTATGCTTTTAATTGGTGTTTGTTCCAAGTAGAACCTTTGGGAAGACTTGGGGAAAGTCTTGTTGATCATGCTGTAAAAAACAGAAACTTTAGCGCCCACGAGAACTGCTGCCATTTTTATTTGGAGAGTGCTATTTAGTTAATTATTTTTGAAGATGATTAATAGATAAATTCCTCAGGTCCACCAATTTATTTTAGAATTTTATGAGTTCCAGAAGTATATGTTTTATCCAGATTACTACAGACTTTTCTGTTTTTGACAGATTCTGTTTTTCATGTGTTGTTTGCTTATTTTGATGAATCTACGGCTAGTAAAATAGTTTATAAAACATAGAGAGGTTGGAATACAGTTGTTTTAACACCAATATAAATAAATAATGAGTTCATTACAGTACCTTGAAGTGGTGATTTACTTTCTTATACTAACGGGGCTTACAAGTTTTCTGTTAAGTTTTGTGTTGTGAAGTTTTCAAGTTTTGGGTAAAGATTCGATGGACTATGGAATAAGGAGTGGCAAGAGCCTAAGCTTGGGGATTCCCAAGGCACCCCAAGGTAATATTCAAGGACAACCAAAATCCTAAGCTTGGGGATGCCCCGGAAGGCATCCCCTCCTTCGTCTTCGTTCATCGGTAACTTTACTTGGAGCTATATTTTTATTCACCACATGATATGTGTTTTGCTTGGAGCATCAATTTATTTTGTTAGTATTTGCTTGATGTTATTTATAACAATGTTTTGCATCTTTTATTTCAATAAAAGTGGCATTGATAGCCTTTGCTATGCCTATTTTACAAGTCTTCATGTTGCTGTTTGAAAACAGAAAGTTTACCGCTGTTGTAATAATTCCCTAGAAAAGTCAGAATGTGATAAAATGTTGAAACCTTTTTCATATTAATCTCTGATAAATTTACTACAGTGGGAATTTTTCTTTCATAATATTTGGAGCTAGGGAAGTATGGATGTTGCAGCACTCTTTACAGACTATCCTGTTTAGGCAGATTGCTGTTATGTTTGCATTGTTTGCATATGTTTGCTTCTTTAATGATTCTATTTGAGGATAGGACTATTAAATATGCATAGGCATTTAGTATGAAATGTTGAATAATAATTTTAGTGATTTTCTACAGTAGATTATGATAAGGTTTTTGCAATGGTTTATACTAACTTATCTCACGAGTCCTTGTTGAGTTTTGTGTGGATGAAGCTTTTGAGATTTAGGGAGACCGTGATATGAGAGGAATTAAGGAGACACAAAAGCTCAAGCTTGGGGATGCCCAAGGCATCCCAAGATAATATTTCAAGAAGTCTCTAGCATCTAAGCTTTGGGATGCCCCGGTTGGCATCCCACTTTTCTTCTTCAACAACTATCGGTTAGTTTCGGTTGATCCTAAGTTTTTGCTTCTTCACATGATGTTTGCCATTCTTAGAATGTCATTTTATTTTGCTTTGCTTGCTGTTTGAATAAAATACCAAGATCTGAAATTCTTAAATGTTAGAGAGTCTTCAATTAGTTGCATAATTATTCAACTACTCATTGATCTTCACTTATATCTTTCGGAGTAGTTTGTCATTTTCTCTAGTACTTCACTTATATCCTTTTAGAGCATGGTGGTAGTTTTATTTTGAAGAAATAGAGGAACTCTCATGCTTCACTTATATTATTTTGAGAATCTTAAATAGCATGGTAATTTGCTTAAATAATCCTAATATGCTAGGCATCCAAGAATAGTAAAAACTTTCATATAGAGTATTGAATACTAAGAGAAGTTTGATGCTTGATGATTGTTTTGAGATATGGCGATAATAATATCAAAGTCGTGATGGTTGAGTAGTTGTGAAATTGAAAAATTCTTGTGTTGAAGTTTGCAAGTCCCGTAGCATGCACGTATGGTAAACATTGTGTAACAAATTCGAAACATGAGGTGTTATTTGATTGTCCTCCTTATGAGTGGCGGTCGGGGACGAGCGATGGTCTTTTCCTACCAATCTATCCCCCTAGGAGCATGCGCGTAGTGTCGAGGTTTTTGATGACTTGTAGATTTTTGCAATAAGTATGTGAGTTCTTTATGACTAATGTTGAGTCCATGGATTATACGCACTCTCACCCCTCCATCCTTGCTAACCTCTTCGGTATCGTGCATTGCCCTTTCTCACATTGAGAGTTGGTGCAAACTTCGCCGGTGCATCCAAACCCCGTGATATGATACGCTCTTTCACACATAAACCTCCTTATATCTTCCTCAAAATAGCCACCATACCTACCTATTATGGCATTTTCATAGCCATTCCGAGATATATTGCCATGCAAGTTTCCATCATGACACATTCATCATCGTCATATTGCTTAGCATGATCATGTAGTTGACATAGTATTTGTGGCAAATCCACCGTCCATAATTCTTTCATACATGTCACTCATGAGTCATTGCATATCCCGTTACACCGCCGGAGGCATTCATATAGAGTCATCTTTTGTTCTAGTATCGAGTTGTAATCATTGAGTTGTAAATAAATAGAAGTGTGATGATCATCATTTTCTAGAGCATTGTCCCAAGTGAGGAATAAAAAAAGAGAAGGCCCAAAAAAATAAAAAAAATGAGAGAAAAAGAGAGAAGGGACAATGCTACTATCCTTTGCCACACTTGTGCTTCAAAGTAGCACCATGATCTTCATGATAGAGAGTCTCTTGTTTTGTCACTTTCATGTACTAGTGGGAAATTTTCATTATAGAACTTGGCTTGTATATTCCAACAATGGGCCTCCTCAAGTGCCCTAGGTCTTCGTGAGCAAGCAAGTTGGATGCACACCCACTTAGTTTCTTTTGTTGAGCTTTCATACATTTATAGCTCTAGTGCATCTGTTGCATGGCAATCCCTACTCCTTGCATTAACATCAATCGGTGGGCATCTCCATAGCCCATTGATTAGCCTCGTTGATGTGAGACTTTCTCCTTTTTGTCTTCTCCACATAACCCCCATCATCATATTATATTCCACCCATAGTGCTATGTCCATGGCTCGCGCTCATATATTGCATGAAAGTTTATAGGTTTGAGATTACTAAAGTATGAAACAATTGCTTGGCTTGTCATCGAGGTTGTGCATGATGAGAGCATTCTTGTGTGACGAAAATGGAGCATGACTAAACTATATGATTTTATAGGGATGAAATTTCTTTGGCCATGTTATTTTGAGGAGACATGATTGCTTAGTTAGTATGCTTGAAGTATTATTGTTTTCATGTCAATATTAAACTTTTTCTTGAATCTTATGGATCTGAATATTTGTAACGCCCCATATGTAACTTTCCCAATTTGTACTCCAACTATTGCTGTTTCCGGCATTAAGTTATATTTAATTCTTGGGTTCGGGTCTTTGTCTCCATGTGTTGTTTTTGTTTTCATGCATCTCATATCATGTCATCACGTGCATTGCATTTGCATACATGTTCATCTCATGCATTCGAGCTTTTTCCCCGTTGTCCGTTTTGCATTCCGGCGCTTCGTTCTCCTCCGGTGGCCATTTCTAGCTTTCTTTCGTGTGTGGGGATTAAACATTTCAGGATTGGGCCGAGACTTGCCATGCGGCCTTGGTTTACTACCGGTAGACCGCCTGTCAAGTTTCGGGTCATTTGGACTTCGTTTGATACTCCAACGGTTAACCGAGGGACCGAGAAGGCCTCGTGTGTGTTGCAGCCCAACACCCCTCCAATTTGGCCCAAAACCCACCAAACTCTGCTCCATCTTCTCGGTCGTTCGATCACGATCGTGTGGGCAAAAACCGCACCTCATTTGGACACTCCTAGCTCCCTCTATGCCTATATAAAGGCCCCCATTTTTCGGATCTCCTCCTCCCCCGAAAAAACCCTAAAAGATCTCCGCGCCGCGCCGGACACGTCCGTGCCGGCCGAACAAATCCCGCCACCGCCCGCAACCAACCGGGGGCCGCCACGTGGCGCGCCGCCACCCGCAGCCACGCCGGCCCGCGCGGCCCGCTGCGAGCCCCCGTGGCCCAGAGGCGCGCCCCCGCCCGCCGCCTCTTCCTCCCCCGCGTCCGGCCGCCGCCCCGCCGCCGTGCGCCTCTCCGGCGAGCCGCCGCCTCGCCGGCCCCGCGCCGTCTCGCTCCGTCCTCGTTGCCGGCCGGCAACACCACCGCCGCGGCCTCGCCCCGCCGCCCGGACCTCGCCACCGCGGCACCCGAGGCCGATCCGGCCGGCCCCGCCTCGCCTTCGGCTCCGACGAGCTTCTCCGGCGACCTCGCATTCCGGCGAGCTACAGTGCCCGCGCGAGGAGCTACAGTGCCAGATCCAGATCCGGATCGATTTTAGGGTTGACTTTTGACCTAATTTCCAGAATTTTATGCAAACTTTGACGCATCATATCTTTGCATCCGTGGCTCCGTTTTGGGCATATGATATATCAAAATCTTCGTCTCGACGAGTACATCATTTCATTCCAGTGCATCATTTGCATTTGAGGTCATCTTGGTGCCCAAAATGCTGTTAGAAGGAGGCATCATGAGTTAAATTGCAGATCCGTTAGTCCTACATTGACTTTTGTCATTTTTGCCATGATTATTGTGTGCATGATATGCCTGTGCCCCTTTGGGATGAATTGTTAAGCTTTTTGTCTTCTTTCCAGAGGTGCCTCCCATGCATTTTTAGGACGTGTGTGTTGTCTTGCGCAAGCTTGCAAAGAGGGGTACCCGAGTCTACTGATTTCAGGGACTTAGTGAAAATCACTAAGTCTGGGATGTTTTAGTTCACGATGCTATATGTCCAGCTTGTTTCCTAGTGATCCGTGCCTCTTTCGAGGATGATCAGTAAGAGTGATTTGTTATGCTTGTTGTGTTAATCCATCCATGTCTTTACTTGTTATATTGGAGCACCCTAGGTTGACTCAATCGAGCTCAACTTTTGCATAGTTGTTAATTTGGGCAGATCGTGAACTCTTTTGAGATTTTGCCGGAGCTATTGCTAGTGATCCATGCATGCTATGCCATTGTTATTGCCATGTCTAGCTAGCATTTTGTGCCTTCTTTATGGATATATGCTTGCCTTGCCATGACTTGCACCGTAGTGAGTGCATCGAGCTCGTTTCCATGCCTCCGTGAGTTATAATTTCAGCATGTCCCAGTTTTCACTAAGTCTGAAAACTGATGGTGTTTCATCGATGTTCGTGTGCTCGGTAGAGTATTTTGTGAACCCTTTTGGCCCCAGGTCATTTTGGGTGTTTTGTTAATCTTGTTGAGTAGCTCCATGCCATGCTCTTACTTGCCATGTTCAGGTTGTGTTTCATGTTGTTTTGCTGCTCTGAAGAGAGCATCGTGGTCTGAAATTTCAGACTAGCGTTAATTTCGCTAAGTCTGAAATCTGTTTTGCTTATTCAGTATTGCCATGCTTGTTTGAAGCCCTTAATGGATGAATTTGCCTATGCCTCAGTCCTGGTGATTTGTTAAACTTCTTGAGTACACCCCTGCCATGCAATTTGTTTTCATGTTTGGTGGCTGTAGCATGTTCATTTCGTTGCATTTAGGAGACTACTTGCTGTAAATCGCAGATCGGCTCGTTTCGTAAAACGCTTGCCATTTCCAAACCGTAGCTCCGATTCCTTTGATCTTTATATCTTTTTCAGGGGATTTCTTCCCCTCTATCCAGTGGAATACTTGGTTTTCCAAGTTAAGGCCAGGTTCATGCATTTCCTGTCACATCTTGCATTTTGCATCCCGCATCGCATCCCGCATAGCATATCTTTGCATATTATTGGTTGCCCTTGCATGTGGTTGATTGTATCCTTGTTGATTGTTTGTGTTGTTGGGTAGAGCCGGGAGACGAGTTCGCTAACAAGGAGCCCGTTGAGTTTGCTTTTGAGCATCCAGTCAACTCTGACAACTGTGTAGGCAAGATGATCATACCCTCGAAATCACTACTATCTTTGCTATGCTAGTTTGCTCGCTCTCTTGCTTTGACATTGCTACGATGCCTACCACTTGCTTGTCAGCCTCCCAATTGCCATGATTGAGCCTCTAACCCACCTTTGTCCTAGCAAACCGTTGATTGGCTATGTTACCGCTTTGCTCAGCCCCTTCTTATAGCGTTGCTAGTTGCAGGTGAAGATTGGAGCCGTTCCTTGTTGGAACACTTATTTACTTGTTGGGATACCATTATATTGCTATGTTATCTTTATTCATCTATATACTTGGTAAAGGGTGGAAGGCTCGGCCTCTCTCCTAGTGTTTTGTTCCACTCTTGCCGCCCTAGTTTCCGTCATATCGGTGTTATGTTCCCGGATTGTTGCGTCCCTTACGCGGTTGGGCTATAATGGGAACCCCTTGATAGTTCGCCTTGATTAAAGCTTTTCCAGCAATGCCCAACATTGGTTTTACCATTTGCCAACTACCCCTTTTTCCCTTGGGTTTCCGGAGCCCGAGGGTCATCTTTATTTTAGCCCCCCACGGGCCAGTGCTCCTCTGAGTGTTGGTCCGAACTAGAGCCCCTTGCAGCGCCACCTCGGGGGAACCCGAGGGCTGGTTTTAGTTGTACGGATTGCTTATCTGAGTGTGCCCTGAGAAAGAGATATGTGCAGCTCCTATCGGGATTTGTCGGCACATTCGGGCGGTGTTGCTGGACTAGTTTTGACTTGTCGAATCATCTTGTTGTACCGGGATACCAAGTCTGATCGGTGTGTCCTTGGTGGAGGTCTATTCCTTTGTTGACCGTGAGAGCTTGTTATGGGCTAAGTTGGGACCCCCCTGTAGGGATTGATCTTTCGAAAGTCGTGCCCGCGGTTATGGGCAGATGGGAATTTGTTAATGTCCGGTTGTAGATAACTTGAACCATAAATTAATTAAAATGAATCAACTGAGTGTGTTGCCGTGATGGCCTCTTCTCGGCGGAGTCCGGGAAGTGGACACGGTGTTGGAGTTATGTTTGCGTAGAGTGCTCTCTAGTTTTCCGCCCGTGCTTTGCCTCCTCTTCTCGCTCTCCTTTGCGAATAAGTTAGCCACCATATATGCTAGTTGCTTGCTGCAGCTCCACTTATACACTACCCCTTTCCTACCTATTAAGCTTAAATAGTCTTGTTCGCGAGGGTGCGAGATTGCTGAGTCCTTGTGGCTCACAGATTACTATTACACCAGATGCAGGGACAGATGATACCTCTCCGGATGGCGCGCTCGAGCTGAAGTGGGAGTACGACGAGGACTCTCAGCGTTACTATGTGTCTTTTCCTGATGATCAGTAGGGATGCCTATTCGGGGTTAGATTCAGGGCCTAGTCGCTTGTTGGGGGTCTTTTCCATTTTGGCGCCGTAGTCGGGCCATGAGTGATTGTATGATGGATGTTATTTATGTACTTTGATGTGACGTGGCGAGTGTAAGCCAACTATGCTATTATTCCCCTTTATATTATATATGTACATGGGTTGTGTAATGATTCCCGGCTTGCGACATTGCTTTCAATGCGCCTATGTCTCTAAGTCGTGCCTCGACACGTGGGAGATATAGTCGCATCGAGGGCGTTACAATTCATGCCACAATTAAGAAGAATTACATTGAAAGTATGCCAAGTAGCACTCCGCATCAAAAATTCGGTTTTTATCATTTACCTACTCGAGGACGAGCAGGAATTAAGCTTGGGGATGTTGATACGTCTCCAACGTATCTATAATTTTTGATTGCTATATTATCTACTGTTTTGGATGTTTATGGGCTTTATTATACACTTTTATATCATTTTTGGGACTAACCTATTAACCCAGAGCCCAGTGCCAGTTTCTGTTTTTACCTTGTTTTAGGGTTTCGAAGAAAAGGAAAATCAAACGGAGTCCGATTGACCTGAAACTTCACGGAACTCATTTTTGGATGGAAAGAAGCCCAGAAGACTTGGAGTGCACGCCAGGGGACTTACAAGGAGGCCACGAGGTAGGGGGCGCGCCCACCCCCCTAGGGCGCGCCCTCCACCCTCATGGGCCCGTCGTGACCCCCCTGACGTACTTCTTCCGCCTATATATCTCCATATACCCTAAAAACATCAGGGAGCACAATAGATCGGGAGTTCCGCCGCCAGAAGCCTCTGTAGCCGCCGAAAGCCAATTAGACCCGTTCCGGCACCCTACCGGAGGGGGAATCCTTCTCCGGTGGCCATCTTCATCATCCCGGTGCTCTCCATGACGAGGAGGGAGTAGTTCTCCCTCGGGGCTGAGGGTATGTACCAGTAGTTATGTGTTTGATCTCTCTCTCTCTCTCTCTCGTGTTCTTGAGATGATACGATCTTGATGTATCACGAGCTTTGCTATTATAGTTGGATCTTATGATGTTTTCTCCCCCCCCCCTCTACTCTCTTGTAATGGATTGAGTTTTCCCTTTGAAGTTATCTTATCGGATTGAGTCTTTAAAGATTTGAGAACACTTGATGTATGTCTTGTCGTGTGTATCTGTGGTGACAATGGGATATCACGTGATTCACTTGGTGTATGTTTTGGTGATCAACTTGCGGGTTCCGCCCATGAACCTATGCATAGGGGTTGGCACACGTTTTCGTCGTGATTCTCCAGTAGAAACTTTGGGGCACTCTTTGAGGTCCTATGTGTTGGTTGAATAGATGAATCTGAGATTGTGTGATGCATATCGTATAATCATACCCACGGATACTTGAGGTGACATTGGAGTATCTAGGTGACATTAGGATTTTGGTTGATTTGTGTCTTAAGGTTTTATTCTAGTACGAACTCTAGGGCTGTTTGTGACACTTATAGGAATAGCCCAACAGATTGATTGGAAAGAATAACTTTGAGGTGGTTTCGTACCCTACCATAATCTCTTCGTTCGTGCCCTACCACTTGTTTCACCATCTCTTCGCTGAACTAGTGCACCTATACAATTTACCATTGTATTGGGTGTGTTGGGGACACAAGAGACTCTTTGTTATTTGGTTACAGGGTTGCTTGAGAGAGGCCATCTTCATCCTACGCCTCCTACGGATTGATAAACATTAGGTCATCCACTTGAGGGAAATTTTCTACTGTCCTACAAACCTCTGCACTTGGAGGCCCAACAACGTCTACAAGAAGAAGGTTGTGTAGTAGACATCACGCGGCCGCAACCGCCATGCGCGTGCTAACAAGGTGCATGAGCGCGGCCGCAATCTGCGATCGGGCGGCCAAGGCAGCCCAAACACCCGCTGTTGCTTCTCAGGTGGCGGCAGCAACATCTTCCTCGGGGATAGCAACTGGCGAGAGCGGCATAGCAGCTGTCCGTTCCGCAGTGGCGGCCTTAGCCCTGATGGAGGCCGCCCACGACCATGTCGAGGCCGCCCACGCCCAGCTCCTAGCGGTCACCGCACAAATCGAACGAAGCTTCTCTGACAACGGTCGGCAACCCACGGCCGAAGAGCTGGCAATCGCCGATAGCGTTCGAGCAGCCGTCCGTTCCTCCGCCGCATACCTTGCGGCGACGGAGCCCGTCCAAGCCCAGATCGCAGCCGCCCATGCCCAGCTCGTGGCGGCCTTTTCCAAAGAGATGGTAGACGCGGATGGCAAGATGCTTGCCGAGTATGGTGCGATGGATGCCATGGAGCCCCTTCCCCAGGAGACCGCCGGGCGCGAGCTGGACATGGAGGCGGCGGAGGAGATCGATGAGCACCAGCCGTAGTAGTACTCTTTGTTTTTTTAATTAAGAGCGTCAGTCTTTAATTTGTTAGAGTAATGTTTAGGTCAGCTAGCTCTGTTTAATTGTTGAACTTGCTCGGTTAAGAAGTGTGGGTGTGCTGTAGTCTCCTTTGTGTACCCAAATTATGCAATGACATGGATGACCACTGTAACCATGGAAATTTGAACCAAAAATTTTGACGTTCAAACTCATCACACATGGGTTAAGCTATCTGAATCGTTTGTGATATTCACACATCGTACACAGTTCTAAATAAGGGACCGTGTCTGATGACACTTTGCGCGCCAGTTTTTTCGCTGAAGCGATTCCAAATTTTCGGCTTCTGCAGAAATATCTACCTCCACGCCCCCTCCCCCTTACCAAAAGCCACATTCCCCTATTTCTGCCTTCCTTTCCAAGTTGAAACCTTCACTCCTTGCTTGCAGCGCCGCCTCCTCGCCGGCGACCCTCCTTCGCGCCGCTCGGCCTCACCTATCCAGGCAGGTAATCCACACCCGACCACCATCCTCCTCCTTCCACATCCCACATGCCCCGACCGCCGGCGCGAGCGCAACACCTTCCACCAAAATCACCAACCTCTCCACCAAATAAGCACCGCCCTAAGCCATGGTGCACATAGTATAGCCAGGATCTCAAGGAGCATTTCGCAGCGGAGAAGCAAATCGCGTCCGCACGCGCGGATGAGGTCGCGATGGCTGCCATTTGTGCCGACCCCTTGATCTTGGAGGAGCACCTCACCGTCGAGGCCACCGTCGACGCCTCGCCCGCCGACGCCGCGACGCGGCTGGCTGCTTTAAACGACAGTTCGTGGCGTTTTCTTAAGGCCACCGTCGGTGCCTTCGACGAAGACTACGAGGTGTTTTCTCAGCATGCACGTGCTTACTCATCTCGAGAGCCAGTAGGTTGGTGCCCGGAGCTGCTCAAGCAACTCGCCACTACGACGAGGGCACCTACGAAGTGGAGGCCTCACCCTCTTCCATGTCCGAGGAGCCAATCGTCATCGATCTCTCCGACAATGAGGAGTAGCTTGTCTTATTAGCTCACTATAAGGACCCATGTTCAGTTTGCTAGCTACTGCCTTTCCTTAAGAAATTCTAGTGAATTGTGCTATCTACTTTTACCATGCAATCTTCTGCTCTAGAGTATATGTTCTATATGTCGTGCAATGTGGTGTTTAGTTAACTGTTTGGTTCAATTCTGCAAATGTGATGTTCAATTCTTTAGGGTGCACTTTTCCAAGTTCTCTAGCATGCTTGGTTTGGTTAACTGCCTGATCTTCTATTAGGAGTATGTTATATTGTGCAATGTGTTGCTCAGTTAACGTTTGGTTCGTTTGTTGTGGTGTTTAGTTAACTGCACATGCATGGTCCGTTGTCTAATAGAACATTATTGTGCAATTGCAGGAACCATTCTAATATTTAGGTTTTTAACAATTTGGTCTTGCACATGTAGGTCCTGCTGTCAGAGGTTTTGACCCACTGTTCGACCATTTTTGCATATGAGGAAATGAGTTGTCCATGAATATCAATTAAGTCAAGAAACTCAGAAAGATTGTTAGGATAATGAAATTAGCGACAAAAAACAACAAGATCTTTGTCTGCACAATGAAGATAACAGTTCACTCCAAGATGGTACTAACTATTATACGTTGCCTTTTTTTATTCCTTTGCCCCATTTCCAATATAGAGAAGATATTTATGCACATCCTTGTTTTCAGGCCTTTCCAAAGTAGTTCACTGATGATTACCTCTCAAACTACCTCTATGGTCAGGAGGCGAGGAAGGTTTTCATACAACACCCACGGTTCAATATTGAAGTGTTTCTGAAGAGGACGAAGGACGGATGGTCAATCATCCACAGGCACTGGCCTAAAGTTGCAAAGATCTTCAACATGAATGAAGGATCAATATTCGCCTTCCGCTTCAGCAGTTTTCCAGATGAGATGCATCTGTCTATATATCGTCTATGATGTTAATTTCGAAAGGTTCTACATGTTGCATATGAAACTTGGTGCTGGTGTAATGGGGTAGCTGAGTGCTCAAGCTATATCATGTTGTACTTTGATGTATTTCAATTATAAATTATGATTCCTTAATATGTAAATGAAATATATTATGTGCTTAATATGAATGTCAATTAGATTAATAAATGGATTATTAATAATAGGGCAATTAGCCTGCTAATTGGTTTTGCTATTGCAAATGATTATTTAAAAAATACCATGGGTGATGACCTCAGGAAACGCACACAATTTCTAGGAATAAACCGTGTTGGATCAATGAAAAATCACACACGACTTTCTCTTGAAAACTGTTTGTGTTAGGACACCTTGCACAAATGTTTACCACATAGAAACTGTGTGTGATGGATAGTCTTTGCCACACAGTTTTTTCTACGGACCATGTGTGATGCATTCAATAATGCAAACGATAAAATTGTTAATATCGTGTGCAATGGCAACGCTATCACAAACGATTTAATGGGAAAAATTGTGTGTGATGTATCTGTGAACGGAAACATTTTTCTTGGAGCGACTGTGTGGGATGTACATACGAACGGAAACATTTAGCAGGGACTGCCTGTGTGGGATGTACTTGCGATCGGAAACAACTTTGCCTGTATAATTGTATTTTTTTAGCTCTACTATATGTATTTCCGTATTTGACCACTCGCTGGTCGCACACGACCTTATTTTGCCGAGTGTCTGTGCCAGGAGGGCGTATCCCCAACGGTTTCTGGGTCGTGTGGGAAGGACCCCCCTATCACCGTCACTCACTAGGCGACGGTTCCAAATGCCATCGCGGAAAGGGGTTAAAAACCGTTTTTATAGCACCGACGCGTACCAGTGCACTATCGAGTAACCATGATCCCCCACCGGAAGCAAACACCTACAAGAGATTAATGCTTGGTTTTAGGTACCCATTTTGTAATGGGTCCTTTGATGTTAGTAACAAGGGTCTTAGGAACCCAAATATACCATTCAATGTACTCATAAGAAGAACCAAGAAATTTGTTAGAAACATGCCCATCACTAGCGTGGCATAACACATAAGAAGGGTTAAAGTCACTGGAGTTGTTGGAAGGAGTGGCATTGCCATTCTTGACACCACCACCCTTCACATTGTTCTTCTTCTCCTTAGAAGCACCCTATCCCTACTTCACAAAAGTTTGCTTGAGAGGAGGAGGTCGTTTGGCCTTGTCATTCTTCTTCTTATTCTTGGACTTTGGTGCAAACCCAATTCCCTCCTTGCCCACAACTTCATTTTGATTGCTCGAAAGGTCGTTGAGGTTCTTCTACCTTGTATGCAAGACACAAGGCCTTTCTCAAGTTGCTCCTTCAATGTTGCATTCTCCTCCACAAGATGCACATGCTCACAACACGGGTTAGTAGCATTTGCATTATCAATTAAAACCATATGAGGAAATGTGGCTTTCTCCTTGGTTAGCTTCACTTGGAGTTGATCATGAGACTCTTTGAGGCTAGCATGAGCACTCTTCAAGGCCTTGTGAGCCTTGTCAAGTATATCAAACTCCTCCTTGAGTCTAGCATGGTCAACCCCAAGTTTAGCCTTCTCGGAATTGAGCACATGAGATACAACAAGAGCATGATCAAGATCTTTCTTTAATTTAGCATGATCATTGTTGTGTGACTCCTCAAGAGCCAAATGATGACCACGCTCTTCCTCAAGCGCATTAGATATATCTGATATCTCATTGGCATAGTCACGACTACGCCCTTCCATCTTAGAGATGGTTTCTTCGTGAGCCTCGATCATGTCATTGGCTTCACCAAGTTGTTCCAAGAAAGCAAAGAAGTGCTTCTTGGGTTTACCCTTGAGCTTATTGATAAAAGACTCAAATTCATTTTTTTCCTCCTTCGACCCCTCACTTTCATCAATGCAATCCGTCAAGGAAGGATTAGTAGTGATGGTGGGTTTGATGTTGGGGGTTACCTTGTTGGTGGCTTTGGCCATGAGGCACTTGGTGGTGATGTTCTCGTTGGGTGAGTCGAAGAGGGACACCTCTGGAGTTGTTGCAATGGCAATGGAGGTCATGGCAACCGTCTCACCGTCTTCATCATCATCCTCATTGTACTCTTCTTGTGCCACCAACCCCTTGGGCGGAGTCTTCTTGGTGAAGTTGTTCTTGTTAGGGAAGGACTTGGCCTTGTCTTTTTGGATAAGCTTGCCACCGTTGTCTTCCCTCTTCTTGTACAGGCATTCCGCAACAAAGTGGCTCACATTGCCACTATTATAGCATGTCCTCACACGTTGCTTGCCCTTGGTGCCACTTGAGTTGTTCTTGTTGAAGGTTGGCCTTGAGTTCTTCTCGGTCCAAAATTGACGTGAAGCGAGAGCCATGTGCTCATGATAAGCATATTTGGTATCTTCGGGGCAACACTCCTCTTCTTACTCTTCACCCTCTTCTTCCACACTAGCCTTGGCCTTCAAAGCAAGGTTGGGCTTCTTTGGTCATTGAGAACGCAACACCGCATTATCGGTGGTCTTGTCCAAGATCCTCATAGCAACAAACTCATCCAACACTTCACTTGAGGACAAGGCATGAAAGTCCGGCCTTTGACAGATGACGGAGGACATGGCCTTGTGGTAGGACATCATGGACTTCAGAAACTGGCGCTTGATCCAATTGTCGTCCGTACCCTTGCTCCCATGATCTCAGAGTGAGACCGCGAGAGTGGTTAATCTCCGGTAAAGCTCACGAGGTTCTTCATCTTCATTCATCGCAAACTCATTGGCTTCATTTTGCACCACTTCAAAGTTGGAGCGTTGAATGCGTGTGCTTCCCTTGTAAATGGAAACAACATGTTGCCAAGCTTCCTTGGCCACGGTGAAAGGTCGGAGGTGTGCAATATCTTCGGGAGGAATTTCTTCTTGGAGACTGAAGAGAGCGAACTCGTTGAATTGCTGGTCCGCGGCTTCTTTAGGAGTGAAGTTGCTTGGGTCGTGCGGGTAGAAACCTTGCTCAATAATTCTCCAAAGATTAGTAGAACTTTGATTTAAATGACGTTTGCGATACACCCAAGAGGCAAAATCCTCAGTTTTCACAAGCTTAGGAGGAGGACCAACATGATTCATATGCGTGGAGGAAACCGGCCCTCCATGAGTAAGTGGAGGTTCAACATGGGCAAAGATGCCATTCCCACTTCTACCACTAGCCCAAGGAACTTGATCACTAGTAGCTTCCCCCTTGTTGGAGTTAGCATCTGTCACAATGTTAGTGGGATCGTCCACTTCCAACGGTGCGGTGGATAATTTAAGACCATCAAGAAAATTCTTAAACATGCCTTTGACCTCGGTTGTCATGGAGATTCTCAATGTGTCCAAAGCCAAATTGAACTCCTCACAAGAGACCAAGGATCCCCCATCAGCCGCAGACAAAGTGGGACTCACACCGGGGTGCTCCTCCACCTCGTTTGTGGTGTCAACCATACTCTTCGGACGGCAAAGTCCTTAATAAAGAGACGAGACTCTAATACCAATTTAAAGGATCCATATGGTTGACTAGAGGGGGGTGAATAGGCAACTGACAACTTTTAGCTTTTCTTTACCAAATTAAACTTAGCATCAAAATAGGTTGTCTAGATATGCAACTAGGTGAGCAACCTATATGATGCAACAACAAACTAGCACACAAGAAAGCAAGGGATACAACACAAAAGAAGCCTGCACAAGTAAAGGTAAGAGATAACCAAGAGTGGAGCCGGTGGAGACGAGGATGTGTTACCGAAGTTCCTTCCCTTTGAGAGGAAGTACGTCTCCGTTGGAGCGGTGTGGAGGCACAATGCTCCCCAAGAAGACACTAGGGCCACCGTATTCTCCTCACGCCCTCACACAATGCGAGATGCCATGATTCCACTATTGGTGCCCTTAGAGGCAGCGACCGAACCTTTACAAACAAGGTTGGGGCAATCTCCACAACTTAATTGGAGGCTCCCAACGACACCATGAAGCTTCGCCACAATGGAATATGGCTCCGGGGTGACCTCAACCGTCTAGGGTGCTCAAACACCCAAGAGTAACAAGATCTGCAAGGGATTAGTGGGGGGAATCAAATTTCTCTTGGTAGAAGTGTAGATCGGGGCCTTCTCAACCAATCCCTAGAAAATCAACAAGTTTGATTGGCAAGGGAGAGAGATCGGGCGAAAATGGAGCTTTGAGCAACAATGGAGCTTGGGGAGGGAAGAGGTGGTCTTATTGGGGAAGAAGACCCCCTTTATATAGTGGGGGAAAAGATCTACCGTTACCCCCTCACTCAGCCCGCGACACACGGTACTACCACACACGCTTGCGGTACTACCGCTGGATGGTGCGGTACTACCGCTTGCACGGTAGTGACTAGACGAGGCCCTGTTGCGCGTGGCAACAAGCGGTAGAACCGCCGAAGTGGTACTACCACGCGCCCCTGCGGTACTACCATGAGGCGGGGATCTATTGGGCTGGAAAAAGCACGGACTAAATAAATTACGTCTGTGACTACTTCCACTGAGTTTAGGACTATGCGAAAATCCGGCACGGTACTACCGCTCGCAGGGAGCGGTACTACCATGTAGGGGCGGAAGTAAAAAAACTACTTCTGCGCCTACTTTTGCATGCACCAGTGTCAGGGCTGGAGGTAGCAGTACTACCGCTCACCAGGATCAGTACTACCGCTGGTCCCTGCGGTACTACCGCTCCCTAGAGCGGTACTACCGCAAGCCCCTGCGGTACTATTGCTCCCCTGAGCAGTACTACCGCATGCCACAGAAACTCTAGCATTTGGAAGCCTTCATTTCGCAGAGACAAGGATAAACGGATGGTGCTCCAATGAAGCGAAGGAAATGTGGTGCAAAGGAATAGATGTGTACGCGTTGATTCCACCCTAACCTTTCCGACCTCTTAATAGTACGGCTTTCCTACGACTCAAATCCGCCGAAAAGAAACATAGAGAACGGCCATCTTTCATAGGCTCCGAGGGGCACCGAATAGTCTTGTGCCTAGACATGAGATATCTGAAATGCTTAGTGCACATGATTAGTCCACAAATACATTGTCATCAATCACCAAAACCACATAGGGAGAAATATGCCCTTACACAAGGTATTCCTCCGGTATCTGGGAGTTGCATAATCACATAGTCGAAGGAATATGTATTTGACATGAAGAAAGCAATAGCAATAAAACTGAATGATCAATGTGCTAAGCTAATGGATGGGTCTTGTCCATCATATCATTCTCATAACGATGTGATCCCGTTCATCAAATGAAAACACATGTCTATGATTAGGAAACTTAACCATCTTTGATTAACGAACTAGTCTAGTAGAAGCATACTAGGGACACGGTGTTTTGTCTATGTATCCACACATGTATCAAGTTTCCGATTAATACAATTCTAGCATAAATAATAAACATTTATCATGATATAAGGAAATATAAAATAACAGCTTTATTATTGCCTCTAGGGCATAACTTCACTATGAACGCCCCACCACATCCGAGCCGCCGCCCTGACATACCACCACTCGCTCTCGAGCTGCAACGCCGCACGGCCAGGATACTCACAGCCCATGCTGCTCGGAACAACCACAGATAGACCACGAACGTCACACCACATCTGATCCACCGCCCCAACATACCGTCTAACAGCCCCCGCTGGGACGCGTCAACCAACCCGACAAACCTACCACCCAAGTGGCCTAAGATTGCCACTAAACTGCTACCTTTTTTAAGTATGTAGATGCTCACAAACATGCACACACTCACACGTATGGTCGCTGGCACACTGTACCTATATGAGCACTCCCTGGGGATTGAGCTGGCAAATTCTTGAGTTACTACAAGCACCTCATAGTCGACGACATTTTCTATTGGGGAAAGTAGCAGAATTTTAAAATTTACTACACATCACCAAGATCAATCTATGGAGTCATCTAGCAACGAGGGAGAGAGGAGTGCATCTACATACCCTTGTAGATCGCGTGCGGAAGCGTTCAAGAGAACGGGGTTGATGGAGTCGTACTCGACGTGATCCAAATCACTGATGACCTAGCGCCGAACGGACAGCACCTCCGCGTTCAACACACGTACGGTTCAGAAGATGCCTCCTCCAACTTGATCCAGCAAGGGGGAAGGAGAGGTTGATGAAGATCCAGCAACACAACGGCGTGGTGGTGGAAGCAATGCTGATCTCGGCAGGGCTTCGCCAAGCACAGGGAGACGGAGGAGTGTCACGGGAGGGAGAGGGAGAGGCCAGGGGCTAGGGTGCGGCTGCCCTCCCTCCCCCGACTATTTATAGGACCCCTAGGGGGGCGCCGGCCCTAGGACATGCCATCTCCAAGGGGGGGCGGCGGCTAAGGGGGGGGGGGGGCTTGCCCCCCAAGGCAAGTGGGGCGCCCCCCACCCCTAGGGTTTCCAACCCTAGGCGCAGGGGGAGGCCCATGGGGGAGCACCAGCCCACTAGGGGCTGGTTCCCCTCCCACTTCAGCCCATGGGGCCCTCCGGGATAGGTGGCCCCACCCGGTGGACCCCCGGGACCCTTCCGGTGGTCCCGGTACAATACCGATTATCCCCGAAACTTTCCCGATGGCCGAAACTTGACTTCCTTGAAGGAAATATGCCTAGAGGCAATAATAAAGTTATTATTTATTTCCTTATATCATGATAAATGTTTATTATTCATGCTAGAATTGTATTAACCAGAAACATAATACACGTGTGAATACATAGACAAACAGAGTGTCACTAGTATGCCTCTACTTGACTAGCTCGTTAATCGAAGATCGTTATGTTTCCTAACCATAAACAAAAGAGTTGTTATTTGATTAACGGGATCACATCATTAGAAGAATGATGTGATTGACATAACCCATTCCATTAGCTTAGCACCCGATCATTTCGTATGCTGCTATTGCTTTCTTCATGACTTATACATGTTCCTATGACTATGAGATTATGCAACTCCCGTTTGCCGGAGGAACACTTTGTGTGCTACCAAACGTCACAACGTAACTGGGTGATTATAAAGGAGCTCTACAGGTGTCTCCAAAGGTAAATGTTGGGTTGGCGTATTTCGAGATTAGGATTTGTCACTCCGATTGTCGGAGAGGTATCTCTGGGCCCTCTCGGTAATGCACATCACATAAGCCTTGCAAGCATTGCAACTAATGAATTGGTTGCGAGATGATGTATTACGAAACGAGTAAAGAGACTTACCGGTAACGAGATTGAACTAGGTATTGAGATACCGATGATCAAATCTCGAGCAAGAAACATACCGATGACAAAGGGAACAACGTATGTTGTTATGTGGTCTGACCGATAAATATCTTCATAGAATATGTGGGAGCCAATATGAGCATCCAGGTTCCGCTATTGGTTATTGACTGGAGACGTGTCTCGGTCATGTCTACATTGTTCTCGAACCCGTAGGGTCCGCATGCTTAAGGTTTCGATGACAGTTATATTATGAGTTTATGAGTTTTGATGTACCGAAGGAGTTCGGAGTCCCGGATGAGATCGGGGACATGACGAGGAGTCTCGAAATGGTCGAGACGTAAAGATCGATATATTGGACGACTATATTCGGACACCGGAAAGGTTCTGAGTGGTTCGGGTATTTTCGGAGGTACCAGGGAGTTACGGGAATACGAGGAAGAAGCAATGGGCCTTAATGGGCCTTAGTGGGAAGGACCAGGAGGTGGCGCGCGCCCCTCCCTAGCCCAGTCCGAATTGGACAAGGGGTTTGGGGCGCGGCCCCTCTCTCCCTTCCTTTCCCTCTTCCCCCCTTTCCCCCCTTCTCCTAGTTGGACTAGGAAAGCAGGAAACCTACTCCAACTAGGAGGAATCCTACTCCCTAGCGCGCCCCTCCTAGGGCCGGCCTCCTTCCCCTTGCTCCTTTATATACGGGGGCAGGGGGCACCCCTAGACACACAAGTTGATCCACGTGATCGTTTTCTTAGCCGTGTGCGGTGCCCCCTTCCACCATAATCCTCGATAATATTGTAGCGGTGCTTAGGCGAAGCCCTGTGACGGTAGAACATCAAGATCGTCACCACGCCATCGTGCTGACGGAACTCTTCCCCGACGCTTTGCTGGATCGGAGTCCGGGGATCGTCATCGAGCTAAACGTGTGCTAAAACTCGGACGTGCCGTAGTTTCGGTGCTTGATCGGTCGGGCCGTGAAGACGTACGACTACATCAACCGCGTTGTGCTAACGCTTCCGCTGTCGGTCTACAAGGGTACGTAGATCACACTCTCCCCTCTCGTTTCTATGCATCACCATGATCTTGCGCGTGCGTAGGAAATTTTTGAAATTACTATGTTCCCCAACAGTGGCATCCGAGCCTAGGTTTTATGTGTTGATGTTATATGCACGAGTAGAACACAAGTGAGTTGTGGGCGATATAAGTCATACTGCTTACCAGCATGTCATACTTTGGTTCGGTGGTATTGTTGGATGAAGCGGCCCGGACCGACATTACGCGTACGCTTACGCGAGACCGGTTCTCCCGACGAGCTTTGCACAAAGGTGGCTAGCGGGTGACAGTTTCTCCAACTTTGGTTGAACCGAGTGTGGCTACGCCCGGTCCTTGCGAAGGTTAAAACAGCACCAACTTGACAAACTATCGTTGTGGTTTTGATGTGTAGGTAAGATTGGTTTTTGCTTAAGCCCGTAGCAGCCACGTAAACTTGCAACAACAAAGTAGATGACGTCTAACTTGTTTTTGCAGGGCATGTTGTGATGTGATATGGTCAAGACATGATGCTAAATTTTATTGTATGAGATGATCATGTTTTGTAACCGAGTTATCGGCAACTAGCAGGAGCCATATGGTTGTCGCTTTATTGTATGCAATGCAACTGCGCTGTAATGCTTTACTTTATCACTAAGCGGTAGCGATAGTCGTGGAAGCATAAGATTGGCGAGACGACAACGATGCTATGATGGCGATCAAGGTGTCGCGCCGATGACGATGGTGATCATGACGGTACTTCGGAGATGGAGATCACAAGTACAAGAAGATGATGGCTATATCATATCACTTATATTGATTGCATGTGATGTTTATCTTTTATGCATCTTATCTTGCCTTGATTGACGGTAGCATTATAAGATGATCTCTCACTAATTATCAAGAAGTGTTCTCCCTGAGTATGCACCGTTGCGAAAGTTCTTCGTGCTGAGACACCACGTGATGATCGGGTGTGATAGGCTCTACGTTCAAATACAACGGGTGCAAAACAGTTGCACACGCAAAATACTCAGGTTATACTTGACGAGCCAAGCATATACAGATATGGCCTCGGAACACAGAGACTGAAAGGTCGAGCGTGAATCATATAGTAGATATGATCAACATAGTGATGTTCACCAATAAAACTACTCCATCTCACGTGATGATCGGACATGTTTTAGTTGATTTGGATCACGTAATCACTTAGAGGATTAGAGGGATGTCTATCTAAGTGGGAGTTCTTAAGTAATATGATTAATTGAACTTAAATTTATCATGAACTTAGTCCTGGTAGTATTTTGCAAATTATGTTGTAGATCAATAGCTCGCGTTGTTGCTTCCCTGTGTTTATTTTGATATGTTCCTAGAGAAAATTGTGTTGAAAGATGTTAGTAGCAATGATGCAGATTGGATCCGTGATCTGAGGTATATCCTCATTGCTACACAGAAAAATTATGTCCTTGATGCACCGCTAGGTGAAGACCTATTGCAGGAGCAGATGCAGACGTTATGAACGTTTGGCTAGCTCAATATGATGACTACTTGATAGTTTAGTGCACCATGCTTAACTGCTTAGAATCGGGACTTCAAAGACGTTTTGAATGTCATGGACCATATGAGATGTTCCAGGAGTTGAAGTTAATATTTCAAGCAAGTACCCGAGTTGAGAGATATGAAGTCTCCAAAAAGTTCTATAGCTAAAAGATGGCGGAGAATCGCTCAACTGGTGAGCATGTGCTCATATTGTCTGGGTACTACAATCGCTTGAATCAAGTGGGAGTTAATCTTCCAGATAAGATAGTGATTGACATAATTCTCTATTCACCATCACCAAGTTTGTAAAACTTCGTGATGAACTATAAGTATGCAAGGGATGACAAAAACGACTCCCAAGCTTTTCATGATGATGAAATCGATGAAGGTAGAAATCAAGAAAGAGCATCAAGTGTTGATGGTTGACAAGATCACTAGTTTCAAGAAAAAGGGCAAAGGAAAAAAGGGGAACTTCAAGAAGAACAGCAAGCAAGTTGCTGCTCAAGTGAAGAAGCCCAAATCTGGTCCTAAGCCTGAGACTAAGTGCTTCTACTGCAAAGGGACTGGTCACTGGAAGCGGAACTACCCCAAGTGATTGGCGGATAAGAAGGATGGCAAAGTGAACATAAGTATATTTGATATACATGTTATTGATGTATACTTTACTAGTGTTTATAGCAACCCCTCAGTATTTGATACTAGTTCAGTTGCTAAGATTAGTAACTTGAAACGGGAGTTGCAGAATAAACAGAGACTAGTTAAGGGTGAAGTGACGATGTGTGTTGGAAGTGGTTCCAAGATTTATATGATCATCATCGCACACTCCCTATACTTTCGGGATTAGTGTTGAACCTAAATAAGTGTTATTTGGTGTTTGCGTTGAGCATGAATATGATTTGATCATGTTTATTGTAATACGGTTATTCATTTAAGTAAGAGAATAAATTGTTGTTCTGTTTACATGTATAAAACCTTATATGGTTACACACCCAATGAAAATGGTTCATTGGATCTCGATCGTAGTGATACACATATTCATAATATTGAAACCAAAAGATGCAAAGTTAATAATGATAGTGCAACTTATTTGTGGCACTGCCGTTTGGGTCATATTGGTGTAAAGCGCATGAAGAAACTCCATGTTGATGGAATTTTGGAATCACTTGATTATGAATCACTTGGTGCTTGTGAACCATGCCTTATGGGCAAGATGACTAAGGACTCTGTTCTCCAGAACAATGGAGCGAGCAAATGCTTTATTGGAAATAATACATACTGATGTATGCAATCCGATGAGTGTTGAGGCTCGCGGCGGGTATCGTTATTTTCTAACCTTCACAGATGATTTGAGCAGATATGGGTATATCTACTTGATGAAATACAAGTCTGAAACATTTGAAAAGTTCAAAGAATATCAGAATGAAGTGGAGAATCATCGTAACAAGAAAATAAAAGTTTCAACGATATGATCGTAGAAATAAAATATTTGAGTTAACGAGTTTGGCCTTCAGTTAAAACAATGTGAAATAGTTTCACTACTCACGCCACCTGGAACACCACCGTATAATGGTGTGTCCGAACGTCATAACCGTACTTTATTAGATATGGTACGATCTATGATGTCTCTTACCGATCTACCACTATCTTTTTGGGGTTATGCCTTAGAGATAGCTGCATTCACGTTAAATAGGGCACCATCTAAATCTGTTGAGACGACACAGTATGAACTATGGTTTGGCAAGAAACCTAAGTTGTCGTTTCTTAAAGTTTGAGGTTGCAATGCTTATGTGAAAAAGTTTCAACCTGATAAGCTCAAACCCAAATCGGAGAAGTGCGTCTTCATAGGATACCCAAAAGAAAATGTTGGGTACACCTTCTATCACAGATCCGAAGGCAAGATATTCGTTGCTGAGAATGGATCCTTTCTAGAGAAGGAGTTTCTCTCAAAAGAAGTGAGTGGGAGGAAAGTAGAACTTGTTGAGGTAACTGTACCTGCTCCCTTATTGGAAAGTAATTCATCATAGAAATCTGTTCCTGTGACTACTACACCAATTAGTGAGGAAGCTAATGATGATGATCATGTAACTTCAGATCAAGTTACTACCGAACCTCGTAGGTAAACCAGAGTGAGATCCGCACCAGAGTGGTACAGTAATCCTGTTCTGAAAATCATGCTACTAGATCATGATGAACCTACGAACTATGAGGAAGCGATGATGAGCCCAAATTCCGCAAAAATGGCTTGAGGCCATGAAATCTGAGATAGGATCCATCTATGAGAACAAAGTATGGACTTTGGTTGACTTTCCCGTTGTTCGGCAAGCCATTGAGATTAAATGGATCTTCAAGAGGAAGATGGACGCTGATTGTAGTGTTACTATCTACAAAGCTAGAATTGTCGCAAAAGGTTTTCGACAAAGTTCAAGGTGTTGACTACGATGAGATTTTCTCACTCATATCAATGCTTAAAGTCTATCTGAATCATGTTAGCAATTGCCGCATTTTATGAAATCTGGCAAATGGATAACAAAACTGCAATCCTTAATGGATTTATTAAAGAAGAGTTGTATATGATGCAACCAGAAGGTTTTGTCAATCCTAAAGGTGTTAACAAAATATGCAAGCTCCAACGATCCATCTATGGACTGGTGCAAGCATCTCGGAGTTGGAATATACGCTTTGATAAGTTGATCAAAGCATATAGTTTTATACAGACTTGCGGTGAAGCCTGTATTTACAAGAAAGTGAGTGGGAGCACTACAGCATTTCTGATAAGTATATGTGAATGAAATATTGTTGCTCGGAAATAATGTAGAATTATTCTACAAAGCATAAAGGAGTGTTTTGAAAGAAGTTTTTCAAAGAAAGACCTCGGTGAAGCTGCTTACATATTAAGCATCAAGATCTATAGAGATAGATCAAGACGCTTGATAAGTTTTTTCAATGAGTACATACCTTGACAATTTTTTGAAGTAGTTCAAAAATGGAACAGTCAAAGAAAGAGTTCTTGGCTGTGTTACAAGGTGTGAAATTGAGTAAGACTCAAGCCCGACCACGGCAGAAGATAGAAAGAGAATGAAAGTCATTCCCTATGCCTCAGCCATAGGTTCTATAAAGTATGCCATGCTGTGTACCAGATCTATTGTATACCCTACAGTGTGTTAAGCAAGGGAGTACAATAGTGATCTAAGGGTAGATCACTGGACATTGGTCAAAATTATCCTTAGTGGAATAAGGAAATATTTCTCGATTATGGAGGTGACAAAAGGTTCGTCGTAAAAAGTTACGTCAATGCAAGTTTTGACACAGATCTGGATGACTCTAAGTCTCGATCTAGATACATATTGAAAGTGGGAGCAATTACCTAGAGTAGCTCCGTGCAGAGCATTGTAGACATAGAATTCGCAAAATACTTACGGATCTGTATGTGATAGACCCATTGACTAAAATTATCTCACAAGCAAAACATGATCACACCTTAGTACTCTTTGGGTGTTAATCACATAAACGATGTGAACTAGATTACTGACTCTAGTAAACCCTTTGGGTATAGGTCACATGACGATGTGAACTATGGGTGTTAATCACATGGTGATGTGAACTCCTAGTGTTGAATCACATGGCGATGTGAACTAGATTATTGACTCTAGTGCAAGTGGGAGACTGAAGGAAATATGCCCTAGAGGCAATAATAAAGTTATTATTTATTTCCTTATATCATGATAAATGTTTATTATTCATGCTAGAATTGTATTAACCGGAAACATAGTACATGTGTGAATACATAGACAAACAGAGTGTCACTAGTATGCCTCTACTTGACTAGCTCGTTACTCGAAGATGGTTATGTTTCCTAACCATCAACAAAAGAGTTGTTATTTGATTAATGGGATCACATCATTAGAAGAATGATGTGATTGACATGACCCATTCCATTAGCTTAGCACCCAATCGTTTAGTATGTTGCTATTGCTTTCTTCATGACTTATACATGTTCCTATGACTATGAGATTATGCAACTCCCGTTTGCCGGAGGAACACTTTGTGTGCTACCAAACGTCACAACATAACTGGGTGATTATAAAGGAGCTCTACAGGTGTCTCCAAAGGTAAATGTTGGGTTGGCGTATTTCGAGATTAGGATTTGTCACTCCGATTGTCGGAGAGGTATCTCTGGGCCCTCTCGGTAATACATCTCACCTAAGCCTTGCAAGCAATGCAACTAATGAGTTAGTTGCGAGATGATGTATTACGGAACGAGTAAAGAGACTTGCCGGTAACGAGATTGAACTAGGTATTGAGATACCGACGATCGAATCTTGGGCAAGTAACATACCGATGACAAAGGGAACAACGTATGTTGTTATGCGGTCTAACCGATAAAGATCTTCGTAGAATATGTGGGAGCCAATATGAGCATCCAGGTTCCGCTATTGGTTATTGACTGGAGACATGTCTCGGTCATGTCTACATTGTTCTCGAACCGTAGGGTCTGCACGCTTAAGGTTTCAATGACAGTTATATTATGAGTTCATGAGTTTTGATGTACCGAAGGAGTTCGGAGTCCCGGATGAGATCGGGGACATGACGAGGAGTCTCGAAATGGTCGAGACGTAAAGATCAATATATTGAACGACTATATTCGGACATCGGAAAGGTTCTGAGTGGTTCGGGTATTTTCGGAGGTACCAGGGAGTTACAGGAATACGAGGAAGAAGCAATGGGCCTTAATGGGCCTTAGTGGGAAGGACCAGGAGGTGGCGCGCACCCCTCCCAAGCCCAGTCCGAATTGGACAAGGGGTTTGGGGTGCGGCCCCTCTCTCCCTTCATTCCCCTCTTCCCCCCTTCTCCTAGTTGGACTAGGAAAGGAGGAAACCTACTCCAACTAGGAGTAGGAATCCTACTCCCTGGCACGCCCCTCCTAGGGTCGGCCTCCTTCCCCTTGCTCCTTTATATTGTTGGGTAACGTAGTAATTTCAAAAAAATTCCTACGCACACGCAAGATCATGGTGATGCATAGCAACGAGGGGGAGAGTCTGATCTACGTACCCTTGTAGAGCGCAATGGAAGCGTTGACACAACGTAGAGGAAGTAGTCGTACGTCTTCTTCCCGATCCGACCGATCCAAGCACCATTACTCCGGCACCTCCGAGTTCTTAGCACATGTACAGCTCGATGACGATCCCCGGGCTCCGATCCAGCAAAGCTTCAGGGAGGAGTTCCGTCAGCACGACGGCGTGGTGACGATCTTGATGTACTACCGACGTAGGGCTTCGCCTAAGCACTACAATGATATGATCGAGGTGGAATTTGGTGGCAGGGGGCACCGCACACGGCTAAGGAACGATCTCAATGATCAACTTGTGTGTCTAGAGGTGCCCCCCTGCCCCCATATATAAAGGAGCAAGGAGGAGGAGGCCGGCCATAGGAGAGGCGCGCCAGGTGTGGAGTCCTACTAGGAGTCCAAGTCCTAGTAGGAGTCCACCAAGAGGGGAGGAAGGGAGAAGGAAGTGGAGGAGTAGGAAAGGTGGTCGGCCCCCTTTTCCCTAGTCCTATTCGGACTAGAGGGGAGGGGGGGCGCAGCAGCCTTTTTTCCTCTTCCCACTAAAGCCCATCAAGGCCCATTACTTCTCCCGTAACTACCCGGTACTCCGAAAAATACCCGAATCACTCGGAACCTTTCCGATGTCCGAATATAGTCATCCAATATATCGATCTTTATGTCTCGACCATTTCGAGACTCCTCGTCATGTCCCCAATCTCATCCGGGACTCCGAACTCCTTCGGTACATCAAAACGCATAAACTCATAATATAACTGTCATCAAAACCTTAAGCGTGCGGACCCTACGGTTCGAGAACAATGTAGACATGACCGAGACATGTCTCCGGTCAATAACCAATAGCGGGACTTGGATGCCCATATTGGCTCCTACATATTCTACGAAGATCTTTATCGGTCAGACCGCATAACAACATACGTTGTTCCCTTTGTCATCGGTATGTTACTTGCCCGAGATTCGATCGTTGGTATCCAATACCTAGTTCAATCTCGTTACCGTCAAGTCTCTTTACTCGTTCCGTAATACATCATCCCGCAACTAACTCATTAGTTGCAATGCTTGCAAGGCTTAAGTGATGTGCATTACCGAGAGGGCCCAGAGATACCTCTCCGACAATCGGAGTGACAAATTCTAATCTCGAAATACGCCAACCCAACATCTACCTTTGGAGACACCTGTAGTACTCCTTTATAATCACCCAGTTATGTTGTGACGTTTGGTAGCACCCAAAGTGTTCCTCCGGTAAACGGGAGTTGCATAATCTCATAGTCATAGGAACATGTATAAGTCATGAAGAAAGCAATAGCAACATACTAAACGATCGGGTGCTAAGCTAAAGGAATGGGTCATGTCAATCAGATCATTCAACTAATGATGTGACCTCGTTAATCAAATAACAACTCTTTGTTCATGGTTAGGAAACTTTAACCATCTTTGATTAACGAGCTAGTCAAGTAGAGGCATACTAGTGACACTCTGTTTGTCTATGTATTCACACATGTATTATGTTTCCGGTTAATACAATTCTAGCATGAATAATAAACATTTATCATGATATAAGGAAATAAATAATAACTTTATTATTGCCTCTAGGGCATATTTCCTTCAGTCTCCCACTTGCACTAGAGTCAATAATCTAGATCACATCACCATGTGATTAACATCGATAGTTCACATCATCATGTGATTAACACCCATAGTTCACATCGCCATGTGACCAACACCCAAAGGGTTTACTAGATTCAGTAATCTAGTTCACATCGCTATGTGATTAACACCCAAAGAGTACTAAGGTGTGATCATGTTTTGCTTGTGAGAGAATCTTAGTCAACGGGTCTGCCACATTCAGATCCACATGTATTTTGCAAATTTCTATGTCAACAATGCTCTGCATGGAGCTACTCTAGCTAATTGCTCCCACTTTCAATATGTATCTAGACCGAGATTTAGAGTCATCTAGATTAGTGTCAAAACTTGCATCGGCGTAACCCTTTACGACGAACCTTTTTTCACGTCCATAATCGAGAAACATATCCTTATTTCACTAAGGATAATTCTGACCGCTGTCCAGTGATCTACTCCTAGATCACTATTGTACTCCTTTGCCAAATCAGTGCAGGGTATACAATAGGTCTGGTATACAGCATGACATACTTTATAGAACCTATGGCCAAGGCATAGGGAATGACTTTCATTCTCTTTCTATCTTCTGCCGTGGTCGGGCTTTGAGTCTTACTCAACTTCACACCTTGTAATACAGGCAAGAACTCTTTCTTTGACTGCTCCATTTTGAACTACTTCAAAATCTTGTCAAGGTATGTACTCATTGAAAAAACTTATCAAGCGTCTTGATCTATCTCTATAGATCTTGGAGCTCAATATGTAAGCAGCTTCACCGAAGTCTTTCTTTGAAAAACTCCTTTCAAACACTCCTTTATGCTTTACAGAATAATTCTACATTATTTCTGATCAACAATATGTCATTCACATATACTTATCAGAAATGCTGTAGTGCTCCCACTCACTTTCTTGTAAATACAGACTTCACCGCAAGTCTGTATAAAACTATATGCTTTGATCAACTCATCAAAGCGTATATTCCAACTCCGAGATGCTTGCACGAGTCCACAGATGGATCGCTGGAGCTTGCACATTTTGTTAGCTCCCTTTGGATCGAAAAAACCTTCTGGTTGCATCATATACAACTCTTCTTCCAGAAATCCATTCAGGAATGCAGTTTTGACATCCATCTGCCAAATTTCATAATCATAAAATGCGGCAATTGCTAACATGATTCTGACAGACTTAAGCATCGCTACGGGTGAGAAGGTCTCATCGTAGTCAACCCCTTGAACTTGTCGAAAACCTTTTGCGACAAGTCGAGCTTTATAGACAGTAATATTACCGTCAACATCAGTCTTTTTCTTCAAGATCCATTTATTCTCAATTGCTTGCCGATCATCGGGCAAGTCAACCAAAGTCCATACTTTGTTCTCATACATGGATCTCATCTCAGATCTCATGGCTTCAAGCCACTTTGCGGAATCTGGGCTCACCATCGCTTCTTCATAGTTCGTAGGTTCATCATGATCTAGTAGCATGACTTCCAAAACTGGATTACCGTACCACTCTGGTGCGGATCTCACTCTGGTTGATCTACGAGGTTCAGTAGTATCTTGTCCTGAAGTTTCATGATCATCATCATTAGCTTCCTCACTAATTGGTATAGGCATCACAGAAACAGTTTTCTGTGATGTACTACTTTCCAATAAGGGACCAGGTACAGTTACCTCGTCAAGTTCTACTTTCCTCCCACTCACTTCTTTCGAGAGAAACTCCTTCTCTAGAATTGATCCATTCTTAGCAACGAATGTCTTGCCTTCGGATCTGTGATAGAAGGTGTACCCAACAGTCTCCTTTGGGTATCCTATGAAGACACATTTCTCCGATTTGGGTTTGAGCTTATCAGGACGAAACTTTTTCACATAAGCATCAAAACCCCAAACTTTAAGAAACGACAGCTTAGGTTTCCTACCAAACCATAGTTCATACGGTGTCGTCTCAACGGATTTAGATGGTGCCCTATTTAACATGAATGCAGCTGTCTCCAATGCATGATCCCAAAATGATATTGGTAAATCGGTAAGAAACATCATAGATTGTACTATATCCAATAAAGTACGGTTATGACGTTCGGACACACCATTATGTTGTGGTGTTCCAGGTGGCATGAATTTGTGAAACTATTCCACATTGTTTTAATTGAAGGCCAAACTCGTAACTCAAATATTTTACCTCTGCGATCATATCGTAGAAACTTTTATTTTCTTGTCACGATGATTTTCCACTTTACTCTGAAATTCTTTGAACTGTTCAAATGTTTCAGACTTATGTTTTATCAAGTAGATATCCCCATATCTGCTCAAATCATCTGTGAAGGTCAGAAAATAATGATACCTGCTGCAAGCCTTAATATTCATCAGACCACATACATCAGTATGTATGATTTCCAAAAAATCTGTTGCTTGCTTCATTGTTCCGGAGAACGGCGTTTTAGTCATCTTGCCCATAAGGCATGGTTCACAAGCATCAAGTGATTCATAATCAAGTGATTCCAAAAGCCCATCAGCATGGAGTTTCTTCATGCTCTTTACACCAATATGACTTAACCAGCTGTGCCACAAATAAGTTGCACTATCATTATTAACTTTGCATCTTCTGGTTTCAATATTATGAATATGTGTATCACTACGATCGAGATCCAACGAACTTGTTTCATTGGGTGTATGACCATCGAAGGTTTTATTCATGTAAACAGAACAACAATTATTCTCTGTCTTTAATGAATAACCGTATTGCAATAAACATGATCAAATCATATTCATGCTCAACGCAAAAACCAAATAACACTTATTTAGGTTCAACACTAATCCCGAAAGTATAGGGAGTGTGCGATGATGATCATATCAATCTTGGAACTATTTCCAACACACATCGTCACTTCACCCTTAACTAGTATCTGTTCATTCTGCAACTCCCGTTTTGGGTTACTACTCTTAGCAACTGAACCAGTATCAAATACCGAGGGGTTGCTATGAACACTAGTAAAATACACGTCAATAATCTGTATATCAAATATACCTTTGTTCACTTTGCCATCCTTCTTATCTGTCAAATACTTGGGGTAGTTCCGTTTCCAGTGACCAGTTCCTTTGCAGTAGAAGCACTTAGTATCAGGCTTAGGTCCAGACTTGGGCTTCTTCACTTGAGAAGCAACTTGCTTGCTGTTCTTTTGAAGTTTCCCTTCTTCCCTTTGCCCTTTTCTTGAAACTAGTGGTCTTGTCAACCATCAACACTTGATGTTTTTCTTGATTTCTACCTTCGTTGATTTCAGCATTACGAAGAGCTTGGGAGTTGTTTCCATTATCCCTTGCATATTATAGTTCACCACAAAGTTCTACCAACTTGGTGATGGTGACTAGAGAATTCTGTCAATCACTATCTTCTCTGGAAGATTAACTCCCACTTGATTTAAGCGATTGTAGTACCCAGACAATCTGAGCACATGCTCACTAGTTGAGCGATTCTCCTCTATCTTTCAGCTATAGAATTTGTTGGAGACTTCATATCTCTCAACTCGGGTATTTGCTTGAAATATTAACTTCAACTCCTAGAACATCTCATATGGTCCATGACGTTCAAAACGTCTTTGAAGTCCCGATTCTAAGCCATTAAGCATGGTGCACTAAACTATCAAGTAGTCATCATATTGAGCTAGCCAAACGTTCATAACGTTTGCATCTGCTCCTGCAATAGGTCTGTCACCTAGCGGTGCATCAAGGACATAATTCTTCTGTGCAGCAATGAGGATAAACCTCAGATCACGGATCCAATCCGCGTCATTGCTACTAACATCTTTCAACACAATTTTCTCTAGGAACATATCAAAATAAACATATGAAAGCAACAACGCGAGCTATTGATCTACAACATAGATATGCTAATACTACCAGGACTAAGTTCATGATAAATTAAAGTTCAATTAATCATATTACGTAAGAACTCCCACTTAGATAGACATCCCTCTAATCCTCTAAGTGATCACGTGATCCAAATCAACTAAACCATAACCGATCATCACGTGAGATGGAGTAGTTTTCAATGGTGAACATCATTATGTTGATCATATCTACTATATGATTCACGCTCGACCTTTCGGTCTCTGTGTTCCGAGGCCATATCTGCATATGCTAGGCTTGTCAAGTTTAACCTGAGTATTCTGCGTGTGCAAAACTGGCTTGCACCCGTTGTAGATGGACGTAGAGCTTATCACACCCGATCATCACGTGGTGTCTGGGCACGACGAACTTTGGCAACGGTGCATACTCAGGGAGAACACTTCTTGATAATTTATTGAGAGATCATCTTATAATGCTACCGTCAATCAAAGCAATATAAGATGCATAAAAGGATAAACATCACATGCAATCAATATAAGTGATATGATATGGCCATCATCATCTTGTGCGTGTGATCTCCATCTCCGAAGCACCGTTATGATCACCATCATCACCAGCGCGACACCTTGATCTCCATCGTAGCATCATTGTCGTCTCGCCAATCTTATGCTTCCACGACTATCACTACCGCTTAGTAATAAAGTAAAGCATTACATCGCGATTGCATTGCATACAATAAAGCGACAACCATATGGCTCCTGCCAGTTGCCGATAACTTGGTTACAAAACATGATCATCTCATACAATAAAATTTAGCATCATGCCTTGACCATATCACATCACAACATGCCCTGCAAAAACAAGTTAGACGTCCTCTACTTTGTTGTTGCAAGTTTTACGTGGCTGCTATGGGCTTAAGCAAGAACTCATCTCACCTACGCATCAAAACCACAACGATAGTTTGTCAAATAGACTCCGTTTTAACCTTCTCAAGGACCGGGCGTAGCCATACTCGGTTCAACTAAAGTTGGAGAGACAGTCGCCCGCAAGCCATCTATGTGCAAAGCACGTCGAGGGAACCGGTCTCGCGTAAGCGTACGCGTAAGGTTGGTCCGGGTCGTCTCGTCCAACAATACCGCCGAACCAAAGTATGGCATGCTGGTAGGCAGTATGACTTGTATCGCCCACAACTCACTTGTGTTCTACTCGTGCAAATAACATCAAACCATAAAACCTAGGCTCTGATACCACTGTTGGGTAACGTAGTAATTTCAAAAAAATTCCTACGCACATGCAAGATCATGGTGATGCATAGCAACGAGGGGGAGAGTCTCATCTACGTACCCACGCAGACCGACTGCGGAAGCGTTGACACAACGTAGAGGAAGTAGTCGTACGTCTTCCCGATCCGACCGATCCAAGCACCGTTACTCCGGCACCTCCGAGTTCTTAGCACACGTACAGCTCGATGAAGATCCCCGGGCTCCGATCCAGCAAAGCTTCGGGGAGGAGTTCTGTCATCACGACGGCATGATGACGATCTTGATGTTCTACCGACGCAGGGCTTCGCCTAAGCACTACAACGATATGATCGAGGTGGAATATGGTGGCAGGGGGCACCGCACACGGCTAAGGAACGATCTCAATGATCAACTTGTGTGTCTATGGGGTGCCCCCTGCCTCAGTATATAAAGGATGGAGGAGGAGGAGGCCGGCCAAGGCTATTGGTGCGGCCAGGATGGCAGTCCTACTAGGACTCCAAGTCCTAGTAGGAGTCCATCAAGAGGGGAGGAAGGAAGAAGGAAGTGGAGGAGTAGGAAAGGTGGCCGGCCCCCTTTTCCCTAGTCCAATTCGGACTAGAGGGGAGGGGGGACGCAGCAGGCCCTTTCTCCTCTTCCCATTAAAGCCCATCAAGGCCCAATACTTCTCCCGGCGAATTCCCGTAACTCTCCGGTACTCCGAAAAATACCCGAATCACTCGGAACCTTTCCGAAGTCTGAATATAGTCGTCCAATATATCGATCTTTACGTCTCGACCATTTCGAGACTCCTCGTCATGTCCCCGATCTCATCCGGGACTCCGATCTCCTTCAGTACATCAAAACTCGTAATATAACTGTCATCGAAACCTTAAGCGTGCGGACCCTACGGTTCGAGAACAATGTAGACATGACCGAGACACGTCTCCGGTCAATAACCAATAGTGGGACCTGGATGCCCATATTGGCTCCTACATATTCTACGAAGATCTTTTATCGGTCAGACCGCATAACAACATACGTTGTTCCCTTTGTCATCGGTATGTTACTTGCCCGAGATTCGATCGTCAGTATCCAATACCTAGTTCAATCTCGTTACCGGCAAGTCTCTTTACTCGTTCCGTAATACATCATCCCACAACTAACATATTAGTTGCAGTGCTTGCAAGGCTTATGTGATGTGCATTACCGAGAGGGCCCAGAGATACCTCCCCGACAATCGGAGTGACAAATCCTAATCTCGAAATACGCCAACCCAACATCTACCTTTGGAGACACATGTAGTACTCCTTTATAATCACCCAGTTACGTTGTGACGTTTGGTAGCACCCAAAGTGTTCCTCCGGCAAACGGGAGTTGCATAATCTCATAGTCATAGGAACATGTATAAGTCATGAAGAAAGCAATAGCAACATACTAAACGATCGGGTGCTAAGCTAATGGAATGGGTCATGTCAATCAGATCATTCACCTAATGATGTGATCTCGTTTAATCAAATAACAACTCTTTGTCCATGGTTAGGAAACATAACCATCTTTGATTAACGAGCTAGTCAAGTAAAGGCATACTAGTGACATTCTGTTTGTCTATGTATTCACACATGTATTATGTTTCCGGTTAATACAATTCTAGCATGAATAATAAACATTTATCATGATATAAGGAAATAAATAATAACTTTATTATTGCCTCTAGGGCATATTTCCTTCAGAGGTATCTCTAGGCCCACTCGGTAATGCATCATCATAATGAGCTCAATGTGACCAAGTGGTTGATCACGAGATCATGCAATACGGTACGAGTAAAGTGACTTGCTGGTAGCGAGATTGAACGAGGTATTGGGATACCGACGATCGAGTCTCGGGCAAGTAACGTACCGATTGACAAAGGGAATTGTATACGGATTGATTGAATCCTCGACATCGTGGTTCATCCGGTGAGATCATCGAGGAGCATGTGGGAGCCAACATGGGTATCCAGATCCCGCTGTTGGTTATTGACCGGAGAGTCATCTCGGTCATGTCTGCGTGTCTCCCGAACCCGTAGGGTCTACACACTTAAGGTTCGGTGACGCTAGGGTTGTTGAGATATTAGTATACGGTATCCCAAAAGTTGTTCGGAGTCCCGGATGAGATCCCGGACGTCACGAGGAGTTCCAGAATGGTCCGGAGGCGAAGATTTATATATATGAAGTCAAGTTTCGGCCATCGGGAAAGTTTCGGGGGTAATCGGTATTGTACTGGGACCACCGGAAGGGTCCCGGGGGTCCGCCGGGTGGGGCCACCTATCCCGGAGGGCCCCATGGGCTGAAGTGGGAGGGGAACCAGCCCCTCGTTGGCTGGTGCTCCCCCCATGGGCCTCCCCCTGCGCCTAGGGTTGGAAACCCTAGGGGTGGGGGGCGCCCCACTTGCCTTGGGGGGCAAGCCAACCCCTTGGCCGCCCCCCCCCCCTTGGAGATGGCATCTCCTAGGGCCGGCGCCCCCATAGGGGTCCTATAAATAGTGGGGGAGGGAGGGCAGCCACACCCTATCCCCTGGCCTCTCCCTCTCCCTCCCGTGACACTCCTCCGTCTCCCTGTGCTTGGCGAAGCCCTACCGAGATCACCGTTGCTTCCACCACCACGCCGTAGTGCTGCTGGATCTTCATCAACCTCTCCTTCCCCCTTGCTGGATCAAGTTGGAGGAGACGTCTTCCGAACCGTACGTGTGTTGAACGCGGAGGTGTCGTCCGTTCGGCGCTAGGTCATCGATGATTTGGATCACGTCGAGTACGACTCCATCAACCCCGTTCTCTTGAACGCTTCCGCGCGCGATCTACAAGGGTATGTAGATGCACTCCTCTCTCCCTCATTGCTAGATGACTCCATAGATTGATCTTGGTGATGCGTAGTAAATTTTAAAATTCTGCTACGTTCCCCAATAGTGGCATCATGAGCTAGGTCTATGCGTAGTTTCTATGCACGAGTAGAACACAAAGCAGTTGTGGGCGTGGATATTGTCAATTTGCTTGTCGTTACTAGTCTTATCTTGATTCGGCGGCATCATGGGATGAAGCGGCCCGGACCGACCTTACACGTACGCTTACGTGAGACTGGTTCCACCGACTGACATGCACTAGTTGCATAAGGTGGCTAGCGAGTGTCTGTCTCTCCCACTTTAGTCAGATCGGATTCGATGAAAAGGATCCTTATGAACGGTAAATAGAAATTGGCATATCACGTTGTGGTTTTGGCGTAGGTAAGAAACGTTCTTGCTAGAAACCTATAGCAGCCACGTAAAAACTTGCAACAACAATTAGAGGACGTCTAACTTGTTTTTGCAGCATGTGTCGTGTGATGTGATATGGCCAAAAGGATGTGATGAATGATATATGTGATGTATGAGATTGATCATGTTCTTGTAATAGGAATCACGACTTGCATGTCGATGAGTATGACAACCGGCAGGAGCCATAGGAGTTGTCTTTATTTATTTATGACCTGCGTGTCAACATAAACGTCATGTAATTACTTTACTATATTGCTAAAGCGTTAGCCATAGTAGTAGAAGTAATTGATGACGAGCCAACTTCAAGAAGACACGATGATGGAGATCATGATGATGGAGATCATGGTGTCATGCCAGTGACAACGATGATCATGAAGCCCCGAAGATGGAGATCAAAAGGAGCAAATGATATTGGCCATATCATGTCACTATTTGATTGCATGTGATGTTTATCATGTTTTACATCTTATTTGCTTAGAACGACGGTAGCTTAAATAAGATGATCCATCGTAATAATTTCAAGAAAGTGTTCCCCCTAACTATGCACCGTTGCGAAGGTTCGTTGTTTCGAAGCACCACGTGATGACCGGGTGTGATAGATTCTAACGTTCGAATACAACGGGTGTAAGCCAGATTTACACACGCAATACACTTAGGTTGACTTGACGAGCCTAGCATGTACAGACATGGCCTCAGAACACGGAAGACCGAAAGGTCGAGCATGAGTCGTATAGAAGATACGATCAACATGAAGATGTTTGTTGACTAGTCCGTCTCACGTGATGATCGGACACGGCCTAGTTAACTCGGATCATGTTTCACTTAGATGACTAGAGGGATGTCTATTTGAGTGGGAGTTCATTGAGTAATTTGATTAGATGAACTTAATTATCATGAACTTAGTCTAAAATCTTTACAATATGTCTTGTAGATCAAATGGCCCACATTGTCCTCAACTTCAACGCGTTCCTAGAGAAAACTGAGCTGAAAGATGATGGCAGCAACTATACGGACTGGGTCCGGAACCTGAGGATCATCCTCATAGCTGCCAAGAAAGATTATGTCCTAGAAGCACCGCTAGGTGACGCACCCATCCCAGAGAACCAAGACATTATGAATGCTTGGCAGTCACGTGCTGATGATTACTCCCTCGTTCAGTGCGGCATGCTTTACAGCTTAGAACCGGGGCTTCAAAAGCGTTTTGAGAGACACAGAGCATATGAGATGTTCGAAGAGCTGAAAATGGTTTTCCAAGCTCATGCCCGGGTCGAGAGATATGAAGTCTCCGACAAGTTCTTCAGTTGCAAGATGGAGGAAAATAGTTCTGTCAGTGAGCACATACTCAAAATGTCTGGGTTGCATAACCGCTTGACTCAGCTGGGACTTAATCTCCCGGATGAGGCGGTCATTGACAGAATCCTTCAGTCGCTTCCACCGAGCTACAAGAGCTTTGTGATGAACTTCAATATGCAGGGGGATGGAAAATACCATTCCTGAGGTATATTCAATGCTGAAATCAGTAGAGGTGGAAATTAAAAAGGAACATCAAGTGTTGATGGTGAATAAAACCACTAAGTTCAAGAAAGGCAAGGGTAAGAAGAACTTCAAGAAGGACAGCAAGGGATTTTCCGCGCCCGGTAAGCAAGCTGCCGGGAAGAAGCCAAAGAATGGACCCAAGCCTGAGACTGAGTGTTTTTATTGCAAGGGAAGTGGTCACTGGAAGCGGAACTGCCCCAAATACTTAGCGGACAAGAAGCCGGCAACACTAAAGGTATATGTGATATACATGTAATTTATGTGTACCTTACCAGTACTCGTAGTAGCTCCTGGGTATTTGATACCGGTGCGGTTGCTCACATTTGTAACTCAAAGCAGGAGCTGCGGAATAAGCGGAGACTGGCGAAGGATGAGGTGACGATGCGCGTCGGGAATGGTTCCAAGGTCGATGTGATCACCGTCGGCACGCTGCCTCTACATCTACCTACAGGATTAGTTTTAAACCTCAATAATTGTTATTCAGTACCAGCTTTGAGCATGAACATTGTATCAGGATCTCGTTTAATTCGAGATGGCTACTCATTTAAATCCGAGAATAATGGTTGTTCTATTTATATGAGAGATATGTTTTATGGTCATGCTCCATTGGTGAATGGTTTATTCTTAATGAATCTCGAGCGTAATGTTACACATATTCATAGTGTGAATACCAAAAGATGTAAGGTTGATAATGATAGTCCGACATACTTGTGGCACTGCCGCCTTGGTCACATAGGTGTCAAACGCATGAAGAAGCTCCATGCAGATGGACTTTTAGAATCTCTTCATTACGAATCATTTGACACGTGCGAACCATGCCTCATGGGTAAAATGATCAAGACTCCATTCTCAGGAACAATGGAGCGAGCAACCAACTTATTGGAAATCATACATACTGATGTGTGCGGTCCAATGAGTGTTGAGGCTCACGGTGGCTATCGTTATGTTCTCACCCTCACCGACGACTTGAGTAGATATGGGTATGTCTACTTAATGAAACACAAGTCTGAGACCTTTGAAAAGTTCAAGGAATTTCAGAGCGAGGTTGAGAATCAATGTGACCGGAAAATCAAGTTCTTGCGATCAAATCATGGGGGAGAATACTTGAGTCACGAATTTGGCGCACACTTAAGAAAATGTGGAATAGTTTCACAACTCACGCCGCCTGGAACACCTCAGCGTAATGGTGTGTCCGAACATCGTAATCGCACTCTATTGGATATGGTGCGATCTATGATGTCTCTTACCGATTTACCGCTGTCATTTTGGGGCTATGCTTTAGAGACTGCCGCATTCACTTTAAATAGGGCTCCGTCGAAATCCGTTGAGACGACACCGTATGAATTATGGTTTGGGAAGAAACCTAAGCTGCCGTTTCTAAAAGTTTGGGGATGCGATGCTTATGTCAAGAAACTTCAACCTGAAAAGCTCGAACCCAAATCGTAAAAATGCGTCTTCATAGGATACCCTAAAGAAACTATTGGGTATACCTTCTACCTCAGATCCGAAGGCAAGATCTTTGTTGCCAAGAATGGGTCCTTTCTAGAGAAAGAGTTTCTCTCGAAAGAAATAAGTGGGAGGAAAGTAGAACTTGATGAAGTATTGCCTCTTGAACCGGTAAGTGGCGCAGCTCAAGAAAATGTTCCTGAGGTGCCTGCACCGACTAGAGAGGAAGTTGATGATGATGATCATGAAACTTCAGATCAAGTTGCTACTAAACTTCATAGGTCCACGAGGACATGTTCCGCACCAGAGTGGTATGGCAACCCTGTCTTGGAAATCATGTTGTTAGACAACGGTGAACCTTCGAACTATGAAGAAGCGATGGAGGGCCCGGATTCCAACAAATGGCTGGAAGCCATGAAATTCGGGATAGGATCCATGTATGAAAACGAAGTATGGACTTTGACTGACTTGCCCGATGATCGGCGAGCCATAGAAAATAAATAGATCTTTAAGAAGAAGACAGGCGCGGATGGTAATGTGACCATCTATAAAGCTCGGCTTGTCGCTAAGGGTTATCGACAAGTTCAAGGGGTTGACTACGATGAGACTTTTTCACCCGTAGCGAAGCTGAAGTCCGTCCGAATCATGTTAGCAATTGCCGCATTCTATGATTGTGAGATATGGCAAATGGACGTCAAAACGGCATTCCTTAATAGTTTCCTTAAGGAAGAATTGTATATGATGCAGCCGGAAGGTTTTGTCGATCCTAAGAATGCTGACAAGGTGTGCAAGCTCCAACGCTCGATTTATGGGCTGGTGCAAGCATCTCGGAGTTGAAACATTCATTTTGATGAGATGATCAAAGCGTTTGGGTTTACGCAGACTTATGGAGAAGCCTGCATTTACAAGAAAGTGAGTGGGAGCTCTGTAGCATTTCTCATATTGTATGTGGATGACATACTGTTGATGGGAAATGATATAGAATGCTTGGAAAGCATAAAGGCCTACTTGAACAAGTGTTTTTTAATGAAGGATCTTGGAGAAGCTGCTTATATATTAGGCATCAAGATCTATAGAGATAGATCGAGACGCCTCATTGGTCTTTCACAGAGTACGTACCTTGACAAGATATTGAAGAAGTTCAAAATGGATCAATCAAAGAAGGGGTTCTTGCCTGTATTGCAAGGTACGAGATTGAGCATGGCTCAATGCCCGACCACGGCAGAAGATAGAGAAAGGATGAGTGTCATCCCCTATGCCTCGGCCATAGGGTCTATCATGTATGCTATGCTGTGTACCAGACCTGATGTAAACCTTGTCGTAAGTTTGGTAGGAATGTACCAAAGTAATCCCGGCATGGAACACTGGACAGCGGTCAAGAATATCCTGAAGTACCTGAAAAGGACTAAGGATATGTTTCTCGTTTATGGAGGTGATGAAGAGCTCGTCGTAAAGGGTTACGTCGATGCTAGCTTCGACACAGATCTGGATGACTCTAAGTCACAAACCGGATACATGTATATTTTGAATGGTGGGGTAGTAAGCTGGTGCAGTTGCAAGCAAAGCATTGTGGCGGGATCTACATGTGAAGCGGAGTACATGGCAGCCTTGGAGGCAGCACAAGAGGCAATCTGGGTGAAGGAGTTCATTACCGACCTAGGAATCATACCCAATGCGTCGGGCCCGATGACTCTCTTCTGTGACAACACTGGAGCTATTGCCCTTGCCAAGGAGCCCAGGTTTCACAGGAAGACCAGGCATATCAAGGTCGCTTCAACTCCATTCATGAAAGTGTTCAAAATGGAGACATAGAGATTTGTAAAATACATACGGACCTGAATGTGGCAGATCCGTTGACTAAACCTCTCCCTAGAGCAAAACATGATCAACACCAGAACTGCATGGGTGTTCGATTCATCACAATGTAACTTGACTATTGACTCTAGTGCAAGTGGGAGACTGTTGGAAATATGCCCTAGAGGCAATAATAAAATGGTTATTATTATATTTCTTTGTTCATGATAATTGTCTATTGTTCATGCTATAATTGTGTTATCTGGAAATCGTAATACATGTGTGAATACATAGACCACAACACGTCCCTAGTGAGCCTCTAGTTGACTAGCTCGTTGATCAAAAGATAGTCATGGTTTCCTGACTATGGACATTGGATGTCATTGATAACGGGATCACATCATTAGGAGAATGATGTGATGGACAAGAACCAATCCTAAGCATAGCTCAAAGATCATGTAGGTCGTTTGTTGTAGCTTTTCCGAATGTCAAGTATCATTTCCTTAGACCATCAGATTGTGCAACTCCCGGATACCGTAGGAGTGCTTTGGGTGTGCCAAACGTCACAACGTAACTGGGTGACTATAAAGGTACACTACAGGTATCTCCGAAAGTGCCTGTTGGGTTGGCACGAATCAAGACTGGGATTTGTCACTCCGTATGACGGAGAGGTATCTCTAGGCCTACTCGGTAATGCATCATCATAATGAGCTCAATGTGACCAAGTGGTTGATCACGAGATCATGCAATACGGTACGAGTAAAGTGACTTGCTGGTAGCGAGATTGAACGAGGTATTGGGATACCGACGATCGAGTCTCGGGCAAGTAACGTACCGATTGACAAAGGGAATTGTATACGGATTGATTGAATCCTCGACATCGTGGTTCATCCGGTGAGATCATCGAGGAGCATGTGGGAGCCAACATGGGTATCCAGATCCCGCTGTTGGTTATTGACCGGAGAGTCGTCTCGGTCATGTCTGCGTGTCTCCCGAACCCGTAGGGTCTACACACTTAAGGTTCGGTGATGCTAGGGTTGTTAAGATATTAGTATACGGTAACCTGAAAGTTGTTCGGAGTCCTGGATGAGATCCCCGACATCACGAGGAGTTCCAGAATGGTCCGAAGGTGAAGATTTATGTATAGGAATGTTGGGGAACGTAGTAATTTCAAAATTTTCCTACGCACACGCAAGATCATGGTGATGCATAGCTACGAGAGGCGAGAGTGTGATCTACGTACCCTTGTAGACCGACAGCGGAAGCGTTAGCACAACATGGTTGATGTAGTCGTACGTCTTCATGGCCCGACCGATCAAGCACCGAAACTACGGCACCTCCGAGTTTTAGCACACGTTCAGCTCGATGACGATCCCCGGACTCCGATCCAGCAAAGCGTGGGGGAAGAGTTCCGTCGGCACAACGGCGTGGTGACGATCTTGATGTTCTATCGTCGCAGGGCTTCGCCTAAGCACCGCTACAATAGTATCGAGGATTATCGTGGAAGGGGGCACCGCACACGGCTAAGAAAATGATCACGTGGATCAACTTGTGTGTCTAGGGGTGCCCCCTGCCCCCGTATATATGAAGGAAATATGCCCTAGAGGCAATAATAAAGTTATTATTTATTTCCTTATATCATGATAAATGTTTATTATTCATGCTAGAATTGTATTAACCGGAAACATAATACATGTGTGAATACATAGACAAACAGAGTGTCACTAGTATGCCTCTACTTGACTAGCTCGTTAATCAAAGATGGTTAAAGTTTCCTAACCATGAACAAAGAGTTGTTATTTGAATAACGAGGTCACATCATTAGTTGAATGATCTGATTGACATGACCCATTCCTTTAGCTTAGCACCCGATCGTTTAGTATGTTGCTATTGCTTTCTTCATGACTTATACATGTTCCTATGACTATGAGATTATGCAACTCCCGTTTACCGGAGGAACACTTTGGGTGCTACCAAACGTCACAACGTAACTGGGTGATTATAAAGGAGTACTACAGGTGTCTCCAAAGGTAGATGTTGGGTTGGCGTATTTCGAGATTAGGATATGTCACTCCGATTGTCGGAGAGGTATCTCTGGGCCCTCTCGGTAATGCACATCACTTAAGCCTTGCAAGCATTGCAACTAATGAGTTAGTTGCGGGATGATGTATTACGGAACGAGTAAAGAGACTTGACGATAACGAGATTGAACTAGGTATTGGATACCGACGATCGAATCTCGGGCAAGTAACATACCGATGACAAAGGGAACAACGTATGTTGTTATGCGGTCTGACCGATAAAGATCTTCGTAGAATATGTAGGAGCCAATATGGGCATCCAGGTCCCACTATTGGTTATTGACCAGAGACATGTCTCGGTCATGTCTACATTGTTCTCGAACAGTAGGGTCCGCACGCTTAAGGTTTCGATGACAGTTATATTATGAGTTTATGAGTTTTGATGTACCGAAGGAGTTCGGAGTCCTGGATGAGATCGGGGACATAACGAGGAGTCTCGAAATGGTCGAGACGTAAAGATCGATATATTGGACGACTATATTCGGACATCGGAAAGGTTCCGAGTGATTCGGGTATTTTTCGGAGTACCGGGTAGTTACGGGAGAAGTAATGGGCCTTGATGGGCTTTAGTGGGAAGAGGAAAAAAGGCTGCTGCGCCCCCCCTCCCCTCTAGTCCGAATTGGACTAGGGAAAAGGGGGCCGGCCACCTTTCCTACTCCTCCACTTCCTTCTCCCTTCCTCCCTTCTTGGTGGACTCCAACTAGGACTTGGAGTCCTAGTAGGACTCCACACCTGGCGCGCCTCTCCTATGGCCGGCCTCCTCCCCCTTGCTCCTTTATATACGGGGGCAGGGGGCACCTCTAGACACACAAGTTGATCATTGAGATCGTTTCTTAGCCGTGTGCGGTGCCCTCTGCCACCAAATTCCACCTCGATCATATCGTTGTAGTGCTTAGGCGAAGCCCTACGTCGGTAGTACATCAAGATTGTCACCACGCCATCGTGCTGACAGAACTCCTCCCCGAAGCTTTGCTGGATCGGAGCCCGGGGATCGTCATCGAGCTGTACGTGTGCTAAGAACTTGGAGGTGCCGAAGTAACGGTGCTTGGATCGGTCGGATCGGGAAGAAGACGTACGACTACTTCCTCTATGTTGTGTCAATGCTTCCGTTGCACTCTACAAGGGTACGTAGATGAGACTCTCCCCCTCGTTGCTATGCATCACCATGATCTTGCGTGTGCGTAGGAAATTTTTTGAAATTACTACGTTACCCAACAGTGGTATCAGAGCCTAGGTTTTATGGTTTGATGTTATTTGCACGAGTAGAACACAAGTGAGTTGTGGGCGATACAAGTCATACTACCTACCAGCATGTCATACTTTGGTTCGGCGGTATTGTTGGACGAGACGACCCGGACCAACCTTACGCGTACGCTTACGCGAGACCGGTTCCCTCGACGTGCTTTGCACATAGATGGCTTGCGGGCGACTATCTCTCCAACTTTAGTTGAACCGAGTATGGCTACGCCCGGTCCTTGAGAAGGTTAAAACGGAGTCTATTTGACAAACTATCGTTGTGGTTTTGATGCGTAGGTGAGATGAGTTCTTGCTTAAGCCGATAGCAGCCACGTAAAACTTGCAACAACAAAGTAGAGGACGTCTAACTTGTTTTTGCAGGGCATGTTGTGATGTGATATGGTCAAGGCATGATGCTAAATTTTATTGTATGAGATGATCATGTTTTGTAACCAAGTTATCGGCAACTGGCAGGAGCCATATGGTTGTCGCTTTATTGTATGCAATGCAATTGCGATGTAATGCTTTACTTTATTACTAAGCGGTAGTGATAGTCGTGGAAGCATAAGATTGGCGAGACGACAACGATGCTACGATGGAGATCAAGGTGTCGCGCCGGTGACGATGGTGATCATAACGGTGCTTCGGAGATGGAGATCACAAGCACAAGATGATGATGGCCATATCATATCACTTATATTGATTGCATGTGATGTTTATCCTTTTATGCATCTTATATTGCTTTGATTGACGGTAGCATTATAAGATGATCTCTCACTAAATTATCAAGAAGTGTTCTCCCTGAGTATGCACCGTTGCCAAAGTTCGTCGTGCCCAGACACCACGTGATGATCGGGTGTGATAAGCTCTACGTCCATCTAGAACGGGTGCAAGCCAGTTTTGCACACGCAGAATACTCAGGTTAAACTTGACGAGCCTAGCATATGCAGATATGGCCTCGGAACACAAAGACCGAAAGGTCGAGCGTGAATCATATAGTAGATATGATCAACATAATGATGTTCACCATTGAAAACTACTCCATCTCACGTGATGATCGGTTATGGTTTAGTTGATTTGGATCACGTGATCACTTAGAGGATTAGAGGGATGTCTATCTAAGTGGGAGTTCTTAAGTAATATGATTAATTGAACTTTAATTTATCATGAACTTAGTCCTGGTAGTATTAGCATATCTATGTTGTAGATCAATAGCTTGCGTTGTTACTTCCCTGTGTTTATTTTGATATGTTCCTAGAGAAAATTGTGTTGAAAGATGTTAGTAGCAAAGATGCGGATTGGATCCGTGATCTGAGGTTTATCCTCATTGCTGCACAGAAGAATTATGTCCTTGATGCACCGCTAGGTGACAGACCTATTGCAGGAGGAGATGCGGACGTTATGAACGTTTGGCTAGCTCAATATGATGACTACTTGATAGTTTAGTGCACCATGCTTAAACGGCTTAGAATCGGGACTTCAAAGACGTTTTGAATGTCATGGACCATATAAGTTGTTCCAGGAGTTGAAGTTAATATTTCAAGCAAATACCCGAGTTGAGAGATATGAAGTCTCCAACAAGTTCTATAGCTAAAAAGATGGAGGAGAATCGCTCAACTAGTGAGCATGTGCTCAGATTGTCTGGGTACTACAATCGCTTGAATCAAGTGGGAGTTAATCTTCCAGATAAGATAGTGATTGACAGAATTCTCTAGTCACCATCACTAAGTTAGTAGAACTTCGTGATGAACTATAGTATGCAAGGGATAACGGAAACGATTCCCAAGCTCTTCGTGATGCTAAAATAAATGAAGGTAGAAATCAAGAAAAACATCAAGTGTTGATGGTTGACAAGACCACTAGTTTCAAGAAAAGGGCAAAAGGAAGAAGGGGAACTTCGAGAAGAACAGCAAGCAAGTTGCTGCTCAAGAGAAGAAACCCAAGTCTGGACCTAAGCCGGAGACTGAGTGCTTCTACTGCAAAGGGACTGGTCACTGGAAGCGGAACTACCCCAAGTGATTGGCAGATAAGAAGGATGGCAAGGTGAACATAAGTATATTTGATATACATGTTATTGATGTGTACTTTACTAGTGTTTATAGCAACCCCTTAGTATTTGATACTAGTTCAGTTGCTAAGATTAGTAACTCGAAACGGGAGTTGAAGAATAAATAGAGACTAGTTAAGGGTGAAGTGACGATGTGTGTTGGAAGTGGTTCCAAGATAGATGTGATCATCATCGCACACTCCCTATAAATTCGGGATTAGTGTTGAACCTAAATAAGTGTTATTTGGTGTTTGCGTTGAGCATGAATATGATTTGATCATGTTTATTGTAATACGGTTATTCATTTAATTAAGAGAATAAATTGTTGTTCTGTTTACATGAATAAAACCTTATATGGTTACACACCCAATGAAAATAGTTCGTTGGATCTCGATCGTAGCGATACACATAATCATAATATTGAAACCAAAAGATGCAAAGTTAATAATGATAGTGCAACTTATTTGTGGCACTGCAGTTTAGGTCATATTGGTGTAAAGCGCATGAAGAAACTCCATACTGATGGGCTTTTGGAATCACTTGATTATGAATCAGTTGATGCTTGCGAACCATGCCTCATGGGCAAGATGACTAAAACTCCGTTCTTCGGAACAATGGAGCGAGCAACAGATTTGTTGGAAATCATACATACTGATGTATGTGGTCCGATAAATACTGAGGCTCGCGACAGGTATCATTATTTTCTGATCTTCACAGATGATTTGAGCAGATATGAGTATATCTACTTGATGAAACATAAGTCTGAAACATTTGAAAAATTCAAAGAAATTTCAGAGTGAAGTGAAAAATCATCGTAACAAGAAAATAAAGTTTCTACAATCTGATCGTAGAGAAGAGTATTTGAGTTACGAGTTTGGCCTTCAGTTAAAAACAATGTGTAATAGTTTCACAAACTCATGCCACCTGGAACACCACAGCATAATGGTGTGTCCGAATGTCATAACCGTACTTTATTAGATATGGTGCGATCTATGATGTCTCTTACCGATCTACAACTATCGTTTTGGGAATATTCATTAGAGACAGCTGCATTCACGTAAAATAGGGCACCATCTAAGTCCGTTGAGACGACACAATCTGAACTGTGGTTTGGCAAGAAACCAAAGTTGTCGTTTCTTAAAGTTTGGGGTTGTGATGCTTATATGAAAAGGTTTCATCCTAATAAGATCAAACCCAAATCGGAGAAATATGTCTTCATAGGATACCCAAAGGAGACTATTGGGTACACCTTCTATCACAAATCTGAAGGCAAGACTTTTGTTGCTAAATTCGGAGTTTTTCTAGAGAAGGAGTTTCTCTCGAAAGAAGTGAGTGGGAGGAAAGTAGAACTTGATGAGGTAACCGTACCTGCTCCCTTATTGGAAAGTAGTTCATCACAAAAATCTGTTCCTGTGACTACTACACCAATTAGTGAGGAAGCTAATGATGATGATCATGTAACTTCAGATCAAGTTACTACCAAATCTCGTAGGTAAACCAGAGTGAGATCCGCACCAGAGTGGTACGGTAATCCTGTTCTGGAAGTCATGTTACTAGACCATGACGAACTTGCGAACTATGAGGAAGCGATGATGAGCCTAGATTCCGCGAAATGGTTTGAGGCCATGAAATCTGAGATATGATCCATGTATGAGAACAAAGTATGGACTTTGATGGATTTGCCCGATGATCAGCAAGCCATAGAAAATAAATGGATCTTCAAGAGGAAGACGGACGCTGATAGTAGTGTTACTATCTACAAAGCTAGAATTGTCGCAAAAGGTTTTCGACAAGTTCAAGGTGTTGACTACGATGAGATTCTCTCACTCGTATCTATGCTTAAGTCTGTCTGAATCATGTTAGCAATTGCCGCATTTTATGAAATCTGGCAAATGGATAAACAAAACTGTATTCCTTAATGGATTTATTAAAGAAGAGTTGTATGTGATGCAACAAGATGGTTTTGTCAATCCTAAAGGTGCTAACAAAATATGCAACCTCCAGCAATCCATTTATGGACTGGTACAAGCATCTCGGAGTTGGAATATAAGCTTTGATGAGTTGATCAAAACATATAGTTTTATACAGACTTGCGGTAAAGCCTGTATTTACAAGAAAGTGAGTGGGAGCACTACAGAATTACTGATAAGTATATGTGAATGACATATTGTTGATCAGAAATAATGTAGAATTATTCTGTAAAGCATAAAGGAGTGTTTGAAAGGAGTTTTTCAAAGAAAGACTTCGGTGAAGCTGCTTACATATTGAGCTTCAAGATCTATAGAGATAGAACAAGACGCTTGATAAGTTTTTTCAATGAGTACATGCCTTGACAAGATTTTGAAGTAGTTCAAAATGGAGCAGTCAAAGAAAGAGTTCTTGCCTGTATTACAAGGTGTGAAGTTGAGTAAGACTCAAAGCCCGACCACGGCAGAAGATAGAAAGAGAATGAAAGCCATTCCCTATGCCTTGGCCATAGGTTCTATAAAGTATGTCATGCTGTATACCAGATCTATTGTATACCCTGCACTGATTTGGCAAGGGAGTACAATAGTGATCTAGGAGTAGATCACTGGACAGCGGTCAGAATTATCCTTAGTGAAATAAGGATATGTTTCTCGATTATGGACGTGACAAAAAGGTTCGTCGTAAAGGGTTACGTCGATGCAAGTTTTTGACACTGATCCAGATGATTCTAAGTCTCAATCTGGATACATATTGAAAGTCGGAGAAATTAGCTAGAGTAGCTCCGTGCAGAGCATTGTAGATATAGAATTTTGCAAAATACATACGGATCTGAATTTGGCAGGCCCGTTGACTAAATTTCTCTCACAAGCAAAACATGATCACTCTTTGGGTGTTAATCACATAGCTATGTGAACTAGATTATTGAATCTAGTAAACCCTTTGGGTGTTCGTCACATGGAGATGTGAACCAATGACATAAAGATGTGAACTATTGGTGTTAATCACATAGCGATGTGAACTAGATTATTGACTCTAGTGCAAGTGGGAGACTGAAGGAAATATGCCCTAGAGGCAATAATAAAGTTATTATTTATTTCCTTATATCATGATAAATGTTTATTATTCATGCTAGAATTGTATTAACCGGAAACATAATACATGTGTGAATACATAGACAAACAGAATGTCACTAGTATGCCTCTACTTGACTAGCTCGTTAATCAAAGATGGTTATGTTTCCTAACCATGGACAAAGAGTTGTTATTTGATTAAATGGGATCACATCATTAGGTGAATGATCTGATTGACATGACCCATTCCATTAGCTTAGCACCCGATCGTTTAGTATGTTGCTATTGCTTTCTTCATGACTTATACATGTTTCTATGACTATGAGATTATGCAACTCCTGTTTGCCGGAGGAACACTTTGGGTGCTACCAAACGTCACAACATAACTGGGTGATTATAAAGGAGTACTACAGGTGTCTCCAAAGGTAGATGTTGGGTTGGCGTATTTCGAGATTAGGATTTGTCACTCCGATTGTCGGAGAGGTATCTCTGGGCCCTCTCGATAATGCACATCACATAAGCCTTGCAAGCACTGCAACTAATATGTTAGTTGTGGGATGATGTATTACGGAACGAGTAAAGAGACTTGCCGGTAACGAGATTGAACTAGGTATTGGATACCGACGATCGAATCTCGGGCAAGTAACATACCGATGACAAAGGGAACAATGTATGTTGTTATGCGGTCTGACCGATAAAAGATCTTCGTAGAATATGTAGGAGCCAATATGGGCATCCAGGTCCCGCTATTGGTTATTGACCAGAGACGTGTCTCGGTCATGTCTACATTGTTCTCGAACAGTAGGGTCCGCACGCTTAAGGTTTCGATGACAGTTATATTACGAGTTTTGATGTACCGAAGGAGTTCGGAGTCCCGGATGAGATCGGGGACATGACGAGGAGTCTCGAAATGGTCGAGACGTAAAGATCGATATATTGGACGACTATATTCGGACTTCGGAAAGGTTCCGAGTGATTCAGGTATTTTTCGGAGTACCGGAGAGTTACGGGAATTCGCCGGGAGAAGTATTGGGCCTTGATGGGCTTTAGTGGGAAGAGGAGAAAGGGCCTGCTACGCCCTCCCTCCCCTCTAGTCCGAATTGGACTAGGGAAAAGGGGGCCGGCCACCTTTCCTACTCCTCCACTTCCTTCTCCCTTCCTCCCCTCTTGATGGACTCCTACTAGGACTTGGAGTCCTAGTAGGACTCCCATCCTGGCCGCACCAATAGCCTTGGCCGGCCTCCTCCTCCTCCATCCTTTATATACTGAGGCAGGGGGCACCCCATAGACACACAAGTTGATCATTGAGATCGTTCCTTAGCCGTGTGCGGTGCCCCCTGCCACCATATTCCACCTCGATCATATCGTTGTAGTGCTTAGGCGAAGCCCTGCGTCGGTAGAACATCAAGATCGTCACCATGCCATCGTGCTGACGGAATTCCTCCCCGAAGCTTTGCTGGATTGGAGCCAGGGGATCTTCATCGAGTTGTACGTGTGCTAAGAACTCGAAGGTGCCGGAGTAACGGTGCTTGGATCGGTCGGATCGGGAAGACGTACGACGACTTCCTCTATGTTGTGTCAACGCTTTCGCAGTCGGTCTGCGTGGGTACGTAGATCATACTCTCCCCCTCGTTGCTATGAATCACCATGATCTTGCGTGTGCGTAGGAAAATTTTTGAAATTACTACATTCCCCAACAACCTCTCCGTCATACAGAGTGACAAATCCCAGTCTCGATTCATGCCAACCCAACAGACACTTTCGGAGATACCTGTAGTGTACCTTTATAGTCACCCAGTTACGTTGTGACGTTTGGCACACCCAAAGCACTCCTACGGTATCCGGGAGTTGCAAAATCTCATGGTCTAAGGAAATGGTACTTGACATTTCGGAAAGCTACAGCAAACGAACTACACGATCTTTGAGCTATGCTTAGGATTGGGTCTTGTCCATCACATCATTCTCCTAATGATGTGATCCCGTTATCAATGACATCCAATGTCCATAGTCAGGAAACCATGACTATCTTTTGATCAACGAGCTAGTCAACTAGAGGCTCACTAGGGACGTGTTGTGGTCTATGTATTCACACATGTATTATGATTTCCGGATAACACAATTATAGCATGAACAATAGACAATTATCATGAACAAAGAAATATAATAATAACCATTTTATTATTTCCTCTAGGGCATATTTCCAACATTTTCATCATATCCTAAGGGCATCTCCGATGGAAACCCGCAAAAAACTCCCGCATCCATCCGCGGGCAGGGTGGGACCAGTCCGTGGACACGGATGCGGGAGGTAGCCATCCAACCTTAGGCCTTCCGGATTTTTTCCCCGTCCGCACGATTAAGTAGTCGCATGCAAAGGGCACAGAAGTTCAACTAGTTGCATGCAGCATGAGCCGTCAGAGGACTCAACATATTGCTCGTATATGTACTCCAAATCGGAATCCATTGCTACAAACATCTAGCGGGGAGGTCGGAGGACATGTGGTTGAACGGAGACGGAGGAGAAGCGGCATGCAGCCCTGCTAGATCGCTGGAGGTGCCGGAGGCGCAGATTTTCGGCAAGGGTGTGCATGATGGCCGGGTCAGAGGCAGACCCAGGCCCCAGGCAGCCAAGTCCTCGGCCTAGGGCTTGGTGACAATTTTGTTCATTGATTGTAGCAAAATCTCCACTGTATTACACTATCTACCTGGGAAGTAGTCTGATTCTAGCTCCGCTACTGGCCGGCAGTGGCGGATGTACAGGGTGGCCCACCCTGGGATTCTGAGACAACCTATATATATATATATATATATATATATATAGATTCTAAATGGGCCAGAAAAAACCAGCCCAATAAACAGACCAAGTCCATATCGAGAATTCCAGATTACTCGTCCAGTCCTCGACTCCGATGGCCGCCTCGCCTCCTCGCCAGTATTGCTCGTCTGCTCCTCACTGTTCCTCGCCGCCGTCGTTCGCGCCCAAAGCCCTTGCCGGCACCCAGCTGTCGAGGAAGCTCCCGCGTCCCGCCTCTCTTCTCTAGCCCACCCGCCTCCCTGCATCCGCGGCGAGCCCCTGTCCGCCTATCCGCCTGTCCGTGTCCCAGGTCCCAGCGAGCGGCTGCACCTCTGCCTTGCCGGAGCGCCGGCTGCCTGCGCCCCTGCCGCTGCTTGCTGGGCGGCTATTTGGCGGCCCTGCCCTCGCCGGATCACCCCTCCAAATCCGGCTGCAGTAAGGTATCAAATCAAATACCCCCAAATTTATGATCCAGGGTTTGCTTTTTTGCACTATGAACACATAGATAATTCTGCACTCATTTAGGCCTCAATTAGCTTTATTGATAGAAAGTGGTACTGATAGAAAGTAGTATTCTTGTAGAATTGATGAAGAATGAAGAGGGCAGCATACATTGTTTCCCTTTTCCAAAGAGAAGCTATGAAGATAGGGAAGAAGAAGAAGAAGGCAGAGAATATGCCGGATGTGGATGAAGAGCAGACCCGCGAAGTTGTGTGTATGCCGGTTGTGATCGAAAAGAAAATTGAAGAACCAACATTGTCTATGTCAAATGAGACCATAGAGCAAACTGAATATGTGTCACTGCTTGAAAGTGCAACTATCCCTGGGTGGTTTTGGTAATTCCTAACAACATATAGCTCATTGAGCTAATGCTATTTTAAGATAAATATTTCAGGAAAGCTCAATGATTGGCATGGCATGGATTAGAAAGTGTACCCCTCAAAATGCTAAGGACAAAAGATTGGCTCAAGCTCAAAGCACAAGATTCTACATTTTACTTTTAGTGATCCAAGATCACATTGAGTCCATAGGAAAAGCCAATACTATTAAAAGGGGGTGAGGTGTTGCTTAATGAGTTACTTGCTCAAAATTCTTAGTGATATGCTCCAAAAACCCTCAACTACTTTCTCATATCCACATATGTCCCAAACCAAAAGTCAAACTCGGCCCCACCGAAATCTTCTATCCGGCGCCACCGAGTTCACTTGACATAGCCACTGCCACAAACCCTAGTCACTTCGGTCTCACCGATAGGGATCTCGGTCTCACCGAGATGGGATTGCAACCTCTCTTTTTCCCTTCATAACGTTTTGGTCCAACCGAGATGAGCGATCAGTCCCACCGAGATTGCAATGCAAACTCTCCGTTTCCCCTTCATAATGTTTCGGTATAACCGAAATGAGCGAATCAGTCCCACCGAGTTTTCCTGACCAACTCTCTGTTTGTCTATTACCAAAATCGGTCCCACCGAGTTTGTGTAATCGGTCTCACCGAGATTACGTTATGCCCTAACCCTAATGGAATCGGTCCCACCGAGTTGACATGCCGGTCCCACCGAAAATCCTAATGTTCACATTTTGAACTAAATCGGTCTGACCGAGTTTTATAATTCAGTCCCACCGAGTTTGGAGATTTGTGTGTAACGGTTAGATTTTGTGTCGAGGCTATATATACCCTTCCACCCACTCTTCATTCATGGAGAGAGCCATCAGAATATGCCTACACTTCCAACATACATTTTCTGAGAGAGAACCACCTACACTTGTGTTGAGGTCAAGATATTCCACTCCAACCACATAAATCTTGATCTCTAGCCTTTCCCAAGTTGCTTTCCACTCAAATCTTCTTTCTACCAAATCCAATCCTATGAGAGAGAGTTGAGTGTTGGGGAGACTATCAGTTGAAGCACAAGAGCAAGGAGTTCATCATCAACACACCATCTATTACCTTTTGGAGAGTGGTGTCTCCTAGATTTGTTAGGTGTCACTTGGGAGCCTCCGTCAAGATTGTGGAGTTGAACCAAGGAGTTTGTACGGGCAAGGAGATCACCTACTTCGTGAAGATCTACCCTAGTGAGGCAAGTCCTTCGTGGGTGATGGCCATGGTGGGATAGACAAGGTTGCTTCTTCGTGGACCCTTCGTGGGTGGAGCCCTCCGTGGACTTGCACAACCGTTACCCTTCGTGGGTTGAACTCTCCATCAATGTGGATGTACGATAGCACCACCTATCAGAACCACGCCAAAAATCTTTGTGTCTACACTGCGTTTGCTCCCTCCAAACTCCTCCCTTTACCTTCATATGCAATTGTTTTACATTCCGCTGCTATACTCTTAGAATTGCATGTGTAGGTTGATTACTTGAATTGTGCTATGTTGCTAAAATCTGCTAAGACTTAAAATTGGGAAAAGGCTAGATTTTTATTTGGTCAAGTAGTTTAATCACCCCCCCCCCTCTAGACATACTTTCGATCCTACAAGTGGTATCAGAGCTTTGGTCTCCATTTGCCTTGATTTCCATAGCTTTTGGTGATCATAGCCTTGGTTTCACAACCTAGGAGAGTATGGCGTCTAGTGAGGGGACTTACCACCGTAGAGGTCCTTACTTTAATGGTACTAATTTTGCTAGTTGGAAGCATAATATGAAAATGCATATTCTTGGACATAACTCTGTCGTTTGGGCTATTGTGTGTATTGGCTTGCAAGGTGAATTCTTTGATGGGAGAGAATCGAATCATGAAGCTACCACAAAAGAGTTGAAGATGCTGCAATACAATGCTCAAGCTTGTGATATTCTCTTCAACGGATTGCGCTCCGAAGAATTCAACAAAATCAGCCGTCTTGAGAATGCAGAGGAAATTTGGGATACTTTGATTGATATACACGAAGGTACCGACTCCGTCAAGGAATCCAAATTGGATGTGCTTCAAAGTCAACTTGACAAGTTCAAAATGAAGGATGGTGAAGGTGTCACTGAAATGTACTCTAGGCTTGCTCTCATCACAAATGAGATTGCCGGCTTAGGAAGTGAAGATATGACTGATAGATTCATCATCAAGAAGATCCTAAGAGCCTTGGATGGAAAATATGATAATGTGTGCACATTGATCCAAATGATGCCCAATTACAAAGATCTCAAGCCAGCGGAAGTCATTGGAAGAATTGTTGCTCATGATATGTCACTCAAGGATAAGGAAGAGCTTCACAACAAGTCAAGTGGTGCTTACAAAGCCTCATGTGATGCTCCCACATCATCAAGTGAGAAACAAAACTTCAACGAATAATTGAGCCTAATGGTGAAGAACTTAAACAAGTTTTACAAAAGTAGAAGCAAGGAAAGAAGTTCCAAGTCAAGGTCCTACAATGAGAAAAGATCTTCTAGTCGTGAGCACAATTGCTACAATTGTGGAAGACCCGGACACTATTCCAATGAGTGTATGGCTCCCTACAAAAGAAGAGAAGATTCTCCTAAAAGAAGAAGTAGAAGAGAAGAATCGCCACCAAGAGAGAGAAGGAGTAGAGATGAACGTTATGAACGAAGAACATCCCGGAGAAGCAAGGATTCGGAAAGGAAGGACAAGTCATAAAAGAGCTACACAAAATGAAGACATCAAGCTCATGTTGGTGAATGGGTATCCGGCTCCGACTCCGACAATCACTCCGAAAGAAGTTATCACTCCGACTCCGAATATACTCAAGATGAAGGTGTTGCCGGTCTAGCACTTGTGTCAACCAACTCCTACGACATATTTGAGTCACAAAATGAAGGAATTGGAAGATGCTTCATGGTAAAGGTACAAAGGTAACACACCCCGAGTATGTTGATTTTAATAGTGATGAAGATGATTTGCTAGGTATGTGATGATGATTTACTTGTTGACAACTCTAGTTATGAAAACTATGATGAACTTGCTATTAATCATGCTAATCAAGATAAAGCGAATGACAATGATAAGAAGGAGATTGAGCGTCTAACTAAAGAACTAAACACTCTTAAGTTAGCTCATGAAACTATCTTGGAAGATCATCGAGAACTTTTAAAGACTCATGAGAAGTTACGCTTTGAAAAGCTCAACCTTGAGAAAGAGCATGAGTTCTTAAAGGCAATCAATGATGATCTTCGCAAGAAAAGTTCTTCTTACATTGACAAGCGTTTACTCTTGTCTACTTACATGCCACAAGTTAAATCTAGCAACAAGAACAAGAAAGATTCTTCCTCTAGTAGTAACAACAATCATGCTAAATCCAATGTTGTTGCTTCTAGTAGTTCTCTTGATTCCACTAATGATTCTCTTAGCCAAGTTACACTTGAGCAAGAAAATAGCTTATTGAAGGGAATTATAGAGAAAGGTGTTTACAAGAGTCTTACCGGAAGTAAGCAATTTGAGGAAATTGTACGCAAGCAAGGAAGACACCGGAAGAATCAAGGTGTTGGTTTTGAACGAAAGTTCAATGCCAATGGAGTTGAGTGGGAAGAAGATCAATACCCCAAGACGAAGTTTGTTCCTCAACAAGAGAAGTATGATCCTACGTCTTTCCAAGGAACACAAGCTCAAGATGATCTTCCACCACAAGACCACAAGCTAAAAGGCAAGGACAAACTTCAAGAGGAGATTGATGCATTTGATGAAGCACCTAAGGCCTTGGTCAAGTGGGTTCCCAAGACTACATCAAGTTCCACTTCATCAAGTACGACTACAACTCCGAGGATTCCCATCAAGATGGTGTGGATCCCTAAGAAGAAGAATTAGAGATTTCTTGAGGGTGACTCCTCCAACATACTTCACTCTTATCATTTTGGCAAGGACAAGTGAAAACAGCTTCCATATCTTGCACTAGTTCAAGGAGTCACAAACCCTCTTGTTGGTAAGACAAGGGACAAGGTAACCTAATGCATTCATGGACATCATCTCATGTGAATATCGCTCTATGTCTATGGATATCCTTGTTTGTTCCTTGTGGGACTAAACCGTGCAGGTATTGAAAGTGCAACTCACTCCAAAGGATTGCTCTGAATGATCTACATCAACATTGAGCATCTACATCTTCAGCACCTACATGAAGTCATCATCGACAAAACCCAAGGTTAGTTCATCCCTCTTAGGGGGTATATCACATCTAGGGGAAGCTTTACTCTAATCAATTGAGCTAAAGCAACTCTAATGGTGTGAGCACAACAATGCTTTATGTAAAAGTGGCAACCCCACTTGTGCTTAAGCGATGAGTATGACCTATGATCAAATGTCCTCATTTGACTCCTAAGTTAATATATTCATATATAGATGACCTAGTCATCGACAAATTGCTTGATAGATGCCAGAGTGATTGTGCATGCTTCGTCACATATTTCATTTGCCATTTTATTGTGTGAGCATGTTGGATGCATATTTTACTCATTCGAGGACATCCATTTGTTGCTTTCATTGTTTGGCTTTTTCTCTTTTGCCAAATGGATGGACAAGAATGCCTAAGAACTCCCTCTAGCTATCTATGTTTTTCTCGTCTCAAACTCTATTCATGCTACATCACAAAGTTTGATCAAGTCAGATTCGAACCACTCTGTGTGAGGAGAACTTAGAGTCCCCGATTCGTCATAGACTTAAACTTCTAAAACCTCTTTGTGCATTTCGGTATGACCGAGTCATCCATTTCGGTCACACCGAGATCACTAAGTTGATCTAGGTTTTCAATCTCAGTGCAACCGATTTAAACTTTTCAGTCACACCGAGTTGCAGTAACCGTTTGCGATTCTGCATCTCGGTGCCACCGAGTTGTTCCACTCGGTCACACCGACAGGGTCGGGATATATAAACCCACGGGTGACATTTTGGAAATTTCTTTGAAATCTCACAGCCCACGCGAATCCTGCTCTGCCGCTTTGGGTCTCCGGATCGTCTTCTCACCGCCAGCGACCTCCCACCACTGGTTTCCATCGCCGTCAACGGAATTATGCCCCTTCGTTGTCACCGTAGAGAACTCCGCCAAACTAGGGTACGAGTTCGATCCTTTGTGCTATTCTTTTAACTCTGATTCATAGCACATTGCTTTGCCATGATCATGACCATGTATGCAAACTATCCATCCACTCAAAACATCCTTTAGATTAGATTGGATTTGAAATTTAGGGTTAGGTCTCCGCCGGAGTCATCTCGGACCGACCGAATTGTAGAAATTGGTCTCACCGATTTGGCTTAGGCCATAGCACGTGCATTTTCGGTCTCACCGAAAATTGCAAATCGGTGTGACCGAGTTCGATTCTTTGTGAAACCCTAGCAGTCTCGGTGCCACCGAACTGTGACTCGGTCTGACCGAGTTCACTAGTTTAGGTTACAAAAGTTGCTTCGGTATCACCGAGTTTACAAATCGGTAGCTCCGAAATGCTTTCTGTGAAGAACTAAAACTAAGTTTTTAAGTCATCTGTTTTGCAAAAACTATGCACTTTGTGATGCTCATCCACTCTACCTCATCTATATCTATTCACAGGGTCTGCTGTCAGTAAGTTTGCAGATATGTCTGACCAGAGCGACAGCCAGAACAGGTCTGAAGAACAAGTGCAATTGAGTGAGGGCACTAGTCCCTCTAGCACTTCTGGTGATGGCAGCATGAGCACACCAAGCAACTTGCCCAAAGCAACCACCAGGTCAAGGAAGAAGAAAACCTTAGATTCTGAAGATGAGGACTATGTGGCTATTGAGGAGGAAGTCAGCTCCAAGAAGAAGGTGCTGAAGAAAGAATATGGGTCAGCTGCTACAACTAAGCCTGGCTTGCACAAGAAGGCCCCTGCCAAGAGGGTGCCAACCTTAAAGGTTAGAGCCTCAACTGCTGAAACCTCCAAGCCAACTGGAGAGGCTGCTAGAGAGGGAAAGAAGAAAAAAGAAAGGGTCAAGAAGACCACTGCCAGAGTGCTTGGTAGATCCTACATTATGAGAGATCCAGAAGAAGAGGAGGAGGAAGAGGATGCTGCTCCAGCTCTCAAGTCTCAGAAGCTCATGGGAGATGAAATTAAGTCAGGGGCTACTCCATCTAAGCCCAAATCTGCTCCCAAGGCTACTACTCAGAAGCCTTCTGCACCCTAGAGGACTGCCAGAAGTATACCTGCTGAGGAGAAGAACAAGGCCCCAGTGCCCGAAGCTGAAGAAGAGGAAGATGATTCACTTGTTTTGAGGAAGTTGAAGCCCAAAATTCCGGACCATAATGATGCTCATCCAGTCGCTAAGGACAGGCACATCAGAAAGGATGCTGGACTGATATTGTGGAGACAGACTGATCCCTATGCTGTTAGGAGGAGGACTGCAGTTGACTACAGGTTCCATACAAAGGAACAGCAAGACTTCTATGAGACAATTTTGCTTGTCAAGAAGCCCATTGTATGTGACATGAAATGGGTGGATTGAGAATACATCCAGGAGAATGAAGATCACTTCCCATGAGTATATGACAGCTTCAAGGCATGTGGAGTAGATGAATTTGTTGGACAGAAGCTCACCAAATGGAATGATGAGCTGATCATGCAGTTTTACTCCACTGCCCACTTCTATCTAGATGGAAGGATAGTATGGATGTCTGAGGGTACTAGGTACCAATCCACAATTGAGGAGTGGGCCAAGCTAATCAATGCCCCCAAAGAACATGAAGATGACTTGGATGTGTATGCCAAGAAAAAGAAGGATCACAACTCCATGGCAAACATGTACAAGGAGATCCCAGATAAAGCTTTGGAGACTCACAAGTTTGGATCTATACATTTCTTGCTGTCTGGTCTGCCTACTATTAACTGGATCTTAAGGCACACATTGCTAACCAAGTCAGGATATCACAAGATGATCAGAGGACACTCCATCAACATGCTGCAAATCTTTGATGTCCCTCAGAAATTCAAAGTTATGAGTTTGATTGTAGAAACAATCAAGAGGACAGTTGCTGATAAGAAGAGAAGCTGTGGGTATGCTCCACACATTCAGGAGCTCATCAACTCCAAGATGGGCACAGGAACTTATTTGTTGGACAAGGAGCATCTACCCTTACATCCTGAATTTGAAGACACCAATGTTGTGACGAATGAGGAGGAACCATCATCAGTTCAAGTCCAGGAGAAGAGAATCAAAGCAAAGGCTGAGAAAGCTGCAAGGATGCCAAACGCAGAAGAAGCATCTCAAGTTTTCCTCAAGAAAAAACAAGATCAATTAGGCTATCTGATTCAAGCTACACTGGGGATTGAGAAGGGCTTGGCCACCCTGACTCAGAATCAGGAGAGCCTGGAGAGGATTGTTGAGACAAAATTCTATGATCTTGATCTCAAGGTAACTGAGATTCAGACTGCAGTTGAGCAGCTTCAGGAGGAAGCAGAAGAAAGGAGAGGCGAGGCAACTACTGATGCTTTTCGGCGTGTGCCACGAGGTCCAAGGTCTGCTGCAGTGCCAGTTTCAGATGCTAGAGCTACAGTGTCAGCACCAGCAGCTACAGCTCTAGTGCCACCTCCAGCACCCGCTCCACCAGCTCCAACTACATCGACAGATGCCTTCGTCCTTGGAGTTCTATTTACACCGCCTCCCAAAGACCAGGCCTGAGAGACGCATAGCACTATGCATTTTCGAACTTTTTGGTAACTTGTTGCCAAAGGGGGAGAAATATGTATAGATCATAGGCTTCGAGAGAGAGTGTCTTGTCTTTTTATCTCTCTTGCTTTTGGTTGAATTTTTTTATTGTGTGAGATACTTGTGTGATCATGTGATTGATCATTTGCTACCTTAATTCTTGTTTGGATGATACTATCTTTTATATCTCATATATGATCATTCACTTGCTTGGTGATGAGTGCATGCTTTTAATTTCTATCATTTTGAGCACTCCATGAAGATGTATGTGACATGGAAGAGTAACCCATGATCCTAATCGATTGTACATTAGCATTCAAAAGCAAATCTCAAATCATGCACAAATTTAAGGGGAGCTCTTGCTTATCACATACTTCTGAAAGCGATGATGTTTTTCAATCTTATGATCATTTGTCGAAGCTTTGATCTATATGTTGTCATCAGTTACCAAAAAGGGGGAGATTGAAAGTGCAACTATCCCTGGGTGGTTTTGGTAATTCCTAACAACATATAGCTCATTGAGCTAATGCTATTTTAAGATAAATATTTCAGTAAAGCTCAATGATTGGCATGGCATGGATTAGAAAGTGGACCCCTCAAAATGCTAAGTACAAAAGATTGGCTCAAGCTCAAAGCACAAGACTCTACATTTTACTTTTAGTGATCCAAGATCACATTGAGTCCATAGGAAAAGCCAATACTATTAAAAGGGGGTGAGGTGTTGCTTAATGAGTTACTTGCTCAAAATGCTTAGTGATATGCTCCAAAAACCCTCAACTACTTTCTCATATCCACATATGTCCCAAACCAAAAGTCAAACTCGGCCCCACCGAAATCTTCTATCCGGCGCCACCGAGTTCACTTGACATGGCCACTGCCACAAACCCTAGTCACTTCGGTCTCACCGATAGGGATCTCGGTCTCACCGAGATGGGATTGCAACCTCTCTTTTTCCCTTCATAACATTTCAGTCCAATCGAGATGAGCGATCGGTCCCACCGAGATTGCAATGCAAACTCCCTGTTTCCCCTTCGTAACATTTCGGTCTAACCGAAATGAGCGAATCGGTCCCACCGAGTTTGCCTGACCAACTCTCTGTTTGTCTATTACCAAAATCGGTCCCACCGGGTTTGTGTAATCGGTCTCACAAAGATTACGTTATGCCCTAACCCTAATGGAATCGGTCCCACCGAGTTGACATGTCGGTCCCACCGAAAATCCTAACGTTCACATTTTGAACTAAATCGGTCTGACCGAGTTTTATAATGCAGTCCCACCGAGTTTGGAGATTTGTGTGTAATGGTTAGATTTTGTGTCGAGACTATATATACCCCTCACCCACTCTTCATAGTGGAGAGAGCCATCAGAATATGCCTACACTTCCAACATACATTTTCTGAGAGAGAACCACCTACACTTGTGTTGAGGTCAAGATATTCCACTCCAACCACATAAATCTTGATCTCTAGCCTTCCCCAAGTTGCTTTCCACTCAAATCTTCTGTCTACCAAATCCAATCCTATGAGAGAGAGTTGAGTGTTGGGGAGACTATCAGTTGAAGCACAAGAGCAAGGAGTTCATCATCAACACACCATCTATTACCTTTTGGAGAGTGGTGTCTCCTAGATTGGTTAGGTGTCACTTGGGAGCCTCCGTCAAGATTGTGGAGTTGAACCAAGGAGTTTGTACGGGCAAGGAGATCACCTACTTCGTGAAGATCTACCCTAGTGAGGCAAGTCCTTCATGGGCGATGGCCATGGTGAGATAGACAAGGTTGCTTCTTCGTGGACTCTTCGTGGGTGGAGCCCTCCGTGGACTCGCGCAACCATTACCCTTCGTGGGTTGAACTCTCCATCAATGTGGATGTACGATAGCACCACATATCAGAACCACGCCAAAAATCTCTGTGTCTACATTACGTTTGCTCTCTCCAAACTCCTCCCTTTACCTTCATATGCAATTATTTTACATTCCGCTGCTATACTCTTAGAATTGCATGTGTAGGTTGATTACTTGAATTGTGCTAAGTTGCTAAAATCTGCGAAGACTTAAAATTGGGAGAAGGCTAGATTTTTATTTGGTCAAGTAGTCTAATCACACACACACACCCCTCTAGACATACTTTCGATCCTACACTGCCATCACCACCGGTTTATGATTTTAGTCGTCTTAAACATGATCCTGGGGAAAGGCTGCCCATTGGAAGTTATCCTATCAATGATCAAGATGCAGTTCGAAGATCATATATCCTTAAAAGCCATAATCATAGTTGGCTTGAATATAGTATCAAGAAGGAATCTGCATTTTGCTTCGTATGTTACTTCTTCAAAGAGAAAAAAACTAGTGGTAAGGGAACTAATGCATTTACTGATGGTGGCTGGAGTAATTGGAATAGAGAGGAGGCTCTTCTTAAGCATGTTGGTTGCGTATCAAGCGTGCATAATGCAGCTCAAGAGAGATATAACTTATTTGTGAATCCTCGTGCAGCAATTAATGATCTTTTTGTGATGGTGAACAGTGAGGATTTACGTCTTTACAAGATGAGGTTGAAGTATTCACTTAGATGCTTGCAGTTTCTTCATCATCAAGGATTGGCATTTCATGGGCATGATGAAAGTGAACAGTCTAGCAATACAGGAAACTTCCTTGAGATATTGAAGTGGCTTGCGGCAAATAGTGAGGAGGTGAATAAGTATGTTTTGAAGAATGCACCAGGTAACTACCAATTGACATCTCATCAGATACAACAGCAGATTATTCAATGTTGTGCACAACTTACTAGAAAGCAAATTATTGACGAACTTGGTGATGAGTACTATGCTATTCTAGCTGATGAGTCTAGTGATGTATCACATAAAGAACAGCTAGCTTTATGCTTGCATTTTGTTGATAAAGTAGGGAGGCCGTGTGAGCACTTTCTTGGAGTTGTTCATGTAAGTGACACTACTTCATTGTCACTTAAGGAAGCAATTGAAACTTTACTTATTGACCATGGTTTGACTATAACACAAATTCGTGGGCAAGGATATGATGGGGCTAGTAATATGAGAGGAGAAATTAAAGGATAGAAAACATTGATCATGAGAGAGTCACCTTCTGCATATTATATTCATCGTTTTGCACATCAACTCCAGCTAGTTCTTGTTGATGTTGCCAAGGGAAATGATGATTGTGTGTGGTTTTTTGACCGAGTGTCTTTATTACTGAATGTTATTGGAGTGTCTTGTAAGCGTCATGACATGCTTCGAGATGCTAGACTTCATAATATCATGAAACTACTTGAATGTGGTGAGTTACAAACTGGGAGTGGTTTGAATCAAGAGATGGGGTTACCTAGGCCTGGTGATACTCGGTGGGGCTCTCATTACACAATTGTTCTTAACATTATTGCTATGTATCCCACAATCCGTGATGTGCTCATAACTCTTGGACAAGATGCTTCACAAAGAAGTGATTGACCCAAAATTCATACTATTGTTGGAGTGTTCGAGTCATTTGACTTTATTTTCAATGCACACTTGATGCTTGTCATTCTTGGATACACAAGTGATTTGTCTGATTGTTTGCAAAGAAGAGACCAAGATATTCTTACTGCAATGGCACTTGTTAGAACTGCAAAAAGTAGAATACAAGAGCTTAGGGCTAATGGGTGGGATGCATTTCGGCAAAAGGTCACACTATTTTGTAACAAGAATGGCATTAAAGTTCCTATAATGGAAGATAATTATGTGACTTATGGAAGATCAACACGGTTTGCTCGACCCCAAACAAATGATGATCACTTTCGAAGAGAAGTTTTTCTTGGAGTCATTGATCAAATTAATCAAGAGCTTGAAAATCGGTTTGATGAGATCAATATGGAGCTGCTATCTTGTATGTCTGCTTTGAATCCCGCCAACTCATTTGCTGCTTTTGATGCACAAAAGGTATGCAAAGTTGCTTCTAAATTTTGTATTGCTTTCAAAATTGGTATAGAATCTCTTTAACTCATTTGTTTCTTTTGATGCACACAAGGTACGAAGACTTGCTGAGTTTTATCCCAAAGACTTTTCAAGTGCCGACTTGATACACCTTGAATTACAACTTGATAACTATATTGATGACATGAGAAATGATGAGAACTTTCAAGGCCTTGGAAATCTTGTTGATCTATCGGTTAAGCTTGTTCAAACAGGGAGACATATAGTTCATCATTTGGTGTACTTGCTTTTAAAATTGGTATTGATTCTCCCGGTGGCAACAGCAAATGTTAAGAGTGCGTTCTCTGCCATGAGTTTTGTCAAGAACAAGTTGAGAAATAAGATGGGTGATAGTCTTTTGAATGATTGCCTAGTCACATACATTGAGAGGGATGCTTTCTCCGAGATGAATGAAGATGACATAATTGATACCTTCATGGCAATGCAAAAACGTAGGCCAGAAAGATAGTCTTTTTAAACTTCTCAAGGTATGTGCTATGGTCCATATACTATTTACTATGTAGGCTTCTTTATGCAAAACTGAGATTTAATTGAGAATTTTAGTGTGTCTGTAAGACCATATTGATCTATTTCTATGTGCTATTGGTAATTAGTTAGAATGTTCACATGTAATATTAGTTATAAAAAAATTAGGGACGGACCACCCTGATATCAAATGCTAGCTCCGCCACTGCTGGCCAGGGTGGTGGAGCAACGACCATAACAAGAGAAAAAATGGAGAGAACGGAGTCACAGACAACAAGAGAGAAAGGAGAGGAAATGAAGAGAATGGAGCCGCACGGTCTGGGAAGGGTTTTGGATTGGCCTAGGGTGTCGGATTTGTACGTTTCGCATGTCCGGACTCTCACAAACCTTCTTTATTTTTGTTTTCAATTTACAAGAGAAATCATGTCCGGACCGACACAAAACCATGTTGAATGACTTCCTCGGTTCGGATGGTTGCAAAAGGTTTACAAATCCACCTTGAAGATGCCCTAACAATGTGCACTAGAGCAAGCACATGGATTTGTAGTCGAGGGGCGCCACATCGGGATAGTAAATGTAAGACACATGTAAAGGCGGGCACACGATTTACTCAGGCTGATGCTCCGGACTGGGCAAAAGGCTGACGCTCCGGACTGCGTAAAAGCCTACTTCCTGTCTTGCTCTTTCCTTACATGTCAAACTCCAACACCGTTACATAATATTTCTTTCTCCACGCTGACGTTGAAGCGAAACCTTGAAAGGATTTGACCGAACAGGACCTAAGAACACGGAGTAAGATGGACCAATTATAGAGCATAATGTGCAATGTACCCCGAAGAAGGAAGTTGAGCTCCCAAGTACTCCGGCGCGTAAAATATAACACGGAGTAACATCTAGCAGAGTATATAATGCAAGCTAATACAGAGTTGCAGCGACCATCAAGGTCAGCAGGTTTCAATGGATTTAGCGCCGTCCAAACCCCAACGCACAAGAATCGCATATCTATATCAGGCCTTGGCGCTGCAGGTCAGTGTACGTCTTTTTGTTGTAGATGTTGCCATCCTTGTCTTCGTACTCCTCTTCCAAGTCTGGCCGCCACTTGTTCAGCCCTTGCTTTGCTTGTATCCTCTCCCACAGTGCTTTCGCCTCCTGACAGCACAAATCAGGCATGTCAAAGCAACTTCGCGGCAAGCAAGACATCGCATGAACAAGACAATAGCAAATGGCGGCCGGTGTACCTCAATGGATGTAATTTCGTTGAAGTTCTTGGTATTAGGAATACCAAGGCATCGCATCCCATGCTGATGGCGCCACTCTTTGAAATGGCGCTCATAGTCCCTTCGCCCCCAGTAACTGTGGTTACCACATATCTCGCACTTGAATTCCTGGCAACAGATAGTTAAAACATCAGTGGTCTACAACCAAACTCGATGGTGATGTCTGGGCATATAATAGCGACAATGTTATAGATGTTCAAAGTCAAGTTTAATAGTTGACACAGGCGCAACACAAATAACAGGTGAAACTATGAGCAAGCTATCGAATTAAGATTTACCATTCATTTTCGGTAACATGCCATTTTGTAGCTCCAAACATTGTGCTGATAATAGTATTAGAGAAAGAGAGAAATGTAAAACGTTTTTTTTTGCCGGTCAACACTTCCTCAAATTACAGAACGTATATAATTAGTTGACACATAGCAAAGCTGAGCCAAGATCAATTAGTTGAGATATGGGCACATTCGTATGGCTACAACACATCGCCACACCTAACAGTTATAAACTGTGGCAAGCCACAAAAATTGTAGCTAACAAATTGAAGGCCACCACTTAAGCAATGTTTGGCTAGAAATGTGCCACCAAAATGTGGGGTTACAAGACTACAAGAAAGTATGGCATTGCAAAAGTTTGGCAATAAACCAGACACTAACCTAACAAAATCAAACTAGGTTAACCTAGGTGTGGCGTGTTGTGCTATCCAACTGTACATGCCTTATACCAGTTACCACTGCCCATCAGTCAATTAATTGGCAGTCACTGAACATAATGGAAATTGATTTATTTTCCAAATAGAATGGTGTCACAATAAAGTGATGATCAATACATTCATGTAGGAAGAAAATTTACTAACATGATGACTTAGAAATATTCAGCAAACAGTAAGATGAGCCATTGACCTCTAATCGAAGATCCAAAAAAAAGTGATAACTAATTAAGCTGTTAACGACAAGGCTGGTGTGATAACTAATTAAGCTGTTAACGACAAGGCTGGTGTGATAACTAATTAAGCTGTTAACGACAAAGCTGGTACCTGACCAAGACCGTGAAGCTTATAGAGCCAATAGGGGATAGGTTTCCCGTCCCAACCCATTGGTAACTTGAGAGGGTTGTAGATTTGTTGGTCTTCGTCATCACTTTCACTATCAGCTTGTACTTCTTCCTATACAAAGTTAAAGAAGATGAAGTTCAGAAAACAGAACAATATTTCAGTAAATAGAAGAAAAGGAGAAACTTAAGTACTTCTTCCCGTTCTGCTTCCATTTCTTCATAGGTCAAAGTCAGCTTCTTCTCCGCATTTTCCTTTGTTCTTACAATGGCCTGCACACACAAAAACATAAAATCTACCAAGGCATGAGCACCAGGTTAAACTTGAAATTTAAAATGGACATAAAATTAGAAGAACATGCCGTGAAAAATGCCGATGACTGGTAGTCCTACCAAGATAAAGGAAACTTTCGTAAACCACACCAAGGAAAGTAGATCATGATAGAATTCCATACACATGGAAATGTTGGTTCAAAAATCTAGCTGTAGAGTAGTCATGGTACAGTTGGAGCTTTTCGTTCACCAATGATCACTTTTGTAAAGAACGTGCTAGAAAAGGTACATCAAGGCATTGGTGACGGCAGAACTTAGGTGATGGCAACTTTTGCTATTCTCTTCCTGATAGGTGTTATTCAATCGGTTTTTTTTTCTTCACTTGCTACACATCATTCTGAGGATCTAATTTAGATAGGTTGATAAACATTGAGATTCTGAAACTAATCCCTTCAACCCAAGGCCACATCATCAAACGGCGGCTCGGCTTTAGGGCATTTTAGACAGTCACACCAAATGAGGTCTGAGGCAAAAGATCAAAGCAGATAAACTTCACGGCAACTCATAAAAAATCCCATGAAAAGATGGTCCCGGTACTTCTATTCATGACCATGCCATACTATGCCCAAATAAAGCAATAGATGTCTCATTACATGGTGGGAGCAACGCTTACGAGTCGATGAGACGTTCGAACGTTGAAACTCATAGACTAATCGTGACTAGTCTAGACTACTGCTGGACTACATGGTACTGTAGCACAAACTTGCAGTAATCAATTACTAAAACCTAGTATTAATATGTAATATATACTATAAAAAGTGCATTGGAGCGTCAATTTGTCCTGCAGATTAGGCCAATAAGCATATTTCCATGTTGGATCCTTGCTCCTAGTTGGCTTCTTGCAGGATCCTTCGATGGATCGTATTGATCATTGGCCTGAGCTGCAGCTGCTGAATACACTACTTGAGATATTTCCGACACAGACATTGCAGTTCAGACCTAAGGATCTTGAAACTGAAGCAAACAAAACGAAATAAGAGGGCAGCAGGTAAAAATCAAATCAAAGAAGGGAAGAAGAGAAGGGAGAAATTACTTTGCTAATATGCTTGCTTGCTTGCTGCAACCTGAGGGACGAGCGGATCCAGTAGCCAGAAGACAGCAGAGGGAGGGAGACCGTAGGGGCAGAGCCAGGGAGAGCAGAAGCAATGGAGCGAAAGGGCCAGAGCAGAGGAGCGCAGGGGAAAGGGCCAGAGCAAGAGGAGCGCAGGGGAAAGGGCCAGAGTAGAGGAGCGCAGATCCATGGAGAGCAGAAGCAATGGAGGGTAAGGGACAGGGTGGCTGGCTCACTTATCCCCTCCCAATCCCTAAAAAAGTAAAACGAAGGACTCAAGGTGGACGACTAGTCTATGACTAGTCCTTCGACTCCTCGACTCGGCGAACTAGTCTACACGAGATTTCTAGTCGACACCCAGAATGCGACTCATAGACTAGTCTAGCGACTAATCTCGACTAGTCTCTCGAACTCGTAATCAATGGGTGGGAGCATCCGCAATGGACTAGCTTATCCTAGGTCAAGGCCATTCCTCAAACTAAACTGGTGTTGTCATGATTTGACTAACATACCCATGTTGAAATGGGTGATTGAAAGCACAAGTCATTGCGAACACATAAAAAGAGTAAGAGCTGACCTCATCAAGAATCTCACATAAGCGCTTCATCTTCACTTCAACCAAAGCAATTTCCTTCTTCAAATCATCACCTTTGGCAAAATGCTTACGATCCAATTGTTCCAAGGGTGTATGCTGCAAAAATATGACCAGCAGCAGCAAATTTAAAACTGATAAATAGCTCAAACAAGATTAGCAAGAGCGTTTAGTAGTCACCTTCAGCAAGAAAAGGCGCTCAGCACGCTGTTGAACAGTGCCGCCACCCTTCAATCCACGAGCAGTTAAAGCCTGGAAAAATGTTTCAGTATTAAATAAGGCCAAGTTAAGGATGGAATAAAATAGAACACTAACTGTGTTAGAAGATCGTACCTCTTTCAACTTTTCCAGACCAAGCTCTACAAGCTCTTCAACAGTATTGTAGTAATCGAGGTCTACTGCAGACTCTTGCGATTCAGATTTTTTCTCTGTGCCCTTATTCTCCCATCCAGGTACTTCGCCATTGGCCCACTGTTCTTCGAACTCACTTTGCAACTGCACAAGCATAGATACTATTAGCTAGTCAGTTGTTGCCTACCATGGAAGTTTGAACCTATATGGGTTTGATAGTAGTTATTTCTAGTTCTATGTTAAGTACATATTCTCAACCCCACCACCAGCAACACTAAAATTAATCATAACAGTGAATCAGTGATAGATCATGAGTAATATCTGCATATATTCTCAACCCCAACACAAGTCTTAAGTGATGCACAACACAAGGTATGAATACAGAAGAAAGAAAATATACTAGAATGTACAAGAGTCAAGAGGATTGACCTTTGTAAAAATCTTATCAATATCTTGCAATGGCTCTGTACGATACATAAATGACATCAGGTATTCCAAAATATGCTCCAAATATTCTTTGTATTGCCTGAAAAATTGAAGAAAATGAAGATAAGTTCATAAATCATCTTTACAGAAATGTATGTACACTTTAAAAAACTACAGTTGATCAAACAAATGTTAGGCGTGTTGAGCAAATTTTGGTTAATCACATGTACTTCAATACAGGTCTTACTAGACCCCACCACTCTAGTAATTACCTGTTATGTTTCCTCTCAATCCCAAACGAGGGTGTCCATTCAGTTTGTTAGTTAAACACGGTATTGTCGGTACAATAGATAGGTAACAGAAATTACAGTTCACAGGTAATTAATAAATTATTTTGGTAGAGAGATTTCGGGTATTGCTCTTGTGAATTCTGGAACAAACAACATGACAACTTTATAACACAGCGACAAATGAGACCAAGTAATGAACCCTTACAAGTGATACAGTTATAGTCTACATGTAAGAAGCAATGAAGTCCAGACAACCAGTAATCAGTAACCCCCTGCTCCTGCATTGGGTACGCACAAGAAATAAACTGGCACTGCTGGGCCTATGATATGAAACAGAACTATAGCAGCAGCCAACATCCGGCACATGAATATTTTGTTCTTTTGTTCCTACCATACAGAATACTGATCAATCTGGATTGACTGGAAAGGTATGCCTTTTGGGGTTCCGTTTGGTCAGGAAGTGCGATCCTAGTCCTAACCAGCCCAAGAAGAAAAGGAGGGAAATATATCTAAGATCGATGTGGAGAGATAAGCTCATGCTAGGAGATATGTTCTTGGTTTTAGAGAAAATGCTGGTAGCATACCTGGTAGCTTTTAGACTATGCAAGATTTTTTCAGTCTGAGCAAAAGTACCAACGTATGCTGAGTATTCCATTAGCGATCCAAACTTGGAATTTATGAACTCATTGTAGAGCTCATGTAAGTCCAAGTACCGGCCAAATGCCTCCTATCAAAATGCAGAACAAGACCATTAGCAATATAAGTAACTGCGACCAGAACAGCATATAAAATATTAACAATTTAATGGGATGAACATGCAATGTAGATTAGAACTACATGATAATGCGAATCATGACAATAAATAAGCAGTAATTGATTCTCAAGTTATCATGCTCCATCTAGTATCTTGTCATTAACCTAAATCTTACCATGCATAGCACCGTGATCCTACAAGAGGAATCAAACAACCCTGCAGAAATTAAAATACACGTATCACAATAGAGATACCCTCGAGTTCAAGACTACTGCAACAAAAAGGAAGACAAGGGTGCTACAGGGCTCTGCAATGTTTTTAGCAGACAGACCTTACTGATGATTTACCATAACTTTTGCACTTAACATAATCAACTTAGTATGGAAGCGTGAAGCAGGACTAGACAAAGATAGAGGCGATACGATGAGGTTGCCATGCATTTTTCTTCTCAAGAATAGAATATATAAACATAGGTATGTATACTACAACAAACTTGCATCTGCGGGTAGTCAAGATATTATATGCAACTATGCAAGAAAAGAGAATTAGATTAACCACGGTATGCATTAGGATAAAACAGTGCACAAATCATCTCAAGCAGGATTATCAAGGTGAAAATTGTACTGGACAGCACCTCGCCAGTGAATTCAATAGCCGGTTCCTCCTTTAGTAGCTCCTCATAATCGTCGGTTTCGCTGATGAAACGGGCAGAGTGATTCCGCCTATGGTAATCACGGATCTGCAAACATGCAACAAACTGTAAATGAAAGAATAATCACCACTGAATAAAGAGTAGAAGTTCAAGTTTTCGAATAAAACTGAGTTCTGATTTGCATCACATATGTCGACCAGGGGGTCCTGATTGGCATGAAGTGCAAGATCAACATAGTGTAAAATAACCAGAAAACTCACTAGTATGTATGTAGTTTAATTTTCAAGGATCGTAATAAAACTTGTTCTACTCTTAATATTTTGCCTTTTTAGGGTTGACATGTTGGTAAGAAAACCTAGCGAGCTATTGAATAATTTGGTTTTCTACCATCCAATTCTTTGGTATGAGAGTCCAGAGGTAAAATAATTAAAAAGAACTATCCACTAAACGACAATAGCATGGAATGCTTTTGGCGGTACATGAATAAACTACAGCATCGACGGCCTGGCTAGCGTCCTGCCACTCTGATTCCATGGCGTGCCTAAGTGATTACTGGGTAGAGTCAGACTGGATACAGTTTGATTATGTACCTCTTTGAGCCTTTCATAGTACTTGGGGAAGATGTCGCTTTGCACCGGCGCGGTAAGATGGGAGGAGATCTCATCCTTCCTAGCACCGTCCTTGTCTTCGTAGATTTCAACCTAATTAAGAAAGTCATATTAGCAAAATTCACCTTATAAAGAGAAACAGACTATTCCCAAACTGCACTTCTTCACTCACATCAAAAAGGGGGGAAATAGCAGCACGATACTAAAAGTCGTAATATTATACACTGATTTTATCTACCCTCGCGCATATCTTGTAAAAATAAAGCCAAAAAATCAATCTGTCTAGCTCAACTTTGGAATTCCCCAGGACAATAACTAGTGGAGCTAACACATAAGCAACCCTAGGCATCTCAATTCAAGATATTGCAAATTTGGAAAACCAATCCTAACCACAGAAAACAGAGATGCGACATCACTGAGCTCTGGCTGTGGCAGACAGGAATTAAGCAAAGCTACAGCCACTAAATCAAGCGTGAAACGAGAGAGAGGAGGGGCTTACGAGCTTGTCGGAGGTGGAGATGACGAGGTCGAGCATGTGGCGGACGCGGTGGGACTGGAAGAGGCGGTCGCGGGCATTGGCGGGATCTCGCTGCAGCTCGCGCACCACCAGGCGTTCTAACCGCTCGATGTCCTTGTGTGCCGCCCGTGTGGCCTCCAGCACTGACGATGCCATTGCTGCCGCTTCAGCCTAAAAAACACCATTACAGATATGCATTATCAGTATCGGGACAATTCGGGTACGGAAATACTGCATTTCTGAAAAGTGCCAATGAGGGGATACGTTTGACTATTTAAAAAAATGTGTCATTGCTAGGAATTGCCTTGCTATTTTCCTCTTTTCCTAAGAATAGGAAAGGTGCAAACTAGCCGGCAGTTTGACTAGCTGTGTTCATCATGTCATAGCCACTTGCACACAGAGCAAAATCATGGCACAGAAGCCACCATTTCATACAAAATCATGTCATAACAGCCACCACACAGCACACAACAATCAAAATTTTGGCTAGCAGCTGCCATGCGAACATGTTGCATGTTGAACAACCGGGGGGGGGGGGGGGGGGGGGGGGGGGGGGGGGCTCGGTGAAGGGCAGGGCAGGCCGAGCTCACCTCGAGGTTGGGCGAGGGAGAATACTCGTTCGGGCGGCGGCGGGAAGGTGACTCGGAGTGGGCTCGGGGAAGGACGGCGAGCTTGGCCGACGGGGGCGGCTTGCTGAGATCGGTCGACGGCCGCCGGGTATAGGGAGGGAAAGGGTCGACGAGGGGAGCGGCGGGGAGTACGGAGCGAAAGGGTCGGGGAAGGTTCGCTGCGGTCGACGGCCCGGCGGCGGAGTGGCGGCGGTGGCTAGGGTTGGGGGAAACGGCGATAGGAGAGGGCTTGGCTACGTCGGGGCAGAGAGCGCTCGGGGGCGAAGGGGTACGTAACTTGGCGGTGGCAATTACGACGTCATTTCGCCAAACTCTGGCTCTTCTTACACAGTTTCAGCATTTACAAGACCGAAAATGAGATAATAGCATCTATGGTCCTCATACTTGCTGGCTATGTCCAAAACAGTCCTCATACTCAGGAAGTGTTTCAATACGATCCTTATATTTGAAAATATGTTATGTATACGGTCCTCGAACTTAGGAGAGTAGTTCTGAGCTTCATCGCCATGTACGTATGGTGTACAGCGCGACCTGCCAGTGGGGTCAAGTCTCTCTCCGTCTGTGCATGGTTCAGTTGTCAGTTAGAGGGAGAAATAAACAGGACATTAAAAAATGGGCAAGTGTCGTGAGTGTTCGAACCACAAACTAGCCTTCGCGCTGAACGTGCTAGCCATCTCAACCAACGTTGTTTGTTGATTATAATCAAACTATTAGGGGAAATGCATAATGATGTACTACTTGAATTAAAATTTATATTTGAAATGCAAATGGTTCATATTGTTTACTCCTTGGGAATGTAATATATTCATTCAACTATTTTGTTTGTACAAACGAAATTTGTAAGTAAAGAAGACAAAAAATGCACATGGTTCATATTTGAAATATATTCACTCAACTAAGAGCATCTCCAACAGCCGCACAAAAAACTCGCGTCCAATAAAAATTATAGCGCGCCACTTTAGCACTTTTAGTGCTGGAATTTTGTCTATTTTGGGCCTAGCCCAATAGCAGTTTTAGAAATTCCTAATGAATCCTCGGTGAAGGGCAGGGCAGGCCGAGCTCACCTCGAGGTTGGGCGAGGGAGAATACTCGTTCGGGCGGCGGCGGGAAGGTGACTCGGAGTGGGCTCGGGGAAGGACGGCGAGCTTGGCCGACGGGGGCGGCTTGCTGAGATCGGTCGACGGCCGCCGGGTATAGGGAGGGAAAGGGTCGACGAGGGGAGCGGCGGGGAGTACGGAGCGAAAGGGTCGGGGAAGGTTCGCTGCGGTCGACGGCCCGGCGGCGGAGTGGCGGCGGTGGCTAGGGTTGGGGGAAACGGCGATAGGAGAGGGCTTGGCTACGTCGGGGCAGAGAGCGCTCGGGGGCGAAGGGGTACGTAACTTGGCGGTGGCAATTACGACGTCATTTCGCCAAACTCTGGCTCTTCTTACACAGTTTCAGCATTTACAAGACCGAAAATGAGATAATAGCATCTATGGTCCTCATACTTGCTGGCTATGTCCAAAACAGTCCTCATACTCAGGAAGTGTTTCAATACGATCCTTATATTTGAAAATATGTTATGTATACGGTCCTCGAACTTAGGAGAGTAGTTCTGAGCTTCATCGCCATGTACGTATGGTGTACAGCGCGACCTGCCAGTGGGGTCAAGTCTCTCTCCGTCTGTGCATGGTTCAGTTGTCAGTTAGAGGGAGAAATAAACAGGACATTAAAAAATGGGCAAGCATCGTGAGTGTTCGAACCACAAACTAGCCTTCGCGCTGAACGTGCTAGCCATCTCAACCAACGTTGTTTGTTGATTATAATCAAACTATTAGGGGAAATGCATAATGATGTACTACTTGAATTAAAATTTATATTTGAAATGCAAATGGTTCATATTGTTTACTCCTTGGGAATGTAATATATTCATTCAACTATTTTGTTTGTACAAACGAAATTTGTAAGTAAAGAAGACAAAAAATGCACATGGTTCATATTTGAAATATATTCACTCAACTAAGAGCATCTCCAACAGCCGCACAAAAAACTCGCGTCCAATAAAAATTATAGCGCGCCACTTTAGCACTTTTAGTGCTGGAATTTTGTCTATTTTGGGCCTAGCCCAATAGCAGTTTTAGAAATTCCTAATGAATCCTCGGTGAAGGGCAGGGCAGGCCGAGCTCACCTCGAGGTTGGGCGAGGGAGAATACTCGTTCGGGTGGCGGCGGGAAGGTGACTCGGAGTGGGCTCGGGGAAGGACGGCGAGCTTGGCCGACGGGGGCGGCTTGCTGAGATCGGTCGACGGCCGCCGGGTATAGGGAGGGAAAGGGTCGACGAGGGGAGCGGCGGGGAGTACGGAGTGAAAGGGTCGGGGAAGGTTCGCTGCGGTCGACGGCCCGGCGGCGGTGGCTAGGGTTGGGGGAAACGGCGATAGGAGAGGGCTTGGCTACGTTGGGGCAGAGAGCGCTCGGGGGCGAAGGGGTACGTAACTTGGCGGTGGCAATTACGACATCATTTCGCCAAACTCTGGCTCTTCTTACACAGTTTCAGCATTTACAAGACCGAAAATGAGATAATAGCATCTATGGTCCTCGTACTTGCTGGCTATGTCCAAAACAGTCCTCATACTCAGGAAGTGTTTCAATACGATCCTTATATTTGAAAATATGTTATGTATACGGTCCTCGAACTTAGGAGAGTAGTTCTGAGCTTCATCGCCATGTACGTATGGTGTACAGCGCGACCTGCCAGTGGGGTCAAGTCTCTCTCCGTCTGTGCATGGTTCAGTTGTCAGTTAGAGGGAGAAATAAACAGGACATTAAAAAATGGGCAAGCATCGTGAGTGTTCGAACCACAAACTAGCCTTCGCGCTGAACGTGCTAGCCATCTCAACCAACGTTGTTTGTTGATTATAATCAAACTATTAGGGGAAATGCATAATGATGTACTACTTGAATTAAAATTTATATTTGAAATGCAAATGGTTCATATTGTTTACTCCTTGGGAATGTAATATATTCATTCAACTATTTTGTTTGTACAAACGAAATTTGTAAGTAAAGAAGACAAAAAATGCACATGGTTCATATTTGAAATATATTCACTCAACTAAGAGCATCTCCAACAGCCGCACAAAAAACTCGCGTCTAATAAAAATTATAGCGCGCCACTTTAGCACTTTTAGTGCTGGAATTTTGTCTATTTTGGGCCTAGCCCAATAGCAGTTTTAGAAATTCCTAATAAATCCTAGAGGCTCATGCAGACCATTCGTGCAAGGCAAGAGGTGGAACAAAGTTTAGTCCCACATTGCTAGTTTAGAGAAAGTTGGACCTCTTAAAGAGGCTCTGTTGGAAATATGCCCTAGAGGCAATAATAAATTGATTATTATTATATTTCCTTGTTCATGATAATCGTTTAGTATCCATGCTAGAATTGTATTGATAGGAAACTCAGATACTTGTGTGGATACATAGACAACACCTTGTCCCTAGTAAGCCTCTAGTTGACTAGCTCGTTGTTCAATAGATGGTTACGGTTTCCTGACCATGGACATTGGATGTCGTTGATAACGGGATCACATCATTAGGAGAATGATGTGATGGACAAGATCCAATCCTAAGCCTAGCACAAGATCATGTAGTTCGTATGCTAAAACTTTTCTAATGTCAAGTATCATTTCCTTAGACCATGAGATTGTGCAACTCCCAGAAACCGTAGGAGTGCTTTGGGTGTGCCAAACGTCACAACGTAACTGGGTGACTATAAAGATGCACTACGGGTATCTCCGAAAGTGTCTGTTGGGTTGGCACGAATTGAGACTGGGATTTGTCACTCCGTGTGACGGAGAGGTATCTCTGGGCCCACTCGGTAGGACATCATCATAATGTGCACAATATGTGATCAAGGAGTTGATCACGGGATGATGTGTTACGGAACGAGTAAAGAGACTTGCCGGTAACGAGATTGAACAAGGTATCAAATACCGTCGATCGAATCTCGGGCAAGTACAATACCGCTAGACAAAGGGAATTGCATACGGGATTGATTAAGTCCTTGACATCGTGGTTCATCCGATGAGATCATCGTGGAGTATGTGGGAGCCAACATGGGTATCCAGATCCCACTGTTGGTTATTGACCGGAGAGTCATCTCGGTCATGTCTGCATGTCTCCCGAACCCGTAGGGTCTACACACTTAAGGTTCGATGACGCTAGGGTTATAAAGGAAGTTTGTATGTGGTTACCGAATGTTGTTCGGAGTCCTGGATGAGATCCCGGACGTCACGAGGAGTTCCGGAATGGTCCGGAGGTAAAGATTTATATCTGGGAAGTCCTGTTTTGGTCACCGGAAAGGTTTCGGGTTTTATCGGTAACGTACCGGGACCACCGGGAGGGTCCCGGGGGTCCACCAAGTGGGGCCACCAACCCCGGAGTGCTGCATGGGCCAAGTGTGGGAGGGGACCAGCCCCAGGTGGGCTGGTGCGCCCCCCACCAAGGTCCAAGGCGCCTAAGGGGAGGAAGGGGGCAAACCCTAAGGGCAGATGGGCCCTAAGGCCCATGCTCCCTGCGCCTCCCTCTCCTCCCCCTTGGCCGCCTCCCTCAGATGGGATCTGGGGCTGCCGCACCCCTTGGGGTGGGAACCCTAAAGGGGGCGCAGCCCCCTCCCCTTCCCCTATATATACTTGAGGCCTAGGGGCTGCCCAACACGCGATTTGATCTCTTTATCTTGGCGCAGCCCTACCCCTCTCTCCTCCTCATATCTCGCGGTGCTTGGCGAAGCCCTGCTGGAGTACCACGCTCCTCCACCACCACCACGCCGTTGTGCTGCTGCTGGATGGAGTCTTCCTCAACCTCTCCCTCTCTCCTTGCTGGATCAAGGCATGGGAGACGTCACCGGGCTGTACGTGTGTTGAACACGGAGGTGCCGTCCGTTCGGCACTAGGATCTCCGGTGATTTGGATCACGACAAGTACGACTCCTTCAACCCCGTTCTCTTGAACGCTTCCGCTTAGCGATCTACAAGGGTATGTAGATGCACTCTCCTTCCCCTCGTTGCTGGTTTCTCCATAGATAGATCTTGGTGATACGTAGGAAAATTTTGAATTTCTGCTACGTTACCCAACAGTGGCATCATGAGCTAGGTCTATTGCGTAGTTTCTATGCACGAGTAGAACACAAAGTAGTTGTGGGCGTTGATTTTGTTCAATATGCTTACCGTTACTAGTCCAATCTTGATTCAGCGGCATTGTGGGATGAAGCGGCCCGAACCAACCTTACACGTACTCTTACGTGAGACTGGTTCCACCGACTGACATGCACTAGTTGCATAAGGTGGCTAGCGGGTGTATGTCTCTCCCACTTTAGTCGGATCGGATTTGATGAAAAGTGTCCTTATGAAGGGTAAATAGCAATTGGCATATCACGTTGTAGTTTTGCGTAGGTAAGAAACGTTCTTGCTAGAAACCCATAGCATCCATGTAAAACATGCAAACAACAATTAGAGGACATCTAACTTGTTTTTGCAGGGTATGCTGTGTGATGTGATATGGCCAAGAAGAATGTGATGAATGATATGTGATGTATGAGATCGATCATGTTCTTGTAATAGGAATCACGACTTGCATGTCGATGAGTATGACAACCGGCAGGAGCCATAGGAGTTGTCTTAATTTATTCATGACCTGCGTGTCAACATAAACGTCATGTAATTACTTTACTTTATTGCTAACCGTTAGCTGTAGTAGTAGAAGTAATAGTTGGCGAGACAACTTCATGAAGACACGATGATGGAGATCATGGTGTCATGCCGGTGACAAGATGATCATGGAGCCCCAAGATGGAGATCAAAGGAGCTATATGATATTGGCCATATCATGTCACTATTATTTGATTGCATGTGATGTTTATCATGTTTATACATCTTATTTGCTTAGAACGACGGTAGTAAATAAGATGATCCCTCATTAAAATTTCAAGAAAGTGCTCCCCCTAACTGTGCACCATTGCGAAAGTTCATCGTTTCGAAGCACCACGTGATGATCGGGTGTGATAGAATTTTACGTTCGAATACAACGGGTGTTGACGAGCCTAGCATGTACAGACATGGACTCGGAACACATGCAAAACACTTAGGTTGACTTGACGAGCCTAGCATGTACAAACATGGCCTCGGAACACAAGAGACCAAAAGGTCGAGCATGAGTCGTATAGAAGATACGATCAACATGAAGATGTTCACCGATGTTGACTAGTCCGTCTCACGTGATGATCGGACACGGCCTAGTTGACTCGGATCATGTAATCACTTAGATGACTAGAGGGATGTCTATCTGAGTGGGAGTTCATAAGATGAACTTAATTATCCTGAACATAATCAAAAGGTCTTTGCAAATTATGTCGTAGCTCACGCTATAGTTCTACTGTTTAGATATGTTCCTAGAGAAAAATTAGTTGAAAGTGGATAGTAGCAATTATGCAGACAGTAGAAGGCTTATGTCCTTAATGCACCGCTCGGTGTGCTGGACCTCGAACGTGGTCTGTGGATGTTGCGAACATCTGACATACACGTTTTGATGACTACATGATAGTTCGGTAATGTTAAATGGTTTAGAATTGAGGCACCGAAGACATTTTTGAAATGTCGCAGAACATATGAGATGTTTCGAGGGCTGAAATTGGGATTTCAGGCTCGTGCCCACGTCAAGAGGTATAAGACCTCCGACGATTTTCTTAGCCTGCAAACTAAGGGAGAAAAGCTCAATTGTTGAGCTTGTGCTCAGATTGTCTGAGTACAACAATCATTTGAATGGAGTGGGAGTTGATCTTCTAGATGAGATAATGATGTTTCCCCGAAGTCATTACCACCAAGCTGCTAGAGCTTCGTGATGAACTATAATATATCAGGGACATATATGATGATCCTTGAGATATTCGCGATGTTTGACACCACAAAAGTAGAAATCAAGAAGGAGCATCAATTGTTGATGGTTGGTGAAACCACTAGTTTCAAGAAGGGCAAGGGCAAGAAGGGATACTTCATGAAACGACAAGTCAGTTGCTGCTCAAGTGAAGAAACCCAAAGTTGAACCCAAGCCCGAGACTAAGTGCTTCTGTAATAAGGGGAACAGCCACTGGAGCAGAATTACCCTAGATACTTGGTAGATGAGAAGGCTAGCAAGGTCGATAGAAGTATATTGGATATACATTATGTTAATGTGTACTTTATTAGTACTCCTGGTAGCACCAGGGTATTAGATACCGGTTCGGTTGCTAAGTGTTAGTAACTCGAAATAAAAGCTACAGAATAAACGGAGACTAGCTAAAAGGTGAGATGACGATATGTGTTGGAAGTATTTCCAAGGTTGTTCAAATATTGTACGCTCCCTCTACCATCGAGATTGGTATTAAAACCTAAATAATTGTTATTTGGTGTTTGCGTTGAGCATAGACATGATTGGATTATGTCTATCGCAATACAGTTATTCATTTAAAGAGAATAATAGTTACTCTGTTTATTTGAATAATACCTTCAATGGTCTTGCACCTAAAATGAATGGTTTATTGAATCTCGATCGTAGTGATACACATGTTCATGCCAAAAGATATAAGATAGTAATGATAGTACCACCTACTTGTGGCACTGCCACGTAAGTCATATCGGTATAAAACGCATGAAGAAGCTCCATGTTGATGGATCTTTGGGCTCACTCGTTTTTGAAAAGTTTGAGACATGCGAACCATGTCTATTGGTGTATATGCATGAAGAAACTCCATGCAAATGGACCGTTTGGACTCACTTGATTTTGAATCACTTGAGACATGCAAATCATACCACATGGGCAAGATGACTGAAAGCCTCGTTTTCAGTAAAATGGAACTAGAAAGCAACTTGTTGGAAGGAATACATTTTGATGTGTGCAGTCCAATGAGTGCTGAGGCGTGTAGTGGATATCGTTATGTTCTTACTTCACAGATGATTTGAGTAGATGTTGAGTATATTTACTTGATGAATCACGAGTCTGAATTATTGAAAGGTTCAAGTAATTTCAGGGTGAAGTGAAAGATCGTCGTGACAAGAGGATAAAATATCTATGATATGATCATAGAGATGAATATCTGAATTACGAGTTTGGCATAGAATTAAGACATTGTGGAAATTGTTTCACAACTAATACAGCCTGGAACACCATAGTGTGATGGTGTGTCCGAACATCATAACTGCACCCTATTGGATATGATGCATACCATGATGTCTCTTATCGAATTACCACGATAGTTTATGTGTTAGGCATTAGAGACGACCACATTCACTTTAAATAGGGCACCACGTAATTCCGATGAGATGACACCGTATGAACTATGGTTTAGAGAAACCTAAGCTGTCATTTCTTAAAAGTCTGGGGCTGCGACGCTTATGTGAAAAAGTTTCAGACTGATAAACTCGAACCCAAAGCGGATAAATGCATCTTCATAGGACACCCAAAACAGTTGGGTATACCTCCTGTCTCAGATCCGAAAGCAATAAGGGATTGTTTCTAGAATCGGGTCCTTTCTCGAGGAAAAGTTTCTCTTGAAAGAATTGAGTGGGAGGATGGTGGATACTTGATGAGGTTATTGAACCATCTCTTCAACTAGTGTGTGGAAGGGCACAGGAAGTTGTTCCTGTGGCACCTACACCAATTGAAGTGGAAGCTTATGATAGTGATCATGAAACTTCAGATCAAGTCACTACCAAACCTCGTGGGATGACAAGGATGTGTACTACTTCAGAGTGGTACGCAATCCTGTCTTGGAAGTCATGTTGCTAGACAACAATGAACCTACGAGCTATGGAGAAGCGATGGTGGGCCCGGATTCCGATAAATGGCTCGAGACCATATAATCTGAGAGAGGATCCATGTATGAAAACAAAGGTAGACTTTGGCAGAACAGCTTGATGGTCGTAAGGCTGTTGAGTACATATGGATTTTAAAAGGAAGACAGACAATGATGGTAAGTATCACCATTAAGAAAGCTCGACTTGTCGTTAAGAAGTTTCTCGACAAGTTCAAGGAGTTGACTACGGTGAGACTTTCTCACTCGTAGCGATGCTAAGAGTCTGTTGGAATTATATTAGCAATTACTACTTTATTTATGAAATCTTGCAGATAGGATGTCAAAGCATTGTTTCCTCGACGATTTTCTTGAGGAAAGGTTGTATGTGATACAACCGGAAGGTTTTGTCAATCCTGAAAGATGCTAATAAGTATGCAAAGCTCCAGCAATCCTTTTAAGGACTGGAGTGAGCATCTCGGAGTTGGAATGTATGCTTTGATGATGATCAAAGATTTTGGGTTTATACAAAGTTTATGAGAAACTTGTATTTCCAAAGAAGTGAGTGGGAGCACTATAGAATTTCTGATGAATATATGTTGTTGACATGTTGTTGATCGGAAATGATGTAGAATTTCTGGAAAGCATATATAGGGATATTTGGAAAGTGTTTTGCAATGGAAAACCTGGATTAGGCTACTTGAGTATCGAGCATTTAGATCTATAAGGATAGATCAAAACGCTTAATGGTACTTTCAAATGAGCACATACCTTGACATGATCTTGAAGGTGTTCAAGATGGATCAGTCAAAGAAGGAGTTCTTGCCTGAATTGTAAGGTATGAAGTTAAGACATAAAGCTCGACCACGGCAGAATAGAGAGAAAGGACGAAGGTCGTCCCCTATGCTTAAGACATAGGCTCTACAGTATGCTATGCTGTGTACCGCACCTGAAATGTGCCTTACCATGAGTCAGTCAAGGGATACAAGAGTGATCCAAGAATGGATCACAGGACAATGGTCAAAGTTATCCTTAGTAACTAGTGGACTAAGGAATTTTCTCGATTATGGAGGTGGTAAAAGAGTTCGTCGTAAAGGGTTACGTCGATGCAAGCTTAACACCTATCCGGATAGCTCTGAGTAGAGATACCGAATACGTATAATGGAGCAACAATTTAGAATAGCTCCAAGTAGAACAGTTATTTGGAATAGCTCCAAATGTAGCATAGTAGTTGCATCTACAAGATGACATAGAAATTTGCGAAGTACATACGGATCTGAAAGGTTCAGACCCGTTGACTATAACCTCTCTCACAAGCATAACATGATCAAACACAGAACTCTTTGGGTGTTAGTCACATGGGGATGTGACCTTGAGTGTTAATCACATATCGATGTGAACTGGATTATTGACTCTAGTGCAAGTGGGAGACTGTTGGAAATATGCCCTAGAGGCAATAATAAATTGATTATTATTATATTTCCTTGTTCATGATAATCGTTTAGTATCCATGCTAGAATTGTATTGATAGGAAACTCAGATACATGTGTGGATACATAGACAACACCATGTCCCTAGTAAGCCTCTAGTTGACTAGCTCGTTGATCAATAGATGGTTACGGTTTCCTGACCATGGACATTGGATGTCGTTGATAACGGGATCACATCATTAGGAGAATGATGTGATGGACACGACCCAATCCTAAGCCTAGCACAAGATCATGTAGTTCGTATGCTAAAGCTTTTCTAATGTCAAGTATCATTTCCTTAGACCATGAGATTGTGCAACTCCCGGATACCGTAGGAGTGCTTTGGGTGTGCCAAACGTCACAACGTAACTGGGTGACTATAAAGGTGCACTACGGGTATCTCCGAAAGTGTCTGTTGGGTTGGCACGAATTGAGACTGGGATTTGTCACTCCGTGTGACGGAGAGGTATCTCTGGGCCCACTCGGTAGGACATCATCATAATGTGCACAATATGTGATCAAGGAGTTGATCACGGGATGATGTGTTACGGAACGAGTAAAGAGACTTGCCGGTAACGAGATTGAACAAGGTATCGGATACCGTCGATCGAATCTCGGGCAAGTACAATACCGCTAGACAAAGGGAATTGCATACGGGATTGATTAAGTCCTTGACATCGTGGTTCATCCGATGAGATCATCGTGGAGTATGTGGGAGCCAACATGGGTATCCAGATCCCGCTATTGGTTATTGACCGGAGAGTCATCTCGGTCATGTCTGCATGTCTCCCGAACCCGTAGGGTCTACACACTTAAGGTTCGATGACGCTAGGGTTATAAAGGAAGTTTGTATGTGGTTACCGAATGTTGTTCGGAGTCCCGGATGAGATCTCGGACATCACGAGGAGTTCCGGAATGGTCCGGAGGTAAAGATTTATATATGGGAAGTCCTGTTTTGGTCACCGGAAAGGTTTCGGGTTTTATCGGTAACGTACCGGGACCACCGGGAGGGTCCCGGGGGTCCACCAAGTGGGGCCACCAACCCCGGAGTGCTGCATGGGCCAAGTGTGGGAGGGGACCAGCCCCAGGTGGGCTGGTGCGCCCCCTACCAAGGCCCAAGGCGCCTAAGGGGAGGAAGGGGGCAAACCCTAAGGGCAGATGGGCCCTAAGGCCCATGCTCCCCGCGCCTCCCTCTCCTCCCCCCTTGGCCGCCTCCCTCAGATGGGATCTGGGGCTGTCGCACCCCTTGGGGTGGGAACCCTAAAGGGGGCGCAGCCCCCTCCCCTTCCCCTATATATACTTGAGGCCTAGGGGCTGCCCAACACGCGATTTGATCTCTTTATCTTGGCGCAGCCCTACCCCTCTCTCCTCCTCATATCTCGCGGTGCTTGGCGAAGCCCTGCTGGAGTACCACGCTCCTCCACCACCACCACGCCGTTGTGCTGCTGCTGGATGGAGTCTTCCTCAACCTCTCCCTCTCTCCTTGCTGGATCAAGGCATGGGAGACGTCACCGGGTTGTATGTGTGTTGAACACGGAGGTGCCGTCCGTTCGACACTAGGATCTCCGGTGATTTGGATCACGACGAGTACGACTCCTTCAACCCCGTTCTCTTGAACGCTTCCGCTTAGCGATCTACAAGGGTATGTAGATGCACTCTCCTTCCCCTCGTTGCTGGTTTTTCCATAGATAGATCTTGGTGATACGTAGGAAAATTTTGAATTTCTGCTACGTTACCCAACAGTGGCATCATGAGCTAGGTCTATTGCGTAGTTTCTATGCACGAGTAGAACACAAAGTAGTTGTGGGCGTTGATTTTGTTCAATATGCTTACCGTTACTAGTCCAATCTTGATTCGGCGGCATTGTGGGATGAAGCGGCCCGGACCGACCTTACACATACTCTTACGTGAGACTGGTTCCACCGACTGACATGCACTAGTTGCATAAGGTGGCTAGCGGGTGTCTGTCTCTCCCACTTTAGTCGGATCGGATTCGATGAAAAGGGTCCTTATGAAGGGTAAATAGCAATTGGCATATCACGTTGTAGTTTTGCGTAGGTAAGAAACGTTCTTGCTAGAAACCCATAGCAGCCACGTAAAACATGCAAACAACAATTAGAGGATGTCTAACTTGTTTTTGCAGGGTATGCTTTGTGATGTGATATGGCCAAGAAGAATGTGATGAATGATATGTGATGTATGAGATTGATCGTGTTCTTGTAATAGGAATCACGACTTGCATGTCGATGAGTATGACAACCGGCAGGAGCCATAGGAGTTGTCTTAATTTATTTATGACCTGTGTGTCAACATAAACGTCATGTAATTACTTTACTTTATTGCTAACCGTTAGCTGTAGTAGTAGAAGTAATAGTTGGCGAGACAACTTCATGAAGACATGATGATGGAGATCATGATGATGGAGATCATGGTGATGGAGATCATGGTGTCATGCCGGTGACAAGATGATCATGGAGCCCCAAGATGGAGATCAAAGGAGCTATATGATATTGGCCATATCATGTCACTATTATTTGATTGCATGTGATGTTTAACATGTTTATACATCTTATTTGCTTAGAACGACGGTAGTAAATAAGATGATCCCTCATTAAAATTTCAAGAAAGTGCTCCCCCTAACTGTGCACCGTTGCGAAAGTTCGTCGTTTCGAAGCACCACGTGATGATCGGGTGTGATAGATTCTTACGTTCGAATACAATGGGTGTTGACGAGCCTAGCATGTACAGACATGGCCTCGGAACACATGCAAAACACTTAGGTTGACTTGACGAGCCTAGCATGTACAGACATGGCCTCGGAACACAAGAGACCGAAAGGTCGAGCATGAGTCGTATAGAAGATACGATCAACATGAATATGTTCACCGATGTTGACTAGTCCGTCTCACGTGATGATCGGACACGGCCTAGTTGACTCGGATCATGTAATCACTTAGATGACTAGAGAGATGTCTATATGAGTGGGAGTTCATAAGATGAACTTAATTATCCTGAACATAGTCAAAAGGTCTTTGCAAATTATGTCGTAGCTCACGCTATAGTTCTACTGTTTAGATATGTTCCTAGAGAAAAATTAGTTGAAAGTTGATAGTAGCAATTATGCAGACAGTAGAAGGCTTATGTCCTTAATGCACCGTTCGGTGTGCTGGACCTCGAACGTGGTCTGTGGATGTTGCGAACATCTGACATACACGTTTTGATGACTACATGATAGTTCGGTAATGTTAAATGGTTTAGAATTGAGGCACCGAAGACATTTTTGAAATGTCGCGGAACATATGAGATGTTTCGAGGGCTGAAATTGGGACTTCAGGCTCGTGCCCACGTCAAGAGGTATAAGACCTCCGACGATTTTCTTAGCCTGCAAACTAAGGGAGAAAAGCTCAATTGTTGAGCTTGTGCTCAGATTGTCTGAGTACAACAATCATTTGAATTGAGTGGGAGTTGATCTTCCAGATGAGATAATGATGTTTCTCCGAAGTCATTACCACCAAGCTGCTAGAGCTTCGTGATGAACTATAATATATCAGGGACATATATGATGATCCTTGATATATCCGTGATGTTTCACACCACAAAAGTAGAAATCAAGAAGGAGCATCAATTGTTGATGGTTGGTGAAACCACTAGTTTCAAGAAGGGCAAGGGCAAGAAGGGATACTTCATGAAACGACAAGTCAGTTGCTGCTCAAGTGAAGAAACCCAAAGTTGAACCCAAGCCCGAGACTAAGTGCTTCTGTAATAAGGGGAACAGCCACTGGAGCAGAATTACCCTAGATACTTGGTAGATGAGAAGGCTGGCAAGGTCGATAGAAGTATATTGGATATACATTATGTTAATGTGTACTTTACTAGTACTCCTAGTAGCACCAGGGTATTAGATACCAGTTCGGTTGCTAAGTGTTAGTAACTCGAAATAAAAGCTACGGAATAAACGGAGAATAGCTAAAAGGTGAGATGACGATATGTGTTGGAAGTATTTCCAAGGTTGTTCAAATATCGTACGCTCCCTCTACCATCGAGATTGGTATTAAAACCTAAATAATTGTTATTTGGTGTTTGCGTTGAGCACAGACATGATTGGATTATGTCTATCGCAATACGGTTATTCATTTAAAGAGAATAATAGTTACTCTGTTTATTTGAATAATACCTTCAATGGTCTTGCACCTAAAATGAATGGTTTATTGAATCTCGATCGTAGTGATACACATGTTCATGCCAAAAGATATAAGATAGTAATGATAGTACCACCTACTTGTGGCACTGCCACGTAAGTCATATCGGTATAAAACGCATGAAGAAGCTCCATGTTGATGGATCTTTGGGCTCACTCGTTTTTTAAAAGTTTGAGACATGCGAACCATGTCTATTGGTGTATATGCATGAAGAAACTCCATGCAAATGGACCGTTTGGACTCACTTGATTTTGAATCACTTGAGACATGCAAATCACACCACATGGGCAAGATGACTGAAAGCCTCGTTTTCAGTAAAATGGAACTAGAAAGCAACTTGTTGGAAGTAATACATTTTGATGTGTGCAGTCCAATGAGTGCTGAGGCGTGTAGTGGATATCGTTATGTTCTTACTTCACAGATGATTTGAGTAGATGTTGAGTATATTTACTTGATGAATCACGAGTCTGAATTATTGAAAGGTTCAAGTAATTTCAGGGTGAAGTGAAAGATCGTCGTGACAAGAGGATAAAATATCTATGATATGATCATAGAGATGAATATCTGAATTACGAGTTTGGCATAGAATTAAGACATTGTGGAAATTGTTTCACAACTAATACAGCCTGGAACACCATAGTGTGATGGTGTGTCCGAACATCATAACTGCACCCTATTGGATATGATGCATACCATGATGTCTCTTATCGAATTACCACGATAGTTTATGTGTTAGGCATTAGAGACGACCACATTCACTTTAAATAGGGCACCACGTAATTCCGATGAGATGACACCATATGAACTATGGTTTAGAGAAACCTAAGCTGTCATTTCTTAAAAGTCTGGGGCTGCGACGCTTGAAAAAGTTTCAGGCTGATAAACTCGAACCCAAAGCGGATAAATGCATCTTCATAGGACACCCAAAACAGTTGGGTATACCTCCTGTCTCAGATCCGAAAGCAATAAGGGATTGTTTCTAGAATCGGGTCCTTTCTCGAGGAAAAGTTTCTCTTGAAAGAATTGAGTGGGAGGATGGTGGAGACTTGATGAGGTTATTGAACCATCTCTTCAACTAGTGTGTGGAAGGGCACATGAAGTTGTTCCTGTGGCACCTACACCAATTGAAGTGGAAGCGTATGATAGTGATCATGAAACTTCAGATCAAGTCACTACCAAACCTCGTGGGATGACAAGGATGCGTACTACTTTAGAGTGGTACGCAATCCTATCTTGGAAGTCATGTTGCTAGACAACAATGAACCTACGAGCTATGGAGAAGCGATGGTGGGCCCGGATTCCGATAAATGGCTCGAGACCATATAATCCGAGAGAGGATCCATGTATGAAAACAAAGGTAGACTTTGGCAGAACAGCTCGATGGTCGTAAGGCTGTTGAGTACATATGGATTTTAAAAGGAAGACGGACAATGATGGTAAGTATCACCATTAAGAAAGCTCGACTTGTCGATAAGAAGTTTCCCGACAAGTTCAAGGAGTTGACTACGGTGAGACTTTCTCACTCGTAGCGATGCTAAGAGTCTGTTGGAATTATATTAGCGATTACTACATTATTTATGAAATCTTGCAGATAGGATGTCAAAGCATTGTTTCCTCGACGATTTTCTTGAGGAAAGGTTGTATGTGATACAACTGGAAGGTTTTGTCAATCCTGAAAGATGCTAATAAGTATGCAAAGCTCCAGCAATCCTTCTAAGGACTGGAGTGAGCATCTCGGAGTTGGAATGTATGCTTTGATGATGATCAAAGATTTTGGGTTTATACAAAGTTTATGAGAAACTTGTATTTCCAAATAAGTGAGTGGGAGCACTATAGAATTTCTGATGAATATATGTTGTTGACATGTTGTTGATCGGAAATGATGTAGAATTTCTGGAAAGCATATATAGGGATATTTGGAAAGTGTTTTTCAATGGAAAACCTGGATTAGGCTACTTGAGTATTGAGCATTTAGATCTATAAGGATAGATCAAAACGCTTAATGGTACTTTCAAATGAGCACATACCTTGACATGATCTTGAAGGTGTTCAAGATGGATCAGTCAAAGAAGGAGCTCTTGCCTGAATTGTAAGGTATGAAGTTAAGACTTAAAGCTCGACCACGGCAGAATAGAGAGAAAGGACGAAGGTCGTCCCCTATGCTTAAGACATAGGCTCTACAGTATGCTATGCTGTGTACCGCACCTGAAATGTGCCTTACCATGAGTCAGTCAAGGGATACAAGAGTGATCCAAGAATGGATCACAGGACAGCGGTCAAAGTTATCCTTAGTAACTAGTGGACTAAGGAATTTTCTCGATTATGGAGGTGGTAAAAGAGTTCATCGTAAAGGGTTACGTCGATGCAAGCTTAACACCTATCCGGATAGCTCTGAGTAGAGATACCGAATACGTATAATGGAGCAACAATTTAGAATAGCTCCAAGTAGAACAGTTATTTGGAATAGCTCCAAATGTAGCATAGTAGTTGCATCTGAAAGGTTCAGACCCGTTGACTATAACGTCCCTCACAAGCATAACATGATCAAACACAGAACTCTTTGGGTGTTAGTCACATGGGGATGTGACCTTGAGTGTTAATCACATATCGATGTGAACTGGATTATTGACTCTAGTGCAAGTGGGAGACTGTTGGAAATATGCCCTAGAGGCAATAATAAATTGATTATTATTATATTTCCTTGTTCATGATAATCGTTTAGTATCCATGCTAGAATTGTATTGATAGGAAACTCAGATACATGTGTGGATACATAGACAACACCATGTCCCTAGTAAGCCTCTAGTTGACTAGCTCGTTGATCAATAGATGGTTACGGTTTCCTGACCATGGACATTGGATGTCGTTGATAACGGGATCACATCATTAGGAGAATGATGTGATGGACAAGACCCAATCCTAAGCCTAGCACAAGATCATGTAGTTCGTATGCTAAAGCTTTTCTAATGTCAAGTATCATTTCCTTAGACCATGAGATTGTGCAACTCTCGGATACCGTAGGAGTGCTTTGGGTGTGCCAAACGTCACAACGTAACTGGGTGACTATAAAGGTGCACTACGGGTATCTCCGAAAGTGTCTGTTGGGTTGGCACGAATCGAGACTGGGATTTGTCACTCCGTGTGATGGAGAGGTATCTCTGGGCCCACTCGGTAGGACATCATCATAATGTGCACAATATGTGATCAAGGAGTTGATCACGGGATGATGTGTTACGGAACGAGTAAAGAGACTTGCTGGTAACGAGATTGAACAAGGTATCGGATACCGTCGATCGAATCTCGGGCAAGTACAATACCGCTAGACAAAGGGAATTGCATACGGGATTGATTAAGTCCTTGACATCGTGGTTCATCCGATGATATCATCGTGGAGTATGTGGGAGCCAACATGGGTATCCAGATCCCGCTGTTGGTTATTGACTGGAGAGTCATCTCGGTCATGTCTGCATGTCTCCCGAACCCGTAGGGTCTACACACTTAAGGTTCGATGACGCTAGGGTTATAAAGGAAGTTTGTATGTGGTTACCGAATGTTGTTCGGAGTCCCGGATGAGATCCCGGACGTCACGAGGAGTTCCATAATGGTCCGGAGGTAAAGATTTATATATGGGAAGTCCTGTTTTGGTCACCGGAAAGGTTTCGGGTTTTATCGGTAATGTACCGGGACCACCGGGAGGGTCCCGGGGGTCCACCAAGTGGGGCCACCAAACCCGGAGTGCTGCATGGGCCAAGTGTGGGAGGGGACCAGCCCCAGGTGGGTTGGTGCGCCCCCCACCAAGGCCCAAGGCGCCTAAGGGGAGGAAGGGGGCAAACCCTAAGGGCAGATGGGCCCTAAGGCCCATGCTCCCTGCGCCTCCCTCTCCTCCCCCCGTGGCTGCCTCCCTCAGATGGGATCTGGGGCTGCCGCACCCCTTGGGGTGGGAACCCTAAAGGGGGGGCAGCCCCCTCCCCTTCCCCTATATATACTTGAGGCCTAGGGGCTGCCCAACACGCGATTTGATCTCTTTATCTTGGCGCAGCCCTACCCCTCTCTCCTCCTCATATCTCGCGGTGCTTGGCGAAGCCCTGCTGGAGTACCACGCTCCTCCACCACCACCATGCTGTTGTGCTGCTGCTGGATGGAGTCTTCCTCAACCTCTCCCTCTCTCCTTGCTGGATCAAGGCATGGGAGACGTCACCGGGCTGTACGTGTGTTGAACACGGAGGTGCCGTCCGTTCGGCACTAGGATCTCCGGTGATTTGGATCACGACGAGTACGACTCCTTCAACCCCATTCTCTTGAACGCTTCCGCTTAGCGATCTACAAGGGTATGTAGATGCACTCTCCTTCCCTTCGTTGCTGGTTTCTCCATAGATAGATCTTGGTGATACGTAAAATTTTGAATTTCTGCTACGTTACCCAACAGGCTCTTTCTCCACATGTATGAGGATGCGAACAAGAGGGACATTCGCACGTGCTCCTCCTTCGCCGCCCGCCTCGCCACGCGCGCCACGCCTCGTCACGATGCGTCGCGGGTTGCGGGAATGAGCTGATGTCTAAATATTTGCCACGCACGACGGGTATACGAAAGGTCACACGGGAGCTGAAACATTATCTGTAGTGGACACTGAATTCGAACGGCGCCTCTTCGGCCACTTCCTGTTCGCTTTGTCTCCCTCTGTTGCTTCACCTCCCATCGCAGCCTATTCGCGTCCTTCTCCTGTGCCTATAAAAGGGAGGTCGCTCCTCTCAGAGAGACACACCAGAACGACACAACCCTCTTGCCTCCAAGTTCCTGACCACTGAGCTACTGCCACGTGCACCGTAGGTCGGGACAGTAGGCCTCCGGAATCGCACATTTTGAGTCCTGTACGGGAGAAGGGTGATAAGGTTTCTGGGGAGCGCTCCACGCGACTACTAGTTTCTTCATCACGGACTCCGACGACTTCTTCCCCGACGTCGACAACCTCATCAATGACATGGCTGGAGAGGATGTTGACCCCAAGTCCAGCGCTTCTGCTGCTGCTGTCCCGTATGTGTTCTTGCTCTTTCTGTTAGATGTCCTGCCACAGATCTTTGCTCTAGTTTCTGCCCTACATATGTTAGGTTCTACTTCATATATGCAACTTCATCTAGTGTCTGTTCTACATGTGTTTAGTTCAAGTTCATATATGCAGATGCTATTTACCTTCTCTTTGTCGGATTGCATGACTTGCTTTATCTCTGCTATATTAGTCATGCTTTATCTATTATTTCTGTTAGCAAAGTTATTTGGTAAATTGCTCATATTTCCAACAATCCAAAAACTTATCATAGGCAATTTACCCCAAGTGGTTTTGCTGCTTCCATGAGACCTCCTATGTTTGAGGGTATCCACTATACGAGGTGGCGCGTGAGAGCAGTCTTATAGTTTCAAACCATGAGTTGCTATGACGCCACGCTTGGCAAGCTTGAAGGGGAGTTTGATGCCCAACAGGAACAAGCTTTTAAGAAAATGGATACTCTATTTAAGGATGCTCTCTTGAGTGTTCTTGGTGAGAACATAGTTGATGCTTATGCGTCAATTGACAATGGAAAAGATATGTGGGACGCACTCGAGGCCAAGTTTTGGGTCTCGGATGCCGACACTGAGCTGTACATCATGGAGCAATTCTATGATTACAGGATGACTGAAGAGCGCTCCATGGTTGAGCAAGCTCATGAGATACAGTCATTTGCCAGAGAGCTTGAGCACTTCAAATGTATGCTACCGGACACGTTTGTTGCCGGAGATATCATCACCAAGCTTCCTCCTTCGTGGAGGAACTTTGCTACCTTAGTGAAGCATAAGAGACAGGAGTTTTCCGTTCCGGATCTCATTGGTACTCTTGATGTCGAAGAAAAGGCGAGAGCAAAGGACACATGTGCTCGAGGTATTGAGGGAGGATCTAGTGCCAATCTGGTACAGAAGAAGAACTTCCATCCCCACAAGTTCAAGAACAAGGGCAAATTTGATGGTAAAGCAAAGTTTGATGGGAAGAACAAGGCTGTGCAACACACAAACTTCAAGAAGAAGAATGACAAGAAGAAAGGTATTTGTCATGTGTGTGGGGATCCTGGTCATTGGGCTCCTAGTTACCCTAATCGCTATGACAAGCGTCATCCTGGAAAAGGCGGCAAGACTGCTAATGTTGTCATTGGAGACATTGACATGAAGGATGCTGGGTATAGTATATTTCCCACTATTCTTTCAGTATGTCATTCTCCTGATTGGTTGATTGACGCGGGTGCTACTGTGCATGTATGCAGTGATATTTCCATGTTTTCGTCTTATTAGACCTCAACCGTGCTGATGGGCAACGGTTCAAGTGCTTCTGTTCATGGTGTTGGCACGGTCGATCTGAAGTATACTTCGGGGAAGATCGTGCGGCTGAAGAACGTGCATTATGTCCCCTCCGTCAATAAAAATCTTGTTAGCGGATCTCTTCTGCGTAGAGATGGCTATAAGCTTGTCTTTGAGTCAAATAAATTTGGTAAAGGCTATGAGTCAGGAGGCCTGTTTCGTTTATCCTTATCAGACGTTTGCAATAAAGTTGTTAATCATGCTTGCAATAATAGTGAATCAAATGTGTGGCATTCACGTCTTTGTCATGTTAACTTTGGTTGCATGTCGCGACTAGCGAAGTTGAACTTAATTCCTAGTTTCACCACTATCAAGGGATCTAAGTGTCAAGTTTGTGTGCAAGCTAAGCAACCTCGTAAGTCTCACACGACTGTGGAAACGATAAATCTTGCACCACTAGAGCTCATACATTCAGATCTATGTGAAATGAATGGTGTTTTGACAAAAGGTGGAAAGAAATATTTCATGACGTTAATTGACGACTCCACTGGATACTGTCGTGTGTATCTTCTGAAATCTAAGGACGAGGCTTTGAACTTTTTCAAGATCTATAAAGTTGAAGTGGAAAACCAACTTGATCGAAAAATCAAGAGGCTTAGGTCCGACCGTGGTGGAGAGTATTTTTTCAATGAATTTGATGTTTTTTGTGCGGAATATGGTATAATCCATGAGAGAACAGCTCTTTACTCACCTCAGTCAAATGGGGTGGCCAAAAGAAAGAACCGTACTCTAACTGATTTGGTTAACTCCATGTTAGACACATCGGGTCTCTCCAAGGCATGGTGGGGGGAGGCGATATTGACAGCATGTCATGTCCTAAACCGAGTCCCCACAAAGAACAAAGAGATAACTCCATTCGAGGAATGGGAGAAGAAAAGGTTAAAGCTCTCTTATCTACAAACCTGGGGTTGTTTGGCGAAAGTCAATGTGCCAATTCCAAAGAAGCGCAAGCTTGGACCAAAGACCGTGGATTGTGTTTTCCTGGGATATGCTTTTCATAGCATTGGTTATAGATTCTTGGTTGTAAAATCTGAGGACCTGACATGCATGTCGGTACGATCATGGAGTCGAATGATGCGACTTTCTTTGAAGATATCTTTCCATGAAGGATATGGCTACCTCATCTAATGAGGAGATGCCTAGTTCATCGAATCAGGAACCAGTTACAATTATTGAACCTGCCATTTCGATGGAACACTTTGAAAATCCTGTGGAGGAGAACAACGAAGTTCCTACTAGGAGTAAGAGACAGAGAACTGCAAAGTCCTTTGGTGATGATTTTCTTGTGTATCTCATAGATGACACTCCCAGTTCTATTTCAGAGGCCTATGCATCTGAAGATGCTGACTACTGGAAGGAAGCGGTTCGTAGCGAGATGGATTCCATCTTGGCGAGTGAAACTTGGGAGATAACTGATCGTCCTCATGGGTGCAAACCTATAGGATGCAAATGGGTATTCAAGAAAAATCTTAGGCCTGACGGTACTATTGAAAAGTACAAGGCTCGGCTCGTGGCTAAGGGTGATACCCAAAAGGAAGGTGAAGACTTTTTGATACTTACTCACCTGTAGCTCGACTGACCACTATTCGAGTTCTACTTTCACTAGCTGCCTCACATGGTCTTCTCATTCATCAAATGAATGTTAAGACTGCTTTCCTAAATGGAGAGTTGGACGAGGAAATTTATATGGAACAACCAGATGGGTTTGTACTAGATGGTCAGGAAGGAAAAGTGTGCAAGTTGCTGAAGTCTTTGTATGGACTCAAGCAAGCACCTAAACAGTGGCATGAGAAGTTTGAAAGAACTTTAACAGCTGCAGGCTTTGTTGTAAACGAAGCTGACAAATGTGTGTACTATCGCCATGGTGGGGGTGAGGGAGTCATCCTTTGCTTGTATGTTGACGACATACTGATTTTTGGAACAAATCTGAATGTTATTAAGGAGGTCAAGGACTTTCTATCTCGCTGTTTTGAGATGAAAGATTTAGGAGTGGCTGATGTCATTCTGAACATCAAGTTGTTGAGAGACGATGATGGTGGGATCACATTGCTTCAATCTCACTATGTGGAAAAGATCTTGAGTCGCTTTGGCTACAGTGACTGCAAGCCCTTTACAACACCATATGATGCTAGTGTGTTGCTTCGAAAGAATCGAGAATTGCTAGAGACGAATTGAAGTATTCTCAGATTATTGGCTCGCTTATGTACTTAGCCAGTGCTACAAGACCTGACATCTCTTTTGCTGTTAGCAAACTGAGTCGGTTTGTTTCAAAACCAGGAGATGTGCATTGGAAAGCTCTAGAGAGAGTTTTGCGTTATTTGAAAGGCACTACGAATTATGGAATTCACTACACTGGGCACCCAAAGGTGCTTGAAGGGTATAGTGACTCAAACTGGATCTCAGATGCTGATGAGATAAAGACCACGAGCGGTATGTATTCACTCATGGAGGTGGCGCTGTTTCTTGGAAGTCTTGCAAGCAGACCATCTTAACGAGGTCAACAATGGAAGCAGAACTCACAACACTAGATACAGCTACGGTCAAAGCAGATTGGCTTCGTCGGCTCTTGAATGACTTGTCGGTTGTTGAGAAACCTGTACCGGGTATCCTCATGAACTGCGACAATCAAACTATGATCATGAAAGTGAGCAGCTCAAAGGATAACATGAAGTCATCAAGACACATTCAGAGAAGGTTAAAGTCTGTCAGGAAAATGAAAAACTTCGGAGTTATTGCATTGGATTATATCCAAATGGCTAAAAATCTGGCAGATCCTTTTACTAAGGGTCTATCACGTAATGTGATAGATAATGCATCGAGGGAGATGGGTATGAGACCCACATATGAGTTGTTCATAGTGGTAACCTATTCTTTGTGATCGGAGATCCCGTGAATTAGATGTGGAAGACAAGTTGTTGGTCAACTGAGAGGAGAGTATCCTTACTATTAACAACACCACTCCATGAAGATGCAATACTCTCCTAATCTGCATGGTAGGTTGATGTATATCTTAATGTGTTCTAAGTGGCTCTTTTAAGCACAGATGTTGTCCTGCAGAATATCTTTTGAAGAACACACCTATATGAGTCTGATTGTTAAATGTCGCAATCTATGAGAGTAGGGTTCTCTCTAGTAAACTCATGAAAGGTCTCGGAGTATGACGCATAAGCTCCACCCGTGGGGAAGACACACGGTAGCCACGTATCGGTCAAGGCCTTATGTGAAGCTAGATTCGTAGAAAACTTGCAGTTCAAGACCCAGTCCACTGTTCAACTTGCTTACTAGTGTAGCATAGAGTTCTAGATGGAAGCTCAACTTAACAGTCTCCACTGCAATACCGGTACATAAAACAGTGTTTTGGAACCAGAGGCAAATTTTGTGTGTCTCTGGGATCTGGTGGGGGATTGCTGAAATTTTGTCTATTTTGGGCCTAGCCCAATAGCAGTTTCAAAAATTCCTAATAAATCCTAGAGGCCCACGCAACCCATTCGTGCAAGGCAAAAGGTGGAACAAAGTTTAGTCCCACATTGCTAGTTTAGAGGGAGTTGGACCTCTTTATAAGGGAGGCTCTTTATCCACATGTATAAGGATGAGAACAAGAGGGACATTCACGCGCGCTCCTCCTCCGCCGCCTGCCTCGCCACGCCACGCCTCGCCTCGCCTCGCCTCGCCTCGCCTCGCCTCGCCTTCTCCTGTGCCTATAAAAGGGAGGTCGCTCCTCCCAGAGAGACACACCAGAGCGACACAACCCTCTCGCCTCCGGAACCGCACCTTTTGAGTCCTGTACGGGAGAAGGGTGATAAGGTTTTTGGGGAGCGCTCCGCGCGACTACTGGCTTCTTCATCACGGACTCCGACGACTTCTTCCCCGACGTCGACAACCTTATCAATGACATGGCTGGAGAGGATGTTGACCCCAAGTCCAGTGCTTCTGCTGTTGTTGTCCCGTATGTGTTCTTGCTCTTTCTGTTAGATGTCCTGCCACAGTTCTTTGCTCTAGTTTCTGCCCTACATATGTTAGGTTCTACTTCATATATGCAACTTCATCTAGTGTCTGTTCTACATGTGTTTAGTTCAAGTTCATATATGCAAATGCTATTTACCTTCTCTCTGTCGGATTGCATGACTTGCTTTATCTCTGCTATATTAGTCATGCTTTATCTATTATTTATGTTAGCAAAGTTATTTGGTAAATTGCTCATATTTCCAACATTTTGTGTGCCGGGATGAACATAGCAGACGCCCAAAGACGCGCGCCCAAAAAGCAGACAATGCAAATTGTGAAGCGCGCGCAATCCAAAGCCCAAAATATGCTGCGCGCGATAGCGTTTTTGAGCGCGCGTCTAAAACTTTTTAGCGCTACAGCATCTGCTAGAGCTGTTGGGCGCCCCAAAAAACTATTTTTTAATGCGCGAAGCTTTTTTTGGTCGCCTGTTGGAGATGCTCTAAAAGGAAACCGAGTTATACTAGACACAATAAGCTATACCTTATTACGTTTTTGCAAGAGAATAATTTACTAGGTCTTTGCATATTTGGAATAAAACTAGCATGAGAAAATCTACTAAAATTAGTCCACCCACAGAATGAAAATAAATATGAAACGGTATGAAATAGTCCAAAGTGTGGCTTCACTTAATAAATAATGAAATGTCTCTTACCAAAACATATTTAGAAAAAGTTTTTTATTTTGTTAGCGACCATTTTTCCAAGTTCCTGACATCTAAGTAAAGATTTTTCATGCATAAGACAAACTATGACAAGCTAAAGTAACTAGTCCAACAAAATGACAGTACACGCAATAATAATATAAATGAATTTTGTTTGTCTGTCCGTCCAAATATAAAATCGTGCATCTCACCTGTGGCATGCATAGACAATAGCACAGTTGGCTAGCTTGCTCGTGCTCCATCGTGTAGTCGCAGGTTCGAAAGCTCCACGCTACAGCAGTCATTTATTTTCAGCGACCCACTGACAGATGGGCCCCGCTCGGACAGAGAGAGAGAGAGAGTTGCTCTTGCTATACACGATAAATACAGGGCGACGAAGCTCAGGACTGCTCTCCAAGTTCGAGGACTGTATACATCTGGTATTTTCAAGTACGAGAATCGTACTGAAGCACTTTCTGTGTATGAGGACCATTTTGGACCTAACCAGCAAGTATAAGGATGATAGGTGCAATTATCTCGACCGAAAATACAATGGGTCTCGGGTCCCATTGCACGTAAATTGAAAAAAAAGTGTTTAACCCTAAAAAAAGTTTTAAAATTTCAAAAAGAGTCAAAATTTTCTTTCTTTCTTGAATTCAAACATGATCAAGTAGTACACTCGTGTAAAAAGTTTCGTGAAGGAATAGATGCAACCGACCCCGCAAAAAGGATGCAGATGCAACCGACCCCTAAAAAAAGATGCAACCGACCCCAAGGTCAATTTTTTTTGAGATTACAAGAAATGTGAACTGTAACCTTTACATAGTGTCGATTTTGTTTTTTCCGCCTAAAATACCACGCGAGTCATTCCTCCGCGTAACTTTTCACACGAGTATTACGCTAGACCATGTTTATTACAAAAATGTTTTAGAAATGTTCAACTTTTTTATTTTTCTAAAATAAGTTTTTCATTTCATGTGCATTGCCATCCATGTTCTAAAGATCCGCATCAAATCAGAAGAACCCTCAAATATGTTGGGATTACCTACTGCTAGTTGAGGAAGAGTAGCACCGACATAAAAAGGTGGGTTGTTCTACTACTCATTCTAGAATGAGAGAAGAGAGAAACAACACGCGCTCACGCGCTCACTCACTCAATCACACCACACGCCACACCACACAATGTGCACGTCGCATTTGGTGAATCGTGTTTGAGTTCGGGCTAATGTTATGTGCCTTGCTGGGAGAACTTCTTTTGCTTGGCAGTGCACTGCATAGCTCTAAGTGTACATGCCAATATTCAAGTTCGTTGTGGACACATTTTATACTTTCAGAAAGTTCTTTCACCATGTGTTAGTTGCATCTATTCAGCTTCACATTTGTCCTCTCTATATAGATAAGATGCACATGAGAGAGGCTGCACACAGAACACGCAGGCATGCTCACACACACACACATGCTGAGTTCCTGGTGTTGAAATGCCTCTCCGGCAACCCCATCCCGGTATTTGCGTGCACAATCGTCCAGGAGAGCAGACCTTTGAAACCGCGTCCCTTGAGAACATGTACCAGGTAAGAGACAATAAGATTTTTGGGGAGCGTCTCAAGGCGACTCCTCACTCAAGTTCGACTAGATCCTCTACATCGGTCCGCCTACTTCCTCCACGCCAGTGACTCTTCGTCTGCACCACCATGGCTGATGAAGTTGTTGCATCAGATTTTATGGAGCCCTCATATGACGTGAACATTTCTTTTGGTGACATGCACCTTTGATCTATATGTGTATGTGTGCTTGATGTTTCTTAGTCTATTGTATACGATTTGCCATGTCAATAACCTTGTGACGATGGTAATCTAAATTAGGCTTACCAAATACTGTCTCATCTCCTAACACAATACACTCATAAGGTCTTCCAAGGTGGCCACACCCGCACATTGTTGTCTTACATGACCAATGGCAAAGGGCCTTCTCCTTGAACCAAACATATTTCCCTCTTTTAGAGGCGAGTAGCTCCAGAAGATTTACAAATTTAAAAACATGCCTCCTCAATCATATCAAGTATGCCATATTATTATTATTATTATTATTATTATTATTATTATTATTTTGCATATTATAATTAGTGTTTACTATTATGGCTAATAAGAATAGTCTCAATGCCATATACAATAAGAATTCACACTCAAGGATGTCATCTACCATCTCGTCAGCATCGGAGGTGAAAGGATCGATATGGTTGACTAGAGGGGGGGGGGTGAATAGGCAACTACCAATTTTTAACTTTTCTTTATCAAATTAAACTTTGCATCAAAGTAGGTTGTCTAGATGTGCAACTAGGTGAGCAACCTATATGATGCAATACCAACAAGCAAACAAGCAAGCAAGAGAAGTAACACTAAAGAGCTTGCACAAGTAAAGGTAAGAGATAACCAAGAGTGGATCCGGTGAAGACGAGGATGTGTTACCGAAGTTTCTTCCCTTTGAGGGGAAGTACGTCTCCGTTGGAGCGGTGTGGAGGCACGATGCTCCCCAAGAAGCCACTAGGGCCACCGTATTCTCCTCACGCCCTCACACAATGCGAGATGCTGTGATTCCACTATTGGTGCCCTTGAAGGCGGCGACCGAACCTTTACAAACAAGGTTGGGACAATCTCCACAACTTAATCAGAGGCTCCCAACAAAACCACAAAGCTTCACCACAGTGGACTATGGCTCCGTGGTGACCTCAACCGTCTAGGGTGCTCAAACACCCAAGAGTAACAAGATCCGCTAGGGATGAGTGAGGGAATCAAAAATCCCTTGGTGGAAGTGTAGATCAGGGCCTTCTCAACCACTCCCGAGCAAATCAACAAGTTTGATTGGCTAGAGAGATAGATCGGGCGAAAATGAAGCTTGGAGCATTTAATGGAGCTTGAGCAATAAATGAAGCTTGGGGGAGGAAGAGGTAGGACAAAGGGAAGAAGGGGACCCCCTTTTATAGTGGGGGCAACAATCCAACCGTTTCCCCTCACCGACCAGCCCCGCACAGGGCGGTACTACCGCTAAGAGGGGGCGGTACTACTGCCAGGTCAGCGGTACTGCCGCACCAGCCAGCGGCACTACCGCGCAGAGGAGACTAGTAGGGAAAAGGACCCAACGCGGTACTACCACGGTGGTAGGGGCGGTACTACCGCTCCTGGAACGGTACTACCGCCTCTACAACCGCAACTAGTGCCGCAAAACCCGACACGAGAAAAAGACCCCTTGAATCGAGGTGGTAGGAGCTAGACTGCCCAGCGGTACTACGACAGCGGGGTCACGGGCGGTACTACCGCTGAGGAGCGGTACTGCCGCTTGTGACCCTTCGGCCGTACTACCGCTTGTAGTGCGGTACTACCGTTGGGACACAGAAGAGAGAGAGAGAATCTCTCCAAAGAGACTGAGGACGAGGCGGTGGTGCCAGGCACCCCAGCGGTACTACTGCTGTGGAGGCACGGGTGGTACTACCGCTGTGGAGCGGTACTACCGCTGTGGAGCGGTACTGCCGCTTGTGGCTCCTCAACGGTACTACCGCTGGGTGGCGCGGTACTACCGCAGGGACCCAGACAGGACAAGGAAGAGAGGAGAGATCTCTTCAATGGAATGGAAAAGCTCCGAGGGTGAGAAGCTGATGTGTACGTGTTGATTCCACCCATGCAATACCCCAGCGGACCCCCTCTTGATAGTACGGTGCCCTCTACGCAACTAGTCCACCGAGAGAGAAACGAAAGAGCTACACCGTCTTGAAAGACACTCCGAGGGGAAGAAAATGTCTCGTGCTAGGGGAGAATCTGTGAACTATTCAAAGCACAAGATTAGTCCGCAAACATGTTGTCATCAATCACCAAAACTACCTCGAGAGAGATATTGTAGGACCTTGAAGTAGATGTGTCTAGAGGGGGGTGATTAGACACTTCATGCCAAAGTTGCAATTTTTTAAGCTTTTTCGGTTTGAGTGGAGTTTAAGCATAATTTCAGCACTCACCATACATATCAAGCAAGTATGCAAAGTGTATATAGGCAGCGGAAAGTAAAGCATGCAACTTGCAAGAATGTAAAGGCAAGGGTTTGGAGAATTCAAACGCAATCGAAGACACGGATGTTTTTCCCGTGGTTTGGATAGGTGGTGCTATCCTACATCCACGTTGATGGAGACTTCAACCCACGAAGGGTAACGGTTGCGCGAGTCCACGGAGGGCTCCACCCACGAAGGGTCCACGAAGAAGCAACCTTGTCTATCCCACCATGGCCATCGCCCACGAAGGACTTGCCTCACTAGCGGTAGATCTTCACAAAGTAGGCGATCTCCTTGCCCTTACAAACTCCTTGGTTCAACTCCACAATCTTGTCGGAGGCTCCCAAGTGACACCTAGCCAATCTAGGAGACACCACTCTCCAAGAAGTAACAAATGGTGTGTTGATGATGAACGCCTTGCTCTTGTGCTTCAAATGATAGTCTCCCCAACACTCAACTCTCTCTCATATGATTTGGATCTGGTGGAAAGAAGATTTTAGTGGAAAGCAACTTGGGAAAGGCTAGAGATCAAGATTCATATGGTAGGAATGGAATGTCTTGGCCTCAACACATGAGTAGGTAGTTCTCTCTCAGAAATAGGATGCTGGAAGTGTAGGTTTAGTCTGATGGCTCTCTCCACGAGTGGAGAGGAGGTGGAGGGGTATTTATAGCCTCCACACAAAATCCAACCGTTACACACAATTTACCAATCTCGGTGGGACCGAATCAGAAAACTCGGTTGGACCGAAATAGTAAACCTAGTGACCGTTAGGAATTTCGGTGGGACTGACATGCAACTCGGTAGGACCGATTCGGTTAGGGTTTGGGCATAACGTAATCTCGGTGAGACCGATTGCACAAACTCGGTGAGACCTAGTTTGGCAATAAGCTAACCAGAGTGTTGGTCAGGCAAACTCGGTGGGACCGACTTGCTCTTTCGGTGAGACCGAAAAGTTACAAGAAGGAAACATAGAGTTTACCTTGCATTCTCGGTGGGACCGATTCGCTCTTTCGGTGAGACCGAAAAGTTACGAAAGGGAAACAGAGAGTTTGCAAGCCCATCTCGGTGAGACCGAGATCCTTATCGGTAGGACCGAATTGCTAGGGTTTGGCAGTGGCAAATGACAAGTGAAACTCGGTGGCGCCGGATTGAAAGAATCGGTATGACCGAGTTTGGCTTAGGGTTTAGGTCATTTGTGGATGTGGGAAAGTAGCTGAGGATTTTGGAGCATATCATTAAGCACTTGAGCAAGAGGCTCATTAAACAACACCTCATCCCTCCTTGATAGTATTGGCTTTTCCTATGGACTCAATGTGATCTTGGATCACTAAAATGTAAAATGAAGAGTCTTGAACTCAAGCTTTAGCCAATCCTTTGTCCTTAGTGTCTTGGAGACCTTCCCACACCCTTTAGTCCATGCCACTCCATTGTTGAACTTATCTGAAACATACTAGGTGAAAACATTAGTCCAACAAGAGATATGTTGTCATCAATTATCAAAACCACCTAGGGAGCACTTGTGCTTTCAATCTCCCCCTTTTTGGTAATTGATGGCAACATACATCAAAGCTTTAGATAAAGATACAAAGAGTAGTAAGTAAAGCTTTGGAAGGACATGTAACAAACATAGGCTCCCCCTACATGTATGCAATCATGTGAATATAAAATATAGAAGCATGTGAGAGCATAATCATGACAGAGTAGGCAATGTGTTACATGTATCTTGGCCATATGCATCAGAGCAAAAGATTATTAAGGAAAATACCTTCATGCTCATGAGTCCTTGCAAACAGTATGTACATAGGCAAGAATTCCTCATACTCATGATTTTGATGCATACACTTACCTTGTAGTCTTAAGTTGGCTTAGGATGGAATGAACCTGCACAAACAAGGTTAGATAACACAGGTACATCCACTAGCCAGAGCAAACAAAAGAAACCACAAGAATACCAAGACTGGGATGACATGTAGAAAGTAAGTACTAGGTACTTCATTGAATTCAACATGTCCCCAAGAGTAAAGATATGCAATGAATTTGACTGATTTCTTTCCCATGGGTGTCTTGCTCCCCCTGAATCTTTCATGGGATATTGGGAGAAGATAAGGAACAGAACATCAGAGCTGAAAGATACAAATGAATATGTCTTTCCCCCTAAAAAGACATGTGACATCTCTCCTCTTGAACACCAAGCATCTGGGATCCTTGAGTATTGTCTCTCCCCCTAGAGATATCTTTCTCCCCCTTAATACATTATCTGGGACGTCTGGGATCCTTGAGACTTTCTCTCCCCGAAGATAGGCTTTGATGTGATCTCTCTCTCCCCCTTTGACATCAATTTCCAAGAAGGTTTTTCTGGAATCCGTCGAATAGGGTTGGTCCTTGAGACTCAGCATAAAGCAAAGAATAAAATTATGATGCTTGTAGAGGACAAGATTCATTGAGTGGAGCTGGAGAGTAGAAATGTAGAACAAGTGGCAAACTATTTTTCTGACTGCAAAGTCGGTGGCACCGAGTGGCATATTTCGGTGGTACCGAAAAGATTTGGTTGGACCGAAGATTGCAAGTCGGTGAAACCGAGTTTACACAGAGAAAAACACTTGTCACCTCAGCTCACTAGACATGTAAGATCTCACAAAGATTTGCAATGAATTAAATGCAGAAAATGCAGAACAAAAACAAAAAGTAAGGAAAAAGACTGAAAGATCTTGATGAAGTGAAAAAGAGAAAGGGAACAACTACACAAGCATGAGACAAATGCAATAACACAAAGAGGGAACACAAGAGAACTTCATCTAGAGTTGGGCGGTGACATAGTCACCTATGTTAGAGTATATTGACTTAGGAGTCAAGTGAGAACACTTGATCATAGGTCATACTCATCGTTTAAGCTCAAAATGGGGTTACCATTTTTCGTTTAAGCATCTTGATGTATTCACATCTTGTTGAGTTGCTTTGACTCATGTCTCGGAGTAAAGCTTCTATAAGATGGAGCAACATACCTTGGGTGGTGGTGTGGTTCTTTCTCATGTAGTTGAACTTGTGTGGGTGCTCATGGTTGATGTAGCCCATCAAGTGTTTGGAGCACCACTTGGAGTTTGAGTTCATCTACCTACATGGATTAGTTCTAGCAAGGAAAAGCACTTGTGTATCCAAAAAATGACATTCATGAAGCTCAACATAGGATTTGTCAAAGGATATGTTTGAATGATTTTGTGCTTCCTTGTCTTCAACCATCATTGTGTAGAGTCTTGGTGATGTAAAGATTGCTCAAGATGTGAGTGAATCGCAATCTCATGGAATTAGATTCAACCAAGCACCTACATGGGTTAGACAACATGCAAGGCACAAATATATCCAAGACATAAGATAGTCATCATAAGAGATATATCATGGATTAGTCATAAGCTCATGTCTTGCATGTATCCAATGGAGTTCCTACTCCAAGTTCGAAGCATCAATGATGTTCAATTCTCCTCTCAACCTGCAAAACACTTTCTCATCAAGTGGTTTAGTGAATATATCCGCTAATTGCTTATCAGTGCGAACATGCTTAAGATCTATGTCACCCTTAGCAACATGATCTCGAATGAAATGATGACGAACTTCAATATGCTTAGTTCAAGAATGTTGTACAGGATTATGACCAATTTTGATAGCACTTTCATTGTCACAAAGCAGTGGAACATGTTTCACATAGATCCCATAATCTTTAAGAGTTTGGGTCATCCAAAGTAATTGAGCACAACATGAACCAGCGGCAATGTATTCCGCTTCGGCGGTGGATAAGGACACTGAGTTTTGTTTCTTGGAGGACCAAGACACAAGGGATCTACCAAGAAATTGACAAGTACCCGAAGTTGACTTTTTATCAACCTTGTCTCCAGCATAATCTGAGTCGGAATAGCCAACAAGATCAAAAGAAGACCTCTTAGGGTACCAAATGCCAAAATTAGGTGTATGAATTAAGTATCTAACTATCCTTTTCACAGCCTTAAGATGACATTCTTTAGGGGCAGCTTGATATCTTGCACACATGCACACACTTAGCATAATATCGGGACGTGAAGCACATAGGTATAATAATGAACCAATCATAGATCGATAAACCTTTTGATCAACCGGTTCACCATCTTTGGTCAAATCATTATGTCCACTAGTAGGCATGGGTGTAGACATACCTTTGCATTCTTGCATATTGAACTTCTTGAATAAGTCCTTGGTGTACTTTGTTTGAGAGACAAATGTACCTTCCTTAGTTTGCTTGATTTGCAAACCGAGAAAGAATTTGAGTTCACTCATCATAGACATCTCAAACTTTTCTGACATTAGCTTTCCAAACTTTTCACTAAAGAGAGGGTTAGTTGAACCAAATATGATATCATCAACATAAATTTGGCATACAAATAGTTCTCCATTAACCCTTTTAGTAAAAAGAGTAGAATCAATTTTACCAATTTCGAAACCACTTGTAATAAGGAACTTGGTCAAGCATTTATACCATGCTCTAGGAGCTTGTTTAAGACCATAAAGAGCTTTGTGAAGTTTGTAAACATGATTAGGTTTCTTAGGATTGACAAAGCCGGGAGGTTGTTTGACATAAACTTCCTCCTCTATTTCACCATTTAGAAAAGCACTTTTAATGTCCATTTGGTACAAGGTGATGTTATGGTGATTAGCATAGGCAAGTAAGATGCGAATGGACTCAAGTCTAGCAACAGGAGCATATGTCTCACCATAGTCCATACCTTTGACTTGTGTGTACCCTTGGGCGACGAGACGTGCTTTGTTGCGAACCACTTGTCCATCTTCATCTTGCTTGTTGCGAAACACCCATTTGGTACCAATGATGTTGTGGTTGTCGTCGGGCTTCTCAACCAATGTCCAAACTTGGTTTCTCTCAAAGTTGTGTAGTTCTTCATGCATGCGTTTATCCAATCCGGATCTTCCAATGCTTCTTCAACCTTCATAGGTTCAATGCTAGAGATGAATGAATAGTTTTCACAAAAGTTAGCTAAACGAGTCTTTGAGAGAGTGATTCTCCCGGTTTGTATATCATTGAAGATTTGCTCGATGTGATGATCTTTGGCAATTCTTGCTCGAACTCGTGAGAGCTTTTGCTTGGGTCTTCGTTGAACATTTTCTTCATCTTGTTCTTCTTCTTGGCCTTCTTCATTGTTGACGTTGTCATTGTCTTGTCGTGGTGGAGAAGGAGGTTGTTGATGTTCGTCTTGATGCATTTCCTTGTCTTCTTCATCTTGGTGTGTCCCACTTGTGGATGCTTCCGTATCAATTCTTGGTCCACCTTGTTGTGAAGTAGAAGCCTCCACTTGGATGGATGAAGTACTCTCCTTCACCTCCGTTGGACGAACTTTGCCTATGGGCAAGTCTTGGATTGCTTCTGAAGGGTCTTTGTCTCCTACATCAATTGGCAATTGCTCTACTTGCGAGCCATTAGATTCATCAAACTTCACATCTACTGTCTCTTCAACCTTTCGGGTGAAATTGTTGTAGACACGGTAAGTGTGAGAGTTTGAGCCATAACCAAGTAGGAAACCTTCATGAGATTTAGGAGCAAACTTTGAACGACGATGCTTATCAATAATGTAGCACTTTGAGCCGAATACTCAAAAGTATCCAACTTGGGGTTTGTTACCGGTGAGGAGCTCGTATGCCGTCTTGCCAAGTAGCTTGTGAAGATACAAGCGATTTGTTGCATGACAAGCTGTCTCAACCGCTTCTGCCCAAAAATGCTTTGGCGTCTTGTATTCATCAAGCATTGTTCTTGCCATTTCGATGAGCATCCGGTTCTTCCTCTCAACAACTCCATTTTGTTGAGGTGTGTACGTAGCCGAGAACTCGTGTGAAATCCCTTCTTCGTCAAGAAAGGTGTCCACATTTACATTCTTGAACTCCGTTCCGTTGTCACTCCGAACCTTCTTGATCTTCACTTCAAACTGGTTTTGGGCCTTCCTAGCGAAGTTTTTGAAGATCTTCTGGACCTGCGACTTGTCATTAAGAAAGAACACCCACGTAAATCTTGAAAAATCATCAACTATAACTAGACCAAAAAAATTTCCACCGAGACTCTTGTAGGCGTTGGGACCAAAAAGATCCATATGAAGTAGCTCGAGTGGCCTCCTTGTGGTCATGATGTTCTTCACGGGATGTCTTCCTCCAACCTGTTTACCTGCTTGACAAGCACTGCAAAGTCTGTCCTTGTCAAATATGACATTGTTAACTCCAAGGATATGATTTCCTTTAATAAGCTTGTCAAGATTTCTCATGCCAACGTGACCTAGTCGTCTATGCCACAACCAACCTTTTGAGGATTTAGCAATAAAGCAAGTTTTAGGTTGTGCCTTTTTAGAGAAGTCGACAATGTAAAGGTCACCTTTACGCCTACCGGTAAAGACCATTTTATGATTGTCTCGACGAAACACTTGGCAATCTACCTCAGTAAATAGGACATTTAAACCGAAATCAGCAAGTCTAGATACTGAAAGTAAGTTGTAGCCGAGAGATTCAACGAGCATGACATTTTGAATGGAACTATCATGTGAGATGGCCACCTTACCAAGGCCAACTACTTTACCCTTTGAATTATCACCAAAGGTGACATATTTACGAGGGCCGTCATTTTCAGCAAGCTCACGGAACATCTCCTCATCCCCGGTCATATGATCAGTACATCCACTATCAAGAACCCATTCCTTTCCTCCTGATTCATATCCCCGAAGATTTGCCGTAAGACCAAAGTGTCTCATTGCATTATCAAGATTGAAGTCACTATCATCATCATCATCATCATAGTATTCATGTTCACCATGATCTTGTGACTCATCATTTCCTAGAGAGGGTAATTCATTAGATAAATGATCATCAAAATGGTCACTTTTATGAATTCTTATAGCTTCGAATATAATATCACTAATGATTCCAACATCCCCCTTAGCTCGCTTGAGATTGGCAAGCTCAAGTAGACAATCACCAAGGTTAGGATCACTAGAGTTCATCTTACTCGAGGCAATAGATTTATGGAGAATTTTATCCAATTTTTTTAAGGAATGGTCGGGAAATCGTTCCTCAAGAAATTTCCATATAGTATAAGCACAATTAAGAGTAGGCAAACTAGCAATCTAGTTTTTGGGCAATCCTCCAATGATGAGCTCAATAGTTCTAAGATTGCGAATCATGTCAATATCTTCATCTAGGGTAGGATGCAAAGCATCAATGTGAGGTGTACAAGGGCTAGCAACATACTTATTCAAATGATATTGGTTGAAGATTACAAGCATCTCATTTTTCCAATCATGAAAATATTCTCCATCAAGAATGGGCACTCTATGTCTAAGACTCCCTAAAGTAGACACATCCATCTTCCTCCAATGGTGATTAAACCAAGGCAATGGAGACCAAAGCTCTGATACCACTTGTAGGACCTTGAAGTAGATGTGTCTAGAGGAGGGTGATTAGACACTTCATGCCAAAGTTGCAATTTTTTAAGATTTTTCGGTTTGAGTGGAGTTTAAGCATAATTTCAGCACTCACTATACATATCAAGCAAGTATGCAAAGTGTATATAGGCAGCGGAAAGTAAAGCATGCAACTTGCAAGAATATAAAGGGAAGGGTTTGGAGAATTCAAACGCAATCGGAGACACGGATGTTTTTCCCGTGGTTCGGATAGGTGGTGCTATCCTACATCCATGTTGATGGAGACTTCAACCCACGAAGGGTAACGGTTGCGCGAGTCCACGGAGGGCTCCACCCACGAAGGGTCCACGAAGAAGCAACCTTGTCTATCCCACCATGGCCATCGCCCACGAAGGACTTGCCTCACTAGTGGTAGATCTTCACGAAGTAGGCGATCTCCTTGCCCTTACAAACTCCTTGGTTCAACTCCACAATCTTGTCGGAGGCTCCCAAGTGACACCTAGCCAATCTTGGAGACACCACTCTCCAAGAAGTAACAAATGGTGTGTTGATGATGAACTCCTTGCTCTTGTGCTTCAAATGATAGTCTCCCTAACACTCAACTCTCTCTCATATGATTTGGATCTGGTGGAAAGAAGATTTTAGTGGAAAGCAACTTGGGAAAGGCTAGAGATCAAGATTCATATGGTAGGAATGGAATGTCTTGGCCTCAACACATGAGTAGGTAGTTCTCTCTCAGAAATAGGATGCTGGAAGTGTAGGTTTAGTCTGATGGCTCTCTCCACGAGTGAAGAGGAGGTGGAGGGGTATTTATAGCCTCCACACAAAATCCAACCGTTACACACAATTTAAAATCTCGGTGGGACCGAATCAGAAAACTCGGTTGGACCAAAATAGTAAACCTAGTGACCGTTAGGAATTTCGGTGGGACTGACATGCAACTCAGTAGGACCGATTCGGTTAGGGTTTGGGCATAATGTAATCTCGGTGAGACCGATTGCACAAACTTGGTGAGACCGAGTTTGGCAATAAGCTAACCAGAGAGTTGGTCAGGCAAACTCGGTGGGACCGACTTGCTCTTTCGGTGAGACCGAAAAGTTACAAGAAGGAAACATAGAGTTTACCTTGCATTCTCGGTGGGACCGATTCGCTCTTTTGGTGAGACCGAAAAGTTACAAAAGGGAAACAGAGAGTTTGCAAGCCCATCTCGGTGAGACCGAGATCCTTATCGGTAGGACCGAATTGCTAGGGTTTGGCAGTGGCAAATGACAAGTGAAACTCGGTGGCGCCGAATTGAAAGAATCGGTATGACCGAGTTTGGCTTAGGGTTTAGGTCATTTGTGGATGTGGGAAAGTAGCTGAGGGTTTTGGAGCATATCATTAAGCACTTGAGCAAGAGGCTCATTAAACAACACCTCATCCCTCCTTGATAGTATTGGCTTTTCCTATGGACTCAATGTGATCTTGGATCACTAAAATGTAAAATGAAGAGTCTTGAACTTCAAGCTTTAGCCAATCCTTTGTCCTTAGTGTCTTGGAGACCTTCCCACACCCTTTAGTCCATGCCACTCCATTGTTGAACTTATCTGAAACATACTAGGTGAAAACATTAGTCCAACAAGAGATATGTTGTCATCAATTATCAAAACCACCTAGGGAGCACTTGTGCTTTCAGATATGCCGTAACAATCTCCCCCTTTTTGGTGGATTGATGACAACTAGGGATTTACGCAAGGAAAAGAAATAAATGAAAGAAAACTAAGAACTACAAAATATAGATAGGCTCCCCCAGAATGTGTGCACCTGGTTAGAGGAGCATTCGGAAAGCAAGACACACACATCCAGATCAACACTCCCCCTATATTTTATAGTCCAACAATTCTAAGCACAATTCTAAGCACAAGATACATGAGAGAAGAGAATATAACATGACAAGCATGCAACTCATAATAAACTACAGTACTGAATAGACATAAGTAATAAGGTAGCGACAGGGAGCATATGTCTCACACCATATGTCTAGAACTTAGGTCTCACGGGCATAAAACCAAACCAAATAAAGACACCGAGAGAACACACAAGAAAACACAAGACGACAAACACAAAGCACGACACAAATCCCTACACTCTCTCCCCCTTTGGCAGCGAGACACCAAAAAAGGGAAAAAAGCGACGCTACAACTCCAGGTGATGGCAAGCTGAGGATCTCGAAACATCAAATCTCAGCGTGATCGTCTGCATCTCCGTCATTGGTCGAAAACTGCTCGGCGTCGGAGTCGGTCCAAGGGCAGTGCTGATGAATCCACTCCTCTTCTTCAGTGATCTGACCCTCAGAACCACTGGCAACTGTCGCTCCCAACTGACGCATGAGCTCCTTGTGGCGCATCCTGGCATGCTTCTCCGCCACATGAGTCATGTACTTTTTTGACCAAAGAACAGTAGGGAAACAACCCTACTGTATGTCATTTTCATTTATAGAGGAAACAAAATAAAGTAGTCCTTACAATGGTTGTTGGGGATACAACCAGAATAATGAAAGAAATACAAAAAGAAGGGAAAAAGAGAAGAAAGGGTAATCTAAATTATTGAGATTAAATGTTATCAATCCAAGATGACATGCCATCTTTCAGAGATGGCTTAGCTCTCATCATGGTAATCTTGAAAGATCTGGTGAAATCATACTTGCATTCATTAATTGAGCAAGGTATCCCCTCAAATATCCTTCCATTTCTTTGATTCCAAATCCTCCAACAGCCCACTATCATAATCTCCATAAAATGTTTGATTTTATATTTGTGATTGGCATCCATGATCATATTGTGAATGTCCAAATCTGAGTTCCATTCAATTCCAATATCCCACCAGAAACCTTGACTAAATGGGCAAGTGAAGAGGAGATGCATTCTGTCTTCCATGTCTTCAGCATTACATAACACACATGTAGTGGAATCAAGATGCATGCTCTTTCTAGTTAAAAGGTCACATGTGTTTATCCTGTCATTAAGCATAAGCCAGTAGAAAAATTTATGTTTAGGAAGGCAGCATGACTTCCATATCCATTTAAATGTATCAGCAACATCTTCACCCCTCATAAGGTGTTGATAAATCATCTTGGTCATGCTCTTGTTGCTGATCCAATTGAAATTCCAAATGCCATGCTCTTGGATGTGCCTGATCTTATTTAATTCATCAGAAAGTTGATGAAATTGCTAATGTGCTTGAATGGATAGGGGTAGCTGAAATAAACTATACAAATTATCCATGTCCTTGGCATCCTTGACAGATATATTTTCTTTATAAGTAAAAGAATGTAACTCTGGAAACTTTGTCTTCATAATGTCATCCTTCCATTTATCTTCCCATAGCATATTGGTATCCCCAGTTTTAATATCACAAGTGGTCATATCTTTGAAGTAATCATACATTTTCATGCAATCTCTCCACCAGAAAGATCCTTTGTTTCTATTGGCATGAGGGACTTCATTGTTCTGATAGTGAGCCTCCCAAATTAGTTTAACCCAAGGTACATCCATCTTGTTGTAAAATTTGTAAAGATGCTTAATGAGCAGAGCTTTGTTTTGTTCTCTCAGATTCAAAACACCAAGACCCCCTTGATTTTTGGCTTGCATATCATCTGCCAGTTTGCCAAACATTTGCCTCCTTTATTAATATCATTTCCATACCATAAGAAATTTCTTCTTGATTTATCAACATGATCTAGAATGGTAATATGCACTTTGAGAGAGCACATGGCAAATATTGGCATCGAAGCAACAACATAATTGATGTAAGTAAGTCTGCCAGAATAATTCATGAATCTAGCAACCCCAGATAATCTTTTGTCAATTCTGGATATGGCAGGAATGAGATCCTGTACTGTTGGCTTTGTGGTGTCCATGGGTAGACCTAGATAGGTGAAGGGAAGGCCCTCAACTTTGCATCCAAATACTGTGGCAAGTCTGGTGACCTCTTGATGATTAACATTGATGGGAATCATTGAGGATTTGCTGAAATTAACAAAGAGACCAGTGGACAGACTAAACAGATTCAGAAGGTATTTGAGATGATTTAACTGGTCTTCATTGGCAGGCATAATCAATAGAGTATCATCAGCATATTGAATGATTGGATAATCTTGACCATATGCATGATTTATAGGAAGAGATAATTCCCCATTTGACCAGGTAGCATTAATAACAGATTGTAGGAGATCAGCAGTAATAACATATAATAGAGGGGAATGAGGATCCCCTTGTCTGACCCCTCGTTTACAGATGATTTTTTTCCCAGCCACTCCATTAAGTAGGACAGAAGTAGATGCAGTTTGGAGAATATTATCTACCCACTTGATCCATCTAGGTCCAAACCCTTTGGCTCTGAGCATAACAGTAATGGTCTTGTACTCCACCTTATCAAATGCCTTTTCAAAGTCTAATTTTAGAATGATGATGGGTTCTTTGGATTGATGGCATAAATGGAGATATTCAAAAGCATAACCCAAAAAATCTTGAATATTTCTACCTTTGATAAACCCATACTGATTCTGATGTATAACTGAGGTAACAATTTTCTGAGCTCTGTTAGCCATAAGCTTAGTAATAATCTTTAATGGAAGACTGACCAGAGAAATAGGCCTAAAATCATTCATATTGGTAGGGTTTGATATCTTTGGAATAAGAGTAATGAAGGCCGTATTGATACTTTGAATGTCACTGTTCCCTTCAAAAAAATCCCAGATCATAGTGTAAATATCTTGTTTAATAATATCCCAGCATTTTTTTAGGAATGCACCGTTGAAGCCATCAGGTCCTGGAGCTCTATCAGATGGAATATCCTTAATCACCTGGTCAATCTCCTCCATAGTGAAAGGGGCTTCAAGTTCAGATAGATCAGATGGCTGAATAAGTTCTTCCAGGTTAAATAACATATGTGGCTCAATTGACTTGCCCAGTCTGTCTTTGAAAGATTTCCATATGATAGCAGCCTTATGATCATGGTTTTGGACAGGATTACCATCTTCATCATTGATAAAAGTAATCTAATTTTTTCTGTAACTCTGAGTAGCCATGGCATGGAAAAAATCAGTATTTTCATCATCCAGTTTCACACATCTCATTTTAAATCTTGTTTTCCAATATATTCTTTTCACTTCCATTAATTTGGAAATGTGCTTCCTCAATATAATCCTGAAGTTGGCTTCCATAGTGCTGAGTAGTCTTTGATCTTCAATGCCATCCAGCATAGATAAAACATAATTACATGCAGAAATGTTGGTATTGAGTTTGGACAAGTTCTTACTCCATTTCTTGAGACCCATTCTAAGACATTTGAATCTAGCAACAACATCTTGAGCAGAATTTATCAACTGTTGATTCTTATTCCAGCATTGTATGACAGTTTCATAAAAACCATCAAATTCAAACCAGTAGTTTTCAAACCTGAATATGGAGGATTTAGGAATATCACTGCCAATCTGAATGTGGATAGGAACATGATATGATGTAACTCTGGTGAGTGGATGGGCCAGAGTGTTTGGGAAAGATATTGTCCAGTTTGCAGAGGTAAATATCCAATCCAACTTTTCCAATAAAGGGTGATCTTGCATATTGCTCCATGTGAAATTTCTACCTTTGAGAGGGATCTCCACAAGATCCAATTGTTGGAGTAGGCTGTTAAACATGAGCATATTGTTTGTGTCTCCTTCAGGTCTATTTCTGTCATGAGGGCTTCTTATTAAATTAAAATCCCCCACCAACATCCAGTGGTCCATCTGTGATGCATCCACATTGTGTAATCAATCAAAAAAATCCACTCTGTCTTCATTCTGACATGGCCCATATATATTACTAATATAAAAGATATGACCAGATAGATTACATGTTAATTTGATAGTGATTTGAAAAGAAGATTGACTGATGATAATTCCATTGAATAAACTGCCATTCCATATAGTGATAAGTCCACCTGACAAACCAATTGAGGGATTAAATGCAAATTGGTTGAATCTTCTATGTGAAAAGTTTCTGAGATATGCCTGGTCAAATGCCTCTCTTTTTGTTTCTTGAATGCAGATAACACCACAATTGCTTTCCTCAATTCTAGCTCTTAAATCATCCCATCTAGTCTGTGAGTTTATACCTCTGACATTCCAGTTTAAAATATTCCAACTTCTATTCATTAACTTGAGCATATGGTAGCAGGTCATAGGGACATGAATTAATCATATCCACATAAATACAGAAATGTTCACTTGTGGGCAACAGGAATTGTAACCAGAAATTAAGATAAGTGCATTTGCCCCATCTTGACAGCTCATAATATAACTGACCATTCAGCCAACTTAAAATGTGCAAAACTAAAAACATGCTGCTCCAATCATAGAACTGGCAACAAGTTTGCCCATAACAGAACTGATCATTCAGATAACTAAAAATGTAAAATAGATAAGTCTTGGTGTTCCACCAACATACGCAAATACTGGAGTTTAACTCCTTACAAACCAAGTTCATAATTAAGGCATAAATAGCATTCCAAGGCCAAGGAAAACAAAATAAAGGCCTAAGGCCAGATAGGGTCTTTTTACAGCAAGACCAACTGAGATAATAATTAGACTTATTCATAGTCCATCGGGGCCTTCAGCTTCTCTCCAGAGACCTCCTCAAGGGGTATCTGACACTGCTTTGTGGCGATAGCTTGGATGGTGTTCAGTGGCAACTCAGGTGGAGGCATGGCAGTGGGGTCAACAACCTCATGTTCAAATTCTGCATTTAAGTTCTTCTGACATATGTTGGTGCTCTTCTTGGCCTTGATAGCAGCAGCTTCATTCTTAATACCAATGCTCAATCCAGCAAGACGACGACTACGTCTGAGGTCATTTACATCCAAAGGAGCATTATTTTTCTTCCTCTTATTGACAGCAGGAGAGTTTATATCCGCAGGCAATGGATCAGCCATCACAGGAGGTGGCCCATGTACAGGAGAGTTGTGATTGCTAGCTATGAAATCCAGCATAGCTGGGGATGGGACTTGCTCTGTTTCCGACATGCCAATAGTCTCTGAGTATTCAGGAAGTTTAGAAAATTCAGAATGTTCAGGGAGTTCAGAAATCACCACTGAAGAAACAAGAGGCTCCTGCGGTACAACCGTAGTCACAGTCATCAGGCACTTCTTAACAGGCCCATGCTCTTCATCCACATACAGTATCTGGCATCTGGTACTAACAACATCATATTCTAACCATGAGACTCCATGCAGAAAAGCTTCTTCAATTTGTTTTTAAGCTTCTTCGCCCACGAGGGTTCAGCACTAGAGGGGCCAATATCCTCCTCGTGATCATCAGTGGCTGCCCCACCCTCGGTCTCCATGGCAGCAGTAGCAGCAGACGGACCCCCTGTTTGAGGCGCTGGGGTGACCCAATTGTCCTTCTTCCTCAGACGCTTGATCTCATGAGAAACCAAGTCTCCAGTCTCTAGCAACACTCTAGGATAGGTCTGTGCCCAGGCCCTCTCAATGAGCCTCATGATGAATGGACCATATATCGGGCACTTGTGCTCAGACACGACAGAGAGAAGTTCAAACCACATGACATGAGAAATATCCAGGCTCTCTCCAGTGCTTGCTTCCTTCTCATGCTGACAGAAAAGGAGCATGTCCACGAGGTAAGAGTGGACCATATCCAAATTCCCGATCCGAGGGAAGAGAGTCTCACGGAAGATGCGATGAAGAATGTCCAGATACGGAGACAGCTCATAGGTATTCTTCTCAGTTACTGGGTGAACTTTCACAGTGCAGTAGGGCCAAAGGGCTTGCTTGTGGGTGGACGTAGCATTGCGGTGAGGGCGGAAACCGACAGGAGTCTCAAGCCCGTGATCCACCACATCAAGTAACTCCATGAAAGCCTTCCACTTGACGGAAAACAGCTTGCCATTGGTCATCCATGTCAGAGTACTGTCGACATCCGTCCCAAGATGGACGGTGGCATAGAATTGAGCCACCAAATCCGCATCGAAATCCTTGTTGAATTGCATGATCCTGAGAATGTTCAGCTGAGTGCACATCTAAAGGGCTTCGCCAAAGTACTCCGGGTCCTTCTCCATAGCATCAGTGTCAATGGAGCGAACATCAACAAAGAGATTCTTCTTGGCCTTGATCACATCAAAGTAGATGGCAAACTGAAAACGGTTCCAGAACGGGCGGTTGACCAAAGTGGGTTCTTGGTCCACCGCATAGGGGTTGTGGCGACGCTTCTCCCAAAACTCCTTGTTGGTCATCTCAGTCACAGTCTTCCCTTTTGGCTTGTTGGCAGATCTCTTCGATTGCTGAGGAGGTGGAGGAACACTTGCAGATGCACTTGCTGGAGGCGGTTGGGTGCTCGAGGAATCACCGGCTGACTCAGAGGTGCGGTAGCGTTTTGATGTTGCATGCCCGGGGTTGATACGGCGAGCTTGATGCTCAGAAGGGTCATCACCTGGAGCCAAACACAAGAACACGCAAAACAACCAGAAAGAACGAACATAAGCCAACAAACACAGCAAAAATAATCAAGGTAAGGTAGGAATTTGATGGAATTTGGCATGCAATGGTAGTACCATGACATGCCCGCGGTAGTACCGCCCAAGCGGTACTACCGCCCCAAAGAGAGCGGTAGTATCGCTCGAGGTCAAGCGGTAGTACCGCTCCAATGAGAGCGGTAGTATTGCTTGAGCCCAAGCGGTAGTACCGCTCCAACGAGAGCGGTAGTACTGCTCGAGGCGGAGAAACAGCAGTTTCCTATAGCACGAGGCGGAGAAACAGTGGTTTCCTACTACCGTGGTCAGATCCGGCACTACCGGCCTGCCAAATTCAAAAATATTCCTACCAAACTCTAATCGAGATAGTCTAGTTGCCTTCTCCAACCAACTCAAGCCTAGATTTAGCCAAAAATCTAGAGATGCAACCACCATTGCCCCTAAGAAACAAGATCTGAAAACGAGACAAAAGGAAAGAAGGAACGGGGGCAATACTGGCATCCATGGCAAGAGAACGGGGTGGGGATTGACTCCACCAAAGGAAATGGAGAGGGACGCCGCAGAGACGGAGATCCGCCGGAGCCCTCCCGCGGCGAGTGGAGGCTGGAGAGAGGAAGAAGAAGGAGGGGGGCGAATGGGTATGGGGGAGAAGAAACCTCCCCCTGCCCCGATATAACCCCCTGGTCCCGTCCCTCAGCGGTAGTACCGTGCTGGGGGGCGGTAGTACCGCTTATGAGCGGTAGTACCGCGCACCACCAGCGGTAGTACCGCCCAGCACGCCACGACAACCAAACAATCAAGGCTTTTGCTCGAAGGAAAGACACAAACAGCAAGAAAAGAGAGCACACGAGCAAACGACCAAGACACACCTCTTCAAAAGAGGGCCGAGGCCACCTATGTTTGAGTCAAGAGGTATGGCGCCGCGAAAATATTTTAACCTTGGGCCCATGACCAAAACTTGTCTTTGAAACACAAGTACCATCAAAAATGGCTAAAGTGAAAGACTTGATCAATTTATGCATAATGGGGGGAGGGATAGTTCATTGAGAGAACAACACTCCCCCTATGTCCATGCCTACACCTAAACTAGACAACAAATTGAGCGTGGTAAGGTGTGCAAGGGTTCAGCCACATTGCTCGAATCAATGATATTTAGCTCATGCCTTAACTCGCGAAATCTTGCTTCATCCAAGGGCTTCGTGAAAATATCTGCAAGGTTGTCATGAGTGTTGACATAGTTGAGCTCGATCTCTCCTTGCCTAATGTGATCCTGGATGAAGTGATACCGAATCTCAATATGCTTCGTCTTGAAGTGTTGCACCGGGTTGAGAGAGATCTTGATGGCACTTCCATTGTCACACCAAAGAGGCACTTTGTCACAAGTGACACCATAATCCTTTAAAGTTTGCCTCATCCATAGGAGTTGTGCACAACAACTACAGGCGGCAACATACTCTGCCTCAGTGGACGAGAGAGACACACAACTTTGCTTTTTGGAAGACCAACTCACCAAAGAGCAACCAAGGAATTGGTACCCTCCGGAAGTGGACTTCCTATCCACTTTGTCTCCCGCCCAATCGGAGTCCGAGTACCCTACAAGCTTGAAGTTTGATCCTCTTGGGTACCATAAGCCAAAGTTCGGGGTATGAGCCAAATATCGAAAGATTCGTTTGACCGCCACATAGTGACTTTCCTTCAGTGCGGCTTGAAACCGTGCACAAATTCCCACACTCAACATGATGTCCGGTCTAGATGCACAAAGGTAAAGCAAGGATCCAATCATGGAGCGATATACCTTTTGATCCACTACTTTACCATTGGGATCTAAGTCAAGTTGGCACTTGGTGGGCATTGGAGTGGAAGCCGGCTTGACGTCACTTAGCTTGAATCTCTTGAGCATGTCTTGAGTGTATTTGGATTGATTGATGAAGGTTCCTTCTCTTCTTTGCTTCACTTTGAACCCTAGAAAGAACTTCAACTCTCCCATGGAGGACATCTCGAACTTTGAGGTCATGAGAGCGACAAATTCCTCATTGAAAGCTTTGTTAGGAGAACCAAAGATAATATCATCAACATATAATTGGCACACAAACAACTCCCGTTTGACCTTCTTAGTAAAAAGAGTGGGGTCGGTTAGCCCAAATTCAAAACCATGGTCTTGTAACAACTCGGTAAGGTGCTCATACCACGCACGTGGGGCTTGTTTAAGGCCATAGAGTGCCTTATCGAGTTGATACACATGATCGGGAAAGTAGGGATCCTCGAACCCGGGGGGTTGCTTGACGTAAAACAATTCATTAATAGGACCATTAAGAAAAGCACTCTTCACATCCATTTGTTGTAACTTAAAGTTATGATGAGAAGCATATGCAATCAACATGCAAATGGATTCAAGACGAGCAACGGGAGCAAATGTTTCACCGTAGTCGATACCCTCGACTTGGGAGTAGCCTTGTGCTACCAAACGAGCCTTGTTGCGAATGATAATCCCATGGGCATCTTGCTTGTTCTTAAATATCCACTTGGTTCCTATGACATTGTGATTCCCGGTTGGTCTTGGCACCAATCTCCACACTTTGTTGCGCTCGAAGTTGTTGAGTTCTTCATGCATGGCATTGAGCCAATCCGAATCTTCTAGCGCTTCATAGACCTTGTGGGGTTCCACACAAGAGACAAACGCGTGATGCTCACAATAATTTTCTAATTGTCTACGAGTGCTTACCCCCTTTCTTAAGCTTCCAAGCACATTCGTCATGAGATGATCCTTGGTGGAGAGCTTGGAAGCAACCTTGGCGGCACGACGCTCTAATTCCTCCTCGGGGGTGAGACGAGGAGTGGTCACTTGATCATCTTGAGCGTCGTCTTGGGCTTGTTCTTGTTCTTGAACTTGCTCGGAGGAGAGAACTTGACCTTGGGCATCACTTGATGTGTCAACACCGTCTTGAGCGTGATCTTGCCCTTGGTCATGTTCTTGAAGATGAGGGCCTTCATGTTGAACTTCGGAAGCGTGTGGGCCTTGGGTTGGTGATGGCTCCACTTGAGTGGAGCTTTGTCCTTCTCCTTCGGCCAAAAGGGGTTCCTCAATGGGTAGGATAAAGCCAACACCCATTCTTCTTATGGCTTGGGAAGGAATTTCATCACCTACATCACAAGTGCCACTTTGCTCCACTTGGGAGCCGTTATTCTCATCAAACTCCACGTTACACGTCTCCTCAATAAGTCCCGTGAATTTATTGAGGACACAGTAAGCATGAGAGTTTGTAGCATAGCCAACAAATATGCCCTCATAAGCTCTAGCCTCAAATTTAGACAACCGAACACCTTTCTTGAGAATGAAACACTTACACCCGAATACCCGGAAGTACTTGAGATTGGGCTTGTTACCGGTGAGTATCTCATACGGAGTCTTGTTCAAGCCCTTGCGGAGGTAGAGCCGATTGGATGCATGACACGCGGTGTTGATGGCTTTGGCCCAAAAGTTGTACGGAGACTTGAACTCCGCCATCATGGTCCTTGCCGCATCCATCAACGTCCGGTTCTTCCTCTCTGCAACACCGTTTTGTTGAGGGGTGTATGGTGCGGAATATTGATGCTTGATTCCCTCATCACTAAGAAATTCATCCAAGGTGTAGTTCTTGAACTCGGTGCCGTTGTCACTTCTTATTGTCAAGATCTTTGCATTGTGTTGACGTTGTGCTTCATTTGCAAAGTCACTAACGGTTTGTTCGGTCTCGCTCTTCCTCTTGAAGAAATACACCCACGTGTACCTTGAGTAGTCATCCACAATCACCAAGCAATACTTCCTACCTCCAAGACTATCGAAGGATGGAGGCCCAAAGAGATCCATGTGAAGGAGCTCCAAATGCCTCTTCAAATAAATGATAGTCGTGGGAGGGTGAGCCTTCTCATGTAGCTTTCCTTCGATACATGCACTACAAGCATGATCTTTAGCAAAACTAACATTCGTTAGTCCACGGACATGGTCCCCCTTGAGGAGACTTTGCAAAGATCTCATATTGACATGGGCTAAACGCTAATGCCAAAGCCATCCCACATCAACTTTAGCCATTAGGCATGTCGCAGTCTTAGTGGGTCGCTCCGAAAAGTTAATCACATATAGACCGTTCTCGACATGCCCAACAAAAGCTACTTTAAGAGTCTTTCTCCACAAGAGGGCCACGGTATCGATATCAAAGAAAGTGGCAAAGCCCATGATTGCAAGTTGACGAACGGAAAGTAAATTGTATGCAAGGGACTCAACAAGCATGACCTTCTCGATCGTGAGATCATGAGAGATGACCACCTTGCCAAGTCCCAATACCTTAGAAGATGAGGTGTCACCCCACTCGACATTGGTGGGCATAGATGGAACCTTGTGCACGTCCACCACCAAGTCCTTGCTTCCGTTCATATGATTTGTAGCTCCGCCATCGAGCAACCATGACCCCCCACCGGAAGCAAACACCTACAAGAGATCAATGCTTGGTTTTAGGTACCCATTTTGTAATGGGTCCTTTGATGTTAGTAACAAGGGTTTTTGGAACCCAAATAGACCATTCAATGTATTCATGAGGAGAACCAACAAATTTGGCATAAACATGCCCATCACTAGCACGTCATAACACATAAGAAGGATTAAAATCGCCGGCTTTGTTGGGAGGGGTGACATTGCCCTTCTTGACATTGTTCTTCTTCTTCTCCTCGGAGGCACTCTCTCCCTCCTTCACAAAGGTTTGCATGAGAGGAGGAGGTCGTTTGGTCTTGTCATTCTTCTTCTTGTTCTTGGAGTCGGGCACGTACCCAACCCCTTCCTTGGCCACAACTCCCATTTGGTTGATCAAGAGATCGTTGAGATTCTTCTTGCCTTGTATGCAAGTCGCAAGACCTCTCTCAAGTTGCCCCTTTAGCTTAGCGTTCTCCTCAACGAGATGCACATGCTCACAACACGGGTTAGTAGCATTTGCATTATCAATTAACATCATACGAGGGAAAGTGGCTTTTTCCTTGGTTAGCTTTACTTGAAGTTGATCATGAGACTCTTTGAGGCTAGCATGAGCACCCTTCAAGACCTTGTGAGCCTTGTCAAGTAGATCAAACTCCTCTTTGAATCTAGCAAGATCAACCTCAAGTTCGGCCTTCTCGGAGTTTAGCACATGAGAAACTATGAGGACATGATCATAATCTTTCTTTAACTTAGCATGATCAACGTTGTGTGACTCCTCAAGAGCCAAACGAAGACCACACTCTTCCTCAAGAGCATTGGAAAGATCCGAAATCTCATCGGCATAGTCACGACTATGCCCTTCCATCTTAGTGATGGTGTCTTCGTGAGCCTCGATCATGTCATTGGCTTCACCAAGTTGTTCCAAGAGAGCAACAAAGTGCTTCTTGGATTTTCCCTTGAGTTTTCCCATAAAGGCCTCAAACTCGTTAGCCTCCACATTAGCTCCCTCAAGTTCATTAATACTATCCGTCGGAGAAGGATGATTAATGATGGTAGTTTTGATATTGGGGGTTACCTTGTTGGTGGCTTTAGCCATGAGGCACTTGGCGGTGATGCTCTCATTGGGTGAGTCGAAGAGAGACACCCGTGAAGTCGTGGCAATGGCAACGGAGGCCATGGCAACCGACTCATCATCTTCATCATCGTCATCATCCTCATTGTACTCTTCTTGTACAACCAATTCCTTGGGAGGAGTCTTCTTGGTGAAGTTGTTCTTGTTTGGGAATGACTTGGCCTTGTCCTTTCGGATGAGCTTGCCACCATTGTCTTCCCTCTTCTCATACGGGCATCCCGCAACTAAATGACTCACGTCGCCGCAATTGTAGCAAGTCCTTACACGTTGCTTGCCCCTCGTGCCACTCGAGTTGTTTTTGCTAAAGTTTGGCCTCGAGTTTTTCTTGCTCCAAAATTGCCTTGAAGCAAGTGCCATGTGTTCATGATATGCATACTTCGTATCTTCGGGGTTGCTCTCCTCTTCTTCCTCTTCTTCTTCTTCAACGATGAGCTTGGCCTTCAATGCAAGGTTAGGCTTCATTGCCTGTTGAGAACGGAGCACCGCATTGTCGGCGGTCTTGTCCAAAATGTTCATGGCCACAAACTCATCCAACACTTCGCTTGAGGTCAAAGTGTGGAAGTCCGGTCTTTGACGAATGACGGAGGACATGACCTTGTGGTAGGGCATCATTGCCTTGAGGAATTTGCGCTTGATCCAATTGTCATCCGTGTCCTTGCTCCCGTAATCTCGTAGTGAGACCGTGAATTTGGTTACTCTCCGATAAAGCTCACGAGGTTCTTCATCTTCTTTCATAGAAAACTCATCGGCCTCATTGTACCACTTCATAGTTGGAGCGTTGAATGCTTGCGCTTTCCCGGTAGAGAGAGACAACACAATGCCATGCATCTTTGGCCAAGGCGAAGGGAAGAAGATGAGGTAGGTCTTTGGGTGGAATTGCATCTTGAATGATGAAGAGAGCATTCTCGTTGAATTGATTGTCCGCGGCTTCTCGAGGAGTGAAGTTGCGTGGATCATGTGGATAGAAACCTTCTTCAATGATTCTCCAAAGGTTAGTGTTCACATGATTTAAATGACGTTTAAAGCGGTAAACCCAAGAATCAAAGTCCTCATTTTTCACAATCTTAGGGGGAGGACCGGCATGATTCAAATGAGTGGAAGGAACCGGTCCACCATAAACAAGTGGTGGTTCCACATGGGCAAAGATGTCGGTGCCATTCTTACCACTAGAAGAAGGAGCCTTCTCACTACTAGCTTCCCCCTTGTCGGGGATAGCATCCGTCACCTTGTTGGCGGGGTCACCCACTTTCAACCGTGCGGTGGATAGTTTAAGCACCTCAAGAAATTTAGTAAACATGCTTTCAACTTCGGTCGTCATGGAGGTTTTCAATGTCTCCAAGGCCACATTGAACTCCTCACGAGAGACCGAGGTTCCCCCATCGCCCGTAGACGAGATCGGATTCACATCGGAGTGTTCCTCCACACCGTCTACGGTATCAACCATACTCTTTGGACGGTAAAGTCCTTAATAAAGAGACGAGGCTCTGATACCAATTGAAAGGATCGATATGGTTGACTAGAGGGGGGGTGAATAGGCAACTACCAATTTTTAACTTTTCTTTATCAAATTAAACTTTGCATCAAAGTAGGTTGTCAAGATGTGCAACTAGGTGAGCAACCTATATGATGCAATACAAACAAGCAAACAAGCAAGCAAGAGAAGTAACACTAAAGAGCTTGCACAAGTAAAGGTAAGAGATAACTAAGAGTGGATCCGGTGAAGACGAGGATGTGTTACCGAAGTTCCTTCCCTTTGAGGGGAAGTACGTCTCCGTTGGAGCGGTGTGGAGGCACGATGCTCCCCAAGAAGCCACTAGGGCCACCATATTCTCCTCACGCCCTCACACAATGCGAGATGCCGTGATTCCACTATTGGTGCCCTTGAAGGCGGCGACCGAACCTTTACAAACAAGGTTGGGGCAATCTCCACAACTTAATCGGAGGCTCCCAATAAAACCATGAAGCTTCACCACAATGGACTATGGCTCCGTGGTGACCTCAACCGTCTAGGGTGCTCAAACACCCAAGAGTAACAAGATCCGCTAGGGATGAGTGGGGGAATCGAAAATCCCTTGGTGGAAGTGTAGATCAGGGCCTTCTCAACCACTCCCGAGCAAATCAACAAGTTTGATTGGCTAGAGACATAGATCGGGCGAAAATGGAGCTTGGAGCATTTAATGGAGCTTGAGCAATAAATGGAGCTTGGGGGAGGAAGAGGTAGGACAAAGGGAAGAAGGGGGCCCCCTTTTATAGTGGGGGCAACAATCCAACCGTTGCCCCTCACCAACCAGCCCCGTACAAGGCAGTACTACCGCTAAGAGGGGGCGGTACTACCACCAGGTCAGCGGTACTGCCGCGCCAGCCAGCGGCACTGCCGCGCAGAGGAGACTAGTAGGGAAAAGGACCCAACGCAGTAATACCGCGGTGGTAGGGGCGGTACTACCGCTCCTGGAACGGTACTACCGCCTCTACAACCGCAACTAGTGCCGCAAAATCCGTCATGAGAAAAAGACCCCTCGAATCGAGGTGGTAGGAGCCAGACTGCCTAGCGGTACTACGGCAGTGGGGTCACGAGCGGTACTACCGCTGAGGAGCGGTACTTCCGCTTGTGACCCTTCGGCCGTACTACCACTTGTAGTGCGGTACTACCGCTGGGACACAGAAGAGAGAGAGAGAGAATCTCTCCAAAGAGGCTGAGGACGAGGCGGTGGTGCCAGGCACCCCAGCGGTACTACTGCTGTGGAGGCACGGGCGGTACTACCGCTGTGGAGCGGTACTGCCGCTTGTGGCTCCTCAGCGGTACTACCGCTGGGTGGCGCGGTACTACCGCAGGGACCCAGACAGGACAAGGAAGAGAGTAGAGTCTCTTCAATGGAATGGAAAAGCTCGGAGGGTGAGAAGCTGATGTGTACGTATTGATTCCACCCATGCAATACCCCAGCGGACCCCCTCTTGATAGTACGGTGCCCTCTACGCAACTAGTCCACCGAGAGAGAAACGAAAGAGCTACACCGTCTTGAAAGACACTCCAAGGGAAAGAAAACGTCTCGTGCCAGGGGAGAATCTGTGAACTATTCAAAGCACAAGATTAGTCCGCAAACATGTTGTCATCAATCACCAAAACTACCTTGAGATAGATATGCCGTAACAGGAGGCATGGAAAAGATGGCACATGAGCACGAGGAGGAAAGGGAAGCTACGCGAAGGGGCTCTCTCTGGGTCAGAGGAGCCGTGGGAGGCGGTGCCGACGACCATAGGACCTCCTCACCGACTAACCTAGCCATGACTAGGGCCCTGTTTGTTTGGGCTTTTCCTTCTACTTTTGCAGCTTTTCCATTTTGACCAAAACGCCATAAAAGCTCCTAAATAGGGCCTAGGGTTCACCACGGGGCATGTTCGAAGGTGGAAGTCAGCATGATGACATGGAGTCGTAGTGGCGGGTCCCGTTCGATAGTCGGCGGTGCTCATTAATAGTTTGAAAGTGCATCCCGAGATACCCTATTGGTTTCGGTGATTTATGACAAAACCATTATAGAGGACTAACGATTTCAATAAGCTTGTTTTAGAGACTATGACTAATTTTCTTATGCCGCCCCGGGCTATAGTTGGAACATCAATGATAATGGACGTGGAGTATTTGCACCCGAGTCCAAATGCTCCTGGCACTAGTGGAAAAAAGCCTACCTATGGCGTGGCAAAAAGTGCCTTACTGGCGTAGAGACCCAACGCCACCAATATGGCGCTAGTGAAAACAATTTAGTGGTGGCGTTGGCAGACACGTCAGCGGTAATTCTAGTACTGATGGCGTGCCACCTGACTAACGCCAGCAATATATTGTGTTATCTATGGTGTTTATTGTGAGGCAACGCCAGCAATTTGTATTTTTGAGCAATAAAAAATATACCCAGCGATTAGTATATGTCCAACCATTTAAACTTCTAGTGGTAAGTCTCAAATCCACAAAATATACCCAGCTATTACTACAGTTTTCAGTGACTAGCTTTCTACTACCTACAAGAAAAAGTTATCCGGTGGCTACCTCTATACAAGCAAAAGTATCGCCATCGATCTCACGCAACTCGTTATCCGCGCGCTAACTAGTTACGTTGAAGAATGATCCTCATCTCACGCAACTTGTTCCTGTTGCTCTCTCCCTCCTGTCTGAAATAGACTTTGCGGGCCTTCATCTCCTCCCTCTCGGCCTTCAGGAGCCGTATCTCCTTCTTCATAGACTCGATCTCGGTGACCAGTAGCTGCTTCTGGTCGATGAGCTTCAGTTTCTTATCGCGGAGATCGGAGATCTCATCGATCATATCGCCCTTCTCTTTCTTCGGGGAGTCAATCAACTCGTTAAGTCCTTTCATTGTACTCTCCTTTGACGCGACAAGCTCACGGCTGAGCATGTCCATGTCACGTACCGGTAGTTGCTGCTGGACCAGTTCTGGAGATGAGTCTCGTACATACGCCTAGCAAGTCAAATATTTGAAATCATCAATAAAGAATGGTTAGATGATATATGTATATATGCATGTGTTTGCAATGCTACGGATGTTTTTATAAATCTTACCTGGTTGGTGCTTGTTTCGCCTTTCTCAACTTCATCATAGGCCGCGAAGTTGCACGATGACTGGTAGTGGCTGTTCCAGATACTCATGGCCGGAACTTCAAAATAACAACAAATATAGGTTATTATGACAAGAACCAAACACACATGTCCTTAGTTCCGACAAGAACCAAACACACATGTCAAACAAGATTAACAAGTAAGTTACAAGCAAGTTGCATCCAATTTGATTTGTAAGTTGATAATATATATTGCCTTGCTGATCAAACAAGAATAACAAGTAAGTTGATAATAATGCCAATCAAAGTATGGCAAGTATGGCATGTGATCTAATGCCAATCATAACAATAATAACAAGTAAGTTGATAATAATGCCAATCAAAGTATGGCAAGTGATCTAATACACTTACACAAATTCTACAACCTAACTGATCTATATAGAGGCATGTCAACTTGTCAAGTAAACAAAGGAAATTATGTTATTTTATGGGAGTAAACAATGAAACCCTGATCTAAACATCCACATGATGATCATTGATGCAAAATACAGATACAAAATGCCACTGCCACTGTCATTGTCATATGTTCATTCATGTTACCATACAACTAAAAGGCCTCGATAATGATACCACCTGCTATCTTCACTTATCCTTAGTTCTGTTTCATAGAACTAAAAATGCATACAAGATGTCCATGGATGCTACTTATCACTTCCATTTAGAGGCTTCCATGTTGCTTCATATCTTCAGACTTACTTAGCACTTCCATTTAGAGGCATAGTGTTCATTTTATGAATCTTGCATGGTAGTATTGGACTGGGGATTGCTTACTATACAATAATAACTGTACAGAGCTTTAGTCAAAGCATCGACCACTCAGTTTGATGCTGATGAATTTGTATCGCAGCTTCTGTTGAAGATACAACAAGAATTTTGATTTGGCGAAGATGGAGGCGATGAACTCACCAAGGGACGAAGATGGAGGCGATAAACCGCCGTCTCTTCCATCGCCGTCGTCTCTTCTGTCGCCACCGCCATCGTCGAAGAACCCCTAGCTCAAGATGAAATGAACTCCAATCAAATTTGAGGGCAACGAGCGACGGGAAAGGGAGAGGGGGGAGCGGAAGATGACCTAACCACCGGCGACAGAGGGAGAGAGCGGCGAGAGAGGGAGAGCGGCCGGCGACGACGAGCGAAGAGAGAGGGAGAGGAAGGGGAACGAGAGAGAGGGAGTGGGGTGAGGGTGTCGTTGCCCTGGTTTTGACCCCCACGGCCTCCTAATACTTGGGCTTGGCCCAATGCTATAAAAAAGATCACCACATAAAAAACTAAAAAGGAAAAAAATATATGAACTATTTGAAGGCTCAAAACTATATATTTCAAGTCTTAAACTAAAAAGGAAAAAAGTAATTTTAAAGTCTCAAAGTACATATTTCTAAAATATCATTATTTCCATTTAAAAATAATAGAAATTTAATAAAAGTAAACTATAATATACTATAAAAAAGATCACATAAAAAACAAAAAATGTAAGTGTCAAACCACATATTTGAAGGCTCAAAACTATATACTTCAAGTCTTAAACTAAAAAGGAAAAAAAAGTAAATTTGAAGTCTCAAAGTACATATTTTAAAAAATGTCATTATTTCTATTTATAAATAATAAAAATTTAATAAAAGTAAATTATAATATACTATAAAAAAGATCACCACATAAAAAAGTAAAAATAAAAAAATGTAAGCGTCAAACCACATGTACACATATTTGAAGACTCAAAACTATATAGGTCTTAAGCTAAAAAGGAAAAAAGTAAATTTAAAGTCTCAAAGTACATATTTTAAAAAATGTCATTATTTCCATTTAATAAAAAAAATAAAAATAAAAGTAAACTATAATATACAAAAAATATCACCACATAAAAAACTAAAAAGGAAAAAAAATGTAAGTATCAAACCACATATTTGAAGGTAACTATATATTTCAAGTCTTAAACTAAAAAGGAAAAAAGTAAATTTTAAAGTCTCAAAGTGCATATTTAAAAAATGTCATTATTTCTATTTAAAATAAAATATAATAATGTTTTGTCATTGAAAAAGTAACAATACTGGCGTTGGAAACAACAACACGACATAACTATATATAATAGTACTAGCGTTACGTGCTATTCCACGAAGGCACTATATTACGCCTGGTACAAATTGTTGATCCCATAAACTTCTGACGATGTCCTGTCTTCCAATGCCACAACTATGCCCCCTACTAATGTCGTACCAAATAAGCCAACGTCACAATTATTTAAAATAAATAGTGCTGGCGTTGGTTGTAAATGGCGCGCCGCCAATGAAAGTTGTGGCTAGCACTTTTTCCACTAGTGTGGTGGACAGTAAAATCGGGGATAAAACAAATTCAAAAATTCCTGTTTTTTTGGTAACCTTTGACAAATTTTCTATGTGCTTGCAAAAATTTACCATGAATGAAAATTTCTGTAAGTCGTGGCAAGAAAAACTAAATCGATACTTCAAAAATTCTATTTTTTAAGCATTTTAGAGTGCTGATTTTTGTTTTGGCCATGACTTCCACGAATGTTATTTCATGATGAAAATTTTCAAGCATAGCAAACTTTTGTCAAAGGTTAAAAAAAATAGAATCTTTTGATTTTTTTATTTTCTTTTGAGTTTACTATTCACCCGAGCTTATTTGTGCTCGGGAGCGGAAGAACACTTTTAGTGTTTGTTTTTGAGGGGTAACACTTTTAGTGTTACTGTTACAGTTTTCGTTCAAACATGTTACAGCTAGTCAGCTACTACATTGCCACCTCAAAAGAAGTTAATAGTTCCTAGTTAGTAGCCACACACATGGAGCGACTCACGCAGCTCCAACCAATTAAAGTTTCGTGAATCTTCCATCGCTATTCATTTGGCCTCGCTCGACGTCACGCGGCTCTCGTGACCTTATGTCCCCGATGGATGTCGCCGGCCACACGCCCCTCGACGACGACGAGATGAGCAGCGTGTGATCCTCGTCGCCCCGCCCATCCAAGCGAAGATAAGACGCCCACTCCCTTCCCTCCACATGGCACCCACCCCGAATCCCTTACTTATTCCCGCCCCCCTCACTCCTCCATCCCCTAGCTCGCTCGCCTATCCTCTCCAGCTCCCCAGCCACACAGAGAAAGAGCGTCTAAGCTCCAGCTAGCTTGCAATGGCCGCCGCACTGAGCCTCCGCGCGCCCTTCTCCCTGCGCGCCGTCGCGCCACCGGCGCCCCGCGTGGCCCTCGCGCCCGCGGCCCTCAGCCTCGCCGCCGCCAAGCAGGTGCGGGGAGCCAGGCTCCGCGCGCAGGCGACGTACAAGGTGAAGCTGGTGACGCCCGAGGGCGAGGTGGAGCTGGAGGTCCCCGACGACGTCTACATCCTCGACCAGGCCGAGGAGGAGGGGATCGACCTGCCCTACTCCTGCCGCGCCGGCTCCTGCTCCTCCTGCGCCGGCAAGTTGGTGTCCGGCGAGATCGACCAGTCCGACCAGAGCTTCCTCGACGACGACCAGATGGAGGCAGGGTGGGTGCTCACCTGCCACGCCTACCCCAAGTCCGACATCGTCATCGAGACCCACAAGGAGGAGGAGCTCACCGCATAAGCTGCCATACCTATCTCTCTTTGCAAGAGGATCGAGCTGATATCATATTATCTCCTTATCATGCATGCATGGACATCGCCAGATCGATACACCGATTGTTTTGTGCTCGAATGAATTGCTCGATGCATGGTTTGCTCAAGTAATATTGTCTTCGAATTACTACCTTTTTGTACCGTAAGATATACTACTGTCGTAATACTAGCGTGTACCTTGTACGTAACTCGACGTACTGAAATGAATCCAGATGGCTGAGGCGTCTCTCTGATTAATAATATCTTCTTTTTAATTAAGAGACTGCTGAATGTTGGTTTTCAGGAATTTGATGAACATCTTACCTGCGGCTTTCTTCTATCCAGATAATAGGTGCATGTTACGACTTGTTTCAATATGAGTTGCACAATTTCCTCATTATTTTGTTTACCTTGCAAAATGATTCAGGCTAGCGGAATGTTTGTTTATGTTAGGATTTAAACTAATTCTATTAACTAGGGATAATCCTCCCTTGTATTTAGGCAACCGTCGTGTCGTACGTGCGAGGGCCTCTCGAGGCAATCGTCGCGTCGGCTCCTCCCATCCCCACAACAGACTCGTCTTTTCTTGGCGTCGGTTCCCTTTGTATAAATGTGTTGATCATCAATAGAATAGAACACAGTTCGATCAATTCGTACTTTCACACGTTATTAGCACTTCGACTCTGCCGAGAGAGCAAATGACGCCGGCGTCAGTCGCCGGAAAAAGCAAACTAGAGGGAAAGAAATGAGAAGAAAACTTCGAGAAACAAGAAACAATCAAATGGGGGAGGAAATTTGTTTAGTGGACAGTGGTGCCTTTAACACAATTCTACAGGAGGTTAAATACTTCCGAAATCTCAAAAAGAGTAAGGGAAGTGTTATGACAATTGGTGGTCATGACACGGTAATTGTTGGTTCTGGTCAAGCCATATTTACACTCTTGAATGGTACAAAACTTGAAATCCAGGAGGCATTATTGTATCCAGATTCAACTCGTACCCGTTGAGTTTTAAGGATATCCGCATAAATGGCTACCACATTGAAACTCATGAAGACAATGCGATTGAAAGCCTGCTCATAACTCAGCATAAGGGATCCGACAAGGAAACCCTTGAGAGACTGCCTGCTCTATCTTCTGGACTGTATTACACATACGTCAAGCAGGGCAACATTTGGCATACAAAATAATTTTTCAGAATCTTGACAAGTTCAAGATATGGCATGATCGCCTGGGTCATCCTGGTGTGCGGATGATGAGAAAAATTATTGATGGTTTAACTGGACACAACATAACGGTCACTAATTTCCCCAAATCCTCGAATTCTTTATGCACTACATGTGCAACTGGGGAATTAATCACAAGATCTTCATATCTGAAGATCAAGAATGAACCACTTAATTTTCTTGAACGCATTCAAGGAGATATATGCACTAGTAGAAAAACGACTTTTAGTACCGGTTCGTAAGGACCTTTAGTACCGGTTCTGGAACCGGCACTAAAGGGTGGGGACTAAAGCCCCCCCCCCTTTAGTCCCGGTTCAACACGAACCGGGACCAAAGGCACACCACGTGGAACGAGGCGTGCCGTGGTCTGGGGGACCTTTAGTCCTGTTTTTTTTGTTTTTTTAATAAAGCAAAAACAGCCCGCCTACTGGGCCGGCACGGCTTGCATACGACTAGAAACCCAACCTCTAGTTGGGCCAGGATGCAGGCCCGTATGGCCCAGTAGGCCCCACAGGGCAGAAGACTTGCAATAGGCCCACAAAGGCCTGCTTAGAGATGAGCTCGACACGGTAGCCGCGGCGGGGCTTATAAACCGGTGCGAGCTCCTCTCAACTAGCAAGGTGGGACTAAACATTGTGCACTGCGGGTGGCAGCGCATCACCTTTAATACCGGTTGGTGGCTCCAATCGGTACTAAAGGGGGGAGGGTCTTTAGTACCGGTTGGTGGCTCCAACCCGTACTAAAGGCCACCACCTTTAGTACCGGTTGGTGGCTCCAACCGGTACTAAAGGGGGGAGGATCTTTAGTACCGGTTGGAGCCACCAACCCGTACTAAAGGCCACCACCTCTTTAGTACCGGTTCGTGCCTGAAGCCACCAACCCGTACTAAAGGCCACCACCTCTTTAGTACCGGTTCGTGGCACGAACCGGTACTAAAGGTTTGCCACGAACCGGTACTAATGAGCGCCGCCCGCCTAGCCGTTGGAACCGACACTATTGGTCACATTAGTGCCGGCTCAAATACAAACCGGGACTAATGAGCTAAACATCTGACCCTTTTTCTACTAGTGATGTGGTCTAATTCAACCATTATCGGGACCATTTAGATATTTTATGGTGCTCATCGATGCATCAACAACATGGTCCAATGTGTGTCTATTAGCAACAAGGAACCATGCTTTTGCAAAGATGATCGCTCAGATCATTAGAATGAGGGGCAAATCATCCTGAACACAGGATAAAATCCATCGAAATGGATAATGCTGCTGAATTTAGTTCACGAGCATTCAATGATTACTGCCTAGCTTTGGGCATAACTGTGGAGCATTCTATACCATATGTACACACATAAAATGGTCTTGCGGAATCACTTATCAAGAGGATCAAGTTGATAGCAAGACCACTACTACAAAACTGTAATCTTCCAACATCTTGTTGGGGACATGCGGTATTGCATGCCGCAGAGTTGATACAAATTCGATCAACTACATATCATACGGCCTCCCCGTTGTAGTTAGTATGTGGAAATCAACCAAGTATTTCCCATCTTCGAAGATTCGGTTGCGTTGTGTACGTACCGATATCACCACCTCAGCGTACATTGATGGGCCCACATAGAAAAATGGGGATCTATGTGGGGTACAATTCTCCGTAGATTATAAAGTACCTGGAACCTCTAAGAGGGGATCTATTTACAGCCCGGCACGCTGATTGTATCTTTGATGAGGACAATTTTCCGGCATTAGGGGGAGAAAAGAACCACAAAGAATGCCAGTAAATAGATTGAAATGTCAAAGGCATTTAGTCCTTAGATCCACGTACGAATGAATCTGAACTAGAAGTTCAGAAGATTATTAATTTGCAAAGTATTACAAATAATCTGCCAGATGCATTTACTAATTATAAAGGTGTCACTAAATCCCACGTTCCCTCTATGAATGTTCCAGAGAGAGTTGAGATATCTCATAAGACCACTCAACCACCGAAGAGGGGAAGGAATCTGGACACAAGAGGACAAGGCTTCATGGAAGCGCCCAAGGGGAATGAGGAATCCTCAAACAGTAAATGCAGGTCAACTTCATGTTGACATTCAACCTAGGGTTGAAGGACACCTGAAGGATGTTTGACACATCCAGGACCCAACACGAGTGCGCACGAAAATTTGGTGCTGGGACATCGGAAGACCTTGACTCAATTGTTGTGGGAAATCACAAAGAGTCAAAAGGTAATGATGAAATCTCCACTATGTATATGGATACGGGAGAATCATATAATAAAGACTACAATATGTCGACATTTATTCCTCCTCGAGAATTTCAAAAGACCTTGGATTGGATCAAGAACTTGAGTCCATGCATGGCTAAGTGTCTTAGACGCTTTAGTTGATCCAAAGGAAGGAAACAATTAAGGAGGCGCTCGCTCTCAAGAAGAGGGGTATTGACCTGACCAGTAAGACCCACTCCTCTGAATGTGTTTCCGGGGGAGCACAGTTGGTTTTTGTTTATGAGAGGAATGAAAACCAAGAGGTGGTGATACCTGAAGCGAGGCTTGTAGCACATGGGTTCACGCGGAGACCCTTCACCCCTTTAAGATGAAACATGTTCTCCTATTGTGAGTGGAATAACGTTCCGATATTTTATATCACTGGAAGTGAATGATGAATTTGTATATCCAATTGATGGATGTTGTGACTGCATTGTTGTATGAATCACTTGATTCAGATACGTATATGATAGTTCCTGAGGGAATGAAGATTTCGAATTTAATAGCAACATGTATTGTGTAAAGCTTCCCAGAAGTCATTTTATGGTTTGAAGTAGTTGGGATGGATGTGGTAGAACCGACTGAGTGAGTTCCTTTATTAGAAGGGCTACTCAAACACTGATGATTGCTCATGTATGTTCATCAAGAAAACTAAAGATGGATTTTGTACAATTTCTGTGTATGTTGATGACTTGAACATCACTGGGACTACACGAGAGATACATGAGGCAAGTAATCATTTCAAGACGGAAGTCGAGATGGAAGATTTGGGTAAAACCAAATTTTGTCTTGGTTTGTAACTTGAACATTTTTCTTCAGGAATACTTGTTCATCAGTCTGCTTATATTCAAAAGATATTGGAAAAGTTCAATATGGATAAAGCATACCTGTTAAAAACACCTATGGTTGTCAGATCTCTTGATAGAGATAAAGACCCATTTAGACCTAAGGGTGATGATGAAGAGCTATTAGGACCTGAGTTTCCTTACCTCGGTGCTATTGGAGCACTGATGTATCTACCGGACTGCACCAGGCCTGACATAGCATTTGCAGTTAATTTACTGGCTAGATACAACGCATCACCAACGAAAAGGCATTTGGTTGGTGTGAAGAATATTTTCAGATATCTTCAGGGCACCATCTTGGTTTATTCTATCAGAAAAATCAAGATAGAGCCATGGTGGGGTATTGCAATGCTGGATATTTATCATATCCCCATGATGCCAGATCGTAGACTGGTTTTGTCTTCTTACACGGAGGTACGGCCTTCTCTTGGAAGGCAACAAAGCAAACCTTAGTGGCAATGTCCACCAATCATTCTGAGATAATTGCTTTGTTCGAAGCATCACGTGAACGTTTATGGCTTTGCAGAATGATGAACTTTGTCCAAAGTTCAAGTGGGATTGGTTCATTGAAATCACCCACCATTATCTATGAAGATAATGCTGCTTGTATTGCACAAATGCAAACGGGTTATATTAAGAGCAATATTACAAAGCATATTTCTCCTAAATTATTTTATCCCCATGATCAGCAAGAAAAGGGGGAGATAAATATTTCACAAATGAAGTCATGCGACAATCTCGCCGATCTGTTTACAAAGTCCTTACCAAGTTTTCTGTTCCATAAATATGTAACTGGAATTGGTATGAGACAACTTTGAGACTTGCAAAACTCAGGGGGAGAAATCTCCTAGGATACAACCTATCAAGATCATGTGATTTTTAGTATTGCACTCTTTTCCTTTGTGAGTTTTTCCAAATGGCTTCTCATATAAGGTCTTTAATGAGGCAATATCAGTGCAAGCATGGACGATATATGTCATTTTCTCCTTATTTTCCCAGTGGGTTTTAGAAGGAGTTTTTCATGGCATATTGTATATTTTCTTCTCATTTTTTCCCACATGGTTTTGGAGGAGAATATTTCAAAGATGATAAGTCTGAAGGACAAGCGAGGATTAGGGGGAGTGTTAGGATTTAAACTAGTTCTATTAATTAGGGATAATCCTCCCTTGTATTTAGCGTACGGTTTGCCTCCAGGCAACCATCGCGTCGTACATGCGAGGGCCTCTCGAGGCAACCGTCGCGTCCACTCCTCCCATCCCCACGAATAGATGTGTCTTCTCTTGGCGTCGACTCCCTTTGTATAAATGTGTTGATCACTAATGGAATAGAACATAGTTCGATCAATTCGTACTTTCATAGTTTACATGGTCCTCCTTTTTTGCTGAAAAGGGGTAATTTGTTGATTTCAAGATGACACCAAGTACACCAAGTCTTCGTAACAACACAATTCAAGAGCTACCTACTGTGAGGATGCATGCACCACTTTTTTCTTCTAAATAAGATATAACCTCACCGAAACAATCAACGAACAACAAAACATCAACATCAATCACCACCATTGGCAACCCACGATAAATATTGTCCAGCAATGATGTCTCCAGGAAGGGAAGGAGCAGTGCACAATTATCGTCACAGTACAACCAATGAAGCTACATGCTAAGTTTATTAGCGTTGCAGTACACGTTTGAGATTTTTGATGAACTATCCATGCAGAGTACTATCTCATTCACCAAAAGCTCTGCTGATAGAGAGGACAAATCATTATACTCTAACACTCTTCTTCTATCCATGATCCATTGAAATTACAGTGTGGGTATTAGAAGCAAGGTTTTGTGATTTGAAAGCAAAATAATAACAATCTAGACCTTATAGCAAAATAAGTAGTAATTGCAAAATGTTGATATTGAGGACTAAATCCTAGATAGAGATGTTTGAAAATTTCAAGTCCCAGTCCCACTTTGGTCAAGTAGCAACTATAACACCTTCTATGCTTTACTTCCTACCTACCACATCACCGAAAGAATCATTTCTGTCAATTTATTCAGAATCCCAAAATTGTTAATATAATAGGGAGAGCTACAGTCATTTGTCTAGTTATTTCTCTACTGCAAGTTATATGCATCCAACGAATTCACGCATTAGTTCAAGTTTTTTATCTCAAGTAAACCATAACGATGAAATATGCCATAGTTGAACTATTAGGTTCTGTGAAAAACGGCATAACAGACTTCCTTTGAAAATTCTTTCTCTCAACTAAGCTAAATTTATGGTGCTTCTACGCCAGGCATGATGTCTACTACACAACCTTCTTCTTGTAGACGTTGTTGGGCCTCCAAGTGCATAGGTTTGTAGGACAGTAGCAAATTTCCCTTAAGTGGATGACCTAAGGTTTATCAATCCGTAGGAGGCGTAGGATGAAGATGGTCTCTCTCAAGCAACCCTACAACCAAATAACAAAGAGTCTCTTGTGTCCCCAACACACCCAATACAATGGTAAATTGTATAGGTGCACTAGTTCGGCGAAGAGATGGTGATACAAGTGGTATATGGATGGTAGATAAAGGTATTTGTAATCTGAAAATAAACAGCAAGATAACTAATGATAAAAGTGAGCGTAAACGGTATTGCAATGATAGGAAATAAGGCCTAGGGTTCATACTTTCACTAGTGCAAGTTCTCTCAACAATAATAACATAGATAGAACATATGACAAGCCCTCAACATGCGACAAAGAGTCACTCCAAAGCCACTAATAGCGGAGAACAAATGTAGAGATTATGGTCGGGTACGAAACCACCACAAAGCTATTCTTTCGGATCAATCTATAAAAGAGTTCGTACTAGAATAACACCTTAAGATACAAATCAACCAAAACCCTAATGTCACCTAGATACTCCATTGTCACCTCAAGTATCCGTGGGCATGATTATACGATATGCATCACACAATCTCAGATTCATCCAACCAACATAAAAGTACTTCAAAGAGTGCCCCAAAGTTTCTACCGGAGAGTCAAGAACGTGTGCAATCCCCTATGCATAGGTTCCCAATGTCACGAAACCCGCAAGTTGATCACCAAGACATACATCAAGTGTTCTCATAAAAGACTCAATCCGATAAGATAACTTCAAAGGGGAAACTCAATTCATCACAAGAGAGTAGAAGGGAAGAAACATCATAAGATCCAACTACAATAGCAAAGCTCGGGATACATCAAGATCGTGCCATAGAGGGAACACGAGAGAGAACACGAGAGAGAGAGAGAGAGATCAAACACATAGCTACTGGTACATACCCTCACCCCCGAGGGAAAACTACTCCCTCCTCGTCATGGATAGCGCCGGGATGATGAAGATGGCCACCGGAGATGGATCCCCCCTCCGACAGGGTACCGGAAAGGGGTCCTGATTGGTTTTTGGTGGTTCTGGAGGCTTGCGGCGGCGGAACTCCCGATCTATTGTGCTCTCTGATGTTTTTAGGGTATATGGAGATATATAGGCAGAAGAAGCACATTGGTGGAGCTCCGAGGGGCCCACGAGGCAGGGGGGCGCGCGCCCTCCACCCTCGTGACCTCCCCGGAAACTTCTTGGAGTAGGGTCCAAGTCTCCTGGATCACGTTCGGTGAGAAGATCACGTTCCCGAAGGTTTCATTCCGTTTGGACTCCGTTTGATTTTCTGTTTCCTCGAAATACTGAAATAGGCAAAAAAAACAGCAATTCTGGGCTGGGCCTCCGGTTAATAGGTTAGTCCCAAAAATAATATAAAAGTGGAAAATAAAGCCCAATATAGTCCAAAACAGTAGATAAAGTAGCATGGAGCAATCAAAAATTATAGATACATTGAAGACGTATCAAGGCACAACTCCCACAAACAAGCTATGTCACAATGTGTTCAACCGCCTTTCTAGAAATCATTGAAGCATCAAATACAAGATTATATGTCCACTAGGGAGACACTACATTCAGTTTGTCAGAGTTTGTATAGCGTTCCTACATGAATGCTTTGACTGATACTATGTGACATGCACCACATAGTGAAGCCTTGCTACGAAATGTAGGAAAACACAAATCGATGGCTAACTATATTTGATGTGAAACATCATCCCTCATTTTTTTAATCATAATAGTGATTTTACAAACCCCCAACATGTTGTGTTTGGCGTGTACACTGTAATATATTGATGGGCCTACCAGAATAATAAGATAATTGCTAGGGATGTACGCCTTTATTTTTATTTACTCGACATATTAGCTTTGATTGAAGTCAAACTTTATCAAGTTTGACCAAGTTTGTAGAAAACAATATGAACATTTAACATAAAAAACCTATGTCACATGACAATATATTCAATGTTGAATCTAATGGTATCGATTTGGTGGTGTATATGTTACTATATTTTTGTAAAGTCTTGATGAAAGTTTATAAAGTTTGTTTTTACACAAAGCTAATATGTGGAGTAAATAAAGACGGAATTGGCCCCGGCGGGGGGGTTGATGACAAACCACGACATTATAGATTGACCTTTAATTAATGCTATCTCGTTAAGTAATACTTTGCCCCTAAGATTAGTAGGATTCGGAAGGTGTGGCTATGAAAAAGTTCATACAAGTACAATGTGATGTCCAACTGAATCATAAAGCATTTGTGAATTTTGAACCAAAGTTTTGCTTGATTGTACTCCCTCCGTTTCATATTAGTTGTCAAGTGGTTTGATTCAATGCAAACTTCTTATATAATGCAACTGCAATGGAGAAATTCCAATAGGATACACCATTGGGGAAACTACCATTAACGATGTCGTGTACCTAGGGTAGGGCAATATACTTGATCTAAGCAACCCTCCCAAGGACACTGCCCTACAGTCAAAGGACAACAAGTTCAAACCGACTGGAATCACATGAGTGCATGCTCACTCGACCAACGCCTCCACTCGGATACCCCAATTCCATTCGACCAAGCATACCATCACTCGATAGTACAAGAAACCACTCGGAGTACAGAAGGTCTAGAGTCACTCCAGATAGCAACGGACAAGCATTCACTCCACATCATTAATGATCAGTTATATGACTTAATTACTGGCATTACCAGTAACGCCTCATCTTTATGTACATTGAACCCTATGTAACGGGGGATGGCCGGGGTCCTGGCGCACTCTATATAAGCCACCCCCTCCTCTGGGACAAGGGTTCACACCCCCTGTAACTTCACGCATAATCCAATCGACCGAGCCTCCGGGCACCGAGATGTAGGGTTGTTACTTCCACCGCGAAGGGCCTGAACTCGTCCATCTTGCGTGCACAATCTCACCGTAGGTAGGATCTTGCCTCTACATTCCTACCCCCTACTTTACGGTTAGACATAGAACCACGACAGTTGGTGCCCACCGTGGGGCTGGTGTCTTAGCGACTTTTCGGTGAGGTTGCGATTGCGGTGAGTCCTTTCATCATGGTTTCCGGCGGAGGTTTGGCTGACGGGGCGAGATCCGTCTCGGCGCGCTCGTCTTCATCGCCGACGACTCTGCTTGGCTTCAGGAAGCTCCTCTCGACGTCGAGGCGCTCCCCGTCCGCGGGGCGACGCACTTTCGCGCGTGCGTTCGCGACGTCCTTCTGCGGCAGCCGTCGACTCAGTATCGGTCAGCCCCCGCGGCATCTTCACTTCCCGTTGTTCGCCGTCACAAGCGACCCGGTCGGTCACGGCTACAACGGTGGGTGAAGCATGCGGTGGCGCGTCAGTCGGCCACCCCTCAAGTCACGACAATCGAGCCCGACGAATCTCTCTACGGCCTGTTCGACTGGCTCCGTCGAGACCCTGTCCGAGTGCGACAGCAGCGACCCTGCGGCGGAGGTCCTGATGGTTGACACACCTCGTAGTCCGCCTGGCATGCGTCGCAATGGCGGCGGCGACGGCGGCGGTGATCCGTCGCGCGTTCATGAAGAGTACCACCCCAAAACTCTCTCTTCTCAACAGAGGGAGGAACTTCACCGCTGCAATGTGGAGGCCCTCCACACGCCCGTTTTCGGCGAGTCCTCTGAGGCTCGGGCCTTGGAAGCGGCGCGATTGGCCACTTTGGCTGAGCGCACCCGACTGGAGAACCTTCAACGTGCACTTGACGACCGTGCTCGCCAACAGATCCCCGAGTCTAGTCGACGGCAGCGGCAGCTATTTCCACCTGAACCACAGGTATACCGCACTCTGATTCAGAATCTTACCGCCATGGCCCGCATAGCAGAATCTATTCAGCCGTCCCAGTCGGAAGCTGGTAGAGGTTTGATACAGATTAGAGCGCTGCTCCGAGCAGCAGGAGAGCAGAATACTGCAGTATCTCAGTCGCGTAACAGAATCCATAGCCGATCTGTAGTTGCTGACACCGTTCAGTCGGCTCACAGCCCAAGATCGCCTCCGTGGCATGAAGGACGAGGGCATCGCCAAGGGCAGTACTTGGGTCAGAACCATGAGTAGCACGATCATCGGCTCGACCGTGACGACCGCCGTCGAGTGCCTATGCCCTCTCCGAGGGGCGAATCATACATGCCCCGGCATTATGATGATAGGAGCCCGTACAACGAGGAGCAGAGGAGGCCGGTCGACCCAATAGAACCAGGGTTTGATGCAAGGTCCATCTTGGTACAAGGTTTGGTGGACAGGAATCGAGCACACAGAGAAGGGTAAGACAAGGATCGCCCAACTGGAAGCAGAGTGCATGTTTCTGGTCCCGAGTGTTTTAGCAGAGCCATCAGGGCTGCAGAGATCCCTCCCAACTTCAGGTTGGTGACTGGGGTCAGTAAGTTCACTGGTGAATCAAAGCCTGACACCTGGTATAATGCCCTCGATGCGGCTATATCTCCCACGTGTTGAGGCACGACTTAGAGGCATAACCGCATTGAAAGCAATGTCGCAAGTTAGGCAATCTTCACAACATCCCATGTAATATAGATAATAAAAGGGGAGATAACATAGTTAGCTTACACTCACCATGTCAATCAAAGTACATAAATATCATTACAACATTCAAACACTCATGGCCCGTGAAAGTGCGTTATATCGACTAGAGGGGGGGTGAATAGGCGATTTTTATGAAAGTCTTCAAAACGTGGAAGTTATGAAGACAAACAGTAGAGATATGCCTATTACTATGCAGCGGAAGGTAGACTACACTAGGCAAGCCATGGTCACGTATTCAATAGAGTGAAAGCACAATGACAAATAGCTGCAGTGTAATAAGGATCAGGTAGGAAGATATTATGAGGCCAAATAGATCATACATTCACGTCGTGAAGACAAAAGATAGAGCAAACATGCAATGACTTCACAATGAGTAACAGTAAGTAAAAGGAAGTGAAGATGAAACCAGTGACTCATTGAAGACAGTGATTTGTTGGACCAGTTCCAGTTGCTGTGACAACTGTACGTCTGGTTGGAGCGGCTAGGTATTTAAACCTTAGGACACACAGTCCCGGACGCCCAGTCCTGAACACGTAGCTCAGGACACCCAGTCCTCACCGTATTCTCCTTGAGCTAAGGTCACACAGACCTCGCCCAATCACTCTGGTAAGTCTTCAAGGTAGACTCCCAAACCTTCATAGACTTCGTTCACCGGCAATCCACAATGTCTCTTGGATGCTCAGAACGCGACACCTAACCGGCTGGAGGATGCACAGTCCTCAAGTGTAATAAGTCTTCAGATCACTCAGACAAGAAGACTTAAGTGATGCCCAATTCTCTCTGGCTCTGGGTGGTTAGGGATTTATCCTCGCTAGGTATTCTCTCTCTCAAAGGCTTCGAGGTGGGTTGCTCTCAAACGACAAAACGGTGCACTGAATCTGAGCAACCAACCATTTATGGTTGTAAGGGGTGGGCTATTTATAGCCACTAGGCAACCCGACCTGATTTGTCCGAAATGACCCTGGGTCACTAAGGAACTGACACGTGTTCCAACGGTCAGATTTCAAACCCGCACGGCAACTTTACTTGGGCTACAAGCAAAGCTGACTTGTCCGACTCTGGACAAGATTTGCTCTCATAGTCTTCACTCGAAGACATAGGTTTTTTTTTTAGGCATCACTTCAGTCGTTCTGACTGGTTCTCTTGGGCCCCACTTAACAGTACGGTAGTTCCTATGACTCAACACAATTGAAAGAGAACTACGAAAGATCTAAGTCTTCGAGCTCCATAGGCTTCACGTGGTGTCTTCTCTTGTCATAGTCTTCAATGTGAATATCTTCATATACCACCATTGACTTCAATGTCTTCGTACATTTTTAGGGGTCATCTCTGGTAGGAAAACCGAATCAATGAGGGACTTCTACCTGTGTTATCCTGCAATTCTCACAAACACATTAGTCCCTCAACTAGGTTTGTCATCAATACTCCAAAACCAACTAGGGGTGGCACTAGATGCACTTACAATCTCCCCCTTTTTGGTGATTGATGACAAACTAGTTGAAGTTTTCAACGGGGAATATAATCTGTGAAATTTTAAAGGATAAGGAATTGTCTTCATAAGTTGCAAGGGCTCCCCCTGAAGATGTGCATATAAGTAATTTGCTTTTGGAATGCAAATGCACATGGCAGGTTGTACTTGTGGAGATCCACTTCACCTTATGATGACATTCCACTATGCATGTGAAAGTATATGAACATAATGACATGCATAATGAAAAATGGACGTCTGCAGAATGATCTAAGTGCGAAATTTATCGTCGCATATGCGAAATTTATCATCGCAAAACAAGTTGGCAAATAAGTAGCAGACGACCATTGAGTTTAAGTGTTACAACTCAAAGAACCAAATGTAGCAAAACGAGAGTTGTAAGCACGAAGCAAAATATAAAGTACCCGCCCATATGGACCCGCTTGAAGACTATCAACCTCATATGCTTCTCCCCCTTTTGTCAGTGAGGACCAAAAAGGTTTGAAGACATAGAGCATCTACTCGTTCCCTTGAGGAGTAGGTGAAGTAGCAGGGTCTTCGGTGGTGTTTGGCGGTGCAGACGAACTTGGAGGAGTATCGATGTGTGCTGAAGGAGGTGGTGGTGAAGTAGCATCATCTTTATCCTTGATAACTCTGGCAGTCACTGTGGCAGTAGAGGAAGAAAACTCAGAGTCTTCAAGGGATGGTGTTCCTCGCAGCGCAGCCCTTCTAGGAGGTGTGGAGTCAAACTTGAATCGCTCAGTGAAGCCATCCTCTTGAAGATCAGCTTCAGAACACATCATCGTTAGCCCTTTCCATGTGCGGCGACAGGTTTCATGGGTAACAAAAGCATTCTTGGTGGCAAGATTTCGAATGCGATTAACATCCACCAAGAGGCTTTTCATCTGACGCTTTAGCCAGTCATGATGCCTATCCTGTTTTTGATGAAGGGCCACAAGAAGCTCTCGGTCATTGGGAACACGAGTGCGCTTCTTGGGTCTTGGAGCAGTTGTGCTGTCAGTGGCTTCAGTGGAAGCAGGGCGTGGTGCACGTGTAGTGCCAGCCAACGAATACACGCGAGAGACTTCTTCAACTCCTTCAATGTTTTGAGTGAAGCTCTGGTGTTTTGCATTCTGAAGGCTTAGAGGTTGCTTGGCAGGCTCAGGATAGATGGCTTCAGCAGAGGTATCCACATCTGGCAAGAAGATACGATGGTTGCGGGCTGAGGGCTGATACGAGATAGCAGAGTGAAGCTTGATCAGGCGCATGACCCAAGGAGCGTAGAACTTCAAACCAAACAGATTAGTGCCTGATGCAGCTAGTTGGCGTATGAAGAAGTCCTGTGCATTGAAGCATTTTCCATGAAGGATATAGAATATCAAAGTCTTCATTTCACCCTCGATCTTGGCATTTGGAGAGTGTCCTTTAATGGGCCAGAGAGTCCGCCTGATGATGTGATAGATGGTTCTTGGCAGATACTCAAGGTCTTCAACGAAGAACTCTGTGGGATAAGCAGCATCTTGGGGCAATGGCTTCATCATGCTGAGCATCTGACTCATATCAGGTTCAGGCCTCTGAAAGATGCTCTCAATAGCTTCAGTATGGAGCTGACAGCCTTGCTCGAAGAGATCGCCAGGAGTGGGCAAGCTAGTGAGCTCAATGATGTCAAATGCATTGGCTTCGTGATGAACATTGCCGGTCATCCACTCCAGGACCCAAGTCTTCGGATCTCTGTTGTACCCACGGATGTGGAGTGTGGCATAGAATTGGAGCAGCAGCTCTTCATTCCAATGCTCTTGGTCAGTTATGAATGGCAGCTGTCTAACTTGCTTGAAGCAATCCAAAGCTTCTTCTAGGCAGGGCAGACCAGCTATAGCTTCAACGTCAAGGCGCTTGTGTGGGAAGATGCGACCTTGGTTGTACAGTATGCATGAGTAATAAATTCGTTGAGGATAGCTCCAGAACCGATCTGATGAAATCATTTCCCTTGAGTAAGGGTTCTTGGAGCTATTGAAGAATGTATTGTCTGCCCTGAAGCCATTGATGTTGAAGGAGCCAGGTGCTGATGTAGGACCTGGGAACCTTGGCAGTCTTGGGATTGGCTTCTGTACCTGAGGCCTGTGCTCAACATGATAGTCAAACTGGGGACCGGCAGCAGACTCAGGAACATAAGTGTCAGGATCAGTGGCTTCGCTGTCTTCTGATGCTTTTGGTGGGGAGGGCTCCACATTAGCTTCATTGTTAGTTGTGGCAGCCTCATGATTTTCATCCTCCACTTGACGAGCTGGAGGGTCGGACACAAGCACGTTCTCTGTAAGAACTGCTTCTTGGTGAGACAAGGGGACTTGTGGTACTTCTTCTTCTTCGGCTGATGCAGCCGGAATGTCTTCAGCAGAGACGTGAGGCCTTGGACCTTTGCGAAGCCTGCGCAACACGGGCGACGCCTGTGGATTTTGAATGGGCTGGGCCTCATTGTCTTCTTCCTCTTGTGGGCAATCCGCCCATGAGGCATCCTGGGCAATTGGCATCAATGGACGACCAATGCTGATGAGTTCGCTGTTGTCTTGCTGAGGAAAGACTGCATCATCTTCTACATTGTCATGTTGACCAATGTCTTTAGCAGCGATGGGGTCAGCTGCTGGAATGTCTTCAGCTCCACGAGCCTCTGTGAAAGCAGGCACATGGATGGTCAGTTGGCGTTCTTGTGGATTGGCGTCGGGGTGAACCATGGAAATGGGTTCAACAACCAAGGGCTCTGTGGGAGCAGCCCTAGCTTTCTTGGTCTTTCTCTTTTTCTTGGAGGGGGCAGTAGGAGAGGCTTTAGGATATTTCCTTTTCCTCGCTTCAGCCTCAGTAGTCCTCGTCTTCTTGAGCTCTGAAGCTGTTGACCGGCTTTTTGGCTTCGAGCCAGTCATTCTTGTGGGGAAGACAATCGGAACTGCTTCCTGCCTTGGTGCATCGGGTTCAGCTGTAACAGGCTTCTTCTTCTTCTTTGCGGCCATCCTGGGGTCGATGCCAGGACGCCCAAGTGCCTTGTGCTTCTCAGCCTCATTGTAGGCTTGCACACATCTGTCAGCCAGAGTCTTCATGCGCTCACGCGAACCCTAAGCTTCTGCACGTTTCTTCAGAAAGGCTTCCTTGAGCTCATGCAGCATGATCTTGAAGTTCTTCACATCTTGCACGCTGAGCTTGGCCATATGCTTCTTGAACTGAGCCTTTTCATAGTCAATCTTCTGCTTCAGCTCAACAACGCGCTGGGCGATGGCTAGTTCTGAAGCAATGGCGCCATGGAAGGCGACACTGAGGCCAATGGGTGGCTGCAGATCATCAAAGCTGATGTTGGGCGTGTCAAACCACTCGTTAATGAAGTTGTGGATGATGGTTACATCAAAGAGTGGCAGATCATTGAAGATTTCTGCTTCTTCTTTGCTCTTGATGAGCTGCTCAAGAGCTTCATCTGCTAGGTCTTCATCACTTGACAGGTCAATGTCATCATTGCGCAGAATGTCAGCAGCTGTGAGCTCTTGGCCGCTGTGTGGCAGAGGCACCTTGGCCTTCTGGGGCTTTGAGATGCGTGATAAGTCTTCAGACGGCACACTGTCTTCAGGAGGTGCAGTTGCTAGTGGCTTCGCCCTTGAAATTTTGGGTGAAGGGGCAGGCTTTGAAGCTTTAGGCTTATTCATCTTCTTTGGCTTCAGCACTGCAGGAGCTTCTTCTGATTCAGAGTCAGCTGGAGGCTCATTCACTGCAGTCCCTTGAACTAAGATGTGGGTGATGAGGCCTTCAAGGTTGGCATAAGGACCGATGACATTGGGTTCTGCTTCTCGTGTGCCATCTGCCCTTGGTGTTGAGGGACCAGGGTTGAAGTCTAACCCAAATTTCTTCATGTTCTGCTTTGCTGAGTTTTCGGCAAACTGGAAGTTGCGCTTGAACAGATGGTCGTCACGACACCAGAGTAGTGACGACGGATGTGCATCATCAGGCTGTGGCCCACGGACCATGCATGGATAGAAGCTTTGGGCAATGGCTTCATCTCTGGACCTGGGTAGAAGATTCTTGTATAGGATGTCTCCCCACGGTCTTTTGATGGCACTTTTCTCAGCATACTCTTGGGTTGTGAAGCGGTATTTGAACCATTGTTCTGCCCAATATCGTCGAATCCATTGGATCCGGGTCTTGTGCTGACTGTAATCCTCTTTAGGATCTGTCTTGTACATTTCTGCGAGTTCATCTGGCAGATCTCTGGATGTTCCGCCACGACGTTGTCTGCCCCCCTTCCTTGCTGCTTTCTCTGAAGCCATAAACTTTAACTTGAAAGGCTTCAAGACGTTCAAAGGCTTCAAAGGCTTTCTCTTGCTGGACCAACAGGAACTGGCTTCAGGAGAATTTATGTGATGCTGTAAGAATTCTGCAAATGAATGCAGACTATGAGAACCAAAGGATTCTCCCACAGACATGTACGTGTGACAGCATTAAGGTGCGAGGGAAGGGGAAGAGGTCATATGCATTCTCAGAAGATTTTGAAGATAAATCAGTTTAGAAGACATTGACCTCATCGTGCGAAGACATTCACTCATAGATAAGAAGTTGGTTCCAGATTTGTACGAACCCACAGATCAGTACAAGTGAGGAATCTAACTACTTTGTGAAGCACAAGTGAATATACTAGGCATGTTATAAGATGCAGTATGAGAGAGATCTAACTTGTGTGAATAGAAACTTCTTATGGTAGAAAGTGACAAAGCCATAGGATCAAAAGGGGCCGTAAAAAGAAGTTTTATTTACCACACTGGGAACTGCTAGACGGAGTGGGAGATGAGGCCGAGCAGTCCAATCTTCCGTGCCCTAACTTGGCGACGGAGGACACCTACGGCGACGGCGGAGAGGACGATGTCCGCGATCGGCGTGAAGACGGCGTCGGAGAGGTTGTGGCAGCGAAGCGCTTTGTCGCCGGCGTCGTCAAGGGCTAGCAGTGGCGCTAGGGTTCGTGCGAGGGTGGAAGAAGGGATAATGACCGCTGTGAGTGTGTATTTATAGGTACAGGGGCGACACTGCGCTATTACACAGGTGCCCCTGGCGATTCGCATCTGAGTAACACATGGCCATCATGCGGAATTTTGGGGTTTGTTCCACGTCCCACGCACGCCTGGATTGTCGGGTGGTCGTTCCTACTTCTCCGGATTTCATGTGGATGAATGAGCATTTAAAATGGACTTAAAGGTTGTCTCTGTGTCTTCTTCTGACAAGGGCGCAGAGAAGACATTCGACAGTTTCAATAGAATGCATATGACTTGGAGAGATAGAATTTGAGATAGAAAGCATAGAGAGGTTAGGGTCCGATCACATTCACTTAGTTCAAAAGATTCAAGGAAGACATAGCTATAAGTGAATGTTGTAGAGGACATAACACTAGTATATAAATATCTGTATAATCAACATAGTGAAGATAATCAAGAAGACATGTTGAGATTGAAGCCAAACCAAATGTGAAGACATTGCAAGGTAACGCCATGAGTGAAACACTTCAAAATAGAACGTTTGGTGGTGGCGTTACCCACCGTATAGGAAGTATTAGACCCAGACACGGCGCACAATTATCGTGGCACTCCGAAGTCAAATTCCACATTAATGTATACACACTTAGAATGTATGTCTTCATTGATTGAAGATATACGTTACTTCGTGTGTTGCACATCTAAGTCATCAATATGCATAAGTGTTAGGATGTGTGCCTGATCACCGGACATTTGAGGATTCCAGGATATTTAGCTCACAACGTAACTTGCAAAATCTCTTCTCATCCAAGGGCTTGGTGAAGATATCTGCCAATTGCTCTTCAGTGTTGACGTGTATGATATCAATATCTTCCTTCACAACATGATCTCTGAGAAAGTGATGACGAATTTCTATGTGCTTTGTCTTCGAGTGCTGAACTAGGTTGTTGGCAATCTTGATGGCGCTTTCGTTGTCGCAGTAAAGTGGCACTTGCTTCAGATGAATGCCATAGTCCTTGAGAGTTTGCTTCATCCACAGAAGCTGAGCGCAGCAAGATCCAGCAGCAATGTATTCAGATTCAGCAGTGGAGAGGGATACACAGTTCTGCTTCTTTGAAGACCAACATACAAGTGATCGTCCCAGAAAGTGACATGTGCCTGATGTAGACTTCGAATCAACCTTGTCACCAGCATAATCAGCATCCGAGAATCCAACCAGATCAAACTCTGAGCCCTTTGGATACCATAATCCTAGAGTTGGGGTGTGAGCCAAATATCGAAGAATTCGCTTCACAGCTAAGTGATGCGACTCCTTTGGTGCCGCTTGAAATCGAGCACACATGCAAACACTAAGCATAATATCTGGTCTAGATGCACATAAATAAAGCAAAGAACCAATCATGGAGCGGTATACCTTTTGATCGAACTCTTTACCATTGTCGTCGGGACCCAGATGATGTTTGGCTGGCATTGGTGTTGTGAAGCCTTTGCAGTCTTGCATACCAAACTTCTTCAGGCACTCTTTGAGATACTTCTCTTGAGATATGAAGATGCCATTGCGTTGTTGTTGTATTTGAAGACCGAGGAAGAACTTCAGCTCCCCCATCATAGACATCTGATATTGCTCTTGCATCATATAGCCAAACTCTTCACTGTACTTCTGATTGGTGCAGCCGAAGATAATGTCATCCACATATATTTGGCACACAAACAGTTCACCATCATATGTCTTCGTGAAGAGAGTGGGGTCTAGGGAACCAGGTATGAAGCCTTTGCTCTTCAGGAAATATTTGAGTGTGTCATACCAGGCCCGAGGGGCTTGTTTGAGGCCATACAGTGCCTTGTTGAGCTTGTATACTATGTCAGGATGTTTTGGATCTTCAAACCCAGGCGGTTGTGCAACATACACTTCTTCTTCAATCTTGCCATTGAGAAAGGCACTCTTCACATCCATTTGATATAGAAGTATGTTATGATGATTTGCATAGGCCAGCAGTATACGTATGGCTTCAAGTCTAGCCACAGGAGCAAATGTTTCATCGAAATCAATGCCTTCCACTTGAGTATATCCTTGAGCAACGAGACGAGCTTTGTTTCTGACAACTTGACCATGCTCATCTTGCTTGTTGCGGTATATCCATTTGGTGCCTATTATATTGTGCTTCCGTGGATCAGGACGCTTAACCAGTTCCCATACATTGTTTAGCTCAAACTGTTGAAGCTCTTCTTGCATAGCTTGAATCCATTCAGGTTCCATGAAGGCTTCTTCAACTTTCTTGGGTTCTGTAATTGAGATGAATGCGAAGTGCCCACAGAAATTTGCCAGCTGAGTTGCCCTTGAACGAGTGAGTGGACCGGGTGCATTGATGCTGTCAATTATTCGTTCAATCTGCACTTCATTGGCAACGCGTGGATGTACAGGGCGAAGACTTTGCTCTTGCTGATCATTGTCGTTGTTGGAGGGATTGTCTTCAGGTTGAGCATTGTCTTCAGGTTGATCTGGTGCGGAGATGATGAGTTCCTCTTCAGGATGAGCTTCAGAAGGTATGGTTTCTCCAGTTCCCATTAGCTTGATTGATTCACTGGATGGAACTTCATCTAGCACATTTGGCAGGTGCTCTCTTTGTGAACCATTGGTCTCATCGAACCGCACATCCACTGTTTCAACCACTTTGTCTGTAGGAGTGCGAATCGTTTCCATATCCAAGCATAAAACCCTCATGTGCTTTTGGTGCAAACTTTGAGGTGTGATGTGGGTCCTTAATCCAGCACCTTGCGCCAAATACTCTAAAGTAACTGACATTTGGCTTCTTGCCAGTTAGGAGTTCATAAGATGTCTTGTTAAGAAGCTTGTGAAGATAAACACGGTTGATTGTATGGCATGCAGTGTCAATGGCTTCAGGCCAGAATTTTCTTGGAGTCATGTATTCATCTAGCATCGCTCTGGCCATCTCAATGAGTGTTCTGTTCTTGCGTTCGACGACGCCATTCTACTGTGGCGTGTACGGGGCTGAGAATTCATGTGTGATGCCCAAGGTATCAAGATATGTATCAAGGCCAGTGTTCTTGAATTCAGTGCCACTGTCACTTCTGATGTGCTTTATCTTGGCGCCATAGTTGTTCATTGCTTGATTGGCGAAGCTTCTGAAGACATCCTACACTTCAGTCTTGTAAAGGATTATGTGCACCCAAGTATATCTAGAGTAATGATCAACAATGACAAAGCCATATAGGCAAGCAGTAGTGGTAAAAGTTGAGTAGTGAGTGGGACCAAAAAGATCCATGTGAAGCAGTTCGAAGGGTCGAGTAGTGGTCATGATTGTCTTCGAGGGATGTTTGGCCCTCGTCATCTTCCCTGCTTACAGGCACCGCATAAGTGATCTTTCTTGAACTTGACGCCCTCGATGCCTATGACATGCTTCTTCTTCGCAAGGGTATGGAGGTTCCTCATGCCAGCATGCCCAAGCCTCCGATGCCAAAGCCAGCATTCTGAAGCTTTTGCTAGAAGACATACTGCAAGCTGTGGCCCTGCTGAGAAATCTACTACGTACAAATCATCTTTCTGATACCCTTCAAACACTAGAGACTTGTCAGATTCCATTAGTACCAGGCAACGATATTTTCTAAATATTACGATCATGTTCAAATCGCAAAGCATTGAGACAGACATTAAGTTGAAGCCAAGGGATTCAACAAGCATGACTTTATCCATGTGTTGATCCCTTGAGATTGCAACTCTACCTAGACCCAATACCTTACTTTTACCAGTGTCAGCGAATGTGATGTGGCTCTTGTCGGATGGACGTAAGGTTGAGTCCATAAGAAGGCTTCTTTTGCCGGCCATGTGATTTGTACACCCACTGTCAATAATCCATTCTGAAGACGCTGGTGTCGTACCCCACAGATTAGGACTAATAGGGAGAGTAGCATGCGATTCAGGAACGAAGTACATAGTAATGCCATTCGAGCATTTGATCTTGCGCCCTACAAGATGTTTAATGTCCCCAGCAATAGCGTCAGAAGATTTTGGTTTTCTGCTGGAGACCTTTCCCTGCAAAAGAGAGTTAAGCTTTCTTAGCCACCCACATCTTCAAGGGTGGCTTAGAAGCAATAAGTCTAAGTGCAGCATCTGAGAATTTTGGCTTTGGAGCCCTAGCAAACAGTCTAGCAGGCAGACAGTAGTCCTCATAAGAATAGGCAGAATAGTTCTTGGTCATATGAACATGGCAGTTTGATGAACCGCTCTCATATTCATATGCCTGAGTATGGTTTCCCTGTAAAACATTTGCGTTAGTGCAACTCAGGTGAGTCCTCTGTCTATATGAAGCCTTTGGACCGTCTGAAGCCTTTGGTCTGAGGTTTGTCTTCTTCATGTGAGGTGTCATGAAGACATTCACAGGAAGATTTTCCAGACACCTTTTCGGAACCCAGATCTTCTTCATGGGCGGTCCATTCCTGCAGTTAGTACCAATGTACCTGGCAAACACTTCACCATTCTGATTCTTAAACAGTACATAGTTTGCATCAAAGGATTCATCAATGATAATGGGGTTAGCACAAGTGAAGCCAGATAGATTGGATGGATCTGCTGAAGGTTCCTTTGTAGCAACCCACATGGTTTTGGGGTACTGCTCAGGTTTCCAGTAAGAGCCATCTGCATTCATTTTCCTTACGAACCCAACACCCTCTTTCCTAGGGTTTCGGTTCAGAATCTGCTTCTTGAGGACATCACATAATGTATGATGCCCTTTAAGACTTTTGTACATCCCTGTTTCAAGCAATGTCTTCAACCTAGCATTCTCATCAGCAATAGCGGTGGTATCCTCAGCAGAGGGGTTAGTTACCACATCAACAGTTGAAGATATTGCAACAGTAGTAGCAGTGGAACATTCAGCAACAGAAGTAGCATTATCACGCTCAATGCATTTAAGACATGGTGGTTCAAATCCTTCCTGAGCGGAACTGATCTGTTTGGCACGAAGTGACTCGTTTTCCTTTTGAAGATCTTCATGAGCCGCTCTCAATTTCTCAAGATCTTGCTTCCTTTGAAGATAATCATAGGAGAGCTTTTCATGAGTTGTTGAGAGAGTATCATGACGACTTTCAAGTTCCTGATACTTAACGTGAAGATTTTTTATGTCTTCAATTAAGGATTCATATCGAGTCATTTCAGCACCCAACAGATCATCGCTTCTGTCTAACAGTTGTAGCTGGGTTTCGAACCACAATCAGAGTCATCGTCACTAGATGTTTGATAGTGAGTAGTGCGTGTGTTTACCTTGGCACCGCGTGCCATGAAGCAGTAGGTAGGAGCGGAGTAGTCCTTGTCATTTGCATCGGTGTCGGTGATGAAGTCATTGTCTTCAGTGTTGAAGATGGACTTGGCGACGTATGCTGTAGCCAGACTTGCAATGCCAGAATCAGACTCCTCCTCAGACTCCACCTCTGCCTCCTCAGAAGCAGACTCCTTCTCTGAATCCATTTCCTTGCCAACAAACGCACGTGCCTTGCCAGATGAGCTCTTCTTGTGTGATGAAGACTTTGAGGAAGACTTGGAAGAAGACTTTGAGTATTTCTTCTTCTTCTTGTCGTTAGAGTCATATTCCTTGCTCTTCTTCTTCTTTCTGTTCTCATTGTCCCACTGTGGACACTCAGAGATGAAGTGTCTAGTTTTCTTGTACTTGTGGCATGTTTTCTTCTTGTAGTCATGAACAGAAGCTTCATCATTCCTTGAGCTTGATTGTGAAGACTTTCTGAAGCCTTTCTTCTTGGTGAATTTTTGGAACTTCTTCACAAGCATTGCAAGTTCCCTTCCAATGTCTTCAGGATCATCAGAACTGCTATCAGATTCTTCTTCAGATGAGGAAACAGCTTTTGCCTTCAAGGCACGAGTTCGCCCATAGTTTAGACCGTAGATATCTCTTTTCTCAAAAAGCTGAAACTCATGTGTGTTGAGCCTCTCGAGTATGTCAGACGGATCGAGTGTCTTGAAATCAGGACGTTCTTGAATCATCAGGGCTAGGATGTCAAACGAACTATCAAGTGATCTCAGCAGCGTCTTGACAACTTCATGTTTGGTGATCTTAGTAGCGCCAAGGGCTTGAAGCTCATTTGTGATGTCAGTGAGCCGGTCAAATGTGTGCTGGACATTCTCATTGTCATTTCGCTTGAAGCGGTTGAAGAGGTTGCGAAGGACACTGATTCTCTGATCTCTCTGGGTTGAGATGCCTTCATTGACCTTGGAGAGCCAGTCCCAGACCAGCTTGGATGTCTTCAAAGCACTCACACGGCCATACTGTCCTTTGGTCAGATGATCACAGATGATATTCTTGGCAGTAGAGTCCAGTTGAACGAATTTCTTGACATCAGCAGCAGTGACACCTTCTCCAGCCTTGGGAACGCCGTTCTCGACGACATACCATAGGTCGACGTCAATGGCTTCAAGATGCATGCGCATCTTATTCTTCCAGTAGGGATATTCAGTTCCATCGAAGATGGGGCACGCAGCGGAGACTTTAATTATCCCTGCAGTCGACATAGCTAAAACTCCAGGTGGTTAAACCAAATCACACAGAACAAGGGAGCACCTTGCTCTGATACCAATTGAAAGTGCGTTATATCGACTAGAGGGGGGGGGGGGTGAATAGGCGATTTTTATGAAAGTCTTCAAAACATGGAAGTTATGAAGACAAACAGTAGAGATATGCCTATTACTATGCAGCGGAAGGTAGACTACACTAGGAAAGCCATGGTCAAGTATTCAATAGAGTGAAAGCACAATGACAAATAGCTGCAGTGTAATAAGGATCAGGTAGGAAGATATTATGAAGCCAAACAGATCATACATTCACGTTGTGAAGACAAAAGATAGAGCAAACATGCAATGACTTCACAATGAGTAACAGTAAGTAAAAGGAAGTGAAGATGAAACCAGTGACTCGTTGAAGACAATGATTTGTTGGACCAGTTCCAGTTGCTGTGACAACTATACGTCTGGTTGGAGCGGCTAGGTATTTAAACCTTAGTACACACAGTCCCGAACACCCAGTCCTGAACACGCAGCTCAGGACACCCAGTCCTCACCGTATTCTCCTTGAGCTAAGGTCACACAGACCTCGCCCAATCACTCTGGTAAGTCTTCAAGGTAGACTCCCAAACCTTCACAGACTTTGTTCAACGGCAATCCATAATGTCTCTTGGATGCTCAGAACGCGACGCCTAACCGGCTAGAGGATGCACAGTCCTCAAGTGTAATAAGTCTTCAGATCACTCAGACAAGAAGACTTAAGTGATGCCCAATTCTCTCTGGCTCTGGGTGGTTAGGTATTTATCCTCGCTAGGTATTCTCTCTCTCAAAGGCTTCGAGGTGGGTTGCTTTCAAACGACAAAAGCCGTGCGCTGAATCTGAGCAGCCAACCATTTATGGTTGTAGGGGGTGGGCTATTTATAGCCACTAGGCAACCCGACCTGATTTGTCCGAAATGACCCTGGGTCACTAAGGAACTGACACGTGTTCCAACGGTCAGATTTCAAACCCACACAACAACTTTACTTGGGCTACAAGCAAAGCTGACTTGTCCGACTCTGGACAAGATTTGCTCTCATAGTCTTCACTCGAAGACATAGGTTTTTTTGTTTAGGCATCACTTCAGTCGTTCTGACTGGTTCTCTTGGACCCCACTTAACAGTACGGTGGTTCCTATGACTTAACACAAATGAAAGAGAACTACGAAAGATCTAAGTCTTTGAGCTCCATAGGCTTCACGTGGTGTCTTCTCTAGTCATAGTCTTCAATGTGAATATCTTCATATACCACCATTGACTTCAATGTCTTCGTACATTTTTAGGGGTCATCTCTGGTAGGAAAACCGAATCAATGAGGGACTTCTACCTGTGTTATCCTGCAATTCTCACAAACACATTAGTCCCTCAACTAGGTTTGTCGTCAATACTCCAAAACCAACTAGGGGTGGCACTAGATTCACTTACAGCCCGACAACGGCGCCAAAACAAAAGATAACCCAACACGCGACCCGGTCCCGATCGCCCCAACTGGGCACCACTACTGATCATCAGGAAAAGAAACATAGTATCGTTGAGAGTCCTCGTTGAACTCCCACTTGAGCTCAAGCGCGCCATCTGGAGCAGAATCATCAGGCCCTGCATCTGGTTTAATAGTAATCTATGAGCCACAGGGACTCAGCAATCTCGCACCCTTGCGATCAAGACTATTTAAGCTTAATAGGTAAGGCAAGGTAAATATATGGTGGAGCTGCAACAAGCGACTAGCATATATGGTGGCTATCCTGTTTGCAAAAGAGAGCGAGAAGAGGAGGCAAAGCGCGAACGAGTAACTAGAGGGCAAACCTGCGGCAAGCATTACTCCAACACTGTGTCCACTTCCCGGACTCCGCCGAGAAGAGGCCATCACGGTAACTCACACAGTTGATTCATTTTAATTAAGTTAAGGTTCAAGTTATCTACAACCAGACATTAACAAATTCCCATCTGCCCATAACCGCGGGCACGGCTTTCAAAAGTTCAAATCCCTGCAGGGGAGTCCCAACTTAGCCCATGACAAGCTCTCACGGTCAACGAAGGAATAGACCTCCTCCCGAGATGTTCCGATCAGACTCGGTATCTCGGTTCTACAAGACACATCGACAGGTTAAAACAAATCCAGCAACACTGCCCGAATGTGCCGACAAATCCCGATAGGAGCTGCACATATCTCTTTCTCAGGGCACACTCAGATTGTCCAAACTTCCGGTAGGCCAGCCCAGAGTTGCCCCTGGTAGCCACTGGCGGCTGACGAGTTGGACCAACACTCAGAGGAGCACTGGCCCCGGGGGGGGGGGGGGGGGGGGGGTTAAATAAGATGATCCTTGGGCTCCGAAAACCCAAGGGAAAAGAGGCTAGGTGGCAAATGGTAAAACCATGGTTGGGCATTGCTGGAAAAGCTTTAATCAAGGCGAACTATCAAGGGGTTCCCATTATAACCCAACCGCGTAAGGTACGCAAAATCCGGGAACATAACACCGATATAAAGGAAACTAGGGCAGCAAGAGTGGAACAAAACAATAGGCGAGAGGCCGAGCCTTCCACCCTTTACCAAGTATATAGATGCATTAAGATAACATGGCAATATAATGATATCCCAACAAGTAAATAATGTTCCAACAAGGAACGGTCTCCAATCTTCACCTGCAACTAGCAACGCTATAAGAGGGGCTGAGCAAAGCGGTAACATAGCCAATCAACGGTTTGCTAGGACATGGTGGGTTAGAGGTTTGACATGGCATTTTGGGAGGCATGATAAGCAAGTGGTAGGCATCGTAGAATAGACATAGCAAAAGAGCGAGCATCTAGCAAAGCAAAGATAGTAGTGATTTCGAGGGTATGATCATCTTGCCTGCAAAGTTGTCAGAGCTGACTGGACCCTCGAAAGCAAACTCAAAGGGCTCCTTGTTAGCAAAATCGTCTCCCGGCTCTACCCAAACAAGACAAACAAGCAACAAGGACACAATCAACCACGTGCAAGCTCAAACAATATGATGCAAAGATGGTATGCTATGCGGGATGCAATATGTGATGCATATGCAAGATTTGACAAGGAATGCATGAACCTGGCCTCAACATGTAAATCCAAGTGTGCCACTGGAAAGGTGAGATGAAATCGCCTGAAAACGATATAAAGATCACCGGAATCGGAGTTACGGTTTGGAAATGGCAAGCAATTCAAATATGACACCGGTCTGCGATTTACAGCAAGTAGCCATCTAAATGCAATGAGATGAACAAGCTACAGCACCCAAACATGGCAACAAAATACATGGCAGGGATCCACTCAAGATGCTTAACAAAAGACTAGCACTGAGCTACGACCAATTCATCCATTAACAGGTTCAAACAAGCATGGCAAAAATGCATTTGGTAAACAGATCTCAGACTTAGTGCAATTAACACTTGTCTGGAATTTCAGATCAGATAGCACTCTTTGGAGCAACAAAACTACATGCTACAGGACCTGAACATGGCAAAGTAAATCATGGCATGGAGCTACTCAAAGAGCTTAACAAAACTCCCTTAGTGACCTTGAGCCAAAAGGGATCAGAAAATACATTTGCAAGCATGTGAACATGACAAAAACATAATCAGTTCTCAGACTTCGTGAAAACTAGAGCATGCTGAAAACAGATATCAAGTAGGCATGTTTACGAGCTCGATGCACTCACTACAGAGCAAGTCATGACAATCTAAGAATATACCCATCAAGAATACATATTATAAAATCTAGACACGGCAAGAATAATAACATAGCATGCACGGATCAACTACAACATCCTCGGCAAAATCGCTAACAAGTAGACAATCTGCCCAGATTCACGAAATAGCAAAAGAAGAGCTCGATTGACTCGAGCTAGGGTGCTCCATAATTGCAAACAAAGACATGGATGGAAAGAGCACTACAAGATTAACAAAATATCCTTACTGATCATCCTCAAAAGAGGCACGGATCACTAGGAAACAACATGAACATATGACATATTGAGATAAACAGTCCAAGGACTTAGTGGAAATGCTAAGTCCCTGAAATCAGCATTAACGAATGCACCACTTTGCAAGCTTGTGCTAGTCACCACACACATCACAGAAATACATGGGTTGCACCTCTGGATAGATGGCAAAACATATAACAAAACACATGTAGAGCTCATGGGCATATCATGCACACAATAATCATGGCAAAAATGACAAATATCTAATTGGAGCAGCAGATCTGACAAATATCTCAAATAGCATACTTCTAACAGCATTTCGGGCATCAAGATGAACTCAAATGAAAATGATGCAATGACATGAAATGATGTACTCTCTGAGGCGAACATTTTGATATGCTATATGCCCAAAACGGAGCTACGTATGCAAAGTTACGACATGATGAATATAGCCAAAATACTTAGAGACTTAGGGAAAAACTGAGAGGTCAACCCCTAGGGTTTCAGATCTGGATCGCCGGCGCGATTTATGAAGTTCGCCGGCCGGAATTACTGTTCATCGGAGTCAGGCTTGCCGGAGAGGGAGTTGGAGGGCGCCGGAGGAGGGGAAGAAAGCCGGGGCGGCGGCGTCGATGGTGGTGGCCGGCGGTGGCGGCGGGGAAGCTCCGGCCGCTAAGGGATGAGGCGGCTGCCGGCGAGGTCATGCTGCGGCGCGGTGGTGCGGTTCCGTCGGAGATGGAGGTGAGGCGGCGCTGACTCGGCGCGGACGTTGAAGACGAAGGCGCGGGCAGCGGGAGGAGATCTGGGCCTCGGGGGCCCCGAGCGGGCCTCGTGGGCAGGCGGCGCTGTGGCGGCGATGTGGGCGCAGCCGGGCCACATGGCGCGTGCGGATTGGTCGGCGGAGGCGGCGGACGCGTCCGGCGGCGGCGGAGGTGAATTTTTTTAGGGTTTGGACGGGGGAGATCCGGATTTTCGAGGAGGGGTCTTTATATAGAGGTAGAGGGAGCTAGGAATGTCCAAATGAGGTGCGGTTTTCGGCCACGCGATCATGATCGAATGCTCTAGATGATGGAGAGGGTTTTGGTGGGTTTTGGCCCAGTTTGGAGGGGTGTTGGGCTGCAACACACACGAGGCCTTTTCGGTCCCTCGGTTAACCTTTGGAGCATCAAACGAAGACCAAATGGTATGAAACTTGACAGGCGGTCTACCGGTAGTAAACCAAGGCTGCTTGGCAAGTCTCGGTCCAATCCGGAAATGTTTAATCCCCACACACGAAAGAAAGGTAGAAATGACCACCGGAGGAGAACGAAGCGCCGGAATGCAAAACGGACAACGGGGAAAATGCTCGAATGCATGAGATGAACACGTATGTAAATGCAATGCACATGATGACATGATATGAGATGCATGATAACATAAATAACACACGGAGACAAAGACCCGAACCCGAAAAAATAAAATAACTTAACGTCGGAAACGGCAAGAGTTGGATTACATATTGGGTAAATCATATCCGGGGTGTTACAACACTCCACCACTACGAAAGGATCTCGTCCCGAGATCTAGGACTGAAAGAACGCTGGGTACTCAGAACGGAGGTGATCCTCGCGTTCCCAGGTTGCTTCACGGTCGGAATGGTGTGACCACTTGACTTTGAGGAATTTGATAGACTTGTTGCGAGTCTTGCGTTCAGTCTCTTCAAGAATAGCCACGGGGTGCTCACGATATGAGAGATCTTCTTGGATCTCAATGTCCTCGAAGTTGACGGTGCGGTCAGGAGTCTTGAAGCACTTCCGGAGTTGAGAGACATGAAGCACATCATGAACATTTACAAAGTTTGAAGGAAGCTCGAGTTGATAGGTGAGATCGCCTCTCTTGCTGACAATCTTGAAAGGTCCCACGTATCTAGGGGCAAGCTTCCCTTTGATACCGAAGCGACGAGTACCTTTCATTGGAGAGACGCGGAGGTAAACATGATCTCCGATCTCAAAAGCCAAATCGCGGTGCTTACTATCATAGTAGCTCTTCTGGCGGGATTGGGCTGCTTTGAGGTTATCTCGAATGACTTTGCACATCTCCTCTGCCTCTGTGATTAAGTCATTGCCGAGAAGCTGACATTCACCGGTTTCAGACTAGTTGAGAGGGGTACGACACTTCCTGCCATACAGAATTTCAAATGGGGCCTTGCACGAACTTGCTTGAAAACTGTTGTTGTAGGAGAATTCAGCATATGAAAGACAATCCTCCCACTTCATGCCGAAGGAGATCACACAAGCCCTGAGCATATCTTCAAGAATCTGATTGACACGCTCGACTTGACCGCTAGTTTGAGGATGGAAAGCTGTGCTGAAGCGGATGTTGGTGCCCATGGCCTTCTGAAAAGAATCCCAAAACTTGGAGGTAAAGATGCTGCCACGGTCTAAAGAGATCACTTGTGGAATACCGTGCAGAGAGACAATCCGAGAGGTATAGAGTTCCGCCAATTGAGCTGCAGTGATTGACTCTTTGATAGGCAGAAAATGAGCCACTTTAGTGAGTTTGTTGATGACAACGAATATAGCATCATTGCCACGTTTGGACTTTGGAAACCCAGTCACGAAGTCCATCTCAATGTGGTTAAACTTCCATTCTGGAATGGCAAGAGGTTGGAGGAGACCCGCTGGCCTTTGGTGTTCTGCCTTCACTCTTCTGCAGACATCACACTCATTCACAAATTGAGCAATCTCGCGCTTCATTCGAGTCCACCAATAAGCCTGCTTGAGGTCCTGATACATCTTCATGCTCCCAGGGTGGATGGAGAGGAGAGAATTGTGAGCCTCCTTCATGATCACTTTACGAAGGTCACCTTTGGGCACAATAATACGATCCTCGAAGAAGAGAGTATCCTTGTCATCAAGGCGGTAGCACTTGTACTTGGGTTGACTCTTGGCAATCCCAATCTTCACCTTCTTCACCATAGCATCAAGAAGCTGAGATTGGCGAATCTGGTCTTCCAAGGTAGGAGAGACTTGAAGGTTGGCGAGCAAACCTTGAGGAACAACTTGCAGATTAAGCTTGCGGAAAGCTTCACAAAGCTCGGGTTGATAAGGCTTGAGAATAAGACTGTTGCAGTAAGCCTTCCTGCTCAAAGCGTCAGCAATCACATTGGCCTTGCCTGGAGTATACTCGATACTCGGATTATACTCTTGAATCATTTTGACCCATCGAGTCTGCCTGAGGTTGAGATTAGGCTGAGTGAAGATGTACTTGAGACTCTTGTGGTCAGTGAAAATGTTCACTTTTCTTCCCAATAAGAGATGTCTCCAAGTCAAAATAGCATGCACAACTGCCGCCAACTCGAGGTCATGAGTGGGGTAGTTCTTCTCATTGGGCTTCAACTGGCGAGAGGTATAAGCCACAACTTTCTTCTCTTGCATCAACACTGCGCCAAGACCTTGGAGAGAGGCATCACAAAAGACCTCGTACGGTTTGGATTCATCAGGTGGAGTCAGAACTGGAGCGGTGACCAATTTCTCTTTCAAAGTGTTGAAAGCAATGTCACACTCCGGAGACCAAGTGTACTTGACGTGCTTCTGGAGAAGATTTGAGAGAGGCTTCACGATCTTAGAAAAGTTTTCAACGAATCTTCGGCAGTAGCTTGCGAGACCGAGGAAGCTACGGAGTTGCTTCATGTTTTGAGGTGGTTCCCAATTCACAATTGCAGACACCTTCTCAGGATTCACCGCAATGCCCTTGGCAGAGATGATATGACCAAGATAAAGAACCTCATCGAGCCAAAATTCGCACTTGGAGAACTTGGCGTAGAACTGGTGTTCCCTGATCTTATCGAGCACCAAACGCAAGTGCTTGGCATGATCTTCCTTGTTCTTCGAGAAAACCAGAATGTCGTCGAGATAGACCAAAACGAAGTCATTGGTGTACGCGTTGAAGATGAAGTTCATCATGTGAGAGAACGTCGGAGGAGCGTTGACGAGGCCAAAAGACATAACAGTGTATTCATATGACCCATAGCTTGTCCTGAAAGCCGTCTTGGGAATATCTTGCTCACGGATTCGAATATGATGATAACCCATATGGAGATCAAGCTTGGAGAATACTTGGGCACCTTTGAGTTGTTCGAACAACTCGTTGATGTTGGGAAGTGGGTATTTGTTCTTGATGGTCTTCTTGTTCAATGGACGGTAATCAACACAAAGTCGGTCCGTTCCATCCTTCTTTTTCACAAAAAGAACACCACAACCCCACGGAGAAGAACTAGGCCGGATGAGACCCATTCTCTCTTGAATATCGAGTTGCTTCTTCAGCTCCTTCAACTCTTCAGGTCCGAGCTTGTAAGGGCGCTTGCACACTGGTTCCGTTCCAGGCTCAAGATCAATGACGAATTCAACTGGCCGGTGTGGAGGCATTCCTGGGAGCTCTTCTAGAAAGACGTCTTGATATTCGCAAACGACTGGAATCTGCGAGATAGCATCCAGTTCACCCTTCTCATTGAGAGAAAACGGACTGATGGTATTATCCTGAGTGGCAAAGACAATTACGTCCTCAGACGAATGAGTCAATTGAATCTGCCTGGCTGCACAATCAAGCTGACCCTTGTGCTTAGAAAGCCAATCCATCCCAAGAATAATATCAATATCCGAGTTACCAAGAACCATTGGAGAAGCCAGAAACTTGAAATCACCCATCATGATAGAAATATCCGGAACCTCGTGGTTAACGAGCAAACATTTACCCGGAGAGACAACTGTTAACGGTTTATGCATAACTTGGGAAGTCAACTCATGCTTAGATGCAAAAGGCTTCGAGATGAAACAATGCGATGCACCAGTATCAAAAAGTACTTTTGTGGGAACATCGTTAACAGGAAGGTTACCCATGATGACATCTGATGAGTCCTCTGCCTGAGCTGCGTTCATCAAGTTGACCTTGGCGTGCTTGGGGTTATGCTTGACCACAACTGTACTTGCCGATCTGAGAGGAGGAGGAGGAGGAAGACGCCTCTGGTTGAAACACTTGTTGGCATAGTGACCCTTCTGTTGGCACTTGTTGCATGTGACCTCTGAAAGCGGACGGTGATACGGAGCACTCGATCTTGGAGGTTGAGACGAAGTCTTGTTCTGAAAGCCAGGGTTGGGTGGGTGGGAAGAACCACTGCTACCTTTGCTCTTCTACTGATACGGCTGACGGAACGGAGGAGGAGGAAGCCAATACTTCTGCTGCTTGGCCACTTGAGTAGAGGAGGAAGGAGTAGTGTCTCTGACTCGCTTCTTGGAAGCATCACACCTCAGTTGAGCAGCCTCTTGCTTCAATGCCATGTTGTAGAAATCATCGTACCTCAAGGGCTCAAAAAGAACAAGAGCTAGCTGGATTTCTTCTCTGAGACCACCCCTGAACTGGTATATCATGCTGTTCTCATCAGCGACGTCCTGCTTAGCAAAGCGGGCGAGCTTCTGAAACAACTTGTTGTAGTCATAGACAGACAAAGAGCCTTGCTTCAGGTTGCGGAATTCCTCACGCTTGCTTTCAACCACGCTCTGAGGGATATGATGAGCTTTGAAGTCTTGACGGAATTCATCCCAGGTAATCACAAGTCCACCTCTGGAATCCTTGTACTGCTGGAACCATTCTACAGCTTGGTCTTTGAGTTGGAAGCAAGCGAACTTGACAAAGTCCTCAGGCCTGACGTTACTGCACTTGAAATGCTTGCACAGATCCACTAGCCAATCGTCAGCATCAGTTGCCTCAACACAATTGCTAAAAGTCTTTGGCTCGTTAGCAAGGAACTGGTTGAGTGTAGCAAAGTGATTCTGATTGTTGCCTTGGTTGCCTTGGTTTGCTTGATTGTGCTCTTGAAGAATTTGCATGATCAACTGCGTGTTTGCATTGGTTGCGGCCATCACAGCTTGCCATGCCTCCGGAGGAGGTGGAGGTGGTGGCGGATCTTGATTATGATTCTGATTGGTGCTCTTAGCGGGAGCCATCCTGAAGAGGGTGACAACCGTTAGCACATTGACAGATAAATATTGAAGCTGAATCCAACGGAATAAAAAATTGCAACATATAGTCTTCACATCCGAACAAAATGAACGAATGCATTCCTCTTGAAATGGTCACATATCCATAAATTGAGAAGCCACTTAGAATTTAGGTATAGAAATAAATCAACAAGGTACGGATCAAGAACAAATACTCGGTAAGAAATCCCAATCTCAAACCAAATATCCGTGGAAGAAGAACTAGAGCTACAAGAATTCCCACCTATGAAACTCCCGAACCTTTCCGGTTATGGAATCAGGTGTTGGGGATACAGGGGAAGCATAATATCTCACCCAAAACTAGCAAATCCTACATCCAGCTGTATCCATCCTTCAACACATAACCGAGAAAACTTCGGAAACCATCTACCTCAACCTTCGAAAAGCATCTGTTATACAAGTTATGGCGATACTCCCGAACTCCCGCCCTAGTACTGGGTGGCGTCGAGGTTATCTCACCAACGAACTGCATAAAAGAGATTTTCGATGTCGACGTACTAAACTCAGGTATTCCAGAACTACAACGATAAAATTGTGACGACAACACCTCGGAGCTCAACTCCCTGGGACACTGCCACAAAACCCCTGACAGGAGGCACCAAGACAATGTTCTCATCACAAAACCATCGGAACGATTCCAAGATACTCGTGTGATCCTAAATTTTTTTAGTGAAATTTGAGAAGAGAAGAGTCAAAACTCTACGTCAGGATGCCTTACCAGAGTGATGAGGAGACTGGGAAGTAAAAAGAATTCCTAAACTCTCCGATATATAATTCCTAAATGACTCAAAACATTTTTCTAGACACAACTCGGCTGCTAAAAACGATCAATCAGTGGGGGCTCCTAAGGTCGGGGAAGGCTCTGATTACCAACTTATAATGCCCTTGATGCGGCTATATCTCCCACGTGTCGAGGCACGACTTAGAGGCATGAACGCATTGAAAGAAATGTCGCAAGTTAGGCAATCTTCACAACATCCCATGTAATATAGATAATAAAAGGGGAGATAACATAGTTGGCTTACACTCGCCACGTCAATCAAAGTACATAAATATCATTACAACATTCAAACACTCATGGTCCGACTACGGCGCCAAAACAAAAGATAACCCAACATACGACACGGTCCCGATCGCCCCAACTGGGCACCACTACTGGTCATCAGGAAAAGAAACATAGTATCATTGAGAGTCCTCGTCGAACTCCCACTTGAGCTCAAGTGCGCCATCTGGAGCGGAATCATCAGGCCCTGCATCTGGTAGTAATCTATGAGCCGCAGGGACTCAGCAATCTCGCACCCTCGCGATCAAGACTATTTAAGCTTAATAGGTAAGGCAAGGTAAATATATGGTGGAGCTGCATCAAGTGACTAGCATATATGGTGGCTATCCTGTTCGCAAAAGAGAGCGAGAAGAGGAGGCAAAGCGCGAACGAGTAACTAGAGGGCAAACCTGCGGCAAGCATTACTCCAACACCGTGTCCACTTCCTGGACTCCGCCGAGAAGAGGCCATCACGGTAACTCACACAATTGATTCATTTAATTAAGTTAAGGTTCAAGTTATCTACAACCGGACATTAAAAAATTCCCATCTGCCCATAACCGCGGGCACGGCTTTCGAAAGTTCAAATCCCTACAGGGGAGTCCCAACTTAGCCCATGACAAGCTCTCACGGTCAACGAAGGAATAGACCTCCTCCCGAGACATTCCGATCAGACTCGGTATCTCGGTTCTACAAGACACTTCGACAGGATAAAACAAATCCAGCAACACCGCCCGAATGTGCTGACAATTCCCGATAGGAGCTGCACATATCTCTTTCTCAGGGCACACTCAGATTGTCCAAACTTCCGGTAGGCCAGCCCAGAGTTGCCCCTGGTAGCCACCGGCGGCTGACGAGTTGGACCAACACTCAGAGGAGCACTGGCCCGGGGGGGGGGGGGTTTAAATAAGATGACCCTCGGGCTCCGGAAACCCAAGGGAAAAGAGGCTAGGTGGCAAATGGTAAAACCAAGGTTGGGCATTGTTGGAAAAGCTTTAATCAAGGCGAACTATCAAGGGGTTCCCATTATAACCCAACCGCGTAAGGTACGCAAAATCCGGGAACATAACACCGATATGACGGAAACTAGGGCGGCAAGAGTGGAACAAAACACTAGGCGATAGGCCGAGCCTTCCACCCTTTACCAAGTATATAGATGCATTAAGATAACATGGCAATATAATGATATCCCAACAAGTAAATAATGTTCCAACAAGGAACGGTCTCCAATCTTCACCTGCAACTAGCAATGCTATAAGAGGGGCTGAGCAAAGCGGTAACATAGCCAATAAACGGTTTGCTAGGCCATGGTGGGTTAGAGGTTTGACATGGCATTTTGGGAGGCATGATAAGCAAGTGGTAGGCATCGTAGCATAGGCATAGCAAAAGAGCGAGCATCTAGCAAAGCAAAGATAGTAGTGATTTCGAGGGTATGATCATCTTGCCTGCAAAGTTGTCAGAGGTGACTGGATCCTCGAAAGCAAACTCAACGAGCTCCCCGTTAGCGGACTTGTCTCCCGGCTCTACCCAAACAAGACAAACAAGCAACAAGGACACAATCAACCACGTGCAAGCTCAAACAATATGATGCAAAGATGGTATGCTATGCGGGATGCAATATGTGATGCATATGCAAGATTTGACAAGGAATGCATGAACCTGGCCTCAACATGTAAATCCAAGTGTGCCACTGGAAAGGTGAGATGAAATCGCCTGAAAACGATATAAAGATCACCGGAATCGGAGTTACGGTTTGGAAATGGCAAGCAATTCAAATATGACACCGGTCTGCGATTTACAGCAAGTAGCCATCTAAATGCAATGAGATGAACAAGCTACAGCACCCAAACATGGCAACAAAATACATGGCAGGGATCCACTCAAGATGCTTAACAAAATACTAGCACTGAGCTACGGCCAATTCATCCATTAACAGGTTCAAACAAGCATGGCAAAAATGCATTTGGTAAACAGATCTCAGACTTAGTGAAATTAACACTTGTCTGGAATTTCAGATCAGATAGCACTCTTTGGAGCAACAAAACTACATGCTACAGGACCTGAACATGGCAAAGTAAATCATGGCATGGAGCTACTCAAAGAGCTTAACAAAACTCCCTTAGTGACCTTGAGCCAAAAGGGATCAGAAAATACATTTGCAAGCATGTGAACATGACAAAAACATAATCAGTTCTCAGACTTCATGAAAACTGGAGCATGCTGAAAACAGATATCAAGTAGGCATGTTTACGAGCTCGATGCACTCACTACAGAGCAAGTCATGACAATCTAAGAATATACCCATCAAGAATACATATTATAAAATCTAGACACGGCAAGAATAATAACATAGCATGCACGGATCAACTACAACATCCTCGGCAAAATCGCTAACAAGTAGACAATCTGCCCAGATTCACGAAATAGCAAAAGAAGAGCTCGATTGACTCGAGCTAGGGTGCTCCATAATTGCAAACAAAGACATGGATGGAAAGAGCACTACAAGATTAACAAAATATCCTTACTGATCATCCTCAAAAGAGGCACGGATCACTAGGAAACAACATGAACATATGACATATTGAGATAAACAGTCCAAGGACTTAGTGGAAATGCTAAGTCCCTGAAATCAGCATTAACGAATGCACCACTTTGCAAGCTTGTGCTAGTCACCACACACATCACAAAAATACATGGGTTGCACCTCTGGATAGATGGCAATACGTATAACAAAACACATGTAGAGCTCATGGGCATATCATGCACACAATAATCATGGCAAAAATGACAAATATCTAATTGGAGCAGCAGATCTGACAAATATCTCAAATAGCATACTTCTAACAGCATTTCGGGCATCAAGATGAACTCAAATGAAAATGATGCAATGAGCTGAAATGATGTACTCTCTGAGGCGAACATTTTGATATGCTATATGCCCAAAACGGAGCTACGGATGCAAAGTTACGACATGATGAATATAGCCAAAATACTTAGAGACTTAGGGAAAAACTGAGAGGTCAACCCCTAGGGTTTCACATCTGGATCACCGGCGCGATTTACGAGGTTCGCCAGCCGGAGTTACTGTTCATCGGAGTCGGGCTTGCCGGAGAGGGAGTTGGAGGGCGCCGAAGGAGGGGAAGAAAGCCGGGGCGGCGACGTCGATGGTGGTAGCCGGCGATGGCGGCGGGGAAGCTCCTGCCGCCGAGGGACGAGGCGGCCACCGGCGAGGTCGGGATGCGGCGCGGTGGCACGGTTCCGTCGGAGATGGAGGCGAGGCGGCGCTGACTCGCCGCGGACGTTGAAGACGAAGGCGCGGGCGGCGGGAGGAGATCTGGGCCTCGGGGGCCCCGAGCGGGCCTTGCGGGCCGGCGGCGCTGTGGCGGTGATGTGGGCGCGGCCGGGCCACATGGCACGCGCGGATTGGTCGGAGGAGGCGGCGGACGCGTCCAGCGCCGTCCGGACGTGTCCGGCGGCGGCGGAGGTGAATTTTTTTAGGGTTTGGACGGGGAGATCCGGATTTTCGAGGAGGGGTCTTTATATAGAAGTAGAGGGAGCTAGGAGTGTCCAAATGAGGTGCGGTTTTCAGCCACGCGATCGTGATCGAACGCTCTAGATGATGGAGAGGGTTTTGGTGGGTTTTGGCCCAATTTTGAGGGGTGTTGGGCTGCAACACACACGAGGCCTTTTCGGTCCCTCGGTTAACCGTTGGAGCATCAAACGAAGACCAAATGGTACGAAACTTGACACGCGGTCTATCGGTAGTAAACCAAGGCCGCTTGGCAAGTCTCGGTCCAATCCGGAAATGTTTAATCCCCACACACGAAAGAAAGGTAGAAATGACCACCGGAGGAGAACGAAGCGCCGGAATGCAAAATGGACAACGGGGAGAATGCTCGAATGCATGTGATGAACACATATGTAAATGCAATGCACATGATGACATGATATGAGATGCATGACAACATAAACAACACACGGAGACAAAGACCCGAACCCGCGAAAATAAAATAACTTAACGCCAGAAACGACAAGAGTTGGATTACATATTGGGTAAATCATATCCGGGGTGTTACACCTGGCTTGAGGACTATCGAGTGGCTGTGCAGATCGGTGGAGGAAATGATGAAGTTGCCATGAAGCATCTTCCCTTGATGCTTGAAGGATCAGCTAGAGCTTGGTTGAATCATTTGGCTCCAGGCAGTATTTTCAACTGGGAAGAGTTGGCCCGAGTGTTTGTCAGAACATTTGAGGGCACATGCAAACGGCCAGCAGGATTGACAGAATTGCAACATTGCGTGCAAAAGCCAAATGAAACATTGAGGGATTACATCTAGAGATGGACCACTTTACACCACACTGTGGAGAATGTGTCTCACCATCAAGCAGTTTGCGCCTTCAAGGAGGGCGTTTGGTAGCGGGATCTCAACCTAAAATTCGGTCGTACAGGAGGCATGTCTTTGACTCTAATGATGGAGATAGCCACTCGGTACGCCAACGTTGAAGAAGAAGACCAACTCCGAAGTGGCAAGAGCAAACCAGTCGGCCAGGACACTGGAGGAGGTAATTCCAATCGGAAGCAGAAGTGCAAAGCAGAACCTGCGACGCCTGGAGAGGTTGCAGTCGCAACCCAAGGAAAATCTAAAGGAAAACCTAAAGGGCCCTGGACCCCTAAGAAGGTGAAAGATTCAGCCGGGAACGACGTGTTGGATTTACCATGTCACATTCACATCAAGAAGGATGAAGAGGGAAATCTTATCTATCCCAAGCATACCACTCAGCAGTGCCGAATCCTTATACAACAGTTCTGAGAAAAGCAACCCAGTGAGAAGGAAAAATAATATGATAAGGATGCGGACGAGGAAGAGGATGATGATGGATTTCCCAATATCAATTCCACTTTGGTGATTTTTGCTGATGTTGAAAGCAAAAGTCGACAGAAAGTCATCAACAGGGAAGTAAACATGGTTGCTCCGGCAATGACGACGTATCTGAAATGGTCAAAGACTCCTATCACATTCGACCAGTCAGACCACCCGCCGCACGTTGCCACCCTTGGGAGGCAAGTGTTGGTGGTCGACTCGGTCGTTGGGGGCACTCGATTGACCAAAGTCTTGATGGATGGTGGCAGCGGATTGAACATTTTGTATGCCGAGACCCTCCGAAGGATGGGCATCCCGATGTCCAAACTCGGCGAGAGCAACATGCGGTTCCACGGAGTTATACCTGGAAAGAAAGCGGATTCACTCGGCCAGATCACTCTTGATGTGGCTTTTGGAGATTCAAAGAATTACCGTAAGGAAAAGTTGACATTTGAAGTCGTGGATTTTCACAGTGCCCATCATGCTATCCTGGGAAGAACTGCATATGCTTGTTTCATGGCTCGACCATGTTATGTGTATCTCAAACTCAAGATGCTTGGCCCTAGGGGTGTGATTACAGTCACTGGTAATCGGCAGCAAGCAGAAGAGTGCTTCCAAAAGGGATCAAAGGTTGCCGATGAACAAATGGCAGCAATAGAAATGGAAGAATACAAGAAGACATCAGATCCGAGTGATTTGTTGAGAGCTAAGAAGCCTGCTTCAGAGTCTGCATTTAAGTTGTCTGGTGAAACAAAACCAGTTCATATTCAACCGACTGATCCCAATGCTGCTCCGACTCATATATCAACAACACTCGACAGCAAATAGGAAGAAGCGCTCATCTAGTTCCTCCGTGAGAACAGGGACATCTTCGCATGGAAACCTTCTGACATGCGAGGTGTGTCCCAGGGACTGGCTGAGCACCGTTTGCAAGTCGACCCAAAAGCAAGACCCGTCAAAGAGCACCTCCGATGATCCGCTGTGGAGAAGAGAAAGGCAATTGGCGAGGAAGTGGCTCGGCTTCTGGCAGCCGAGTTCATCCGAGAGATTTACCACTCCGAGTGGCTCGCCAATGTCATCATGGTTCCCAAGAAAGATGATTCACTCCGTATGTGTATTGAATTCAAGCACATCAATCGGGCCTGCCTAAAAGATCATTTCCCTCTCCCCCGCATCGATCAAATAGTCTACTCGACCGCGGGATGTGAGTGATTGTCCTTTCTGGATGCGTACTCCGGGTATCATCAGATCTGACTCTATAGACCCGATGAAATAAAAACAGCTTTTATCACCCCATTCGGGTGCTTTTGCTATGTTACCATGCCCTTTGGTCTCAAGAATGCTGGCGCCACATTCATGCGCATGATACAGAAGTGCCTGCTCACTCAAATCAGTCGGAATGTGGAGGCATACATGGATGACATCGTGGTTAAGTCGCATAAGGGTTCTGACCTGCTGACTAACCTCGCTGAAACCTTTGACAACCTGAGGAGATATGATATCAAGCTTAACCCGTCGAAGTGTACATTCGAAGTTCCAGGCGGAAAGTTACTCAGTTTCCTCATTTCCGAACGAGGGATCGATGCTAACCCAGAGAAAGTTGGCGCAATACTCCGAATGAAAAGCCCTGTGCGCATACACGACGTTCAGAAGCTCACTGGTTGTTTGGCCGCCTTGAGTCGATTCATCTCTCGTCTCGGTGAAAAGGCATTGCCTCTTTATCGATTGATGAAGAAGTCTGATAAGTTCGAGTGGACTCCTGAAGCTGACGCAGCGTTTGTAGAGCTTAAAACCCTGCTTTCCACCCAGCCGGTGCTTGCTGCTCCAATCAGCAAAGAGCCTTTACTGCTTTATATTGCAGCCACTGGACAAGTTTTCAGCACAGTACTCACGGTCGAGCGGGAAGAAGGTAAAGCCTACAAGGTTCAGTGCCCAGTGTACTATATTTCTGAAGTCTTAACTCCGTCCAAGCAGAGATATGCGCATTATCAGAAGCTTGTCTATGGAATTTACCTGACTTCGAAGAAGGTGGCACATTATTTCTCAGATCGCTCCATCACAGTCGCCAGCGATGCTCCATTGTCAGAAATTCCGAACAACAGAGATGCTACTGGTCGAGTGGCAAAGTGGGCGATTGAACTCCTTTCGTTGGATATCAAGTCTGAGGCAAAGAAAGTAATCAAGTCCCAGGCAATAGCAGATTTCCTTGTCGAGTAGATTGAGCAACAGCAACCGACTCAAGTCCACTCGGAATGTTGGACTATGTTTTTTGATGGATCCAAGATGTTGAATGGTTCTGGTGCTGGAGCATTTCTGGTATCCCCATGAGGTGACAAACTCAGTTATGTCCTTCAGATTCACTTAGATTCCTCCAACAATGAAGCTGAATACGAAGCACTTCTGTATGGGTTGCGAATGGCCATTTCACTCGGCGTCCGTCGCCTAATGGTCTACGGTGACTCAGATTTGGTGGTCAGTCAAGTGATGAAGGAGTCGGATGTTAGAAGTCCAGCTATGAATGGTTATTGCAATGCAGTAAGAAAACTGGAAAAGAAGTTTGAAGGTCTAGAGCTCCACCACATTCCCTGACTGAAGAACCAGGCAGCGGATGACCTGGCAAAAATAGGTTCCAAGCGAGAGCCCATTCCCAGCAATGTGTTTTTGGAACATCTTCACACACCACCAGTTCAAGAGGATCCCTTCACAGAAGAGCCCCCGCAACCTAAGAGTTCCACTGATCCGACTGAAGTTGAAATCCCAGTCGTGGTCGACCTAGTCATGGAAGTTTTGGTCGTCATTCCTGACTGGACTGTGCCGGATATCGCATATATTCTCAGGAAAGAACTGCCCGAAGACGAAGATGAAGCGTGACAGATTGTCCTCGATCTAAAGCCTTCACCGTGATAAGTGGTCGACAGTACAGAGAAAGTGCGACTGGAGTTGCTCAGCGATGCATTACCCTAGAGGAGGGTCGAATGATTCTTAATGATATCCACTCGGGGACCTGTGGTCACCATGCGTCCTCTCGGACAATCGTGACCAAAGCATACCGAGCAGGTTTTTTCTGGCCGCGAGCAAATGAAATGGCAAAGGAAATAGTTGACAAGTGCGAGGGCTGCAAATTCTACTCCAACATGTCTCACAAGCCCGCTCCAGCCTTGAAAACCATTCCACTAGTCTGGCCATTTGCTATTTGGGGTTGGATATGGTTGGGCCCTTGAGGACTGGCAGAAGTGGTTTCACTCACTTGCTCGTTGTAGTCGACAAGTTCACTAAATGGATTGAAGCCAAACCCATCAAGAATCTTGATTTGAGAACTGCCGTCAGCTTCATCAGAGAGTTAACATTCAGATATGGAGTCCCGCACAGCATCATCACGAACAACGGTTCAAATTTTGATTCAGATGAGTTCAGAGCTTTCTGCGCTTCTCAGGGCACCCGTGTCGACTATGCTTCAGTCGCTCACCCTCAGTCGAATGGACAAGCAGAAAGAGCAAATGGTTTGATCTTACAAGGGATGAAGCCCAGATTGATGCGAGACCTCAAACATGCAGCTGGTGCCTGGGTAGATGAGTTACCATCAGTATTGTGGGGACTGAGGAAAACACCAAATCGGTCGACGGGTTGGACTCCCTTCTTCATGGTATATGGAGCTGAGGCTGTACTGCCGACTGATTTGCTTCACAACGCCCCACGAGTAGAGCTCTTCTCAGAAGCAGAAGCAGAACAAGCCCGTCAAGATGTTGTTGATCTTTTAGAAGAAGAGAGAGAGATGGCCCTTATCAGGTCGACCATCTATCAGCAAGACCTTCGTCGATTCCATGCTAGGAATGTAAGAGGTCGAGCGTTTCAGGAGGGGAACCTGGTTCTCCGAGTGGATCAGCAACGTCCTCACAAGCTTGCGCCCGCCTGGGAGGGCCCCTTCATCATCACCAAAGTGCTCCACAACAGCGCGTATCACCTATACGATGTGGAACACAAGAAAGATGAGTCGCGCGCCTGGAATGCGGAGCTTCTCCGCCATTTTAACACTTAAGTATTCAGGCTGTCGAAATGTAATAAGAAGTACCTTTCAGTTTGTTTATCAAAGACATGGTTTTCCAGTCTCCTAAATGATTGTTATTACTTACACATGTGTCCAAAACCCCCCAGTGGGTGCCTTAGCCGCGAATCCGATTCGCCTAAGTTTCAAAAAACCAAAATCCCACCGAGTGAAGAGCAACCCTCTCACTCGAGGGCTTAGTTGCGAATCTGATTCACCTAAGTTTAAAAAAATCCCACCAAGTGAGGAGCAACCCTCCCACTCGGGGGCTTAGCTGCAGTCCATTACTTGCCTAAGTTTAAAAAATCCTAGCGAGTGGAGGGCAAACCTCCCACTCGGGGGCTTAGCTGAAGTCCAGTACTCGCCTAAGTTTAAAAAATCCTACCGAGTGGAGAGCATTCCTCCCAATAGGGGGCTTAGCTGCAGTCCAGTACTCGCCTAAGTTTTAAAAATCCTATCGAGTGGAGAGCAAACCTCCCACTCGGGGGCTTAGCTACAGCCCAATACACGCCTAAGTTAAAAAAATCCTACTGAGTGGAGAGCATTCCTCCCGCTCAGGGGCTTAGCTGCAGTCCGGTACTCGCCTAAGTTTAAAAAATCCTACCGAGTGGAGAGCATTCCTCCCACTCGGGGGCTTAGCTGCAGCCCAGTACTCGCCTAAGTTTAAAAAATCCTACCGAGTGGAGAGCATTCCTCCCACTCGGGGGCTTAGCTGCAGTCTAGTACTCGCCTAAGTTTTAAAAAATCCTACCGACTGGAGAGCAAACCTCCCACTCCAGGGCTTAGCTGCAGTCCAGTACTTGCCTAAGTTTAAAAAATCCTACTAAGTGGAGAGCATTCCTCCCACTCGGGGGCTTAGTTGCAGTCCAGTACTCGCCTAAGTTTAAAAAATCCTACTGAGTGGAGAGCATTCCTCCCACTCGGGGGATTAGCTGCAATCTAGTACTCGCCTAAGTTTAGAAAACCCTACCGAGCGGAGAGCAATCCTCCCACTCGGGGGCTTAGCTACAGTCTCGTACTCGCCTAAGTTTCAAACAGGCTCTATCCTTATCCGCAAGGACGGCGAGGTGCAGGTCGACCACGATCTTATCCTCGGAGGCGCGACACAAATACAACATCCACTCCATCCTTACCCGCAAGGACGACGAGGTGCAGGTCGACCACGACCTTATCCTCGAAGCTGTGACACAAATACAAGGTCCGCTCTATCCTTACCCGCAAGGAAGATGAGGTGCAGGTCGACCATGACCTTATCCTCGGAGTTGCGACACAAATACAACGTCCGCTCCATCCTGATCCGCAAGGACGACGAGGTACAAGTTGACTGCGACCTTATCCTTGGAGCTGCGGTACAAATAAAATGTCTGCTCTATCCTTATCTGCAAAGACGACGAAGAGCAGGTCATGGACGGCACCGAATGCCCTTGTCTATGACCCACTCGACTGAGCTGCACAACAAAATCAGTAACAACTCAGACTGAAGAATCGAATTCCACTCAGAGCCAAGAGATTAAAAAGCAACCAAGTTCAGATAAAACCTGCGAGGTTCCAGACCACAGTTTAAAGTACTCGGGCATCAGGCCCGAAAGAGTTTAACGGTTACAAAACCACTCGGCATACCGAGGCAAATTTAACCGGATTATAAAAGTTTGTTCACTCCGCGGGAGGAGGACTGGCAGGCTCGACGAACTCATCTAGGTCGATTCCATCTGCAATTCGAGTGGCGGTGATACGTCTCCAACGTATCTATAATTTTTGATTGTTCCATGCTATTATATTATCTGTTTTGGATGTTAATGGCCTTTATTTTACACTTTTATATTAATTTTGGGACTAACCTATTAACCGGAGGTCCAACCCAAATTGTTGTTTTTTTTGCCTATTTTAGTGTTTCGTAGAAAAGGAATATCAAACGGAGTCCAAACGGAATGAAACCTTCGGGAGCGTGATTTTTGGAACAAACGTGATCTAGGGGACTTGGAGTGGACGTAAAGCAATCAACGAGGCGGCCACAAGGCAAGGGGGCGCGCCCACCCCCCTGCGCGCGCCCTCCACCCTTGTGGGCCCCTCGTTGCTCCACCGACCTACTTCTTCCTCCTATATATATTGACATACCCCGAAAACATCCAGGAGCACCATGAAACCCTATTTCCACCGCCGCAACCTTCTGTACCCAAGAGATCCCATCTTGCGGCCTTTTCCGGAGCTCCACTGGAGGGGGCATTGATCATGGAGGGCCTCTACATCAACTCCATGGCCCCTCCGATGATGTGTGAGTAGTTTACCTCAGACCTTCGGGTCCATAGCTAGTAGCTAGATGGCTTCTTCTCTCTCTTTGGATCTCAATACAAAGTTCTCCTTGATTCTCTTGGAGATTTATTTGATGTAATCTTCTTTTGCGGTGTGTTTGTCGAGATCCGATGAATTGTGGGTTTATGGTCAAGTTTATCTATGAACAATATTTGAATCTTCTCTGAAATCTTTTACATATGATTGGTTTATCTTTGCAAGTCTCTTCGAATTATTAGTTTGGTTTGGCCTACTAGATTGATCTTTCTTCCAATGGGAGAAGTGCTTAACTTTGGGTTCAACCTTGCGGTGCTCGATCCCAGTGACAGAAAGGGAACCGACACGTATTGTATTGTTGCCATCGAGGATAAAAAGATGGGGTTTATATCATGTTGCATGAGTTTATCGCTCTACATCATGTCATCTTGCATAATGCGTTACTCTGTTCTTATGAACTTAATACTCTAGATGCATGTTGGATAGCGGTCGATGTGTGGAGTAATAGTAGTAGATGCATAATCGTTTCGGTCTACTTGTCTCGGACGTGATGCCTATATACATGATCATGCCTAGATATTCTCATAATTAGTTGCTTTTCTATCAATTGCTCGATAGTAATTTGTTCATCCACCGTAATACTTATGCTATCTTGAGAGAAGCCACTAGTGAAACCTATGGCCCCCGGGTCTATTTTCCATCATACAAGTTTCCAATATATTTTATTTTGCAATCTTTACTTTCAATCTATATCATAAAAATACCAAAAATATTTATCTTATTATTATCATCTCTATCAGATCTCACTCTTGCAAGTGGCCGTGAAGGGATTGAAACCCCTTTATCGCGTTGGTTGTGAGATTCTTATTTGTTTGTGTAGGTATGAGGTGACTCGCACGTGGTATCCTACTGGATTGATACCTTGGTTCTCAAAAACTGAGGGAAATACATACGCTGCTTTACTGCATCACCCTTTCCTCTTCAAGGGAAAACCAACGCAGTGCTCAAGAGGTAGCAAGAAGGATTTCTGGCGCCGTCGCCGGGGAGATCTACGCCAAGTCAAGACATACCAAGTACCTGATGTCTACTACACAACCTTCTTCTTGTAGACGTTGTTGGGCCTCCAAGTGAATGGCCTAAGGTTTATCAATCCGAGGGAGGCGTAGGATGAAGATGGTCTCTCTCAAACAACCCCGCAACCAAATAACAAAGGGTCTCTTGTGTCCCCAACACACCCAATACAATGGTAAGTTTTATAGGTGCACTAGTTCGGCGAAGAGATGGTGATACAAGTGGTATATGGATGGTAGATAAAGGTTTTTGTAATCTGAAAATTTAAAAACAACAAGGTAACTAATGATAAAAGTGAGCACAAACGGTATTGCAAAGCTAGGAAACAAGGCCTAGGGTTCATACTTTCACTAGTGCAAGTTCTCTCAACAATAATAACATAATTGGATCATATAACTAGCCCTCAACATGCAACAAAGAGTCACTCCAAAGTCACTAATAGCGGAGAGCAAATGAAGAGATTATCGTAGGGTACGAAACCACCTCCAAGTTATCCTTTCTGATCAATCTATTCAAGAGTCTGTAGTAAAATAACATGAAGCTATTCTTTCCGTTCAATCTATCATAGAGTTCATACTAGAATAACACCTTAAGACACAAATCAACCAAAACCCTAATGTCACCTAGATACTCCAGTGTCACCTCAAGTATCCGTGGGTATGATTATACGATATGCATCACACAATCTTAGATTCATCTATTCAAACCAACAAAAAGTACTTCAAAGAGTGCCCCAAAGTTTCTACCAGAGAGTCAAGACGAAAACGTGTGCCAACCCCTATGCATAGGTTCATGGGCGGAACCCGCAAGTTGATCACAAAAACATACATCAAGTGGATCAATAGAATACCCCATTGTCACCACGGGTATCCCATGCAAAAAATACATCAAGTGTTCTCAAATCCTTAAAGACTCAATCCGATAAGATAACTTCAAAGGGAAAACTCAATCCATTACAAGAGAGTAGAGGGGGAGAAACATCATAAGGTCCAACTATAATAGCAAAGCTCGTGATACATCAAGATCATATCACCTCAAGAACACGAGAGAGAGAGAGAGAGAGAGAGAGAGAGAGATCAAACACATAGCTACTGGCACATACCCTCAGCCCCGAGGGAGAACTACTCCCTCCTCGTCATGGAGAGCACCGGGATGATGAAGATGGCCACCGGAGAGGGATACCCCCTCCGGCAGGGTGCCGGAACGGGTCTAGATTGGTTTTCGGTGGCTATAGAGGCTTCTGGTGGCGGAACTCCCGATCTATTATCGTCTTCGATAGTTTTAGGGTATATGGATATATATATAGGTGGAAGAAATACATCAGGGGAGCCACGAGGGGCCCACGAGGGTGGATGGCGCGCCCACCCCTGGGCGCGCCCCCTGCTTCGTGCTCTCCTCGTTGATCCCCTGACGTGCACTCCAAGTCTCCTGTATTGCTTTCTTTCCAAAAATTAAATTCTCCGAAGGTTTCATTCTGTTTGGACTCCGTTCGATATTCCTTTTCTGCGAAACACTGAAACAAGGGAAAAACAGAAACTGGTACGGGGCTCTGGGTTAATAGGTTAGTCCCAAAAATCATATAAAATAGCATATAAATGCATATAAAACATCCATGCTTGATAATATTGAAGGAAATATGCCCTAGAGGCAATAATAAAGTTATTATTTATTTCCTTACATCATGATAAATGTTTATTATTCATGCTAGAATTGTATTAACCGGAAACATAATACATGTGTGAATACATAGACCAACTGAGTGTCACTAGTATGCCTCTACTTGACTAGCTCGTTAATCAAAGATGGTTATGTTTCCTAACCATGAACAAGGAGTTGTTATTTGATTAAACGAGGTCACATCATTAGTAGAATGATCTGATTGACATGACCCATTCCATTAGCTTAGCACCCGATCGTTTAGTATGTTGCTATTGCTTTCTTCATGACTTATACATGTTCCTATAACTATGAGATTATGCAACTCCCGTTTACCGGAGGAACACTTTGGGTACTACCAAACGTCACAACGTAACTGGGTGATTATAAAGGAGTACTAAAGGTGTCTCCAATGGTAGATGTTGGGTTGGCGTATTTCGAGATTAGGGTTTGTCACTCCGATTGTCGGAGAGGTATCTCTGGGCCCTCTCGGTAATGCACATCACATAAGCCTTGCAAGCACTGCAACTAATAAGTTAGTTGTGAGATGATGTATTACGGAACGAGTAAAGAGACTTGCCGGTAACGAGATTGAACTAGGTATTGGATACCGACGATCAAATCTCGGGCAAGTAACATACCGATGACAAAGGGAACAACGTATGTTGTTATGCGGTCTGACCGATAAAGATCTTCGTAGAATATGTAGGAGCCAATATGGACATCCAGGTCCCGCTATTGGTTATTGACCGGAGACGTGTCTCGGTCATGTCTACATTGTTCTCGAACCGTAGGGTCCGCACGCTTAACGTTACGATGACAGTTATTATGAGTTTATGCATTTTGATGTACCGAAGGTTGTTTGGAGTCCCGGATGAGATCACGGACATGACGAGGAGTCTCGAAATGGTCGAGACGTAAAGATTGATATATTGGAAGCCTATGTTTGGGCACCGAAAGTGTTCCGGGTGAAATCGGGATTTTACCGGATTACCGGGAGGGTTACCGGAACCCCCCGGGAGGCAAATGGGCCTATTGGGCCTTAGTAGAAAAGAGAGAAGGGGCAGCCCATAGGCTAGCCGGCCGAACCCCCCTTCCCTAGTCCTATTAAGACTAGGAGAAGGGGCCGGCCCCCCTCTCTTCTCTTTCTCCCGAAGAGTCCTATTAGGAATAGGATTTGAGGGAAGGAGTCCTACTCCCGGTAGGAGTGGGACTCCTCCCTGCGCCTCCCTCCTAGCCGGCCGACCCCCTTGCCCCTGGCCTTTATATACGGGGGCAGGGGGCACCCCATAGACAAAACTTGATCCTTGAGATCGTTCCTTAGCCGTGTGCGGTGCCCCCTGCCACCAAATTCCACCTCGATCGTACCGTTGTAGTGCTTAGGCGAAGCCCTGCGTCGGTAGTACATCAAGATCGTCATCACGCCGTCGTGCTGACGAAACTCTTCCTCGACGCTTTGCTGGATCGGAGCCCGAGGAACGTCATCGAGCTGAACGTGTGCTAAGAACTCGGAGGTGCCGGAGTAACGGTGCTTGGATCGGTCGGATCGGGAAGAAAACGTACGACTACTTCCTCTACGTTGTGTGATCGCTTCCGCAGTCGGTCTGCGTTGGTACGTAGACAACACTCTCCCCTCTCGTTGCTGTGCATCACCATGATCTTGCGTGTGCGTAGGAAATTTTTTGAAATTACTGCGTTCCCCAACAGTGGCATCCGAGCCTAGGTTTTATGGTTTGATGTTATATGCACGAGTAGAACACAAGTGAGTTGTGGGCGATACAAGTCATACTGCCTACCAGCATGTCATACTTTGGTTCGGCGGTATTGTTGGTTGAGACGATCCGGACCAACCTTACGCGTACTGTTACGCGAGACCGGTTCCCTCGACGTGCTTTGCACATAGATGGCTTGCGGAAGACTGTCTCTCCAACTTTAGTTGAACCAAGTGTGACTACGCCCGGTCCTTGAGAAGGTTAAAACGGAGTCTATTTGACGAACTATCGTTGTGGTTTTGATGCGTAGGTGAGATGAGTTCTTACTTAAGCCCGTAGCAGCCACGTAAAACTTGCAACAACAAAGTAGAGGACGTCTAACTTGTTTTTGCAGGGTATGTTGTGATGTGATATGGTCAAGGCATGATGCTGATTTTATTGTATGAGATGATCATGTTTTGTAACTAAGTTATCGGCAACTGGCAGGAGCCATATGGTTGTCGCTTTATTGTATGCAATGCAATCGCGATGTAATGCTTTACTAGATTACTAAACGGTAGTAATAGTCGTGGAAGCATAAGATTGGCGAGACGACAACGATGCTACGATGGAGATCAAGGTGTCGCGCCGGTGACGATGGTGATCATGACGGTGCTTTGGAGATGGAGATCACAAGCACAAGATGATGATGGCCATATCATATCACTTATATTGATTGCATGTGATGTTTATCCTTTTATGCATCTTATCTTGCTTTGATTGACGGTAGCATTATAAGATGATCTCTCACTAAATTATCAAGTGTTCTCCCTGAGTATGCACCGTTGCCAAAGTTCGTCGTGCCCAGACACCACGTGATGATCGGGTGTGATAAGCTCTACGTCCATCTACAACGGGTGCAAGCCAGTTTTGCACACGCAGAATACTCAGGTTAAACTTGACGAGCCTAGCATATGCAGATATGGCCTCGGAACACAGAGACCGAAAGGTCGAGCGTGAATCATATAGTAGATATGATCAACATGATGATGTTCACCATTGAAAACTACTCCATCTCACGTGATGATCGGTTATGGTTTAGTTGATTTGGATCACGTGATCACTTAGAGGATTAGAGGGATGTCTATCTAAGTGGGAGTTCCTAAGTAATTTGATTAACTGAACTTAAACTTATCATGAACTTAGTACCTGATAGTATCTTGCTTGTTTATGTTGCTTGTAGATAGATGGCTCGTGCTACTGTTCCGTTGAATTTTAATGCGTTCCTTGAGAAAGCAAAGTTGAAAGATGATGGTAGCAATTACACGGACTGGGTCCGTAACCTGAGGATTATCCTCATTGCTGCACAGAAGAATTACGTCCTGGAAGCACCGCTGGGTGACAGGCCTGCTGCTGGAGCAACGCCAGATGTTATGAACGTCTGGCAGAGCAAAGCTGATGACTACTCGATAGTTCAGTGTGCCATGCTTTACGGCTTAGAATCGGGACTTCAACGACGTTTTGAACGTCATGGAGCATATGAGATATTCCAGGAGTTGAAGTTAATATTTCAAGCAAATGCCCGAATTGAGAGATATGAAGTCTCCAATAAGTTCTATAGCTGTAAGATGGAGGAGAACAGTTCTGCCAGTGAGCATATACTCAAGATGTCTGGGTATAATAATCACTTGATTCAGATGGGAGTTAATCTTCCAGATGACTGCGTCATTGACAGAATTCTCCAATCACTGCCACCAAGCTACAAGAGCTTCGTGATGAACTATAATATGCAAGGGATGAACAAGACTATTCCCGAGATCTTCGCAATGCTGAAAGCTGCGGAGGTAGAAATCAAGAAGGAGCATCAAGTGTTGATGGTTAACAAAACCACTAGTTTCAAGAAAAAGGGCAAAGGGAAGAAGAAGGGAAACTTCAAGAAGAATAGCAAGCAAGTTGCTGCTCAGGAGAAGAAACCCAAGTCTGGACCTAAGCCTGAAACTGAGTGCTTCTACTGCAAGCAGACTGGTCACTGGAAGCGGAACTGCCCCAAGTATTTGGCGGATAAGAAGGATGGCAAAGTGAGCAAAGGTATATGTGATATACATGTTATTGATGTGTACCTTACTAGAGCTCGCAGTAGCACCTGGGTATTTGATACTGGTTCTGTTGCTAATATTTGCAACTCGAAACAGGGACTACGGAATAAGCGGACACTAGCAAAGGACGAGGTGACGATGCGCGTGGGAAACGGTTCCAAAGTCGATGTGATCGCAGTCGGCACGCTACCTCTACATCTACCTTCGGGATTAATATTAGACCTAAATAATTGTTATTTGGTGCCAGCGTTGAGCATGAACATTATATCTGGATCTTGTTTAATGCGAGACGGTTATTCATTTAAATCAGAGAATAATGGTTGTTCTATTTATATGAATAATATCTTTTATGGTCATGCACCTTTGAAGAGTGGTCTATTCTTGTTGAATCTCGAAGATAGTGATACACATATTCATAATGTAGAAGCCAAAAGATGCAAAGTAAATAATGATAGTGCAACTTATTTGTGGCACTGCCGTTTAGGTCATATCGGTGTAAAGCGCATGAAGAAACTCCATACTGATGGGCTTTTGGAATCACTTGATTATGAATCACTTGGTACTTGCGAACCGTGCCTCATAGGCAAGATGACTAAAACACCGTTCTCCGGTGCTATGGAGAGAGCAACAGATTTGTTGGAAATCATACATACCGATGTATGTGGTCCGATGAATATTGAGGCTCGCGGCGGATATCGTTATTTTCTCACCTTCACAGATGATTTAAGCAGATATGGGTATATCTACTTAATGAAACATAAGTCTGAAACATTTGAAAAGTTCAAGGAATTTCAGAGTGAAGTTGAAAATCATCGTAACAAGAAAATAAAATTTCTACGATCTGATCGTGGAGGAGAATATTTGAGGTACGAGTTTGGTGTACATTTGAAAAATTGTGGAATAGTTTCGCAACTCACGCCACCCGGAACACCACAGCGTAATGGTGTGTCCGAACGTCGTAATCGTACTTTACTAGATATGGTGCGATCTATGATGTCTCTTACTGATTTACCGCTATCGTTTTGGGGTTATGCTTTAGAGACGGCCGCATTCACGTTAAATAGGGCACCATCAAAATCCGTTGAGACGACGCCTTATGAACTATGGTTTGGCAAGAAACCAAAGTTGTCGTTTCTTAAAGTTTGGGGCTGCGATGCTTATGTGAAAAAGCTTCAACCTGATAAGCTCGAACCCAAAGCGGAGAAATGTGTCTTCATAGGATACCCAAAGGAAACTGTTGGGTATACCTTCTATCACAGATCCGAAGGCAAGACATTCGTTGCTAAGAATGGATCATTTCTAGAGAAGGAGTTTCTCTCGAAAGAAGTGAGTGGGAGGAAAGTAGAACTTGACGAGGTAACTGTACCTGCTCCCTTATTGGAAAACAGTACATCACAGAAAACTGTTTCTGTGACACCTATGCCATTCAGTGAGGAAGCTAATGATGACGATCATGAAGCTTCAGAGCAAGATACTACTGAACCACGTAGGTCAACCAGAGTGAGATCCGCACCAGAGTGGTACGGTAATCCAGTTCTGGAAGTCATGATGCTAGATCATGATGAACCTACGAACTATGAAGAAGCGATGGTGAGCCCAGATTCCGAAAAGTGGCTTGAGGCCATGAAATCTGAGATGGGATCCATGTATGAGAACAAAGTATGGACTTTGGTTGACTTGCCCGATGATAGGCAAGCAATTGAAAATAAATGGATCTTCAAGAAAAAGACTGACGCTGACGGTAATGTTACTGTCTATAAAGCTCGACTTGTCGCAAAAGGTTTTCGACAAGTTCAAGGGGTTGACTACGATGAGACCTTCTCACCCGTAGCGATGCTTAAGTCCGTTAGAATTATGTTAGCAATTGCCGCATTTTATGATTATGAAATATGGCAAATGGATGTCAAAACTGCATTCCTGAATGGATTTCTGGAAGAAGAGTTGTATATGGTACAACCAGAAGGTTTTGTCGATCCAAAAGGAGCTAACAAAGTATGCAAACTCCAGCGATCCATTTATGGACTGGTGCAAGCATCTCGGAGTTGGAATAAACGCTTTGATAGTGTGATCCAAGCATTTGGCTTTATACAGACTTTTGGAGAAGCCTGTATTTACAAGAAAGTGAGTGGGAGCTCTGTAGCATTTCTGATATTATATGTGGATGGCATATTGCTAATTGGAAATGATATAGAATTTCTGGATAGCATAAAGGGATACTTGAATAAAAGTTTTTCGATGAAAGACCTCGGGGAAGCTGCATACATATTAGGCATAAAGATCTATAGAGATAGATCAAAACTCTTAATTGGACTTTCACAATGCACATACCTTGACAAAATTTTGAAGAAGTTCAAGATGGATCAAGCAAAGAAAGGGTTCTTGCCTGTGCTACAAGGTGTGAAGTTGAGTAAGACTCAATGCCCGACCACTGCAGAAGATAGAGAGAAAATGAAAGATGTTCCCTATGCTTCAGCCATAGGCTCTATCATGTATGCAATGCTGTGTACCAGACCTGATGTGTGCCTTGCTATAAGTTTAGCAGGGAGGTACCAAAGTAATCCTGGAATGGATCACTGGACAGCGGTCAAGAACATCCTGAAATACCTGAAAAGGACTAAGGATATGTTTCTCGTATATGGAGGTGACAAAGAGCTCACCGTAAGAGGTTACGTTGATGCAAGCTTTGACACTGATCCGGACGATTCTAAATCGCAAACCGGATACGTGTTTACTTTAAACGGTGGAGCTGTCAGTTGGTGCAGTTCTAAACAAAGCGTCGTAGCGGGATCTACATGTGAAGCGGAGTACATAGCTGCTTCGGAAGCAGCAAACGAAGGAGTCTGGATGAAGGAGTTCATATCCGATCTAGGTGTCATACCTAGTGCATCGGGTCCAATGAAAATCCTCTGTGACAATACTGGTGCAATTGCCTTGGCAAAGGAATCCAGATTTCACAAAAGAACCAAACACATCAAGAGATGCTTCAACTCCATCCGGGATTTAGTCCAGGTGGGAGACATAGAGATTTGCAAGATACATACGGATCTGAATGTTGCAGACCCGTTGACTAAGCCTCTTCCACGAGCAAAACATGATCAGCACCAAGGCTCCATGGGTGTTAGAATCATTACAGTGTAATCTAGATTATTGACTCTAGTGCAAGTGGGAGACTAAAGGAAATATGCCCTAGAGGCAATAATAAAGTTATTATTTATTTCCTTACATCATGATAAATGTTTATTATTCATGCTAGAATTGTATTAACCGGAAACATAATACATGTGTGAATACATAGACCAACTGAGTGTCACTAGTATGCCTCTACTTGACTAGCTCGTTAATCAAAGATGGTTATGTTTCCTAACCATGAACAAGGAGTTGTTATTTGATTAAACGAGGTCACATCATTAGTAGAATGATCTGATTGACATGACCCATTCCATTAGCTTAGCACCCGATCGTTTAGTATGTTGCTATTGCTTTCTTCATGACTTATACATGTTCCTATAACTATGAGATTATGCAACTCCCGTTTACCGGAGGAACACTTTGGGTACTACCAAACGTCACAACGTAACTGGGTGATTATAAAGGAGTACTACAGGTGTCTCCAATGGTAGATGTTGGGTTGGCGTATTTCGAGATTAGGGTTTGTCACTCCGATTGTCGGAGAGGTATCTCTGGGCCCTCTCGGTAATGCACATCACATAAGCCTTGCAAGCACTGCAACTAATAAGTTAGTTGTGAGATGATGTATTACGGAACGAGTAAAGAGACTTGCCGGTAACGAGATTGAACTAGGTATTGGATACCGACGATCAAATCTCGGGCAAGTAACATACCGATGACAAAGGGAACAACGTATGTTGTTATGCGGTCTGACCGATAAAGATCTTCGTAGAATATGTAGGAGCCAATATGGACATCCAGGTCCCGCTATTGGTTATTGACCGGAGACGTGTCTCGGTCATGTCTACATTGTTCTCGAACCGTAGGGTCCGCACGCTTAACGTTACGATGACAGTTATTATGAGTTTATGCATTTTGATGTACCGAAGGTTGTTCGGAGTCCCGGATGAGATCACGGACATGACGAGGAGTCTCGAAATGGTCGAGACGTAAAGATTGATATATTGGAAGCCTATGTTTGGGCACCGGAAGTGTTCCGGGTGAAATCGGGATTTTACCGGATTAGCGGGAGGGTTACCGGAACCCCCGGGAGGCAAATGGGCCTATTGGGCCTTAGTGGAAAAGAGAGAAGGGGCAGCCCACAGGCTAGCCGGACGAACCCCCCTTCCCTAGTCCTATTAGGACTAGGAGAAGGGGCCGGCCCCCCTCTCTTCTCTTTCTCCCGAAGAGTCCTATTAGGAATAGGATTTGAGGGAAGGAGTCCTACTCCCGGTAGGAGTGGGACTCCTCCCTGCGCCTCCCTCCTAGCCGGCCGACCCCCTTGCCCCTGGCCTTTATATACGGGGGCAGGGGGCACCCCATAGACACAACTTGATCCTTGAGATCGTTCCTTAGCCGTGTGCGGTGCCCCCTGCCACCAAATTCCACCTCGATCGTACCGTTGTAGTGCTTAGGCGAAGCCCTGCGTCGGTAGTACATCAAGATTGTCATCACGCCGTCGTGCTGACAAAACTCTTCCTCGACGCTTTGCTGGATCGGAGCCTGAGGAACATCATCGAGCTGAACGTGTGCTAAGAACTCGGAGGTGCCGGAGTAACGGTGCTTGGATCGGTCGGATCGGGAAGAAGACGTACGACTACTTCCTCTACGTTGTGTGATCGCTTCCGCAGTCGGTCTGCGTTGGTACGTAGACAACACTCTCCCCTCTCGTTGTTGTGCATCACCATGATCTTGCGTGTGCGTAGGATTTTTTTTGAAATTACTGCGTTCCCCAACAAATATAATGGCATGGAACAATAAAAAATTAGAGATATGTTGGAGACGTATCAGTACCCATCACAACTCTTATCCTTCGCATTATATTATTTGCCATTTGCCTCTCGTTTCCTCTCCCCCACTTCACCCTTGCCATTTTACTCGCCCTCTTTTTCCGTTCCCCTTCTCCTTTCCTGTTTGCCTCTTTTTGCCCGTTTCTTGTTTGCTTGTGTGTTGGATTGCTTGCTTGTCACGATGTCTCAAGATAATACTAAATTGTGTGACTTTGCCAATACCAACAATAATGATTTTATTAGCACTCCGATTGCTCCTCTTACCGATGCTGAATCTTGTGAAATTAATACTGCTTTGCTGAATCTTGTCATGAAAGATCCGTTTTCTGGCCTTCCTAGTGAAGATGCCGCTACCCATCTAAACAACTTTGTTGATTTGTGTGATATGCAAAAGAATAAATATGTGGATAATTATATTGTTAAACTTAAGCTATTTCCGTTTTCTCTTTGAGATCGTGCTAAAGCTTGGTTTTCGTCTTTGCCTAAAAATAGTATTGATTCATGGAAGAAGTGCAAGGATGCTTTTATCTCTAAGTATTTTCCTCCCGCTAAGATGATCTCTCTTAGAAACGATATTATGAATTTTAAGCAACTTGATCATGAACATGTTGCACAAGCTTGGGAGAGCATGAAATTAATAATACGTAATTGCCCTACACATGGTTTGAATCTTTGGATGATTATACAAAAATTTTATGTCGGATTGAATTTTGCTTCTAGAAATATTTTAGATTCGTCTGCGGGAGGCACTTTTATGGAAATCACTTTAGGAGAAGCTACCAAACTCCTAGATAATATTATGGTTAATTATTCTCAGTGGCACACTAAAAGATATACTAGTAAAAAAATGCATGCAATTGAAGAGATTAATGTTTTGACTGGAAAGATGGATGAACTTATGAATTTTTTTGCTAATAAGAGTGCTCCTACTGGTCCCAATGATATGCCTTTGTCTACTTTGATTGAGAATAATAATGAATCTATGGATGTGAATTTTTTTGGTAGGAACAATTTTGGTAACAACGCGTATAGAGGTAATTTTAATTCTAGGCCGTTTCCTAGTAATTCCTCTAATAATTATGATAATTCCTACAACAATTCTTATGGAAATTATAATAAGATTCCCTTTGATTTTTAATCTAGTATTAAAGAATTTATTACTTCGCAAAAGTGTTTCAATGCTTTGACTGAAGAAAAATTGCTTAAGATTGATGAGTTGGCTAGGAACGTGGATAGAATTTCTCTTGATGTTGATTCTTTGAAACTTAGATCTATTCCACCTAAGCATGATATCAATGAGTCTCTCAAAGCCATGAGAATTTCCATTGATGAGTGCAAAGAAAGAACCGCAAGGATGCGTGCAAAAAGAGATTGCTTTGTGAAAGCATGTTCTTCTAGTTTTCATGATAATAAGGATGAAGATCTAAAAGTGATTGATGTGTACCCTATTAAATCCTTGTTTTGCAATATGAATCTTGATAATGATGGGACTGGACATGGGTCAACTTTAGTTAGAAGGCATCCCAAAAATTCAGAGTTTTTAGATCTTGATGCAGAAATTGATAAAAGTGGGATTGGAGAGGTCAAAACTTTAGATAGCAACGAACCGACTATCTTGGATTTCGAGGAATTTAATTATGATAATTGCTCTTTGATAGATTGTATTTCCTTGTTGCAATCTGAAGGAAATATGCCCTAGAGGCAATAATAAAGTTATTATTTATTTCCTTATTTCATGATAAATGTTTATTATTCATGCTAGAATTGTATTATCCGGAAACATAATACTTGTGTGAATACATAGACAAACTAAACGTCACTAGTATGCCTCTACTTGACTAGCTCATTAATCAAAGATGATTATGTTTCCTAACCATAGACATGTGTTGTCATTTGATAAATGGGATCACATTATTAGGAGAATGATGTGATTGACATGACCCATTCCATTAGCTTAGCACCCGATCGTTTAGTATGTTGCTATTGCTTTCTTCATGACTTATACATGTTCCTATGACTATGAGATTATGCAACTCCCGTTTGCCGGAGGAACACTTTGTGTGCTACCAAACGTCACAACGTAACTGGATGATTATAAAGGAGCTCTACAGGTGTCTCCAAAAGTACATGTTGGGTTGGCGTATTTCGAGATTAGGATTTGTCACTCCGTTTGTCGGAGAGGTATCTCTGGGCCCTCTCGGTAATGCACATCACATAAGCCTTGCAAGCATTGCAACTAATGAGTTAGTTGCGAGATGATGTATTACGAAACGAGTAAAGAGACTTTCCGGTAACGAGATTGAACTAGGTATTGAGATACCGACGATCGAATCTCGGGCAAGTAACATACCGATGACAAAGGGAACAACGTATGTTGTTATGCGGTCTGACCGATAAAGATCTTCGTAGAATATGTGGGAGCCAATATGAGCATCCAGGTTCCGCTATTGGTTATTAACCGGAGACGTGTCTCGGTCATGTCTACATTGTTCTCGAACCCGTAGGGTCCGCACGCTTAAGGTTTCGATGACAGTTATATTATGAGTTTATGAGTTTTGATGTACCAAAGGAGTTCGGAGTCCCTGATGAGATCGGGGACATGACGAGGAGTCTCGTAATGGTCGAGACGTAAAGATCGATATATTGGATGACTATATTCGGACATCGAAAAGGTTCCGAGTGATTCGGGTATTTTCGGAGGTACCGGGGAGTTACGGGAATACGAGGAAGAAGCAATGGGCCTTAATGGGCCATAGTGGAAAGGACCAGGAGGTGGCGCACGCCCCTCCCAAGCCCAGTCCGAATTGGACAAGGGGTTTGGGGCGCGTCCCCTCTCTCCCTTCCTTCCCCTCTTCCCCCCCTTCCCCCCCCCCCTTCTCCTTGTTGGACTAGGAAAGGAGGAAACCTACTCCAACTAGGAGTAGGAATCCTACTCCCTGGCGCGCCCCTCCTAGGGCCAGCCTCCTCCCCCTTGCTCCTTTATATACGGGGGCAGGGGGCACCTCTAGACACAAAAGTTGATCCACGTGATCATATTCTTAGCCGTGTGCGGTGCCCCCTGCCACCATAATCCTCGATAATATTGTAGCGGTGCTTAGGCGAAGCCCTGCGACGATAGTACATCAAGATCGTCACCACGCCGTCGTGCTGATGGAACTCTTCCCCGACACTTTGCTGGATCGGAGTTCGGGGATCGTCATTGAGCTGAACGTGTGCTAGAACTCGGAGGTGCCGTAGTTTCGGTGCTTGACCGGTCGGGCCGTGAAGACGTACGACTACATCAACCGTGTTGTGCTAGCGCTTCCGCTGTCGGTCTACAAGGGTACGTAGATCACACTCTCCCCTCTCGTTGCTATGCATCACCATGATCTTGCGTGTGCGTAGGAATTTTTTTGAAATTACTACGTTACCCAATAGTGGCATCTGAGCCTAGGTTTTATGTGTTGATGTTATATGCACGAGTAGAACACAAGTGAGTTGTGGGCGATATAAGTCATACTGCTTACTAGCATGTCATACTTTGGTTCGGCGGTATTGTTGGACGAAGCGGCCCGGACCGACATTACGCGTATGCTTACGCGAGACCGGTTCTCCTGACGTGCTTTGCACAAAGGTGGCTAGCGGGTGACAGTTTCTCCAACTTTAGTTGAACCAAGTGTGGCTACGCCCGATCCATGCGAAGGTTAAAACAACACCAACATGACAAACTATCGTTGTGGTTTTGATGCGTAGGTAAGATTGGTTCTTGCTTAAGCCCGTAGCAGCCACGTAAAACTTGCAACAACAAAGTAGAGGACGTCTAACTTGTTTTTGCAGGGCATGTTGTGATGTGATATGGTCAAGACATGATGCTAAATTTTATTGTATGAGATGATCATGTTTTGTAACCGAGTTATCGGCAACTGGCAGGAGCCATATGGTTGTCACTTTATTGTATGCAATGCAATTGCGCTGTAATGCTTTACTTTATCACTAAGCGGTAGCGATAGTCGTGGAAGCATAAGATTGGGGAGACGACAACGATGCTATGATGGTGATCAAGGTGTCGCGCCGGTGACGATGGTGATCACGACGGTGCTTCGAAGATGGAGATCACAAGCACAAGATGATGATGGCCATATCATATCACTTATATTGATTGCATGTGATGTTTATCTTTTATGCATCTTATCTTGCTTTGATTGACGGTAGCATTTTAAGATGATATCTCACTAATTATCAAGAAGTGTTCTCCCTGAGTATGCACCGTTGCGAAAGTTCTTCGTGCTGAGACACCACGTGATGATCGGGTGTGATAGGCTCTACGTTCAAATACAACGGGTGCAAAACAGTTGCACACGCGGAATACTCAGGTTATACTTGACGAGCCAAAGCATATACAAATATGGCCTCGGAACACGGAGGCCGAAAGGTCGAGCGTGAATCATATAGTAGATATGATCAACATAGTGATGTTCACCAATGAAACTACTTCATCTCACGTGATGATCGGACATGATTTAGTTGATTTGGATCACGTGATGACTTAGAGGATTAGAGGGATGTCTATCTAAGTGGGAGTTCTTAAGTAATATAATTAATTGAACTTAAATTTATCATGAACTTAGTCCTGGTAGTATTTTGTAAATCATGTTGTAGATCAATAGCTCGCGTTGTTGCTTCCCTGTGTTTATTTTGATATGTTCCTAGAGAAAATTGTATTGAAAGATGTTAGTAGCAATGATGCGGATTGGATCTGTGATCTGAGGTTTATCCTCATTGCTGCACAGAAGAATTATGTCCTTGATGCACCGCTAGGTGACAGACCTATTGCAGGAGCAAACGCAGACATTATGAACGTTTGGCTAGCTCAATATGATGACTACTTGATAGTTTAGTGCACCATGCTTAATGGCTTAGAATCAGGATTTCAAAGACGTTTTGAACGTCATGGACCATATGAGAAGTTCCAGGAGTTGAAGATAATATTTCAAGCAAATACCCGAGTTGAGAGATATGAAGTCTCCAACAAGTTCTATAGCTAAAAGATGGAGGAGAATCGCTCAACTAGTGAGTATGTGCTCAGATTGTCTGGGTACTACAATCGCTTGAATCAAGTGGGAGTTAATCTTCCAGATAAGATAGTGATTGACAGAATTCTCTAATCACCATCACCAAGTTGGTAGAACTTCGTGGTGAACTATAGTATGCAAGGGATGACGAAAACGACTCCTGAGCTTTTCATGATGATGAAATCGATGAAGGTGGAAATCAAGAAAAACATCAAGTGTTGATGGTTGACAAGACCACTAGTTTCAAGAAAAGGGCAAAGGGAAGAAGGGGAACTTCAAGAAGAACGGCAAGCAAGTTGCTGCTCAAGTGAAGAAGCCCAAGTCTAGTCCTAAGCCTGAGACTAAGTGCTTCTACTGCAAAGGGACTGGTCACTGGAAGCGGAACTACCCCAAGTGATTGGCGGATAAGAAGGATGGCAAAGTGAACATAAGTATATTTGATATACATGTTATTGATGTGTACTTTACTAGTGTTTATAGCAACCCCTCAGTATTTGATACTAGCTCAGTTGCTAAGATTAGTAACTCGAAACGGGAGTTGCAGAATAAACAAAGACTAGTTAAGGGTGAAGTGACGATGTGTGTTGGAAGTGGTTCTAAGATTGATATGATCATCATCGCACACTACCTATAATTTCGGGATTAGTGTTGAATCTAAATAAGTGTTATTTGGTGTTTGCGTTGAGCATGAATATGATTTGATCATGTTTATTGTAATACGGTTATTCATTTAAGTAAGAGAATAAATTGTTGTTCTGTTTACATGAATAAAACCTTATATGGTTACACACCCAATGAAAATAGTTCGTTGGATCTCGATCGTAGTGATACCCATAATCATAATATTGAAACCAAAAGATGCAAAGTTAATAATGATAGTGCAACTTATTTGTGGCACTGCCGTTTAGGTCATATTGGTGTAAAGCGCATGAAGAAACTCCATGCTGATGGGCTTTTGGAATCACTTGATTATGAATTAGTTGATGCTTGCGAACCATGCCTCATGGGCAAGATGACTAAGACTCTGTTCTTCAGAACAATGGAGCGAGCAACAGATTTGTTGGAAATCATACATACTAATGTATGTGGTCCAATGAATATTGAGGCTCGCGACAAGTATCATTATTTTCTGATCTTCACGGATGATTTGAGCAGATATGGGTATATCTACTTGATGAAACATAAGTCTGAAACATTTGAAAAGTTCAAAGAATTTCAGAGTGAAGTGAAAAATCATCGTAACAAAAAAATAAAGTTTCAATGATCTGATCGTAGAGAAGAGTATTTGAGTTACGAGTTTGGCCTTCAGTTAAAAACAATGTGAAATAGTTTCACTAATCACGCCACCTGGAACACCACAATGTAATGGTGTGTCCGAACGTCATAACCATACTTTATTAGATATGGTGCGATCTATGATGTCTCTTACCGATCTACCACTATTGTTTTGGGGTTATGCATTAGAGACAGCTGCATTCACGTTAAATAGAGCACCATCTAAATCCATTGAAACGACACCGTATGAACTATGGTTTGGCAAGAAACCTAAGTTGTCGTTTCTTAAAGTTTGAGGTTGCAATGCTTATGTGAAAAAGTTTCAACCTGATAAGCTCAAACCCAAATCGGAGAAGTGCGTCTTCATAGGATACCCAAAAGAAAATGTTGGGTACACCTTCTATCACAGATACGAAGGCAAGATATTCGTTTCTTTGAATGGATCCTTTCTAGAGAAGGAATTTCTCTTGAAAGAAGTGAGTGGGAGGAAAGTCGAACTTGATGAGGTAGCTATACCTGCTCCCTTATTGGAAAGTAGTTCATCACAGAAATCTGTTCCTGTGACTACTACACCAATTAGTGAGGAAGCTAATGATGATGATCATGTAACTTCAGATCAAGTTACTACCAAACCTCGTAGGTAAACCAGAGTGAGATCCGCACCAGAGTGGTACGGTAATCCTGTTCTGGAAGTCATGGTACTTGACCATGACGAGCCTACGAACTATGAGGAAGCGATGATGAGCCCAGATTCCGCGAAATGGCTTGAGGCCATGAAATCTGAGATGAGATCCATGTATGAGAACAAAGTATGGACTTTGGTTGACTTGCCCGATGTTCGACAAGTCATTGAGATTAAATGGATCTTCAAGAGGAAGACGGACGCTGATAGTAGTGTTACTATCTACAAAGCTAGAATTGTCGCAAAAAGTTTTCGACAAGTACAAGGTGTTGACTACGATGAGAGTTTCTCACTCGTATCTATGCTTAAGTTTGTCCAAATCATGTTAGCAATTGCCGCATTTTATGAAATCCGGCAAATGGATAAACAAAACTGCATTCCTTAATGGATTTATTAAAGAAGAGTTGTATATGATACAACCAGAAGGTTTTGTCAATCCTAAAGGTGCTAACAAAATGTGCAAGCTCCAGCGATCCATCTATGGACTGGTGCCAGCATCTCGGAGTTGGAGTATACGCTTTGATGAGATGATCAAAGCATATAGCTTTATACAGACTTGCAGTGAAGCCGGTATTTACAAGAAAGTGAGTGGGAGCACTACAACATTTCTGATAAGTATATGTGAATGACATATTGTTGATCGGAAATAATGTAGAATTATTCTGCAAAGCATAAAGGAGTGTTTTGAAAGAAGTTTTTCAAAGAAAGACCTCGGTGAAGCTGCTTACATATTAAGCATCAAGATCTATAGAGATAGATCAAGACGCTTGATAAGTTTTTTTTCAATGAGTACATACCTTGACAATATTTTGAAGTAGTTCAAAAAATTGGAACGGTCAAAGAAAGAGTTCTTGGCTGTGTTACAAGGTGTGAAATTGAGTAAGACTCAAATCCCGACCACGGCAGAAGATAGAAAGAGAATGAAAGTCATTCCCTATGCCTCAGCCGTAGGTTCTATAAAGTATGCCATACTGTGTACCAGATCTATTGTATACCCTACACTGTGTTAAGCAAGGGAGTACAATAGTGATCTAAGAGTAGATCACTGGACAGCGGTCAAAATTATCCTTAGTGGAATAAGGATATGTTTCTCAATTATGGAGGTGACAAAAGATTCGTCGTAAAAGGGTTACATCGATACAAGTTTTGGCACTGATCCGGATGACTCTAAGTCTTCATCTGGATACATATTGAAAGTGGGAGCAATTAGCTAAAGTAGCTCCATGCAGAGCATTGTAGACATAGAAATTCGCAAAATACTTACGAATCTGTATGTGACAGACCCGTTGACTAAGATTATCTCACAAGCAAAACATGATCACACCTTAGTACTCATTGGGTGTTAATCACATAAGCGATGTGAACTAGGTTACTGACTCTAGTAAACCCTTTGGGTGTTGTTCACATATCAATGTGAACTATGGGTGTTAACCACATAAAGATGTGAACTATTGATGTTAGATCACATGGCGATGTGAACTAGATTATTGACTCTAGTGCAAGTGGGAGACTGAAGGAAATATGCCCTAGAGGCAATAATAAAGTTATTATTTATTTCCTTATTTCATGATAAATGTTTATTATTCATGCTAGAATTGTATTATCCATAAACATAATACTTGTGTGAATACATAGACAAACTAAACATCACTAGTATGCCTCTACTTGACTAGCTCATTAATCAAATATGGTTATGTTTCCTAACCATAGACATGTGTTGTCATTTGATTAACGGGATCACATTATTAGGAGAATGATGTGATTGACATGACCCATTCCATTAGCTTAGCACCCGATCGTTTAGTATGTTGCTATTGCTTTCTTCATGACTTATACATGTTCCTATGACTATGAGATTATGCAACTCCCGTTTGCCGGAGGAACACTTTGTGTGCTACCAAACGTCACAACGTAACTGGATGATTATAAAGGAGCTCTACAGGTGTCTCCAAAAGTACATGTTGGGTTGGCGTATTTCGAGATTAGGATTTGTCACTCCGTTTGTCGGAGAGGTATCTCTGGGCCCTCTCGGTAATGCACATCACATAAGCCTTGCAAGCATTGCAACTAATGAGTTAGTTGCGAGATGATGTATTACGAAACGAGTAAAGAGACTTGACGGTAACGAGATTGAACTAGGTATTGAGATACCGATGATCGAATCTCAGGCAAGTAACATACCGATGACAAAGGGAACAACGTATGTTGTTATGCGGTCTGACCGATAAAGATCTTCGTAGCATATGTGGGAGCCAATATGAGCATCCAGGTTCCGCTATTGGTTATTGACCGGAGACGTGTCTCGGTCATGTCTACATTGTTCTCGAATCCGTAGGGTCCGCACGCTTAAGGTTTCGATGACAGTTATATTATGAGTTTTGATGTACCGAAGGAGTTCAGAGTTCCGGATGAGATCGGGGACATGACGAGGAGTCTCGAAATGGTCGAGACGTAAAGATCGATATATTGGATGACTATATTCGAACATCGGAAAGGTTCCGAGTGATTCGGGTATTTTCGGAGGTACCGGGGAGTTACGGCAATACGAGGAAGAAGCAATGGGCCTTAATGGGCCATAGTGGAAAGGACCAGGAGGTGGCGCGCGCCCTCCCAAGCCCAGACCGAATTGGACAAGGTGTTTGGGGCGCGGCCCCTCTCTCCCTTCCTTCCCCTCTTCCCCCCTTTCTCCCCTTCTCCTAGTTGGACTAGGAAAGGAGGAAACCTACTCCAACTAGGAGTAGGAATCCTACTCCCTGGCGCGCCCCTCCTAGGGCCGACCTCCTCCCCCTTTCTCCTTTATATACGGGGGAAGGGGGGCACCTCTAGACACACAAGTTGATCCACGTGATCATATTCTTAGTCGTGTGCGGTGCCCCCTGCCACCATAATCCTCGATAATATTGTAGCGGTGCTTAGGCGAAGCCCTGCGACGGTAGTACATCAAGATCGTCACCATGCCGTCATGCTGACGGAACTCTTCCCCGACACTTTGCTGGATCGGAGTCCGGGGATCGTCATCGAGCTGAACGTGTGCTAGAACTCGAAGGTGTCGTAGTTTCGTTGCTTGATCGGTCGGGCCGTGAAGACGTACGACTACATCAACCGCGTTGTGCTAACACTTCTGCTGTCGGTCTACAAGGGTACGTAGATCACACTCTCCCCTCTCGTTGCTATGCATCACCATGATCTTGCGTGTGCGTAGGAATTTTTTTGAAATTACTACGTTACCCAACACAATCCGTGCTAAATTCTCCTCATGCTTATAGTCAAAATAAAGCTTTTACTAAACATATCGTTGATGCTTTGATGCAATCTTATGAAGAAAAACTTGAGTTGAAAGTTTCTATTCCTAGAAAACTTTATGATGAGTGGGAACATACTATTAAAATAAAAATTAAAGATCATGAGTGCTATGCTTTGTGTGATTTGGGTGCTAGCGTTTCCACGATCCCAAAAACTTTGTGTGATTTGCTAGGTTTCCGTGAATTTGATGATTGTTCTTTAAACTTGCACCTTGTGGATTCCACTATTAAGAAACCTATGGGAAAGATTAATGATGTTCTTATTATTGCAAATAGGAATTATGTGCCCGTATATTTCATTGTTCTTGATATAGATTGAAATCCTTCATGTCCTATTATTCTTGGTAGACCTTTCCTTAGAACGATTGGTGTAATTATTGATATGAAGGAAAGGAATATTAGATTCCAATTTCTGTTAAGGAAAGGCATGGAACACTTACCTAGAAAGAAAATGAAATTACCATATGAATCTATTATGAGAGCCACTTATGGATTGCCTACCAAAGATGGCAATACCTAGATCTATCTTCGCTCTTATGCCTAGTTAGGGGCGTTAAACGATAGCGCTTGTTGGGAGGCCACCCAATTTTATTATTATTCCTTGCTTTTTGATCATGTTTAGTAATAAATAATTTGTCTATCCTCTGTTTTGGTTGTGTTTTTTGTGTTTAATTAGTGTTTGTGCCAAGTAGAACCGTTGGAAAGACTTGGGGAAAGTCTTTTTGATCTTGCTGTAAAAAACAGAAACTTTAGCGCTCACGAGAATTGCTGCCATTTTTTATTGGAGAGTGATATTTAGTTAATTATTTTTGCAGATGATTAATAGATAAATTCCTCACGTCCATAAATTTATTTTAGAATTTTTGGGATTCCAGAAGTTTGCGTTAGTTACAGATTACTACAGAATATTCTGTTTTTGACAGATTCTGTTTTTCGTGTGTTGTTTGCTTATTTTGATGAATCTATGGCCAGTAGAAGAGTTTATAAACCATATAGAAGTTGGAATACAATAGGTTTAACACCAATATAAATAAAGAATGAGTTCATTAAAGTACCTTGAAGTGGTGTTTTGTTTTCTTTCGCTAACGGAGCTCATGAGATTTTCTGTTAAGTGTTGTGTTGTGAAGTTTTCAAGTTTTGGGTAAAGATTTGATGAATTATGGAACAAGGAGTGGCAAGAGCCTAAGCTTGGGGATTCCCAAGGCACCCCAAGTAAAATACAAGGACACCAAAAAGCCTAAGCTTGGGGATGCCCCGGAAGGCATCCCCTCTTTTGTCTTCGTTCATCGGTAACTTTACTTGGAGCTATATTTTTATTCGTGACATGATATGTATTTTGCTTGGAGCGTCTTGTATGATTTGAGTCTTTTATTTTTAGTTTATCAGAATCATCCTTGCTGTACACACCTTTTTGAGATAGACACACATGAATTGGAATTTATTAGAATACTCTATGTGCTTCACTTATATCTTTTGAGCTATATAGTTTTTGCTCTAGTGCTTCACTTATACTCCCTCTGTCCCATAATGTAAGACGTTTTTTGACACTAGTGTAGTGTCAAAAAACGTCTTATATTATGGGACGGAGGGAGTATATTTTAGAGCACGGTGGTGGTTTTATTTATAGAAATAATTGATCTCTCATGATTCACTTATATTATTTTGAGAGTCCTTTAGAACAACATGGCAATTTTCTTGTAGGCATAATAAGAAGCTTTCATATAAGTGCATTGAATACTAAGAGAAGTTTGATACTTGATGATTGTTTTGAGATATGGAGATAGTGATATCAAAGTTGTGCTAGTTGAGTAGTTGTGAATTTGAGAAATACTTGTGTTAAAGTTTGCAAGTCCCGTAGCATGCACGTATGATACACGTTGTGTAACAAATTTGAAACATGAGGTGTTATTTGATTGTCTTCCTTATGAGTGGCGGTCGGGGATGAGCGATGGTCTTTTCCTACCAATCTATCCCCCTAGGAGCATGCGCGTAATACTTGGTTTTTGATGACCTGTAGATTTTTGCAATAAGTATGTGAGTTCTTTATGACTAATGTTGAGTCCATGGATTATACGCACTCTCACCCTTCCATCATTGCTAGCCTCTTCGGTACCGTGCATTGCCCTTTCTCACCTTCAGAGTTGGTGCAAACTTCGCCGGTGCATCCAAATCCCGTGATACGATACACTCTATCACACATAAAACTCCTTATATCTTCCTCAAAACAGCCACCATACCTACCTATTATGGCATTTCCATAGCCATTCCGAGATATATTGCCATGCAACTTTCCACCGTTCCGTTTATTATGACACGCATCATCATTGTCATATTGTCGTGCATGATCATGTAGTTGACATCGTATTTGTGGCAAAGCCACTGTTCATAATTCTTTCATACATGTCACTCATGAGTCATTGCACATCCCGGTACACCGCCGGAGGCATTCATATGGAGTCATATCTTGTTCTAGTATCGAGTTGTAATCATTGAGTTGTAAATAAATAGAAGTGTGATGATCATCATTAATAGAGCATTGTCCCAATAAAAAAAAGGAGAAGGGCCAAAAAAAGAAGGCCCCAAAAAATATAAATAAATAAAAAGGGGCAATGCTACTATCCTTTTTTCCACACTTGTGCTTCAAAGTAGCACCATGATCTTTATAATAGAGAGTCTATTGTTTTGTCATTTTCATATACTAGTGGGAATTTTTCATTATAGAACTTGGATTGTATATTCCAACAATGGGACTCCTAAAGTGCCCTAGGTCTTCGTGAGCAAGCAAGTTGGATACACACCTACTTAATTTCTTTTGTTGAGCTTTCATACATTTATAGCTCTAGTGCATCCGTTGCATGGAAATCCCTACTCCTTGCATTGACGTCAATTGATGGGCATCTCCCTAGCCCATTGATTAGCCGCGTCAATGTGAGACTTTCTCCTTTTTTGTCTTCTCCAAATAACCCCCTTCATTATATTCTATTCCACCCATAGTGCTATATCCATGGCTCACGCTCATGTATTGCGTGAAAGTTGAAAAAAGCTTGAGATTACTAAAGTGTGAAACAATTGCTTGGCTTGTCATCGGGGTTGTGCATGATGAGAGCATTCTTGTGTGACGAAAATGGAGCATGACCAAACTACATGATTTTGTAGGGATGAACTTTCTTTGGCCATGTTATTTTGAGAAGACATAATTGCTTAGTTAGTATGCTTGAAGTATTATTATTTTTATGTCAATATTAAACTTTTATGTTGAATATTTTGGATTTGAACATTCATGCCACAATAAAGAAAACTTACTTTGACAAATATGTTAGGAAGCATTCCACATCAAAAATTCTGTTTTTATCATTTACCTACTCGAGGACGAGCAGGAATTAAGATTGGGGATGCTTGATACGTCTCCAACGTATCTATAATTTTTGATTGTTCCATGCTATTATATTATCTGTTTTGGATGTTAATGGGCTTTATTTTACACTTTTATATTAATTTTGGGACTAACCTATTAACCGGAGGCCCAGCCCAAATTGCTGTTCTTTTACCTATTTCAGTGTTTCGTAGAAAAGGAATATCAAACGGAGTCCAAACGGAATGAAACCTTCGGGAGCGTGATTTTTGGAACAAACGTGATCCAGGGGACTTGGAGTGGATGTCAAGCAATAAACAAGGCAGCCACGAGGCAGGGGGCGCACCCACCCCCTGGGCGCGCCCTCCACCCTCGTGGGCCCCTCGTTGCTCCACCGACCTACTTCTTCCTCCTATATATATTGACATACCCCGAAAACATCCAGGAGCACCACGAAACCCTATTTCCACCACCTCAACCTTCTATACCCAAGAGATCCCATCTTGGGGCCTTTTCCGGAGCTCCGCCGGAGGGGGCATTGATCACGGAGGGCCTCTACATCAACTCCATGGCCCCTCCGATGATGTGTGAGTAGTTTACCTCAGACCTTTGGGTCCATAGCTAGTAGCTAGATGGCTTCTTCTCTCTCTTTGAATCTCAATACAAAGTTCTCCTCGGTTCTCTTGGAGATCTATTCGATGTAATCTTCTTTTACGGTGTGTTTGTCGAGATCCGATGAATTGTGGGTTTATGATCAAGTTTATCTATGAACAATATTTTAATCTTCTATGAATTATTTTACGTATGATTGGTTTATCTTTGCAAGTCTCTTCGAATTATCAGTTTGGTTTGGCCTACTAGATTGATCTTTCTTGCAATGGGAGAAGTGCTTAGCTTTGGGTTCAATCTTGCGTTGCTCGATCCCAGTGACAGAAAGGGAACCGACACATATTGTATTGTTGCCATCGAGGATAAAAAGATGGGGTTTATATCATATTGCATGAGTTTATCCCTCTACATCATGTCATCTTGCTTAAGGCGTTACTCTGTTCTTATGAACTTAATACTCTAGATGCATGCTGGATAGCGGTCGATGTGTGAAGTAATAGTAGTAGATGCGGAATCGTTTCGGTCTACTTATCTCGGACGTGATGCCTATATACATGATCATGCCTAGATATTCTCATAATTATTCGCTTTTCTATCAATTGCTCGACAGTAATTTGTTCACCCACCGTAATACTTATGCTATCTTGAGAGAAGCCACTAGTGAAACCTATGGCCCCCGGGTCTATTTTCCATCATACAAGTTTCCAATCTATTTTATTTTGCAATCTTTACTTTCAATCTATATCATAAAAATACCAAAAATATTTATCTTATTATTATCATCTCTATCATATCTCACTCTTGCAAGTGGTCGTGAAGGGATTGACAACCTCTTTATCGCGTTGGTTGCGAGGTTCTTATTTGTTTGTGTAGGTACAAGGTGACTTGCGCGTGGTCTCCTAATGGATTGATACCTTGGTTCTCAAAAACTGAGGGAAATACTTATGCTGCTTTACTGCATCACCCTTTCCTCTTCAAGGGAAAACCAACGCAGTGCTCAAGAGGTAGCAGGCGGCAGCAATAAAGGTCTCCATGAAAGACTGGATGTCGTTTCTCCTGGTGTTGGCAACCTTGATCGCTGCTAGTTTTTCCTCCTTGGCCTCCTTGCAATGGACTCGAACTAGCGACAGAGCTACGTCAGCACCGCATCGGGCAGATGACTTCTTTCATTCCTGCACTCGACCAGGGATCTCATTAAGTCGAGTCATCAAAGACTCGAGGTCGTTTTGGAGCATCTCCTTCAGCCAGAGCACTGTGTCGATTTGCGACACCGCAACTTTCAGGCTGGCGAGGTAGTCTGTCACACCGGCAAGGCGAGATTCCAGTCGGAGCACGTTCATAGCAGCTTCATCATTGACAGGGGAATTGATGGGGTCCAAGCTCGTCTCGATTCGCCTAGTTTCTTCCTCGAAGTTTTGGCAGAATTCTGCAACCACAAAGAGCTAATGAGTCGACCGATTTATGGTGACTTGACAAACGGCAAAACAGTCAGACAAGGAAAAATACCTTCGAGCATAAGAAATAACTTCTTGGCAAGGGCTCCCAGATAGGCCTCCAAGTCATTTCTCTTACGAGAAATGCCTTCAATCTTCTCGTTCGAAGCTACTTTGTCTTTCTTTAGGCGGGTCACTTCTCTGTTGGCTTCAGTAAGAGCAGTCTTCAGCTTGGCGTTATCTTCCTCTAGCGCCCCGACTGAAGCCAGCTTCTTATCAGCGAGTACTGTCTTTTCCTGAGCCTCCTTCTGCACAGCTGCAAGATCAAGGTCCTTCTGTGCCAGAGCTTGCCTCATTTTCACTGAAGAATATACACTTGGGTCAGAAAGAAGAACGAGGAGATAACTTGTGGGACAATCAAGATGGACAGTCGACAGGTTGTTACCTTCCGTACCAGCTGCTTCATCTTTGGCCTTTTGCAAGTTCTAATTAGCCAACTCCAAGTCAACGTTGAGCTGTCTCTACTTCTCCTCGAAATCGGCAAATTTGGAGATAAGCTCATAGGATTTCTGAAATCAGCAAAAAGATACATCAGTGGACAGAATCAAAGACCATTCGCTTCCGAGTGAAAAGAACTCTAAGACTACTGCAGAATCAAACATTCAACAGTAGTCTCGGGGATTACACCTAGTGGGTGCACTTAGCGTGCCCCCACTGGTCCGGATTCCATTCGACATGGTCCGCCCAGACTGAGCGGAAAGAAATAAAAATAAAAATAAACAAACACAGCTATTCTCAGACCCCAACCGACTGCCCGCAGTCGACCGAGGTCTCGAGGACTACACCAAATGGGTGCACTCAGCGTGCCCCCACTGGTTCAGGTTCCACTCGACATGGTCCACCCAGACCGAGTGGAAGAACTGAAGGACAAGATATTTTTATCAAGACCCCCGCTGAATCACACATTCGATGACGGCCTCGGGGACAACACCCAGTGGGTGCACTCTGCGTGCCCCCACTAGTCGACTCAACCTAGTTGATTCAACTGGAAAATTTATTCGACATGAATTGAAACACCCAGTGGGTGTGCAGATGCGAAGTGCACACTAACAGATGGATGCACAAAGAAAAGTTTTTCGGATAGCATGTCCTAACAGAACAAGCGTCAAGATAGGAATTCAGTAGGGAACCAACTTACCTGGACATTGGCTGGAGGGCTGCACTGGCGTCATAGGCAGCTTGGTTGTTCTCGTGCACGGTCTTGATAACCCACAAGTATAGGGGATCGCAACAGTTTTTGAGGGTAAAGTATTCAACCCAAATTTATTGATTCGACACAAGGGGAGCCAAAGAATATTCTCAAGTATTAGCAGCTGAGTTGTCAATTCAACCACACCTGGAAACTTAGTATCTGCAGCAAGGTATTTAGTAGCAAAGTAATATGATAGTAGTGGTAACGGTAGCAAAAGGTGACAGTAGTAAAAGTAATGTTTTTGGTATTTTGTAGTGATGATAGCAATAGCAATGGGAAAGTAAATAAGCGAAGAACAATATATGGAAAGCTCGTAGGCAATGGATCGGTGATGGAGAATTATGCCGGATGGGGTTCATCATGTAACAGTCATAACCTAGGGTGACACAGAACTAGCTCCAGTTCATCAATGTAATGTAGGCATGTATTCCGAATATAGTCATACGTGCTTATAGAAAAGAACTTGCATGACATCTTTTGTCCTACCCTCCCGTGGCAGCGGGGTCCTTACGGAAACTAAGGGATATTAAGGCCTCCTTTTAATAGAGTGCCGGAACAAATCATTAACGCATAGTGAATACATGAACTCCTCAAACTACGGTCATCACCGGTAAGTATCCCGATTATTGCCACTTCGGGGTTAACGGATCATAACACATAATAGGTGACTATAGACTTGCAAGATAGGATCAAGAACTCTCATATATTGATGAAAACATAATAGGTTCAGATCTGAAATCATGGCACTCGGGCCCTAGTGACAAGCATTAAGCATAGCAAAGTCATAGCAACACCAATCTCAGAACATAGTGGATACTAGGGATCAAACCCTAACAAAACTAACTTGATTACATGATAGATCTCATCCAACCCATCACCGTCCAGCAAGCCTATGATGGAATTACTCATGCACGGCGGTGAGCATCATGAAATTGGTGATGGAGGATGGTTGATGATGACGATGGCGACGGATTCCCCTCTCCGGAGCCCCGAACGGACTCCAGATCAGCCCTCCCGAGAGGTTTTAGGGCTTGGCGGCGGCTCCGTATCGTAAAACGCAATGAATTCTTCTCTCTGATTTTTCTCTCCCCGAAACACAATATATAGAGTTGGAGTTGGAGTCGGAGGAGCTCTAGGGGGCCACGAGGTAGGGGCGCACCCTAGGGGGGCAGGCGTGCCCCCACCCTCGTGGACAGGTGGTGGCCCCTCTGGCCTTCATCTTTTGCAGGTATTTTTTATATTTTCCAAAAAGTTGCTCCGTGAAGTTTCAGGTCATTCCGAGAACGTTTGTTTCTGCACATAAATAACACCATGGTAATTCTACTGAAAACATCATCAGTCCGGATTAGTTTCATTCAAATCATGCAAGTTAGAGTCCAAAACAAGGGCAAAAGTGTTTGGAAAAGTAGATGCGATGGAGACGTATCAGGACTGCACCTGCTCCATCATCAGGCCCGCTTGGCATATGGCTTCTGCAGCAGCGCTTGCCTGGTCCTCCGGAACATGGTGGGTAGTGAAGAACGGAGACGACGGTTCAGTCGCGGCAGCCTGAGAATCCGAGGCGTGATGTTGGACAGATGAAGCAGGGACTGGCACAGTCGACGATGAAGGGCGTTCACTCGACACTGGAACAACAAAGTTAACAGAAGCCCGGTTCGCGTCTTCAGGTTGTTGAGTCACTAGCTCCGTCACTGGCACCGATTGGGACATCTGGCTAGCGGATGCCTTCTTGCTCAAAGCTCTGCCCCTCCTTCCCATGGCCCTCTGGGGCACGTCTTCGTCATCATCTGGAAGTTCAATGACATTGGGTGGAGCTGCAAAACAGTCGATTACAGAAGTTCAGTCGACCATCAAAGCGGCTGAAAAGAAGAGTCAAAGTGATAAAAGTTATACCCGCGTGGGAAGTGACTGCGTCCTCCATCTCCTCGTCATCGTCGTCTTGGTAAATGGAAGTTCCAGAGGCAGCACTACAAATTTCAGAATTCACTCGGTCAAACAAGAAAGTGAGTCGACCAATGTTTGAGTCATGCAAGAACTAAGTAGTCGAGCTCAGTACTTACCCAGAAGCAATGGGGACAACCACTTTAATCTTGGGCAGGTCCTTCCGAGGCTTCGACGTCACGACCTTGGGCTGCTTAGGAGCTTTCTCTGTCGGTACAGGAGATGACGTCCGAGTGCATTTGGAAGTTTGTGCAGTCGGCGGAGCCGCTTTGCGACGGACGCTGGCTGGGTCCTGTCTTTAGTTGGAGCGCCTTTCTGTGTGAGGCGGAGAGTCGACCTCCTTGCCACTGCTCGAGTCCTCGCTCTCCTTGTCTCCTCCTCCGTCAGAGTGCATGTCGCCGCTGTCACCTCCGCTCGCCTCTCCCTCTTGCTCCTGCTCTCCATTGGGCATCGCATACATTTCAGTAAAGATCTGCAAAGGATGGAGCCGAGTGGATATCGATCAGTTCCAAGAGCAAACACATATCAGAGAAAGATACACTCGGAAGGAAAGGATAAGACCTTGTCAGGTTTGATGGTGTGGTCGAGTGGAGCAACCCTCCTGGACCCCCTGGGGTTGTCCTTGTTGCCAGTAATACCTTGCAGCCACAGCGCCACCGTCTCCTCTTCGACCTCCTCCAGGTGGATCCGAGTGCTGTCTTCAACACCCGAATACATCCACATTGGATGGTCACGGGCTTGGAGTGGCTGGATGAGTCGACTGAGAAATGCCTCTAACAGGTCCATGCCAGTCACACCGTCGCGGACAAGCTGGACGACTCGCTCAACCAACATATTAACCTCCGCTTTCTCAGCTGGAGTCACTCTCAAGGAAGAAGGCTTCTTGACTCGCTCTGTGGAAAATGGGGGAAGACTAGTCGATTGGCCAGGGGTCGGTTGATCCTTACAGTAGAACCAAGTCGACTGCCACCCCCTGACCGACTCGGGAAGAATCATAGCGGGGAAGGTACTTTTGTTCCTCATCTAGATCACTAAACCCCCACACATCTGGATTATGTGTGTCCTCTCATCACTCTGATTGGCCTTCTTAACCGACTAAGAATGGCAAGTGAAAATGTGTTTGAAGAGGCCCTAGTGCAGGCGATAACCCAGAAAGTTTTCACACATGGACACATATGCGGCAAGGTATGTGATGGTGTTGGGAGAAAAATGCTGAAGTTGGGCTCCAAAGAAGTTCAGAAAACCCTGGAAGAAAGGACGGGGAGGCAAAGAAAAGCCGCAGTCGACGTGGGTCGCAAGAAGGATGCACTCACCCTCTTGCGGTCGCGGCTCGGTCTCGTCCCCCGGAAGCCGCCAAGACTCGTGGGCGATCAGCCCCCCGTCAACCAGATCCTCCATATCTTCCTTCAAGATCGTCGACCGGATCCAGTCGCGCTGGATCCAGCCGGGCGGTAGAGCAGATCTCGACGACGACCTGCCCCGGCTCGTCTTCTTCCCCTCCACCTTTGCTGTCGCCTTCTTCGCGTGCTCCGGAGAAGCGGTCTTGTCCTTCCCCATTACAGCAGATCGAGCTCGAGCTGGGCGGCGGCGCCGAGAGCAGAGGCGGAAGCAATGGGAAGCGGAGGAAGAAGGGGGGGAGAATGGGGCGCATAGTGCGAAGGCATCGGCTCTGACGCCTTATATGGCACCATTCCCCGAGTGACTGACCTGTAGACCCAGACGATCCTATCAAATCCCGCAACAGGCGCGCGCGCAGTACGTGGCGAAAAAGGTGGCATGGGGATCGAGGCGCTCCTGCCTAATCTGCTCCGATTACTACGACCCTCTCCGCCTCGCGCGCTTCCCCAAATTTGAAATCCCGTAAGATCCGAAAATAGCAGAGCAGTCGATCATGCCGAAATTTTTATGCAACAACGGCAGTCGAAGCTTATCAGCAGAAATCCAGTCGACAACCTCTGAATGGTTCAAGGCGACTGAAAAGTGAAATCGAAGCTGTTGCATGGTTCACCAATCCAGTAAAATGCTTTCGCAGCATAAAGATTGGGTCGGAACCACCTTCAACTCCATTTTCCACTCGAACCCAGAACCATTCAGGGGCTAATGACGATGCCGTGTACCTAGGGTAGGGCAATAGACCTGATCTAAGCAACCCTCCCAAGGACACGCCCTACAGTCAAAGGACAACAAGTTCAAACCGACTGGAATCACATGAGTGCATGCTCACTCGACCAATGCCTCCACTCGGATACGCCAATTCCATTCGACCAAGCATACCATCACTCGATAGTACAAGAAATCACTCGGAGTGCAGAAGGTCTAGAGTCACTCCAGATAGCAACGGACAAGCATTCACTCTGCAGCATTAATGATCAGTTATATGACTTAATTACTGGCATTGCCAGTAACGCCTAATCTTTATGTACATTGAACCCTATGTAACGGGGGATGTCCAGGGTCTTGGCGCACTCTATATAAGCCATCCCCTTCTCTGGGACAAGGGTTCGCACCTCCTGTAACTTCACGTATAATCCAATCGACCGAGCCTCCGGCACCGAGACGTAGGGTTGTTACTTCCACCGTGAAGGGCCTGAACTCGTACATCTTGCATGCACAATCTCACCGTAGCTAGGATCTTGCCTTTACATTCCTACCCCCTACTTTACTGTCAGACTTAGAACCACGACAACCATCGCAGACAGTTATATGAAAATCCACTAAATGAAAGAGGCCCACCCAACAACTTAGAAATTCCTTGCAATATATACTCTTATAAGGCTAGCTTTTTTCTCTTAAAAAGACTAGCAAAAGGGCTCGTGCGTTGCAAAGGGAGAAACAAATTCACGACGCTAGTGAGCCATACGTGTTGCCACTTGCCCTCTTCGTCACCAACGATCAGCGAGCCACATATTCACGGAGACAGAGAACATGATCAATCTAAAGGTGATGAGCTTGCATAGACTTAATTTCATGGACTTCAGATGATGGTGAAGGCCACCCCTATCTCATCTACACTTAGTATATGCACTGTCGAAAGAGTTCATGCGTGGCAATGGAGACAAATTAAATAAAATGTGCTTAGAAATATGAAAAAATGGTGATATTCCTTGTATAATTATTACTCTCTCCGTTCCAAAATAGATGACCCAACTTTGTACTAACTTTAGTACAAAGTTGGGTCATCTATTTTGAAACGGAGGGAGTACTCACGTAGCAAAAGAGCCCATATCTTCATCTTTCGCTGTAATTCTATCTCACTCTCATAGTATTTCCTCTAACAGCAAGCAATTAACCGAAGTGGCAGCATGGAGCATAAAATTGCTAGTATCTCTGCTCAAAAACCTTTACAACATAAGAATTTTATGTATGATACAACATAAGCATTTTATGTATGATGCAAGAGGAGAAAAGAGCCCAATTATCTTTTGATGTCCAGAACAATGTGATTATTTAAAATTACGATAAAATCATCAAGATCCTGAATCAATCAAGTAATGTGGCGAGCACCTCTGGCCAAGTTACAGCTCCAACATCTGACATCCAAACTGGCTGAGCATGACTGCCATGTCCATCCCTTAAGTCACCATATTCATAGCCAATTTCTATGGGTATTCGCGTTGTAGAACCCAACCTTGCTAACCGTCTTTACTCCTCAAGCAGTTCTTGAATTCTCATGGCATGTGATACTCATCAGGCCTAAAAAAATCAAGCATGAGATCAAGGATTCAGAGTATAGATCAAAGATAACTCTTCTTCCATGCGGCTGTAACACTAACAACACATAACATGTGGAATTTGGAAGGAAGTTGTTGGAAAAGCACAGCCATAGACTGTCAGGGAATGGCTGAGCGGACATGTAACTTGTCCGGTCGTCGTGCTGCGTTCAGCTGTGCCACACACAATTGATCACTAAGCAGTAGATGGACATAAGACCATCCGTTCATATAGGTGCTTTTGCAATAGAGATTCCATAAACCGTAAACCACATAGTTACTGCATTGCAAATATGGCCGACCAAAGTAGAGATAGATTCTGAAATTATCTAGCCACGGCATTGCACCCATGGCTGGCTCATCTTATTAATCCTTGCTACCATCTGAATTTGCATGTCCTAACAGCACAATGTAATGTATGGTTGCTCAGGGCTGCATGTATGGCTGTTTCTGATTCCTGAGCGGGGATATGTCGTTAGTTTAATACCTTCCATGTCGGCGCAGTGGTTATTTTCGTGGCAGTCATCAAGCAGGTCGCTGCAGGGGTCTCCACCCTCCCGGTCACTATATACCACACAATAGAAGTTTCCCACTGCTACCACCATCCATGGATGTTCAGATGAGAAACAAATAATGACACAATACATGGATTCGAGACAGAGGGTTGAAGGGCACACACTATAGTAATTGAGGGCACATGATTGGTTCACGGAGGCGGCGAGCCCCAGAGACACGGCCGTGGAGGCACTGGCGAGTAGGATGGTCTACGGCCTCGAGGCGCTCCTTGCGGGTGCCATATGGGAGGGCTCTCTGTCATCGTGTGCCAAGCCGTCCACGGCGCGTGGTCTCGGGCGTTGTGCAAGGGGACGACCATCATGTTGTGCTCCATCCCCATGAGCGGCAAGCAAGAGCTGGGTGAGGCGGCAGAGATGCTATGCGAGCAGCTTGTAGGGTTATTGTGTGGAGAATTTAGACGCCGACTGTGTGGATGGAAATACATCAATCAATCTCTTGTTCGCTCCGAGTCGTAGAAGAATCAGCTTTTTCTACGTAGACTAATTAGCTTTAGTGAGAGGCCTACGTGTGCGTGAGTGGGCTGGACAATCTCATAAAAATCTTTATTTTCTACAAAGCGTTTTTTTAAATCTCAACTGTTAAATTTTATGGTTAACACAAAATTAACGGATATAAAGAAGTGGCGTATAGAGAACTATGAAAGCTTTCGTCCTTTAATATTAGGTAAAAATAAAGATAAATGAAGAAAAATGAGGGAAGATAACACTTGACACCCGGTTGGTGAAACACGTCACAATATTATTTCGAATTAATCTGTAACCAGAATCTCAATGTAAAATACCCCAAGCATACAACCAAGACCACGCATGCACCCCATCGCATGGCCTCCACACGCCTTGTCGACATCCATGGTGGCATCTACCGCCGGCCGGGTGGCACGGATCCCCCTTCCACTCCCTCAGCGTGTGAACGTGGTCGCTCCAACCCAACCATTCCTCATGTTCAGGATAAGCCGCCCAACTCGTCCGCCCTTCTTATTGCCGCTGCTTCTCAGCTCACAAGCTCCAACACTATCCTCTCGTGTCTCGTCGAGCTATCTGTCTACGGAGTAGTACCTCCCAAGCTAGCTCGCCGCTCCGCCGCAATGGCCACCGTACTGAGCAGCCTCCGCTTGCCCTTCTCCGTCTGCCCCGCCGCCCCTTCGGCGCCCATGGCGGCATCCCGCGTGGCGCTCCCGCTGTCGTCGACGGCCGCCAGGGGCATGAGGCTCCGCGCGCAGGCGACGTACAAGGTGAAGCTGATCACGCCGGAGGGCGAGGTGGACCTCGAGGTCCCCGACGACGTCTACATCCTCGACCACGCCGAGGAGGAAGGGATCGACCTGCCCTACTCCTGCCGCGCCGGCTCCTGCTCCTCCTGCGCCGGGAAGGTGGTCTCCGGCCAGCTGGACCAGTCCGACCAGAGCTTCCTCGACGACGACCAGATCGAGGCGGGGTGGGTGCTCACCTGCGCCGCGTACCCCACCTCGGACCTCGTCATCGAGACCCACAAGGAGGAGGAGCTCACCGCTTGAATTCACTGATTTTGTTTAGTTCGACCCGTTTCCACCGTGCGCGTCGTACGAACTGTATCATGATATTGAGGAGTAGTACTTGCTGCTGTGGTCGGATTTTGATTGCTTTTGCTTATTAATGCCTAGTGTTAATTTTCTCAAGTCAATCAAGTAATGAAAAGAGATGAGATTGTGCTCCATGTCTCCGTTACGCGTGTCTCGCGATTTACTTATGATTTAACTCATACTCCATCTGGTCCTTTTTAGTTTCCATATAAATTTATGCAAAGTCAAAGTATCTCTACTTTAATCAAGAGATAATATCACCGGGAGTCATAGAACTTACGTTGCATGTTCAGTTTGGTGCTAAAACTTGTAAAATACGGATTTGTGGTCACCTAACTTGGTGTGTGGTGCAAATACGGTGTGTTCTACCATAGAGGCTTGGAATTTTTTTTCTAGATAACTCCCTGAATTTTTTAATTGCGCAAAAAAGCCCAGGTGAGGCCCACCTGTTTTTGAATAATGTAAGGTGGAAAATGATAAGTCGTCATATAGAGGTGCCGGTATTCGAACTGGCGACCTTCAGAAGAGAAGTTACGCACACGTGGTCAACCAGCGCAGACGATGACACAAGTTGCATAATAAGGGTAACTACGTTTTATATCCTCATCTTAAAATACGTGGGCCTGTTAGCTCAAATGACCTATGATCTGTGTACCTCATTTTGCATCTTTGATTTTGGTAGAAATTTGCAGATAGTACCTAAATTATGATCTTTGTCTCAAAAAAATGTAAATTATGATCTCGGTCAGAAAAATAATGTTTAAATATTTGTGTCATAAATATTATTATACAAACGAAATAACTTACTCTCAAACTGTTCATGTATTATTTTACAAATATTATATATTAAAAAATATTTATGTATAACGAACATGCGTGTATAATTTCAAATAATACAAATGTTTGTAAAATTAAAATTCCAAATTATTATTTTAGTTTTACAAATCTTTCAGTAATTATATGAACATTTGTGTAGTTCAATTTCCATGTAATTACATATCCATAATTTAACATTTAAATTGTTGATATGAATATTCAGTCATGTCTAATATAATACATGGATTTATATTTAAATATTTTATTTTTTGTATGCATAATATTTTTAACACACAGATAGTTGAACGTAACTTTATTACTTATGTTTTACTAAACTCAAGCTTATATGAAACTTTTTGATTTACAAATCATTTTCTGTATGTATAGACAATAGAGTGTTTTTGGTTGCGGCCTCGTGGGTTCGAGACCTAGTGGCTCCTTTATTTTTATGTTAAAAATGCACTCATCTATGAGCATTAAGGTTTTGCATCATATTTTTGAATTGTAATTTTACAATATTTGAATTAATTTAAATTATAGAAACAATTTTTTAGTCCAGCAATATACTATCATTACTGAGATCATAATTTACATACAATTTTCTAAAAAAAGGTGGAAATGGGCTCTACTGATCATGGCCCATTTGAGCTGGCAGGCCCAGGTGCGCTGGGAGAAGTTCATAGAAACTAGTTATGCACCTGCAACATCAAACTGCGCTTGGTCTGCTGGTTTATCTGGTGTGTTCGCCTTGTGAAGTATGTAGTTTCGAAACCTGCTGTTCCAAACAATGTTTATTTCTTTTCTTTATAACATTGTTCGACTTTTTTTGCGTGACCAAAAAAATATAAGGAGTTATCTGGAAATATTTTCCCCCTACACACTGACATGTGGGCCGCTGGCATGCCATGTAGGTAGGATGTACACCTAGATACAGTAGAATGCACTGTATTTGCACCAATCAACAAGTTAGGTGACCATAAATTCGTATTTTATAAATTTTAGCACCAAACTAAATATACAGCACAAGTTGTATGACTACTAGTGATATTACCTCTTTAACCAAAGGGGTAAATGCACTGCTGACACATAAAGTTTGCACAACATATGCAGTTTGGTGTCACAAGTTGAAAATTACGGAAAGCTAGTGTCAGAACTTGTCTCAAAGTGCATATACGGTTCAATTCTCGTATGTAGCGGTGTATGATGCTTCCATGGCGTGACAGGGTGGCGTCAGTGACTAGGTGGGGCTGGAGGCTGGAGCGACGCTTTTTTGCAGAACACCCCTGAATTAATAGCAATTTTTGTACAATCCCCCGACCCGTCAGGAAACAGCACAAAGGGAAAGTTCATATGAAAATAGTGCCGACGCAGGTTCTCACTACAAGTATGGTCCTGCTAGCCAACGAACTAGTTCAATTTCCTTGTCCATCTAAGATAAGTAGGCTTATTGTTCTATACACCAACATGCACCCGGCTTAAATGGGCTGCAGTTGCCATATTTTAGTTATTTTTATTTTTATTTTTTTGTAAAAGTATATAAATCTTAAACACAATAATATATAGAGTTAAATATTCATGTTCATATATTTTTGACAGTTTCATAAACAAGTGTCCATATATTTAATAAAAACTATTAACACCATGTTTGTAATATATTTAACAAAAATATACATGTATTATTTTAAAACTTTTCATTTGAGCGGTCTAGGGATTTACAAGGCTCGTATTTATCTTCCCATTAGTATATAATTATTTAGTAATGTCTAAGAATGTATAAATATTTTCAAAAACACACAAAATTTATAGAACATGTGAACACTTTTTAAAACAATATAAAAAATTCTTATATCCTACAGGAATTAAAAATTTAACACCTTCCAAAATGATATGAACATTTATTCAAATATAATATTTTAACCATATTTTATTAAGTATATGTTTACTTTTTAAAATTGTACAGATTATTTTAGTTCACAAATATTGTTTAACCAGGTAATACGTAATATTTTGTATAGTTACATGAACATTCTTTTAAATAAGTTATTTTTTCTTCCTATTAATTATAACACACAAATATTCTATTTTTATTTTTTTACTCTGATTATAATTTACATATTTTCACCAAATTATAAAAAAGGAAAAAAACTAACCTATTTTCACCAAACTATAGGTCATTAAGCTTCGTTATCATATGTGGAGAACGAAACTCAAACTTGTCTTGTGGCTAGAACAGCTGGCCTTGTAGGACAAGGTCTCGGATTCGAACGCAGTCTGCGTTATTTTTCATATTAATTTTCCCTTCTACTATTTCGTAACAATGGGCCCTTGTCTCTATCATACAGACATGTAGTGGCATTTCATGGTTTTTTACAAGATCTATTATTAAATTTAGGGGTGTTTCTGTAAAAATACGTCGCTCCAGCTCAGCCCACTCACTCCGGGCGCTCCCGCTTTCGCAGGCGAGAAGATTGCGTTCGGCAATCTGAACTGGCTCCACGGGTTCGAGCTCATTGACGTGATCAAGGCTAGCGTGGAGGCTGATGGAATTATGTGTCATGCAAGGCGAGCGTGGAGGCTGTTGGAATTATGTGTCATGCAACTACATTTAATTATTAGAAATTACTAATATTCAGAATACCTCATTATGGAATTATACATGTATTTATGCATGGAATTAATTTACTTGATTATCACGGAATTATCACATGTTGAAATATGCTTAAGGAAGTTGTTTGATTATTAGTGAAATACAATATACTATTTATATTAGAAAAACTATCCGGGTACAGAGATAATTGAAAGGAGCTAGATATACTATTTACATAATTAGAGAAATTTACAATATACTATTTACATAATCAGAGAAATTTACAATCTATTATGATGTGTTGCTAACAAACGCGTGCTCCGGCGACACAACGGGTAGAATTCGTTAACAGACAAATTAGATAGTGATTGGTAATTTGATCTGGAGTCTATTCCGGTAAACTAGTTAAAAATACTAAGAATCTTATCTATATAAGAGGTGCACTTTTTCAAAAGACAGTAAAAAAGGTCCCTAGTCTCGGTATTACGAATTATAGGTGGCACCACGAATAAGCGCAGAGAAGTAAGGATAGATCACACACCCTGAAAACTTATAGCATTGATATCAAGAGCAAAGGTTCTCCTGGCCAACCAACGATCTGAGACCTGACCAGTTCTCCTGGCCGGCAGACATCTCCGGAGCTTATACTGTGCGTTCTGTCTACCAGAGGCTATGTTTGGGCTTGGAGCGCTTCCCTATGGCGGAGGGCATGTGGAGAAGCTGGGCACCCCTTCGGTGCAAGATCTTTGCCTGGCTCGCGGTCCAACTCAGGCTTTGGACTTCTGACAGACGTGCCAGACACGGGCTCCAGGACGCGCCATCTTCGTGCTACACTTGCCTCCAAGAAGAAGATAATGCGGATCATATCGTGATGCAATGTGTATATGCTCGAGAAGTGTGGCACTCATGTCTTGACTCCTTCCAGCTCAACATCATATCGCCGACAGCGAACATCACCCTCTCTACTTGGTGGACGGAGCAGAGAGCGAGATTGCACGACAAAGTGCGACGAGGTTTTGATTCTTTTGTCATAGGTACGTCTTGGGCGTTGTGGAAGCAGCGCAACACGAGGGTGTTTAACAGGCCGCAGGATCAGGTATCCCCTTCCCAACTTGTGGCATCCATTAGGCTGGTCGTAATGGTAGTATCATACCTAGTATCATGCATGCCAACTAGGCAATTTTGATGAGATGTCATAGCATTAAATAAAGAAAAAGAGGATGTAGTATCATATCATGATACCGTATCATATTAAATGCTATACTACTTTGTGTCATGCATGACCATAAATAAAATACTACATGATACTAATATATGATACTATGCATTAGGGAGGTAGTATCATATGCATGATACTAGTACATGATACTTCCCATTACAACCAGTCTTAGGCTAGTTATAGTGGGAGTAACTTAGCTAATAACATAACGCATCTCAAAACAAGTTTTGTTTATGTGGCACATAGTTAATGAGGAGAGAGGTGTTTGAAGTAATATATTGTGTTACCATCACGTAGCGCTTTCCAAAATATGTTCAGTCTATAAGCTAATAAATGCAACCATATATGATACTACTTCTATGACATTTTACACTATGAAGATAGTAATATAGACTAATGTCATATGAATGACACTAGTCTAAGTTACTCCCCACTATGACCAGGCTTAGAGCGAAGTTGATAGACTGGGTTAGGGCAGAGCTAGGTGTTGGAGGTTTAGACCCTTTCGTGAGATTGTAGCCGTGCGCGTCTTGGTTGGTGTTGGAGTGGTGTTGGCCAGCTTGAGTGTGTGCATTTAAGTTTTGTCTTTTGTAATTACCTTTCTGCCTTTTATAAAAATATGGTACGTCATTGATGTACTCTCGAAAAAAAGCAAAGGCTTGACCACCATCGCTCGGAACCTAATCAGCTGTGCAACTCTGCCGCCTTCGTCCGTCGCCGCTCGTGATTGCTTCCACTGCACAACTGTGCCGTCGTAGCCTTCCTCTTTACCACAAGTCTTGATGCTTGGAATTTTCTTCTGCTATATTTTGTGCGGATGCTTCCTCGATTAGTGGTCCAAGTTCCTGATTCTTTCATGTTATACTTTCTTCGGTCCTTTTTACTCTGCACATTGGATTTGCCGAAAGTCAAACTTTGCTAAGTTTGACCAAGTTTATATTAGAAATTATTAGCATCTAGGCCCGACGGCCGGGCCGGGCCGGGCTCGGGCCTGAGTTTTCTACCTCGGGGTTGGTCAGGCCCGGCCCGAAGCCCGGCCCGGCCGGGAGGATGGCCAGGTCTACTCGTGCTACTTCGGCGACTAGCATACTTTGGCTGATTCGTACCGGCTAACAGTGTGTTATCTAAGGAACCAAGGAATATCGTTGGATGATTGCATCTGCTTCATATGGATGATTTTTTTCCACGGAACTTGCGACGCCATGAACTCTTTATTGAACAGATCGATTTCTATCCATCCCATCGACATCCATGACTCGCCGGTCTTTGGCAAAGTCAGCTGCACTCGTCAACTCGTCGAGCCAATCATCGTTGGGTTACTGCCACGCCGTGTCACCTGAGCTCCTCCATGCGATTCCATCGCGGAACTAGGTACGTCCTCCGCTTCATGGGAGTTCAGGCCCCAACGAGCTCGCCACCATGCCACATGCCCCAAGCCGGACACGTTGGCCAGCCTTCGTGACCTCGGAACCTTGTGGATATCGCTGAACCCGACACATATTATGGCGTCTGTTTGTCTGATGACTCACCAAGCCGAACGAGCTTGCTGCTTGGAAAACTGCAGGTCGCGCCCGCGCATGCTGCCCCTGCTACAACTTACAAGTCTACGTCACGTGTTGCTTGTTATGCTGCCAAGTGCAGCTATGCTAGCCGACTAGAAGAACCACATGAACTTGTGCGGAAGTGCTTGCCACGAGGGAAGTGATGCTACATGATTCAGGGAGGATGCTGGGCTCGGAGAGACTCCTCTTGCACTTCAATATCCGTCTCTGTATTGTATTATTCAACAGCGTGATGCTTTCGTTGCAACGGTACTTCAAATCATTCCGCTTAATATTTAGTTCAGGAGGACGCTAGCCGGTAATCGTTGGAAAGAGTGGCTTCATCTAGTGAGTAGACTGATGGAGGTTCAGCTATCTCAACAACCCGACAAGTTACGCGGGAAGCTTACTAGGTCTGGAGAGTTTACAGTTAAATCAATGTATCTTGATATTATCAATTCAAGCTCTATTCCTAGTTCCAAATATGTTTGGGCTGTCAAAATTCCTTTGAAAATTAAAGTGTTTATGTGGTTTGTACATAAACAAGTCATCTTAACCAAGGACAATTTGGCAAAGCATAACTGAACAGGACCTACTAGGTGTAGTTTCTGTGATCGGGATGAAATCATCAAACACTTTTTTCTTGATTGCCCGTTGACAAAAGTTTTATGGAGAACGGTCCACATTGCCTTTACTATTACTCCTCCGAGTTCTGTCAGCACGTTATTTGAAATGTGGCTTAATGGGATAGAGTCTGAAACAGCAAGACACATTCGCGTAGGAGTATGTGCTTTATTATGGGCAGTATGAAACTGCAGAAATGATTTGGTTTTTAACAGATCAACAAATATTCATTTTTTGCAGGTTATATTCCGAGCCACGGCGTTGATTCGTATGTGGTCGCTACTCACTCCAACGGAGGCTAGGGAGCGTTTGGTTACTGGATCTATTGATGAAGCTACGTACCTAGGGTAGGGTCATAGACCTGACCTAGACAACCTCCCCTAGGACAACACCCTAAAGCCAGGATCATCCAAAGGATACCATCATCCACACTCGACCAGAGACGTTCCACTCGGAAGAATCAATGTCACTTGACCGTCGCAGAAGTCACTCGACGAACAGAAGAGCTAAAGCCACTCTGCATGAGCAATGGTCGAGTATTTACTTATAGGCTTAATTGTCATTTATAGCACTTTAGTGCGGGCGTTACCAGTAACGTTCTCTCTTCAATGTACTTTAAACACTCTGTGACGTGGGCTGGCCGGGGTCCTGGCGCACTCTATGTAAGCCACCCCTCTCCACAGGCACAAGGGTTCGTACCCCTATAACACACACGCATATAATCCAGTCGATCGCCTCCGGGCTCTAAGACATAGGGCTGTTACTTCCTCTGAAAAGAGCCTGAACTCGTAAAACTCGTGTGTACAACTCCTCCATAGCTAGGATCTTGCCTCTACATCCCTACCCCCCATTCTACTGTCAGACTTAGAACCACGACAGTTGGCGCCCACTGTTAGAGAAGAAAGAGTTAAGAACTATTCAGACCTCGGCCGCCTGCCAGCAGTCGACCGCGGTCTCGGGGACTACACCCAGTGGGTGCACTTGACGTGCCCCCACTGGTTCAGATCCCACTCGACCGGTCTGTCTGGGTTGAGTGGAAGAAAGGAAAGTGAAAAGTACTCAGACCCCAGTTGACTGCCGATAGTTGGTGAAGAAAGGGGCAGACGGCCCAGATGCGGCAGCCTGGAGCTCCGAGGCATGGGGTTGGGCGGCTGAAGGAAACACTGGTACAATCGAGGGTGCAGGGCGCTCACTCGACAATGGGACAGAAAAAGTTACAGAGGCCCCGCCTGCATCTTTAGGTTGTTGGACAGTTGGTTCCGTCGTCAGTCCCGGCTGAGATGTCTTGCTAGCCGCTACGGTTTTGTTCTTTCTGGGCCTCGGGGCCACATCTTCATCATCATCCGGAAGCTCGATAATGTTGGGTGGGGCTACAAATAAATCAGTCGACCCCAAGTGAATCGCCAGAATTTGATCGACCAAATAATCAAGACCAAGATCACGAGAATTTTACCTGGGTTAGAGGTAACTGCGTCTTCCATTTCCTCGTCTCGGTATTGGTGGGAAGAAGTTCCAGAGGTAGCAGCACTGCAAGTGTCAACTTTCAGTCGGTTATGATCTATTGCACGAGTCGACCAAAAAATCAGGTCAGATGATTACCCGGAGATGGTGGGAATGGTCACTTTGATTATGGGTAAAGCCTTCGGCGGTTTGGAGGATGTGGCCTTCAATGGTTTCGACGCAGGAGGCGGCGCGGTCTTGAGCTGTTTCGGTCCCTTCTCAGTCGGCACTGGAGAAGACGTCCGAGGGTGCTTTGAAGATTGCCCAGTCGATGCGGCCACCAGGTCAGGGGTGTTTGCCGGATCGTGAGCGTGCTTGGACCTCCTTTCTCTGCGAGGAGGCGAGTCAACCTCTTCTTCATCACTCGGGTCGTCACTCTCCTCGTCCTCCTCGGCATCCGAGTGCCACTCACCACTCTCGCCCCCGCTCACCTCTTCCTCGACATTTTGCTCCTGCACTCCATTGGGCATCGAGTACATATCAATAAGGGCCTGAAAAGACAATGAACAAAAGAAAGACAGTCGACCGTCAACAAGATGTTACATGGTAATCAAGAATACACTCGACAAAGAAAAATCATACCTGTTCCGGCTGGCGCAAATGGTCGAATGGAACCACCCTCCTGGACCCCCGGGGATTATCCTTGTTGCTGGTAATACCTCTCAGCCACTTCTCCACTGTGTCCTTGCTAACATCCTTCGGGTGGATCCGCGTGGAATCCTCGAGTCCCGAGTACATCCACATCGGATGGTCACGAGCTTGGAGTGGTTGGATGCGTCAACTGAGGAAGACCTCCAGCAGGTCCATACCAGTCACTCCGTCGTGGACAAGTTGGACGACCCTCTCGACCAACACCTTCACTGATGGGGAACGTAGCATAAATTCAAAATTTTCTACGCATCACCAAGATCAATCTATGGAGTAATCTAGCAACGAGGGAAGGAGAGTGCATCTACATACCCTTGTAGATCGCTAAGCAGAAGCGTTCAAGTGAACGGGGTTGATGGAGTCGTACTCGTCATGATCCAAATCACCGATGATCCTAGTGCCGAACGGACGGCACCTCCGCGTTCAACACACGTACTGCCCGGTGACGTCTCCTACGCCTTGATCCAGCAAGGGGAGAAGGAGAGGTTGGCGAAGACTCCATCCAGCAGCAGCACGACGGCGTGGTGGTGGTGGAGGAGCGCGGGACTCCAGCAGGGCTTCGCCAAGCACTACGAGAGACGAGGAGGGAGAGGGGTAGGGCTGCGCCAACAGGGAGATTGAATCGCGTGTTGGGCTTCCCCTTTGCTCAAGTATATATAGAGGGAGGGGAGGGGCTGCGCCCCCACCTAGGGTTCCCTTCCTAGGGGTGGCGGCAGCCCCTAGATCCCATCTGGGAGGCGGCCACAAGGGGGAGAGGGGGAGGCGCACCTAGGGTGGGCCTTAGGGCCCATCTGCCCTAGGGTTTACCCCTTCCCCTCTTGGAGGCGCCTTGGGCCTTGGTGGGAGGCGCCCCAGCCCACCTAGGGGCTGGTCCCTTCCCACTATTGGCCCATGTAGGCCTCCGGGGCTGGTGGCCCCACCTGGTGGACCTCCGGACCCCTTCGGTGGTCCCGGTACACTACCGGTGATGCCCGGAACACTTCCGGTGGCCAAAACCATACTTCCTATATATAATTCTTTACCTCCGGACCATTCCGGAACTCCTCGTGATGTCCGGGATCTCATCCGGGACTCCGAACAACATTCGGTAACCACGTACATACTTTCCCTATAACCCTAGCATCATCGAACCTTAAGTGTGTAGACCCTACGGGTTCGGGAGACATGCAGACATGACCGAGATGACTCTCCGGTCAATAACCAATAGCGGGATCTGGATACCCATGTTGGCTCCCACATGTTCCACGATGATCTCATCGGATGAACCACGATGTCGAGGATTCAATCAATCCCGTATACAATTCCCTTTGTCCAGCGGTATTGTACTTGCCCGAGATTCGATCATCGGTATCCCGATACCTTGTTCAATCTCGTCATCGGCAAGTCTCTTTACTCGTTCCGTAACACATCATCCCGTGATCAACTCCTTGATCACCTTGTGCACATTATGATGATGTCCTACCGAGTGGGCCCAAAGATACCTTTCCATCACACGGAGTGACAAATCCCAGTCTTGATTCGTGCCAACCCAACAGACACTTTCGGAGATACCTGTAGTGTACCTTTATAGCCACCCAGTTACGTTGTGACGTTTGGCACACCCAAAGCACTCCTACGGTATCCGGGAGTTGCACAATCTCATGGTCTAAGGAAATGATACTTGACATTAGAAAAGCTTTAGCATACGAACTACACGATCTTTGTGCTAGGCTTAGGATTGGGTCTTGTCCATCACATCATTATCCTAATGATGTGATCCCGTTATCAACGACATCCAATGTCCATGGTCAGGAAACCATAACCATCTATTGATCAACGAGCTAGTCAACTAGAGGCTTACTAGGGACATGGTGTTGTCTATGTATCCACACATGTATCTGAGTTTCCTATCGATACAATTCTAGCATGGATAATAAACGATCATCATGAACAAGGAAATATAATAATAACCAATTTATTATTGCCTCTAGGGCATATTTCCAACAGTCTCCCACTTGCACTAGAGTCAATAATCTAGTTCACATCGCCATGTGATTAACACTCACAGGTCACATCGCCATGTGACCAACATCCAAGAGTCTACTAGACTCAATGATCTAGTTCACATCACTATGTGATAAACACTCAAAGAGTTCTGGGTTTGATCATGTTATGCTTGTGAGAGAGGTTGTAGTCAACGGGTCTTGCACATTCAGATCCGTATGTACTTTGCAAAACTTTATGTCATATCGTAGATGCTTCTACCACGTTCCACTTGGAGCTATTCCAAATTGTTGCCCCATTACACGTATTCGGTATCTCTACTCAGAGCTATCCGGATAGGTGTTAAGCTTGCATCGACGTAACTCTTTACGTCGAACTCTTTATCACCTCCATAACCGAGAAATATTTCCTTATTCCTCTAAGGATAATTTTTGACCGTTATCCGGTGATCCACTCCTAGATCACCTTTGTATCCTCTTGCCAGACATGTGGCAAGGCACACATTAGGTGCGGTACTTCAGCATGGCATACCGTATAGAGCATATGACAAAAGCATAGGGGGACAACCTTTGTCCTTCCTCTTTCTTCTGCCGTGGTCAAGCTTTGAGTCTTACTCAACTTCACACCTTACAACTCAGGTAAGAACCCCTTCTTTGACTAATCTATTTTGAACTTCTTCAAAAACATGTCAAGGTGTGCGTTCTTTGAAAGTATCATCAGGCGTCTTGATCTATTTCTATAGATCTTGATGCCCAATATGTAAGCAGCTTTATCCAGGTCATCCTTTGAAAAAACACTCTTCAAACAACCGTTTACGCTTTCCAGAAATTCTACATTATTTCGGATCAACAATATGTCATCCACATATACTTATCAGAAATGTTGTAGTGCTCCCACTCACTTTCTTGTAAATACAAGTTTTTAGCAAACATTGTATAAACCTAAAAGCTTTGATCACTCCATCAAAGCATATATTCCGACTCCGAGATGCTTGCTCTAGTCCATAGAAGGATTGCTGGAGCGAGCATACCTTTTAGCATCCTTAGGATCGACAAAAATTTGATTGTATCACATACAACTTTTCTTACAAAAACTGGTAAGAAAACTTGTTTTGACATCCATCTGTAAGATTTCATAATCGAAAAATACAGCTAATGCTAACATGATTCCGACGGACTTAAGCATCGCTACGGGTGAGAAATTCTCATCATAGTCAACTCCTTGAACTTGTGAAAAGACTCTTTCCCACAAGTCGAGCTTCATAGACGGTAACATTACCGCCCACGTCCGTCTTCTTTTTAAAGATCCATTTATCTCAATGGCTTGCCGATCAACGGGCAAGTCCACCAAAGTCCATACTTTGTTCTGATATATGGACCCTATCTCGGATTTCATGGCTTCTAACCATTTGTCAAAATACGGGCCCACCATCGCTTCTCCATAGTTCGTAGGTTCATTGTTGTCTAACAACATGATATCTAAGACAGGATTACCGTACCACTCAGGACTAGTACATATCCTTGTCGACCTACGAGGTTCGATAGCAACTTGATCCGAAGCTTCATGATCACTATCATTAACTTCCTATTCAACAGATGTGGGCGCCACAGAAAACATCTTTCTGTGTTGCATCACTTTCTGTTGAAATAAAGGTTTGACAACCTCATCAAGTTCTATCTTCCTCCCACTCAATTCTTTCGAGAGAAACTCCTTCTCGAGAAAGGACCCATGCCTAGCGACAAACAATTTGCCCTCGGATCTGAGATAGAAGGTATACCCTACTGTCACCTTTGGGTATCCTATGAAGATGTGTTTGTCCGCTTTGGGTTCGAGCTTCTCTGGCTGAAGCCTTAAGCATCGCAGCCCCAAACATTAAGAAACGACAACTTTGGTTTCTTGCCAAACCAATGTTCATACGACATTGTCTCAATGGACTTAGATGGTGTCCTATCTAAAGTGAATGCAGCTGTCTCTAACGCATAACCTCAAAATGAAAACGGTAGATCGGTAAGGGACATCATAGATCGCACCATATCTCATAAGGTTCGATTACGACGTCCGGACACACCATTACCCTGTGGTGTTCCAGGTGGCTTCAACTGTGAAACAATTCCACAATGTCTTAAGTGATTGCCAAACTCATAACTCAGAAAATCCCCTTTTGATCAGATCGTAGGAACATGATCTTTTTGTTATGATGATTCTTAACTTCACTCTGAAATCGCTTGAACTTTTCAAATGTTTCAGACTTGTGCTTCATTAAGTAAATATACCTATATCTACTTAAATCGTCAGTGAAGATGAGAAAATAGCGATATCCACCGCATGCTTCAATTCTCATTGGATCACACGCATCAGCATGTATGATTTCCAACAAGTCACTTGCCCGTTTCATTGTACCTGAAAGCGGGGGTCTTAGTCATCCTGCCCATGAGGCATGGCTCGCATGTGTCAAGCGATTCAAAATCAAGTGACTCTAAACATCCATCGACATGGAGTTTCTTCATGCATCTTACGCCAATATGACCTAAGCGGCAGTGCCACGAGAAAGTGGTACTATCATTATTAACTCTACATCTTTTGGGGTGAACATGTGTATTACCACGACCGAGATTCAATGAACCATTCACATAGGGTGCATGACCATGAAAGGTATCATTCATGTAAACAGAATAACCATTATTCTCTAACTTAAATGAATGACCGTATTGCAATGAACATGATCAAATCATATTCATGCTCAACGTAGACACCTGATAACATTTATCTAGGTTCAATACTAATCCCGAAGGCAGATGGAGCGTGCGATGGTGATCTCATCAACTTTGGAAACACTTCCAACACACATCGTCACCTCGCCCTTAGCCAGTCTCCGTTTAGTCCGTAGCTTTTGCTTCAAGTCACCAATAATAGTAACTGAACCGGTATCCAATACCCAGGTGCTACCAGGAGTACTAGTGAGGTACATATTAATAACACGTATATACTTTGTTGAAGTTTCCAGCCTTCTTATCTACCATGCATTTGGGGTAATTCCGCTACTAGTGACTGTTCCCCTTACAATAGAAGCACTTAGTCTCGGGTTTGGGTTCAACCTTGGGTTCCTTCACTTGAGCGGCAACTGGTTTGCCATCCATATGAAGTTTCCCTTCTAGCCCTTGCCCTTCTTGAAACCAGTGGTCTTGTTAAACCATCAACACTTGATGCTCCTGCTTGATTTCTACCTTTTGCGGTCTTAAGCACCGCGAACAGCTCCGGGATCAACTCCATCCCTTGCATGTCATAGTTCATCATGAAGATCTAGTATCTTAGTGATAGTGGCTAGAGAACTCTATCAATCACTATTTTATCTGGAAGTTTAACTCCCACTTGATTTAAGTGATTGTAGCACCCAGACATTCTGAGCACATGCTCACTAGCTGAGCTATTCTCCTCCATCTTGTTGGCAAAAGAACTTGTCAGAGGTCTCACACCTCTCAACACGGGCATGAGCCTGAAATCCCAATTTTAGCTCTTGGAACATCTCATATGTCTTATGGCGTTCAAAACGTCATTGGAATCCCGATTCTAAGCCGTAAAGTATGGTGCACTAAACTATCAAGTAGTCAGCAGGATGTGTCTGTCAGGTGTTCACAACATCCACAGACGACGTTGTAGGGGTTTGCACATTGAGCGGTGCATCAAAGACGTAAGCCTTCTGTGTAGCAGTGAGGACACTCCTCGGACTACAGACCTAGTCCGCATCATTGCTTACAATATCTTTCAACTTGGTCTTTCTCTAGGAACGTATTGAAATAGGGAGCTACAACGTGAGCTATTCATCTACAACATATTTGCAAAGATAATTTAGACTATGTTCATGATAATTGAGTTCATCTAATCAAATTATTTAATGAACTCCCACTCAGATAGACATCCCTCTAGTCATCTAAGTGAAACATGATCCGAATCGACTAGGCCGTGTCCGATCATCATGTGAGACGGACTAGTCATCAACGGTGGACATCTCATGTTGATTGTATCTTCTATACGACTCATGTTCGACCTTTCGGTCTTCCGTGTTCCGAGGCCATGTCTGTACATGCTAGGCTCGTCAAGTCAACCTAAGTGTATTGCGTGTGTAAATCTAGCTTACACCCGTTGTATTCGAACGTTAGAATCTATCACACCCGATCATCACGTGGTGCTTCGAAACAACGAACCTTCGCAACGGTGCACAGTTAGGGGGAACACTTTCTTGAAATTTTAGTGAGGGATCATCTTATTTAAGCTACCGTCGTTCTAAGAAAATAAGATGTAAAACATGATAAACATAACATGCAATCAAATAGTGACATGATATGGCCAATATCATTTTGCTCCTTTTGATCTCCATCTTCGGGGCTCCATGATCATCGTTGTCACCGGCATGACACCATGATCTCCATCATCGTGTCTTCTTGATGTTGTCTCATCATCTATTACTTCTACTACTATGGCTAACGCTTTAGCAATAAAGTAAAGTAATTACATGACGTTTATGTTGACACGCAGGTCATAAATAAATAAAGACAACTCCTATGGCTCCTGCCGGTTGTCATACTCATCGACATGAAAGTCGTGATTCCTATTACAAGAACATGATCATCTCATACATCACATATATCATTCATCACATCCTCTAGTCATATCACATCACAAGGCATATGCTGCAAAAAACAAGTTAGACGTCCTCTAATTGTTTGTTGCAAGTTTTTACGTGGCTGCTATAGGTTTCTAGCAAGAACGTTTCTTACCTACGCGAAAACCACAACGTGATATGCCAATTTCGATTTACCCTTCATAAGGACCCTTTTCATCGAATCTGATCCGACTAAAGTGGGAGAGACAGACACCCGCCAGCCACCTTATGCAACTAGTGCATGTCAGTCGGTGGAACCGGTCTCACGTAAGCGTACATGTAAGGTTGGTCCGGGCCGCTTCATCCCACGATGCCGCCGAATCAAGATAAGACTAGTAACGGCAAGTAAATTGACAAAATCGACGCCCACAACTACTTTGTGTTCTACTCGTGCATAGAAACTACGCATAGACCTAGCTCATGATGCCACTGATGGGGAACGTAGCAGAAATTCAAAATTTTCTACGCATCACCAAGATCACTCTATGGAGTCATCTAGCAACGAGGGAAGGAGAGTGCATCTACATACCCTTGTAGATCGCTAAGCAGAAGCGTTCAAGTGAACGGGGTTGATGGAGTCGTACTCGTCGTGATCCAAATCACCGATGATCCTAGTGCCGAACAGATGGCACCTCCGCGTTCAACACACGTATAGCCCGGTGATGTCTCCTACGCCTTGATCCAGCAAGGGGAGAAGGAGAGGTTGGGGAAGACTCCATCCAGCAGCAGCACGATGGCATGGTGGTGGTGGAGGAGCGCGGGACTCCAGCAGGGCTTCGCCAAGCACTACGAGAGACGAGGAGGGAGAGGGGTAGGGCTGCGCCATAGGGAGATTGAATCGCGTGTTGGGCTGCCCCTTTGCTCAAGTATATATAGGGGGAGGCGAGGGGCTGCGCCCCCACCTAGGGTTCCCTCCCTAGGGGTGGTGGCAGCCCCTAGATCCCATCTGGGAGGCGGCCACAAGGGGGAGAGGGGGAGGCGCACCTAGGGTGGGCCTTAGGGCCCATCTGCCCTAGGGTTTACCCCTTCCCCTCTTGGAGGCGCCTTGGGCCTTGGTGGGAGGCGCCCCAGCCCACCTAGGGGCTGGTCCCTTCCCACTATTGGCCCATGTAGGCCTCCGGGGCTGGTGGCCCCACATGGTGGACCCCCGGACCCCTCCGGTGGTCCTGGTACACTACCGGTGATGCCCGGAACACTTCCGGTGGCCAAAACCATACTTCCTATATATAATTATTTACCTCCGGACCATTCCGGAACTCCTCGTGATGTCCGGGATCTCATCCGGGACTCCGAACAACATTCGGTAACCGCGTACATACTTTCCCTATAACCCTAGCGTCATCGAACCTTAAGTGTGTAGACCCTATGGGTTCGGGACACATGCGGACATGACCGAGATGACTCTCCGGTCAATAACCAACAGCGGGATCTGGATACCCATGTTGGCTCCCACATGTTCCACGATGATCTCATCGGATGAACCACGATGTCGAGGATTCAATCAATCCCGTATACAATTCCCTTTGTCCAGCGGTATTGTACTTGCCCGAGATTCGATCGTCGGTATCCCGATACCTTGTTCAATCTCGTCACTGGCAAGTCTCTTTACTCGTTCCATAACACATCATCCCGTGATCAACTCCTTGATCACCTTGTGCACATTATGATGATGTCCTATTGAGTGGGCCCAGAGATACCTTTCCGTCACACGGAGTGACAAATCCCAGTCTCGATTCGTGCCAACCCAACAGACACTTTCAGAGATACCTGTAGTGTACCTTTATAGCCACCCAGTTACGTTGTGACGTTTTGCACACCCAAAGCACTCCTACGGTATCCGGGAGTTGCACAATCTCATGGTCTAAGGAAATGATACTTGACATTAGAAAAGCTTTAGCATACGAACTACACGATCTTTGTGCTAGGCTTAGGATTGGGTCTTGTCCATCACATCATTCTCCTAATGATGTGATCCCATTATCAACGACATCCAATGTCCATGGTCAGGAAACCGTAACCATCTATTGATCAACGAGCTAGTCAACTAGAGGCTTACTAGGGACATGGTGTTGTCTATGTATCCACACATGTATCTGAGTTTCCTATCGATACAATTCTAGCATGGAAAATAAACGATTATCATGAACAAGGAAATATAATAATAACCAATTTATTATTGCCTCTAGGGCATATTTCCAACATTCACCTGCGCCTTCTCTTCCGCGATGACTCTCAAGGAGGAGGGCTTCTCCACTCGAGCTATGGAAAAGGGGGGAAGTCCAGTCGACTGACCCGGGGTCGGCTGGTCCTTGCAGTAAAACCAGGTCGACTGCCAGCCCCGGACCGAGTCAGGAAGGATCATAGCTGGGAAGGTGCTCTTGTTCCTCATTTGGATTCCAAGACCCCCACACATCTATATCACGTGCGTCCTCTCGTCACTCGGGTTGGCCTTCTTGACTGTCTGGGAATGACATGTGAATATGTGCTTGAAGAGACCCCAGTGTGGTCGGCAACCCAAGAAATTCTCGCACATAGACACGAAAGCAGCGAGGTACACGATAGTGTTTGGAGAAAAGTGGTAGTGAACCCGAAGAAGTTCAAGAAACTGCAAAAGAAAGGGTGGGGAGGCAAAGAAACCCCACGGTCGACATGAGTGGCGAGGAGGACGCACTCACCCTCCTGCGGCTGCGGCTCGGTCTCGTTCCCCGGGAGCCGCGCCGATTGGTGAGGGATCAGTCCCCCCTCAACCAGGTCGTCGATGTCGTCTTGACCGATTGTCGAGCGGATCCAGTCGCCTTGGATCCAGCCAGGCGGCAGGCCGGACCTCGATGAAGATCCGCCCCGACTGGTCTTCTTCCCTTTCGCCTTCGCCTTCGCCTTCTTCGCACGCTCCAACGCCACCGTCTTCTCCTTCCCCATGGCAGCGAATCGAGTTCGAGCGGAGCGATGACGCCGAGAGCAGAAGCAGGCGCAGCGGAGGAATCTGAGGAGGAGGAAGAAGAATGGGGGCGCACTGTTCAAAGGCCCCGGTCTGACGCCTTATATAAGGTCGCCTCCGAGTGACTAACTTGTAGGACCAGACGATCTTATCAAATCCCACAACAGTCGCGCGCGTGATACATGGCAAAAAAGGTGGTGCAGAGATCGAGGCGACCTGCCTAATCTGTCCCGATTACTGCAACCTCCCCCGCCCGGCACGCTTCCCAAAATTTGAATCCCTCAAAATCCGCAGGCGGCAGAACAACCCTTCAGACGGAAGATTTTTTTCCATATCAACACTCGAAACTTAACAACGAAAGTTCACTCGACAAAACTAAGAATGGATCAAGGCGACTGAACAAGCAGTTGAAGCCATCATGAAGGTCCATTCGACCTCTGGGCGAGACACTCTCAAAGCACAAAAGCTGAATCAGAAGGATCATCAACTCCTTCTCCCCTCGAACCCTGAACCATTCGGGGGCTAATGATGAAGCTATGTACCTAGGGTAGGGTCATAGACCTGACCTAGACATCCTCCCCTAGGACAACACCCTAAAGCCAGGATCATCCAAAGGGTACCATCATCCACTCGACCAGAGACGTTCCACTCGGAAGAGTCAATGTCACTCGACTGTCGCAGAAGTCACTCGGCGGACAGAAGAGCTAAAACCACTCTGCATGAGCAACGGTCGAGTATTTACTTATAGGTTTAATTGTCATTTATAGCACTTTAGTGCGGGCGTTACCAGTAATGTTCTCTCTTCAATGTACTTTAAACCCTCTGTGACGTGGGCTGGCCGGGGTCCTGGCGCACTCTATATAAGCCACCACCCTCCACATGCACAAGGGTTCGCACCCCCTGTTGCACACACGCATATAATCCAGTCGACCGCCTCCGGGCTTTGAGACGTAGGGCTGTTACTTCCTCTGAGAAGAGCCTGAACTCGTAAAACTCGCGTGTACAACTCCTCCATATCTAGGATCTTGCCTCTACATCCCTACCCCCATTCTACTGTCAGACTTAGAACCACGACATCTATCCGGTGGAAGATGGTAGCACGGTATATCTTCAACCGGTTTGGATGGCGGTCATGTAATAGGATAGGCAATTAGTTTACTTATCTCTCTTATGCCAGCCGGTTGTGGCTTTTTTGGCTAGTTTTGTTAACGTTCTTCTGGCTCTTTGTGAGTTTTCCTTTACCTTCATTGGAGACTTTAAGACCTTGTTGAACCTTTTTGCGTATCTATAAAGTTGGCTGTATGCATCGATCTGATGCAGAGGCCGAGGAGTCCCTCCTTTTAAAAAAAACGAGGGAAGTGATGCTAATTAACAATCCTAACTAGCATCTATTAATTAGTTTATTTTATTGGATTGTAGGTTAAAGGACTAACTTGTTTGGCTGCTAAATCTACTGCATGTAAACCGAAAAGGTTTCTACCCCTTGGAAGAAATTTAGAAGGACTCCAGATCATAAATGCGTGGATGAACTGCAACAAGCAAATGATTATGCAGAAATTTATGCATACTCTGGAAAGGGATTTCACATAAGTGTTATTATTGAGCATCACTTGTTTATGGAGGAATATGGGAGCCACTCAGAAATTTGCTCTTCATTTGTCGGTATGTCTATTAATGATATATATTTGGGGCTACTTTTTGAAATAGTTGGATTATGGTGTTTGTTTATATACCTCATATATTATTGGAATACAATGGGTTGGAATAGAACAATTTCAAAGAAAAATTGATGTACTTGGGAATTAATGCTAACTTTGATGTACTTTAGAATTGAAAATTTTGCTATGAAATCCCCTTGTGGAGGAAAAGTATTATCGTTATAGGACACTCTATGAAACTTCAGTGTGAAGGATTTAATTTATTGTTTTATATTGAAACGCATTGATTATGAAATACTATTTGGAAAAGGAAGAGAGGGAATATTACTCAATGATAAAATTAGTGCTATGGAATTTCACACAATGGTCTATTATTTCTTGATGGTCCATTGGAAGTTAGAAACCCAAATTGTTATTTGGGGAAGATAACTCCTTCGAGAGGAATACTGATAATGGGAACACATGCTTGGAGTTTATTATTTTTTGTCATGACACCTTGGTCACATATCATGGAGCTGGATCGAGTGGCTTACTAATTCTGGAATTCAAAACTTTAGTGGGAGCAATTTGGTTTTTCTGAAGCGCATATATAATGTGCATTTGACTTGCACGCCTTTTCTTGAGGTTGAAGGAGATAAAAAGTTTCACATCATTTTTTTCTTCTGATATATTTATGGTATCTTTTGGACACTCCCACTAGAGGTAGATTGCTTATTTCATTTCACTCATCGATGATTACACTTTATATGGTTATGCTTACCTTTCATTATACAAGTCGGAAGGTCTTATATTGCTAGTCACATGTTGTACTAAAGTGGAAAATCAGTTGATTAAAGATTACCAAAGTTTAACAACCGATTGGTGGGGGAAGTACACTTCAGTATTATATCAATTGAACATGTAAAGAGCATGGAATTATTCACTACTGTAATACACCGTACACTCCACAATTGAATGGAGAAATTGAAGGTCTTTTATACTCCCTTGTTTTTTAAAAGAAGAATTGCATACTGCTGTTTGTTGATATCATTCCTCACCTACCATAGTCACTATATGTCTTTTAGACTGGAAGGAAATCTTATATTTTGGCAGGAAATTCTTAGTTACTACAGAGCGCATGCCAGGAATTCTTCATGGTTATTCTACTGGATGAAAGGGTGTTTAAAAAAAACTGGTGGAAAGTAGGAAAACAATTATTTTTATGATCAAGGGTGGAATTATTGACAATCATATTGGAATATAATCTTGACCCCAAAGGAAACTACAAGTGAAACTCCCGACACTAACATGCTTAGGATAAAGGGAGGAATTAGCTTGGAATATCATGTATGGATAATTGTTATGTGATGTTGGGGGATGTTACTCTAACTTTTAGAGGAATCACTAAATTCTCTTAAGAAAGTTCTTTTTTCATCAATGCCAACTATGGGTGGAAAAATTGCTAAATATTCAGTTAAGACCATTCCAAGGCTCCTTTTCGCCATGCATAAACTAAACCACAGGCTCACAAGGGCCCATTTATAGGACAAGGCCATAAGGGTCTTTATGAAATCTTAACAATGTCATGGCATGCTCAATTATCTCTTAACCTAGCTATGCTAGGCCCCGGGTTGGGGGACTACTCCTTTTATGGGGATCGCAATGGATTTATTCGCTGCCTTCAAAAAAAGAAGGCGCAAGGCCTCTCCCTACCCTGCAGAAAATAAAAATGAAACGAAAGGGACAGTCTACCTCTCCCTTCCCTTTAAAAAAAGTTTGCCTATTGTCTCGTGTCACCAGTTCAAATCTGGTTCCTGGCAGAGAAAAAAAAGATCCACCGAATAGGTATTGATCCAAATACCTCGTGGGAAGGAATAACTCAAATGAGGAAGAGCATAGTTTGGGAACTTAATATCATACAAAATAACCACAATCCTATTTTCTAGAAGTGATTTTTTAAAAGGAAATTTGGCTCACTGAAATATTATAATGTCAATCTTCTTATTCAATTATTCACACAAAGGGAAATATACCTTGTGAAAACTCTCTCTCCTGGAATTTTGGGAAAGAGGACTAAATACATGGTTTGCTAATTGAATATATTAATGTATGATCTTATAACAAGCTTCACATCAATGGAATAGCAGGTCATATGGTTTTGTAAATGAAGCAAGGCGGTCATCTCCAAATGTAATTGTAAAATATTTTGCATTATTATTGTATACGTTAACATTGTTTTGTTTGTTAGCAATGATAAAGTCACATTGATGGAAGTGAAAGCTTGGTAGTGTTTTAACTTTCATATGAAAGGAATGTTTGAAGCTTCCTATGTTTTAGTGGTGAAACTACATAGGATACATTTTGAAACTTTTCCTATGGAAACTTGCAAACTTATTAAAGTACCCAAACTCAGTGAGGAATTATGTTTGAACTCCCGAGGACAAATGGATAATAATGATGTTTGAAATTTACTATATCTTTGTTATACAATCATACCTTAGCTTTTGGAATTTATGCCGCATTCAAGCATTGGGAGGAAAGGCGAGCAGCTAATGAAATCTCACACCTCGTATAAGATTGTGGAAAGTGCATCACAACTTGCCGCTTGTCTCGAATTTTATATTAAAGGTAAACACATTGAGGAAGCTATTACTATATCTGCGAGATGATAAATTAATCCAGGTACACATATTCAATTTCTTTTTGTAGTACTAATATGGTGCAGGTTCATGGACATAAGTTAGGAATTTCTTACAAACATGGTTACTTATGAAACTTCATTTACTAATTGGATTTGATATTTATGTGGTTTTGAAAACTTTATTAAACATGATTATCTTCTATTTTACTCGATGTGGAATTAATCATATTATTGATACATGTGATGGAAAATAATTGATGCGGAATTTCACTTGAGGAAGCAAAATACTCAAGGTGCCTATAAAGGTGGAATTACATTCGAGGAAATAATACTCGAGGCGCCGAGGACAGTTAAGCCGGAATAATTAGGCGGAAACTAAAGGTCTCACGTGATCTTAAGTGTCACAGCAGGGAAACATATTGAAGGGAAGTATCATTGTATATTTTTTGTGGTTTTTCAACATAGTGTTAATATTGTTAGACTTGTGTCGAATATTATCGTACAAGGTAGGTTATAGTTGGACTTGGTTTTGGACTGTGTGTAGACAAGGTAGGAGTTGTGTCCTATTAGGACACTTGTATCATAGGCCTCTCATATATATATATATATATATATATATATATATATATATATATATATATATATATATATATATATATATATATATATATATATATATATATCGAGGGTAGACACACGATGTAACCTATGCCAACATAATGGCACATGCACGCGGGGGAGCCACCGGCGTGTGCCGGCGCCCGGGCGGCCGGGGTGCGGTATTGTGATGGTGTCATGGGGAGGAGCGCTCGTATTCATGCCCCGGGATGTAGCCATGATGGTGAACCTTGATAACAAATCCCAGTGTCGTGCTCGTTGGATTGCTTGGTCCTCCGTAGATCGACGAAGCGCCTCGGATTTATTCTAACAAGTGGTATCATGAGCTATGGTTGCGAAGAGGCTACTTGATTGATCTAGAGGAGAGTGACGAAGCTAGGGCGTTTGATAACTCGGCCGTGGTTCCGTGTACGCAGGTGGTCGGAAGAGTTTTCGGTGGGCGTGAAAATCATCGTGTGAAAGGCAATCGGAAGTGGCACGCGAGCAAGCAGACAACATGGGGTTCTCAACCTGATCAAAGTTGTATGGTGAGGCGAAGGCCAAGGCAGGCAGATGGGAGCAGCAGGAGTTCACGTACAGCGGCGGCAGCAAGCAGCTCGATCGGGCGTGTGGGCCAATGCAGCAAGGCGTGCAACAGATTGAAGTCACGGGTGGCACGGTTGGTCAGATCAGAAGATGTGGCTTCAGTTCATTGGTGGATGCAGCAGAGGTGTGGCGGCAGCAGGAGATCCGATCGAGGGTATTAGATACATGCGGCGGCGGCGATGGCTTTGGAACATGTGTCAGCAGGAGATGTGTGGCGATCGGGCGAGCAATACATGTATTGCAGGGCATGCAGCCTGGCTAGAGGCCCAAGCATGGACGCAGAATCACGACCCAAGGCATAGGGCAGCGGGCAGGCGGCCAATGTTTTGGCGCGTGAGGCCTAAGAGTTGTGGCTTGCAAGCGAGCATGACGGGACGTCTAAGGTGCTGGAATGCACAGGAAACCAAGGCATGGTCAAGAGGGCTACGTGAGATTTTTTGGGAGAAAAAAAAAGAGCTATGTTGCAGACTGGTGCTATTCCATCGGGATAAAGAGATAGAAAAAGTTAATGGACCTATGGCCTACAGAAGCACGAGGTGGAGTTTAATTTGTTCTTCACGGTGACGTGCACACAGGAAGGCTTATGCGGTAGATTTTGACTTTATTTCTTGGTACATGGTTTGTGTACGTTGATGGTAGCATGAGGGACTACGGTGTGCGTAGCAAGGACAACGACATGTGTATAAGGCTCGGAGGAGTCTGGAGAATGTTGTGGTAGGATCATGCATACACAGGGCGTCAAGCAATGCACATGTGCGGGGCGGACAAGACGCAAGGTGGAGCATGGTTGCAGTCGGATATTTTTCGGCTGGGTCGGACTGGACAGTCTGATGGATCAACGGTGAGGCTGGTCAAAGCAGCAGACGGTGGTGATTTCAGTGACGACGACATAGGAGCGTGATGATGATGGTGGCCGACTTCTGGGGCATGGAAACACGTGGTGCAGGCCCGAGGGCTTGTGCGGCTTCGACAGACTATGGCGCATGGTTGTTTCAAGGCAGTGTGCACATGAGAGCTTGAAGTCGACAAGGCGCAGGGTAGCATGGCCAGCTACATAGAGTCATGTTGAAGGTGGAGCTGGAGTCTGATGGACGACTTCACTCTGTGCTAATGGAGGGGCTACAATGTAAATGCATGGAGAATCGAAGCCTATTTCAGTAAAAAAGCGAGAGACATGTGGATTGGACTGGGTACCGGTGGTCTAATGGAGACGTGATACTCGGCATCGGTCGGTGATGATCGATGGTTCTCTGCAGTGGGGGTTGAGGCAGTGTGGGCTAGCTACCCGGGAGACTCGACCAGGACAGTAGAGGCTCGACACGGTGATAGCGGCGAGGCGTGCGGTAAGCACGAGACATAGCGACAGGCCAAGGCACTGGTGGTCAGACATGTGGTCAGACAAAGTGTGCAGGGGTGCTGAACCAGTGTTGACGAGTACCGGATTCAAGTAGGTGACTGGGTCTATCGATGCTAGTTGATGGACATGAGTTGACCATGGAGAATCTGAGAAAGTGCCGGAAAGTCTGAAATTGTCAAAAGCCGAGAGAGTACACACCCGTATATTCTGTGGTATTCAGTGCACATGGCAAAGTGCGGATGACAAGTATAGAAGGAGGTGGAGTGCTATAGCTATGGGACATGTCAAAGACTATCCAGAAAAAGGGTGAGACAACTGCGAATTTGACTCAGGGAGACACAAGGCGACGGTGAAATTCCTTCAAGTTTTAGACAGACGTTCAAGAAGAGCGGTGATGTTGAGTTCAGGTAACTCTTATATGTGGCGTCCAATATGTAGGTTGCTCATTTTCATGCAGACAGTGGTTGGTGTGTGATGGCATTGAATGGATTCTCCAGAAGTTGGGAGCATAAAGTAGAGTAATGATGAACTTAATTTTGCTCGAGTGTTTACTGTGAAGAAGACGAGAAGGCACTACAGTTGCAGGTGGAGTCACATGGAGTCTGGGAGTAGCAGCGGTGCTCATGGCGTATCTCAAGTCCAATGTACATGGAGATTCGACGCATGGATGAATTCATGGTGGTGAAGAATTCACCAAGGTGGAGTTTGTTAGAGTTGTGTCGAATATTATTGTACAAGGTAGGTTACAGTTGGACTTGGTTTTTGTAGCGACCCGACCTCAGACGGTCAAGTATATGTGCTTCAGTGTCATCCTTGGATCGGTAATGCTGACACACACAGTACTTTGACGATTTATAACAGAGTAGCAATCACACACTTATTACATCGAATGTGTCAAAAGAGAATTTATTACAATAAGTATGGCTTAAGGCCATCTAATTACGATAACTGCGGAAGACTTGGAAGATAAAATGAGTCCATCAACTCCAACGGCATAGCTAAGTGCATGACAAACGACCTACGACATCTTACTTGTCGTCTGAAAAGTCTGCAACATGATACGTTGCAGCCCGAAAATGGGTCAGCACATGAAATATGCTGGCAAAGTAACACAAGAGAACAATGAACAGATAAATGCTATCACTACATGCATATATGGCTGTTGGAGGCTCTATGGTTATATTGTTTTAGTGAAAAGCCAATTTTTCCCTACAATAAAGGAATATATTTTATTTAAGTATCATGGTCGTTGAAACATCATTGAGAAGGTTCCTCCAACTCAATCCCAATTAAAGTAGTCATTAACATCCCAACAAATTAATTTAGAGTGATGAGATCAAATCAATAATTCAAGTACCAGATACTCAAGATGTCCATAACCGGGGACACGGCTAACCATGATTAGTTTATACACTCTGCATAGGTTTGCGCACTTTTCCCCACAAGACTCGATCTCCTCCGTTGGATTTCTTGCACTACAGGGTGTTTGAGAAATGGATGACCGAGACACAGTCTTCAGAAGCATTAACTCTAACCCCGGGTAGACAGGACCAACTTACATCCCCTACATCTGCTAGCCTACCACTGGAAGAGGTCATGCAACTTACTCAACTATGCAAGAGCGCACAATAGCTTGTGGCTACACACGGAAGTTTCTAGCATGAAAAATCTTACAATCTTCGAGGGTAGACACACGATGTAACCTATGCCAACATAATGGCACATGCACGCGGGGGAGCCGGCGGCGTGTGCTGGCGCTCGGGCGGCCGGGGTGCGGTATTGTGATGGTGTCACGGGGAGGAGAGCCTGTATTTCATGCCCCGGGGATGTAGCCATGATGCTGAACCTCGTTAACAAATCTCAGTGTCGTGCTCGTTGGATTGCTTGGTCCTCGGTAGATCAACGAAGCGCCTCAGATTTATTCTAACAAGTGGTATCACGAGCTATGGTTGCGAAGAGGCTGCTTGATTGATCTAGAGGAGAGCGACGAAGCTAGGGCGTTTGATAACTCGGCCGTGGTTCCGTGTGCACGGGTGGTCGGAAGAGTTTTCGATGGGCGTGAAAATCATCATGTGAAAGGCAATCAGAAGTGGCACGTGAGCAAGCAGACAACGTGGGGTTCTCAACCTGATCGAAGTTGTATGGTGAGGCGACGGCCAAGGCAGGCAGATGGGAGCAACATGAGTCCACGTACAACGGCGGCAGCAAGCAGCTCGATCGGGTGTGTGGGCCAATGCAGCAAGGCGTGCAACCGATTGAAGTCACGGGTGGCATGGTTAGTCAGATCAGAAGATGTGGCTGCAGCGCATTGGTGGATGCAGCAGAGGTGTGGCGGCGGCAGGAGATCCGATCGAGGGTATCAGATACATGCGGCGGCGGCGGCGGCTTCGGAACGTGTGTCAGCAGGAGATGTGTGGCAATCGGGCGAGCAATACATGTATTGCAGGGCATGCAGCCTGGCTAGAGGCCCAAGCATGGACGCGGAATCACACCCCAAGGGATAGGGCAGCGGGCAGGCGGCCAACGTTTTGGCGCGTGGAACAAGCTGGCGCGTGAGGCCTAAGAGTTGTGGCTTGCAAGCGAGCATGATGAGACATCTAAGGTGCTGGAACGCACAGGAAGCCAAGTGTGGCGCCCCGAGACCGATGCGTCAGGTGTCCTCTAGTTATTCGCTGTTGTTGCCTTGTCATTGCTTGCGTGTCATGCATTGCATGTCATGTCATCATGTGCATTTTCATTTGCATACATGTTCGTCTCATGCATCCGAGCATTTTCCCCGTTGTCCGTTTTGCAATCCGGCGCTCCTATGTCACCCGGTGTCCCTTTCTACCTCTTTTCGTGTGTGGGTGTTAAACATTTCCGGATTGGACCAAGACTTGTCATGCGGCCTTGGTTTACTACCGGTAGACCGCCTGTCAAGTTTCGTGTCATTTGGACTTCGTTTGATACTCCAACGGTTAACCGAGGGACCGAAAATGTCTTGTGTGTGTTGCAGCCCAACACCCTTCCAAAGTGGCCCAAAACCCACCTAAACCCTCTCCATCATCTCGGTCGTTCGATCACGATCGCGTGGCCAAAAAGCGCACCTCATTTGGAGCTTCCTAGCTCCCTCTACCTCTATATATAGGTCCTCTCCCACCTTTTCCGGAACTTTTTCCCCAAAACCCTAGATCCCACCGCCACCGACGGACACGTCCGCCGCCGCGCTGGACATGTCCGCCCCGCTTCCCCCAGCCATTCTCCTCCTGCCACATGGCAACCCAGCGCCCGCCGCCGCCGCGGCTCGCGGAAGCCCGCGGCCGGCCCTCCCATCGCCCGACCGGGCCCCGCGCCTCCTCGCCTGCTCCGCCGCCCGCGCGTCGCCGCCCTTCGCGCCGGCGCCCTGCTCCTCCGCCACCATCGCCGCTCCCTGCTCCGGTGGCTAGAGTTCGCCACGCCGCGCCGCGCAGCTCCGCCATCCGCCGCCATCGCCACCCAGTCGCCCCTTCGGTTGCCGCGCCGCCGGCGCGCCACCGTGGCCCCCCTCGCCGTCCCACGCGCCGACCTCGCCGGCGTCCTCTCCTCGGGCCGTCGACTTCATCTCCGGTGTCAACTCCGGTGGATCGGCGACGAACCTCGAAAAGCGTGCCCTGGATCCAGATCTGAAAACTCCCCCTCGGTTGACTTTTTCTCCTTTAACCCTAATATTTTTGCATTTTTCAACGCATCATAACTTTGCATCCGTAGCTTCGTTTTGCGTGTGTAGCATATCAAAATGTTCGTCTCGACGAGTACAACATTTCATCTCATGGCATCATTTTCATTTGAGCTCTTCTTGGTGCCCGAAATGCTGTTGGAAAAGGGCTATGTGATGAATTTGTCAGATCTGTCTCATCAAATGGCCTTTTGTCATTTTTGCCATGTTTAATGTGTGCATGATATGATCCTGAGCTCTACATGAGTTTTGTTATATGCCATGCCATCTTTACAGAGCTGCCTGCCATGTATTTTTGTGATATTTGTGGTGACTAGCACAAGCATGCGAAGTAGCATAATCGGTAATGCTGATTTCAGGGACTTAGAATTTCACTAAGTCCTTGTCCTGTTTTTGTTGTTATGCCATATGTTCATGTTGTTTCCTACTGATCCGTGCCTCTTTTGAGGATGATCAGTAAGGATGTTTTGTTAACATTGTGGTGCAATATCCATCCATGTCTTTGTTTGCATTTATGGAGCACCCTAGCTTGAGTCAATCGAGCTCTACTTTTGCTATAAAATAATCCTGGCAGATTGTTGACATGATTAGCGATTTTGCCGAGGATGTTGCTATTGATCTGTGCATGCTATGTTGTTGTTCTTGTCATGTCTTGCTTCTATGCCATGTATTCTTGATGGGTGTATGCTTAGTTTGTCATGCAATGCTCTGTAGTGAGTGCATCGAGCTCGTAAACATGCCTACTCGTTTACTGATTTGCATGCTCCAGTTTTTCACTAAGTCTGAATCTGTTTATGTTTTTGCCATGTTCACATGCTTCCAATTGTATTTTCTGATCCCTTTTGGCTCAAGGTAACTAAGGGACTTTTGTTAAGTGCTTTCAGTAGCTTCATGCCATGCCTTGCTTTGCCATGTTAAGTTCCTGTAGCTTGTAGTTTTCATGCTCTAAAGATTGCTTCCTGCTGGTAAATTCCAGGCTTGTGTTAATTTCACTAAGTCTGAAACCTGTTATCATTTGCACTTTTACCATGCTTGTTTGAACCTGTTAATTGATGAATTAGCCGTAGCTCAGTGTTCATCTTTTGTCAAGCATCATGAGTGGATCCCTGCCATGTATTTTGTTGTCATGTTTGAGTGCTGTAGCATATTTATCTTGATGTATTTAGTTGGTCACTTGCTGTTTATCATAGACCGGTGCCATATTTGTTTTGCTTGCCATTTCCGAACCGTACATCCGATCTCGGCGATCTTTATATAGATTTCAACCGAAATCATCTCCTCTTTACAGTGGCACTCTTGGATTTCCAAGTTGAGGTCAGGTTCAATCATTCCTTGTCAAATCTTGCATATGCATCACATACCGCATCCCGCATATCATACCATGTTCATGTGTTGGTTGTTTACTATGTTGTGTGCTTCTTTCCGGTGTTTGCTTCTTCGGGTTGGTTCCGATAACGTCGCGTTTGTGAGGACCCGTTCGTCTACGTCCGTTTGTCTTCTTCATGGACTCGTTCTTCTTCCTTGCGGGATCTCAGGCAAGATGACCATACCCTTGAAATCACTTCTATCTTTGCTTGTTTAGTTGCTCACTCTTTTGCTATGCCTATGCTGCGATACCTACCACTTGCTTATCATGCCTCCCATATTGTTAAGCCAAGCCTCTAACCCACCTTATCCTAGCAAACTGTTGTTTGGCTATGTTACCGCTTTGCTCAGCCCCTCTTATAGCGTTGTTAGATGCAGGTGAAGATTGGAGTTTGTTCCATGTTGGAACATGGATATTTTGTTGGGATATCACAATATCTCTTATTTAATTAATGCATCTATATACTTGGTAAAGGGTGGAAGGCTCGGCCTTATGCCTGGTGTTTTGTTCCACTCTTACCGCCCTAGTTTCCGTCATATCGGTGTTATGTTCCCGGATTTGCGTTCCTTACGCGGTTGGGTTATAACGGGAACCCCTTGACAATTCACTTTGAATAAAACTCCTCCAGCAATGCCCAACATTGGTTTTACCATTCGCCACCTAGCCTCTTTTTCCCTTGGGAGTCACGCTCCTGAGGGTCATCATTATTTTAACCCCCCGGGCCAGTGCTCCTCTGAGTGTTGGTCCAAACTAGAGCCCCCTGCAGCGCCACCTCAGGGAAACTCGAGGGCTGGTTTTAGTTGTACAGACTGCTCATCTCAGTGTGCCCTGAGAATGAGATATGTGCAGATCCTATCGGGATTTGTCGGCACATTCGGGCGGTGTTGCTCGACTTGTTTTACCATTGTCGAGGATGTCTTGTAACCTGGATGCCGAGCCTGATCGGATTGTCTTGGGAGAAGGAATATCCTTCATTGACCGTGAGAGCTTGTGATGGGCTAAGTTGGGACACCCCTGCAGGGATTTGAACTTTCGAAAGCCGTGCCCGCGGTTATGGGAAGATGGGAATTTGTTAATGTCTGGTTGTAGAAAACATGAAGTTGACCTTAATTTAAAATACATCAACCGCGTGTGTAACCATGATGGTCTCTTTTCGGTGGTGTCCGGGAAGTGAACACGGTGTTGGAGTTATGCTTGACGTAGGTTGTTCTAGGATCACTTCTTGATCATAGTTGTTCGGCCGTGCTTTTGCCTTCTCTTCTCGCTCTCACTTGCGTATATGTTAGCCATCAAATATGCTAGTCGCTTTCTGCAGCTCCACCTCATACCTTTTACCCTTCCTATAAGCGTAAATAGTCTTGATCGCGAGGGTGTCAGATTGCTGAGTCCCCGTGACTCACAGATACTTCCAAAACCATCTTGCAGGTGCCGTTGAACCGTGCAGATGACGCAACCCAGCTCAAGGAGTAGCTCGATGAAGATCTTGTCCTTTGTGTTGTTCCGTTTCCAGTTGATCAGTAGCGGAGCCCAGTTGGGGTCGATCGGGGATCTGTGTAGCATTTGGGGTAGTCTTCTTTTATTTTGGTTCCGTAGTCGGACCTTGATTGTATCTGGATGATGTAATGCTTTATTCATGTATTTGTGTGAAGTGGCAATTGTAAGCCAACTATGTATCTTTTCCCTTATTGTATTACATGGGTTGTTTGCGAAGATTACCTCACTTGCGACATTGCTTTCAATGCGGTTATGCCTCTAAGTCGTGCTTCGACAAGTGGGAGATATAGCCGCATCGAGGGCATTACAAGTTGGTATCAGAGCCTTCCCCGACCATAGGAGCCCCCTGCTTGATCGAATCGTTGGCATTTTTGAGTCTAGAAATGTTTTGAGTCATTTAGGAATTATATATATCGGAGAGTTAGGAATTCTTTTTACTCCTCAGTCCCTTCATCGCTCTAGTGACGCATCCTGACATAGAGTTTTGACTCTTCTCTTCTCAAATTTCACTAAAAAAATTTAGGATCATGCGGGTATCTTGGAATCGTTCCGATGGTTTTGTGACGAGAACATTGTTCTTGGTGCCTCCTGACATTTAGGGGTTGTGGCAGTGTCTCGGGGAGTTGAGCTCTGAGGTGTTGTCGTCACAATTTTATCGTTGAGATTCTGGAATACCTGAGATTAGTTTCGCCGACATTGAAAATCTCTTTTATGCAGTTGTGGGTGAGATAACCTCGACGCCACGCAGTACTGGGGCGGGGGTTCGGGAGTATTGCCATAACTCGTATAACGGATGCTTTTCGAAGGTTGAGGTAAATGATTTCCGAAGGTTTTTCGGTTATGTGTTGAAGGATGGATACAACTGGATGTAGGATTTGTTAGTTTTGGGTGACATATTATGCTTCCTCTGTATCCCCAACACTTGATTGCATAATCGGAAAGTTCCGGGAGTTTATAAGTGGGAATTCAAGTAGTTCTTAGGATATCTTTCCGACGGATATATGAGATGATATTGGGGTTTGACGTCTAGTGGTCTGCCTATTCACGGTTAGTTTTATAGTGGTCTCGTTGTGTCTTAAAGAGTCCTTGGCTATGACAACTCGGGGACGCTTCGTATGTCATGTGCACTGCCTTGTACATGATGGTGCTGTACGATCGAGCCCGTGTAGGCCCCACCATGAAAACTTCGGACGAAATCTCTATCATATGTTTGTTCCGGCTTATTCTGGAAGCCAATCCTTTGTTTTGTTTTGAGTTCTAGTATTCGAGTTGCTTCGAAGTCAAATGTTGATTCCATCCCTTATCTAAGTGGTGTTCTCATACTCCGATGTGAATACCAATCCTTCATGATAATCGAGATTGTCATGTCAATCTTGTTCAACCGGTGTGTCTCTCTTCAAGTGGATCCGATCACTTCAACATTCGCAAGATCAATTATCAGTTCTTCTCAACGGTGCTTGTTTCATCCATCCCAAGTTGCCTTTGTTTTCCCACCCACCCACCCTTTTTCTTCAAGGACTCAGATTTCTTAATCAACTATCCATTTTATCGATGGAAGTCTCTCCATTCTTATCCTGTGTTTCTCATGAAGATTCTAACGGAGCTTCTAGTTCATCATTCTTCGCTCTTTTTCTTCTCCGGTGGTTTCGATTCAAGCTTTTGGTGTGGATCATACCCCTTTTCCTCGTTTCAAATACCTTCTCATGCCGGTGCACCTCATATTCATTCACTTCTCGCTATTTAATTATTCCGGAGTGCTGAAAATATCTCGAAGATTCGTGTTTTCCACTCTGCATTCATTCAAGATCTTTCGAGGTTGTAATCTCATTCAAGTCATTTAATTCAACCGGCGCAATCTTCCTATAAATCGTTAACGGTGTTTTCTTTTGAGTGGGCCCTAACCCACAGGTCTTTTCCAGGATCTTACCCGACTCTTCTAATTCTTTCGGAGATATCCTTAAAATTCTTTTCGAAGTTTGATGTACGAATGAATTTTCATCAGTCAGATGTACTTCTCCAAGATCTGTTAAATTCTTTTCATCGTTGGCTCAACTTTTCCATTCTTCATTCCGGTGTTCCTCAATAATTCTTGGTGGTGTTTCTCGTCATCATTCTCAACATTTGAAGACCGAAGAAGAGCTTCTCTGCAATCATATCCGTTCTCTTGAAGAATCATGGTTCTAGCTTGTTGCCATCCTCTCATAATTGTTTTCGATTGTCAGAATTCTTTTCACCTATCCGGAGCAATTCAAGATTCTTTTCAGTTTGTTTCTCCGTAGTCCATCAATTCAGGTTTATTTCATTCTCATCTTTCAGTTATCATTCTCCGATTTTCCCGGTGCATCGTTCAAGTGATCTCTAATCGGTCCTTGGTCTATTCGTTTCACTTGTATTTAAATCCCCTCAAGTATCCTGATTCATTCTATAATTCTTACCGGTGATTCATCACTTTTCTTCGTTCATTTTCAATTCTTACGGTGGTTCGTTCAAGATTTCTCTTCTTTATCAATTTATTCGTTGTTTTCAATCCTTCCGGTGGTTCGTTGAAGACCTTCCTCAAGTTTGCGCTATATCTATATTAATCCTTTCTACGAGAATAAGTAGTATGCAAAATCCATTGCTTGTCATCAATTTAAATTGGTGAAGGATAAGCATAATGTAATTCTTATTCTTGTTTAATTGAGTGAACTCAATCCCCTATTCCGGAGGCTCATCAAATTCCTGATTACAATTGTTCATCTTCTCTTTTTTCCCGGAGTTCCAATCTTTTTCAACTATTTCACCACGGAGATTCATCTAAATCGGTACAAGGATTCACCTTGTGTTTTCAACCTCCTTTTCTTTCCGGTTGATCGTCCTTTTGTTACCAGAGTTCTTCATGGATGTTCTACACGATGGTTCATCAAGGAAATAATCCCTTCTCCAAGTGTTCATTGAGATTCTTTTCAGAGGAGTTCAAGCATTCTTCATCTTGCATTCCGGAGTGAAATTCTTTCTTCCGTATCATTGGAGGTGATATTATGCCATTCTTGATAATTTGAGTTCATGCTTCATGATTCACATGTTGTTAAGAATGAGATATTTTAAATCCATCAACCTCTTCGTTGAATTGTTCTTGGGTTATATTTCACCTAAAGCCTACCCTAAGGATTGTCGCTAATTGTGGTACGCATAAATGATCCAAGCCCTTCATTTATCCTCCCGGTGAAATAAGTTTCTCGTCTCTTTGTTCTTATCAATCCAATTCTTTTTCCCGTGAGTGGCAGGTTGTCACCTCATAATTTGAGATGTATTCCATAAGACCATATCAAGTTTATTTTTTTCGTTGTTGGTGTTCCAACAACTCCATTCAACCCTTCTCCTAAGGATGCCTTTTCAAGCTCTTTCGTGACAGAAGTTGGCATTTTCTTCTCCATTCTCCTATTTCAATTATCTATCTTCTATCCTTTTGTTCCGGAGGCATTGTGATGTTGCTCTTTCCAACCCATCTTCTTGTTTTATCAGGATCATGTTCTTTTCTTGGTTTATCCATTTAACCAGAGTGTTGTGCCCTTTTGCTCGAGTTCTTTCATCGTATCAAGTCTTGCATAACTACTCAACCGGAGTGCTGCTCAAAGTTGTTCTTCATTTGTCCCTCTTTTCCAACGGAGTGTTTTCAAGTTTATTCATCTTCGTTGTATTCTTTTCTCGAAATGGCTTAACCTTTTCAAGGTTCTTTGGTTTCACTCGTTTGTCAAAGAAGCAACTTAGTTTTACCTCTTCGCTTTCTCTTCCGTTTGTCCCTCCAGTGCCATTCTAGATCTCGGGACGAGATCCTCTCGTAGTGGTGGAGTGTTGTGATGCCCCGAGACTGATGTGCCAGGTGTCCTCCAGTTATTCGCTGTTTTTGCCTTGTCATTGCTTGGGTGTCATGCATTGCATATCATGTCATCATGTGCATTTTCATTTGCATACATGTTCGTCTCAAGCATCCGAGCATTTTCCCCGTAGTCCGTTTTGCAATCCGGCGCTCCTATGTCACCCGGTGTCCCTTTCTACCTCTTTTCGTGTGCGGGTGTTAAACATTTCCGGATTGGACCGTGACTTGTCATGCGGCCTTGGTTTACTACCGGTAGACCGTCTGTCAAGTTTCGTGCCATTTGGACTTCGTTTGATACTCCAACGGTTAACCGAGGGACCGAAAAGGCCTTGTGTGTGTTGCAGCCCAAGACCCTTCCAAAGTGGCCCAAAACCCACCTAAACCCTCTCCATCATCCCGTTCATTCAATCACGATCGCGTGGCCGAAAACCGTACCTCATTTGGAGCTTCCTAGCTCCCTCTACCTCTCTATATAGGTCCCTCTCCCTCTTTTTCCGGATCTTTTTCCCCGAAACCCTAGATCCCACCTCCTCGCACTGACGGACACGTCCACCGCCGTGCCGGACATGTCCGCCCCGCTTCCCCCAGCCATTCTCTTGCCACGTGGCAACCCAGCGCCCGCCGCCGCCGCGGCCCGCGGAAGCCCGCGGCCGGCCCTCCCATCGCCCGACCGGGCCCCGCGCCTCCTCACCTGCTCTGCCGCCCGCGCGTTGCCGCCCTTTGCGCCAGCGCCCTGCTCCTCCGCCGACATTGCCGCTCCCCGCTCCGGTGGCCGGAGTTCGCCGCGCCACCCCGCGCAGCTCCGCCGTCCGCCACCATCGCCACCTCGTCGCTGCTCGCCGCCTCGGCTGCCGCACCGCCGACGCGCCACCGCGGCCCCCCTCACCGTCCCACGCGCCGACCTCGCCGGTGTCCTCTCCTCTAGCCGTCAACAACTCCGGTGGATCGGCGACGAACCTCGAAAAGCGTGCCCTGGATCCAGATCTGAAAACTCCCCCTCGGTTGACTTTTTCTCCTCTAACCCTAATCTTTTTGCATTTTTCAACGCATCATAACTTTGCATCCGTAGCTCAGTTTTGTGCATGTAGCATATCAAAATGTTTGCCTCGACGAGTACAACATTTCATCTCATTGCGTCATTTTCATTTGAGCTATTCTTGGTGCCCGAAATGCTGTTGGAAGAGTGCTATGTGATGAATTTGTCAAATCTGTTTCATCAAATGGCCTTTTGTCATTTTTGCCATGTTTAATGTGTGCATGATATGATCCTGAGCTCTACATGAGTTTTGTTATATGCCATGCCATCTTTACAGAGTTGCTTGCCATGTATTTTTGTGATATTTGTGGTGACTAGCACAAGCATGCGAAGTAGCATAATCGGTAATGCTGATTTCAGGGACTTAGAATTTCATGAAGTCCTTGTCCTGTTTTTGTTGTTATGCCATATGTTCATGTTGTTTCCTAGTGATCCGTGACTCTTTTGAGGATGATCAGTAAGGATGTTTTGTTAATATTGTGGTGCTCTATTCATCCATGTCTTTGTTTGCATTTATGGAGCACCCTAGCTTGAGTCAATCGAGCTCTACTTTTGCTATAAAATAATCCTGGCAGATTGTTTTCATGATTAGCGATTTTGCCGAGGATGTTGCTATTGATTTGTGCATGCTATGTTGTTGTTCTTGCCATTTCTCGCTTTTATGCCATGTATTCTTGATGGGTGTATGCTTAGTTTGTCATGCAATGCTCTGTAGTGAGTGCATCGAGCTCGTAAACATGCCTACTCAATAACTGATTTGCATGCTCCAGGTTTTCAATAAGTCTGAATCTGTTTATGTTTTAGCCATGTTCACATGCTTGCAATTGTATTTTCTGATCCCTTTTGGCTCAAGGTCACTAAGGGACTTTTGTTAAGTGCTTTGAGTAGCTTCATGCCATGCCTTGCTTTGCCATGTTAAGTCCTGTAGCTTGTAGTTTTCATGCTCTAAAAATTGCTTCCTGCTGATAAATTCCAGGCCTGTGTTAATTTCACTAAGTCTGAAACCTATTATCATTTGCACTTTTGCCATGCTTGTTTGAACCTGTTAATGGATGAATTAGCCGTAGCTCAGTGTTCATCTTTTGTCAAGCATCATGAGTGGATCCCTGCCATGTATTTTGTTGTCATGTTTGAGTGATGTAGCATATTTATCTTGATGCATTTAGTTGGTCACTTGCTTTTTATCGCAGACCGGTGCCATATTTGTTTTGCTTGCCATTTCCAAACTGTACATCCGATCCCGGCGATCTTTATATCTATTTCAACCGAAATCATCTCCTCTTTCCAGTGGCACTCTTGGATTTCCAAGTTGAGGCCAGATTCAATCATTCCTTGTCAAATCTTGCATATGCATCACATACCGCATCCCGCATATCATACCATGTTCATGGTATGATTGTTTACTATGTTGTGTGCTTCTTTCCGGTGTTTGCTTCTTCGGGTTGGTTCCGATAACGTCGCGTTTGTGAGGACCCGTTCATCTACGTCTGTTTGTCTTCTTCATGGACTCGTTCTTCTTCCTTGCGGGATCTCAGGCAAGATGACCATACCCTCGAAATCACTTCTATCTTTGCTTGCTTAGTTGCTCGCTCTTTTGCTATGCCTATGCTGTGATACCTACCACTTGCTTATCATGCCTCCCATATTGTTAAGCAAGCCTCTAACCCACCTTATCCTAGCAAACCGTTGTTTGGCTATGTTACCGCTTTGCTCAGCCCCTCTTATAGCGTTGTTAGTTGCAGGTGAAGATTGGAGTTTGTTCCATATTGGAACATGGATATTTTGTTGGGATATCACAATATCTCTTATTTAATTAATGCATCTATATACTTGGTAAAGGGTGGAAGGCTCGACCTTATGCCTGGTGTTTTGTTCCACTCTTGCCGCCCTAGTTTCCGTCATATCGGTGTTATGTTCCCAGATTTTGCATTCCTTACGCGGTTGGGTTATAACGGGAACCCCTTGACAGTTCACTTTGAATAAAACTCCTCCAGCAATGCCCAACATTGGTTTTACCATTTGCCACCTAGCCTCTTTTTCCCTTGGGAGTCACGCTCCTGAGGGTCATCATTATTTTACCCCCCGGGCCAGTGCTCCTCTGAGTGTTGGTCCAAACTAGAGCCCCTTGCAGCGCCACCTCGTGGAAACTCGAGGGCTGGTTTTAGTTGTACGGACTGCTCATCTGAGTGTGCCCTGAGAACAAGATATGTGCAACTCTTATCGGGATTTGTCGGCACATTCGGGCGGTGTTGCTGGACTTGTTTTACCATTGTCGAGGATGTCTTGTAACCTGGATGCCGAGCCTGATCGGATTGTTTTGGGAGAAGGAATATCCTTCGTTGAGCATGAGAGCTTGTGATGGGCTAAGTTGGGACACCCCTGCAGGGATTTGAACTTTCGAAAGCCGTGCCTGCGGTTATGGGCAGATGGGAATTTCTTAATGTCCGGTTGTAGAAAACCTGAAGTTGACCTTAATTTAAAATACATCAACCGCGTGTGTAACCGTGATGGTCTCTTTCCGGTGGAGTCCGGGAAGTGAACACGGTGTTGGAGTTATGCTTGACGTAGGTTGTTCTAGGATCACTTCTTGATCATAGTTGTTCGGCCGTGCTTTTGCCTTCTCTTCTCGCTCTCATTTGCGTATATGTTAGCCACCAAATATGCTAGTCGCTTGCTGCAGCTCCACCTCATACCTTTTACCCTTCCTATAAGCTTAAATAGTCTTGATCGCGAGGTTGTCAGATTGCTGAGTCCCCGTGACTCACAGATACTTCCAAAACCAGCTTGTAGGTGTTGTTGAACCATGCAGATGACGCAACCTAGCTCAAGGAGTAGCTCGACAAAGATCTTGTCCTTTGTGTTGTTCCGTTTCTAGTTGATCAGTAGCGGAGCCTAGTTGGGGTCGATCGGGGATCTGTGTAGCATTTGGGGTAGTCTTCTTTTATTTTGGTTCCGTAGTCGGACCTTGATTGTATCTGGATGATGTAATGCTTTATTCATGTATTTGTGTGAAGTGGCGATTGTAAGACAACTATGTATCTTTTCCCTTATTGTATTACATGGGTTGTTTGCGAAGATTACCTCACTTGCGACATTGCTTTCAATGCGGTTATGCCTCTAAGTCGTGCTTCGACACGTGGGAGATATAGCCGCATTGAGGACGTTACACCAAGGCATGGTCAAGAGGGTTACGTGAGATTTGTTGGGAGAAAAAAAGAGCTATGTTGCACACTGGTGCTATTCCATCGGGATAAAGAGATAGAAAAAGTTAATGGACCTATGGCCTACAGAAGCACGAGGTGGAGTTTAATTTGATCTTCACGGTGACGTGCACACATGAAGGCTTATGCGGTGGATTTTGACTTTATTTCTTGGTACATGGTTTGTGTACGTTGATGGTAGCATGAGGGACTGCGGTGTGCGTAGCAAGGACGGCGGCATGTGTATAAGGCTCGGAGGAGTCTGGAGCATGTTGTGGTAGGATCATGCATACACAGGGCGTCAAGCAATGCCCATGTGCAAGGCGAACAAGATGCAAGGTGGAGCAAGGTTGCAGTCGAATATTTTTCGGCCGGGTCGGACTGGACAATCTGATGGATCAACGGTGATGTTGGTCAAAGCAGAAGACGGTGGTGATTTCAGCGACGACGACATAGGAGCGTGATGATGATGGTGGCCGACTTCTGGGGCATGGAAACACGTGGTGCAGACCTAAGGGCTTGTGCAGCTTCGATAGACTATGGCGCATGGTTGTTTCAAGGCAGTGTACACATGAGAGCTTGAAGTCGACAGGGCGCAGGGTAGCGTGGCCAGCTACATAGAGTCATGTTGAAGGTGGAGCTGGAGTCTGATGGACGACTTCACTATGTGCTGATGGAGGGGCTACAAGTAAATGCATGGAGAATCAAAGCCTATTTCAGCAAAAAAGTGAGAGACACGTGGATTGGACTGGGTACCGGTGGTCTAATGGAGACGTGATACTCGGCATCGGTCGGTGATGATCGATGGTTCTCTGTAGTGGGGGTTGAGGCAGTGTGGGCTAGCTACCCGGGAGACTCGACTAGGACAGCAGAGGCTCGACGCGGTGATAGCGGCGAGGCGTTCAGTAAGCACGGGACATAGCGACAGGCCAAGGCACTGGTGGTCAGACATGTGGTTAGACAAAGTGTGCAGGGGTGCTGAACCAGTGTTAACGAGTACCAGATTCAAGTAGGTGACTGGGTCTATCGATGCTAGTTGATGGACATGAGTTGACCATGGAGAATTTGAGAAAGTGCCAGAAAGTCTGAAATTGTCAAAAGCTGAGAGAGTACACACCCATATATTCTGTGGTATTCAGTGCGCATGGCAAAGTGTGGATGACAAGTACAGAAGCAGGTGGAGTGCTATAGCTATGGGACATGTCAAAGACTATTCGGAAAAAAGGGTGAGACAACTGCGAATTTGACTCAGGGAGACACAAGGCGACGGTGAAATTCCTTCAAGTTTCAGACAGACTGTCAAGAAGAACAATGAAGTTGAGTTCAGGTAACTCTTATATGTGGCACCCAATATGTAGGTTGTTCATTTTCACACAGACAGTGGTTGTTCATTTTCACGCCGTATTTTCCTTCTTGCACCCTGGCCATTGTACATACGTGTACATGCTACGTGCGCGCCTCTACTACGACACGTGCGCGCCTCTACGTCCACCAGTATATATGTACGTACATGATCACGACCAGAATGACAATGCTACGTACGCTTCGACCAGGTGGGTCCCGACTGCCAGGCACTTCCTTGCGTGCGAAGATGTAGCTGGTGGGTCCCAGCAGTCAGGGGGGCGTATATTTTTTTTTGCCTGGACGCACTTCCTTGCGTGCGAAGATGTAGCTGGTAGGTCCCAGCAGTCAGGGGGAAACATTCTTTTCGCGAAATACAGTTGCCCGTCCGGTGGGTCCCTGCTGTCAGGTGGAGGAATAATTATTTTGCGCATAATAAGGAGGCACTTCCTTGCGGCCGCCGTGGACCCAGCTGTCAGCCTCTCCACGTAAAGTACTCTTCCAATGGAAGTCGTTCCTTGACCACGTTGACCACGTCACGCCGAGAGCACCAGGGCGGTGGACGACGGCGAGGCCTAGGAAGGGGACGACGCGGAGCCGGGGAAGACGCGTCGGTGGAAGCCCGCACGGAGAGGAGTACGAGGGTTCACTTGTTCGGCTGCGGTGTGAGGCTGCCGTCGCCGCAGGGCCTGGCAGCGGTGGGAATAGTAGGGGCGGTGAGGCCTCTACGGCAGCACAGCCGGCCACAGGAGGCAGGAGCATGCGGCACGACCGGCGCTGCTTTGGGCGGCTGGAGCAAGAAGTCCAGATGTTGAAGAAACACTACGGCCGTTGGATGACCATCGTACGGTCACTGGAGGTAGAATCGTTCATATTGACTAAGTAGACAAAGCACTCCATCCCCGTCAACTTAGTAGGCGCACAAGTCAGCCTCCCACCAAGGTGGGTCCCAACTAGCGGGGGAGTATTAATTTTTTTGTGCGTAATAAGGAGGCACCTCCGGTGGGTCCGAGCTGACAGCGGGGGGAACGTTTTTTCGTGAAATACGTTGGCCCGTCCGATTGGTCCCGGCAGTCAGGGGGAAATGTTTTTTTCGCCAAATACGGTGGCCCGTTCGGTGGGTCCCTGCTGTCAGGTGAAGGAATAATTATCTTCCACGTAATAAGGAGGTACTTCCTTGCGGCTGCCATGGACCCAGCTGCCAGCCTCTCCACGTACAGTACTCTTCCGATGGAAGTCATTCCTTGACCATGTTGACCACGCCGCGCCAAGAGCACCAGGGCGGTGGACGACGGCGAGGCCTAGGAAGGGGACGACGCGGAGCCGGGGAAGACGCGGGAGTGGATGCCCATGCAGTGAGGAGTATGAGGGTTTACTGGTTCGGCTGCGGTGTGAGGCTGCCGCCGCCGTAGAATAACAGGGGGTGTGGGTGAGTCGAGGGATGCCCTGGCCAGCGGTGGGAGTAGTAGGAAGCGGTGAGGCCTGCGCGGCAGCACAGCCGGCCACGGGAGGCAGGAGCAGGCGGCACGACCGGCGCTGCTTTGGGCGGCTGGAGCAAGAAGACCAGAGGTTGAAGAAGCACGACGGCCGTTCGATGGACATCGTACGGTCACTGCAGCTAGAATCATTTATGTTGACTAAGTTGACAAAGCCCTTGGTACGCGTCAACTTAGTAGGCCCACAGGCCAGCTTCCGAAACGGTGCGCCCCAGACGTCGGGGGGAGGAATCATTTTTTGGGTGGGTGAAGCTAGAATATCTGAGATTGAAGAAGAAGCACGACATCCGTTGGATGGACATCCAACGGCCACTGCTGTTAGAACCGTGTGTTGACTATGAGTTGACAAAGCTTTGCATATGCGTCAACTCTCTTTTTTTAGGGGACGCGTCAACTTAGTAAGGCCATAAGTGTGTGGCGGAGAACTTATAGCCCATTTGAGATTTGTAAAAATGTGCAGCCAATTTCTGAGTTCTAATGAAATTTACTACAACCCATTTACAGTTTGTTAAAAGTACAACCCATTTCAACCAACCGTTCAAAACAGAATTCAATAAAATTTCTCATACTTTGATGGGATCCGAAATATTTTTATTCCGAAATTTCTACTCAGAATAAATACAATTTTGATATAAATTTATATTACGTAAAAATCCAGCGAAACATTGTGCTCACAACAATTAATGAAATTAATATTTTCAATATCCAAAAATAATATTTTATAAAGTAATTACGTGTTTGGTGCAATTTTTATAGTTACTGCCCAGTTTTTATAATTACATCCCATTTATTATTTCTTAAAGCCCATTTTCTTGTTAAGCCTAATGCATCCCTCCTAGGAAAGATTTGTAGCCCAGCGGGGCGGAGAATAATAACTTGACCTTGCCTGGGTATTCTTAAAAAAAAGTATAGCTGGGCTAGCCATTTTCAGCTTGAAAAAAAATTAAGATCTAGGCTGGATATCTGGCCTGGGCTAGACGGGCCACAACCCTCCCAGTTAATAGCTGCAACGATATTTTTGTTGTTGTTCAGAGGAGAAAAATTAATATCTGGGCTAAACATCACTCAAGAAAAACTCTCCAGTGCTCACACCTCAAAAACACAAATACTGCTCGAGCTGCTTGGTCCCGGCTGTCGGCCGCTTCTTGTGCAATTCTCTCATTTATTGACTACATAGGTTGATAATGGTGTGGAACCGTGATGTCAGAAAACCAGGAGGAAGCAAAAAAATTATAGTTTTATATACTAATAAGGAGGCACTTGCGTAGGTGCGGCTATGGCCCTCGTGGGTCCCCACTGTCATCCTCTCCAAGTAAAGTCATCTCCTCATCCTCATGTCCGTTGACCATGTTGACAACGCGAGACGGCAGCACCATGGCGAGCGCAACAACTTGAAGGACGATGAAGAGGGCCTTGCGAGCCCTACGGATGGTCTGATACAGCACCCGCTGCTCATTCGGGAAGCCAGGATCATAGGGCCACATGTCCGCGACGGCATTGTCGTTCGCTTGTTCACCGGTGCTCGTTGAGGAGACGGAGATTGCAGCACAGTTCCTCTTGCACTAGTAGCTCTTCCGCCATTAGGGCATCGCAGTGCGGCCGCACCTGCTCTATGGTGAACACGGCATGAACCGGCTTGGACAGTGGCACCGGCTCCTGGTTGGAAGCTACGTCCATCGTCTGATTGTCGTCGCTTAGCTCGGCGAGGTAGCTGGCGAGCCAGCATGTCCGGCTGCTGGACCGACCCGCTGCCAAGCACGAGTCTGACTGCCCTGGCCCACCCAGACCGCCTCCCTCGCCCGCGCACGCTTTCCGCTGAAACGGTCAGTGCCGCCTGTCCCGCTTCCCAGTGCATGCGATTGCTCTGCCTTCAAACAACACAAGTGCCATCCGTCCATCCTTCTGCCGCCCACATTAATGATACGCGGTTGCCGAGGCGGCTACTCTGGCGCCACACGTCCGTCCCTCTGCCGCCCACCATTGCTATATAAACGGTTGCGCCGGCCATAGCCGTAGTCATCCGCATCCGTTCCTATTCTCCTGTACACACCACTACTGCCCACCATGGCTTCCTCGCGCTCCAGCACTCTTTGGGATGGGCGGACGACGGACCACAAGGAGATGGCAGCCATTGCTGTCGACTGGTTGGCCAGCAGGCAACCGAAGGACGGCGACATCCCAATGGAGAACATGGTAGTCGACGATCCGACGCCAACCCCCTCTTCCGCGCCATCCTCGCCGGTGCATTGCACCATGACCATCGGCGAGGCCCGTGCCCAATATATGGACACGGTGAGGCAGAAGCGTGAGGAGCAGTTATGGGAGGCGCAGTCCGATGCCGCCTACAACCACCATCTCCTCCAGGAGCACCTGCAGGCGGAGGAGCAGATTGCTGCGGAGCGGGCGGAGCAGGAGACGCTGCTCGACTCGTACCGCTCCGCCCGCGAGGGCCGCCTCGAGCGCTGGCGGTACCGCATGCGGGTGGCGGAGGCTGCGGCCACCTACAAAGAGGGCGATGAAGCAGGCGAGGCGCTGTTTGGCGGGACCGAGGACGAGGCAGAGGACAATGCCGGCGCCGACGAGTCCCCGCTGCGCTGGCGTCAACAAGGTCCTGCTCCACCGAGGCCCCGTGGCGCCAACAACGAGGCAAAGGACACCACTGGCTCCGTCGAGGCCCCACCCTGCCGGCAATGAGGGGGAGGATTTCCCCCGCTCCGCCGAGGCGCCGCCCGCCGGCAACGAGATAGAGGACATCGCCGACTCCGTCAAGGCCCCGCCCCACTGCCAACGAGGCCGCGCCACATAGATAATGAGGAAGAGTAGAACACGGTAGGTCGTCGCTGCTCGGGTCCTAGTAAGGCCACCGCTGCTACCCTCCGGTTGCTGGCACTGAGCTGTACATCATGGAGCAATTCTATGATTACAGGATGATTGAAGGGCACTCCATGGTTGAGCAAGCTCATGAGATACAGTCATTTGCTAGAGAACTTGAGCACTTCAGTTGTATGCTATCGGACAAGTTTGTTGCCAGAGGTATCATCACTAAGCTTCCTCCTTCGTGGATCTCATTGGCACTCTTGATGTGGAAGAAAAGGCGAGAGCAAAGGACACACATGCTCGAGGAATTGAGGGAGGATCTAGTGCCAATCTGGTACAGAAGAAGAACTTCCAGCCCCACAAGTTCAAGAACAAGGTCAAGTTTGATAGTAAAGCAAAGTTTGATGGTAAAGCAAAGTTTGATGGGAAGAACAAGGTTGTGCAACACACGAACTTCAAGAAGAAGAATGACAAGAAGAAAGGTGTTTGTCATGTGGGGATCCTGATCATTGGGCTCCTAGTTGCCCTAATGGCTATGACAAGCTAGGCGGGTTGACCACTGATGGCCGATTAGCTTCTTGGCGGCGATGTGGAGTCGGAGAGCTATGTTGGAGAAGGACGCTGCTTCTACTTAACTGCTGGTGTAGTTGGCTGACTGACACATGGGTGCAACAGGCATCTGGGCCACATCTCAGTTACGCAACTGCACCTATAGTTAAGTCACTGAAGCTTCTGTTCGGCTCAGCCGGACACAGGTGGGTAGCTTTGGTTACTTAATTATAACTCTAGCGCACCCCGTTTTACTTCAAGAATGTATGAAATATAATGAAATCTGGCATGTTTATATGAAATCCGACCGTGTATGAATGAATTTATTTCGATTAGTTTGAATTCTTGTATCATTGGCATTGAATGAACATGCAAAACAATTGAATATGCAAAACAATACGTACTAGCATTATTCCCAGGGTGATCACCTCGTTTGCAGTAGTTTCACATGTACTCCCTCCGGTCCTTTCTAGTCTGCATACAAGTTTTGTCTGTAGTCAAAGTATCTCTACTTTGAGCAATCTTATAGAAAAAAGTATGCACTTTCACAATGTGCAAAGTAAAAAGGAACAGAAGGAGTACAAAGAGTTTGAGTAGCTTTTTAGCGTTCCTGTACATTGCAATCAAACACACAGGCCTGGCAATACATAGAGAACATTCAAAACAATCGATGATTATGCATCTCAGTGATTCACATGTCAGAGCCAATATTTACTTCACAACTAAAGAATAAAGAAAAAATGGATCGACGCTGCTGACAAAAAAGGGTGTCCCATTCGAAAATATCAAACACATGTCTTCTTGCTAAAATCAATGAGCAAAATTTGACAAGGTTTTCCCATTCCAAAATATCAAATGCCTACGATTGTGGAATGGGCTGGGTTTGCCATCAGTTCGAACATTGACATGGCACCTCGTGCTAAATCAACCAGCTGTTCTTTTTGTGCAGTTCCACCAAAATCAACCAAATTCGCACGTAGGTTGTATGATTTCGCCCTTATATGTTGCAACGCATTGAACTTATCGGCACCTCCTTTCTTGTGGTGGAAATGAATGATTCGATATATTCATGAACATTTTGTGCAGTTCCCATTGAAATCAAACTGAGCACCCCTGTTTGCACAATACAAAAAAGTGATTAGTATAAAGCAAAATGTACTATGAATTGATAGTTTAAACAGGAACCTACATGGTCCATGTAGAGCACACTTTTAGAAAAATGGAACTCACCGGAAAGAATCCTAGAACAACATTGTACTCGCGCATCACAGCAAGAAAATGGAGATTTGTCAGTCCTTCTGAGCTGAAGTTAGTTTGGTCTTGTGGGGGGTAATGTAACCATCCTTTAATTGCTCCTTCTGATGAGAAGATCGACAGTGCTTCTTCATCCTGGCATAATCGGAACTAGTCACTTCATGTACTCCATATTCTTCTTCAGAGGAGGATGATCCTGTTGTGCAAAGATAAGAGGATAACTAAATGCTAGCATCCCTGTTTGCTCGAAAAAAAGGAAAGGAAATATTTAAAACAACACAGATGAAGCACTTCTCAAGGACAATATCACTTTTTGATGACAGTATCTAAACGGTAGCGCAACACCAATAGAGATGAGAAAGCTCAATCATATGGATGAAATCAGTGGGCGAGTACCAACCTTTGTCAGGAGGCTTATTGTGTAGAGCATACAGATGAAGCACTTCTCCGGAACCATCTGTTGCTATCTACTGTGGTGGCCATGCTTACTATATACTCCTCGATTAGATTAATGTTTCCAACATCTTGTTGTGTAGTTCCACTAAAATATATTGTATCTTCAAAGAAGATCCATGTTTGCACAAGTAGAGATAATTACGTATTGATACGTCTGCAACGTATCTATAATTTATGAAGTATTCATGCTATTATATTATGAACCTTGGATGTTTTATATGCTATTTTATATGATTTTTGGGACTAACCTATTAACCTAGTGCCCAGTGCCAATTTCTGTTTTTTCCTTGTTTTTGAGTTTTACAGAAAAGGAATACCAAACGGAGTCCAATTGAGGCCAATTTTTGATGATTTTTTATGGACCAAAAGAAGACCCCGGAGTAAAAGAGTTGGGCCAGAAGAGTCCCAGGCCGTCCACGAGGGTGGGGTGCCCCCCCCCCCGGCGCGTGGGCCTGCCTCGTGGACGACTCGGGCACCTCCTTTACGTGAGACCGACACCAAAGATCCATATAAATATAGAAACCTCCAGAAAATAACCTAGATCGGGAGTTCCTCCGCCAGAAGCCTCTGTAGCCACCGAAAACCAATCTAGGCCCTCTCTAGCACCCTGCCGGAGGGGGCCATCATCACTGGAGGCTATGGAGGAGGATCCCGGAGGGGCCATCATCACCATGAAGGCCAAGGACCAGAGGGAGAACCTCTCCCCATCTAGTGGGGAGGCCATGGAGGAAGAAGCACAAGGGGGAGAACCTCTCCTCCTCTTTCTCGGTGGCACCAGAGTGCCATCGGGAGGGGAATCATCGCCGCTGTGATCGCCTTCATCAACATCACCATCATCATCACCATCCTCATCTCTTTTACGCGTTCCACTCTCCCGCATCCCACTGTAATCCCTACTTGAACATGGTGCTTTATGCCACATATTATGATCCAATGATGTGTTGCCATCCTATGATGTTTTGAGTAGATATCCTTTGTCTTTGGGTTGATTGATGATCTAGATTGGTATGAGTTGTATGTTTTACTTTGGTGTTGTCCTATGGTGCCCTCCGTGTCATGCAAGCGTGAGGGATTCCTGCTGTAGGGTTTTGCAATATGTCCATGGTTTGCTTATTGTCTGCGTTGCGTGAGTGACTAAAACACAAACACGGATAAGCGGGACATGGCGTATGCGAATAAAGAGGACTTGATACTTTAATGCTATGGTTGGGTTTTACCTTAATGATCTTTAGTAGTTGCGGATGCTTGCTAGAGTTCCAATCATAAGTGCATATGATCCAAGAAGAGAAAGTATGTTAGCTTATGCCTCTTCCAAATATGAAATTGAAATAGTGATTACCGGTCTTGTTAATAATTGCCTAGGACAATTCCGCACACCGACCCATCATTATTCCACACTCGCTATTTATAATATTTAGTAATATATTCTAACTTTATGATAACAACACCTACTTTCATATTTCATCTCTCCCATATCATGCGAAGTTATCCACTTCATACACACAACATAGTTTTATTTCTCGTTGCTAGTTGGAAGCAAATGTTCGGTGTACGTAGAGTCGTATCAGTGGCAGATAGGGCTTGCGAGAATATTGATCTTACCTTTAGCTCATTGTGGGTTCGACACTCCATACTTATCACTTCCACCTTTGGAAATTGCTACGATGATTCCCTGCACTTGGGGATTATCAAGCTCTTTTCTGGCGCCGTTGCGGGGGAGCAATAGCGTGGGGTTGATATTCTCGTGTGTGCTTGTTTGGTTTCTTCACTAAGTAGATTTTGTTTCCCCCTTTTTGTTTCTGTTTAGTTGTGGGTGAAACATACAAAAAAATTAAAAGAATAAAAATACAAAAAAATTACTTGCCTCTCATACCTAAAAAGTTTTTCAAAAAAGAAGTGATTGGAAAGTTATGCACTGAAGAAGTGAGGGTCGACCTTGAGCACTCGTGTTCATGCTCACGGAAACAATGTAGAATTTTTCATGGAAGTTTCTCTATAAATAATTATCCCCTTATATATATCCATTGTATTATAAAAATAATGTGCCAAGCTTTGGTTTTAGGATGATTAGATTGCTTGTTTACTATGTGCAGAACAAAAACAAAAACTTTGGCTGTAGCACGTGATTTTACATTTTTTTACTGGAAAGTAAAATGGGTCTGAAACTTTTTGCACATTACTTCTGTACAAAATTTTCAAATTTTCAAATTTATTTCATAATTGTTGGAGTTACAGAAGTTTACTAAACCTCCAGATTACTCCAGACTGTCCTGTTTTAGACAGATTATGTTTTCTATGTGTTGATCGCTTATTTTGATGAATCTATGGGTAGTATCGGGGGGTATGAACCATGGTGAAGTTGTAATACAATAGATATAGTTCTAATATGAAATTGGAGTGAGTTTGAAACAGTACCTAAAGGTAGTGATTTTCTTTATTATACTAACGGATCTCACAAAGTTTTTGTTAAAGTTTTGTGTGGATGAAGTGTTCAAACATCGAGGAGCTATCAATATGAGAAGAATAAAGAGAGGCAAAAGTTCGAGCTTGGCGATGCCCAAGGCACCCCAAGTAAATATTTCAGAGGATGCTCAAGCATCTAAGCTTGGGGATGCCCCGGTTGGCATCCCATCTTTCTTCTTCAACAAATATCGCTATACCTCGGTTTTTGTTTTGTTCACATAATTTGTGTCCTTTGTGTTTTTCTTTTTCTTTAAGAACCATGCTAGTATGAGATGTCCCTTCATCAATTTATATAATACTTCATGTGCTTCACTTATATCTTCTAAGTATGATCTTATAGAAGTGCTCTTTGAGCTTCACTTAAATCTTTTGAGTATGGTTTTATAGAATGCTTCGTGTGCTTCACTTATACATTTTGAGCTTGGACATTGGTTAGTATATATTAATTGTAGAATGCTCCATGAAATTCACTTATATCTTTTGGAGTATGAATAGTACTATCATCTAAAGCGGTTTGGAAGAGTGTCAACTTTAGGAACTAGTGATCCCGCTATTCCGAATGAGAAGAATTTTGCTTAGGTGGAGAGTAGAAAAATTTATATGCTTGTAGATCATGAAAAGAATGATTTATGAGATGGTTATATTTTTTAATTCATTCATGATGCTACTTAAATTATTATGAGGAAGGAATACGTGTTTGTAGGAGTTGCAATATTATCAAGTTTCCTCTCTATATGCTTAAAATTTTGAAGTTATATTTGTTTTTCCTTCCTATGCCAGTTGATTCTTGTTCCTATAAATTACATGCTCACAAAATACCTAGGCATAGGAAGTGGGTTAGATTTGAATATGCTACTCATATTCTTCATGATGCTCTCTTTATGTTTCAATTCTTATCTTTTATGTGAGCATCATTGAAATCATCATGCCTAGCTAAAAGGCATTAAAGAAAAGCGCTTGTTGGGAGACAACCCAATATTCACCCTTACTGTTTTTGTGTGTTTTCATGATTAAGCTACTGTATTAATCATGTATTATAGCTATTGTTTCAATAAAGGGCCAATTAAGACCTTTGGGAAGACTAGGGTGAAAGTTAATGTGATCTTGCTGTAAAAAACAGAAACTTTGCGCTCACGAGATTAGCTGCCATTTTTTTACATAAGAGTGATTTGGTGCTGATTATTTTTGAAGAAGATTAATAGACAAATTCCTCACGTCCACCAATTTATTTCATAATGTTTTGAGTATCAGAAGTATGGTTAGTGTTCAGATCATTACAGACTGTTCTGTTTCTGACAGATTCTGTTTTCATTGCAAAGTTTGCTTATTTTCTAGTTTCTATGACTTATATTTCTCAATATAAATTGTAGTAATGATATGGTACAGTAGGCATTGTGTGATAACAATTATGAGCCTTGTCTTTGACAGTACCTAAGTGAATGGTTTACTCTTTATCATACTAACCTATCTCACGAAGTTCCATTAAGTTTTGTGTGATTGAAGTTTTCAAGCTTTGGGTGAGATATCGATACAAGGAGAATAAGGAGTGGAAATACCCTAAGCTTGGGGATGCCCAAGGCACCCCAAGGTAATATTCAAGGAAGACTCAAGCGCCTAAGCTTGGGGATGCCCCGGAAGGCATCCCCTCTTTCGTCTTCAAAAACTATCGGTATACCTTACTCGGAGCTATATTTTTATTCGTCACATGATATGTGTTTTGCTTGGAGCGTATTTTCAATTTTACTTGCTGTTTGAATAAAATCCTTGGATCTAAAATCTTGAATGAAAAAGAACCCCCCATGGCTAGTTAATTATTTGACTACTCACTGTCCTTCACTTATATCTTTTTGGAGTAGTTTGTCATTTACTCACGTGCTTCACATATATCCTATGAGTAAATGGTTGAATGAATTGAATATCATAAATCTGAATTTATATATGTTTCATATGCTTATACCATGGGGAGTAATGACTTCACATAGAATAAGTATAGGTAGTAAACTTATTGAAAGTTAGCAAACGTAGAATTGGTCACTTGAACAATTCATGAAAGAATATTGAAGGAAGAGAGATTTCACATATAAATATACTATATTGGACATCTTTTGTAATTGTGAGCATTCATTAAAATATGACATGCTAAAAGGTTGACGTCGGACAAGGAAGACAACATAATAGATTATGTTTTCTTATATCCGAAATAAAGTATATTGTCTTGGACCATCCAACATGTTGACCTTGCTTTCCCCCCTCATGCTAGCCAAATTCTTTGCACCAAGTAGAGATACTACTTGTGCTTCCAAACATTCCTTAAACTAGTTTTGCCATGAGAGTTCACCATACCTACCTATGGATTGAGTAAGATCCTTCAAGTAAGTTGTCATCGGTGCATGCAATAAAAATTGCCCTCTAAATATGTATGATCTATTAATGTGGAGAAACTAAGCTTTATATGATCTTGTGATGTGGAAGAAATAAAAGTGACGGACTTCTTAATAAAGGTCCATATCACAAGTGGCAATATAAAGTGACGTTCTTTTGCATTTAGATTTTGTGCATCCAACCATAAAAGCGCATGACAACCTCTGCTTCCCTCTGCGAAGGGCCTATCTTTTACTTTTATCTTCTACACTTATGCAAGAGTCATGGTGATCTTCACCTTTCCTTTTTACATTTTATCCTTTGGCAGGCACATTATGTTGGAATGATCCTGATATATATATCTAATTGGATGTAAGTTATCATGAACTATTATTGTTGACATTACCCTTGAGGTAAAAGTGTAACGCCCTCGATGCGGCTATATCTCCCACGTGTCGAGGCACGACTTAGAGGCATAACCGCATTGAAAGCAATGTCGCGAGTTAGGAAATCATCACACATCCCATGTACATAAATAATATAAAGGGGAGGTACATAGTTGGCTTACACTCGCCACGTCACATCAGAGTACATAAATAACATACATCATCCAAACACTCATGGCCCGACTACGGCGCCAAAATAAAAGACAACCCAACAAGCGACATAGGTCCCGATCACCCCAACTGGGCACCACTACTGATCATCAGGAAAAGACACATAGTAACGCTGAGAGTCCTCGTCGTACTCCCACTTGAGCTCAAGCGCGCCATCTGGAGCGGTATCATCTGTCCCTGCATCTGGTGTAATAGTAATCTGTGAGCCACAGGGACTCAGCAATCTCACACCCTCGCGATCAAGACTATTTAAGCTTAATAGGTAGGAAGGGGGTAAATGTAAGTGGAGCTGCAGCAAGCGACTAGCATATATGGTGGCTAACTTATTCGCAAAAGAGAGCGAGAAGAGGAGGCAAAGCACGAGCGGGAAACTAGAGAGCAACCTGCGCAAACATAACTCCAACACCGTGTCCACTTCCCGGACTCCGCCGAGAAGAGGCCATCACAGTAACACACTCAGTTGATTCATTTTAATTAATTAAGGTTCAAGTTATCTACAACCGGACATTAACAAATTCCCATCTGCCCATAACCGCGGGCACGGCTTTCGAAAGATCAATCCCTGCAGGGGGGGTCCCAACTTAGCCCATAACAAGCTCTCACGGTCAACGAAGGAATAGACCTCCACCCAAGACACACCGATCAGACTCGGTATCTCGGTACAACAAGATGATTCGACAGGTCAAAACAAGTCCAGCAACACCGCCCGAATGTGCCGACAAATCCCGATAGGAGCTGCACATATCTCGTTCTCAGGGCACACTCAGATGAGACATCCTACGAGTAAAACCAACCCTCAAGTTGCCCCGAGGTGGCCCCGTAGTCTACTCGGTCGGACCAACACTCAGAGGAGCACTGGCCCGGGAGGGTTAAAATAAGATGACCCTCGGGCTCCGGAAACCCTAGGGAAAAAGAGGCTAGGTGGAAAATGGTAAAACCAATGTTGGGCATTGCCGGAAAAGCTTTAATCAAGGCGAACTATCAAGGGGTTCCCATTATAGCCCAACCGCGTAAGGGACGCAACAATCCGGGAACATAACACCGATATGACGGAAACTAGGGCGGCAAGAGTGGAACAAAACACTAGGCGAGAGGCCGAGCCTTCCACCCTTTACCAAGTATATAGATGCATTAAGATAACATGGCGATATAATGATATCCCAACAAGTAAATAAATTTCCCAACAAGGAACGGCTCCAATCTTCACCTGCAACTAGCAACGCTATAAGAAGGGCTGAGCAAAGCGGTAACATAGCCAATCAACGGTTTGCTAGGACAAATTTGGGTTAGAGGCTCAACATGGCAATTGGGAGGCTGACAAGCAAGTGGTAGGCATCGTAGCATTGGCATAGCAAAAGAGCGAGCAAACTAGCATAGCAAAGATAGTAGTGATTTCGAGGGTATGATCATCTTGCCTGCACAGTTGTCAGAGTTGACTGGATCCTCAAAAGCAAACTCAACGGGCTCCTCGTTAGCAAACTCGTATCCCGGCTCTACCCAACAACACAAACAAGCAACAAGGATACAATCAACCACGTGCAAGGACAAACAATAAGATGCAATGATGGTATGCTATGCGGGATGCGATGCGGGATGCCAAATGCAATACGTGACAGGAAATGCATGAACTTGGCCTCAACATGGAAAACCAAGTCTGCCACTGGATAGAGGGGATGAAATCACCTGAAAACGATATAAAGATCATAGGAATCGGAGCTACGGTTTGGAAATGGCAAGCGTTTTACGAAATGAACCGGTCTGCGATTTACAGCAAGTAGGCACCTAAATGCAACGAAATTAACATGCTACAGCCACCAAACATGACAACAAAAGACATGGCAGGGATGTACACAAGATGCTTATCAAAACACTAGCACTGAGCCACGGCCAAATTCATCCATTATGAGGTTCAAACAAGCATGGCAAAAACGAATAAGCAAAACAGATTTCAGACTTAGTGAAATTAACACTAGTCTGAAATTTCAGACCACGATGCTCTCTTCGGAGCAGCAAAACAACATCATACACAACCTGATTATGACAAGTAAGAACATGGCATGGAGCTACTCAACAAGCTTAACAAAACACCCAAAGTGACCTGGGGCCAAAAGGGTTCACAAAATACTCTAACGATCACACGAACATAGCTCACGCACAATCAGTTTCCAGACTTCGTGAAAACTGAGACAAGCAGAAATTGAACTCACGAAGGCACAAAATGCTAGCTAGACATGGCAAGAACAATGGCATAGAATGCATGGATCACTAACAATAGCATCGGCAAAATCGCAAACAAGTTGACGATCTGCCCAGATTTACCACGAAGCAAAAGTAGAGCTCGATTGACTCAAGCTAGAGCACTCCACATATGCAAACAAAGACATGGATGGATAGAGCATAACATGAATACCAAAACTCCCTTACTGATCATCCTCAAAAGAGGCACGGATCACTAGGAAACAAGCTGAACATATGGCATCATGAACTAAAATATCCCAGACTTAGTGAAATCCACTAAGTCTCTGAAAACAGAATTCTCAGGTGCCTCTCTTTGCAAGCTTGCACAAGTCACCACACACATCCTAAAAATGCATGGGTGGCACCTCTGGAAAGAAGACAAAATGCTTAACAATTCATCCCAAAGACTCACAGGCATATCATGCACACAATAATCATGGCAAAAATGACAAAAGTCTATGATGAACTAACGGATCTGCAATTTAACTCACGAAGCCTCCTTCTAGCAGCATTTTGGGCATCAAGATGACCTCGAACGAAAAGGATGCAATGGAATGAAATGATGTACATGTCGAGACGAACATTTTGATATATCATATGTCCAAATCGGAGCTACGGATGCGGAGATATCATCAGTCAAAGATGGCATGAAAAACTAGGGTTAGGGAACGAAAGTCAACCGTCCGGATTTAGATGCAGATCCAGCACTGTTCATGCATGGGAACCGAGGTTCGTCGACCCGAGTTGGAGCTCTCGCCGGAGCTTGCGGACGCCGGGGAGGCCTTGGAGCGGCGCGCCGGCCGGAGGAGAGGACGGCGATGGGGCGGCGACCACCGAGCGGCGAAGCGGCGACCACCGGGCGGCGGGGCGGCGATGGCGGCGGGCTCCGGCCGGCCGGCGAGGCGGCGGTGATGGCAGATCCAGCCACCGGAGCCGGAAGGGACGGCGGATCCCGGCGTCGGGTGGAGGAAGCGCGGGGAGGCGGCGCCCGGGCCCGGGAGGGCCCCGCGTGGGCCGGGCGGGCCTCGGCGGCGGCGGGGATGTGGTCCGGGCGGTGGCCACTAGGCGGATGACACGTGGAGGCGGACGGGGAGGCCGGACATGTCCGTCGGCGGGGCAGGTGTCCGGCGCGCGCGAGGACGAATGAATCTAGGGTTTCGGGGAGGAGGAGATCCGAATTTGGAGGGGGATGTATATATAGGCATGAGTGGATCTAGGAGAGTCCAAATGAGGTGCGGTTTTCGGCCACGCGATCATGATCGAACGCTCTAGGACATGGAGTAGAGTTTGGTGGGTTTTGGGCCAAATTGGAGGGGTGTTGGGCTGCAACACACACGAGGCCTTTTCGGTCCCTCGGTTAACCGTTGGAGTATCAAACGAAGTCCAAATGATACGAAACTTGACAGGCGGTCTACCGGTAGTAAACCAAGGCCGCATGGCAAGCGTCGGTCCAATCCGGAAATGTTTAATCCCCAGACGCGAAGAAAGCTAGAAATGACCACCGGAGGAGAACGAAGCGCCGGAATGCAAAACGGACAACGGGGAAAATGCTCGAATGCATGAGATGAACATGTATGCAAATGCAATGCACGTGACGACATGATATGAGATGCATGAAAAGAAAAACAACACACGGAGACAAAGACCCGAACCCGAGAAATAAATATAACTTAATGCCGGAAACGGCAAGAGTTGGAGTACAAATTGGGAAAGTTATATCTGGGGCGTTACAACACTCCACCACTACGAAAAGATCTCGTCCCGAGATCTAGGACTGAAAGAACTCCGGGTACTCAGAACGGAGGTGATCCTCGCGTTCCCAGGTAGCTTCACGGTCGGAATGGTGTGACCACTTGACTTTGAGAAATTTGATTGACTTGTTGCGAGTCCTGCGTTCAGTCTCTTCAAGGATTGCAACTGGGTGCTCACGATAGGAGAGATCTTCTTGGAGCTCAATGTCCTCAAAGTTGACGGTGCATTCAGGCATCTTGAAGCACTTTCGGAGTTGGGAGACATGGAACACATCATGAACATTTGCAAAGTTTGACGGAAGCTCGAGTTGATAGGCGAGGTCGCCTCTCTTGCTGACAATCTTGAAAGGTCCGACGTATCTAGGGGCAAGCTTCCCTTTGATACCGAAGCGACGAGTCCATTTCATAGGAGAGACGCGGAGGTAAACATGATCTCCGATCTCGAAAGCCAAATCACGGTGCTTACTATCATAGTAGCTCTTTTGGCGGGATTGGGCTGCTTTGAGGTTATCACGAATGACCTTGCACATTTCTTCTGCCTCTGTGATTAAGTCATTACCCAGCAGCTGACGTTCACCGGTTTCAGACCAGTTGAGAGGGGTACGGTATTTCCTACCATACAGAATTTCAAATGGGGCCTTGCCCGAACTTGCTTGAAAACTGTTGTTGTATGAGAATTCAACATAAGGAAGACAATCCTCCCACTTCATGCCGAAGGAGATAACACAAGCCCTGAGCATATCTTCAAGAATCTGGTTGACACGCTCGACTTGACCGCTTGTTTGAGGATGGAAAGCAGTGCTGAAGCGGATGTTGGTGCCCATGGCCTTATGAAAGGAATCCCAAAACTTGGAGGTAAAGATGCTGCCACGGTCTGAAGATATCACTTGAGGAATACCGTGCAGAGAGACAATTCGAGAGGTGTAGAGTTCCGCCAATTGAGCTACAGTGATTGACTCTTTGATAGGCAGAAAGTGAGCCACTTTGGTGAGCTTGTCGATGACAACGAATATAGCATCATTGCCATGCTTGGACTTTGGAAACCCAGTCACGAAGTCCATTTCAATGTGGTCAAACTTCCATTCTAGAATGGCAAGAGGTTGGAGGAGACCTACTGGCCTTTGGTGTTCTGCCTTCACTCTTCTGCAGACATCACATTCATTCATGAATTGAGCGATCTCGCGCTTCATTCAAGTCCACCAATAAGTTTGCTTGAGATCCTGATACATCTTCGTGCTCCCAGGGTGGATGGAGAGGAGAGAATTGTGAGCCTCCTTCATAATCACTTTACGAAGTTCACCTCTGGGCACAACAATTCGATCCTCGAAGAAGAGAGTGTCCTTGTCATCAAGTCGGTAGCACTTGTACTTGGACTGACTCTTTGCAATCCCAATCTTCACCTTTTTCACCATAGCATCAAGAAGCTGGGCTTGGCGAATCTGGTCTTCCAAGGTAGGAGAGACTTGAAGGTTGGCGAGGAAACCTTGAGGAACAATTTGCAGATTAAGTTTGCGGAAAGCTTCACAAAGCTCGGGTTGATAAGGCTTCAGAATCAGACTGTTGCAATATGCTTTTCTGCTCAAAGCGTCAGCAATCACATTGGCCTTGCCTGGAGTATACTCGATACTCGGATTGTACTCTTGAATCATTTCGACCCATCGAGTCTGCCTGAGGTTGAGATTAGGCTGAGTGAAGATGTACTTGAGACTCTTGTGATCAGTGAAAATATCCACATTCCTTCCCAATAGAAGATGTCTCCAAGTCAACAAAGCATGCACAACTGCCGCCAACTCGAGATCATGAGTGGGGTAGTTCTTCTCATTAGGCTTCAACTGGCAAGAGGTATAAGCAACAACTTTCTTCTCTTGCATCAGTACAGCACCGAGACCTTGGAGAGAGGCATCACAAAAGACCTCGTATGGCTTGGTTTCATCAGGCGGAGTCAGAACTGGAGCAGTGATCAACTTCTCTTTCAAAGTGTTGAAAGCAATATCACATTCCGGAGACCAAACGTACTTGACGTGCTTCTGAAGAAGATTTGAGAGAGGCTTCACGATCTTAGAAAAGTTTTCAACGAATCTTCGGCAGTAGCTTGCGAGACCGAGGAAGCTACGGAGTTGCTTCACGTTCTGAGGAGGTTCCCAATTGACAATTGCAGACACCTTCTCAGGATTCATGGCAATGCCCTTGGCAGAGATGATATGACCAAGATAAAGCACCTCATCGAGCCAAAATTCACACTTGGAGAACTTGGCGTAGAACTGATGTTCCCTGAGCTTGTCAAGAACCAAACGCAAGTGCTTGGCATGATCTTCCTTGTTCTTGGAGAAAACCAGAATGTCGTCGAGATAGACCAAAACAAAGTCATTGGTGTAGGGGTTGAAGATGAAGTTCATCATGCGAGAGAACATCGGAGGAGCGTTGGCAAGGCCAAAAGACATGACAGTGTATTCATATGACCCATAGCTTGTCCTGAAAGTCGTCTTGGGAATATCTTGCTCACGAATTCGAATCTGATGATAACCCATACGGAGATCAAGCTTGGAGAATACTTTGGCACCCTTGAGTTGTTCGAACAGCTCATTGATGTTGGGAAGTGGGTATTTGTTCTTGATGGTCTTCTTGTTCAATGGATGATAATCAACACAAAGTCGGTCCGTACCATCCTTCTTCTTCACAAAAAGAACACCACAACCCCATGGAGAAGTACTAGGCCGAATGAGACCCATTCTTTCTTGAACATCGAGTTGTTTCTTCAACTCCTTCAACTCTTCAGGGCCGAGCTTGTAGGGACGTTTGCACACAGGTTCCGTACCGGGCTCAAGTTCAATAACAAATTCAACGGGCCGGTGCGGAGGCATTCCTGGGAGCTCTTCTGGGAAGACGTCTTGATACTCACAAACGACTGGGATCTGTGAAATTGCATCCAATTCGCCCTTCTCATTGAGAGAAAACAACCAGATTGTATCATCACGAGCGGCAAAGACAATGACATCCTCAGACGAATGAGTCAGTTGAATCTGCCTGGCTGCACAATCGAGGTGAGCCTTGTGTTTAGAGAGCCAGTCCATCCCAAGAATAAGATCGATATCCGAATTACCAAGAACCACCGGAGAAGAGAGAAACTTGTAATCGCCCAACGTGATAGAGATATCGGGAGCAACCAAACTTGAAGTCAAAAGCTTGCCTGGAGAAACAACTTGCATGGCTTTGGGCATAATCTCAGTATCAACATTGTGCTTCGATGCAAACGGGCATGACAAGAAAGAATGCGATGAACCAGTATCAAAAAGTACTTTTGCGGGAACATAGTTAACAGGAAGGTTACCCATGATGACATCTAACGAATCCTCTGCCTGAGTTGCGTTCATCAAGTTGACCTTGGCTGACTTGGGGTTATGCTTGACCACAGCTGTACTTGCCGATCTCACGGGAGGAGGAGGAGGAAGATGCCTCTGGTTGAAACACTTGTTGGCATAGTGACCCTTCTGTTGACACTTGTTGCATGTGACCTCTGAAAGCGGACGGTGGTACGGAGCACTTGATCTTGGAGCTTGAGACGAAGTCTTGTTCTGAAAGCCTGGGTTGGGTGGGTGGGATGAACCACTGCCACCTTTGCTCTTCTGCTGATACGGCTGACGAAACGGAGGAGGAGGAAGCCAATACTTCTGCTGCTTGGCCACTTGAGTAGAGGACGAAGGCGTAGTGTCTCTGACTCGCTTCCTGGAAGCATCACACCTCAACTGAGCAGCCTCTTGCTTCAGTGCCATGTTGTAGAACTCATCGTATCTCAACGGCTCAAAAAGGACAAGAGCGAGCTGAATTTCTTCATGGAGACCACCCCCGAACTGGTATATCATGCTCTTCTCATCAGGAACATCCTGCTTGGCAAAATGGGCGAGCTTCTGGAACAACTTGTTGTAGTCATAGACAGACAAAGTGCCTTGCTTCAGATTGCGGAATTCCTCACATTTGCTTTCAGTCACACTCTGAGGGATGTGATGAGCTCGGAAATCTCGACGGAAATCATCCCAAGTGATCAAACGTCCACCTCTGGAATCCTTGTACTGCTGGAACCACTCTGTAGCCTGATCTTTGACCTGGAAAGAAGCGAACTTGAAAAAATCTTCAGGCCTGACGTTGCTGCATTCAAAATGCTTGCCCAGATCCACTAGCCAATCGTCAGCATCGGTAGCCTCAACACAATTGCTGGACGTCTTTGGACCATTAGCGAGGAACTGGTTCAGAGTAGCAAAATGGTTCTGATTGTTGCCTTGATTCCCTTGTCTGCCTTGATTGCGCTCTTGGAGGATTTGCATGATCAACTATGTATTTGCATTGGTTGCGGCCATCACAGCTTGCCAAGCCTCCGGAGGAGGTGGAGGTGGTGGCGGATCAGGATTCGGAGTCGTGCGCGTTGGAGGAGCCATCCTGAAGAGGTTGACCACCATTAGCACACAAATAGACAAATATTGAAGGTGAATCCAATGGAATGAAAATTGCAACATAAAGTCTTCACATCCGAACAAAATGAACGAATGCACTTCTCTTGAAGTGGTCACATATTCCTAAATTGCGAAGCCACGAAGAATTAGGTAGAAGAGGTAAATCAACAAGGGATGGAATCAACATATGACGTCGAAGCAACCCGAATACCACAACTCAAATAAAACCAAGGATTGGCTTGCGAAATAAGCCAGAACAAACATATGATAGAGATTTCGTCCGAAGTTTTCGTGGTGGGACCTACACGGGCTCGACCGTACAGCACCATCATGTACAAGGCAGTGCACATGACATACGAAGCGTCCCCGAGTTAGCATAGCCAAGGACTCTTTAAGACGCAACGAGACCACTGTAAAATCGACCGTGAATAGGCGAACCACTAGACGTCGAACCCCAATTTCATATCATACATCTGTCGGAAAGATATCCTAAGAGCTACTTGAATTCCCACCTATGAAACTCCCGAAACTTTCCGGTTATGCAATCAGGTGTTGGGGATACAGGGGAAGCATAATATCTCACCCAAACTAGCAAATCCTACATCCAGCTGTATCCATCCTTCAACACATAACCAAGAAACCTTCGGAAACCATCTACCTCAAACTTCGAAAAGCATCCGTTATACAAGTTATGGCGATACTCCCGAACTCCCGCCCCAGTACTGGGTGGCGTCGAGCTTATCTCACCAACGAACTGCATAAAAGAGATTTTCGATGTCGACGAACATATCTCAAGTATTCCATAATTGCAATGATAAAATTATGATGACAACACCTCAGAGCTCAACTCCTCGGGACACTTCCACTAAACCCCTGACAGGAGGCACCAAGACAGTGTTCTCATCATAAGCCATCGGAACAAATCCAAGATACTCGCGTGATCCTAAAATTTTTTTTAGTGAAATTTGAGAAGAGAAGAGTCAAAACTCTACGTCAGGATGCCTTACCAGAGCGATGAGGAGACTGGGAAGTAAAAAGAATTCCTAAGCTCTCCGATATATAATTCCTAAATGACTCAAAACATTTTTTGCTAGACACAACTCGGCTGCTAAAAACGATCAAGCAATGGGGGATCCTAAGGTCGGGGAAGGCTCTAATTACCAACTTGTAACGCCCTCAATGCGGCTATATCTCCCACGTGTCGAGGCACGACTTAGAGGCATAACCGCATTGAAAGCAATGTCGCAAGTTAGGAAATCATCACACATCCCATGTACATAAATAATATAAAGGGGAGGTACATAGTTGGCTTACACTTGCCACATCACATCAGAGTACATAAATAACATACATCATCCAAACACTCATGGTCCGACTATGGCGCCAAAATAAAAGACAACCCAACAAGCGACATAGGTCCCGATCACCCCAACTGGGCACCACTACTGATCATCAGGAAAAGACACATAGTAACGCTGAGAGTCCTCATCGTACTCCCACTTGAGCTCAAGCGCGCCATCTGGAGCGGTATCATCTGTCCCTGCATCTGGTGTAATAGTAATCTGTGAGCCACAGGGACTCAGCAATCTCGCACCCTCGCGATCAAGACTATTTAAGCTTAATAGGTCGGAAGGGGGTAAATGTAAGTGGAGCTGCAGCAAGCGACTAGCATATATGGTGGCTAACTTATTCGCAAAAGAGAGCGAGAAGAGGAGGCAAAGCACGAGCGGGAAACTAGAGAGCAACCTGCGCAAACATAACTCCAACACCGTGTCCACTTCCCGGACTCCGCCGAGAAGAGGCCATCACGGTAACACACTCAGTTGATTCATTTTAATTAATTAAGGTTCAAGTTATCTACAACCGGACATTAACAAATTCCCATCTGCCCATAACCGCGGGCACGGCTTTCGAAAGATCAATCCCTGCAGGGGGTCCCAACTTAGCCCATAACAAGCTCTCACGGTCAACGAAGGAATAGACCTCCACCCAAGACACACCGATCAGACTCGGTATCTCGGTACAACAAGATGATTCGACAGGTCAAGACAAGTCCAGCAACACCGCCCGAATGTGCCGACAAATCCCGATAGGAGCTGCACATATCTCGTTCTCAGGGCACACTCAGATGAGACATCCTACGAGTAAAACCAACCCTCAAGTTGCCCCGAGGTGGTCCCGTAGTCTACTCGGTCGGACCAACACTCAGAGGAGCACTGGCCCGGGGGGGTTAAAATAAGATGACCCTCGGGCTCCGGAAACCCAAGGGAAAAAGAGGCTAGGTGGCAAATGGTAAAACCAATGTTGGGCATTGCCGGAAAAGCTTTAATCAAGGCGAACTATCAAGGGGTTCCCATTATAGCCCAACCGCGTAAGGGACGCAACAATCCGGGAACATAACACCGATATGACGGAAACTAGGGCGGCAAGAGTGAAACAAAACACTAGGCGAGAGGCCGAGCCTTCCACCCTTTACCAAGTATATAAATTCATTAAGATAACATGGCAATATAATCATATCCCAACAAGTAAATAAATGTCCCAACAACGAACGGCTCCAATCTTCACCTGCAACTAGCAACGCTATAAGAAGGGCTAAGCAAAGCGGTAACATAGCCAATCAACGGTTTGCTAGGACAAAGGTGCGTTAGAGGCTCAACATGGCAATTGGGAGGCTGACAAGCAAGTGGTAGGCATCGTAGCATTGGCATAGCAAAAGAGCGAGCAAACTAACATAGCAAAGATACTAGTGATTTCGAGGGTATAATCATCTTGCCTGCACAGTTGTCAGAGTTGACTGGATCCTCAAAAGCAAACTCAACGGGCTCCTCGTTAGCGAACTCATATCCCGGCTCTACCCAACAACACAAACAAGCAACAAGGATACAATCAACCACGTGCAAGGACAAACAATAAGATGCAATGATGGTATGCTATGCGGGATGCAAAATGCAAGACGTGACAGGAAATGCGTGAACCAGGCCTCAACTTGGAAAACCAAGCGTGCCACTGGATAGAGGGGATGAAATCACCTGAAAACGATATAAAGATCATAGGAATCGGAGCTACGGTTTGGAAATGGCAAGCGTTTTACGAAATGAACCGGTCTGCAATTTACAGCAAGTAGGCACCTAAATGCAACGAAATGAACATGCTACAGCCACCAAACATGACAACAAAAGACATGGCAGGGATGTACATAAGATGCTTATCAAAACACTAGCACTGAGCCACGGCCAAATTCATCCATTATGAGGTTCAAACAAGCATGGCAAAAACGAATAAGCAAAACAGATTTCAGACTTAGTGAAATTAACACTAGTCTGAAATTTCAGACCACGATGCTCTCTTCGGAGCAGCAAAACAACATGATACACAACCTGATTATGATAAGTAAGAACATGGCATGGAGCTACTCAACAAGCTTAACAAAACACCCAAAGTGACCTGGGGCGAAAATGGTTCACAAAATACTCTAACGAGCACACGAACATAGCTCACGCACAATCAGTTTTTAGACTTAGTGAAAACCGAGACATGCTGAAATTTAACTCACGAAGGCATGTAAACGAGCTCGATGCACTCACCATGGTGCAAGTCATAGCAAGACAAGCATATATACATAAGGAAGGCACAAAATGCTAGCTAGACATGAAAAGAACAATGGCATAGCATGCATGGATCACTAACAATAGCATCGGCAAAATCGCAAACAAGTTGACGATCTGCCCAGATTTACCATGAAGCAAAAGTAGAGCTCGATTGACTCAAGCTAGAGCACTCCACATATGCAAACAAAGACATGGATGGATAGAGCATAACATGAATACCAAAACTCCCTTACTGATCATCCTCAAAAGAGGCACGGATCACTAGGAAACAAGCTGAACATATGGCATCATGAACTAAAATATCCCAGACTTAGTGAAATCCACTAAGTCTCTGAAAACAGAATTCTCAGGTGCCTCTCTTTGCAAGCTTGCACAAGTCACCACACACATCCTAAAAATGCATGGGTGGCACCTCTGGAAAGAAGACAAAATGCTTAACAATTCATCCCAAAGACTCACAGGCATATCATGCACATAATAATCATGGCAAAAATGACAAAAGTCTATGATGAACTAACGGATCTGCAATTTAACTCACGAAGCCTCCTTCTAGCAGCATTTTGGGCATCAAGATGACCTCGGATGAAAAGGATGCAATGGAATGAAATGATGTACATGTCGAGACGAACATTTTGATATATCATATGTCCAAATCGGAGCTACGGATGCGGAGATATCATCAGTCAAAGATGGCATGAAAAACTAGGGTTAGGGAACGAAAGTCAACCGTCCAGATTTAGATCCAGATCCAGCACTGTTCATGCACGGGAACCGAGGTTCGTCGGCCGGAGTTGGAGCTCTCGCCGGAGCTTGCGGACGCCGAGGAGGCCTTGGAGCGGCGCGCCGGCCGGAGGAGAGGACGGCGATGGGGCGGCGACCACCGGGCGGCGAGGCGGCGACCACTAGGCGGCGGGGCGGCGATGGCGGCGGGCTCCGACCGGCCGGCGAGGCGGCGGTGATGGCGGATCCGGCCACCGGAGCCGGAAGGGATGGCGGATCCCAGCGTCGGGTGGAGGAGGCGCGGGGAGGCGGCGCTCGGGCCCGGGAGGGCCCCGCGTGGGCCGGGCGGGCCTCGGCGGCGGCGGGGATGTGGTCCGGGCGGTGGCCACTAGGCGGATGACATGTGGCGGCAGACGGGGAGGCCGGACATGTCCGTCGGCGGGGCAGGTGTCCGGCACGCGCGAGGACGAATGAATCTAGGGTTTCGGGGAGGAGGAGATCCGAATTTGGAGGGGGATGTATATATAGGCATAAGTGGAGCTAGGAGAGTCCAAATGAGGTGCGGTTTTTGGCCACGCGATCGTGATCGAACACTCTAGGACATGGAGCAGAGTTTGGTGGGTTTTGGGCCAAATTGGAGGGGTGTTGGGCTGCAACACACACGAGGCCTTTTCGGTCCCTCGGTTAACCGTTGGAGTATCAAACGAAGTCTAAATGATACGAAACTTGACAGGCGGTCTACCGGTAGTAAACCAAGGCCGCATGGCAAGTCTTGGTCCAATCCGGAAATGTTTAATCCCCACACGTGAAGAAAGCTAGAAATGACCACCGGAGGAGAACGAAGCGCCGGAATGCAAAACGGACAACGGGGAAAATGCTCGAATGCATGAGATGAACATGTATGCAAATGCAATGCACGTGACGGCATGATATGAGAAGCATGAAAAGAAAAACAACACACGGAGACAAAGACCCGAACCCGAGAAATAAATATAACTTAATGCCGGAAACGGCAAGAGTTGGAGTACAAATTGGGAAAGTTATATCTGGGGCGTTACAAAAAGGTTGGGAGGCGAATCTATAAGCCCCTATCTTTCTCTATGTCCGATTGAAACTTTGAACCCATAAATATCACGTGAGTGTTAGCAATTATGAAAGATTAAATGATAGTTGAGTATGTGGAGTTTGCTAAATCAACGCTCTGACATAGACCCTTCCTGAAAATAAGATGAATTGCAATTGTTTGATGACTGAGAATATAGTTTGTTAGTTTCAAGAAAGTTTAGGATCTATACTTTAACATGTGAATAGCTTGTTACTTGATCATGAAAAGTTTTATGAAAATGAGCTACTATTATGATATATAATGATGCTAGAAAAAGTGATTGGAACTATCATTGATGAAACTTATGCACTTGCTAGCATTCACACTTCATAAACTATTTCTTTTATCATTTACCTACTCGAGGACGAGTAGGAATTAAGCTTGGGGATGCTGATACGTCTCCAACGTATCTATAATTTATGAAGTATTCATGCTATTATATTATCAACCTTGGATGTTTTATATGCATTTATATGCTATTTTATTTGATTTTTGGGACTAACCTATTAACCTAGTGCCCAATGTCAGTTTCTGTTTTTCCTTGTTTTTGAGTTTTACAGAAAAGGAATACCAAACGGAGTCCAATTGACGTGCCAATTTTGACGATTTTTTATGGACCAAAAGAAGACCCCGGAGTAAAAGAGTTGGGCCAGAAGAGTCCTGGGTCGTCCACGAGGGTGCCCCCCGGGCGCTGGGCCTGCCTCGTGGACGACTCGGGCACCTCCTTGACGTGAGACCGACGCCAAAAATTCATATAAATATAGAAACCTCTAGAAAATAACCTAGATCGGGAGTTCCGCCGCTAGAAGCCTCTGTAGCCACCGAAAACCAATCTAGGCCCTCTCTAGCACCCTGCCGGAGGGGGCCATCATCACTGGAGGCTATGGAGGAGGATCCCGGAGGGGCCATCATCACCATGAAGGCCAAGGACCAGAGGGAGAACCTCTCCCCATCTAGTGGGGAGGCCATGGAGGAAGAAGCACAAGGGGGAGAACCTCTCCTCCTCTTTCTCGGTGGCACCAGAGTGCCATCGGGAGGGGAATCATCGCCGCGGTGATCGCCTTCATCAACATCACCATCATCATCGCCATCCTCATCTCTTTTACGCGTTCCACTCTCTCGCATCCCACTGTAATCCCTACTTGAACATGGTGCTTTATGCCACATATTATGATCCAATGATGTGTTGCCATCCTATGATGTTTTGAGTAGATATCCTTTGTCTTTGGGTTGATCGATGATCTAGATTGGTATGAGTTGTATGTTTTACTTTGGTGATATCCTATTGTGCCATCCGTATCGCGCAAGCGTGAGGGATTCCCGCTGTAGGGTTTTGCAATATGTCCATGGTTTTCTTATTGTCTGCATTGCGTGAGTGACTGAAACACAAACACGGATAAGTGGGACATGGCGTATGGGAATAAAGAGGACTTGATACTTTAATGCTATGGTTGGGTTTTACCTTAATGATCTTTAGTAGTTGCGGATGCTTGTTAGGGTTCCAATCATAAGTGCATATGATCGAAGAAGAGAAAGTATGTTAGCTTATGCCTCTCCCTAATATGAAATTGCAATAGTGATTACCGGTCTTGTTAACAATTGCCTAGGACAATCCCGCACACCGAGCCATCATTATTCCACACTCGCTATTTATAATATTTAGTAATATATTCTAACTTCATGATAACAACATCTACTTTCATATTTTAGCTCTCTGATATCATGCAAAGTTATCCACTTCATACCCACAACATAGTTTTATTCCTCGTTGCTAGTTGGGAGCAAACGTTCAGTGTACGTAGAGTCATATCAGTGGAAGATAGGGCTTGAGAGAATATTGATCTTACCTTTAGCTCCTTGTGGGTTCGACACTCCATACTTATCACTTCCACCTTTGGAAACTGCTACGATGATTCCCTGCACTTGGGGATTATCACGTATTACATTAAGAGTGGCATCAAATCAGTGGAAAAACAATTGCTCGTTCCAGCCATAGCAATAAATTAAGATGCAAAACTATATCATTACTTGTGTCATCACAGTTCCAGTGCTTCATTACAGCACCAGGAGTTGTTTTTGTTTTTCTTCCGCTTGTTCTTCCCTTCATCACTTGGTTCAATAACAGACAAGCTTCGCCTTCAATGTAAGATTTGGCATGTCAATTAGGTTGCACAAGTATGGCACCAAACAATGACATTAATTTTCTGATGAAAGTGGCAAAATACAGGCCAACAGTTGTGAAATATCCTTATCTTACCTCAATGGGATATTGCGGTGCACATACAGATTGGAAGTCTTGTCTCCATTTGTGCAGTTCACTAAAATCAAGCAACATTACCGTACAAGTAGCACAACATATGAAAGCACACTGCAGAATCATGTGAAAGAAGGCTAGTACTGACCTCTCATGACGCGGAATTCAAACAACTCATAGAAGAAGATCTGAACCAAATTTGCCAACACAGATAGGAAGTAAGATCTCCTGTTCTGCAGTTCCACTAAGATCAAGCAATCAAGCAATGTTGTCGGTGTGACACTTTGGTTGAACTGCACAGAACACTCTTAAAACAAAAGTGTTTTGTGCAGTGCAACAAAAGGTCACAATGGCAACGAGGTGAAGTAGATAACCCTGTTTACACAGAGGTGCAAAGGAAACAACAAGTGGTCAATAACGGTGGATGACACAGAAGCCAACAAAAAGAAGCATCTACCTTATCTAAATGGGAAAGAAAGCAACAAAGTAGCATTTCTCGAACGGTGGCATTGATTAATATTAACAGCGAGATTATATTAACAATAAAATTCGTTAAACATGTAATTTGCTTTTAACTACGGCATTGCATCAATTTTCCAGCGGCATTATTAGAGGGTGCTTATTTACAGGGACATTTTGGTGGAGGACTAAAAAACTCCGTGTCAGTCCCATCTAAACCAAACAAGAGGGAATTTTAGGGACTAAAAGTGGGCATTTGGGACTAAAGAAAGAAGACCCCGAGGGAGAGTCTTTTTGGGACTTTTTCCAATAGTTGCCCCTGCCACGCATCACACCTTGTCTCTATTAGTTCATTACTAGGGGTAACATGGTCTTTTAGCATGTCATTTAATAACTTCTAGTCCATGTTTAGCCCCTGGAACCAAGCAGGTAGGGACTAGGGAGTTTTTAACCAAACAAGGCATTAGATTAACAACAACTAAAGAGTTGCACGGGACAGTGGACGCACCAGCATCATGTGCATCTACCGATGTACTGGGGTGATGCACAGTCTGTTGCAACAAAGAACAAACAACCAAGGAGCATATTTGTGTTGGCCCTAGTTTTGTTATCTTTAGACAACTTTCCCTATATGAGCGCAGCAAATCTAGTCCTGCTCAAACTCTACAGCCTTGTCCTCCAAAACAAAATATCAGTTTGTTATAGATGTGTGTACTGCGTTTGTCATTGTTTTCCCTTTTCGACCAATGTAGGTGCTGGATAGCCAGTCTGTACTAGTACTTTCGCCACTTCCTTTCCTCTGTGAACCACGTGTAACGCCCCGAGACCGATGTGCCAGGTGTCCTCCAGTTATTCGTTGTTGTTTCCTTGTCATTGCTTGCGTGTCATGCATTGCATATCATGTCATCATGTGCATTTCATTCGCATACAAGTTCATCTCATGCATCCGAGCATTTTCCCCGTTGTCCGTTTTGCATTCTGGCGCTCCTATCTCCTCCGGTGGTCATTTCTACCTTTCTTTCGTGTGTGGGGATTCAACATTTCCAGATTGGACCGAGACTTGCCAAGCGGCCTTGGTTTACTATCGGTAGACCGCCTGTCAAGTTTCTTATCATTTGGACTTCGTTTGATACTCCAACGGTTAACCGAGGGACCAAAAAGGCCTCGTGTGTGTTGCAGTCCAACACCCCTCCAATTTGGTCCAAAACCCACCTAAACCTGCTCCATCATCTCGGTCGTTCGATCACGATCGCGTGGCCAAAAACCGCACCTCATTTGGACTCTCCTAGCTCCCTCTACCTATATATATGTGCAACCCTCCGAAATTCGCGGTCTAACCCTAGCCTTCCCCTACCTCGTGCACCGGACAAAGATCCCCACCACCTGGACATGTCCGACCGCCGCCTCCGACGAATCAGACGCCGCCACTTGTCATCCCGCTGGTCTCCTCTCTCTCTCCGCCGACGCGGCCCGCCGGACCCGAGGCAGGCCCGCCCGGGCCCGGATCTGCGCGCGCCTGCCCCGTCGCCTAAGAGCGCCCGCGCCGCCACCGGACCGCTCCAGCCCCGCCGCCTCTTCGCCGTGGCACCCCGCCGCCGCCGACCGCCGCGCCGGCGCGCCTCCCCGTCTTCTCGCCGGAGCCCACCGTGCGCCGCCCTGCTCCGGACCCCGTCGCCGCCATGCCCCGTGGGTGCTCCGCCGCTCGGCGAGGCTCGCCGCCCGCCATGGCCGGATTCCTCCTTGCTCCGCCCCCTCGCCGGAATCGCCGCGCCTCGCCGGAGTTCCGGCCAGATCCGATTTGGATCGGGACCAGATCCACCGGTCCCGAATCCAAACGCCCTCGCCCGTCCCCGCACCGCTCCGTCCCGATCCACGAGATCCACTTTTTCCGCGGGGTAATATTTTCACTAAGTCCCCGATTTCCCACATCCACATGCCCATGTTCATCATGCCGTAACTTTGCATCCGTAGCTCCGATTCATGCATATAGCATATCAAAATGTTCATCTCAGAGAGTACATCATTTCATTCCATTGCATCGTTTTCATTTGAGTTCATCTTGATGCCCGAAATTCTGTTAGAAGAGGGCTACTTGAGATATTTGTCAGATCTGCTACTCCATTTTGGTTTTTGTCATTTTTGCCATGATTATTGTGTGCATGATATGCCCTGATGCTCTACATATGTTTTGTCAAGGGTTTTGTCATCTTTCCAGAGGTGCAACCCATGTATTTTTGTGATGTGTGTGGTGACTAGCACAAGCTTGCCAAGTGAGGCACTTGGTAATTCTGTTTCCAGGGACTTAGCATTTCCACTAAGTCCTTGAGCTGTTTATCTCATGTTGTCATATGTTCATGTTGTTTCCGAGTGATCCGTGCCTCTTTTGAGGAAGATCAGTAAGGATGTTTTGCTAATCTTGTAGTGCTCTATCCATCCATGTCTTTGTTTGCAATTATGGAGCACCCTAGCTTGAGTCAATCGAGCTCTACTTTTGCTACTTTGTGAATCTGGGCAGATTGTCAACTTGTTTGCAATTTTGCCGATGATGTTGTAGTTGATCCGTGCATGCTATGCTATTGTTCTTGCCACGTATAGCTTGCATTTTGTGTGTTCTTGATAGATGTATGCTTATCTTGTCATGACTTGCTCCGTAGTGAGTGCATCGAGCTCGTAAACATGCCTACTTGAGTTATATTTCAGCATGTGCTAGTTTTCACTAAGTCTGAAAACTGATTATGTTTTTGCTATGTTCACGTGCTTGCTAATATGTTTTCTGATCCCTTTTGGCTCAAGGTCACTAAGGGACTTTTGTTAAGCTATTTGAGTAGCCCCATTCCATGTTTTACTTTGCCATGTTCAGGTCCTGTAGCATGTAGTTTCGTTGCTCCGAAGAGTGCTACTTGGTCTGAAATTCCAGACAAGTGTTAATTTCACTAAGTCTGAGATCTGTTTACCATATGCATTTTTGCCATGCTTGTTTGAACCTATTAATGGATGAATTGGCCGTAGCTCAGTGCTAGACTTTTATTAAGCATCTTGAATGCTTCCCTGCCATGTATTTTGATGCCATGTTTGAGTGATGTAGCATGTTCATCTCATTGCATTTAGATGGCTACTTGCTGTAAATCGCAGACCGGTGTCATATTTAAATCGCTTGCCATTTCCAAACCGTAACTCCGTTTCCGGTGATCTTTATATCATTTTCAAGAGATTTCATCTCATCTTTCCAGTGGCACACTTGGATTTCCATGTTGAGGCCAGGTTCATGCATTCCTTGTCACATCATACCTATGCATCGCATACCGCATCCCGCATATCATACCATGTTCATGTGTTGGTTGTTTACTATGTTGTGTGCTTCTTTTCCGGTGTTTGCTTCTTCGGGTTGGTTCCGGTAGCGTCGCGTTTGTGAGGACCCGTTCGTCTACGTCCGTTTGTCTTCTTCATGGACTCGTTCTTCTTCCTTGCGGGATTTCAGGCAAGATGATCATACCCTCAAAATCACCTCTATCTTTGCTTGCTAGTTGCTCGCTCTTTTACTATGCCTATGCTGTGATACCTACCACTTACTTATCATGCCTCTCATATTGTTAACCAAGCCTCTAACCCACCATGTCCTAGCAAACCGTTGATTGGCTATGTTACCGCTTTGCTCAGCCCCTCTTATAGCGTTGTTAGTTGCAGGTGAAGATTGAAGTTTGTTCCTTGTTGGAACATGGAGATACCATTCCTTGTTGGAACATGTTTACTTGTTGGGATATCACTATATATCTGATTTAATTAATGCATCTATATACTTGGTAAAGGGTGGAAGGCTCGGCCTTATGCCTGGTGTTTTGTTCCACTCTTGCCGCCCTAGTTTCCGTCATGTCGGTGTTATGTTCCCGGATTTTGCGTCCCTTACGCGGTTGGGCTATAATGGGAACCCCTTACAGTTCTCCTTAAGTAAAGCTCTTCCAGCAATGCCCAACATTGGTTTTACCATTTGCCACCTAACCTTTTCTTTCCCTTGGGTTCTGCAGACTCAAGGGTCATCATTATTTTAACCCCCCCGGGCCAGTGCTCCTCTGAGTGTTGGTCCGAACTAGAGTCCTGTGCAGCGCCCCCTCGGGGAAACTCGAGGTTTGGTTTTAGTTGTATGGAGAGCTCATCTGAGTGTGCCCTGAGAAAGACATATGTGCAGCTCCTATCGGGATTTGTCGGCACATTCGGGCGGTGTTGCTGGTTTAGTTTTACCCTGTCGAAATGTGTTGTTGTACCCGGATACCGAGTCTGATTGGAATGTCTCGGGAGGAGGTCTATTCCTTCGTTGACCGTGAGAGCTTGTGATGGGCTAAGTTGGGACACCCCTGCAGGGTTTTGAACTTTTGAAAGCCGTGGCCGCGGTTATGGGCAGATGGGAATTTGTTAATGTCCGACTGTAGAAAACCTGAAGTTGACCTTAATTAAAATGCATCAACCGCGTGTGTAACCATGACGGTCTCTTTCCGGCGGAGTCCGGGAAGTGAACACAGTTGTTGGAGTTATGCTTGACATAGGTTATTTTAGGATCACTTCTTGATCATACTTTTATAGACCGTGCTTTGCTTTCTCTTCTCGCTCTCATTTGCGTATGTTAGCCACCATATATGCTAATCGCTTGCTGCAGCTCCACCTCATACCTTTACCCTACCCATCAGCTTAAATAGTCTTGATCGCGAGGGTGCGAGATTGCTGAGTCCCCGTGGCTCACAGATACTTCCAAAACCAGTTTGCAGGTGCCGATGTTACCGAGCAGGTGACGCAACCAAGCTCAAGGAGGAGCTCATTGAAGATCTTGTTCTTTGTGTTGTTTCGTTCTAGTTGATCAGTAGTGGAGCCCAGTTGGGGTCGATCAGGGACCTTGTCGCATTTGGGGTTCTTCTTTTATTTTGGCTCCGTAGTCGGGCCTTGTTTCTAGCTGGTTGATGTAATGCTTTATTTATGTAATTGTGTGAAGTGGCGATTGTAAGCCAACTATGTATCTTTTTCCCTTATTGTATTACATGGGTTGTGTGAAGATTACCTCACTCGCGACATATGCCTTCAATGCGATTATGTCTCTAAGTCGTGCCTCGACACATGGGAGCTATAGTCGCATCGAGGGCGTTACACTACGTCCTATATTTATGCTATACAACTTTCCCCACAACTTTCCCCCATTCCTGTCCTCTTTGAACCATGTCTTAGATTCATGCGATACAACTTTCCCCACTACTTTCCCCCTTCCTTTCCTTTTCGAACCACGTCCTAGATTCATGCTATACAACTTTTCCCACTACTTTCCCCCATTCCTTTCCTCTTTGAACCACGCCCTAGATTAATGGTATACAACTTTCCCCATGAAAGTGCGTTATATCGACTAGAGGGGGGTGAATAGGCGATTTTTATGAAAGTCTTCAAAACATGAAGGTTATGAAGACAAACAGTACAGATATGCCTATCACTTAAGCATCGGAAGTTAGATTACACTAGGCAAGCCATGGTCAAGTATTCAATAGAGTGAAAGCACAAGACAAGTAGCTGCAATGTAATAAGGATCAGGTAGGAAGAAGTTATGAAGCCAAACAAATCATACAGTTATGTTATGAAGACAGAAGATAAAGCAAGCATGCAATGGCTTCACAATGTACAACAGTAAGTAAAAAGGAAGTGAAGATGAAACCAGTGACACGCTGAAGACAATGATTTGTTGGACCAGTTCTAGTTGCTGTGACAACTGTACGTCTGGTTGGAGCGGCTAGGTATTTAAACCAAAGGACACACAGTCCCGGACACCCAGTCCTGAACACGCAGCTCAGGACACCCAGTCCTCACCGTTTTCTCCTTGAGCTAAGGTCACACAGACCTCGCCCAATCACTCTGGTAAGTCTTCAAGGTAGACTTCCAAACCTTCACAGACTTCGTTCACCGGCAATCCACAATTTCTCTTGGATGCCCAGAATGTGACGCCTAACCGGCTGGAGGATGCATAGTCCTCAGGTGTAATAAGCCTTCAGATCACTCAGACAAGAAGACTTAAGTGATGCCCAATTTACTCTGGCTCTGGGTGGTTAGGGCTTTTCTCCTCGCTAGGAATTTTCTCTCAAAGGCTTTGAGGTGGGTTGCTCTCAAACGACAAAAGCCATGCACTGAAATCTGAGCAGCCAACCTTTTATGGTTGTAGGGGGTGGACTATTTATAGCCACTGGGCAACCCGACCTGATTTGTCCGAAATGACCCTGGGTCACTAAGGAACTGACACGTGTACCAACGGTTAGATTTCAAACTCACACGGCAACTTTACTTGGGCTACAAGTAAAGCTGACTTGTCCGACTCTGGACAAGATTTGCTCTCATAGTCTTCGCTCGAAGACATAGGATTTGAATTAGGCATCACTTCAGTCATTCTGACTGGTTCTCTTGGACCCCACTTAACAGTATGGTGGTTCCTATGACTCAGCACAAATGAAATAAAACTACGAAGGATCTAAGTCTTCGAGTTCCATAGGCTTCACATGGTGTCTTCTCTTGTCATAGTCTTCAATGTGAATATCTTCATATACCACCATTGTCTTCAATGTCTTCGTACATTTTTGGGGGTCATCTCTGGTAGTAAAACCGAATCAATGATGGACTTCTACCTGTGTTATCCTGCAATTCTCACAAACACATTAGTCCCTCAACTAGGTTTGTCGTCAATACTCCAAAACCAACTAGGGGTGGCACTAGATGCACTTACAATCTCCCCCTTTTTGGTGATTGATGACAAACTAGTTGAAGTTTTCAACGGGGAATATAATTTGTGAAATTGTAAAGGAATTGTCTTCATAAGCTGCAAGGGCCCCCCTGAAGATGTGCATATAAGTAATTTGCTTCTGGAACGCAAATGCACATGGCAGGTTGTACTTGTGGAGATCCACTTCAACATATGATGACAATCCACCATGCATGTAAAAGTATATGAAGAGAATGACATGCATAATGAAAAATGGACGTCTGCGGAATGATCTAAGTGCGAAATTTATCGTCGTACATGCGGAATTTATCTTCGCAAAACATAGTGGCAAACAAGTAGCAGATGACCGTCGAGTTTAAGTGTTACAACTCAAAGAACCAAGTGTAGCCAAATGAGAGTTTTAAGCACGAAGCAAAATGTAGCAAAATATAAAGGCACCCGCCCATAGTGACCCGCTTGAAGACTATAAACATCATATGCTTCTCCCCCTTTTGTCAGTGATGACCAAAAAGGTTTGAAGACATAGAGTTTTCTACGCGTTCCCAGGCGCAGCAGGGTCGGTGGAGGCGTTTGGCGGTGCAGACGAGCTTGGTGCAGATTCGACGCGCGCTGAAGGAGGTGGAGGTGATGTAGCGTCGTCTTCTTCTTCGATAATCCTTGCAGTTACCGTGGCAGCAGAGGAAGAGAACTCTGAATCTTCAAGTGATGGAGTTCTGCGAAGCATTGCCCTTCGAGGAGGCGTGGAGTCAAATTTGAAGCGCTTTGTGAAGCCATCCTCTTGAAGTTCAGCTTCAGGACACATCATCGTGAGTCCTTTCCAAGTGCGGCGACAGGTTTCGTGTGCAACAAATGCATTCTTGGTTGCAAGATTTCTGATACGATTGACGTCCTCCATGATGCTTTTCATCTGCCTCTTGAGCCAGTCGTGATGCCTGTCCTGCTTTTGGTGAAGAGCCACAAGAAGCTCTTGGTCATTGAGGGCACGAGCGCGCTTCTTGGGTCGCTAAGCAGCTGGGCTGTCAGTGGCTTCAGTAGATGTAGGTGCACGTGTGGTGCCAGCCAATGGATACACTCTGGAGATGGCTGCAACACCTTCAGCATTCTGTGTGAAGCTTTAGTGTTCTGCATTCTGAAGACTTAATGGTTGCTTGGCAGGCTCAGGATATATAGCTTCAGCAGAGGTGTCCACATCTGGCAAGAAGATCCGATGGTTGCGGGCTGAGGTTTGATATGAAATCGCAGAATGAAGCTTGATCAGCCTCGTAACCCAAGGAGCATAAAACTTCAAGCCAAATAAATCTGAGCCGGATGCCGCAAGCTGGCGTATGAAGAAGTCCTGCGCATTGAAGCATTTGCCATGAAGGATGTAGTATATGAGAGTCTTCATTGCACCCTCAACCTTGGCATGTGGAGAGTGTCCCTTGATGGGCTAGAGAGTCTGCCTGATGATGTGATATATGGTTCTGGGCAGGTACTCTAAGTCTTCAATGAAGAACTCAGTTGGATAGGGTGCATCATGGGGCAATGGCTTCATCATTGAGAGCATCTGACTCATATTTGGTTCAGGCCTCTGGAATATGCTCTCAATTGCTTCAGCATGTAGTTGGCAGCCTTCCTCGAAGAATTCGCCAGGAGTGGGCAGGCCGGTAAGCTCAATGATATTGAATGCATTGGCTTCATGATGGACATTTCCGGTCATCCACTCCAGGACCCAAGTCTTCGGATCTCTGTTGTAGCCTTTGATATGAAGTGTGGCATAGAATTGAAGCAGAAGCTCTTCATTCCAGTGCTCTTCATCTGTGATAAATGGCAGCAAACCCACTTGCTTGAAGCAATCCAGTGCTTCTTCCAGGCCGGGCAGACCAGCAACAGCTTCAACCTCAAGGCGCTTGTGCGGGAAGATGCGGCCTTGGTTGTATAGGATGCATGAATAATAGCTGCGTTGTGGATAGCTCCAGAACCTATCTGATACAATCTGTTCCCTTGAATAAGGGTTCTTGGAGCTGTTGAAGAACGTATTATCTGCCCTGAAGCTATTGACATTAAAGGAGCCAGGAGCTGATGCAGGACCTGGGAACCTTGGCAGTCATGGGATCAGCTTCTGAACCTGAGGCCTGTGCGCAACATGATAGTTGAATTGTGGACCGGCAGCAGACTTAGGCGCAGAAGTGTCAGGAGCAGTAGCTTCAGTGTCTTCTGAAGCTGTTGTTGGGGAGGGCTCCACATGGGCTTCAAGGTTGGTGGTGGCAGCCTCCATATTTTCCGCCTCCACATGATTAGCTAGAGGGTCATACGCAGGCACGTTCTCCTGGAGAACTGCTTCTTGGTGGAGCGGGGGAGTGGGTTCTGGTGGTACTTCTTCATTGTCTTCGGCTAATGCAGCCGGAATGTCTTCAGCCGAATCTTGAGGCCGTGGTCCTTTGCGAAGCCTGCGGAATGCAGACGACGCCTTTGGAGTTGGAGTGGGCTGGGCCTCAGATTCTTCTTCTTGTGGGTGATCCGCCCATGATGCAGCTTGTGCGATTAGCGTCACAGGATGACCAATGCTGATCAGTTCGCTTGTCTCAAGCTGAGGAAGGGCTGCATCATCTCGTACATTATCCTGATGACCAATGTCTTCAGCAGCGATGGGGTCGGCTGCTGGAATATCTTCAGCTTCAGGAGCCTCTGTGGGAGCAGGCTCATGAACGGTCAGCTGACGATCTGCGCCAGGATAGATGACAGATAGAGGTTCAACTATCAAGGGCTCTGTGGGAGCAGCCCGAGCTTTCTTGATCTTGCGCTTCTTCTTAGTGGGGTCAGAAGGAGAGGCTTCAGAGTGTTTCCTCTTCCTTGCTTCAACTTCGGCTGTCCGTGTCTTCTTGAGCTCTGAGGCGGTTGACCGGCTCTTTGGCTTCGAGCCAGTCGCAGCAGTGGGGAAGACAATCGGAGTAGCTTCTTGTCTTGGTGCCTCTGGTTCAGGCACAGCAGGCTTCTTCTTTTTCTTCGCGGCCATCCTGGGGTCGATGCCGGGACGCCCAAGTGCCTTGCGCTTCTCGGCCTCATTGTAGGCCTGCACACAGCGATCAGCCAGAGTCTTCATTCGCTCCCGCGAACCTTGAGCTTCAGCACGCTTTTTCAGGAAGTTCTCCTTTAGCTCGTGCAACATGATCTTGAAGTTCTTCACTTCTTGCACGCTGAGCTTGGCCATATGCTGCTTGAACTGAGCCTTTTCAAAATCAATTTTCTGCTTCAGTTCAACAATGCTCCGGGCAATTGTAAGTTCTGAAGCAATAGCGCCTTGGAAAGCGACGCTGAGGCCAATGGGCAGCTGCAGATCATCGAAGCTGATATTTGGTGTAGCAAACCACTCATCGATGAAGTTGTGGATGATGGCGACATCAAACAGGGGCAGATTGTTGAAGATTTCAGCCTCCTCCTTGCTCTTGATGAGCTGCTCAAGAGCGTCATCTCAAAGATCTTCATCGCTGGACAGATCAATGGTTTCGCTGCGCAGAATGGCAGCAGCTGTGAGCTCTTTGCTTGCGTGTGGCTGAGGCTTCTTGGCTTCCTGGGGCTTGGAGACTCGTGATAAGTCTTCAGACTGCACACTGGCTTCAGGAGGTGCAGTTGCCAATGGCTTCGCCCTTGAGATTTTGGGTGAAGGAGTCTGCTTTGAAGCTTTTGGCTTCTTCATCTTCTTTGGCCTCGGTGCAGCAGGCGCTTCATCAGATTCAGAGTCAGCAGGAGGGTCATTGACGGCAGTCCCTTGGACTAAGATGCGGGTGATGAGGCCCTCAAGATTTGCATACGGACCGATGATATTGGGGTCTGCCTCACGTGTGCCATCTGCCCTTGGTGCGGAGGGACCAGGGTTGAAGTCTAAGCCCAATTGTGCTTCACTGACCTCTGGGCAAACTGAAAGTTGCGCTTGAACAGATTGTCGTCACGACACCAGAGTAGTGACGACGGATGAGCATCAGCAGGCTGTGGTCCTCTGACCATGCATGGATAGAAGCCTTGAGCAATGGCTTCATCTCTGGACCTGGGTACGAGATTTTTGTATAGTACATCTCCCCATGGTCTCTTGATGGCGCTTTTCTCAACGTACTCCTTGGTGACGAAGCGGTACTGGAACCATTGCTCCGCCCAATAGCGTCGAATCCATTGTATTCGTGTCTTGCGCTGATTGTAATCCTCTTCAGGATCTGTCTTGTACAACTCTAAGAGGTCATCGGGCAGATCTCTTGATGTTTCCCCTCGACGCTTTCTGCCACCCTTCCTTGCTGGTTTTTCTGCAGCCATAAACCTTAACTTGGAAGGCTTCAAGACGTTCAAAGGCTTCAAAGGCTTTCTTTTGCTGGACCAACAGGAACTGGCTTCAGGAGAATTGATGTGACGCTATAAGAACTCTGCAAATGAATGCAGACTATGAGAACCAAAAGATTCTCCCACGGACATGTACCTGTGACAGCATTAAGGTGCGAGGGAAGGGGAAGAGGTCATATGCATTCTCAGAAGATTTTGAAGATAAATCAGTTTAGAAGATATTGACCTCATCGTGCGAAGACATTCACTTATAGAAAAGAAGTTGGTTCCAGATTTGTACGAACCCATAGATCAGTACAAGTGAGGAATCTAACTACTTCATGAAGCACAAGTGAATATACTAGGCAAGTTATGAGATGCAGGCTGAGACAGATCTAACTTGTGTGAATAGAAACTTCTTATGGCAGAAAGTGACCGAACTATAGGATCAAAAGAGGCTGTAAAAAGAGGTTTTATTTACCACACTTGGAACTGCTAGACGGAGTGGGAAATGAGGCCGAGCAGTTCGATCCTCCGTGCCCTAACTTGGCGATGGAAGACACCTACGGCGACGACGGAGAGAGTGATGTCCGCGGTCGGCGTGAAAACGGTGTCGGAGAGGTTGCGGCAGTGAAGCGCTTCGTCGCCGGCGTCGTCGAGAGCTAGCGGTGGCGCTAGGGTTCGTGCGAGGGAGGAAGAAGGAGAAGGAGATAATGACCGTGGTGAGTGCGTATTTGTAGTCATAGGGGCTGCACTGCGCTATTACACAGGTGCCCCTAGCGATTCGCATCTGAATAGCACGTGGCCATCATGCGGAGTCTCGGGGGCAGTTCCACATCCCACGCACGCCTGGATTGTCGGGTGGTCGTTCCTACTTCTCCGGATTTCTTGTGGATGAATGAGCATTGAAAACGGTTTTAAAGTTTGTCTCTGTGTCTTCTGCTGACAAGGACATAGAGAAGACATTCGACAGTTTCAATAGGATGCATATGACTTGGAGAGATAGAATTTGAGATAGAAAGCATAGAGAGATTAGGGTCCGATCACATTCACTTAGTTTAAAAGATTCAAAACAAGAAGACATAGCTATAAGTGAATGTTGTAGAGGACAGAACACTCGTGTGTGTGTGTGTGTATATATATATATATATATAATCCACATAGTGAAGATAATCATGAAGACATGTTGCGAATGAAACCAGACCAAATGTGAAGACATTGCAAGGTAACGCCGTGAGTGAAACACTTCAAAATAGAACGTTTGGTGGTGGCGTTACCCACCGTATAAGAAGTATTAGACGTAGACACGGCGCACAATTATCGTGGCGCTCCGAAGTCAATTTCCACATTAATGTATTCACACTTAGAATGTATGTCTTCATTGATTGAAGATATACGTTACTTCGTGTGTTGCACATCTAAGTAATCAATATGCATAAGTGTTAGGATGTGTGCCTGATCACAGGACATTTGAGGATTCCAAGATATTTAGCTCACACCGTAACTTGCAAAATCTCTTCTCATCCAAGGGCTTGGTGAAGATATCTGCCAATTGCTCTTCAGTGTTGACGTGTATGATATCAATATCTTCCTTTGCAACATGATCTCTGAGAAAGTGATGACGAATTTCAATGTGCTTTGTCTTCGAGTGTTGAACTGGGTTGTTGGCAATCTTGATGGCGCTTTCGTTGTCGCGGTAAAGTGGTACTTGCTTCAGATGAATGCCATAGTCCTTAAGAGTTTGCTTCATCCACAGAAGCTGAGCGCAGCAAGATCCAGCAGCAATGTATTCAGATTCAGCAGTGGAGAGGGATACACAGTTCTCCTTCTTTGAAGACCAACATACAAGTGATCGTCCCAGAAAGTGACATGTGCCTGATGTAGACTTCCGATCAACCTTGTCACTAGCATAATCAGCATCCGAGAATCCAACCAGATCAAACTCTGAGCCCTTTGGATACCACAATCCTAGAGTTGGGGTGTGAGCCAAATATCGAAGAATTCGCTTCACTGCTAAGTGATGCGACTCCTTTGGTGCCGCTTGAAATCGAGCACACATGCAAACACTAAGCATAATATCTGGCCTAGATGCACATAAATAAAGCAAAGAACCAACATGGAGCGGTATACCTTTTGATCAAACTCTTTATCATTGCCGTCAGGACCCAAATGATGTTTGGCTGGCATTGGTGTTGTGAAACCTATGCAGTCTTGCATACCGAACTTCTTCAGGCAATCTTTGAGATACTTTTCTTGAGATATGAAGATGCCATTGCGTTGTTGCCGTATCTGAAGACCGAGGAAGAATTTCAGCTCCCCCATCATAGACATCTGATATTGTTCTTGCATCATATATCCAAACTCCTCACTATACTTCTGATTGGTGCAGCCGAAGATAATGTCATCCACATATATTTGGCACACAAATAGTTCACCATCATATGTCTTCGTGAAGAGAGTGGGATCTAGGGAGCCAGGTATGAAGCCTTTGCTCTTCAGGAATTATTTGAGTGTGTCATACCAGGCCCGAGGGGCTTGTTTGAGGCCATACAGTGCCTTATTGAGCTTGTAAACCATGTCAGGATGTTTTGGATCTTCAAACCCAGGTGGTTGTGCAACATACACTTCTTCTTCAATCTTGCCATTGAGAAAGGCACTCTTCACATCCATTTGATATAAAAGTATGTTATGATGATTTGCATAGGCCAGCAGTATACGGTTGGCTTCAAGTCTGGCCACAGGAGCAAATGTTTCATCGAAGTCAATGCCTTCCACTTGAGTATATCCTTGAGCAACGAGACGAGCTTTGTTTCTGACAACTTGACCATGCTCATCTTGCTTGTTGCGGTATATCCATTTAGTGCCTATTATGTTATGCTTCCATGCATCAGGATGCTTAACCAATTCCCATACATTGTTCAGCTCAAACTGATGAAGCTCTTCTTGCATTGCTTGAATCCATTCAGGTTCCATAAAGGCTTCTTCAACTTTCTTGGGTTCTGTGATTGAAACGAATGCGAAGTGTCCGCAGAAATTTGCCAGTTGAGTTGCCCTTGAACGAGTGAGTGGACCAGGTGCATTGATGCTGTCAATTATTCTGTCAATCTGCACTTCATTGGCAACACGAGGATGTACATGGCGAAGACTTTGCTCTTGCTAATCTGTGTTGTCGTTGGGAGGAATGACTTCAGGCTGAGCATTGTCTTCATGTGGATCAGGTGCTGAGATGATAAGTTCTTCTTTAGGATGAGCTTCAAAAGGTATAATTTCTCCAGTTCCCATTAGCTTGATTGATTCACTAGCTGGAACTTCATCTAGCACATCTGGCAGTTGCTCTCTTTGTGAACCATTGGTCTCATCGAACCGCACATCCACTATTTGAACCACTTTGTAGTGAAAGAGATTGAAGACTCTGTAGGAGTGCGAATCCTTTCCATATCCAAGCATAAAACCCTCATGTGCTTTTGGTGCAAATTTTGAGGTGTGGTGTGGGTCCTTGATCCAGCATCTTGCGCCAAATACTCTAAAGTAACTGACATTTGGCTTCTTGCCAGTTAGAAGTTCATAAGATGTCTTGTTCAGAAGCTTGTGAAGATAAACACGGTTGATTATATGGCATGCAGTGTCAATGGCTTCAGGCCAGAATTTTCTTGGAGTCTTGTATTCATCTAGCATTGTTCTGGCCATCTCAATGAGTGTTCTGTTCTTGCGTTCAACGACGCCATTCTGCTATGGTGTGTACGGAGCTGAGAATTCATGTGTGATGCCCAATGTGTCCAGATATGTATCAAGGCCAGTGTTCTTGAATTCAGTGCCATTGTCACTTCTGATGTGCTTTATCTTGGCGCCATAATTGTTCATAGCTCGATTTGTGAAGCGTTTGAAGACATCCTGCACTTCAGTCTTGTAAAGGATTATGTGCACCCAAGTATATCTAGAGTAATCATCAACAATGACAAAGCCATAGAGGCAAGCAGTAGTGGAAAAAGTTGAGTAGTGAGTGGGACCAAAAAGATCCATGTGAAGCAGTTCGAAAGGTCGAGTAGTGGTCATGATTGTCTTCGAAGGATGTTTTGCCCTTGTCATCTTTCCTGCTTCACAGGCACCGCATAAGTGATCTTTCTTGAACTTGACGCCTTTGATGCCTATGACATGCTTCTTCTTCGCAAGGGTGTGCAGGTTCCTCATGCCAGCATGCCCAAGCCTCCGATGCCAAAGCCAGCATTCTGAAGCCTTTGCCAGAAGACATACTGCAAGTTGTGGCCCTGCTGAGAAATCTACCACATACAGATCATCTTTCCGATACCCTTCAAACACTAGAGACTTGTCAGATTCCATTAGTACTAGGCAACGATATTTTCCAAATATTACGACCATGTTCAAATCGCAAAGCATTGAGACAGACATTAAGTTGAAGCCAAGGGATTCAACAAGCATGACTTTGTCCATGTGCTGATCCTTTGAGATTGCAACTCTACCTAGACCCAATACCTTACTTTTACCAGTGTCAGCAAATGTGATGTGGCTCTTGTCGGATGGACGTAAGCTTGAGTCCATAAAAAGACTTCTTTTGCCAGTCATGTGATTTGTACACCCACTGTCAATAATCCATTCTGAAGACTCTGAAGACGCTAGTGTCGTACCCTACAGTGCAGTTAGGGGGATAGGCTTCACAAAGAGAATTGTGAAGCAAAAACATTTGACGAACCAGTGGGTTATGAAAACTTAGATCCAGGTTAGGACTAATAGGGAGAGTAGCATGCGATTCAGGTACAAAATACATAGTGATGCCATTCGTGCATTTGATCTTGCGCCCCACAAGATTTTTAAGGTCCCCAGCAATAGCGTCAGAAGATTTTGGTTTTCTGTTGGAGACCTTTCCCTGCAAAAGAGAGTTAAGCTTTCTTAACCACCCACATCTTCAAGGGTGGCTTAGAAGCAATAAGTCTAAGTGCAGCATCTGAGAATTTTGGCTTTGGAGCCCTAGCAAACAGTCTAGCAGGCGGGCAATAGTACTCATAAGAATAGGCAGAATAGTTCTTGATCATATGAACATGACGGTTTGAAGAACCGCTCTCGTATGCCTGAGTATGGTTTCCCTGCAAAACATTTGCGTTAGTGCGACTCAGGTGAGTCCTCTGTCTGTATGAAGCCTTTGTACCATATGAAGCCTTTGGTCTAAGGTTTGTCTTCTTCATGTGAGGTGTCATAAGGACATTCATAGTAAGATTCTCCAGACACCTTTTTGGAACCCAGATCTTCTTCATAGGCGGTCCATTCCTGCAGTTAGTACCAATGTACCTAGCAAATACTTCACCATTCTGATTTTTAAATAGCTTATAGTCTGCATCAAAGGATTCATCAATGATAGTGGGGTTAGCACAAGTGAAGCCAGATAGATTGGATGGATCTGCTGAGGATTCCTTTGCAGCAACCCATGTGGTTTTGGGGTACTACTCAGGTTTCCAGTAAGAGCCATCTGCATTAATTTTCCTCACGAACCCAACACCCTCTTTCCTAGGGTTTCGGTTCAGAATCTGCTTCTTGAGGACATCACATAATGTTTGATGTCCTTTGAGACTTTTGTACATCCCTGTTTCAAGCAATGTCTTCAACCTAGCATTCTCATCAGCAATAGCAGTGGTATCCTCAGCAGAGGGGTTAGTTACCACTTCAACAGCTGAAGATATTGCAACAGCAGTAGCAGTGGAACATTCAGCAATAGAGGTAGCATTATCACGCTCAATGCATTTAAGGCATGGTGGTTCAAATCCTTCCTAAGCGGAACTGATCTGTTCGGCGCGAAGTGACTCGTTTTCCTTTTGAAGATCTTCATGAGCCGCTCTCAATTTATCAAGATCTTGCTTCCTTTGAAGATAATCATAGGAGAGCTTTTCATAAGTTGTTGAGAGAGTATCATGACGATCTTCAAGTTCCTGATACTTAACATGAAGATTTTTTATGTCTTCAATTAAGGATTCAGATCGAGTCATTTTAGCACCCAACAGATCATTGCTTCTGTCTAACAGTTTTTGAATATGTTCCATGGCTTTCTGTTGTTCAGTGGCAATTTTAGCAAGTGTTTTGTAGCTGGGTTTTGAATCACAATCAGAGTCATCGTCACTGGATGTTTGATAGTGAGTAGTGCGTGTGTTTACCTTGGCACCGCGTGCCATGAAGCAGTAGGTAGGAGTAGAGTCGTCCTTGTCATGTGCATCGGTGTTGGTGATGAAGTCATTGTCTTCAGTGTTGAAGATGGACTTGGCGACGTATGCTGTAGCCAGACTCGCAATGCCAGAATTAGACTCCTCCTCAGACTCCACCTCTGCCTCCTCAGAAGCGAACTCCTCCTCTGAATCCATTTCCTTGCCAACAAACGCACGAGCCTTGCCAGTTGAGCTCTTCTTGTGTGATGAAGACTTTGAGGAAGACTTGGAAGAAGACTTTGAGTATTTCTTCTTCTTCTTGTCGTCAGAGTCATATTCCTTGCTCTTCTTCTTCTTTCTGCTCTCATTGTCCCACTGTGGACACTCAGAGATGAAGTGTCCAGTTTTCTTGCACTTGTGACATGTTTTCTTCTTGTAGTCATGAGCAGAAGCTTCATCATTCCTTGAGCTTGATCGTGAAGACTTTCTGAAGCCTTTCTTCTTGGTGAATTTCTGGAACTTCTTCACTAGCATTGCAAGTTCCCTTCCAATGTCTTCAGGATCATCAGAACTGCTGTCAGATTCTTCTTCAGATGAGGACACAGCTTTTGCCTTCAAGGCACGAGTTCGCCCATAGTTTGGACCGTAGATATCTCTTTTCTCAGAAAGCTGAAACTCATGTGTGTTGAGCCTCTCAAGTATGTCAGACGGATCGAGTGTCTTGAAGTCTGGACGTTCTTGAATCATCAGGGCTAGGATGTCAAACGAATTGTCAAGCGATCTCAGCAGCATCTTGACGATTTCATGTTTGGTGATCTCAGTGGCGCCGAGGGCTTGAAGCTCATTTGTGATGTCAGTGAGCCGGTCAAATGTGTGCTGGACATTCTCATTGTCATTTCGCTTGAAGCGGTTGAAGAGGTTGCGAAGAACACTGATTCTCTGATCTCTCTGGGTTGAGATGCCTTCATTGACTTTGGAGAGCCAGTCCCAGACCAGCTTGGATGTCTTCAAGGCACTCACATGGCCGTACTGTCCCTTGGTCAGATGACCACAAATGATATTCTTGGCAGTAGAGTCCAGTTGAGTGAACTTCTTGACATCAGCAGCAGTGACACCTTCTCCAGCCTTGGGAACGCCGTTTTCGACGACATACCATAGGTCGACGTCAATGGCTTCAAGATGCATGCGCATCTTATTCTTCCAGTAGGGATATTCAGTTCCATCGAAGACGGGGCACGCAGCGGAGACTTTAATTATCCCTGCAGTCGACATAGCTAAAACTCCAGGTGGTTAAAGGGAACATAGAACAAGGGAGCACCTTGCTCTGATACCAATTGAAAGTGCGTTATATCGACTAGAGGGGGGTGAATAGGTGATTTTTATAAAAGTCTTCAAAATGTGAAGGTTATGAAGACAAACAGTACAGATATGCCTATCACTTAAGCAGCGGAAGTTAGATTACACTAGGCAAGCCATGGTCAAGTATTCAATAGAGTGAAAGCACAAGACAAGTAGCTGTAGTGTAATAAGGATCAGGTAGGAAGAAGTTATGAAGCCAAACAAATCATACAGTTATGTTGTGAAGACAGAAGATAAAGCAAGCATGCAATGGCTTCACAATGTATAACAATAAGTAAAAAGGAAGTGAAGATGAAACCAGTGACACGCTGAAGACAATGATTTGTTGGACCAGTTCCAGATGCTGTGACAACTGGACGTCTGGTTGGAGCGGCTAGGTATTTAAACCAAAGGACACACAGTCCCAGACACCCATTCCCGCAGCTCAGGACACCCAGTCCTCACCGTTTTCTCCTTGAGCTAAGGTCACACAGACCTCGCCCAATCACTCTGGTAAGTCTTCAAGGTAGACTTCCAAACCTTCACAGACTTCGTTCACCGGCAATCCACAATTTCTCTTGGATGCTCAGAACGTGACGCCTAACCGGCTGGAGGATGCACAGTCCTCAAGTGTAATAAGTCTTCAGATCACTCAGACAAGAAGACTTAAGTGATGCCCAATTTACTCTGGCTCTGGGTGGTTAGGGCTTTTCTCCTCGCTAGGAATTTTCTCTCAAAGGCTTTGAGGTGGGTTGCTCTCAAACGACAAAAGCCGTGCACTAAAATCTGAGCAGCCAACCGTTTATGGTTGTAGGGGGTGGACTATTTATAGCCACTAGGCAACCCGGCCTGATTTGTCCGAAATGACCCTGGGTCACTAAGGAACTGACACGTGTACCAATGGTCAGATTTCAAACTCACACGGCAGCTTTACTTGGGCTACAAGTAAAGCTGACTTGTCCGACTCTGGACAAGATTTGCTCTCATAGTCTTCGCTCGAAGACATAGGATTTGAATTAGGCATCACTTCAGTCATTCTGACTGGTTCTCTTGGACCCCACTTAACAGTACGGTGGTTCCTATGAATCAGCACAAATGAAATAAAACTACGAAGGATCTAAGTCTTCGAGTTCCATAGGCTTCACATGGTGTCTTCTCTTGTCATAGTCTTCAATGTGAATATCTTCATATACCACCATTGTCTTCAATGTCTTCGTACATTTTTGGGGGTCATCTCTGGTAGTAAAACCGAATCAATGATGGACTTCTACCTATGTTATCCTGCAATTCTCACAAACACATTAGTCCCTCAACTAGGTTTGTCGTCAATACTCCAAAACCAACTAGGGGTGGCACTAGATGCACTTACACCCCACTACTTTCCTATTTGATCCAACACCTAGATTCGAGTGCAGAAGCGGAAAAAGCCCACATGCAGCTAGAGCAATGCATGTGGAATAAGTAAATTATACCTTAAGGTTCTTGGGGTGTGGTTCGGTGGGCGGCCGGAGGCCGTTCGACACACACTATGTACGGCGGCGAAGAAGAAGGGATCGGAGGCCCTCCCGCACCGCCGCTGGGTGAAAGTGAACAGCTGCGCATGTAGTGGATTCCCTCCCTCACTGATGGTGACAGCGTTAAGCCTCCTTCCCTTCCCGGCAGACGGATCATGCCGGCTCTTTGACCAGCAGTGAGGGGAGAGAGAGAGGCCAACAAAGTCTTGTTTAGATCTGGAGAGGGTGAGAGAGTGTGAAGAGAGCAACTACAAGCAGACCAGCAATGAGGGGGAGAGAGAGGCCAACGAAGTCTTGTTTACATCTGGAGAGGGTGAGAGATTGTGAAGAGAGCAACTACAAGCGCTGAGGCTCCGGCATGTATATATATACTGGAGAGAGTGTGAAGAGTGCAAACCCTAGAAAACAAGCGCCGAGGCTGTAGCTTATACGTGATGAGGTGATTATACGGTCACTACGAGATCGTATAGCTCCGTATCCATCCATTTTGACCAGTCAAAGAATCCTCCTGGCACGAATTATGCTCAAGTGTAGTTATCGAACCCGGGACCTCAAGTTTGATGAGCAAACAGGATAACCAGCTACACAACCCTCCCGTTATGTTCAACGAGAGGAAAATAACCTTTATACATTCCTGCATTCGTGTGACAAGCATGCCGTGTTTTTGTGTGTGTGGGAGTCGTTGGGATTTAAATCATAATCGTGTCATGTGGCTTTGGTGGTAAGACTATCCATAGTGGAACCAGTTAGAGGGTGAAACAAACAATTTAATAAGAAAAATTAAAAGCACCGGCGGTGTATCTTACCTCACACATCTCGCTACTGCTCGGGAACACTGTCCAATTGATCTCTCTGTTTGCTCACGTACTATTTTAAGTGAATCCTTATTATAACATGCACACAATTTTCGGCACTTGTATTCGACCTAAGTCAGTGTGCCACCGTATCTCGTACGACTCCCTCTGTCTAGGAGTAATAAGTCACGTTAGAAGTTGCAGCGGGACCAAGGTGCAAGCAGATTGGAGGAGAAGGAGAAAGTTGACCGGTCATTCCTCCAATCAAAGCCCTGATTTCTGTCTCTAAACACAACAATTAATCCAAACAACTAAGAGATGCCGTTTTAGCTACCATGCAGGGCGACGTATTAACTCGCATGCAAGCCGACTTTGATTTCTTGACTGATCAACGCGTAGTTGCGCTCCATGCATTGGGTTTCCGGGGGAGATAACAAGGTAGAGTAAGGAGCGTTTGGTTACATTGCTTAGGATGGTCATAGTGGTGAGTAACTTGGGCTAGTACAACATGCATATGTTACTAGTCTATGTTACTACTACGCGAAGTTTTCCATCGGAAGCGAGCCGATCTGGCTCTCCGGAGCTAGCAAGATTTTTCTAGCCCACCCAAGCTAGCTGGCCCACAAAAGCTAACATATTTTAACAGTTCCAAACGCCTAACCTTGCCCGGCTATGCTATAAGTTGTTCTTGCTAAGGATCCAAACGCTCCCTATGTAACAATGCTCGCTAGCAACGAGGCCAGGAGGGGATTGAGATGTGAATTTAATGGACGATGCCTAAACATTTTGGGAATATCTGATTTCCGTAGGATGACTTAACACCTAGACGAAGGGAGTACTACTCAGTCCAGGTTTGATGGAATATTCGTCACCTCTTCTCTTCTTGTACGTACTCCATTTGTATCTTACTTCATGTGGCTTCGCATTCGCACGATTTTCCTATTCTATGAACCTGTGTGTGCGTGTGCGTCTGTGTGTTTAACAACATGTGTGTGTTAGAGAGAGTGACATATCGACCTACTCCTACAGAGAGATGGTGTGTAGTGTATGATTTTAGCCGCGAGAGTCGGTGCATCCTCTCATTTCCGGGCATCCAGTAGGGACAGGCGGACAGCTGCCACGCCCGCTCCAGACCAGCCTAGCCCACCCAAAGCCCTTCCATTGCCCGCATGCGCTTCCCGCCCGAAACGGTCAGCGCCGCTCCAAAGAATCGGTGCCGCATTCATGCCCGGGCAAAGCGGACGCGAGCTCTCACTAGTGCCTGCATTGAAGGGAGAAGCGGATTCAAGAGTGATGGTTGATTCGTCCGTCCAACTTACTACTAGGTCTATGTGATTTGACGGCTCATTGGTCATTATTGCTGAGGTGGTAGGACTGCTGGATATCCCACGCTTTCGGCGAAAGGAGGTACTACTAGATTACAATTTTCTCCATTCTTATGACGGAGGAGTGCAAGAGCGGTGAAAACACACAGGCTCAGTGATTACATGGCACACCTCACACTACAACTTTATTTATAAATGACGCGGCACCTACTACTCGTTCTCCTATAAACCTTGCGCTTGGCATCTCCAAACTATTAACCTTGCGATTGGCTCTTCGCCTCTTCAGGGAGTCGAGCAATAATGGTACTACAGTATATATCATTCTGGCTATATGAGATCGAATGAATTGCTGCAAGTCCACCACGTGGCGAGGGTCGAGGGGCGAGGGAGAGTGCGTACTATTACGTCCGTTTCAGTATGGACTACATACGAAGCAAAATGAGTGAATCGACACTCTAAAATACGTCTATATACATCGGTGTTTGGAGTATGTACTAGTAGTTCATATTGAAATCTACTAAAGGACATATATTCCAAACAAATATGATAATCTCTCTAACCAAGGTAGGGACGAGGAGTAAACGGAGGGAGTACTAGTAAAATTTCCTCCTCGTCCTGCGAGCCACCGCGCTCGTGGGCGAGGGAGTGGGCGTAAGGCGTAGTAAGCAAGCTTCACCTCATCCTGCGAGCCACCGCGCCCGTGGGCGGGGGAGACGACATACAAGCAAGCTTCTCCTCGATCTGCGAGTTGACGGGACACATCAAAAGTACTCCAGTGTATAGAGCCTTGCCTCTAAGGTAGGCCCCACATGGTTTGCCTCTTTTTTAACATAACGCGTCAAATCGCAATTTGTTTGTTCACCCGTGGTAGACGATCCTACCTCCATCTGGTGGACAACCAGTACATGTGTAAAATTACCACGTGGGCTGCCTTTTCGTATAGAAATGAGCTCCACCGTGTACCCGCGCGGGTGTGGTTGGGAAAGGGACGGGAGTACGTGCACCGTGCGTGCACCTCTTCTCTTCGTGCACGTCCCCCACCTACGTGGGTGTGTGTGAGAGATACAAACCTAGAAAAATGGCTTGTGCGTTCGTGAGTGTTTTTTGTTTGGAGGGAGGTTGATTTCGTGAATGTATTTGTGGGAATATGTGTCGATGACATCTCAAACATAATTTTGCATGCAATGTGTGTGAAATGGAGGCCTATCCATATCATATATAGAGGGTCGAGCGATCCACGAGAAGAGAGGGAGGGGTCATACATATTGATAGAGTCGAAGAGAGGATCAAGTGGGTGGGTGTAAGATCGATGAAGAGAGCCATCGAAATTGTGTGTGTGTGTGTGTGTGTGTGTGTGTGCAAGTCAAAGATATAGGGCTATTGACCTAGCTATCGCAATGTCAGAGGGCACAGGTCAAGTTTGTGTGTGGCAGGGAGACATGACTACAGGGCTCGATGTATCAGTGTGTGGGGGGGAGGGGGTGGGGGGAGGGGTAGGCAGATGCCTAACTATAGAGGTAGAACGACTCGTATATGTGTTGAGAAGGAGAGACCTAGCTATGTCTTGAGGGAGATCGGTCGACATCCATACATAACTGAAGGACGGGAAATAGGATGGGACAGAGAGAGGAGAGAGAGAGAGGAAGGGAGAGGGGTAGAGTGCTGGATGGGTGATGGAGTTGCTTCTCGAAGATGGGGGGAGAGGCCTACTAGACAAACTGAGGGTGTAACTGCAATATTATCAATAAGAGTGGGGATGTGTTTCTGTGTGTGCCTGTGCGTGATAGATCTGTCGGGACACATCCATGGATGATGAAGGGGAACCATGTGTTTGGTAAGCAAACCTAACTAGATCGGTAGATCAATTGTTATTTGTCGGAGGAAGGGAGAGACATAACTAATGAGGTAGATCGATCGACGCGTGGGAAAAAACGAGTTATAAGGACCTAGCTAGCTATATGTATAGCGGGAGATCGGTTGGTGTACGTCCATTTGTTAGAGGCAAATAAGGCCCGACGAGATAGATAGACAGAGAGAATGGAGCTAGGATAGGGGGAGGAGTGTGCGGTTGTGAGATCAATGAAAAGAGGGGGCAAGAGTTTACACATGTGTGGGACCGTATGAGAGACACGAGGCAAGGACACATAAAGGAGGAGATTGAAGGTGCGTGTGTATGTTGTAGGTAGATATCGCTGGAGAGGTTTATCGATCGATGTGTGTCGGAAAGGAGTTGTGGAGACTGTGGGAGAACGACCTAAAGAAAAAATGAATGTGCGCGATGGATAGAATGCTGAGGGAGGGGGAGGGCGAGGAGGGCGTGTGCATGCACGAGAGAAAGTTAGTGGTAGCTACAAAGGTTAGAGGATTGTGTGGGTGTAAGAGACTAACAAAGATCATAATTTGATATGAAAGTGGATTCATATATTTGAATAGGAGATCATAGTGTTTTAAACATATGCATGCATGAATATAGCGGTGATACGCGTGTTGTGGTTTTGCACATGTTATACCATAATGTGATGATGCATGTCGTTTGCAACTCACAGCTAAATGTCGAACAATCTGAACCATACTATACATCGAACAATCTCACATTTTATTTGAATTTGTGATAATGTGTGGCGTTTGCAGCTTACAACTAAATATCGAACAATCTAAACAATACTATATATCGAACATTCTCACATTTTATTTGAATTTGTGGTAATGTGTGGTTTTGTAACTCACATCTAAATACTTGTAGGCGTAGGGGGCGGGGCACCATACATAATGTGATAAACACATTATACATATGAGACATGGTTTAGTTTGTGAAGATCTAGCTAGAGCTTGAAATGTACTATGATTTGAAATCAACATAAAGTGGATTCAAAAAATCGAGTTTGAGTTCATATAGTACACATAGTTCATATGTAACTCGAGACTAATCATGTGGTGTGTTGTGAAGATAATACACAAACGATGGTTTAACTTGACAATAATGACGATTGTAGATCTTATTAAAACAGAGAAACGAATTAAAATGCTTTGACTTCACAACAATCATTATTGTAGATCTTATTCAAATAGAGGAACGAATTCAAATTTAGTTCATATTGAAGCGGTAGTATATACGTTTGGGATGCACTAAAATGTTCATTTGAATACTAGGTTGCATGCATTATACACGTAGCAAAATATTTTAATTGAACATAACATGAATTCAAAGTTTTGAATGACATTTGTAGTGCGAATTGATTTAGTACAGTACATGTTAGGCTTGTCCGGAAATTTCAACCCGCGCCTTGTTAGCCCGAAATATTTAAGATATATCTTTGTCTCGTTGTGCTCCAAAAACTCCCTCCATCTCAACCCGCGCCTTGCTATTCCAATATTACAACGCGCGCGAAAACTCCCACCTCCTGTGAAATCCCGACACGCGAAATGCCCGTGATACCCCTGAACCGAAAGAACCGCCTCAAATCGGTGGGGGTACTTTCGTAACTTACCCCACATTTCGGACAAGCGCGTCCCTAAGCCATGGTTCCCCCACTCCCATCCCATCCGCCCACCTATTCGTACACTGAGGCCAGCAAAACCCGCGAAGCCCCACACCCTCCTCCGCCCGCCACCCAGCCGGAGCCTCTTCCCCGACGACGTCGTCCACAACAACACCTCGACGTCCCTCATCCACCATAATGGATGAGGATCCGTCGTCGATCTGGTCATCCCGCCGGTTCAACCACCCCGTCCTCCACCTCCAAGGAGCTACCCCGAGGTTCCCCCTCGTCTTTCGCGCCACCTCCATTCCCACACCGTCGTCTTCACCTGCACCACCGGAAGAGCATCATCATCACCGTTTCCTCGGATGAAGCTGCGGCCTAATCGGCGCCACCAAAGAGGTTGCACACTAATCGCCGCATTTTCTTCTTGGTTCGATCTCACGGTGCTGCCGGCCCTCGGTCCCAAGCCGACACGGCGCGGCTCCATCCACAGCGGCGTCGCCGACCACTTCCTCCATGGCGTCCCTCCCTCGGTGGCGACGTCCACATCAGTAGGAGCTGCTGCTGCTTTAGCTCTCGCTCGCGCTGCTGCTCTGCTCTTGCTCTTGGTTCCCTGGCTGCTATGCTCTTGCTCTTGCTCTTGCTCGCGTTGCTGCTCTCGCTCTTGCTCTTGCTTGCGACGCTGCTCCGATTTAGCTACACTTCAGTCGACTGAATCGACTTTTGGGTCAGTCGGTTTTCAGGGGGTGGGGGCTCGCCGGAGTTAAGGAAGAACCAGCCGCAGCGGGGAGGTGGGCTCGCCAGAGAGGTACCCCACCATCTATCTTAGGGTTCAGGGTGGGAGCGGTGGTCGCCGGCGGTGGTGGGGCGGTGGCGTGGGGATCGCCGAAGAAAAAGCTCGGCACGGGGGGGCCTACAGGGATGGCCAGGGCGGCGGCGGACCGGCGGTGGGGAGTGTTTTCGGGGTGGGCAGGGCGGCGCACCGTCGGCCGCGGGCGGCGGGGCCGGCTGTTTGGCCGGTGGTGGCTGGCGGCTCAGGGGGTGGAGGTTGAAGATGAACTACAGTCCCTTGATTTCGTATCCAACGGCTGCAAAATCGACTGACCAGAGAAGAAAAGGTCAGTCGACTGACTTGTAGCCTCACCTCTAGTGCGTTCTGTTTTGATAGTAAAATTCAGTTTCGACAGCAAAATTCAGTTTCAACAGTTAAGTTCAGTTTCGATAGTTAAATTCAGTTTCGACAGTTAAGTTCAGAGATGAGCAGCTGATGTATACATCTAGCAGTTTGTGGTTATGTATTTTACGTCATCTATTGGAGATGCTATTAGAATTCCACTCAGGTTAACATTGTCTCTCTTGTCCTGCTTCAGCCTCGGCATCGTACAACTCACCGGATCTGCTCCAACGACGAAGCCCTCCATCACAGTGGAGAAGTACCTCGGGCTCCATCTCCAGACGCCTAAGATCTTCTTCCCCTCCTTCGACAGCCAAGTCAGCCGGAGCATCCTCACCGGCCAACCCAATCACGCTGAGATCGACATGGCTTCGCCAAAGAGGTTGTACACTTCTTGTGGTTTGACTTAATCTCACCATGCTTCTTTGCATCCCGTGATCTTCCAATTCTTGTGAACCAAACACCCAGATTGGCAGAAATCCTGTGTTTTTAAATTCTCTATTTTGCACGTGCATTCCTATCCTATTCTTGTCTATTTCCTATCCATGCATTGTTAGAATCCTCAAATTCAAACAAGACCTTACACAATTACTTCTGTTACAGGTATGTGTCAAAGAAAACCTTGTGTGGTTTGTCCTGCTCCTGCGGTGCTGTGTTCCACCCCAGCTCAACTGCTCCAACGACGGAAGGGTTCACCATAGTAGGGATCCGGTCTCCAGACTGTCTTTCGCCACCTTAGATCTTCTTCCCCGCCGCCGGCAGCTACGACAACTGCATTACCATCATCAACTGAGCAGATGGCCTTGAGGACTACACGGGTCCACAAGAGAGGTCGCACTCTTCCGTGTCTGCTTAAGTTATGCATCGCTTCATATGATGACATGCTACTTTATTGTCGTGTTCACCTATTAGACTCCGACTCAGGTCCAAACTTATGTTGAAACTTGAGTTTTTAAATGGTTGTGGGGTACATATTGGGGCAGCAATCAGTACTATCTGTCTACTATCTGGTTAATCTTGGGTGTCTACTATGAGTTTCATGTTGGGTGCAAACAAACATTAAAGGAGCCATTATCTGTATTTTTTAACTAAAGCTATTATCTGCCTGCTATCATTGGTTTTGGGTCTATCCACAATTTTCTACCTTCACTCTGGATTTGTGCATGCACTCCTTACATATTCTCACTATGTTAGTCCTATGCACGTCAGTTATTGTACACAATGGAACTGAACATGTAGAGCAAAAGAGACGAGCCTTGCGTGGCAATAAAATTTCATGCAGACATCGCTCCATGGTGGGCGCAAAGGCAGCCCCCCTCCACCCATTTTGGATCATAATCAAGAGGAAGATAACTGTTCTGAGGGGGATTCAGAAGGAGAAGACCACTCCTATTTATCCCATGAGGTCTTCGCTCTAACTTGGCATGCTGATCTTAGTAATATCATGCATATGGTGCCTTGCATTGCTTACTGTATACATCAAAGATGTCATCTGCTTAGTTTAGACATGCTTTGTGTCAATGCCATCTATTTAGTTTCTTTATCATATATGTGAATCATGCAATGCAATCTTGTTTAGCCAGGCATCATATATGTGAATTTTGCAATGCCACCCTGGTTAGCCAGTCATCTTATATGTGAATTATATCATGACATCATTTTTTATTACGTGTTAAATTTGTCAACAATTTTAGTACATTCAATTACTCTTCCTGTGCATCAGCCATTCGGCATGGTCATGGAAAAATCTGGAGTGGAAAAAAGGTCTTCAGAGCAGACAATGCTATCTGACGAAGCGCATGTCTTGCTGGTTACAGATAGCTCCTCATAGGAGGATTCAGAGACAGATGACCAGTCCTATCCCCCCCCCCCGCCCCGAGGTGCATGCTCTAACTTGGCAGGGTTATGTTGCTCATATCATGTGTATGGTATCTTGCATTGCTATGTCATTTGCTTAGTTTAGACATGATTTGTGTGAATGCCACCTGTTTAGTGTCTAATTATCATATATGTGAATTATGCAATGCCATCTTTTTGCAAGACATTATATATATATGAATTATGCAATGCTATCTTGTTGCAAGGCATTATATATATGAATTATGCAATGCCATGCTGTTTAGCCAAGCGTCATATATGTGAATTATATCATGCCATCTTTTTTTGTATTTCTCATTGCTTTTGTCGACAATGTTTGTATATTCAATTGCTCTTCCTGTGCATTAGCCATTTGAATTGGTGATGGAGAAATCTGAAGTGAAAACAAGGTCTTCAGAGTAGACAATGCTACCTGGTGAAGCAGATATGTTGCTGGTTACAGATAGCTCTTCAGAGGAGGATTCAGAGGCAGATGACCAGTCCTATTATCCCCCTGAGGTGTATGCTCAAACTTGGCAAGGTTATATTACTCATATCATGCATATGTCGCATTGCAATGCTTAGTTTTTACATTATATACACGATACTGAATGCCATCTCCTTAGTTGACACATCATATATGCGATTTCCCTCTGCTCACTTCCTTAGTATATAAATCATATATTTGAATTATATCATGCCATGATGTTTACATAGATAGCATGTATCTGAATTATGGCATGCCAGCCCATTTTCTAAAGACATAATATAGTTATATCATCTCATCCTGTTCACATAGTCATCATATTTTGAATTATGCCATTCTAACCGTGAATTATATCATGCCATCATGTTTCCATCAACGACATGTTTGTGATTTATGGCATGCCAACCACTTATATAGACACATTGTATAGTTATATCATGTCATCCTGTTTACATAGTCATCATATTTTGAAGTATGTCATTCTATCTTGTTTAGTTAGCCATCATACATGTGAAATTGTGTCATGCTATCCTGTTTAATTAGCCATCATATATTTGAAATTATGTCCTACTATTCTGTTTGGTTAGACAACATAAATGTGAATTATTTCATGCCATGTTTTCTTCCCTACTATCCATTGCACCTGTCTATCTTACAATGTTTGTACATTCAATTACTTTTCTTGTTTATCGGCCATTTCAATTGGAGGGGGAGATGGCAGTATTTGTGGGAGTAAAAACACGGTCTTCAGAAAAGATCGTGCTACCTGTCGATGGAGAAAGAACCATGGTTGTACTTGCCCAAGAACCAACCCCACCACACATAACCCAGACTCACCCAGATTGTACCCCTACCCAGTTGGACAGAGAACCAGCTACACCCCTTCTAACCCCAACCCCAGCAGACATTAACCCAGTTCCCGTTGACACAACACCGTCTCCACCATAGAGCACCCAAACATGAGCAGTTAGTAAGGCAACTGCAGTGCCCAAAGCACGAGGACCACCACTCCGAACCCCAAGTCAATGCTTAAAGCAGAAGAAGAATTGTTCTCATGTCAGGTTCCGTAGCTATGGTTCATACTACTTTGCTCTTGCATCACTGTATTTACTCATACCAACTAATTTCAAATTTGAAGGATGCAATTAAAACTCTAATGGAGCAACAGGTATGTTTTAAACCTGTTTCTTTAACGTGTTTGCTGTTGTAACTTGCTCTATGTTGATTTCAGTTTCAATTGAATAAACAGTTATGTTCTCATGCCATGCACATTACATGTGTTGTTATTGCTGTGTAGTTTCCCACACTTATATTCTGTCTATGCTGCTTTGTCTTAAATAGATATGATTCGAGCTGTATCTATCTTGATTTGGCAACATAAACTAGAATGATATAGACCATACAATGACCATACTACATAGATATATGTTTGTTTCATGATGTTATCATGTCCACCTTACTAATGAACTGGTTTACCAAAATGAGTTTCATATACTACATTGTAAACCTGTGATGTGTTTGTTTTTTTCTCCTTTAGAACGCAGATAAAATATTGGAGAAGAGTACCCCATTATGCAATGGTAAAGGAAGTAATGCAGATCAGGTTCAAGATAGTGAGACATCCCTGTTGTTCTCCAAGAAAGCTGATAAAAACTATATTGAAGACACCGAGACAACCCCAAAGTCCTGTCTTGATGTAGTGTTCGAGTTACTGGCTACTACTGCTGGCACTAGCTCTTCGAACTCGCTGCCTGAATCAGTTCGGCTTCTTGAGGCTCAACTTCAAGTTGAAAGACATCGGTCAGATGTTATGAGACAGGACGCCGAAGGACTGAGGAAGTCCCTGCAGAATTCAGATGCATACTTTCTGGTGCAACAGCAAGTTATGGAGGATTTAAGCGCCAAACAAGAGAAAGTTAATAAGCTTGCTAAGCATCTTGCCAGCATTATGGGTACCCAGGATATTGTTTCTTGAGCTCTTATGAAGTGGTTTCAGTTCTGGACTTGTTTTGCTGCGCTGTTTATATGCTGCTTTGTTCCCTATATTTGCACTTGTGGCGAACTTTGATGCCCAGTGGATGTAATGTGTAATAGCCATGATAGCCTAGCGTAAGTGCTTGCTTATTTATTTATGTTGTCTTGTTTATTTGTTTTCTTGTAGTTAGTGCAGTTCTTTTTTCGCGGTTTGCTAGTGGCTGCAATAACCTATTTCTTAAAACTAGGCCACATTAACAATGGGCTACATATTTACTGTAGTTAACATGGGCCTCCTACGGGCCGTAGAAACAATGGGCCTTCTAAGGGCCATAAAAACAATGGGCCTTCTACGGGGCGTAGACACAATGGGCCTTCTACGGGTAGTATCATCAATGGGCCTTCTACGGGTCGTATGATCGGTTGGCCAAACATGGGCTAATAACAGACCACATTATGGTCGTAAATGGGCTAGAGTTGAAATCGTCCATTCATGGGCCGACCATAACAGGCCGTCATTAATAGGTCGTACTTGATGACGTATTAATGGGCCACAAATGGGCCGACTATAACCATGGGTTGTATTTGGCCCACAAGTAGAAAATGACAATAACGGGCCGAAAGTAAACGGATGCTGGAAACGAGCCCAAGAATAAATGGGCCCTGAGAAGGCCGAAAGATAACATGGGCTGGAAACGGACCAACGGAATAATGTGGGCCGTTAATGGGTATAAAGTGATACACTGTTCATTAACGGGAATATGCTGGCAAAGTAACACAAGAGAACAATGACCAGATAAATGCTATCACTAAATGCATATATGGCTGGTGGATGCTCTATGGTTATATTGTTTTTGCGAAAAGCCAATTTTTCCCTACAACAAAGGAATATATTTTATTTAACTATCATGGTAGTTGAAACATCATTGAGAAGGTTCCTCCAACTCAATCCCAATTAAAGTAGTCATTAACATCCCAACAAATTAATTTAGAGTGATGAGATCAAATCAATAATTCAAGTACCAGATACTCAAGATGTCCATAACCAGGGACACGGCTAACCATGGTTAGTTTATACACTCTGCAGAGGTTTGTGCACTTTTCCCCACAAGACTCGATCTCCTCTGTTGGATTTCTCGCACTACAGGGTGTTTGAGAAACGGATGACCGAGACACAGTCTTTCAGAAGCATTAACTCTTTACTCTGAGTGGACCGTTACACCTACTTTCCCCTACATCCGCTAGCCCACCACTAAAAGAGGTCACACAACATACTCAAGTATGCCAGAGCCCATAATGGCTTGTGGCTGCACACGAAAGTTTCTAGCATGAATAATCTTATGATCCCTTTGAGCCTGGGTGGCGGACCGTAGGATGATCACACGGGTACTCCGGGATATCCTAGGACAACACTAGATTCTCCAGGTGCCCACAAGCAATCCACCCAGATGTGTATTAAAGTTGCCACCTTAAGTTGAACCATTAATTAACAACTAACATCCGTCATGGATACACTCAAACCCAAACCACGTCTACGAGCATAGCATGGCAATATAAGCATAACGTAGAAGTAACTCCCAGGGGTTTGATAATAAAACAGGTAATAGGTTCTACCTCATCATCTACTTCCTAGACCCACATGTTAAGAGATCCTACTCATGCAATGTGTGAGGGTTGAAACTAATGCATAAAAACTGGGTGATAAAGGGGTATGATCAAAGTGTTACTTGCCTTGCTGATGATCCGCAAAACCTAGAGACTCGTAGTAGCATGCTTCACACTCCGGGTGTTCTATCGCAAACAAACAATAGCATACATAAGCAATCAAGCAAAGATGCACGGGTAAAACTCAAATAAGAAGATCTAACCAGAAAGTTCAACTGAAGAACTCCGGTTTGCAAAAAGAATCAAATCAAACAGAGCAACAAAACTCAAACTACGAAAGAAACAAGATCTGATTACTAATCTGGACTAAAGTCAAATTTTACAGTACCAAAATCTTGTTCAAGTTGGTTAAACGGAAAGAGGCCTTCGAGACGAAGATCTAGGCTCTTGTTTCACCTGATTCGGATAAACGAGCGAAAAGATAAACTAGAACGAAGATTAGGACAGAAATCGCGATCGAAAATAATCACGGAAAAAACCCTGGAAAAAGAAAACTAACGAACAGGCTAATGAACGAACGTTCGCTGTGTGTGACTAACGGATGAACAACGTTCGTTAAAACGAACATACAGACGAACGTCCGCGATTTAACTAAACCGAGAAAAACCAAAAAAACCGATCTAAAAAATGAACTAGGGTTTCAAAAAACCGAACGGTTTTCTTGTGAAAACCGGCGGCGGCGGTGACCTCGGCGAGGTCGGTGGCGTGCAGAGGCGGCGGGACGGCGACGCGGCGGCGCGGGATGGCGGCAGCGGCGGCAAGGTGCGGCAGCGGCACACGGCGGATCGGGCGGCGCGGGCAGCGGCTTAGGGTTAGGGCAGGGGCGCGACTTACTGGGCCTCGGGGTCGCGCGGGCGCGGCTTATAAGGCTAGCCGGGTCAAGTGTCCAGGTCGGACACGGCCCGGTAGGTCGATTACCTTTTTTTAATAAATCCTGCCGCAGAAAAACAAATAAAAGAAATACTAAACGGACTCCAAAATCCTGAAATAAATTTTCACGATCCTCTAATAATATTGCGGACAAAGTGAACATCTATTTAGACCTCTAATGCAATTTTGAAAAACACATTTTTTTTCCTAATTCAAATAAAATTGCAACAAAATCCAAATAAAATAACTTATTTTATTTTAATATTTTCCTCCAATATTTCATTTATTTTGGAGAAGTCATATTAATATATTTTAATATGAAATATTTTTGGGGAAAATAATTAAAACCAAATGATCCTCTTTTCAAAATTAGAGAAAACTCAAATATGAAAATAATGAAATTCCCAACTCTCTTCGTAGGTCCTTGAGTTGCTTAGAATTTCGAGGATCGCAGAGCAAAAATGCAATAAAATATGATATGCATGAATGACCTATGTATAACATTCCAAATTGAAAATTTGGGATGTTACAAACCTACCCCCTTAAGATGAATCTTGTCCTCGAGATTTGGGTTGGCTAGAAAATAGGTGTGGGTGGTCTTTGCATAGATCATCCTCTCGTTCCCAGGTGGCTTCAGCGTCGGTATGGTGACTCCCCTGAACTTTGCAAAACTTGATAACCTTGTTGCGAGTCACTCGGCTGGCAAACTCGAGAATCTTTACAGGTTTCTCCTCATATGCCAAATCACTATCCAACTGAATTGCTTCCAGGGGCACCGTATCTCTCAGAGGGATATTGGCCATCTTTGCATGGCAGTTCTTCAACTGGGAAACGTGAAACACATCATGAACTCCTGGCAATCCTTCGGGTAATTCCAACTTGTAGGGTACCTCTCCCATGCGTTCCAAAACACGGTACGGCCCTACAAATCTTGGGGCTAACTTTCCTTAACTCCAAAACGTTTAACTCCTCGTAGAGGTGATACTCGCAGATATGCTCTGTAACATCCCAAATTTTCAATTTGGAATGTTATACACTAGATCATCATGCATATCATATTTTCTTGCATTTTGTCGATCCTAGAAATTTCACGCAACTGAAGGACCCTCGGAGAGAGTTGGAGATTTCGTCATTTTCATATTTGAGTTTTCTCAAATTTCGAAAAGAGGATCATTGGATTTTGTCGGAGTTTCATTTGCCTTTTATTTGGATAGGGAAAAATTCGTGTTTTCAAAAATTGCATTTCAGGCCCGGAGAAAAGTTCATTTTGTTCGACTCATTTTTAGGAGACGGGGAAAATTTACTTTAGAAGTTTTGGAGTTCGTTTAGTTCTCTTTTCTTTTGTTTTTCTGCGCGCGAAACCGATTTAAAAAAAAATCCCGCGGCGCTTGGGCCAAGGCCCAAGCCGCCGGCCAGGCCAGGCCATCGCCGCGCCGCGCGCCATCAGGTAAGCGCCAAGCCGCCGCCGCCCTAGGAGTCCTAGTAGGACTCCGTTTGTTTTTTTAGGACTCCCTCTCCTACTCTTTTTCTTGCCCCCTCCCCCAAGCAAACCCTCCCCCTCACCTATATAAATACCAACACCCCCCCCCCTCTAAAACCCACACCATCAAGCCCCAAGCCCGCGCCACGCCCTCACCCCGCGCCGCCGCCCCTAGCGCCGCGCCACCCCGCGCCGCCGCCCTGCGTCACCGCCGCCGCCGCCCTTGTGCATCGCCGCCGCCTCCCAACGCCGCCGCTGGAGCCCCGTTCGCCGGAGCCCTTGCCGGAGGTAGCCCCGCGCCGCATCTCTTCTATCCCCTCGGTTCGGTTTTTCTTATAAACCATTCCGATTCTTTTCTTCTCTTCCGATTCGTTTTCTTTCCGGTTCTTTTCTAAACCGTTCCAGTTTTCTAGATCGGTTTTTCGTTTCGGTTTTCTTTTTCCGAAACCCTAGATCGGTTTTCGTTTTATTTTCCGATTTAGTTGCCTAGAGACCGTTCGCCGGACCGTTCGTCCTAATGAACGTGATCACCGGATTATCCTATGTTAACGAACATCCGTTCGTTCAACCGTTCTTCTTTTTATTTTCGTCAGATTTATTCCGTGATCGCGATCTCAGATCCGATCTTCATTCTAGTCTATCTTCTCGCTCGTTTATCGGAATCAGGTGATTCAAGCGCCTGGAGTTTCGTTTCGAAACCGCCGTTCCGACTAATCAACTTAAACAAGTTTTTGCTACGGTAAAATTTGACCTAGTTTCAACTTGCTAGAACCGAGTTGTTTTCTTCCGCCGTTTGTTTTCGGTTTCTTTGTTCGGTTCGTTCTTTCTTTGCAACTGGAGTTCTTAAGTTGAACTTTCTGGTTCGATCTCTTGTTCGAGTTTTACCTGTGCATTAGATGAGTACTTATTGTATGCTTGTTGTTTGTCTGCGATAGATTACCCAGATTGCGCTGCCTGTTACTTCGAATCTCTAGGACTCGCGGATCATCAGCAAGGCAAGTGACACTCTGATCATACCTTTTCTACAACCCAGTTTTATTGCATTAGATCCATCCTCACACATTGCATGATTAGGATCTAATTAAATTGTGGGATGGGAAGTAGATGAGGTAGTACCTATTACCTGTTTATTATGAAACCTTTGGGAGTTACTTCTACGTTTGCTTATTATGCCATGCTATGCTAGTAGACGTGGATTGGGTGAGTGATATCCATGACAGATGTGAGATTGATAATTTTAAGGGTTTATCTAAGGTGACAACTTAAACACACATCTGGGTGGATTGAAGCACCTGATGTCTATCAGGACTTGCCTGTTTTTCTTTGGACCGCCACCCAGGCTCAAAGGGATCATAAGATCTTTCATGCTAAATACTTACGTGTGCAGCCACAAGCCATTATGGGCTCTGGCATAGTTGACTAAGTCGTGCGAACTCTTACAGGGTAGACTAGCAGATGTAGGGGAAAGTAGGTGTACCGGTCTATCCATCGTAAGGTGCTAGCGCTTCTGAAAGACTGTGTCTCGGTCATCCGTTTCTCAAACACCAGTAGTGCGAGAAAACCAACGGAGGCGATCGAGTCTTGTGGGGAAAAGTGCGCAAACCTCTTCAGAGTGTAATAAACTAATCATGATTAGCCGTGTCCCCGGTTATGGACATCTTGAGTATCTAGTACTTGAAAATCATGTGAATCTCAACATGTTACTTCTAATTAATATTGTTGGGTTTTAATTGTACTTTTAATTGGGATTGAGAATGCTGTCAACCATTCTCAATGTTTAACAACCACCATGATAGTTAAATAAATTTATTCCTTTGCAGTAGGGAAAAACTGGCTTTACGCAAAACAGTAACCATAGAGCTTTCCACCAGCCAAATATGCATATAGTATAGCTGTTTCATTCCATTACTCTCTATGTGTTACCTTGCCAGCATATTCCATGTGCTGACCCATTTCGGGCTGCAACGTTAATGTTGCAGACTTTTCAGACGACGATTAAGGTGCTTTTAGATCGTGGTTCTATACTCAGTGATGCCGTTGGAGTTGATGGACCCATTTATCTTCCAAGTCTTCCGCTGTTATCGATATTAGATGGCCTTAAGCCATATTATTGTAATAAGTTCTCTTTTGAGACACCGATGTAATAAGTGTGTGATTGCCACTCTGCTATAAATCCTTCAAAGTACTGTGTGGTGTCAGCATTACTGATCCAGGGATGACACCGGAGCACAGTAGACTTGATCCATTCGGGTCGGGTCGCTACATGCTCTGTCTCCGATTTCATAGACTACCTCCTTGCATTTTGAATCTGCATAACTCTATTGTCGGGACTGAGCTACCTTCAGTCTATCTCGTATCAGTTTAACCTTCTCTTCGGACTCCTTAATCAAATCTGGTCAAAACAACTGACGGTCTTCAACTTCATCACATATTAACGGTGTTCTGCACCTTCGTCCATACAGAGCTTCGAACGGTGCCATCTTCAAACTGGCCTGGTAGCTATTGTTGTATGAGAACTCTGCGTAGGGCAAGTTGGCATCCCAACTAGACCCATAGTCTAGCGCACAAGCTCTCAACATATCCTCTAGAATCTGATTTACTCTCTCGGTCTGTCCATCTGTCTGTGGATAAAATGTGGTACTCAACTCTAGCCTGGTTCCCAAAGTTTGGTGCAGCTGGTACCAAAACTTTGAGCTAAACTGTGTCCCTCTATCTGATATGATGGTCCTTGGAACTCCATGCAGACATACGATCCTGGTCATATATATCTTGGCCAACTTCGCGCTTGTATAGGTGGTCTTCACGGGGATAATGTGAGCTACTTTGGTCAAGCGGTCCACTACTACCCAGATAGAATCATATCCCGATCGGGTCCTGGGTAATCCGGTGATAAAATCCATGCCAAGCTTATCCCACTTCCATCCGGGTATCGGCATAGGCTACAGTAATCATGCTACCTTCTGATGTTCTGCCTTCACTCTCTGACATACATCACATACGACTACATACTCGGCAATATCCTTCTTCATTCCAGTCCACCAGAAACGCTCCTTCAAATCCAAATACATCTTGGTGTTTCCGGGGTGTATCGAGTATGGTGAGTCATGAGCTTCCTGTAATATCAACCTCCTGATCTCTGCATTGTTGGGCACAAATATACGGTCCTCAAACCACACGGTGTTGTGCTCATCCTCACGAAAACCTTTGGCTTTGCCTTCAGCCATCTTCTCCTTTATATCGGCAATTTCTTTGTCATCCTTCTGAGCTTCTTGAATCTTTCCCAACAATGTCGATTGAACTTCCATGGTTGTAACAAAACCTCTAGGAAAAATATCTAAACGAAGCTCCCTGAGATCTTCTCCTAACTCCCTTGGCAAACCTCATGTTACTAAGGTATTGGCATAACTCTTTTGGCTCAAAGCGTCTGCTATGACATTGGCCTTTCCTGGATGATAATGCAATTTCATATCATAATCCTTTATAAGCTCCAACCATCTCCTTTGCCCGAGGTTCAACTCCTTCTGTGTGAAAATGTACTTCAAACTCTTATGATCCGTGTACACATCACAATGGTTCCCAATAAGAAAATGTCTCCAGGTCTTGAGTGCATGCACTACCACTGCCAACTCCAAGTCATGTGTGGCATAATTTAACTCAAGCGGTTGAAGTTGTCGTGAGGCATATGAAACAACTCTTCCGTCTTGCATAAGTACTCCTCCAAGTCCTAAGCGAGAGGCGTCGCAATACACTTGGAAATCCTTGCGTATATCCCGCAGAATCAGCACTGGGGCCGTAGTCAAATGTTTCTTCAACTCCTGGAAACTTGCTTCACATTCTTCAGTCCAATGGAACTTGGTGTCCTTCTTTAGCAACGCCGTCATGGGCTTCGCAATCTTGGAAAAAATCTCAATGAATCTCCGATAGTATCCCGCGAGTCCAAGAAAACTGCGGATCTCTCCAACTGAGGTGGGTGCCAACCACTCAGTGACTGATTTAACCTTGGTAGGGTCCACTGCTATACCTTCTCCTAATATAACATGTCCAAGAAATCCAACTTCCTTCAACCAAAACTCACATTTGCTAAACTTGGCATGTAACTGATGTTCCCTGAGCTTCTCAAGAACCAAACACAAATGTTCCTTGTGTTCCTCTTCATCCTTCGAGTATACCAAGATATCATCAATGAACACCACAAGAAACTTATCCAAGAATTCCATGAACACCTTCTTCATCATAATCATGAAATAGGCAGGGGCATTAGTCAATCCAAATAACATAACCGTATACTCATATAGCCCATACCTTGTGGTGAAAGCTGTCTTAGGTATATCCTTTTCTCGAATCTTCAGCTGGTGATATCCTGATCGTAGGTCGATCTTCGAAAACACTTTAGCTCCTTGCAGCTGGTCAAACAAATCATTGATCATCGGCAGTGGGTACTTATTCTTGATTGTCACTTCATTCAATGCCCGATAATCAACAACCATTCTCAGAGACTTATGCTTCTTCTCAGCCAGGAGTACTGGGGCTCCCCATGGTGATGAACTTCGTTGAATGTAAACTTTCTCCAACAACTCCTTGATCTGCTTCTTAATCTCCTCCAAATCATTTGCGGTCATCCAGTATGGTCTCTTCGACATCGGTCCGGTGCCTGGCAATAACTCTATCAAGAACTCAATGTCTCGATCCGGGGGCATGCCTGGTAATTCCTCTGGAAATACATCCGGGTAATCCTTCACTACAGGCACTTCTTCCTGAACAACTCCCATGAGAGAATTTACGTGAGTACTCTTAGGGGTATGCCAGGATACATACTTGATCATTTTTCCCTTCGGGGTGGTGAGTAAAATTGACTTACTGGCGCAATCAATGTTTCCTCCATACATCGATAGCCAATCCATACCAAGTATCACATCCAATCCTTGGGATTCCAAAATTATCAAGTCTGAGGGGGAAACATGCCTACCTATGGTTAATGTCATCTGAAAACATCCCTGACTAGCCATATACTCCGCTCCTGGTGAGCTTACTAACATGGGTGTCCTAAGTACCTTGGTGGGCAACTTATATTTATCCACGGATCCTCATGAAATGTATGAATGCGATGCACCAGTATCAAAAAAACTATTGCAGTAAACGACTTAACCAAAAACTTACCGAGAACTGCATCAGGCTGCTCTTCAACCTCTCCCACGTTCACGTGGTTCACTTATCCCTTGTTGAATGGGTTGGGCTTCTTCCCAGAGTTTCCATTACCATTCCCATTCTTTGCTTCAGAACACTCGGTGGCGTAGTGTCCAGTCTTCTCGCACTTGAAAGAAGTAATGTGACTCAGGTCCTTCTTGGCGGGCGTTGCTGGGTTAGAGCGGTTCTGATTGCTGCCTGCTCCATTCCCATTTCCATTCCTAGGGTCGTGGTGGTTATGCGGAATTCCTCCATTATGGTTATGGCCTCCATGGTTATGGGAAAATCCTCCTGGGCTCGGGGTGAGACAGGGTTTCTGCTGAGCTCCTGAATTGTACATCCCTTGTCCATACTTCCTCTTGGGGCTCTCAATCTGTTGTTGCTTCCCTTCAATCATAAGAGCCTTATCTATCAACTCCTGGTAGTTGTTGAATGTTGCCACCATCAATTGCATGCTCATCTCATCATTCAGCCCTTCCATAAACTTCTCCCGGTTCACGGCATCGGTGGCCACATCATCTGGGGCATAGCGAGATAACTTACTAAACTCCTCCACGTACTGACCTACAGTATGATTCCTCTGGCGTAAGTTGCGAAACTCACGCTTCTTCATGCTCATAGCTCCAGTTGAGACATGGGTTGTGCGGAAAGCTTGTTGAAACTGTTCCCAAGTGACATTGGCTATGGGAAAGGTGGTTGTGTAATTCTCCCACCATGCGGCTGCGGGTCCATCCAATTGGTGTGCGGCAAAACGCACCTTCTCAGCATCTATGCAACCGGCAGTGGTTAACTCACTTCCAATCCTACGTAGCCAATCATCCGCAACTATGGGCTCGATGCTACTAGAAAATACCGGCGGCAGTAACCTCGGAAAACGAGCTAAGTTGTCAACTAGAGGTGGTGGCGGAGGGTTGTTGTTATTGTTGTTGTTTTTTTGACTCAGAACTGTGCAGCAAACCCCCACAGCATATGAAAACCTTTATTAAAACAAAGTAACAGGATACAAAAGCTGATTACAAGGGGTAATCTATAGATAGAAACTAAACTAAAAGTAGGAGGCAGAAAAGCCTTACTACACTAAGCCTTAAGGGGGGAGGAAGGAGATCCATTTGAGAAGGTCATCCTTGTAGGCAGATTTAATCCTATATTGCAACAAAGAGATATCATGCTTAAAAGCAGCACGCCATTTATAGAAACTAGCCCTCTCATTTCTGAAAACCTTAGCATTTCGAATGATCCAGATGTTCCAACATGCAGTGAACACCACTTCTGAAAAAATGGCTTGTCAAAAGCATTCCTAGCATGAATAACCACCTCAGACATAGAGTGCCCTGCAGGCCAATCAATTTGAAGGTAATTCCAGACACGAACACTGAAATTGCAGTTGAAGAAAAGATGGTCCCTGGTTTCTCGAACCTGCAGGGGGCAGAGCCTGCAATGCACTCCATCCTCCATGTGTCAATGCCTTCGTTCTACCATATCCTTAGTATTCAGCCTGTCCATGAGTAGCATCCAAGCAAAAACCTTAATCTTGAGAGTACATGAAGATTTCCAAATCCAACAGAGCAGAGGGTTGAAGGTTTCAGAATGAAATGTGTGGGAGTAAAACATCTTGGGTCTAAACTGCTTGGATGAGTTCTGCCAAAACCACACATCCTTAGAGCCAAATACTCTGCTATGAGAACCCATCATAAACTGAATCGTGCCCAACTCTCCAAATGCATGAGCAGACAGGGGGAGATGAAAATGCTAAACAATGTCCTGAGAACTGAAAAATTCCTTGACTGTAATCCATGGATCCTTAACATAAGAAAATAGCCTAGGAAATCTTGATTGCAGAGGAGAGACCTCAACACCAATATTCCAGTTATCTGACCAGAATAGAGCAGTGTCACCATCATTAACCTCAACCCAAGAGCACTCTCTAAAACTGATCATAACCTTACAAATATCCTTCCACCAGAAAGAGCCACATGCAGATGTTCCTTGAGGCACCCTTTCATGGTAGTAAGAATTCCAAATGAGAGAAACCCAGGGAATATCTTTTTTATTGAGGAAATTACTGACATGTTTGAGAAGCAAGGCAACATTTTGTACCCCCAGATTGAGAATACCAAGACCTCCCCTGTTTTTTGGCCTACAAATAAGCTCCCAAGCTGCAAGGGAGGGGGCAGGTTCATCTCTATTCTTTCTCCACAAGCACTGCCTCTGAATTCTCTCTAACTGATTGAGGATACCAGCTGGAACAGCCAAGCTGCACATGAAGAATATGGGCATTGAGGATAGAGCAGAGTTCAGGAATTGGAGTCTCTCCCCTTGATTAAGAAAAGAAGAACTAGCAGCCATTCTTCTTTCCATACGGTCCACTAGAGGCATGAAGTCCACCATTTTGGTCCTAGTGGTTCCCACTGGCAACCCAAGATAGGTGAAAGGCATCTTTCCTATCTGACAACCAAAAGCAGCAGCAAGATCATTCATCACAATAGGATCAACATTTATAGGGATGAGGAAAGATTTGTGATAGTTGACATCAAGGCCAGTGGACTAAGCAAACACTTGGAGCATATCTTTCAAGGCCAGAAGCTGAATCCTGTCAGCAGGCAAGATGATTAGAGTATCATCAGCATATTGGATCACAGGGTAATCCTGATCATGGCAAGGGATAGGCAGATGAAGAACTCCTCTTCTGAACATGTCATTGATGACAGATTGCAAAAGGTCAGCAGCAATAACAAAGAGTAGAGGAGAAACAGGATCACCCTGCCTGACTCCCTTTTTACAAACAAATTTTCTCCCAGGGACTCCATTAAGAAGAACTAATGAAGTACCAGTGGCCATCAGCTGCTTCATCCAGAGAGTCCATTTCTCATTAAAACCTTTGTGCCTAAGAATCTGAAAAAGAGCTTCATGTTCCAAAGAGTTAAAAGCCTTTTCAAAGTCTAACTTAAGGATTACAATTGGCCTTTTAGTTTGATGGCAGTGATGCAAATACTCAAAAGTCCAGCCAATACAATCTTGAATTGTTCTGCTCTTAATAAAACCATATTGGTTCTTGTGGATGCACTGTAGAATCAACTCTTGGAACCTATTTGCTGCCATTTTAGAGAGAAATTTCAGGCCCATACTAGTGAGGGAAATAGGCCTATAATCTCCAACCTCTTCAGGTGAAAGCTTTTTGGGTACAAGAGTAATGTAAGAATCATTAATGTTATCCAGGACAGCAGTACCCTCATAGAATTCCTGAGCCAGCTCATCAAAATCCTTAGAAATTAGATGCCAGCATTTTTTTGAAGAAAAGGCCATTGAAACCATCAGGACCTGGAGCTTTATCAACAGGCATATGTTGAACCACCTTGTCCATTTTATCTTTTTCAAAAGGCTTGGTGAGAATGTCAAGGCCAGCCATAGGGGTGAGGAGAGCAGAGAGGTCAAAGCCCATGACAATGCCTCTAGATGTGGCCATTCTGTTTTTAAAACAATTTCAGATGATTCCTTCCATTTGAGCATGATCATTGACTATAGTACCACCAGGCAATTTGAGGCTTGCAATAGAATTCCTCCTGTGCCTTTCACTGGCCATGGCATGGAAAAAATTTGTATTTTCCCCTCCCACCTTAATGTATCTGACAGTACACCTTTTCTTCCAGTAAAGGAACTGCAAATGTAGCAATTTCTCCAGGTGCACTTGACAATTTTCCTGAAATTAAGCTCCTGAATAAACAAAGGCCTCCACTCTTCCAAGTCATCCAGCAGCAAAATAACATGATTACATTTAGCAATGAGGAGTTTCAACTTTGAGACATTCATTTGCCATCTTTTAAGGCACATTCTAAGATACTTGAATTTATCAGCAATTTTAGCAGTTATGTGTTCCTTCCTAGAAGGGATATTCCAAGACTTAGCAACACAATCCATAAATCCTTCCAATTCCAACCAATAGTTCTCAAACCTAAAAAGATTTGACTTAGGGATAGAAGTTTTGATTATGACAACACAGTGAACATGGTCGGAAGCAGTCCTAGCAAGAGGGAGCACTTCAGTCATAGGATAGACAGATATCCAGTCTACAGAGGTAAAGAACCAGTCTAATTGCTCCAGAAGTGGGCTATCTTGCATATTAGACCAAGTGAAAACTCTTCCCTTGATGGGCAACTCCAGGAGGCCCAAATGCCCAATAATCTCATTAAAGATGAACATATCATTCAGGTCCCCTCCAGGCAAATTCCTATTATCTATGGATCTAATGAAATTAAAATCTCCTATAAGCAGCCAATTCTCATCAACAGGAATATTTAGATTATAAAGCCAAGAGATAAAATTGTCTCTAGCTTCACCCTGACAAGGTCCATAAACAGTAACCAGAGTCCATTTTTCATTGTTCTGTCTGGACACAAACTCAACAACTACAGCAAACTACTGAATTTCGATTAAAGTTCCAAGAAAAACAGAGGAGTTATAGGCCACAAGAATTCCCCCAGAGGCTCCCATTGCAGGAGAGCAAGCAAAACTGTCAAATCTCTTGGGGCAGAAACTCTTAATTGACCTAGAGTCAAAAGATGAACATTTGGTTTCCTGCAAACAGGCCACAGCACACTGACTTTCATTGATTTTTTGCCTAACTGCTCTCTGCCTAGCTTCTGAATTTAAACCTCTGACATTCCAGCACAAAACATTCCAGTTTCTACAGAGATTACTCATTAAAACATAAAGTGATAAGGTCCAGAAAGCATACAGCACTTAATGCCATATGAACAAAAGGGCACATAACAGTCTGACCCAGCAACATTACAATAAAGTTTGCATAATAAGGTGACCAATAAAAGGATAGCAGCAAAGCAAATTTAGAGGCTTGCCAAACCCAGTAAAAAAGGAGAACACTACTCATTTGCATTAGTGGCAGCAGCCTGAGGTGGATTCACCATAAGAGCATCCACAGAAAGGAGTTGAGCATCAATCTCCAGCTCCCTGCCAATTTCTTGTAGATGAGCAACAGGTGTAGCTGGTGGGATCTCCTCATGGGCTGGATCATCTGGCATCTCAACGGTGAAAGGCTTTGCTCTGGGCTTCCTCCTTTTGGGCTGCAGAGAAAAGCTCCTGGATGGTGGGCTTGAAACCATCACGTTGGGCCGAGCTTCTGGTGCATCTTCGAACAGAAGTAACAATGGGAGTTGGCGCCAACGTCTTGTGAGGCCTCCTAGCTTTAGGGGGTGCAGCTGGTGTTGGCTGAATGTCAGTAACATCTTCAGAGAACAGAGCCCTAGCCACCGGCCTAACTGGCGCCTGCTCCCTCCAGGTTAGCATAGGTAAATCACTGCTACCAAAAGCCAAATCCCAGCTCCTCTTAGATAGAACCACAGGCTCAAAAGGCTGTGTAGCAACAGGTTTAGGAACATTGTATACAACAGGAGCCTGCAGCAGATTTTCAAATGACCTTCTCCACACCATCTCTGGGGGCAAAGGAGGCCCAAAAGGAACAGCAGCAGGCAGTTCCACTTCAGGCACAATCAGAGGAGGCTGGTAGATCACAATTGCCCAGTTTCTGACATCATTAACATCATCAGCTTTAGGCATCTCCTCATCAGAAGAACTAACAGGGATTACATGATTCTGTTGGACAGCATCAGAACTGGGCTGAGCAGAGACATTGATCACCATAGATTCCTGATCTTGCGACACAGGCTGGTCCACGGGCTCATTCCAATTACCCCAGTTGTCGTCTTGCACATCATTGACAGCAGGCTCTGGGGGAGGAGGAGGGACATCGTCCCATCCCAAGGCTGGATACGGAGGCAAAATGAAGGGTGGCAGTTCCAGGAACAGAACCCCGGGAACCGGATGTGGATTGCCATTGATGGGCATCCTGCGGCATCTGTTCAGCAAAATTCCCCCCCAAGATGTACAAAGGAGCCATCCAAGATACCCTCGCGCCACCCCAGGCCGCATAATCCCTGAAGACCACGTCACGGGGCACAAGAACATCTTCAGGGAAAGAAGCGAACACTAGAGACCAAACCAGATATGGATCATCACTAATCCAATGATGAAACTTGCCAAACGTGTTCACAGCAGCTCTGATACAATCAGTATTGCGAAGATCCAAAGGGATGCCCAAGAACATGAGTAGGCCTTGACGGAAACCTTGGGCGTCCCTGAAAGACTCCCCCTCATCATGCTTCATGAAGCGAACAAAACGATCATTGCCCAGCAGCCGCGGAGGTAGTTGGAGCAAATGGAAGCGGACGTCAGCATCACGAAGCTCAAAAAGACCTATAGAACGAATCCAGGGCTACGTTGACCTGACTAAAACACCATGCGCTTGAAGCCACTGCACAACCTCTTCCCAAGAAGCACCTACCTGATCGGGCGGAGGGATCGGCATTACCTCAGCAAGCATAAACTCTTCATGGTGGCGCACAATTGGGGTATGTGGCGTCACAAAGGTGCGTGGCACCCGGTCTGCGCCACCGTCCACAATGTGGTGGCCAGCCGACACATAAAGCAGAGGATCCAGATGGAAGTTGGCCATGGGAGCAGGGCACTCATGCTCCGGCGACGCCGACGGGGAGTGAAGCGGCGGAGGAGGCATAGCAGACTGCGGAGACGAAAGAGTGTTGGGTCCAGGGCTGATGGGACTGGATGAGGGAGTAAATGTGGAAGTGCAAGGGAGGTCCAAGATTGGTAAATGCGACGTCAGAGAGATATTCTCGCTGGAGACCTCGGAAGTTGCAACGTTAGCGGGTTTTGGTTGCCAAAGCCAACCCAAGATCCGAGCGAATTTGTTATAATCCTTTTTGACATGCCCAACATGGCAGCAAGAGAGGCACCTGAGTTTTGATGTGCAAGCAGAAGAAAAATGTCTCTTTTCCAAACAAATCTGACACGTGTGAACTTCCTCAACCATACCAGAGATCAAATTATCAAAATCATCTCGTGCTTGTTGCGATGAAGGAATATTAACAGGCCCAGGAGAGTGCTCCTGCTCAGCCCTATCCAGCGGCCCAAGACGCGTGCGCTCCTCCCGGCCTGTGGCACACACCGAAGATGACCCAACATGGCCAGGTGCGTCCACATTCAAAGGACCATGATTCCCGCCCGAGGATGGCGGCGCCCGATCAGCCGAGGACAGTAGATCCTGCACCGTGCCAAAAGATATCGAAGGCCTTGTCGACGTCCACCGGAGATTTGCCGGCAAAGTGGGATGAATAACTACCCTCTCATGTGGAGTAATAGAATAACCGACATCTTGAGTAGTCTGAATGCAATTTTCAGTGGCTGGAAAACGATAACCATGATAAGCTTCGTAGTTCTAAAAAACTGCAAATGAAGCTTTCTTGCCAACCGCATTAGCAGATTTGAACGATGACTTAGAAGGTCTCTTGTGCATGGCCAACAAACCCAGAGCAGCACGTCTTTTGGAAGGGCTAACAAGAACCCATTCAGCATCACATTCTAATTTCCAGATCTTGAACTCACGACCCCAATTTGGGCCACCGTTACTCCAAAGATGAAAGTAACATTTGAAATGATCACATGCAAATGATCTAAGACGTAGGATAATCATGGCTACTGCTTTGCAAGAGACTTGAAATCCAAATACCTTGTCCTTGATCAATAAAACCATGAGCTCAATAGCCGATCCTCCAAGGGCTGCTTCAAGTGCCGCCGCCACAGAATCCTCAGTTAGAAGAAAAACATGACGCCCAAAGGAGACAACCATGGTGAAGATATCCGAATCCTCAAGAGGGTGAACAGAAAAACCAGTAGATTGAATAACCTTATCTACAAAAACCAAACCCTTGAAGAAGTCCAAGCCAAGGGTGGATCCATCATTGGAACCAATAGGAGATGGATATGGGCGTGTAGATCTTGAGACGCCGGAGAGATTTAGTGGAGAGAAACTAGGATTTGGTGGCTAGTGGTGGAGATCGCCGGAGGAGGGTGGAGATCGCCAGGGAGGGGTGGGAGGGTGGGCATTTTGTAACGGTGGGTGCATGAGACCTGATTCTGAACTAGCAACTGCATCAGTGTATTCTGTTGCTGGATCAACTGAGTGAGCTCCGGTGGGAAAGCAAATCCAAGGTCACGTCTCGGAGGCATCTGATGGGTTTGGAGGGGATGGATTAGAATAGAATGAGGTCTAATGAGAAAGCACTACCCATATGCACATGAGACACACACAATCATATCATATCACTCAATCAATCAAGCAAGAGAATACAATAGACCTAACTATCATTAAAGTGCTCGGACTACTAATATTTACATGGGGGAACACTACTGATCATATGGTCTACTAGAAATTTTGATCAGTGGAAGACTCCATGATATCCACTTCATCTTCATAGTCATCATCACTACTATCGAGGTCGGAGTCGGTGTCGTCGATGATGATGTAGTCTTCAGAACGAATATCCTTAGGTTCTTCGTCTTCACCTCCTGGCGCGGGGTCTCCCATGAAAACTCCTAGCTTCCTTGTCATGTCATCATTCTTCTCCACAAGTATCATCATTTCCTCCTCATATCCATTGCGTATAGACTTAAGCTCCTCTTCTAGCTCTATGATCCTGGTCATTGCCTTCTTCAAATCTATCATGCTTCAGCACATCTGGTTCTCCTGGCGACGAATGTGATGGTTTAATTCTTGGATGAATGCTGCAATGGACCTGTCCTTCCTAGTGCTGATCATCTCCCATTGCTCATCTCGACGCCCACATATCTGGTAGATAGTGTCCTTAAGCTCCTTGTGGTAAACTTCGCCAATGTGTCCCATGGTGATGTAGGCTGCCATGCTCTTTCCTAGACTCCAGGTGGGTGCATCAAAGGAAAACTCAATGGGTTTAGTTACTGGCGTGAATGTCCTTCCTGGAACTTGAACTTGAATCAACCAACGTTCCTCTTCTGGTAAAGTGGCGGTGTAGGTCCCGATGAAGCTTGGTATTCCGATGTTCAGGTACCTAGTGACTTTCTTCAAGTGTCGTCCAAACGGGGTGTCTTCATCCGGCTGTGTAAACTTGTTCCTTGAGTCCGCCATCCTAAAGAGTAGAAAATGGAGAGGAGTAATAAATTAGTAGAGAAGAGTGATCTATGGCTCATCTTAGTGGTCGTATCCTACATTCAGCGTGTGCTCTCATACCATCTTGTAGCGACCCGACCTCAGATGGTCAAGTCTCTGTGCTTCAGTGTCATCCCTGGATCGGTAATGCTGACACACACAGTACTTCAAGGATTTATAACAGAGTAGCAATCGCATACTTATTACATCAAATGTCTCAAAAGAGAACTTATTATAATAAGTATGGCTTAAGGCCATCTAATTACGATAACAGCGGAAGACTTGGAAGATAAAGTGAGTCCATCAACTCCAACGGCATATCTGAGTGCATGACAAACGACCTACTATGACATCTTACTCGTCGTCTGAAAATTCTGCAACATGATATTTTGCAGCCCGAAAACGGATCAGCACATGGAATATGCTGGCAAAGTAACACAAGAGAACAATGAACAGATAAATGCTATCACTACATGCATATATGGCTGTTGGAGGCTCTATGGTTATATTGTTTTTGCGAAAAGCCATTTTTCCCTACAACAAAGGAATATATTTTATTTAACTATCATGGTAATTGAAACATCATTGAGAAGGTTCCGCCAACTCAATCCCAATTAAAGTAGTCATTAACATCCCAACAAATTAATTTAGAGTGATGAGATCAAATCAATAATTCAAGTACCAGATACTCAAGATGTCCATAATTGGGGACACGGCTAACCATGATTAGTTTATACACTCTGCAGAGGTTTGTGCACTTTTCCCCACAAGACTCGATCTCCTCCGTTGGATTTCTCGCACTACAGGGTATTTGAGAAACGGATGACCGAGACACGGTCTTTCAAAAGCATTAACTATTTACTCTGAGTGGACCGTTACACCTACTTTCCCCTACATCTGCTAGCCCACCAATGAAAGAGGTCACACAACATACTCAACTATGCCAGAGCCCATAATGGCTTGTGGCTGCACACGGAAGTTTCTAGCATGAATAATCTTATGATCCCTTTGAGTCTGGGCGGCGGACCGTAGGATGATCACACGGGTACTCCGGGATATCCTAAGACAACACTGGATTCTCCAGGTGCCCACAAGCAATCCGCCCAGATGCGTATTAAAGTTGCCACCTTAAGTTGAACCATTAATTAACAACTCACATCTGTCATGGATACACTCAAACCCAAACCACGTCTACGAGCATAGCATGGCAATATAAGCATAACGTAGAAGTAACTCCCAGCGGTTTGATAATAAAACAGGTAATAGGTTCTACCTCATCATCTACTTCCCAGACCCGCATGTTAAGAGATCCTACTCATGCAATGTGTGAGGGTTGAAACTAATGCATAAAAACTGGGTGATAAAGGGGTCTGATCAAAGTGTTACTTGCCTTGCTGATGATCCGCAAAACCTAGAGACTCGTAGTAGCACGCTTCGCACTCCAGGTGTTCTATCACAAACAAACAATAGCCTACATAAGCAATCAAGCAAAGATGCACGGGTAAAACTCAAATAAGAAGATCTAACCAGAAAGTTCAACTGAAGAACTCCGGTTTGCAAAAAGAATCAAATCAAACGGAGCAATGAAACTCAAACTACGAAACAAACAAGATCCGATTACTAATTTGGACTAAAGTCAAATTTTTACATTACCAAAATCTGTTCAAGTTGTTTAAACGGAAAGAGGGCTTAGATACGAAGATCTAGGCACTTGTTTCACCTGATTCGGATAAATGAGCGAAGATAAACTAGAATGAAGATTATGACAGCAACCGCGATCGGAAATAATCGCGGCAAAATCCTGGAAAAAGAAAACTGACGAACATGCTAACGAACGAACGTTCGCTGTCTGCGACTAATGGATGAAGAACGTTTGTTAAAAAATGTACGGACGAACGTCCGCGATTTAACTAAACCGAGAAAAACCGAAAAAATCGATCTAAAAACGAACTAGGGTTTCAAAAAAACCGAACAGTTTTCTTGTGAAAACCGGCGGCGGCGGCTACCTCGGCGAGGTCGACAGCATGCAGCGGCGGCGGAACAGCGACAGGCGGCGCAGCATGGCGGCGGCGGCGGCAAGTCGGCGCGGCGATGCGGCGGCAAGGTGCGGCGGCGGCGGCGCAGCGGATCGGGTGGCGGCTTAGGGTTAGGGCAGGGGCGCGGCTTGCTGGGCCTCGGGGTCGCGGGGGCGCGGCTTATAAGGCCGGTCGGGTCAAGTGTCCAAGTCGGACACGGCCCGGTAGGTCGGTTACCTTTTTTTTAATAAATCCTGCCACAGAAAAATAAATAAAATAAATACTAAACGGACTCCAAAAATCCTGAAATGAATTTTCACAGTCCTCTAATAATATTGCGGACAAAGTGAACATTTATTTAGACCTCTAATGCAATTTTGAAACCGCATTTTTTCCTAATTTAAATAAAATTGCAACAAAATCCAAATAAAATAACTTATTTGATTTTAATATTTTTCCTCTAATATTTCATTTATTTTGGAGAAGTCATATTATCTCTTCGCATATATTTTAATATGAAATATTTTCGGGGAAAAATAATTAAAATCAGATGATCCTCTTTTCAAAATTTGAGAAAACTCAAATATGAAAATAACGAAATTCCAACTCTCTCCATAGGTCCTTGAATTGCTTAGAATTTCGAGGATCGTAGAGCAAAAATGTAATAAAATATGATATGCATGAATGACTTATGTATAACATTCCAAATTGAAAATTTAGGATGTTACAATTTTGGACTGTGTGTAGACAGGGTAGAAATTGTGTCCTATTAGGACACTTGTATCCTAGGCCTCTCATATATATCGAGGGTAGACACACGATGTAACATATGCCAACATAATGGCACAGGCACGCGGGGGAGCCGGCGGCGTGTGCCGGCGCCCAGGCGGCGGGGGTGTGGTATTGTGACGGTGTCACGGGGAGGAACGCCCGTAGTCATGCCCCGGGGATGTAGCCATGATGGTGAACCTCGTTAACAAATCTCGGTGTCGTGCTCGTTGGATTGCTTGGTCCTTGATAAATCGACAAAGCGCCTCGGATTTATTCTAACAAATATGATTGTTGATCCCTTGACTAAGCCTCTTGGTCAAGAGGTATTTGGCAAGCATGTTAAGGCTATGAGTTTATGAATATTTAAATGATCGTTCGGATAAGTGGGAGATGTTGGAATTATGTGTCCTGCAACTATATTCAAATTACTAGGAACTACTAATATTTAGAATACCTCAATTTGGAATTATACATGTATTTATGCATGGAATTACTTTACATGATTATCATGGAATTCTCACTTCTTGGAACGCACTTGGGTTATATGCTTAAGGAAGTTGGTCAATTATAAGTGGAATACAATATACTATTTATATTGGAAAGACTACCCGGGTATAGTGATAATCAAAAGGAGCTAGATCCTATAGTTAGATTACAGCCCTAATGTTGATCTACATAATTAGAGGTTTACACTATATTATGATTGTTGGAGATATGCCCTAGAGGCAATCATGTATGATGATATTTCCTATGTGTTTATGAATAAAGATAGTCCTTGGACATTATCAATGATGTGTATCAGCAAGTACGTGACTTGCTTGTGGGACTATGCATTGTATGATGACTGTCCTAAAAGGTCCCTAGTCGAAAAGGCTGTTTGGACGCGCAGCCAACTAGACTAGCATATGACACAGTCGATGGCTTGGTCTCACTAGCCATGGAGCAATGCATGCTAACCGGATAATATGGACTTGAAAGGATCTGGTCAGATTCGAGGTAGTCGGATCCGAGTCGAGATAAGGTCCAAGTCGGACAGACCCAACTATGAGACGCAGCGATATGTCATATGTGAGTCTCTAGTACAACATATGTTCTATGTCCTAAGACCTGAGCTAACGCATGTACTCGGGATGGTGACATACTTGCTTTGGGCCGACCAAACGCTACTCCGTAACTGGGTAGTTATAAATATAGTTTTCAGGTTTGTCCAGAACCATACTGCGAGACGTGGTCGAGCAAGATGGGATTTGCCCCTCCGATCAGGAGAGATATACTCTGGGCCCCTCGTGTGATCCGACCAGGATAAGCATGGCCATGCGACAAGGATTATGAGATAATCCGGATAGTGGTCGGCATCACTGGAACGAGAAAGAGGTTGGGCTAGCACAAGGATGACAGACTCGCCTTGAGCTCGACAACATATATCATGTGGCAAAAGGAATGAAAGTGTGATGTACAGGTTCGCTAACCAGCTTCATAGTCTGCTTGGTGTTCGACATGCCTTGCTAGAGGCCGCTACCAACCGTGCAGTTCGGAGGTGATCCGAACTGCGACCAAGCCGACTTGAATCTAAGGGGTCGCGCGCTTAAGGGAAGGAACCTACTGTTGGGGAACGCAGTAATTTCAAAAATTTTCCTACGCACACGCAAGATCATGGTGATGCACAGCAACGAGAGGGGAGAGTGTTGTCTATGTACCAACGCAGACCGACTGCGGAAGCGATCACACAACGTAGAGGAAGTAGTCGTACGTCTTCTTCCCGATCCGACCGATCCAAGCACCGTTACTCCGGCGCCTCCGAGTTCTTAGCACACGTTCAGCTCGATGACGTTCCTCGGGCTCCGATCCAGCAAAGCGTCGAGGAAGAGTTCCGTCAGCACGACGGCGTGATGACGATCTTGATGTACTACCGATGCAGGGCTTCGCCTAAGCACTACAACGGTACGATCGAGGTGGAATTTGGTGGCAGGGGGCACCACACACGGCTAAGGAACGATCTCAAGGATCAAGTTGTGTGTCTTGGGGTGCCCCCTGCCCCCGTATATAAAGGTTGGAGGAGGGGAGCCGGCCGGCCAAGGGAGAGGAGGCGCAGGGGAGTCCTACTCCCACCGGGAGTAGGACTCCTCCCCCCAATCCTAATCCTATTAGGACTCCCGGGGGGAAAAGGAGAGAGAAGGGGGGCCGGCCCCTATCCTAGTCCTACTAGGACTTTGGGAAGGGGGGCGCCGGCCAGCTTGTGGGCTTTCCCTTTTTCTCCTTTTCCACTAAGGCCCAATAGGCCCATTAGTCTCCCGGGGGGTTCCGGTAACCCTCCCGGTATTCCGGTAAAATCCCGATTTCACCCGGAACACTTCCGATGTCCAAACATAGGCTTCCAATATATCAATCTTTACGTCTCGACCATTTCGAGACTCCTCGTCATGTCCGTGATCTCATCCGGGACTCCGAACAACCTTCGGTACATCAAAATGCATAAACTCATAATAACTGTCATCGTAACGTTAAGCGTGCGGACCCTACGGTTCGAGAACAATGTAGACATGACCGAGACACGTCTCCGGTCAATAACCAATAGCGGGACCTGGATGCCCATATTGGCTCCTACATATTCTATGAAGATCTTTATCGGTCAGACCGCATAACAACATACGTTGTTCCCTTTGTCATCGGTATGTTACTTGCCCGAGATTCGATCGTCGGTATCCAATACCTAGTTCAATCTCGTTACCGGCAAGTCTCTTTACTCGTTCCGTAATACATCATCTCACAACTAACATATTAGTTGCAGTGCTTGCAAGGCTTATGTGATGTGTATTACCGAGAGGGCCCAGAGATACCTCTCCGACAATCGGAGTGACAAACCCTAATCTCGAAATACGCCAACCCAACATCTACCATTGGAGACACCTGTAGTACTCCTTTATAATCACCCAGTTACGTTGTGACGTTTGGTAGTACCCAAAGTGTTCCTTCGGTAAACGGGAGTTGCATAATCTCATAGTTATAGGATCATGTATAAGTCATGAAGAAAACAATAGCAACATACTAAACGATCGGGTGCTATGCTAATGGAATGGGTCATGTCAATCAGATCATTCTACTAATGATGTGACCTCGTTAATCAAATAACAACTCCTTGTTCATGGTTAGGAAACATAACCATCTTTGATTAACGAGCTAGTCAAGTAGAGGCATACTAGTGACATTCTGTTGGTCTATGTATTCACACATGTATTATGTTTCCGGTTAATACAATTCTAGCATGAATAATAAACATTTATCATGATGTAAGGAAATAAATAATAACTTTATTATTGCCTCTAGGGCATATTTCCTTCAGTCTCCCACTTGCACTAGAGTCAATAATCTAGATTACACAGTAATGATTCTAACACCCATGGAGCCTTGGTGCTGATCATGTTTTGCTCGTGGAAGAGGCTTAGTCAACGGGTCTGCAACATTCAGATCCGTATGTATCTTGCAAATCTCTATGTCTCCCACCTGCACTAAATCCCGGATGGAGTTGAAGCGTCTCTTGATGTGTTTGGTCCTCTTGCGAAATCTGGATTCCTTTGCCAAGGCAATTGCACCAGTATTGTCACAGAAGATTTTCATTGGACCCGATGCACTAGGTATGACACCTAGATCGGATATGAACTCCTTCATCCAGACTCCTTCATTTGCTGCTTCCGAAGCAGCTATGTACTCCGCTTCACATGTCGATCCCGCTACGACGCTTTGTTTAGAACTGCACCAACTGACAGCTCCACCGTTTAAAGTAAACACGTATCCGGTTTGCGATTTAGAATCGTCCGGATCAGTGTCAAAGCTTGCATCAACGTAACCTCTTACGGTGAGCTCTTTGTCACCTCCATATACGAGAAACATATCCTTAGTCCTTTTCAGGTATTTCAGGATGTTCTTGACCGCTGTCCAGTGATCCATTCCAGGATTACTTTGGTACCTCCCTGCTAAACTTATAGCAAGGCACACATCAGGTCTGGTACACAGCATTGCATACATGATAGAGCCTATGGCTGAAGCATAGGGAACATCTTTTATTTTCTCTCTATCTTCTGCAGTGGTCGGGCATTGAGTCTTACTCAATTTCATACCTTGTAACACACGCAAGAACCCTTTCTTTGCTTGATCCATTTTGAATTTCTTCAAAATCTTGTCCAGGTATGTGCTTTGTGAAAGTCCAATTAAGCGTCTTGATCTATCTCTATAGATCTTTATGCCTAATATGTAAGCAGCTTCCCCGAGGTCTTTCATCGAAAAACTTTTATTCAAGTATCCCTTTATGCTATCCAGAAATTCTATATCATTTCCAATTAGCAATATGTCATCCACATATAATATCAGAAATGCTACAGAGCTCCCACTCACTTTCTTGTAAATACAGGCTTCTCCAAAAGTCTGTATAAAGCCAAATGCTTTGATCACACTATCAAAGCGTTTATTCCAACTCCGAGATGCTTGCACCAGTCCATAAATGGATCGCTGGAGTTTGCATACTTTGTTAGCTCCTTTTGGATCGACAAAACCTTCTGGTTGTACCATATACAACTCTTCTTCCAGAAATCCATTCAGGAATGCAGTTTTGACATCCATCTGCCATATTTCATAATCATAAAATGCGGCAATTGCTAACATAATTCTGACGGACTTAAGCATCGCTACGGGTGAGAAAGTCTCATCGTAGTCAACCCCTTGAACTTGTCGAAAACCTTTTGCAACAAGTCGAGCTTTATAGACAGTAACATTACCGTCAGCGTCAGTCTTTTTCTTGAAGATCCATTTATTCTCAATTGCTTGTCGATCATCGGGCAAGTCAACCAAAGTCCATACTTTGTTCTCATACATGGATCCCATCTCAGATTTCATGGCCTCAAGCCACTTTGCGGAACCTGGGCTCACCATCGCTTCTTCATAGTTCGTAGGTTCATCATGATCTAGCATCATGACTTCCAGAACTGGATTACCGTACCACTCTGGTGCGGATCTCACTCTGGTTGATCTACGTGGTTCAGTAGTATCTTGTTCTGAAGCTTCATGATCATCATCATTAGCTTCCTCACTGATTGGCATAGGTGTCGCAGAAACAGTTTTCTGTGATGTACTATTTTCCAATAAGGGAGCAGGTACAGTTACCTCGTCAAGTTCTACTTTCCTCCCACTCACTTCTTTCGAGAGAAACTCCTTCTCTAGAAATGATCCATTCTTAGCAACGAATGTCTTGCCTTCGGATCTGTGATAGAAGGTATACCCAACAGTTTCCTTTGGGTATCCTATGAAGACACATTTCTCCGCTTTGGGTTCGAGCTTATCAGGTTGAAGCTTTTTCACATAAGCATCGCAGCCCCAAACTTTGAGAAACGACAACTTTGGTTTCTTGCCAAACCATAGTTCATAAGGTATCGTCTCAACGGATTTTGATGGTGCCCTATTTAACGTGAATGCGGCCGTCTCTAAAGCATAACCCCAAAACGATAGCGGTAAATCAGTAAGAGACATCATGGATCGCACCATATCTAGTAAAGTACGATTACGACGTTCGGACACACCATTACGCTGTGGTGTTCCGGGTGGCGTGAGTTGCGAAACTATTCCACAATTTTTCAAATGTATACCAAACTCGTAACTCAAATATTCTCCTCCATGATCAGATCGTAGAAGCTTTATTTTCTTGTTACGATGATTTTCAACTTCACTCTGAAATTCTTTGAACCTTTCAAATGTTTCAGACTTATGTTTCATTAAGTAGATATACCCATATCTGCTTAAATCATCTGTGAAGGTGAGAAAATAACGATATCCGCCACGAGCCTCAATATTCATCGGACCACATACATCGGTATGTATGATTTCCAACAAATCTGTTGCTCTCTCCATAGTACCGGAGAACGGTGTTTTAGTCATCTTGCCTATAAGGCACGGTTCGCAAGTACCAAGTGATTCATAATCAAGTGGTTCCAAAAGCCCATCAGTATGGAGTTTCTTCATGCGCTTTACACCGATATGACCTAAACGGCAGTGCCACAAATAAGTTGCACTATCATTATTAACTTTGCATCTTTTGGCTTCTACATTATGAATATGTGTATTACTATCTTCGAGATTCAACAAGAATAGACCACTCTTCAAAGGTGCATGACCATAAAAGATATTATTCATATAAATAGAACAACCATTATTCTCTGATTTAAATGAATAACCGTCTCGCATTAAACAAGATCCAGATATAATGTTCATGCTCAACGCTGGCACCAAATAACAATTATTTAGGTCTAATATTAATCCCGAAGGTAGATGTAGAGGTAGCGTGCCGACCGCGATCACATCGACTTTGGAACCGTTTCCCACGCGCATCGTCACCTCGTCCTTTGCTAGTGTCCGCTTATTCCGTAGTCCCTGTTTCGAGTTGCAAATATTAGCAACAGAACCAGTATCAAATACCCAGGTGCTACTGCGAGCTCTAGTAAGGTACACATCAATAACATGTATATCACATATACCTTTGCTCACTTTGCCATCCTTCTTATCCGCCAAATACTTGGGGCAGTTCCGCTTCCAGTGTCCAGTCTGCTTGCAGTAGAAGCACTCAGTTTCAGGCTTAGGTCCAGACTTGGGTTTCTTCTCTTGAGCAGCAACTTGCTTGCTGTTCTTCTTGAAGTTTCCCTTCTTCTTCCCTTTGCCCTTTTTCTTGAAACTAGTGGTTTTGCTAACCATCAACACTTGATGCTCCTTCTTGATTTCTACTTCCGCAGCTTTCAGCATTGCGAAGAGCTCGGGAATAGTTTTGTTCATCCCTTGCATATTATAGTTCATCACGAAGCTCTTGTAGCTTGGTGGCAGTGATTGGAGAATTCTGTCAATGACGCAGTCATCTGGAAGATTAACTCCCATCTGAATCAAGTGATTATTATACCCAGACATCTTGAGTATATGCTCACTGACAGAACTGTTCTCCTCCATCTTACAGCTATAGAACTTATTGGAGACTTCATATCTCTCAATTCGGGCATTTGCTTGAAATATTAACTTCAACTCCTGGAACATCTCATATGCTCCATGACGTTCAAAGCGTCGTTGAAGTCCCGATTCTAAGCCGTAAAGCATGGCACACTGAACTATCGAGTAGTCATCAGCTTTGCTCTGCCAGACGTTCATAACATCTGGCGTTGCTCCAGCAGCAGGCCTGTCACCCAGCGGTGCTTCCAGGACGTAATTCTTCTGTGCAGCAATGAGGATAATCCTCAGGTTACGGACCCAGTCCGTGTAATTGCTACCATCATCTTTCAACTTTGCTTTCTCAAGGAACGCATTAAAATTCAACGGAACAATAGCACGAGCCATCTATCTACAAGCAACATAAACAAGCAAGATACTATCAGGTACTAAGTTCATGATAAGTTTAAGTTCAGTTAATCAAATTACTTAGGAACTCCCACTTAGATAGACATCCCTCTAATCCTCTAAGTGATCACGTGATCCAAATCAACTAAACCATAACCGATCATCACGTGAGATGGAGTAGTTTTCAATGGTGAACATCGTCATGTTGATCATATCTACTATATGATTCACGCTCGACCTTTCGGTCTCTGTGTTCCGAGGCCATATCTGCATATGCTAGGCTCGTCAAGTATAACCTGAGTATTCTGCGTGTGCAAAACTGGCTTGCACCCGTTGTAGATGGACGTAGAGCTTATCACACCCGATCATCACGTGGTGTCTGGGCACGACGAACTTTGGCAACGGTGCATACTCAGGGAGAACACTTCTTGATAATTTAGTGAGAGATCATCTTATAATGCTACCGTCAATCAAAGCAAGATAAGATGCATAAAAGGATAAACATCACATGCAATCAATATAAGTGATATGATATGGCCATCATCATCTTGTGCTTGTGATCTCCATCTCCGAAGCACCGTCATGATCACCATCGTCACCGGCGCGCCACCTTGATCTCCATCGTAGCAACGTTGTCGTCTCGCCAATCTTATGCTTCCACGACTATCACTACCGCTTAGTAATAAAGTAAAGCATTACATCGCGATTGCATTGCATACAATAAAGCGACAACCATATGGCTCCTGCCAGTTGCCGATAACTCGGTTACAAAACATGATCATCTCATACAATAAAATCAGCATCATGTCTTGACCATATCACATCACAACATGCCCTGCAAAAACAAGTTAGACGTCCTCTACTTTGTTGTTGCAAGTTTTACGTGGCTGCTACGGGCTTAAGCAAGAACTCATCTCACCTACGCATCAAAACCACAACGATAGTTCGTCAAATAGACTCCGTTTTAACCTTCTCAAGGACCGGGCATAGTCACACTTGGTTCAACTAAAGTTGGAGAGACAGTCTTCCGCAAGCCATCTATGTGCAAAGCACGTCGAGGGAACCGGTCTCGCGTAAGAGTACGCGTAAGGTTGGTCCGGATCGTCTCACCCAACAATACCGCCGAACCAAAGTATGACATGCTGGTAGGCAGTATGACTTGTATCGCCCACAACTCACTTGTGTTCTACTCGTGCATATAACATCAAACCATAAAACCTAGGCTCGGATGCCACTGTTGGGGAACGCAGTAATTTCAAAAAATTTCCTACGCACACGCAAGATCATGGTGATGCACAGCAACGAGAGGGGAGAGTGTTGTCTACGTACCAACGCAGACCGACTGCGGAAGCGATCACACAACGTAGAGGAAGTAGTCGTACGTCTTCTTCCCGATCCGACCGATCCAAGCACCGTTACTCCGGCGCCTCCGAGTTCTTAGCACACGTTCAGCTCGATGACGTTCCTCGGGCTCCGATCCAACAAAGCGTCGAGGAAGAGTTCCGTCAGCATGACGGCGTGATGACGATCTTGATGTACTACCGACGCAGGGCTTCGCCTAAGCACTACAACGGTACGATCGAGGTGGAATTTGGTGGCAGGGGGCACCGCACACGGCTAAGGAACGATCTCAAGGATCAAGTTGTGTGTCTTGGGGTGCCCCCTGCCCCCGTATATAAAGGTTGGAGGAGGGGAGCCGGCCGGCCAAGGGAGAGGAGGCGCAGGGGAGTCCTACTCCCACCGGGAGTAGGACTCCTCCCCCCAATCCTAATCCTATTAGGACTCCCGGGGGGAAAAGGAGAGAGAAGGGGGGCCGGCCCCTATCCTAGTCCTACTAGGACTTTGGGAAGGGGGGCGCCGGCCAGCTTGTGGGCTTTCCCTTTTTCTCCTTTTCCACTAAGGCCCAATAGGCCCATTAGTCTCCCGGGGGGTTCCGGTAACCCTCCCGGTATTCCGGTAAAATCCCGATTTCACCCGGAACACTTCCGATGTCCAAACATAGGCTTCCAATATATCAATCTTTACGTCTCGACCATTTCGAGACTCCTCGTCATGTCCGTGATCTCATCCGGGACTCCGAACAACCTTCGGTACATCAAAATGCATAAACTCATAATAACTGTCATCGTAACGTTAAGCGTGCGGACCCTACGGTTCGAGAACAATGTAGACATGACCGAGACACGTCTCCGGTCAATAACCAATAGCGGGACCTGGATGCCCATATTGGCTCCTACATATTCTACGAAGGTCTTTATCGGTCAGACCGCATAACAACATACGTTGTTCCCTTTGTCATCGGTATGTTACTTGCCCGAGATTCGATCGTCGGTATCCAATACCTAGTTCAATCTCGTTACCGGCAAGTCTCTTTACTCGTTCCGTAATACATCATCTCACAACTAACATATTAGTTGCAGTGCTTGCAAGGCTTATGTGATGTGTATTACCGAGAGGGCCCAGAGATACCTCTCCGACAATCGGAGTGACAAACCCTAATCTCGAAATACGCCAACCCAACATCTACCATTGGAGACACCTGTAGTACTCCTTTATAATCACCCAGTTACGTTGTGACGTTTGGTAGTACCCAAAGTGTTCCTCCGGTAAACGGGAGTTGCATAATCTCATAGTTATAGGAACATGTATAAGTCATGAAGAAAACAATAGCAACATACTAAACGATCGGGTGCTATGCTAATGGAATGGGTCATGTCAATCAGATCATTCTACTAATGATGTGACCTCGTTAATCAAATAACAACTCCTTGTTCATGGTTAGGAAACATAACCATCTTTGATTAACGAGCTAGTCAAGTAGAGGCATACTAGTGACATTCTGTTGGTCTATGTATTCACACATGTATTATGTTTCCGGTTAATACAATTCTAGCATGAATAATAAACATTTATCATGATGTAAGGAAATAAATAATAACTTTATTATTGCCTCTAGGGCATATTTCCTTCACCTACGAGGTCGGATCCGAGGACACTGGTCGGATGTGATCCGAACTGTATTCGGATTCTGACCGAGTAGACTTATGGGCTTTAGGGTCCGTGCGAGGCCCAAGTGTTGAGCCTGCGACGGACACCTATATATATAGTGGATGTGCCGCACACTCACGCAGTTGATCGCTTCTGCGCTGTCACTAGGGTTTGCATGTGTTGCGAATAGACACCTCCACTCGCCGTCGGTTGTGTGATCGGACCTAGCAGTCCGCCGCACGACGTTCCTCCTGCACGCGCGGATACCGTTAGAGGCGGTGCACTTGCGCCGCTCCGGCGAACCTGTACGTGGGAACCGACCACCGGTTGTACGAGGGAGATCGGACGAGGAGGAGACGATCCACGGGGATGCGCTGCCCCAACTCTTCTTCCGCTGCAGGGCACTGCGCGTCTAGTGGTAACGAACTGTGATCCATCTCCCGTAGCATGTTCTTGGTTGTTCTGCGCGTAGGAAATTTTAATTTGCAGTCGACGCACCCTACCGTAGATCCCAACAATGACGGGTTGCTCACACGCGCGTGCTCCGGGGACACAACTGGTAGAATCCGTTAACAGACAAATTAGATCGTGATTGGCAATATGATCTGGAGTCTATCCTGGTAAACTAGTTGAAAATAATAGGAATCTTATATGTATAAGAGGTGGACTCTTTGCAAAGACAGTACAAGAAGGTCCCTACACCCTAGGCTCAGTATTGCGAATTGTGAGCAGCATCACAGATAAGCGTAGAGGAATAGGGGGAGACCACAAACCCTAACAATTACTAACAGAGGCCGCGTGCCCCGGCGTCGTCTCCTGTGCTGACATCCTCACGCTCGCCGCACGGGACGGCTCCGTCCTGCTCGGCGGGCTAATGTGGGCGGTGCCACTTGACCGGCGAGATTCCACCAACGCTAGCCTCAACCTAGAGAACGTGGACCTCCCGCCACCGTCCGCCAACATCAGCGGCCTCATTGCGGTGTTCGGCAGGAAGGGCCTCACGCTGCGCGAGATGGCCGCGCACACCGTTGGCTTCGCGCAATGCCGGAACTTCCAGGACCATGTCTACAAGGAGGCCAACATCCAGCTACTACTAGAACCTCGCTGCCCGGCGCGGTCTGCTCCACTCGTACCAGGAGCTCTACAGCGGCAACGACACGTAATCGCTGGCCAGGGTGGTGAACCAATTTAGGGGCAACAATACTCTGTTTTTCGCCGATTTCGCAGTTGCGGTGACCAAGATGGGTAAATCAACCCTTTGACCGGAGCCGCCTGCCCAACCAGGGCCAAGTGCAAGTTGGTCAACCACTAATCGGCGAGACTACCAATTGTTCGTGCCACTAGCGGAGCTTGAGGAGAATCGAAGGGGTGCCAAAGAGAAAATATGCAATTTGGGGGGGGGGGGCAAATGCCCCCCTTAGAACTACACATAGCTCCGCCGCTGGTTCGTGCCAAATTAACATACTAGTTCATGCCATTTGAAGTTTTCGTGTCACACGAAAGTGGCACAAAGATGAATCATGGTTCAGAGCCAACAATCAGTAGAAAAAAGAAAAGGAAGGTGAATATAAGTCAGTTTGTTGTGAGCATGTCATGATATCGATGTTCAACATTATGATTTTTTTACATGGTCTTGTGGTTCCAGAAACATGAAAGATCATGGTCTTCTATGACAAGCATGAAGGCTATTTGACACCACAAAAAGTGTTGACACATTTCTCATGTTTAATTATGTATGGTTTTCCCAAAAGTTTCTTTATATTGCTCCAATTCTTGATTTTATCTATCCACTGTGTAGAAAGAAATCATGATGTTTACCGTTGGCATACCAGGTGATAATCGTACTCTGATTGTTTATTCTGCTGTTGGAGGATAGAACTACACATGTTCTCTTAGGTATACAGTTTGCAAATTAAGATCATACTATCCATATTGTTCATCTGATATGTTGAGTTTGTCTAATGTGATTGCATAATATTGTGATGTACTAGTTTAAAGTTTGCTAGCAGTCAAAAGTATCCAACTAGCCAGTGTATAGATATAGATGTAAACGGAATGTTGAATATCATTATATGATAATCAATACATCGACTTTATACTGATACAAAATCAATTATTTTCTGATGAAAATAGTGTTATATGATAATCTAACGGTGATCATCTTCTTTGCACCGCCTCTGAGCATATGACTTGGATTATTTTAATTATTGTTCTAACCTCTCACCTCTGTCACTTGGTTCCAGCCTTCCAGGGCACGACCGACTGCCGGTTCGAGATCTTGATCCTGAATAAAGAAAAAGGATAGGATCAACCAAGAATTCTACCGCTGGATATATAGTACCATCAACATGCCCTTGATTTGACAGTAGAGTGATGGCCGAACATCGATTAGCAGTTTACCTTGGTTTCTTTGAACATTTCATACAATTGTATACAGTTTCCTTGAGAAGGGCCATTCAGTTTATAATAGTGCTAAGTGATCAACCCTTCTGTGGAACTTCATATTTGTAGGGAGACAATGTTGTTTGTTCTAGTGTTTTGGAACTTGGCAGGAATAAAACAGTGCTTCTTGCTTGTGTAGAAAGTGGTTGGTGAAATGAGATTTTGCAACATCCATCATAATATACTCTACTCTACGCTGTTGCTTACGAAAATACATCAACGCACATGTTGTCTTCAGTGTGTGTATTTTGCTGATTACCTTTTCAGAGTCACGAAAGCTAATTTTCTTGGTTATCTCACACATCATGCTTGCCCGATTTGGTTTCTATATATGCTGGCAATATATACTTTTACTTTACTACTGTTGCGTATGAAATCCATCAGGTTGTGATTAGTATATGTACACATGCACCTAGAGGCCCCGGAGCATCGTATCACCCCATGGGCTGAGCACTGGATATTTTCCCGAAGCAAACTTGCGAATGTTTTGTCCACTCGTTTGGCTCTGCTCAGCCGGTAGCCTTCCTTCACCAATGCCGCCAACTCTTCTTCCTCCAACCCCGTGCTCTGCATAGTGAGCTGGATTTATTTTTTTCACGAACAGGTTGCTCTTGGGAAGATTCGAATACTTCATGTTCCCACGACCTAATAATTCACCGATATCATGACCAAAAGCTTACCAACATCCACCTTTGTGTTATATATAGGCACCTATGAGATGAATACAACTATCTTACACCAAATATTTCTTCTACACGCCGCCGACGGGCAGCTCAGCCCGGACTTCTACGCCGCCGCCTGCACCAACTTGGCGAGCATCGTACGCGGCGCCATGGTCACGGTCGTCAGCGCCGAGCGGCGGATGGGCGCGTCCGCATTGAGGCTCCACTTCCACGACTGCTTTGTGCAGGTACGCACCGATAAACTTTTCTGCTCGTTCCGGTTGGCTGGCTGGCTCAGATCGATACATTATGTAACGTGTCAGGGGTGCGACGCCTCGGTACTCTTGGACAACATGTAGTGGCGGATCTAGGGGTGGGGTGGTGGGGGCCATGGCCCTCACATACAATTTGCAGAACTTTTTTTACTAATACATTCATATGTATATTCAGTAGTTAATTAATTATATGCAATGTGTTTTGACAAAAAAAACCACCACCCTTTGTAATGTTGCCCTCGCATTGGTCAAATTCTAGATCCGTCACTGACGACATGCCATCTTCTCCGGGCGTTCGGGTTTTCGTTGGCGAGAAGACAGTGTTCGGCAAGCTCAACTCTCTGCGGCTTCGAGCTCATCGACGTGATCAGGGCGAGTGTGGAGACTGTTGGAATTATGTGTCCTGCAACTATATTCAAATTATTAGAAATTACTAATATTCAAAATACCTCATTTTGGAATTATACATGTATTTATACATGGAATTACTTTACATGATTATCATGAAATTATCACTTGTTGGAACACACTTAGGTTATATGCTTAAGGAAGCTGGTCGATTATTAGTTGAATACAATATATTATTTATATTAGAAAGACTACCCGGATAGGCGGATACAATGATGATCGGAAGGAGCTAGATCTTATAATTGTACTATTCATATTGTTCATCTGATATATTGAGTTTGTAACTATGTTGGTAGCATGTGATATTTCAAATGCTCAACTGGAAAATACATGGGAGTTATAATGTGATTGCATAATATTGTGATGTACTACTACTAGTTTAAAGTTTGCTAGGACGAAATAAAATAAGGCATTCCAATTCTACTTCCATGGCGTTCTAAGCTGAGCCGCGGCGGCCACCCACCTCCACCGCCTCCTTAACTCCTCCCACTGTCCTTCCGGTTGCCCGCGGCCGCCCATGTCGGGCGGCTCCCCTGCCCTGGACCGGTGCTCGCCTGGCACGCGCCATCAATGGAGAGATCTGGCCGGTGAGGAGATCCAGGTCGAGCCCTCTGGTCCGTCGGAGGTGCCGGCGACCCCCTCGTCCGTCTCCAGCAGTCCGTTCGAGGTGCGGGGCTCCCCCTCGGCCTCGCCGCCCCGGCTTCTTCGGAGCCCGCCTCGCTCCCCGCGCGGATCTGGTGACGCTACTGATGCGGTGGCCTTCGGACCGCTGGTCTGCGCCGCGCCCCCACCCGGTGAGCGTCCCCGCCTCCAATCCATCGTGGTGTGCCCTTCCCCCTTGCCAAATCCGGTAGTCGATGCCATTGATGAGGGATGGACAATTTACCAGTCCCGCAAGAACAGGAAGGCCGGCTCGGATCCAGCGGCCGCTGGGATGTATCTGCAGGGCAATAGGCCTCCCCCTCACCCCAGCCACCGCTCCTCGCCGGGCAGAGAGGCCTTCTTAAATAGGTTCAAAGGGCGCTGCCTCAGTCCCCACCACTGCAGAATTGACTGCAGAGACCCCCTCCGCTGCATCATCTGCAAGCTGCAAGGCCACTACGGCCGTGAATGCCCACAGAATCCACGCAACAAGGGTAGGGGCTGTAGTGCTACGCGCCGTCCCGTGCACGAGCGTCTCGTCTTCCCCCCATCTAATTGCTCATGGCCGGCGTTGCCTGCCTCCGACTGCGCACCCATGGAGCCGAGCCTCATCGACCACTCCTGCTAGCCGCGCAACAGCCACAAGGTCATCGCGTCCTCCCCTGCGCTGGAACACCAGGCGTTCCTGCTCCACCAGCACGCCGTGGTGGTCACGGCGGTCGGCACCACTGCGCACGCGGCCAGCCCCCTCTCCATCGGCCACGCGCTTGAGAAGGAGTTCAAGATCCCGCCCCACCTGCTGCGCGTCACCAACCACGACCCCGAAGATTTCTTCGTCTTCTTCACCATGCCCGCCCACAAGGACCTCGTCGTGCAGCGCGGGTCGCTGTCCGTCGACGGGGTGTCGTTCCTGCTCGAGCTATGGCGGGAGGATGCCCACGCTATCTGCCTCAAGTGGATGTTGCACGTGCGCGTGGTCATCGAGAAGCTGCCCATGACTCTCTGGACGTTGGAGGGCGCGGTGGAGGCCATTGGGGACAAGGTGATCGTCGACCGGCTGGACAGCCGCACGCACGAGCGCGCCGACACCAAGCTTTTTGTGTGCTGGGTCTGGTGCTAGGACACCGCCCACATCCCAACCAGGCGCACCATCTGGAAGCATGCCAGGGGGCGGGCCGCGTCGACGAGATGTTGGGCTACTCCCACCCGAGCTGTGCGGTGGCGCCCCCTCCCGAGCTGCTGCAGTTCGACCTCCTGCTGCACCTCGACCGCGTCGAGGACTGGACGCCGCTCTCGCCGCGGTCGTCCCGTTCGCCCCAGAGCGGCATCCCCTTGGACGACGACGAGCCTGATGAGCGCCCATACCCCTGCGTCGTGCCGGGCATCTGGACACCTCGGGTGGAGGATGGCCGGCGCGGCCCTGAGCCTGTGCTCTCCATGCGTTCGCAGCCCCGTGCGGTGGCCACGGGCTGCCGGGGCATGCCTTCAGGTGAGGCCAGGCGCGACCGTGACGAAGATGACCCCGGCTACAAGCGACGCTCGTGGAAGGACACACTCCTCGGCATGGGGCGCGCGAAGGACCCCGCCCCAACGGCCGCCCCAGCGCATCGAGATCGCCAGCGCAGCCACACCCTGACGTCCCGCCACCGCCAGGGCGCGCCTCGGGGCTGGCACCTCTGCCACGACAAGCAGCTGCCGCTCGCGCCGGCCAGGAGCAGGGTGTCAGCGTGGCACAACGCGTCCCAGCGCCAATCCAAGCCCAGGAGCAAAGGGCTCGCTGGGCACAAGGCGGCCGGGGAGGGCTCATCCAATGGTGTCTCCCTGTCCGCCCCGCCGCGCAAGCTGGTCCAGGCCCCGATGCCGGCCCCTGCGGCCGACCCGGTGTCTGAATTCTTCGAGGGCGCAAAAGAGACCCTCACGCCCCCACGCAGACCTGATGATCAAGCCTCGAAGATTGACGCCATCATCGCGGCCAAGCTGGACCGACCTCTCACCTTCACCAACGTAGAGGGCGAGGGCAGCGGCGAAACCCTAGACCTGGGGCCTGCCCTCTCCCTCGCTTGCCACACCCCTCAGGTGGCACGCACGCACGCACTGCAGCTTGGAGATGTCACCCGGAAGGTCACGGAGATGCAGCTACAGGGTGAAGATGAAGACCCAACGCCTCAGGCCCTCTTCAGCCACCTTCCCCGTGCGGTGATCGGCAAGCCGCCGGCCCGGGACAAGACGCCCGCCAAGACAAGGGCATCCCCGAAGCCGACCAGGCAGAGCGCTAGACAGGCCAAGAACCCATCAACTGTTCTGGTCTCGCAGAGGGCCATGCTTCGCATCGTGCAGGGGCTGGGAATCCTTGGCCCAAAGGAAAAGATGACAGCCCAGGCGGCCGAAGCTCTCATTCGACGTTTCGATGAGCCACTCTCGGACGCTGACATTGCTGCCATTGCAAAGCTCACCCGCCTAGATGCCCGCGCCCTCAAGCTCATTGCGGGAGCACATGATCAGGATAGTGAGGCCCCGGGGCCATCCGCTGCACCATGCCAGTAGTTCCTCGTAGTTTAGCCCGTCGACGACGGCCAACCATGCTCTGGGTTCTGCTAGGTTCAGTTATGTTTTCGCAATCATGTACCATTAGCAGGGATAGGAGGTGTAGCGTTTGCCAGTGGGGTTTTGGGCCTATGGGTGGCCGCCGGCAACCCCTGGATAGATGGATGGTGTATCCGTGTTTCCCTTCGATTTTCTTCCGTCGTTGGCAGGTTACCTTGCATGATAAACTTTTAGTTCATCACTTGAGCCTCCTCTGGTCTATCGATGGATAACACCTCCTGCCCGATAATGTGTTGGAATGTAAGAGGACTAAACACCCCGGCTCGTCGATCTGTAGTGCATGACACCGCGAGCACGCATAGACTAGACATCTTATGCCTTCAGGAGACTAAGATTGAAACCTGGTCGCTGATGATTGCTAGGGAAATCGGAGGGGGCAGGTTAGACGACTGTGCTGTGCTACCGGCCATAGGAACGCGAGGTGGAATAGCCATCTTCTAGAATTCCAACGGCGTCTCCGTCCAAACTCACGCCATATGCCAATTCTCCATCACGGCTAAAGTTAAACTCATGGGATCCCAAAGCTCCTTCTAGCTCACAACGGTTTATGACCCAGTAGACGAGGTGCGCAAGGACGAGTTCCTTGCGGAGATCGCCAGGGCGGCCCCTCAGCCTGGAGAGGCTTGGCTGATCCACGGCGATTTTAACATTATATATGAGGCTAGGGACAAGAGCAACAGTAGCATTAACCGCCGGATCATGGGCAAGTTTAGAGCAGCCATCGACGCGGGAGGCCTACGTGAAATCAAATGCAAAAACCGGCGCTTCACTTGGAGCAACGAACGACGGAACCCAACTCTAGTTGGCATCGATAAGTTTTTCTGCACAATCGCATGGGAAAACCTCTTCCCGACGAATCTGCTGCACGCTGCATCCACCTCATGCTCTGACCATTGCCCTCTGCTTCTCGTTGCTGCGGCAGCCCCTCGTAGGCAAGCTAGGTTCAGATTCGAATCCTTTTGGCCGCGGCACCCACACTTCTATGAAACTGTAGACAGGGCATGGAATCGACCAACTATGGGCCACTGCGCCTTCGCTAGGCTTAACACAAAGTGGGTCGGGTGGCAAAAGACCTGAAGATCTGGAGCAAGTCGCTCTTTAGTGACGCGCGACTGCAGTTGCACCTCGCTACTGAGATAGTTCTAAGACTAGATATGGCGCAGGAGCGTAGACGCCTCTCCGATGATGAGGTTTACCTAAGAAAGGCTCTGAAGCTGCGGATTTTAGGCTTGGCTGCAGTTGAGCGAGCTAGGAAAAGGCAGGCGTCGCGTATCACCTGGCTGCAGGCTGGTGATGCGCCAACTGCTTTCTTCCAGGCAAAGATCATCTCTAGAGCTCGCAAAAACTTCATCCACTCGCTACAGGGGCCTGCTGGGATAGTTACTGCCCAGGAGGACAAGGAGAAGTTGATCCACGATCACTTCCACTCCTTGTTGGGCTCATCGGCACCACGGGGTGCCACCATAAACTGGGCAACGCTCCAACTGCCGCAGATCCATGGTGGTGGCCTAGACAACCCCTTCACGGAGAGCGAAGTTTGGCATGCGATCAAATCCTCCCCGGCCGAGCGATCGCCGGGACCGGATGGTTTCTCTGGGACCTTCTATAGAACATGTTGGCCGACCATCAAAGGTCATGGCGGCCTTTTCCCAATTCTACAACCTCGCCGGCAGAAACTTCACGACGCTAAACACAGCTTTAGTCACCCTCCTCCCAAAGAAAGATGGGGCCTCCTTTGTCAGTGACTACAGGCCAATTAGCTTAATCCACTCCGTTGCCAAGCTCATCTCCAAGGTCCTTTCGCTAAGGCTGGCCACGGTCATGCACACCCTCATTTCTCCAGCCCAGTCTGCCTTCCTGCGTACTAAGTGCATCCACGACAGCTTTATGTATGTGCAAAATTGTGTCAAAGCACTCCACAGAAAGAAAACGCCAGCTCTTCTTCTCAAACTAGACATCGCCAAAGCTTTCGACAATGTATCCTGGGAATACATCCTTGATCTTATGCAGAAATTAGGTTTTAGTGCCCGATGGAGAGATTGGATTGCTCTGCTCCTTTCCACATCATCGTCATCCTTTCTCCTCAATGGCTCATCGGGCCGCAGGATCATGCACCGCCGGGGCCTCCGGCAAGGAGACCATCTGTCTCCTTTCTTGTTTATTCTAGCGATAGACCCACTCCATCATCTTTTAGAGGAAGCTGTGCATCGACAACTGATCGCACCTCTGCCTGGACGCGAGCTTAAGCTTAGAGCCAGTTTATATGCAGATGACGCTGTCATTTTCGCTAACCCAATACAGCAGGAGATAGATGCGCTGCTAGGCATCCTCCAAAGTTTTGGCGAATCCACGGGTCTGCACATAAACCCTTCCAAGTCATCGGCTATTCCGATTAGATGCGTCAACATCGACCTTAGAGTTGTGCTCCAAAACTTTGGGGGGACAATTGGCACCTTCCCTACCACCTACTTAGGTCTCCCAATCACTACAACAAGATTACGGCTAGCCCATCTACAATTCATCATAGACAGGCTCAAGGCACGCCTGGCGGGTTGGAAGGGCCGGCTCCTACCCATAGCTAGCAGAAGAATCTTAGTTAGATGTGTGCTAAGTGCCATGCCAACTTTTGCAATGACCGTATTGCGGATGCCGAAGAAGCTTCTCAAAGACATTAACAAACATAGGAGAAAATTTCTGTGGAAGCAAGACGAAGAGATCACCGGAGCAAGCTGCAAGGTAAACTGGCCGACGGTCTGCACGCCAACCACGCACGGTGGCTTGGGCATCCTTGACCTCGAGCGTTTCAGTCGGGCTCTGAGACTGAGATTGCTTTGGATTGCTTGGATCGACCCTGGCCGCCCGTGGGTGGGCACTGCACCGCCTTGCTGCGACCAGGACATAGCCCTCTTCGCAGCTGCAACCACAGTGACAATCGGGGACGGCTTGACGGCCTTGTTCTGGCACTTCCGATGGATTGGTTCTTGCACCCCCGTAACAGCTTACCCAGGCCTCTACAACCACTCCAAGAGAAAGAGACGGACCGTGCGAGAAGCGATCAGGGACGACAATTGGATCAAAGACTTGAGGCACGGAGACATGCACCCTTTGCTGCCAGAGTTCATTCGGCTCAACCGTCAGATCATTGATGCTACCACAGTGTTCAGCGACGGTACCCGAGACACCATCCGGTGGAATCAGGAAGAAAAGGGCCAGTACACAGCGCGGTCGGCCTATGCAATGCAGTTTCAAGGCCGGCTCCGAGCCGACACGGGTGACCTAGTATGGAAGACATGGGCACCGGGAAACATCAAGTTCTTCACTTGGTTGCTGCTCAAGGATCGCCTCTGGACAAATGATCGCCTCCAGCGACGTGGTTGGGCAAACAGCTACTTCTGCCAGCTCTATGCCAGAAGTTTGGAATCGGTGCACCACTTGTTCTGGTGCTGCCCCACCGCTTTGGCTGTATGGAGCTCGGTGGGAAGCCAAGGAGGCTGCTCAAGCCTCATTCCAAATGATCTCTGGAAGACCTCGACCTTGGTTCAGATTATGCAAGGGATGGTGGAAGCGGCACCGGCAGCTTCCAGAAAGGGGGCAAAAACGATCATCCTCCTAACTTGCTGGGCAATATGGAGTGAACGAAACAGCTGTAGGCTACTGTAATTTCACCGTGAGGAGTAGGCTACTGTAATTTCACGGCCGGGGAAATCCCCGGTTCCGTTTGCCACAATGCTGTAACATGTAGATGTACCTGGTCCTAGGACCTGCCCCCCCCCCTCACTTTGTTTCTCCCCACTGCTTCCTGCTAATGCAATGAAAAGCCAGCAATTGGTGGATCTTTCAAAAAAAAGTTTGCTAGCAGTCGGAGGTATCCAACTAGCCGGTGTATATATATAGATCTAAACGGAATGTTGAATAGTGTTATATGATAATCTATAGATATACTTTATACTGATACAAGAAACAATTATGGCTTGATGAAAATAGCGTTATATCATAATCTATGAGTGGTCATCTTCTTTGCACCACCTCTTGAGCATATGACTTGGATTATTTTGATTACTGTTCTAACCTCTCACCTCTATCACTTGGTTCCAGCCTTCCAGGGCACGACCGACTACGGTTTCGAGATCTTGATGCTGAATGAAAAAAGGATAGAATCAACCAAGAACTCCACCAATGGATAGTACCATCAACATGCCCTCAATTTGACGGTATAGTGATGGCCGAACATCGATTAGCAGTTTACCTTGGTTTCTCTGAACATTTCATACAATTGTATGCAGTTTCCTTGAGAATGGCCTTTCAGTTCAAAGTAGTGCTAAGTGATCATAATATCACCGAAAGTCACAGAACCTGTGCTCGATATTCAGTTTGGTGCTAAAATTTTAAAAATACGGATTTATGGTCATCCAACTTGCATTCTCGTGCATCCCTCAAAAAAAAACTTGCATTCTCGTGCAAATACTTGGTGTAGTGATTACCCCTGCGCTTCCACCCTTGAGGTCTAGAGATCAGTTCTGATGCTTCCTTTTTTTGCTAGTTTATCCATGCGCCTACCAACTTCTGGCTTTTGTTTATAATTAAATAAAGTTTAGTTGTGTATTTTTTAGTGTAACATCAATCATTTATTTGCATTTTTTATTTGCATTTGAGTGTTTTGTTAACGGGTTGTTGGTTCGAACCTCATCTGAACCATCTTTTTCCCATCATATTGAGGCCTTTTGCATGTAATTAAATAAATTTTGAGGGGGTTTTCTATAAAAAAAATCTAGCCTGCAAGGGTCACCCAACGCCTTGTGCACTCCTAGTCACTGACAGGTGGGCCTCCGCCAGGCTGGCGCGTCATGTGAGCAGGCCATATGGCTGCATACAAGCAGAAGCACCGTATTTGCACGAGAACGTAAGTTGAATGACCACAAATCCGTATTTTCAATGTTTTAGCATCAATCTGAACATTGAGCGCAAGTTTTATGACTCCCGATAATATTACCTTTTGTTCTAGTGTTTTGGAACTTGGCAGAAATAAAACGGTGCTGCTTGCTTGTGTAGAAAGTGTTTGGTGAAATGAGATTTTGCAACATCCATCATAATATACTTTACTCTACGCTGCTGCTTACGAAAATCCATCAACGCACATGCTGTCTTCAGTGTTTGTATTTTGTTGATTACCTTTTCAGAGTCAGGCAAGTTACTTTTCTTGGTTATCTCACACATCATGCTTGCCTGATTTGGTTTCTATATATGCAGGCAATATATACTCCCTCCGTTCCAAAATAGAACATCGAGGGGGTAGTACTTTACTACTGTACATGCTGGTGCGTATGGACACTACAAGACGGCCGGTGTTACAGGCGTTATAAAAGGGAAAAATTCAAAATAAATCTTGAAGTTGTAGACAAAAGCTAAATCAAACCCTGAACTTTGAATCCCGAAAATTGGTACTCTAAACTTGTAATCTCAGTCTATTTTGGACCCTAGACCAGTTTGGCACACTGAGAAGATTACAATCCCGGCCGGGATTTCAGCTACTCTCACGGACTAGAATTTGGGTCGGCCCACTATAACACAACAAGAATTCGTGAGGTTTAAAAAAAATGTTCGCATATTTCTAAAATTGTTCAAAAGTTAAAAATGTTTCTGTTTTCTATTTTTTGCACCAATTCAATTCGTTTTGTGTTTTTAAAAACTGTTTGGAATTTCGTGTTTCGCACAAAATCAAATCTATTAGCATTTCAAAAAAATCACATTTATCAAAAAATGTTCAGAATTCCAACAGTTTTTCACATGGTATGGAAAATATTTTGTATTTTCAAAATTGTCTGACGTTTTTTAAATAATGTTTTTGGAATTTCGTAAATTATTTCATAAATAATGTATTTTAAAAATGTTTCGGATTGTTTCGGATTGTTGCCCACCAGACATGAAGCGAGTTTATTTAGCTTTCGCCTCCAAAAGCGTTCAGAATGCCTTCAAATCTGTTTGACGGCGCTTATAAAGAATGCTAGAGATAGTCACGAAGGCAAAGCCTAATTAAGACGTTTTAACATAACGCCTCCGAAAGTTAGACATTCCACGGCACTTTTAGAAAACGCCTTCGAAAGCTCTCTGGCATTTTCAGAAAGTGCCGCTAGTTAATCTGAAGAGGAAAAACTTCTGCCGTTGTTTGCTGATTAGATCTCTACAGCTAGGCGTTTTGCCTCTAAACGCCGCGAATAATACGGGAGGGCGTTCTGCAAGATGCCGCTGAACAAAATCTAACCACAGTGTTCTACTGATCCGTCTTCATAGACACGGCCCAACAACGGCGTTTTGCAGTTAAGCATCTGTTGCACATGGATTCGGAGGCGTTCTGCCTCGTATACTCTGTATTTTAAGGCGATCCCTAAAAACGCCTTCGTACAACAGGTTACAAGGCGTTTCAGAAAACGCCACTAAGATTACGCCTCCAATTATTTATCGTGTTGTAGTGGGAATTCAACATAAAAGCGTTTAGATCATTAAAATAATGTTTTAAATGTTTTTATATTAGTTTATGGAGGAAGTATATTATGCATGTACATATGCATATAGAGGCCCCGGACCCGGAGCATCGTATCACCGCACGGGCCGGAGCACTGCATATTTTCCCCGTAGCGAACTTGCGAATGTTTTGTCCACTCGTTTGGCTCTGCTCAGCTGGTAGCCTTCCTTCACAAATGCCGCCAATTCTTCTTCCTCCAACCCCGTGCGCTGCCGATTCGACCCCCCGCCCCGCCGGCGACGCTGTTCCTCACCGGAACCGAAAGCCTACAGCGCGCCGCCAACGCTGCCGCATCAGTGTCACCACGTCGTCCTCTTCATCGGCCGTGTCCGCCGCCCCGGCCCTCATCGCCAACGCCCCCACGCCCCGCGCATTCTCCGCGCTTTTCAAGGCCGCCTCATCCTCCTCCCCCTCACCCTCCCCGTCCCTGGGTGCGCAGCTCCACGCGCAGGCCGTGGTGCGTGGCTTCTTGGGCGATGTGGATAACACCATCCTCTCCACCGCTGTGCTCAATTTCTACGCCTCATGCCGGGAGCCCGACCTCGCGCGGCGGGTGTTCGACAGAATGGCACGCAGGAACGCCGTCACCTGGAACGCGCTCATCAAAGGGTACGCGCAGACGGGCCGCCGGGAGGAGGCGCTGGCGCTGTTCCGCTGCATGAGGAGACAGGACAGTGTCGCCCCCGACAAGTACACGTTCCCGGCGCTGCTGTCCGGCATTGGCAGGAACCGTGGTGGCGGCTGCGTGCAAGAACTCGGGGGAGCCGTGCACGCGCAGGTCGTCAAATCTGGGCTGGACAAGGATCCGTTTGTGGGTGCTTCCCTAGTTTCTATGTACGCAGCTATAGGAGCACTGGAAGACGTGAAGGCCGTGTTTGATGATGTGGATACTTCGGACCCCGTTGTCTGGTCTTCTATGATCTCCGCGTATGTCAACTGCAAGGAGGAAGAAGCTGCTCTCCTTACATTCTACAAGATGTTGTGCCAAGATATTAAGCCGAGGCAGTTTGTCTACTCCAGCCTGTTTGCCATCTGCGGGAGCATGTCGATGCTGGAGATGGGCAGGCAAGTTCATGCCCACAGCCTGAAGAACATAACTGACAAGGATGCTGCCATGACAAATGCACTTTTAACCATGTACTCGGATTGTGGATGCATTGATGATGCATGGAGAGTCTTCAATTCGAACGACGTTGTGGATGTAATATCCTACAATTCCATGATTTTGGCTCTTGGGCAGCATGCACACCCGAAAGAAGCAGTTGAACTTTTAAGCCGGATGAAGTTTTCTGGTTTGATACCCGATGAGGTCACCTTACTGAATCTTCTTTCCGCTTTCAACCATGCTGGTCTTGTTCATGAAGGTTTGCATTTATTCGATTCCATGTTGGATATGGAAGGCATAAAACCGACATATCAACATTATGCCTGTGTTATCGACATGCTGGCGCGATCAGGAGAAATCGAGGAATCCATGAAAACAATTAAGGAAATGCCCTTTGAAGCTGAAACATCGTTATGGAGGATTGTTCTTGGTGCTTGTAGCAAACACGGTGACATTGAAACTGGCATGAAGATTGCAGAAATGCTGTTTGAGATGGAACCTTATGAGCCAACAAATTATATACTACTTGGTAACATCTGTGCAAGATTAGGAAGGTGGACAGAAGCAGAAAAGGTTAGAAGTTTGATGGAAAAGAGAGGTATAGATGGGGATGATGCCTTTAGTTGGATCGAAATGGGCCAAACGACACATAGATTTGGTGTTGATGACCGTTCACACCCCATCTCCGAGGAGATATATAGGAATTTGGATAGGTTGATAGGTAGTATCAAGGCTGCAGGTTATGTGCCTGATACCAGTTTTGCCACACACAGCACAGAAAAAGACAGAAGAGAAGAATCACTACGTTATCACTGCGAAAAGCTGGCCTTTGCTTTTGGGGATTTGGCTTCTCCTTCTGGAGACACACTCCGCATCATGAAGAACCTCCGTGTTTGTGGTGATTGCCATTCTGCATACAAATACTTCTCCCTCGTCACAGGAAGAAAAATAGTACTGAGAGACAACCACAGGTTTCATCATTTCTATAACGGGGCTTGTTCATGTGGTGATTATTGGTGATGGATCAGTAAATTATTCTGTTATACTCCAATAATGCATTGTAACATTGATATAATCATCTAGTACTGCCTAGCATACAACAGAAGTGTAACATGTCTTGAGGTTTCCTTCGACAACTAGATTACTCAGAAGCCCCTTGACAACTCGGACTGCAACACCTGTGGAGTACATATTTATCCATTTGACCCTTTGTACATTTGGTCAATATTTTCTTGCTGCATATTAATAATATGTTTACATCTGTCATTACGATTGCATTTACTTGAAGAATTGCTAAGAAAAAATTGGCAAATTTTCTTGAGAAGGTCATGTATACAATAGGTTTGGTATGCTGTTAGAAATTACTCCCTCTGTCCCAGAATATAAGAACGTTTTTGACACTATGCTAGTGTTAAAAACGTTCTTATATTTTGGGACGGAGGGAGTACATGATATCTTGGGCCTAAGCTCTTCCAAGACTTTAGGAGAAAATGAGAAGGCATGTCATAAAGTTTCTGATTATTGACAAAACTGGAAATCACAATCTTCGTTGTTTCGAGGGCAACATAATTCTTTGCTAGATTTGAAAGTATGCTGCTTCAATATATATTTTTGGCTGTTTTCTTTTACTTTATCACTCAATATGCAGTAGACTTATTTTTCATTTATGCAAGTAAATAATCAGTTACTAGCTGAATAGTTTACAGTGGTTTCAAGCTCTATTTTTCAATAATCTTTTTGCAGTGCTATATTTGTTGTTGCCCGAAAATGTTTAAAGCTCCAAGCTTTACATCCCCAACAATTTCTTTACACGAAGGTACATAATTTTTTCCATGGTAATTAGTAATGTCCTTTTTATTTATTAAAATGATATGGTATGACCATTAGTTTCAGGTCTTTTCGAGCTTGATGTCTTCCACACAGGAACAAAGTATTCTGCAACCATATACGCAGTGTAAACAATCATTGGAAAGGCGGATGAGAGGAAAATAAGATGAACATACAGAAGTTTGGGATTTGTTGAGGACTGGTTATTAACATATAATGGATCTGTGATCGATGTTGTGCTAGAGAAAATTGTTTATATGTAGCTGTTTAGAAGGTGAATAATATGCATACAGTATTCACAAGTTAAGAATTTTTTTGCATTGTGATAATCTTTTTTTTTTTTCTATTTCACAAGTGTACTGTTGCGAAATTAAGTTTCTGAACCTAGAAGAGGGGGGGGGGGGGGGGGGGGGGTTGAGATCTAGAAGTTTCAAATTTGAGGCAGATACATGACAGTAGATTTATGGATAAAAAAATTCACATCATCTATTGGGTAAAGTTTGCTAGTTTCAGTAAAAGATGCATGTACGCTTATTGTAGTCTGCCGGTTTTGAAAGTTTGAATACAAGCTTGGGAATGCATATCAGTCTTTCTATGAGCTTCATCCAAGGGCCTACAACTGCTTGGATTCGTGGCTACAGTATTATTTGTTCACAGTCAAAGGACAAAGCTTCAGGACAATAAGAGAAGAACAACCCGTCTCCCGTCATCGAACAACCTGAACATAATCAATTCATGAAATAGCATGAGACAATCAACTGGAATACTCACCTAGAAGACTGTGAATCACAGCCATCTGGGTCATTCTTAGTACTAGGCCCTATGAAATGTACTATTTTTTTTGAACAAGCAAAGGCACCGAAGTGCCAAATTCATTCAGCTCGAAGAGAAAGTACAAAGAGAATTACATAGATCTGCTGAAGATATAGAGAGGAGTAGCAGCAGTATCTAGAAAAGAGAGCTGAAGAAAGACCCTGTATGAGGCAAAGTGGGAATAACCACTACACCATGATCAACATGGTCAGAACTAGCACAGGAACACTCTGAATCTGAAACTAGGAATTGTTGTTGCCTTTTGCTTCACTACTGATCAGCCATCTTTCTTGAAGCAAGCATGTCAAGGTCATGTAGAAACAGCAAAATACATCTGCAATCAAGATGAAAACCCTGCAAAATAAGAAACTGATGTACCCAGCTTCGCGATATAGCATCAAACTCCAGAGATCTGCAAACGAATAAAAACCAAACACAACACATAGTACAAAGATAAAAACTTGCCACACCAAAACCTACAGGGAGAAAATTAATAACATTGAACTGTATGAATTCTAAAGCCCTGAATCTAAAATTTTTCAAGAAGAGGCGGTATTGGGCAAAGACCATGATTGTGTCGTGCAGCAAAACAAAAGAGCCGAGTGTCGCCAATAGCACGGAAAACTTGTTGAGCAAGATTATGAGCAATACCATTGATCTCCCTAGAAATGTGAAACACCTTTGGCTGAAGCTAATAAGTAGTTTTAAAAAAACTAGCCAAAGATTTCCTGATACTCCCTGGATTTTCAGAAGTGGAGACATTACCTAGAGCAACAGCCCCCGCTAAAACCAAGCAGTCCGTCAGAAAAGTAGGCTGGGCAATGTTGAGTTGGGATGCAAAATAAGCAGCAAAATTTAGTGCAAGAGCCTCCGCTTGCAGAGGAGTAGAAGTTGAAGGAGCTGAAGCTTGCACTTGCACATTGATCTCTCCTCGGTGAGGGTAAGGAAATAAAGATTCCCACACATGTGCCAACCTGTCCTTGCAACAAACCTGGAATTTTCTTGGTCCTAAAAGTTGCATCCGAATAGATTTTAGCTCCATCAGCCAACAAATCAGACCTAAGGGTTCTGCCAGGCAAAGGAATTTGATTAGAAGACAACTGAGTCGGAATTGGAGCCTGATTCAAGAGAAAGGCATTGTCATACACATTAGAGGTTAACGCAAGAGCAGCAATGTGAACTTGATGAGGAAGAGATTTCGCCCTATCAAAGAGAAAATCATTCCTTGCTTTCCAGAGACACCAAAGAAATGTAAAAATGTTAGAAAGAGAACCATATGGATGCCTCATGTGAAGAAAATCAAGAACAGAATGCAAGCTGGAATGCCCCTGGACTAAAGCATCCGAACGAACAAACCAAGGAGAGGAAAACCAAGCTGCATGAGAAAAAGAGCACATGAAAAATAGATGGACCGCATCCTCTTGTTGACCACATCGGCAACAATTTTTCGAAATATGAATGGAAAATCTACCAACCCTCAACCCCGTAGGAAGAGCCCTCCTAAGCAGTCTCCACGCAAAAGTTTTAACTTTTGGGAGCATATCCTTTTGTTTCGAAATGAGTTTAAGAAGATTTGAGAGATCCAAAGGAACAGCAGAAGGTGCATTTCAGGGAATGGCCTGAATTTCCTGCAAACAAAGTTTATAGGCAGATTTTGAAGAACAAATACCATTATGAGTGAGATCCCAACAAAGCGTATCCGGACTATCATCATCAATAATACCTGTTTGCACAATAAGAGAGGCCAAAGGTTCTTGAAAAAGAGAGCAAACCAAGTCATGATTCCAAGTTTTTTGGTCCGGAAGCCAAAGATCTTTGGGTTAATTATCCTTTTGCCCTCAGTGGTGTTCATGTGCTCAGTTTTGCCCTCAGGTGCGAACTGTCCTCAGTTTTGCCCCTAGTCCGAGCACAGCAACTATGACGAGGCCAAACGGCCATATTTGAGTCCATTCCGTCCGCCAGCGTTAGTGGTTGTGGGTCCGGAGCTTACACGTGGGACCGCGTGGACGTGGGTCCGGAGCTGACATGTAGGCCCGTGACTAAATCCCCAAATCATTGGCAACCCATCCGCCCGGTCGGCTGTCCTGCGCCGCTGCCACCTGCGCCGCGGCCAGCACCTGCCCCGCCACCAGCTGCACGGCCTGCTCTGCCGCTACCTCCCTGCGCCTATGCTCCACGGCTACCTGTGACGCCCACCACCTTCCTGCGACGCCACGGGTGGGGCGCCCGCCACCTGCTCGATCCGCGGCGCGGCCTCCTTCCGTGCGCCCGGCCGGAGCGCTCAAAGGTGGGGGCTGCTGGAGCTATTTAAACTAGGAGGAAGAACCCTAGGGCGAAATGGTGAGCAGCGGCGACCCCGGAGTATTTGGCGAGGCAGGCATCGGGTCGGAGATCCGCCGCGTCCACGACTGGGTTCCCGAGGGGTAAGTCTCACTTCTTGTATAGATTGAGCTTAGTTGTGCATTTGAACACTCGATTCGAGTAGGTTTGCCCAATTAGTGTGCTGATTGCGTCTCTGTTTTTCGCCGGTTAGGATGGAGTTGCGGTTTGCTTTCATGGTGCACATTAGAAGGGACCGGTACATGTTCGATGCAAAGGATAAGAAGAAATACCAAGGAGGTTTTGATTATCGGTTGCCAATGGCTAGTAATTGGAGTTTCAGACAATTTGGGGAGGTAATTTGTAGCCAATATCCTTGGGGTTTGCTTGATGAAGTGGTATACAAATACTATGATGGGGAAAAGAATTGGGTGACAATTAGTAATGATGAAGAGCTAGCTACCATGTTTGTTAGGCATAAAGAGAAAGATAATTTTCATGTGAGGCTGCAAGTTGATGTGCTTGAGCAGGCATTTGGACCTAGGATGGCGGGTGCAACATCTCGGGGAGAATCAAGTCGTCATAATGGAATCTCTAGCCAGAACAGTTCAGTTGGTGCACGGCGACGTGGTGGCTCGACAAGTGTGGGCAACAGCAGTAGGGTCCCCCTTGAAGTGGAGCCTGATGGCCACAATTCTGGGGTTGATGAAGAGAAGCTATATTCTGATGTTATTCGGAATTTACGACGGGCACCTCGGACTGAAAATCAAGATGAGGCTCACAATGCAGTCCGTGTGGATGATGACGCGATGGGTGAGGACGAAGACCTTGCAGCTGTTGAATGGGACCCTTTGAACCCTCATATGGAAGAAGGTACAGTTTTTGCATCCATGAATGAGTGTAGAAATGCACTTGTGACATACTGCATCAAGGTAGAACGTACTTTCAAAGTTGACAAGAGTGATCAAGTACGTTACAGAGTGCACTGTCCGACTGAAGGTTGTCCATGGAGGCTGCTTGCATCTAAAATGCGGAATAGCACTAATGTTCAGGTCAAAGTGAACCCTTTTAAGCACACATGCCAGGAATCAACCCTTAGGAAGGATACAATCAGTAGAGCCAAGTCAAGATGGGTGGCAGAAGAAGTAAAGAAGTGGGTGAAAGAAAACCAGCAAGTGGGTCCAAAGGAATTGCAGAAGAACATCAAAGATAAGTTCAAGATAGATTTACCATACATGAGGTTGTTCAATGGTAAACAACATGCTATGGATTCTATTTATGGTAACTGGCAGGAAAGTTTTCAATTGTTGTATTCATTCAAAGGTGAAGTGGAGAGGACAAGCCCATGTAGTATTGTAGATATTGATCACCACACCGTGGAGTACACATTCAGGGGAGTGACAAAGACCAAGGAATGCTTTAGGAGGGTTTTTGTCTGCTTTGAGGCTTGTCGCTGGGGTTTTTTGGCAGGCTGCAGGCCTTATTTGGCTATTGATGCCACTTTTCTCACAGGAAGGTTTAAAGGACAGTTAGTAGCAACTTGTGCAGTTGATGCACATAGTTTTGTATTTCCAGTTGCCTATGGTGTGCTGGAGACAGAGTCTGAGGAGAGCTGGACTTGGTTTTTGCATAATCTCCGTCGGGCTATTGCACATCCCAATGGGTTGGTCATTCATACAGATGCCTGCAAAGGTTTAGAAGTGGCCGTGGATAATGTGTTCCCTGGAGTAGAGCATAGGGAATGTATGCGTCACCTTGCTGCAAATTTCATGAAGAAATTCAAAGGAAAGGTGTATACCAACAATTTATGGCCAGCATCTTTGACATGCAGTGTGAAGAAGCACAACTACCACTTGAGGCAGTTATACATGAATCCCAAAGTGAAAGAATACTTGGAAACACACCACTCCAAGTTATGGGCTAGAAGCCAATTCAGTGAAGTGAGCAAAGTTGACTATGTGCACAATAATCTAGCAGAGTCTTTCAACTCAACGATCCGGAAACTAAAGGGTCATTATGTGGTGGATTTGCTTGACAGGATAAGGATAGAATACATGAAGAAATTTCGTTATCGTGTAGGAATAGCCGAGGCAAAATTCATGGGCCACATTATCATCCCCGCCGTGATGAATGAACTGAAGCAGAAGACAACAGGCTTGGAAATGAACATGACTCTTTGCTCGGGTACCACAGCAGAGATATCATATTTGGATAAAGAGAAGAGGGAATGGAGATATCCAGTGGATTTAGAAGCTAGAACTTGCAGTTGTAGGCAATGGCAGATAACTGGGTTGCCATGCATTCATGCCTTGTTTTTCATCACTTCTCTCCCAGGTCCAGCAGGGAACATATAGCAGTATGTGCATGATTACTACTCTGTTGCAAGGTTCAAAGCCACATATGCTTATGCCTTGCCTGCTATGGAGGGAAAACAACAATGGGACATGGTGGACCCTGGATTCAAGCTTTGCGCTCCAATTCTGAAGAGAGCAGCAGGTAGACCAAGGAAGAGTTGAATCAGACCTCGCAGCGAAGGAGCTGGACTTGGAGCGAGGAAGCGTAAGTGCACAAGGTGTGGTGGGTCTGGTCATTTTGCTAAGTATTGTGATAACACAGTAGATCCAGCGTTCGGAGAGAGTTTCGATGAAGGCTTCAATGAAAATGTTGGTCAGCAGCTGGTTGCCTCAACAGATGATAAAAATGATGGTCAACAGCCGGTTGCATCAGATGAGGATTTTGACAAGGTTCCAAATGATGATGGTCAACAACCGCATGATTTTGACGATGATCCAAAATATCCTCCAAATAATGATTCAAGTGAGGCTCCAAATGGTGATCCAAATGAGGCTCTAAATGGTGATCATGATGATCCAAGTGAGGCTCCAAATGATGATCCAAGTGAGGCTCTAAATGGTGATCATGGTGATCCAAGTGAGGCTCCAAATGATGATCCAAGTGAGGCTCCAAATGGTGACCAACCTTCTGTTGTTGTGAGTTCTGCTAGGTATGTAAATCTTGCAATGGTCAAATACTACTGTACATCTATCACTTGGCATGATCTCATTACTGTTTATGTTTTGCACAGCTCTATGGTAGGTTTGAAGAAGACGAGCAACGTATCGACAACCAAGAGATGAAGAGAAGAAACAATGAGCACAAGGTGCACGAGGAGCAAAGTGATGGCAAGAAGCTCAAGGAACAGACAGAAGCCCCAATGCTATCTATGAATAATTATGAAACATTATAAATAAGGGATGATGTTGTATTATGAAACATTTATCACTTGACATGTTGTATTTCTGTTGGATGATGTTGGACCTATGTTAGAAGTATGTTTGACATGATGTTTGAATGAGCACATGTTTTTTTCCTTTTTTGATTTTTTTGAATTTTGTTTTGCTCATTTAAATTCTGGTCAAACCTAACTTTGACCAAGATTTAAACAAGTCTAAAACATCAAAATGACAAACTAAGCCTGGATACTTCTTAGTCAATCCAAAATGAAGTTGTGTTGAGCTTTTTGAAATTTTCATGAAAAATGTGCTAAAAAGAGGGGTCCAAAGGTAGGGTAAACGGCCTCATTTCGAAGCAAAAAAAAAAATTCGACCTTGTCTAAATCAGCCAAATAACTTTCCTACACATATATTCTATATGTACAGACTATGTGCACTGGTTTTTCCATTTTTTGATTTTTTTTAAATTTGTTTTTCTCATTTGAATTCTGGTCAAACTTAACTTTGACCAAGATTTAAACAAGTGTAAAACATCAAAATGAAAAACTAAGCCTGGATCCTTCTTAGTCACTCCAAAATGAAGCTGTGGTTAGTTTTTTGAAATTTTCATGTTCATTTCCCCAAAACACTTCTCTTCACTTCATACAAGAGAGTTTGAGATACTCGAGATATCATATAATACACATGAACTTATCATTTAAATGTATGTAAAGCTTTTTTATCAACTTAAATCGTTAGTATACGACATAAGAAGACTATGTGCGCAGGTTTTTTATTTTTCTGATTTTTATTTAATTTATTATGCTCATTTGAAATCTGGTCAAACATAGCTTTGACTGCTCCAAACCCCTCCCAAACCCCGCTAACCCTGGCGCTGAATAAGGACCGTTCATCTAACCCTAGCGGCGATTAAGGGCCGTCGATCTAACCCTTCTAGAAGGAATCTGCGGGGAGGAGGGGGGCAATCCGCGAGATGCAATCTGATTGGCTGGGAGACCCATTGTTTTTTTAACAAATACCGGGCACGCTGGATGGACTGTTGGGCCGTCTCGTGCTCTGGGCCTGAGAGACCGCAGTAAATAGCCCGTCTCAGCCTTTCCAGGCCTTGCATGCATGGAGGCGACGACGTGGGTTTGCATGCACGGGAGGCGGCGACGTGCATGCATGCGAGCGAGGCGCGCTAGGTGAGCTAGGCTAGCGAGGCGAGCTGGGTGGTTCAGTGCAGTGGTTCACGGCAGCGATTCACATGCACCGCCCGGTCAAAGAGCTATGCAGTGATTCAGATGCACGCATGCGTCCCATGCATCGTTTTGTGCAAAAATTTAAGTGTGCAAAACGTAACGGATACACACACGCGTCCGGATTCACACACGCACCGTTCTCATCCTTTCTCTCTTCCTCTCCCACGCACAGGCCTATAAATGGGGTGCCTCTCTTCCTCTCCCACCCACAAGCCAGATCCAATCCTCTCCAATTTCAAACACCCAAGCGACCGAGCCCTCCCCAAGCGAGACCAAGTGAAGATGCAGTTCAACGGGCCGACCTTCAACCGTCCGCCTGTCGTGCCAGAGTTGCGCTACCCACCGGGCGTGCTCGTGGAGAGGGAGCTCCATGTGTGGGCTATTTCAAGGTGGAGGGGTTCCGTCGAACTCACCCGCGCCTTCCTCAGAGCCGGCTATGCCCACCTCCCACGGGGCTCGCCGAGGATGTTCACCCTCAACGAGGTTCGTGACCGCGGCGGCATCCTCCTACTGCTCACGGTCACCTTCACCAACCCGTTTGACGCGCGCGAGCTCCTCGGCCAAGTCTTTTGGTGCGGCTGCGAGGCCATCTTCTTCACCGTCTACAACATCTACACCAACTACGAGCGCATCTTCCCCGCTCCAGGCCAGATGCACTCCCTTCCCTACGACGAGGAGGAGGAGGTGTGAAGATGAAGACGGTGTTGAAGGGGCGCGCGCGGCCAAGGTGGAAGAAGAAGTTCAAGATGAAGATGTTCAGGCCCGGAGTCAAGCTCGTCATGTTTCGTTTTTTATTTTGTTGCTTTTCTATGTCGTGTCGTGTTGTGTCATGTTTCGTCATGTGTCTGTGAACTGTCCATGAACTTATCTAAGTTATTGCAATGGTACGGTGTGTTCCATCTTATCTAAGTTATTAGGGTTTATTATGTGTGTTAAAAAATGTCCGTGCCCAAACATATCATTTCTTCCCTAAACAAGTCATGAAGTTCGAGAACTTGTGGTTTTCATTAATGAAAATCAGAGGGGGTGAGAAGCCCTGTGTTTCATTCAAACAAAAGGTCATGAACTAACATGCAAATTTATTCCTTTTAAATCCTAAACCAAGTGCCACTCTATCCCTAGACCAAGTGCCACTCTAACCAAAATCATGTGGTAGTGCAACATACATTTTCAACCTTCCAACCCTCCAAAATTTAAGTGCAAAACAATGGAAAAACACTCTCACGCGTGTCCAAACATTCACGGTCTCACTATTTAAAAAAGAATCAAAATCTCATTATGTATACCTTCCTTCCCTATCTATGTCAAAGTCTTGCCATCTGTCCTAGCGGTTACCAGCGCAGCCCTAAACACCACAAACCCACGCGGTCCTGGGTTCGAGTCCCCATCCGCACCAATTTTTTGTGCATTTTCCACCCTTCATTTTTTAGACAAATTATGTTTTTCTCAATGTAATGCCCTTAAAAATTGTTCATTTATTTTGGCACCTGGCGTAAACCTCTACCAGAGCTAAGGCACATTTTCCATGACATTTTGGTCTTTAATTTAAATCACAGTGTATTTGAATTGGATTAATTAACAGCTCCAAAAAAAATTCTAACCTTAATTGTTTGGCTCCGGAATAATTCAATTAGCTTCCACAAAAAGTTCCAGCATTATGATTTACTGCCTAAATTAAATCAGAATAGAAAACAGAAAAATATGCAAGAGAACCCCCGAATGGGCCTAATTGGATGCAGTTGGCCCATTAGTCTAGCCTGCACTTGGCTCTACGCTCTGAATTTGGCCCAAGAGCAACCTTTTTTTGGACAGAAAGGGTTTCTGAATTCCTAATTTCTTCTCTTTTTTCCAACATATTTAAATGTTGGTCACTTCTTCTCTTTTTGTTTCAACATTTAAACAACCTTTAAACAACTACTTTAACCAATATTTAAACTAGGTGGATTTCTCAAACAATTTCAAGATTACAAATTCCTCCATAATTCATGCCTTTCCATACATTTTCGACATTACAACCAGTGCGATTACCATACCTACAAATGCCCAAAAGTATTTGCAAATGGGTATTGGTAGTGCTTGGTCTTCAAGCTTCCTAACCTTCTTCTTCAACATCCTAAGCTCAACAGCTAGCTCTCTGTCAGTGCGTGCTTCGCCCTCCATCCCTTCTTCCGGAGCTCGTGGTGCGGCCACTGCCGTTCGTGGCAGCATGCGCAACCATTCTTCATGCTCTTCTTGCAGTTCATTCATCAGAGTCTTGGCCAGAGCATCGACCCAAAGAAAAAAGCATGTCACCTGCATGAACACCAAACAGATCAACCCATTGCTCAAAGATCCCGACCACGAAAATGGTGCAATTGCCCCGATTCTTACCCCATTCTCACTGCACACGTAGAACGGACGATTCTGGTTCCTCGGTGTCTGAGAAACCCTCCGATCAACGCCCGCCCGGCACCGCGGACAGACGAAGACAGGCATGTCCACACGCGCCCGGCTCTGCATCCGCGAGGTGGCGCGGGAGCTTGAGGAAGACATGGAGCTCGGAGCCGAAGGGATCTCAACGCCGCCGCGCCCTCCACTGCTAGCTTCCCACCGCCACGCCCTCCACAACTAGCTTCCCGCCGTCGTGCTCTCTCTCTCTCGCCGTGGTCACTGTCGTGCTCTCTGTCGCCGTGGTCACCGCCGCTGTCGCCCGCTTATATAGCACACCCGCCAACGACTCTCTGCTCAACGGCTCTCTGCTGGGTCCCACAAGCCACGCGTGCAATGGTCTGAATAAAATTGGCCGTTTCTGTCGCCTGGTCCCACCTGTAAGGGCCGAGTCAAAAGGTTGACCTGACGGAGACGACAGAGTTCACGGAACGAGTCGGTGCGCACGGACTAGGGGCAAAACTGAGCACAATTCGCATCTGAGGGCAAAACTGAGCAAATGGACACCACTGAGGGCAAAAGGATAATTAACCCAAGATCTTTAACTAAAGATGGATATTGAAAACCATGTCTTTGATGAATAAGACAATCATGAACTGATCTCCAAAGAGAGCACCAAGGAGTGCTCCAAATTAAGATATTGCCTTGAGATAATTGATAAAAAGAATGGGCTTTTAATTTCGGTAGAATTTTAGGAATAGAAGCCCAAAAGGCCGACTTAGGAGAATTAGCAGAGGCTGTCCATATGGAGGCATTATGAAAATATTTAGCCTTAAGAACGAGATGCAAGTGAGAAGAAGGAGACTTAGCTAATCTCCAAGCAGCTGTGAGAAGGAGACCTTCATTGATAGCCTTCAAGTTCCTTATTCCTAATCCTCCCTCTTCCTTAGTGTTACAAATATCCTTCCAAGCTTGGAGGCAAAGGCTCTTTTTGGAATCACTTTCTCAAACACCTGTCCACCAAAAGTTCCTAATGATTGCAGTAAGTTTAGCTATGAACTTCTTGGTAAACAAGATGTTAGCCATATAATAAACAGGTATAGCCGAGAAAACCGAACGAATCAATTCTAATCTGGCAACATGGGAAAGCATATTAGCTTTATAAGTAGGCAGCTTATTCAGAAATTTTTCAATGACAAAGTTGTAAGCCAAAGCTCTATTCTTAGCTGGAAGCACAAGAGGATGACCAAGATGAACAAAACTGCTATCCAAGTTAGAAACCGGGAAAATCTGCTTGATAGCATGAATTATAGCTTGAGGAACGTGACTTGACAAACTAAAAATATTATGTAACTCGGATACTATCCCACCCAAGTGTGTCAGTTTCAGGACGTAAGCAAGAAGAACAACCCGTCTCCCTCTAACCATCACGGTGATGCCACATCGCATACGATTCGAGTCCTACGTAGTTGCAAATCCTGATGCTTCCAATTCCTAGGATGTCTGTGGGTTCCTACAGCATTCAAAAGCAATTCCAACTAGCTGTAAAATTTATGTGGTACATTGCATACGTGATGTATTTTGATATGAACATAGAAACAATCAAACTCTACTCCTTGCTTGCCCTTAGGTACGCAGGATTGTTTCTGTAAGAATTATGACCTTGCTTCATCTCTCTTCTTGTGCTTAAATAGGAGACTATACGTTTGCATTCAATATCATGTGCTGCAACAACCATACGATGAATGCTTTCATGCTGTTAAATACTGTGAGAAGGCGCACATGGTCATTCTAGTACTCTTGTACCACCTCCTTCCTCAATAAAGTAGCCCCCCCCCCCCCACCCCCACCACCCTAATAAACATTTTGATCAGGGCAATTGAAGTTATAGTATAGTTATTTTAGCTGACCACACTTTAGGAAAGTCTTTGCATTTGACTCTCAAGTTGTAACATTACTAACAAGGAGGAAAATGTTTAAGAGACAAAAATGCCAAATGGAGACCGAGCTCTATGGAGGCTGAATTTAAAAAAAAATCATACGTTTACGTTTCTATTTTCTGAAAAAAATATACCCAGATACATAATGTACATTTGCATAAATTTTCATGATGAAATACGCTAACACTGCGTTTGGATGTCTGTATTGAGCTCTCTGTATTGGATTTGGTATTGGGCTGCCCCAATTCAGGTGTTTGGATGTACTCTGAAATAGCAGACCGAAATGGTAATGAATATGCAGCAGTTTTCGCTCGCACGTGCCCAGTCCTCGCGGCAATTCGGAGGGCCGCACCTCTGATTTCAGCCGAATTGGCTCAAGCCGGCAAAAGAAAACGATCCGGGCCTCTCTTTCGTCCCTTCGTTCCTCCACCACGAGATAGGGTACGGCGGCACCCAGGCAGCTCGAAGACGGCGGTGTCCAGGTGCATCGAAGACGGTGTCGCCCTGCAGATCGTCGCCCAGCTAGCTACCGCCGGATCCCAAGACGGCTCCCCTTCTTCTTGCATCAACACGACTCCCCTTCTTCCTCCAACATTCTAGAATATTTGATAATTTTTTCTGTTGCTATATAATCATCCAATTGTAGTCACACATTATACAACTTTTGTTTTCATGCATATACTATTTTTGATATGCAATTCCATACTTTGACATCCAAACATGATTCCGTATTGAAACCTCAGTCGGATTCCGTGAGCCAATTCAGTTAACATCCAAACAAGTGAATTCATATTCATGCTCATTACAGTTTCCTAGTTGAAATGGAATTGAAACTAATACAATACAGAGGTCTCCAATACAGACATCCAAACACAACGTAAAATGAGAGGTACACACACACAAAAAATTGTGCTTTTCAACACATGCATTTTCATTCTCAAAGTCCATAAAAAATTTTGTGCATCTCGACAATCAAGTTATTTCATGTGTGTGTGTGTGGTTGGGGGGGAGGGGGGAGGGGGCACCGCCCCCAGCCCAGAAAAATCGTTGTACAATTTTCTTAGGGGACTTACGGCGTGTTAGGCTGGTCGTAATGGGAGTATCATAGGTAGTATCATGCATGTTAACTAGACAAATTTGATAAGGTGTCATAGAATTAAATAAAGAAAGAGAGGGTTGAATATCATATCATGATACCGTATCATATTAAATGTTGTGCTACTATGTGTCATGCATGTCAATAAATGAAATCATCTATGATACTAACATATGATACTATGTACTACACATGTAGTATCATACACTAATATCATATGTATGATACTAGTCTATGATACTTGCCATTACGACCAGCCTTAGGGAACCCTCTAGCTTCTCAACTCCTCGACTCTACGTTGCGATTGGTTAGAGGCCTTAATAAGAGGGTGTTTGGATCCAAGGGACTTATTTTAGTCTGACTAAAAATAGTCTCTTTAAGAGGCTAAAGTTCCAAGCACCCCTGACTAAAGAGGGGCTAAAACTAGTCTTGAGACTAAATTTTTTTAGTCAGGGGTACCCCTTCTAAAATGTGGATTAGTCCTCTATCTCCTCATTTAATTGCTCTCCTTTAACACAAGCGAGTTCTGAATTGAAGGGTTGGGAGGATCATAAATGCTCATTAACTTGATTTTAGTCTCTTTAGTATTTGGATCCAAGTATGGATAAGGCTAGCAAGTTTTAGTCCCACTACTTTTAGTCATGATACTAAAACGTATCTAAGCACCCTCTAAATGATCTTTGATCTATGTGGTGCTGAGATTTTTCTCCTTCTTATATATGTAGTTGTTTGGATCTAGGTGGGAATCATGACCTGCTGACAGCGTGTTTGGTTGTGGAAAAGGAATGGGAATTTATGAGAGGGAGTTGGTTGAGGGAGTAGATTTGGGAAGTGGTTTATTAGTCCCATGCCCACGTTCGGTATGGGTGAGAATAGTTTGTAGGAATTTAAGAAGGGATCGATATTAGTATCGTTGCTTGCGGGGCGTGGACAACAAACAATTCTCACTTCTCATTCCCCAACTCAATTACCAGCCCCCCATTAGGGAAGAGATACGGGGGAGTTGCACCCCTTAATTCCCTTTCCCCGCCTTCTTTAATTCTCACGTCCTCCAACCATACAAGGGATTTTAAGTCCTGCACCGCAGGAACTCCCATTCCCCGATACAAACTCCTGCGAAACAAACACGCTGTGAAATAATTATAAATGCAAGATGTACAAGTGGTGAATAATATGCATACAATATTCACAAGTTTAGAAATATTTCCATTGTGATAATCTTCTTTTTTCTGTTTCATAGATTTACTTTTGCAGAAGTAAATTTCTGAACCTAGAAGTTCCATATTTAAGGAAAATACATGATATTAGATTATGGATTCAAAAGTTCAACTCATATTGGGTAAAATAGGATTACTAGTTCCATTAAAAGGTACCTATACTACTTAATTCGCTCCTAAATATAAGGTGTGTTGGATTTTTTTTTTGAATTTTCAGGTGTGTTGGATTTTTTTCAAAAGTCCACCTTGTTTGACCAAGTTTATAGCAAAATATGTCAAGAACTACAATACTAAATAAATAAAATCTTTAAATATGTATTTCATGTCGAATCTAGTGATAATGATTAAAATCATAGAATATGTATTTCATGACGAATCTAGTGATAATGATGCTTTCTTCTATAAATTTGGACAAAGTTTGACTTAAAATAATGATATATCTTATATTTTAGAACAGAGGAAGTATTATTTATCTGTAGCGTGCCATTTATTTTTGAAAGTTTGAATTCGTACAAGCTTCGGAATGCCATTATCAGTCGTTCAATGGGCTTCATGCGGGCCATGCTTGTAGAGGGTTCGAGAGCGAGCTAGCATGGCATGCATGCATGCATGCTACCACGTCACGGTGCGGCGTGTCCTCCCCACGCGAAGCCTCACCGCCAGCTTACCTCACGTATATATAGCGCGGTGCACCGTAGGGGCGACGAGGCGTACACGGATCGGAGAGATAAGAGACACCCGCACCAGTCACTCATCAGCTCATCCGTAGCGAGGGATATCAGCAGGAGCCATGGCGACGAGCAAGGAGGACATCAAGCACGGCACGGCCCAGGCGAGGTTGACCGTGGACGACGAGCTCAGGACCGGCTACTTCAACGGCTCGCCGCTGGAGGGCGGCAAGATCGCCGACTCCGACCCCGTCGACCTCTTCGCCCAGGCGCGGCACGTCGCCGACGCCTCGCCGCACCAGCAGCAGCAGCAGCCGCGGCGTGATCTGGGGGAGGAGGAAGGGGAGAAGGCCGGGGCGGAGGAGCCGCGGGCGCAGGCGCGGCAGGGGATGGGCGCCGGTGGACGTCAGCTCGGGCGCCAGTAGCTGTCTAGCTAGCCGTAGTACCATGTCGATGTAGAGCTACCTAGAAATAAAGTTGCCGAGGCCGCCGGCCGGCCGGACGGCCGCTGTTGTAGTATGTTTTATGTACCACCCGATGTCAACCGTGTGAGAAGCACCAGCTTGCTGCTTTTGTCATAAGTTTCACCCTGCATAAGCGGAGCTGTAGAAAATAAATGAACCACAGTGTTGGTGCATCAATTAGCTGGACTTATCATCTTTCTTTCCTTAGAGAAAAGGCCATGTACCGGACAATCGCCCTGATAGCAAGTAAATCGCCCTGGGAGCGAGTACAATAATTGACTTGTAGCTTACTTACACTTGCACGATATTTTCCTCTATGTGGAGAAGAGGCATAAGAAAATGATGTCTATGTGGAGCAGAGACATAAGAAAATGATGAAGAGCGAATATAATAATGGACTTATAGCCTGCTTACATAACTTCCAGCGCGAAAATAGTGGGAGTAAGTACAAAAAAGAAAATTAGTAAGTATGAAAAAAGAGAGAAGAGAGAAGAAAATGCAATAAATATGAAGAAAAAAATACAATAAATATGAAACGAAAGAGATGGATAGAAGGTGAAACAAAGTATGACAGCTATAATAAATATGAAGAAAGCTGAAATAAAGTAGTAATCTTATAGCTAACCGCTTATAACTAACCTTGTTGCATGAATGACTATAATAGATAAGGGTGTGTCTAGGACACATCTAGATGTGCCCTAGTTATTGCACATCTAAATGAGTGAATCAAGCATAAAGAGAAAAAGATAAAAGAGAAAGAAAATATTCACACGAATCTTAATGTAAGATCAATGACATATGATTTAGATGTGTAATACTTATGACACATCTAGATGTGCTTTAGCAAAATTGAATAGATAATCATATATAACATGATAACATTATATAGCAAGCAGCTGGCTATATTATCATTCATGCTTAAATAATTAAAAGAGATTTTAAATTCTCTAAATGATTTACATGAATGACTATAGATATTTATATGAATGACTATAGATGGCTATATATGACAATATATGACATCCAGCATCATATAGTACCTCTAGTATATGTTGAAAATATGAGCAAATTATTACGAGATTTAATCCGAATAAACAGAAGATAAATCATGATCACAGCAGCGGAGATTAAACTAATCATACGAACTAGCATAGCAGATGAACATATCACATCTAGGGCATATACTAGAAGCATGAATTCTACCACGATCTCGAACAGGAAGGATAGAATCACATACGGTGCAGCGGGTGCAGCACTGCCGGCGTTGACGTTGTCGCCCATGTCGTCGAGGACGAGGTTGCCGAGGTCGGGGAAGAAATCGTCGTTCGCGAAATCGTCGCTGCCAGCAATCGCGCGAGTGCGCTCCCCAAAAACCTGATCGCCCCTCTCCCGTACAGGATCACGAGAGGCGGGGTTCCGGAGGCCTGCTGTCCTTCTCGCGGTGCACGCCGGAAGGAGGGATGGAGAAAAATTGCTTGGCGGCGCAATGATCTGGAACGGTGGTGAGAAACCATATGAAGCGGCGGCGGCTAGGGTAGACGTCTGCCTGGCTATATAGTGTGGGCCAGGTAGATCATGGGAGTAAACCCTACGTCCGAGTCGTCACGATCCAAAAGAATCGAAAACGGTTCAGTAATTAACGCGTCTATTAATTATTAATTAATGACTCATTAATTTTCCCATGCGGCAAAAATATAGACAACGTGCATAGCTCTGTCCTCGGCTCGGCTCAATCCCGCAACCCGCGGCGCGTCGTGACGAGGCGAGCGAGGAGGAGGAGCGCGCGTGTAGATCTCCTCTTCTCATGCTCATACAAGTGGTAGAAGAGCTCACCTTATAAAGAGGTGCAACTCTCTCTCAATTTCCGGGTGGGACTAAACTTTAGCCTCACTCACTCCACTCACATGTGTGCATGAATGGGCCAAGAGAATTTCAGAATTTTAGTTAGGCTTTGGGCCAAAGGCCTACTAGCAAAATTTCAACAATCCCCCACAAAGTCTCATTGGCACATCTCATCATTTAGTTCCAAAACATTGTTTTATATATCGGTGCTTAGTGGAGACTGTGAAGTTGAACTTCCACTTAGAAATTTATGCTACACTAGATCACAACTTAAATAGTGGACTATGCCTTGAACTATAAGTTTTCTGTGAAACTAGTTTCACACAAATTCTTGACCGATACTGGGCTGCCGCAAGGCTTCCCCGCGGGTGGAGCGTATACGTCATACTCCAGGGCCTTTCATGAATTTATTAGAGAACACCCAATTCTCATAGACTGCGACGTTAACAGTCAAATTCATATAGGTGTGTTCCTCAGAAGATGTTCTGCAGGACAACATCTCTGCTTACCCGAATAAGCCACTTGGAACACATTAAGATAAGTATCAACCTGCCATGCAGATCAGGAGAGTATTGCATCTTCATGGAGTGGGATAATTAATATAGGGATACTCTCCTCCCAGCTGACCAACAGATTGTCTCCCACTTCTACTTCACGGGATCTCCGATCACATAGAGTGGGTTACCACTATGGACAACTCATGCGGTGGGTCTCAAAATCATCTCCATCGATGCATTATCTATCACATTACGTGATAGACCCTTTGTGAAGGGATCTGCCAAGTTTTTCGACGTTTGGATATAATCCAACGTAATAACTCAAGAGTTCTCAATTTTCTGACAGATTTTAGTCTCCTCTTCACATGCCTTGAGGACTTCATATTGTCCTTAGAACTGTTTATCTTGACGATCAGAGTTTGATTATCACAGTTCATCAGGATAGGGGGTATTGGTTTTTCAACCATAGGTAAGTCCATCAAGAGTTCACGAAGCCACTCTGCTTCAACAGTGGCAGTGTCTAATGCTGTGAATTCTGCTTCCATAGTTGACTTCGTTAAGATGGTCTGCTTGCAAGACTTTCAGGAAACAGCGCCACCACCAAGTGTAAAAACATAACTACTTGTGACCTTAATCTCATCAGCATCAGATATCCAGTTTGAGTCACTATAACCCTCCAGTACCCTTGGATACCCGGTGTAGTGAATCACATAGCTCGCGGTGCCTTTCAAATAGCGCGTAACTCTCTCAAGCGCATGCCAATGATCATCTCCCGGTTTTGACACAAACCGACTCAGCTTGCTCACAGCAAAAGAGATGTCAGGCCTCGTGGAACTCGCCAAATACATAAGCAAGCCAATAATCTAAGAATACCTCAGTTGATCTCTAGCAATCCGTCGATTCTTTCGAAGCAACACACTAGCATCATATGGAGTTGGAGAAGGCGTGCAGTCGCTATACCCAAAACGACTCAAGACCTTTTCCACATAATAAGACTGAAGCAGTGTGATCCCACCATTCTCATCTCTCAACAGCTTGATATTTAAGATAACATCAGCTACTCCTAGATTCTTCATCTCAAAACAGCGAGATAAGAAATCCTTAACCTCCTTGATTAAATCAAGTTTGGTTCCAAAGATCAATATGTCGTCGACATACAGACAAAGAATAACTCCTTTGCCCCCACCATAGCGATAGTACACGCACTTGTCACCATCGTTTACTACAAAGCCGGCAGCAGTTAATGTTTTTTCGAACTTCTCATGCCACTCCTTAGGAGCTTGTTTAAGGTCATATAAAGACTTTAATAACTTGCACACCTTTCCTTCCTGACCAGGTACTACAAAACCATCTGGCTGATCCATGTAAATTTCCTCCTTCAACTCTCCATTGAGGAAAGCCGTCTTAACGTCCATTTGATGAACGAGAAGACCATGTGAGGCAGCCAGTGATAGTAGCACCCGAATTGTGGTCAGTCTAGCCACGGGTGAGTAAGTATCAAAGAAGTCTTCACCTTCTTTCTAGGTATAACCCTTGGCCACAAGTCGTGCCTTGTACTTTTCAATCGTACCATCAGGTCTAAGCTTCTTCTTGAACACCCACTTACATCCTACAGGTTTGCACCCATAAGGACGGTCAGTGATCTACCAAGTACCGTTAGCTAAGATGGAATCCATCTCGCTACGTACAGCTTCCTTCCAGTAGTCAGCGTCAGGAGATGCATAGGCTTCTGAAATAGTCCTGGGCGTGTCATCCATGAGGTACACAATGAAATCATCACCAAAAGACTTTGCAGTCCTCTGTCTCTTACTCCTCACAGGAGTTCCATTGTCACCCTCAACTGGATTCTCAACGTGTTCCATCGCAATGGTGGGTTCAGGAATTATAGTGAATTCCTCACTAGATGGAGTAGGTATCTCCTGATTTGATGAACTCGACATATCCTTCATAGGAAATATGTCCTCAACGAAAGTTGCATCATTTGATTCCATAATCGTACCAACATGCATGTCGGATACCTCAGATTTTATTATCAAAAATCTATAGCCGATGCTATGAAAAACATAGCCCCGAAGAACACAATCCACGGTTTTTGGTCAAAGCTTGCGCTTCTTGGGAATTGGTATATTGACTTTTGCCAAACAACCCCACGTACGTAGGTAAGAGAGTTTCAACCTTTTCCTTTCCCATTCCTCAAATGGAGTCATGGTCTTATGCTTTGTGGGAACTCGGTTTAGGACATGACACGCGGTCATTAGCGCCTCCCCCCACCATTCCTTGGATAGACCCGAAGTGTCTAACATGGTGTTAACCATATCAGTTAGAGTTTGGTTCTTTTTTTCGGCTACCCCATTTGACTGGGGTGAGTAGGGAGGCGTCCTCTCATGGATTATACCATGTTCCGCATGAAAGTGCGTTATATCGACTAGAGGGGGGGTGAATAGGTGATTTTTATGAAAGTCTTCAAAACGTGGAAGTTATGAAGACAAATAGTAGAGATATGCCTATTACTATGCAGCGGAAGGTAGACTACACTAGGCAAGCCATGGTCAAGTATTCAATAGAGTGAAAGCACAGTGACAAATAGCTGTAGTGTAATAAGGATCAGGTAGGAAGATATTATGAAGCCAAACAGATCATACATTCACGTTGTGAAGACAAAAGATAGAGCGAGCATGCAATGACTTCACAATGAGTAACAGTAAGTAAAAGGAAGTGAAGATGAAACCAGTGACTCATTGAAGACAATGATTTGTTGGACCAGTTCCAGTTGCTGTGACAACTGTATGTCTGGTTGGAGCGGCTAGGTATTTAAACCTTAGGACACACAGTCCCGGACACCCAGTCCTGAACACGCAGCTCAGGACACCCAGTCCTCACCGTATTCTCCTTGAGCTAAGGTCACATAGACCTCGCCCAATCACTCTGGTAAGTCTTCAAGATAGACTCCCAAACCTTCACAGACTTCGTTCACCGGCAATCCACAATGTCTCTTGGATGCTCAGAACACGACGCCTAACCGGCTGGAGGATGCACAGTCCTCAAGTGTAATAAGTCTTCAGATCACTCAGACAAGAAGACTTAAGTGATGCCCAATTCTCTCTGGCTCTGGGTGGTAAGGGCTTTATCCTCACTAGGTATTCTCTTTCTCAAAGGCTTCGAGGTGGGTTGTTCTCAAACGACAAAAGTCGTGCACTGAATCTGAGCAGCCAACCGTTTATGGTTGTAGGGGGTGGGCTATTTATAGCCACTTGGCAACCCGACCTGATTTGTCCGAAATGACCCTGGGTCACTAAGGAACTGACACGTGTTTCAACGGGCAGATTTCAAACCCACACAGCAACTTTACTTGGGCTACAAGCAAAGCTGACTTGTCCGACTCTGGACAAGATTTGCTCTCATAGTCTTCACTCGAAGACATAGGTTTATTTTGTTTAGGCATCACTTCAGTCGTTCTGACTGGTTCTCTTGGACCCCACTTAACAGTACGGTGGTTCCTATTGTTGGGAACGCAGTAATTTCAAAAATTTTCCTACGCACACGCAAGATCATGGTGATGCACAGCAACGAGAGGGGAGAGTGTTGTCTATGTACCAACGCAGACCGACTGCGGAAGCGATCACACAACGTAGAGGAAGTAGTCGTACGTCTTCTTCCCGATCCGACCGATCCAAGCACCGTTACTCCGGCACCTCCGAGTTCTTAGCACACGTTCAGCTCGATGACGTTCCTCGGGCTCCGATCCAGCAAAGCGTCGAGGAAGAGTTCCGTCAGCACGACGGCGTGATGACGATCTTGATGTACTACCGACGCAGGGCTTCGCCTAAGCACTACAACGGTATGATCGAGGTGGAATTTGGTGGCAGGGGGCACCGCACACGGCTAAGGAAAGATCTCAAGGATCAACTTGTGTGTGTTGTGGTGCCCCCTGCCCCCGTATATAAAGGCCAGGGGCAGGGGGTTCGGCCAGCTAGGAGGGGGAGGCGCAGGGAGGAGTCCTACTCCCACCGGGAGTAGGACTCCTTCCCCCCAATCATATTCCAACTAGGACTCTTGGGGAAGAAGGAGAAAGAGGGGGCCGGCCCACCTCTCCTAGTCCTAATAGGACTTGGGAAAGGGGGGGGGGCGCCGGCCAGGTGTGGGCTGCCTCTTCTCTCTTTTCCACTAAGGCCCAATAGGCCCATTTACCTCCCGGGGGGTTCCGGTAACCCTCCCGGTAATCCGGAAAAATCCCGATTTCACCCGGAACGCTTCCGGTGCCCAAACATAGGCTTCCAATATATCAATCTTTACGTCTCGACCATTTCGAGACTCCTCGTCATGTCCGTGATCTCATCCGGGACTCCGAACAACCTTCGGTACATCAAAATGCATAAACTCATAATAACTGTCATCGTAACGTTAAGCGTGCGGACCCTACGGTTCGAGAACAATGTAGACATGACCGAGACACGTCTCCGGTCAATAACCAATAGCGGGACCTGGATGCCCATATTGGCTCCTACATATTCTACGAAGATCTTTATCGGTCAGACCGCATAACAACATACGTTGTTCCCTTTGTCATCGGTATGTTACTTGCCCGAGATTCGATCGTCGGTATCCAATACCTAGTTCAATCTCGTTACCGGCAAGTCTCTTTACTCGTTCCGTAATACATCATCTCACAACTAACATATTAGTTGCAGTGCTTGCAAGGCTTATGTGATGTGCATTACCGAGAGGGCCCAGAGATACCTCTCCGACAATCGGAGTGACAAACCCTAATCTCGAAATACGCCAACCCAACATCTACCATTGGAGACACCTGTAGTACTCCTTTATAATCACCCAGTTACGTTGTGACGTTTGGTAGTACCCAAAGTGTTCCTCCGGTAAACGGGAGTTGCATAATCTCATAGTTATAGGAACATGTATAAGTCATGAAGAAAGCAATAGCAACACACTAAACGATCGGGTGCTAAGCTAATGGAATGGGTCATGTCAATCAGATCATTCTACTAATGATGTGACCTCGTTAATCAAATAACAACTCCTTGTTCATGGTTAGGAAACATAACCATCTTTGATTAACGAGCTAGTCAAGTAGAGGCATACTAGTGACACTCTGTTGGTCTATGTATTCACACATGTATTATGTTTCCGGTTAATACAATTCTAGCATGAATAATAAACATTTATCATGATATAAGGAAATAAATAATAACTTTATTATTGCCTCTAGGGCATATTTCCTTCAGTCTCCCACTTGCACTAGAGTCAATAATCTAGTTCACATCGCCATGTGATTTAACAGCAATAGTTCACATCACCATGTGACTAACACCCATAGTTCACATCGTCATGTGACCAACACTCAAAGGGTTTACTAGAGTCAGTAATCTAGTTCACATATCTATGTGATTAACACCCAAAGAGTACTAATGTGTGATCATGTTTTGCTTGTGAGATAATTTTAGTCAACGGGTCTGTCACATTCAGATCCGTAAGTATTTCGCAAAATTCTTTGTCTATAATGCTCTGCATGGAGCTACTCTAGCTAATTGCTCCCACTTTCAATATGTATCCAGATTGAGACTTTTAGATTCATCTGGATCAGTGTCAAAAACTTGCATCGACGTAACCCTTTACGACGAACCTTTTTGTCACGTCCATAATCGAGAAACATATCCTTATTTCACTAAGGATAATTCTGACCGCTGTCCAGTGATCTACTCCTAGATCACTATTGTACTCCCTTGCCAAATCAGTGCAAGGTATACAATAGATCTGGTATACAGCATGACATACTTTATAGAACCTATGGCCAAGGCGTAGTGAATGACTTTCATTCTCTTTCTATCTTCTGCCGTGGTCGGGCTTTGAGTCTTACTCAACTTCACACCTTGTAATACAGGCAAGAACTCTTTCTTTGACTGCTCCATTTTGAACTACTTCAAAATCTTGTCAAGGTTTGTATTCATTGAAAAAACTTATCAAGCGTCTTGATCTATCTCTATAGATCTTGAAGCTCAATATGTAAGCAGCTTCACCGAAGTCTTTCTTTGAAAAATTCCTTTCAAACACTCCTTTATGCTTACAGAATAATTCTACATTATTTCCGATCAACAATATGTCATTCACATATACTTATCAGAAATGTTGTAGTGCTCCCACTCACTTTCTTGTAAATACAGGCTTCATCGCAAGTCTGTATAAAACTATATGCTTTGATCACACTATCAAAGCGTTTATTCCAACTCCGAGATGCTTGCACCAGTCCATAAATGGATCGCTGGAGTTTGCACACTTTGTTAGCTCCCTTTGGATCGACAAAACCTTCTGGTTGCATCATATACAACTCTTCTTCCAGAAATCCATTCAGGAATACGGTTTTTACATCCATTTGCCAAATTTCATAATCATAAAATGCGGCAATTGCTAACATGATTCTGACAGACTTAAGCATCGCTACGGGTGAGAAAGTCTCATCATAGTCAACTCCTTGAACTTGTCGAAAACCTTTTGCGACAAGTCGAGCTTTGTAGACAGTAACATTACCATCAGCGTCAGTCTTTTTCTTAAAGATCCATTTATTCTCAATTGCTTGCCGATCATTGGGCAAGTCAACCAAAGTCCATACTTTGTTCTCATACATGGATCCCATCTCAGATTTCATGGCTTCAAGCCACTTTGCGGAATCTGGGCTCACCATCGCTTCTTCATGGTTCGTAGGTTCATCATGATCTAGTAGCATGACTTCCAGAACAGGATTACCGTACCACTCTGGTGCGGATCTTACTCTGGTTGATCTACGAGGTACAGTAGTATCTTGATCTAAAGTTTCATGATCATCATCATTAACTTCCTCTCTTATTGGTGTAGGTCTCACAGAAACAGTTTTCTGTGATGTACTATTTCCCAATAATGGAGTAGGTACAGTTACCTCGTCAAGTTCTACTTTGCTCCCACTCACTTCTTTCGAGAGAAACTCCTTCTCCAGAAAATTTCCGAATTTTAGCAACAAAAAGTCTTGCCTTCGGATCTGTGATAGAAGGTGTATCCAATAGTTTCCTTTGGATATCCTATGAAGACGCACTTCTCCGATTTGAGTTTTGAGCTTATCAGGATGAAACTTTTTCACATAAGCATCACAACCCCAAACTTTTAAGAAACGACAGCTTAGGTTTCTTGCCAAACCATAGTTCACACGGTGTCGTCTCAACGGATTTATATGGTGCCCTATTTAACGTGAATGCAGCTGTCTCTAATGCATGACCCCAAAAACGATAGTGGTAAATTGGTAAGAAACATCATATATTGCACTATATCCAATAAAGTACGGTTATGACGTTCGGACACACCATTATGCTGTGGTGTTCTAGGTGGCTTGAGTAGTGAAACTATTTCACATTGTTTTTAACTGAAGACCAAACTCGTAACTCAAATACTCTTCTCTATGATCAGATCATAGAAACTTTATTTTCTTGTTACGATGATTTTTCACTTCACTCTGAAATTCTTTGAACTTTTCAAATGTTTTAGACTTATGTTTCATCAAGTAGATATACTCATATCTGCTCAAATCATCTGTGAAGATCAGAAAATAATGATACCTGTCGCGAGCCTCAATATTCATCGGACCACATACATCAGTATGTATGATTTCCAACAAATCTTTTTGCTTGCTCCATTGTTCCGGAGAACGGCGTTTTAGTCATCTTGCCCAAAAGGCATGGTTTACAAGCATCAAGTGATTCATAATCAAGTGATTCCGAAAGCCCATCAGTATGGAGTTTCTTCATGCGCTTTACACCAATATGACCTAAACGGTAGTGCCACAAATAAGTTGCACTATCATTATTAACTTTGCATCTTTTGGTTTCAATATTATGAATATGTGTATTATTAAGATCGAGATCCAATGAACTGTTTTCATTGGGTGTTTAACCATATTAGGTTTTATTCATGTAAACAGAACAACAATTTATTCTCTTACTTAAATGAATAACCGTATTACAATAAACATGATCAAATCATATTCATGTTCAACGCAAACACTAAATAACACTTATTTAGGTTCAACACTAATCCCGAAATTATAGGGAGTGTGCGATGATGATCATATCAATCTTGGAACCACTTCCAGCACACATCGTCACTTCACCCTTAACTAGTCTCTGTTTATTCTGCAACTCCCGTTTCGAGTTACTAATCTTAGCAACTGAACTAGTATCAAATACTGAGGGTTTGCTATAAACACTAGTAAAGTACACATCAATAACATGTATATCAAATATACTTATGTTCACTTTGCCATCCTTCTTATCCGCCAATCACTTGGGGTAGTTCCGCTTCCAGTGACCAGTCCCTTTGCAGTAGAAGCACTTAGTCTCAGGCTTAGGATCAGACTTGGGCTTTTTCACTTGAGCAGCAACTTGCTTGCCGTTCTTCTTGAAGTTCCCCTTCTTCTCTTTGCCCTTTTCCCTTGAAACTAGTGGTCTTGTCAACCATCAACACTTGATGTTTTTCTTGATTTCTACCTTCGTTGATTTCAGCATCACGAAGAGCTTGGGAGTTGTTTCTGTTATCCCTTGCATATCATAGTTCATCACGAAGTTCTACTAACTTTGGTGATGGTGGCTAGAGAATTCTGTCAATCACTATCTTATCTGGAAGATTAACTCCCACTTGATTCAAGCGATTGTAGTACCCAGACAATCTGAGCACATGCTCACTAGTTGAGCGATTCTCCTCCATCTTTTAGCTATAGAACTTGTTGGAGACTTCATATCTCTCAACTCGGGTATTTGCTTGAAATATTAACTTCAACTCCTGGAACATCTCATATGGTCCATGACGTTCAAAACGTCTTTGAAGTTCCGATTCTAAGCCATTAAGCATGGTGCACTAAACTATCAAGTAGTCATCATATTGAGCTAGCCAAACGTTCATAACATCTGCATCTGCTCCTGCAATAGGTCTGTCACCTAGCGGTGCATCAAGGACATATTTTTTCTGTGCAGCAATGAGGATAAACCTCAGATCACGGATCCAATCCGTATCATTGCTACTAACATCTTTCAACATAATTTTCTCTAGGAACATATCAAAATAAAACGCAGGGAAGCAACAACGCGAGCTATTGATCTACAACATGATTTGCAAGATACTGTCAGGACTAAGTTCATGATAAATTTAAGTTCAATTTAATCATATTACTTAAGAACTCCCACTTAGATAGATATCCCTCTAATCCTCTAAGTGATCACGTGATCCAAATCAACTAAACCATAACCGATCATCACGTGAGATGGAGTAGTTTTCAATGGTGAACATCGTTATGTTGATCATATCTACTATATGATTCACGCTCGACCTTTCGGTCTCTGTGTTCCGAGGCCATATCTGCATATGCTAGGCTCGTCAAGTATAACCTGAGTATTCTGCGTGTGCAAAACTGGCTTGCACCCGTTGTAGATGGACGTAGAGCTTATCACACCCGATCACGTGGTGTCTGGGCACGACGAACTTTGGCAACGGTGCATACTCAGGGAGAACACTTCTTGATAATTTAGTGAGAGATCATCTTATAATGCTACCGTCAATCAAAGCAAGATAAGATGCATAAAAGGATAAACATCACATGCAATCAATATAAGTGATATGATATGGCCATCATCATCTTGTGCTTGTGATCTCCATCTCCGAAGCACCGTCATGATCACCATCGTCACCGGCGCGACACCTTGATCTCCATCGTAGCATCGTTGTCGTCTCGCCAATCTTATGCTTTCACGACTATTACTACCGTTTAGTAATCTAGTAAAGCATTACATCGCGATTGCATTGCATACAATAAAGCGACAACCATATGGCTCCTGCCAGTTGCCGATAACTTAGTTACAAAACATGATCATCTCATACAATAAAATCAGCATCATGCCTTGACCATATCACATCACAACATACCCTGCAAAAACAAGTTAGACGTCCTCTACTTTGTTGTTGCAAGTTTTACGTGGCTGCTACGGGCTTAAGTAAGAACTCATCTCACCTACGCATCAAAACCACAACGATAGTTCGTCAAATAGACTCCGTTTTAACCTTCTCAAGGACCGGGCGTAGTCACACTTGGTTCAACTAAAGTTGGAGAGACAGTCTTCCGCAAGCCATCTATGTGCAAAGCACGTCGAGGGAACCGGTCTCGCGTAAGAGTACGCGTAAGGTTGGTCCGGATCGTCTCAACCAACAATACCGCCGAACCAAAGTATGACATGCTGGTAGGCAGTATGACTTGTATCGCCCACAACTCACTTGTGTTCTACTCGTGCATATAACATCAAACCATAAAACCAGGCTCGGATGCCACTGTTGGGGAACGCAGTAATTTCAAAAATTTTCCTACGCACACGCAAGATCATGGTGATGCACAGCAACGAGAGGGGAGAGTGTTGTCTACGTACCAACGCAGACCGACTGCGGAAGCGATCACACAACGTAGAGGAAGTAGTCGTACGTCTTCTTCCCGATCCGACCGATCCAAGCACCGTTACTCCGGCACCTCCGAGTTCTTAGCACACGTTCAGCTCGATGACGTTCCTCGGGCTCCGATCCAGCAAAGCGTCGAGGAAGAGTTCCGTCAGCACGACGGCGTGATGATGATCTTGATGTACTACCGACGCAGGGCTTCGCCTAAGCACTACAACGGTATGATCGAGGTGGAATTTGGTGGCAGGGGGCACCGCACACGGCTAAGGAAAGATCTCAAGGATCAACTTGTGTGTGTTGTGGTGCCCCCTGCCCCCGTATATAAAGGCCAGGGGCAGGGGGTTCGGCCGGCTAGGAGGGGGAGGCGCAGGGAGGAGTCCTACTCCCACCGGGAGTAGGACTCCTTCCCCCCAATCCTATTCCAACTAGGACTCTTGGGGAAGAAGGAGAAAGAGGGGGCCGGCCCACCTCTCCTAGTCCTAATAGGACTTGGGAAAGGGGGGGGCGCCGGCCAGGTGTGGGCTGCCTCTTCTCTCTTTTCCACTAAGGCCCAATAGGCCCATTTACCTCCCGGGGGGTTCCGGTAACCCTCCCGGTAATCCGGAAAAATCCCGATTTCACCCGGAACGCTTCCGGTGCCCAAACATAGGCTTCCAATATATCAATCTTTACGTCTCGACCATTTCGAGACTCCTCGTCATGTCCGTGATCTCATCCGGGACTCCAAACAACCTTCGGTACATCAAAATGCATAAACTCATAATAACTGTCATCGTAACGTTAAGCGTGCGGACCCTACGGTTCGAGAACAATGTAGACATGACCGAGACACGTCTCCGGTCAATAACCAATAGCGGGACCTGGATGCCCATATTGGCTCCTACATATTCTACGAAGATCTTTATCGGTCAGACCGCATAACAACATACGTTGTTCCCTTTGTCATCGGTATGTTACTTGCCCGAGATTCGATCATCGGTATCCAATACCTAGTTCAATCTCGTTACCGGCAAGTCTCTTTACTCGTTCCGTAATACATCATCTCACAACTAACATATTAGTTGCAGTGCTTGCAAGGCTTATGTGATGTGCATTACCGAGAGGGCCCAGAGATACCTCTCCGACAATCGGAGTGACAAACCCTAATCTCGAAATACGCCAACCCAACATCTACCATTGGAGACACCTGTAGTACTCCTTTATAATCACCCAGTTACGTTGTGACGTTTGGTAGTACCCAAAGTGTTCCTCCGGTAAACGGGAGTTGCATAATCTCATAGTTATAGGAACATGTATAAGTCATGAAGAAAGCAATAGCAACACACTAAACGATCGGGTGCTAAGCTAATGGAATGGGTCATGTCAATCAGATCATTCTACTAATGATGTGACCTCGTTAATCAAATAACAACTCCTTGTTCATGGTTAGGAAACATAACCATCTTTGATTAACGAGCTAGTCAAGTAGAGGCATACTAGTGACACTCTGTTGGTCTATGTATTCACACATGTATTATGTTTCCGGTTAATACAATTCTAGCATGAATAATAAACATTTATCATGACATAAGGAAATAAATAATAACTTTATTATTGCCTCTAGGGCATATTTCCTTCACCTATGACTCAACACAAATGAAAGAGAACTACGAAAGATCTAAGTCTTCGAGCTCCATAGGCTTCACGTGGTGTCTTCTCTTGTCATAGTCTTCAATGTGAATATCTTCATATACCACCATTGACTTCAATGTCTTCGTACATTTTTAGGGGCCATCTCTGGTAGGAAAACCGAATCAATGAGGGACTTCTACCTGTGTTATCCTGCAATTCTCACAAACACATTAGTCCCTCAACTAGGTTTGTCGTCAATACTCCAAAACCAACTAGGGGTGGCACTAGATGCACTTACAATCTCCCCCTTTTTGGTGATTGATGACAAACTAGTTGAAGTTTTCAACGGGGAATATAATCTGTGAAATTTGAAAGGATAAGGAATTGTCTTCATAAGTTGCAAGGGCTCCCCCTGAAGATGTGCATATAAGTAATTTGCTTTTGGAATGTAAATGCACATGGCAGGTTGTACTTGTGGAGATCCACTTCACCTTATGATGACATTCCACTATGCATGTGAAAGTATATGAAGATAATGACATGCATAATGAAAAGTGGACGTCTGCAGAATGATCTAAGTGCGGAATTTATCGTCGCACATGCGGAATTTATCATCGCAAAACAAGTTGGCAAATAAGTAGCAGACGACCATCGAGTTTAAGTGTTACAACTCAAAGAACCAAATGTAGAAAAACGAGAGTTGTAAGCATGAAGCAAAATATAAAGTACCCGCCCATATGGACCCGCTTGAAGACTATCAACCTCATATGCTTCTCCCCCTTTTGTCAGTAAGGACCAAAAAGGTTTGAAGACATAGAGTGTCTACTCGTTCCCATGAGCAGCAGGGTCGTTGGTGGTGTTTGGCGGTGCTGAAGAGGGTGGTGGTGAAGTAGCATCGTCTTCATCCTCGATAACTCGGGCAGTCACTGTTGCAGCAGAGGAAGAGAACTCAGAGTCTTCAAGTGATGGAGTTCCTCGCAGCACGGCCCTTCTAGGAGGTGTGGAGTCAAACTTGAATCGCTCAGTGAAGCCATCCTCTTGAAGATCAGCTTCAGAACACATCATCGTGAGTCCTTTCCATGTACGGCGACAGGTTTCATGGGTAACAAAAGCATTCTTGGTGGCAAGATTTCGAATGCGATTAACATCCACCAAGAGGCTTTTCATCTGACGCTTCAGCCAGTCATGATGCCTATCCTGTTTTTGATGAAGGGCCACAAGAAGCTCTCAGTCATTGAGAACACGAGTGCGCTTCTTGGGTCTTGGAGCAGTTGTGCTGTCAATGGCTTTAGTGGAAGCAGGGCGTGGCGCACGTGTAGTGCCAGCCAAAGGATACACCCGGGAGACTGCTTCAACTCCGTCAATGTTTTGAGTGAAGCTCCGGTGTTCTGCATTTTGAAGACTTAGAGGTTGCTTGGCAGGCTCAGGATAGATGGCTTCAGCAGAGGTATCCACATCAGGCAAGAAGATCCGATGGTTGCGGGCTGAGGGCTGATACGAGATAGCAGAGTGAAGTTTGATCAGCCGCATTACCCAGGGGGCGTAAAACTTCAAACCAAACAGATCAGAGCCTGATGCAGCAAGTTGGCGTATGAAGAAGTCCTGTGCATTGAAGCATTTGCCATGAAGGATATAGAATATCAAAGTCTTCATTGCACCCTCAATCTTGGCATTTGGAGAGTGTCATTTAATGGGCCAGAGAGTCCGCCTGATGATGTGATAGATGGTTCTTGGCAAATACTCAAGGTCTTCAACGAAGAACGCTGTGGGATAAGCAGCATCTTGGGGCAATGGTTTCATCATGCTGAGCATCTGACTCATATCAGGTTCAGGCCTCTGAAAGATGCTCTCAATAGCTTCGGTATGCAGCTGACAGCCGTGCTCGAAGAGATCGCCAGGAGTGGGCAAGCCAATGAGCTCAATGATGTCAAATGCATTGGCTTCGTGATGAACATTGCCGGTCATCCACTCTAGGACCCAAGTCTTCGGATCTCTGTTGTACTCACGGATGTGGAGAGTGGCATAGAATTGGAGCAGCAGCTCTTCATTCCAATGCTCTTGGTCAGTTATGAATGGCAGCAGTCCAACTTGCTTCAAGCAATCCAAAGCTTCTTCTAGGCAGGGCAGGCCAGCTATAGCTTCAATGTCAAGGCGCTTGTGTGGGAAGATGCGACCTTGGTTGTATAGTATGCATGAGTAATAGCTTCGCTAAGGATAGCTCCAGAATTGATCTGATGAAATCCTTTCCCTTGAGTAGGGGTTCTTGGAGCTATTGAAGAATGTATTGTCTGCCCTGAAGCCATTGATGTTGAAGGAGCCAGGTGCTGATGCAGGACCTGGGAACCTTGACAGTCTTGGGATTGGCTTCTGTACCTGAGGCCTGTGCTCAACATGATAGTCGAACTGAGGACCGGCAGCAGACTCAGGAACAGAAGTGTCAGGATCAGTGGCTTCGCTGTCTTCTGATGCTTTTGGTGGGGAGGGCTCCACATTAGCTTCATTATTAGTTGTGGCAGCCACACGATTTTCATCCTCCACTTGACGAGCTGGAGGGCCGGACACAAGCACGTTCTCTGTAAGAACTGCTTCTTGATGAGACAAGGGGACTTTTGGTACTTCTTCTTCTTCGGCTGATGCAGCCAGAATGTCTTCAGCAGAGACGTGAGGCCTTGGACCTTTGCGAAGCCTGCGCAACACGGCGACGCCTGTGGAGTTTGAGTGGGCTGGGCCTCATTGTCTTCTTCCTCTTGTGGGCGATCCGCCCATGAGGCATCCTGGGCAATTGGCGTCAATGGACGACCAATGCTAATGAGTTCGCTGTTGTCGTGCTGAGGAAGGACTGCATCATCTTCTACATTGTCATGTTGACCAATGTCTTCAGCAGCGATGGGATCAGCTGTTGGAATGTCTTCAGCTCCACGAGCCTCTGTGAAAGCAGGCACATGGATGGTCAGTTGGCGTTCTTGTGGATTGGCGTCGGGGTGAACCATGGAAATGGGTTCAACAACCAAGGGCTCTATGGGAGCAGCCCTATCTTTCTTGGTCTTTCTCTTTTTCTTGGAGGGGGCAGTAGGAGAAGCTTCAGGATATTTCCTTTTCCTCGCTTCAGCCTCAGCAGTCCTCGTCTTCTTGAGCTCTAAAGCTGTTGACCGGCTTTTTGGCTTTGAGCCAGTCATTCTTGTGGGGAAGACGACCGGAACTGCTTCCTGCCTTGGTGCATCGGGTTCAGCTGTAACAGGCTTCTTCTTCTTCTTTGCGGCCATCCTGGGGTCGATGCTAGGACGCCCAAGTGCCTTGCGCTTCTCAGCCTCATTGTAGGCTTGCACACATCTGTCAGCCAGAGTCTTCATGCGCTCACGCGAACCCTGAGCTTCTGCATGTTTCTTCAGAAAGGCTTCCTTGAGCTCGTGCAGCATGATCTTGAAGTTCTTCACATCTTGCACGCTGAGCTTGGCCATATGCTTCTTGAACTGAGCCTTTTCATAGTCAATCTTCTGCTTCAGCTCAACAACGCGTTGGGCGATGGCTAGTTCTGAAGCAATGGCGCCATGGAAGGCGACACTGAGGCCAATGGGTAGCTGCAGATCATCAAAGCTGATGTTGGGCATGTCAAACCACTCGTCAATGAAGTTGTGGATGATGGTTACATCAAAGAGTGGCAGATCATTGAAGATTTTTGCTTCTTCTTTGCTCTTGATGAGCTGCTCAAGAGCATCATCTGCTAGGTCTTCATCACTTGACAGGTCAATGTCATCATTGCGCAGAATGGCAGCAGCTGTGAGCTCTTGGCCGCTGTGTGGCAGAGGCACCTTGGCCTTCTGGGGCTTTGAGATGCGTGATAAGTCTTCAGACGGCACACTGTCTTCAGGAGGTGCAGTTGCCAGTGGCTTCGCCCTTGAAATTTTGGGTGAAGGGGCAGGCTTTGAAGCTTTAGGCTTATTCATCTTCTTTGGCTTCAACACTGTAGGAGCTTCTTCTGATTCAGAGTCAGCTGGAGGCTCATTCACTGCAGTCCCTTGAACTAAGATGCGGGTGATGAGGCCTTCAAGGTTGGCATAAGGACCGATGACATTGGGTTCTGCTTCTCGTGTGCCATCTGCCTTGGTGCTGAGGGACCAGGGTTGAAGTCTAACCCAAATTTCTTCTTGTTCTGCTTCGCCGAGTTTTGGGCAAACTGGAAGTTGCGCTTGAACAGATGGTCGTCATGACACCAGAGTAGTGACGACGGATGTGCATCATCAGGCTATGGCCCACGGACCATGCATGGATAGAATCTTTGGGCAATGGCTTCATCTCTGGACCTAGGTAGAAGATTCTTGTATAGGATGTCTCCCCACGGTCTTTTGATGACACTTTTCTCGGCATACTCTTGGGTTGTGAAGCGGTATTTGAACCATTGTTCTCCCCAATATCGTCGAATCCATTGGATTCGGGTCTTGCGCTGACTGTAATCCTCTTCAGGATCTGTCTTATACATTTCTGCGAGTTCATCTGGCAGATCTCTGGATGTTCGGCCACGACGCTGTATGCCCCCTTCCTTGCTGCTTTCTCTGAAGCCATAAACTTTAACTTGAAAGGCTTCAAGACGTTCAAAGGCTTCAAAGGCTTTCTCTTGCTGGACCAACAGGAACTGGCTTCAGGAGAATTTATGTGATGCTGTAAGAATTCTGCAAATGAATGCAGACTATGAGAACCAAAGGATTCTCCCACGGACATGTACCTGTGACAGCATTAAGGTGCGAGGGAAGGGTAAGAGGTCATATGCATTCTCAGAAGATTTTGAAGATAAATCAGTTTAGAAGACATTGACCTCATCGTGTGAAGACATTCACTCATAGATAAGAAGTTGGTTCCAGATTTGTACGAACCCACAGATCAGTACAAGTGAGGAATCTAACTACTTTGTGAAGCACAAGTGAATATACTAGGCATGTTATGAGATGCAGTATGAGAGAGATCTAACTTGTGTGAATAAAAACTTCTTATGGTAGAAAGTGACAAAGCCATAGGATCAAAAGGGGCCGTAAAAAGAAGTTTTATTTACCACACTGGGAACTGCTAGATGGAGTGAGAGATGAGGCCGAGCAGTTCAATCTTCCGTGCCCTAACTTGGCGACGGAGGACACCTACGGCAACGGCGGAGAGGACGATGTCCGCGATCAGCGTGAAGACGGCGTCGGAGAGGTTGCGGCAGCGAAGCGCTTCGTCGCCGGCGTCGTCGAGGGCTAGCGGTGGCGCTAGGGTTCGTGCGAGGGTGGAAGAAGAGATAATGACCGCTGTGAGTGTGTATTTATAGGTACAGGGGCAGCACTGCGCTATTACACAGGTGCCCCTGGCGCTTCGCATCTGAGTAACACGTGGCCATCATGCGGAATTTTGGGGTTTGTTCCACGTCCCACGCACGCCTGGATTGTCGGGTGGTCGTTCCTACTTCTCCGGATTTCATGTGGATGAATGAGCATTTACAACGGACTTAAAGGTTGTCTCTGTGTCTTCTGCTGACAAGGGCGCAGAGAAGACATTCGACAGTTTCAATAGAATGCATATGACTTGGAGAGATAGAATTTGAGATAGAAAGCATAGAGAGGTTAGGGTCCGATCACATTCACTTAGTACAAAAGATTCAAACAAGAAGACATAGCTATAAGTGAATGTTGTAGAGGACAGAACACTAGTATATATATATATATACAATCAACATAGTGAAGATAATCATGAAGACATGTTGAGATTGAAGCCAAACCAAATGTGAAGACATTGCAAGGTAACTCCATGAGTGAAACACTTCAAAATAGAACGTTTGGTGGTGGCGTTACCCACCGTATAGGAAGTATTAGACCCAGACACAGCACAATTATCGTGGCGCTCCGAAGTCCAATTCCACATTAATGTATTCACACTTAGAATGTATGTCTTCATTGATTGAAGATATACGTTACTTCGTGTGTTGCACATCTAAGTCATCAATATGCATACGTGTTAGGATGTGTGCCTGATCACAGGACATTTGAGGATTCCGGGATATTTAGCTCACACCGTAACTTGCAAAATCTCTTCTCATCCAAGGGCTTGGTGAAGATATCTGCCAATTGCTCTTCAGTGTTGACGTGTATGATATCAATATCTTCCTTCACAACATGATCTCTGAGAAAGTGATGACGAATTTCTATGTGCTTTGTCTTCGAGTGCTGAGCAGGGTTGTTGGCAATCTTGATGGCGCTTTCGTTGTCGCAATAAAGTGGTACTTGCTTCAGATGAATGTCATAGTCCTTGAGAGTTTGCTTCATCCACAGAAGCTGAGCACAACAAGATCCAGCAGCAATGTATTTAGATTCAGCAGTGGAGAGGGATACACAGTTCTGCTTCTTTGAAGACCAACATATAAGTGATCGACCCAGAAAGTGACATGTGCCTGATGTAGACTTCCGATCAACCTTGTCACTAGCATAATCAGCATCCGAGAATCCAACTAGATAAAACTCTGAGCCCTTTGGATACCATAATCCGAGAGTTGGGGTGTGAGCCAAATATCGAAGAAATCGCTTCACAACTAAGTGATGCGACTCCTTTGGTGCCGCTTGAAATCGAGCACACATGCAAACACTAAGCATAATATCTGGCCTAGATGCACATAAATAAATCAAAGAACCAATCATGGAGCGGTATACCTTTTGATCGAACTCTTTACCATTGTCGTCGGGACCCAGATGATGTTTGGCTGGCATTGGTGTTGTGAAGCCTTTGCAGTCTTGCATACCAAACTTCTTCAGGCACTCTTTGAGATACTTCTCTTGAGATATGAAGATGTCGTTGCGTTGTTGTCGTATTTGAAGACCGAGGAAGAACTTCAGCTACCCCCATCATAGACATCTGATATTGATCTTGCATCATATAGCCAAACTCTTCACTGTACTTTTGATTGGTGCAGCCGAAGATAATGTCATCCACATATATTCGGCACACAAACAGTTCACCATCATATGTCTTCGTGAAGAGAGTGGGGTCTAGGGAACCAGGTATGAAGCCTTTGCTCTTCAAGAAATATTTGAGTGTGTCATACCAGGCCCGAGGGGCTTGTTTGAGGCCATACAGTGCCTTGTTGAGCTTGTATACCATGTCAGGATGTTTTGGATCTTCAAACCCAGGCGGTTGTGCAACATACACTTCTTCAATCTTGCCATTAAGAAAGGCACTCTTCACATCCATTTGATATAGAAGTATGTTATGATGATTTGTATAGGCCATCAGTATACGTATGGCTTCAAGTCTAGCCACAGGAGCAAATGTTTCATCGAAATCAATGCCTTCCACTTGAGTATATCCTTGAGCAACGAGACGAGCTTTGTTTCTGACTACTTGACCATGCTCATCTTGCTTATTGCGGTATACCCATTTGGTGCCTATTATATTGTGCTTCCGTGGATTAGGACGCTTAACCAGTTCCCATACATTGTTCAGCTCAAACTGCTGAAGCTCTTCTTGCATAGCTTGAATCCATTCAGGTTCCATGAAGGCTTCTTCAACTTTCTTGGGTTCTGTAATTGAGACGAATGCGAAGTGCCCACAGAAATTTGCCAGCTGAGTTTCCCTTGAACGAGTGAGTGGACCGGGTGCATTGATGCTGTCAATTATTCTTTCAATCTGCACTTCATTGGCAACACGAGGATGTACAGGGCGAAGACTTTGCTCTTGCTGATCATTGTCGTTGTTGGAGGGATTGTCTTCAGGTTGAGCATTGTCTTCAGGTTGATCTGGTGCGGAGATGATGAGTTCCTCTTCAGGATGAGCTTCAGAAGGTATGATTTCTCCAGTTCCCATTAGCTTGATTGATTCACTGGATGGAACTTCATCTAGCACATTTGGCAGGTGCTCTCTTTGTGAACCATTGGTCTCATCAAACCGCACATCCGCTGTTTCAACCACTTTGTAATGAAAGAGATTGAAGACTCTGTAGGAGTGCGAATCCTTTCCATATCCAAGCATAAAACCCTCATGTGCTTTTGGTGCAAACTTTGAGGTGTGATGTGGGTCCTTAATCCAGCACCTTGCGCCAAATACTCTGAAGTAACTGACATTTGGCTTCTTGCCAGTTAGGAGTTCATAAGATGTCTTGTTAAGAAGCTTGTGAAGATAAACACGGTTGATTGTATGGCACGCAGTGTCAATGGCTTCAGGCCAGAATTTTCTTGGAGTCTTGTATTCATCTAGCATCGTTCTGGCCATCTCAATGAGTGTTCTGTTCTTGCGTTCGACGACGCCATTCTGCTGTGGCGTGTACGGGGCTGAGAATTCATGTGTGATGCCCAAGGTATCAAGATATGTATCAAGGCCAGTGTTCTTGAATTCAGTGCCATTGTCACTTCTGATGTGCTTTATCTTGGCGCCATAGTTGTTCATTGCTCGATTGGCGAAGCGTCTGAAGACATCCTGCACTTCAGTCTTGTAAAGGATTATGTGCACCCAAGTATATCTAGAGTAATCATCAACAATGACAAAGCCATATAGGCAAGCAGTAGTGGTAAAAGTTGAGTAGTGAGTGGGACCAAAAAGATCCATGTGAAGAAGTTCGAAGGGTCGAGTAGTGGTCATGATTGTCTTCAAGGGATGTTTGGCCCTCGTCATCTTCCCTGCTTCACAGGCACCGCATAAGTGATCTTTCTTGAACTTGACGCCCTCGATGCCTATGACATGCTTCTTCTTCGCAAGAGTATGGAGGTTCCTCATGCCTGCCAGCATGCCCAAGCCTCCGATGCCAAAGCCAGCATTCTGAAGCTTTTGCTAGAAGACATACTGCAAGATGTGGCCCTGCTGAGAAATCTACTACGTACAAATCATCTTTCCGATACCCTTCAAACACTAGAGACTTGTCAGATTCCATTAGTGCCAGGCAACAATATTTTCCAAATATTACGATCATGTTCAAATCGCAAAGCATTGAGACAGACATTAAGTTGAAGCCAAGGGATTCAACAAGCATGACTTTATCCATGTGTCGATCCCTTGAGATTGCAACTCTACCTAGACCCAATACTTTACTTTTACCAGTGTCAGCGAATGTGATGTGGCTCTTGTCGGATGGACATAAGTTTGAGTCCATAAGAAGACTTCTTTTGCCGGTCATGTGATTTGTACATCCACTGTCAATAATCCATTCTGAAGACGCTGGTGTCGTACCCTACAGTGCAGTTAGGGGGGTAGGCTTCACGAAGAGAATTGTGAAGCAAAAACATTTGACGAACCAGTGGGTTATGAAAACTTAGATCCAGATTAGGACTAATAGGGAGAGTGGCATGCGATTCAGGAACGAAGTACATAGTAATGCCATTCGGGCATTTGATCTTGCGCCCTACAAGATGTTTAAGGTCCCCAGCAATAGCGTCAGAAGATTTTAGTTTTCTGCTGGAGACCTTTCCCTGCAAAAGAGAGTTAAGCTTTCTTAGCCACCCACATCTTCAAGGATGGCTTAGAAGCAATAAGTCTAAGTGCAGCATCTGAGAATTTTGGCTTTGGAGCCCTACCAAACAGTCTAGCAGGCGGACAGTAGTATTCATAAGAACAGGCAGAATAATTCTTGGTCATATGAACATGGCGGTTTGATGAACCGCTCTCATATTCATATGCCTGAGTATGGTTTCCCTACAAAACATTTGCGTTAGTGCGACTCAGGTGAGTCCTCTGTCTGTATGAAGCCTTTGGACCGTCTGAAGCCTTTGGTCTGAGGTTTGTCTTCTTCATGTGAGGTGTCATGAAGACATTCACAGGAAGATTTTCCAGACACCTTTTCGGAACCCAGATCTTCTTCATGGGCGGTCCATTCCTGCAGTTAGTACCAATGTACCTGGCAAACACTTCACCATACTGATTCTTAAACAGTACATAGTTTGCGTCAAAGGATTCATCAATGATAATGGGGTTAGCACAAGTGAAGCCAGATAGATTGGATGGATCTGCTGAAGGTTCCTTTGCAGCAACCCACATGGTTTTGGGGTACTGCTCAGGTTTCCAGTAAGAGCCATCTGCATTCATTTTCCTTACGAACCCAACACCCTCTTTCCTAGGGTTTCGGTTCAGAATCTGCTTCTTGAGGACATCACATAATGTCTGATGCCCTTTAAGACTTTTGTACATCCCTGTTTCAAGCAATGTCTTCAACCTAGCATTCTTATCAGCAATAGCGGTGGTAACCTCAGCAGAGGGGTTAGTTACCACATTAACAGTTGAAGATATTGCAACAGCAGTAGCAGTGGAACATTCAGCAACAGAAGTAGCATTATCACGCTCAATGCATTTAAGACATGGTAGTTCAAATCCTTCCTGAGCGGAACTGATCTGTTTGGCGCGAAGTGACTCGTTTTCCTTTTGAAGATCTTCATGAGCCGCTCTCAATTTCTCAAGATCTTGCTTCCTTTGAAGATAATCATAGGAAAGCTTTTCATGAGTGGTTGAGAGAGTATCATGACAACTTTCAAGTTCCTGATACTTAACGTGAAGATTTTTTATGTCTTCAATTAAGGATTCAGATCGAGTCATTTCAGCACCCAACAGATCATCGCTTCTGTCTAACAGTTTTTGAATATGTTCCATAGCTTTCTGTTGTTCAGTTGCAATTTTAGCAAGTGTTTTGTAGCTGGGTTTTGAACCACAATCAGAGTCATCGTCGCTAGATGTTTGATAGTGAGTAATGCGTGTGTTTACCTTGGCACCACGTGCCATGAAGCAGTAGGTAGGAGTGGAGTAGTCCTTGTCATTTGCATCGGTGTCAGTGATGAAGTCATTTTCTTCAGTGTTGAAGATGGACTTGGCGACGTATGTTGTAGCCAGACTTGCAATGCCAGAATCAGACTCCTCCTCAGACTCCACCTCTGCCTACTCAGAAGCGGACTCCTCCTCTGAATCCATTTCCTTGCCAACAAACGCACGTGCCTTGCCAGATGAGCTCTTCTTGTGTGATGAAGACTTTGAGGAAGACTTGGAAGAAGACTTTGAGTATTTCTTCTTCTTCTTGTCGTCAGAGTCATATTCCTTGCTCTTCTTCTTCTTTCTGTTCTCATTGTCCCACTGTGGACACTCAGAGATGAAGTGTCCAGTTTTCTTGCATTTGTGGCATGTTTTCTTCTTGTAGTCATGAACAGAAGCTTCATCATTCCTTGAGCTTGATCGTGAAGACTTTCTGAATCCTTTCTTCTTGGTGAATTTTTGGAACTTGTTCACAAGCATTGCAAGTTCCCTTTCAATGTCTTCAGGATCATCAGAACTGCTATCAGATTCTTCTTCAGTTGAGGAAACAGCTTTTGCCTTCAAGGCACGAGTTCGCCCATAGTTTGGACCGTAGATATCTCTTTTCTCAGAAAGCTGAAACTCATGTGTGTTGAGCCTCTCGAGTATGTCAGACAGATCAAGTGTCTTGAAATCAGGACGTTCTTGAATCATCAGGGCTAGGATGTCAAACGAACTATCAAGTGATCTCAGCAGTGTCTTGACGACTTCATGTTTGGTGATCTCGGTAGCGCCGAGGGCTTGAAGCTCATTTGTGATGTCAGTGAGTCGGTCAAATGTGTGCTGGACATTCTCATTGTCATTTCGCTTGAAGCGGTTGAAGAGGTTGCGAAGGACACTGATTCTCTGATCTCTCTGGGTTGAGATGCCTTCATTGACCTTGGAGAGCCAGTCCCAGACCAGCTTGGATGTCTTCAAAGCACTCACACGGCCATACTGTCCTTTGGTCAGATGACCACAGATAATATTCTTGGCAGTAGAGTCCAGTTGAATGAATTTCTTGACATCAGCAGCAGTGACACCTTCTCCAGCCTTGGGAACGTCGTTCTCGACGACATACCATAGGTCAACGTCAATGGCTTCAAGATGCATGCGCATCTTATTCTTCCAGTAGGGATATTCAGTTCCATCGAAGACGGGGCACGCAGCGGAGACTTTAATTATCCCTGCAGTCGACATAGCTAAAACTCCAGGTGGTTAAACCGAATCACACAGAATAAGGGAGCACCTTGCTCTAATACCAATTGAAAGTGCGTTATATCGACTAGAGGGGGGTGAATAGGTGATTTTTATGAAAGTCTTCAAAACGTGAAAGTTATGAAGACAAACAGTAGAGATATGCCTATTACTATGCAGCGGATGGTAGACTACATTAGGCAAGCCATGGTCAAGTATTCAATAGAGTGAAAGCACAGTGACAAATAGCTGCAGTGTAATAAGGATCAGGTAGGAAGATATTATGAAGCCAAACAGATCATACATTCACGTTGTAAAGACAAAATCTAGAGCGAACATGCAATGACTTCACAATGAGTAACAATAAGTAAAAGGAAGTGAAGATGAAACCAGTGACTCGTTGAAGACAATGATTTGTTGGACCAGTTCCAGTTGCTGTGACAACTGTACGTCTGGTTGGAGCGGCTAGGTATTTAAACCTTAGGACACATAGTCCCGGACACCCAGTCCTGAACACGCAGCTCAGGACACCCAGTCCTCACCGTATTCTCCTTGAGCTAAGGTCACACAGACCTCGCCCAATCACTCTGGTAAGTCTTCAAGGTAGACTCCCAAACCTTCACAAACTTCGTTCACCGGCAATCCACAATGTCTCTTGGATGCTCAGAACGCGATGCCTAACTGGCTGGAGGATGCACAGTCCTCAAGTGTAATAAGTCTTCAGATCACTCAGACAAGAAAACTTAAGTGATGCCTAATTCTCTCTGGCTCTGGGTGGTTAGGGCTTTATCCTCGCTAGGTATTCTCTTTCTCAAAGGCTTCGAGGTGGGTTGCTCTCAAACGACAAAAGCCGTGCACTGAATCTGAGCAGCCAACCGTTTATGGTTGTAGGGGGTGGGCTATTTATAGCCACTTGGCAACCCGACCTGATTTGTCCGAAACCCTGGGTCATTAAAGAACTGACACGTGTTTCAACGGTCAGATTTCAAACCCACACGACAACTTTACTTGGGCTACAAGCAAAGCTGACTTGTCCGACTTTGGACAAGATTTGCTCTCATAGTCTTCACTCGAAGACATAGGTTTATTTTGTTTAGGCATCACTTCAGTCGTTCTGACTGGTTCTCTTGGACCCCACTTAACAATACGGTGGTTCCTATGACTCAACACAAATGAAAGAGAACTACGAAAGATCTAAGTCTTCGAGCTCCATAGGCTTCACGTGGTGTCTTCTCTTGTCATAGTCTTCAATGTGAATATCTTCATATACCACCATTGACTTCAATGTCTTCATACATTTTTAGGGGTCATCTCTGGTAGGAAAACCGAATCAATGAGGGACTTCTACCTGTGTTATCCTGCAATTCTCACAAACACATTAGTCCCTCAACTAGGTTTGTCGTCAATACTCCAAAACCAACTAGGGGTGGCACTAGATGCACTTACACCGCACAAAACAGATCAAATTCATTAGAAAAAATACTCTCCACCACGATCGGACCTAAGCCGTTTAATTTTTCGATCAAGTTAGTTCTCTGCCTCAGCTTTATAGTTTTTAAAGAAAGTCAAAGCCTCATCTTTTGATTTCAGAAAATACACATAACAATATCTAGTGGAGTCATCAATCAACGTCATGAAGTATCTCTTTCCACCTTTTGTCAACACGCCATTCATCTCACAAAGATCAGAATGTATAAGCTCTAGTGGCGCCAAGTCTCTTGCCTCTACAGTCTTATGGGACTTGCGAGGTTGCTTAGCTTGCACACATACTTGGCACTTGGAGCCTTTGATAGTAGAGATTTTCAGAATTAAATTCATATTGGCTAACCGCGTCATGCAACCAAAGTTAATATGACAAAGTCGTGAATGCCAAATATCAGACTCATTATTATGGCAAACATTATTTATAGGAACTAGGATCTGACATTTCAATAAAGCACTCTTTAAATAATTAAAGAAATACACAAATTTTAATTTTTTGTGAATTTAAAACAATGTTCACAATGTTTCAAAAAAAATGAGTATCTAAACAATGTTCGTATATTTAAAACATTCTTTCAAAATATTTGAAAAATATTCATGAATTCTAAAAAAATGTTCATAAGTTTTATAGTTGTACAAGATTTTTAAAATTTGATCGCTAATGAAATGTTCATTGATTTAAATGAATATTTTTAATTTGAAAAATATTCATGAATATGAAAAATCTTCAATGTTTTAGTAAATGTTCATAATTATGAAGAAAAGGTTAGGAATTTAAAAACGTAATGATATATTTAAATTATGTTTCTGAATTTCCTAAACCATGGGTAAGCCATGTAATAGAAAATAAGCTTAACGAATTACTTATACCACAACTACAGGGTATTACAATTAGGGGAGTATACAATTATGTGTGTTATACATCTTCTGTGGTCCACATATCAATGTAATAAAAATATATCTATTTACTTATTTAAATATTAATTGGGCGAGCCATGGGTAAGAAGTACTATCCATGCTCCAACCTATTCACAAGAAGTACTATCCATGCTTCGACCCATGACTAACCAGGTTACCCATGATTTTGCCTTTCGATGAAAAATCGTACACATGGCTGGATATTCAAACCCATGGATAAAATTGACATCGTAGTCAACATGCCACAACCCAAAGAGAAATAAGCAAGCTCTTCGTAGACATCTTTAAAAAGGAAAAATGAAGCATGTAGATATTATCATCACCGGCGTAAAACCTCATCGAAGACTTTAAGCATTCACCCATAGTCGCCCACAACTACTACACCAAACCTCGGGAAAAAGCCGACCACATCAACAGCCACAATGACAAACCTAGAAACGGCTAATCAAGGTCTAGTGAAGAGGAAACACCTTCAGGTGCTCCAAAGGAAGAGGGCGCCACCACCATCATCGTCGGTACCAATCGATCCCCATCGAAAAACAAGGTTTTTGTCCAGATACCTAAGCCTTCCACCTATCCAGGCCCCGAGGGGCAAGCCACTGCCAATTGAAAGTGAGACATTGCCTGCATCGCACTAAGAGTAGCAGACCATGGCCGCCAAATTTGCGTCTTTGATCGAGCCACGATGACATCATGGAGGCGAGTCCACACAGAGGCACAACACCACCACAACTGAATTCTACAGCCATCACAAATGCCTGAGCACCCATGCCACCACTAGGACCGTCCCCATCCACCCTCGGCCCACCACACCACTTTTTGCTTCCGCTCCGTTGCCGGATACCGCGGCGGCCTGGCTCCATCGCTGGAGCGAATAGATCGGGTTGGGCCCCGGGCCAGTGCACAAGTGACCATCACCGCAACTGAGCCACCCTGAGGCAGCACAGACCACGCCCATTGCACACCACAAAACATACATGACAGCTATCAGAAAACTATCCTAAACCAAAAAGATAAACTGAGTCTAGCTGCCCACTGAAGGAGTATATTGGTAACCCACCATCTAATTCCATTTTCCAACCCCCCCTCCTTCTTTTAAGGAAAACCGACACGCTCAGAGCAACTCTAATAGAGTTGCCACAATAGTAGCCTCGCATATGGTGCGTTCCATATGCATTGTGCAGGCCGTCGAGGCAAAGTGCGAAGTCAGAATCGCCATATTGGCTGCCTCAAGAAATCCATGTGGGACCTGTTCATCAATGGCTAGAAGACATCTTCATTCCCCACACCAATGGAAGTTTTTCTTTCAACAACGATTTGAACTAAGATTTCAACATGGATTTCAAGAAGGTTTACAACTAGGATTTGAAGAATTCTCTACTAATTGAAGTACGGGCTCTTCTTCTTGGAAGTGATCTCTGTAGGCGGGGGAAGCTTCGGTTGCCCAATCTCTTTTTCTATTTTATATCTTTTTACAGTCTTAGGTGTACCTCTTCTTCTCTCGTTGTATTTTTGTACTGCATTGCGTTCTTTATGTATGGTTAGGGCACGCAGAATTGTTGTATTTAGTAATGCTTAACAAACAAACAAAAAAAAAGGGGGGGGGGGGGGGGGGGGGACTCACAACCAAAAACCAGACCCAGAACAAATAACTAAAAGCCAGACCAAAAACCAATAACAAAAAACATACAAGCAGTATAAACCCTTCAAAACAGAGTGAGAACGAACAAGGTTAATATATTTCTCTGAAGCATTCATGAACAGAATATATACGTCATCTTACTAGCACAAGGCATTTCTGACTGCAACTAACAGTAGATCCCTATTAAACTGCAATAATATACACTCCTGGCATCATCAGTAGCACACACGCCTCAAGACAATCCTTGCTAGTTGGTCAGATTAAAGGTCACCGGCTCTACCCAGGCAGCTTCCTATTGCTCATTCAAATCCGCTTCACAATGGTGGCCGCCGCTGAACGCCTCATGGAGAGCTTATTCTATTGTAACAGGTCTAACTGGACTTCAATGGTGAACCTGTAAGGGCAATCAGCACCCTGGCAGCGACTGAGCCGATGTCGCAGCAGATAAGCTCACATCAGAATCAGGGCAATGCTGCAGGTAGGCCTGACGGAGCGACTGGGTCGATGCTGAAGCTGATAGACTCGTTGCCGAGTCGCCACCATCCTGGAGCTGGATCTGTTGTGCCGACTGGGGCACCATGGTAAATAAGCTCGGCCCTGACTCTGTGCGATGCCTCAGGTAAGGGTACTGCTGCCCTGAAGAGCCAGGATAATAACTTGGAGACCCGTTCTCAGAACGGGGGATGTGGGGTGAACCTACAAACTGTCCAGAGAATCTGTAGCCGAAAGGGGAGACATGTGGTGATGTGTATCCGATGCTGATCGGCGGAGAAAAATGCCCTCCACCCAGGGAGTGCGCGGATGCAAGGTGCGGAGTGTTAGACCATGGCGATGACATGTTTGCAAGGTCTACACTGCTCCTACTTGTACTGATAGCAGGTGAGTTGGAAAAACATCTGCATGGGTTACGGGTGTGGAGGATACTGGAATTGGAGTTAGTGCGGGACATGGACTGCCATGAAGGATGCCGGCTTATTGTCCTCGGTGGAGATGCTGCTACCATTGAACGAAAAGAAGACAAAGCTGTTGATTCAGCTGGTAAGGGAATAGCAGACGAAAGCAAAGGGGTAGACTCTGATGGAGGGAGATTTGACATTCCAGCATTTGCATCTCGCTTGCATACAGGGCAGAATGTCCTCCATGATGTGAGCCACAGGTCCACGCAAGCAGCATGGAACTCTGTAAGATGAAACAGCCAAGTATCAGTGCACTGGTTGAAAAATACAGAAAGCTTGAGATAACAGAGGGTTCGGCAGCACTGCAATACTTAATTTTCAGATCTATAGTGTAGAATTCGCAGTGTAGATTTATCTACATTAAGCGACCAGGAAACAAATGAAATCTAGCAAGACCATATTCAATTGAGTTTGTGTCTCAAAATACAAAGGGATATTATGTGGAGTTATTGTGATTATGACGTAAGTTTTGATCAATGACACCATTCTCTTGCTACTATTCTGGTAGTAATGCAGCAAGTATATTCTAATTCCCAACTTCAAATCAGCAATAACTAGTAGACAGATTAATCTGGTTGTACATAAATTGCACAGGCATCGAGATCCCAAACCATCAGGTCCTATTATGCAATAACTAGAAAATAGTTGTGATATTTAAATGTGAGAAGAACATACTGTGACGACAAGGCAGCACCCTTATCTTTTCACCAACACTGTAGTCTTCCAAGCAAATGGCACATGTTGACGAAGTACAATTGTCTTCCTGGACTTTTGTAAAAATAAGACTCGGCATTGCCTTGACTAATTGACTGCTCATTCCATGAAATTCTCGTGCTGCAGGTATTCGAGCCCTGTCCCTTCTCATCTGGTGTCTTCTCACAAAGAAACAGGTGGCCAGAACAGCAGACATAGCAAGCAGTGCTGTGAAAGATATTGCCATGATTGACAAAGCTGAGTTATCACGTGTTGATATTATCCACACCTGAGCATCACTTTGACCTGAATATAGTTTCAACACCTCTCCTGACGTCTTAGAGATGAAGACCGCATATATGTCGATACCGGATGAGCTTCCAGCCACTGTTAACACTTCCTAGTTAAATACTGTTGAAAATATGTGCACAGAATAGATAATATTGGAGAAAACAAAAGGCTATTGAAAAAAACACATGTCAATTGTCATAACATTTTTATGCCAGATCAAGTTTACAATTGATTTCTGCTTCTTTTTTTCCTAGCGAGGTGTAGTCTGAAAAAGGTCGCAGGTGTGTCTAACCATTTAAACTTCATGATACAGGATTAGATATTTGTATACCTACTTGTTATTCCTCTTGACCTCTCTAATGTTTAGCTACCAAAGCATCATGAATCACCCATCTTATATGCGGTGATCATGAGCGACACGTTATTAAAGATATACAGACTAAAAGAAAAACAAATAATGTCAGGACCAAAAGGAGAAGTCAAGGAACATTACTTGAAACAAGGACACCGTGGTCTTTGTTATCATATACTATCACAGCCTTGAATCCGGCATCCTGAGCATTTCTGACTTTATCATCAAATTGGCAGCCGCCTCTTAAAATCAACGCAAATGGTGATGCAGGCCCTTCGACTGCTTTCTTTGTCAGAGGACTGCAAGCATCAAGAGGTTCGACGGTGTAAATCACACCGTTTAAACCTGAACCTTTCACTTCTGGAGCTGCAAAATGTTGAAATATCAATAAGTTCTTCTTTAACTTAGCTTTGCACATTATAAAGCATGTGGAAATTGCCATACAAGAGGTAATAACATTATAAAGCATGTGCAAATTGCCATACAAGAGGTAATAAAAGCAGCACTGCCAAATACTAGTCTAACTACCAGGACGCACGACAAGCAATCAGTCCATTCATCAGTGATGACTCGAATTATGGATTCAGGATAATAAAAACAAATGTACAGTAACAACGAAACGAAATAGTGGTGAGTTGATAATTGATTGGTACTGAAACAGAGGGGAATTGGTTAATTTATTATAGCACTCACTAAATGTTGCCTCGACGTCACTGAAAGACAAGGTCGTGTTATTCGCCATCAGCACCACACTGCAAGCTCCCGGCTGAGCCATGAGACAAACCACTGCACATAACCAGAGGGAAAATAATCTCCCTCCTCTTCTTGCACGGTTCATCTTGTCAGACCTCCTTTCTTTTGGTGCCAACCAAGAGAGGAGCAAACACCGACCCGCCAAATGAGAACTCAAAACCTGTGAGACAACACTCTCTCGCTCCAAAGCAACGATCCTCTACTAGCCCTGCAATTGCATTCCAAAAAATGAGCCATCAAACTAATAACCAGTAACTGTGCAGTAGCAGGAACAATACCTATCTTTTATAGCATTCATTCAAATGTACTAGCACACAAAGGAGAAACCTCTAAAATTTATTTATTAGACAAAAGAAGATGTTTTCATGGGAGGACGCAACCTGCCCCAAAACCTCGGTAGACTCCAAAATTATGCGGAGAAGAAAAGAATCCTGTCAATCCGTGGGTGTGAAATCAGCACCCAATAACTTAAGAGAGAAAAGCAATTCGGCTAAAGGATGGCACTTTTAGCTGGAATTCAGCTGAAAAGAAACTAATAGCGGCGGCATCTGGCGACTCGGCTACAAAAACTTGGCCAAGTTTAGCCTGGCTTTCGAATCTAATCTTTAAAAAGGAGGGATTTTTCACCTGGAAACAGAGAAGACGAAGGGGGCGAGAATCAGCGGTGTTACTGGGCGCGCGGCTGTGAGGAGACCAGAAGGATGGAGACGTCGGCTGCCATGGGAGGGGCGGGACGGGGGGAACCGGCCGTGGGATTACGCATAGGTGGCGAGATTGACGGCGAATTCAGTGGGGAGGAGACAGGCGGAGGGAGGGGCAGAGGAGACGTCGAGATTGGGAATTGAAATCGCAGGTTTGGTGCCCCGCTCGATCCGATTTTTCAGTGTGTAATGTTTTCCGCCCATCCATCTCTATCCGTGGGGATTTTTAACTATTTACCATGGCTGTCGGCATCCTCGTCCTGGATCCAGAACCAGCGGCGGCGGCGGTGCCTCTAGGGATTAATCTGTGTGCCGCTCCAGCTAGCTGTAGATGTCTGTCACTGGTGGCCCTGCAAGAATCTTGTTGCACTTCTCCTCTTCTGGTTTCGTCCAATGGGGTTTTTCTTCTTTTGCCTCACGTCGGCTTCGTGGTATGTTTATGACGCTGATGATTTTTGCGGCTCTGAATTGATCACAAGTGTTGTCGAACGAAGCCACCGACGCGGTATTATCTATCGTCTCATCCGGAACATTCAGGCCAGCGGCGAGCTGATGGGAGGTGTGGGAGGAAATTCAGACACGTGTGGGCATCTATGAGAGCATCCACAACCAGACCCATTTCTACCTAAACGTTCGGGCGGACAGTCGGAGACTCTGGACATCGTCTGAACTAAAAAACATCATTCAACAAAACCATAAAGTCAGCTCATACGTCAACCAAAACCCTAAAGTCAGACCATATGTCTGGCCTGTCCAGCATCCTCAAACGCGGTTCATATGTGAGGTGAATTTGGGACCGTCATAGAAGTTATCATCATGTCGTACCCGATAGGCTAGACATACTTCAAGTTCCTCCAAAATGATAAGGTCCATCAAATCGACTGCCCTCCCGTGTTCGTCCTTCCTTTCCAACCTTCGAGTTGTTACCCTCCTTCACCCTTGCTCCGCATTTTCACCCCCGTCCCAGATGTCGATGACTAACACCACCGCCATGGACGATGGCTCGATGGAGTTCGTGGGGGGCCCAACCCTCGTGAGAAAGGCGGAGACCGTCACCCGAAGGGAGTGAAGCGTCCGCATAGTAGCAGTGAAGGGAGTTGCGTTGAAGGACGCCGTAGACCTCGACTTTGCTGCATATGTCATCTGCCTCGCCGGCGAGAAGGTACCTATACTCGTCCATGATTGTACCCGACATCGTTTCGGTCACAGAATGGTTGGGCGTCTCTGATGTCCGGACACAGACGAAAGAGGCCAGGAGGACGACGTCGAGGACACGGCGTACGAGTCACCGCAACTCCAACGGTCACGGAGAATGTCAGGAATCGCCGACACTGGGCATGCCCTCGTCATGTTTGATGAAATTTCAGACCTAGATACACATGTTTTTTCATGTGCATTTTTAGATCAATTTTAGGATGGTTGTTTCCAAGGTAGTCAGGGTTAGGATTCAGAGTCGGACCGTTTTTCCTTAGACATGATCGATTCGTAGTATCAAGTTGTGGAACTGAGGAGTTTACTAGAAATACTCAAATAGTAAACAAATTTATACCTACGCCAAAATTTTATATGTATTCTATAGATTCTTAACACCGAATGTAGAGCAAAAACCGTACACATCAATGGTACTTGTATTCCATTTTTTTTCATGGCTAACCTATTATCTAGCTTGCATGTATGTAACACACATGAGAGGAAATATATAGAAAATTTAAATCTTCAATGCATGAAATTTACTTAGAAGTTTTTTTTAGAGTTCATGAATAGCCGATCACTTGTATAGCTAACCCGCAGTACTTAAACTTCAAGAGTCTTGCTTTTTCTTCTACAATCAACCTTGGCGCATCCTCCTTGTCACGCCAATTCTTAGTTTCGGTCTATTTGGGCTTGGGAGGGGAATAAAGGGCCATGAGGCATGTGAAAAAGGGTTTGGATCATGGCATACTATTCTGCCAGAATTAAAAAACGATTTAGATAAATTAGTAGCATCGGACATAGTCCATAGCATAGTCGGGATTCTGCAATTTTGTACGGGATTCTATGATTTGAATCACGACTCAACATGAATTCTACTTGATCCAGATTTATAGTGGGTCTCGGATCGACATGCTTCTGTAGAGTCGTGACGTCATAGGATTCTATGAGTCGAGTACGTAATCTGACTACCTTGGTTGTTTCATTGTGATGCATCTTTTAAAACACATTCATGATGGTCAAGTAGCTCCGCATTATGACTTAGACAATACCAATTCCCCTTTGCTTCATGTTGGGCAAACATCTGGCCCTAAAAGGAAGAATGCACCAAAGGCAAGAGAACCGACATTACATTCCTTGGAAATGATATTTGTTTCCGGTTCAATTTACAGTTTCACATGCCATGGAAACAAACGCATTAATTCGAATTGAAGCCCACTTCGATATCATGGTTGATTTGGTAATGGACCGCATTCCAGTTCCTTGAGCACAGTGTCTACATCTAACAAAGTCTAAACAGATTCCTATTGTAAAAATTTAGAAAAAAAAATTAGTTCATGAGTCTCACTCTCACACACTTATCAGACCTACACATATGTTGGACGTGTCCCATGTCATACCTCGAATTTTTAGATAATTTCATGTTTTTTATAGTCTGGATGTGAAACCAAAAGTTTACGAAAAGAAAAATAATTGGCTTCAATCGACTGATAATCAGTTTGCGTCCATCGCGTTGAGCGATTGCCATGCATTTGCATGGGGCGCCACTTCACCGCTATCCTTATCGCGATCGGAACGCCTCCTCCACACTTTTCTCCCCCATTGCCAAAACACTTGCAGTTTTAACAGCTTGGACAACGCCCTCGCCAGCGGTGTTGCCTGCCAGCACGTGGTTCGCCATCAAGCCGCACCCCTCGTCGCTGCTCGGCGGCCTTCCACATCCGCCCAACCCTTGCGTCGCTGTTGCCGCTAAAGGACGCTCCCAGCCCGGTGGCATTGGCGAAATCAAAGGGCGCATCAGTGCCCACACGTGCTCGTCATCCTCTCCTCCTCAGTGGAGCACAGACTGGATCCAATGAGTACATAGCTTGCCGAGACACTCTGGCATGGTTCGGTCTCCAAACAAGATCAATGTACCTCCTTTCCATGTGGATAATGTTGGTCAAGTTCCAACTAGTTTGGAGCAACTTTTTAAATTGTGAACAAGGGATTAAAATTCTAAATACCAAAATTTTACAAATTAACTAGTTTGCATTTTTTGCAACATCAATAAAAATATAGTATAGGTCGCACTATTCGTCACCCTAGGTGAGGCATAGTTATTTTTCACCCCCCTCTATTTTACCATCAATGCACCGTAAATTTACGTTCCGTAAGTTTTGTCTTATTTCCGACGCAAAAAGGGACCGTAAGAAAATATATAATCGCCGTAAAAAATATTTTATGTTATGTAAAATTACAAACATAAAAACATAGTCTAAAATACACATAAACTGCAAATTTTCTTGTCTTATGACCTATATTTTTATTTTCTTATGTCAAATTTTACATAGTGAATCAATAGGAATGTAACTATTTGAACTCGAAATGTAATTTAATTATGAAATGATAGTAAGATTACCTCGGGTGAAGAATAACTTATTATGCACCCTGGTTGATGAATAATAACATTATATATATTTATTTTTAATGTTAAAGTTGAAATTCTAGTGGAATTATATTTTGAATGAAATTGATTGAATCGTATTCGATTATTGGAAATCAAACGATGTTTCTTTTTTGAGGGAAGGAAATCAAACGAGGTGCAAGCAGAATGGGCACGAGATGCTTAAACAAGCCCAGCCCAGTTAAGGAAGAACTCGGCCCAAGTGTTTGCAGCGTTTAAAGTCACTGACGTGTGGTCCCGAATTAGCAGAGGGAACGGCCTTTTGCCTTTGCGTCTCTTGCAGAGAAAGGAGGAGAGCAGTGCAGAGGAGATCAGATCACGAGACGAGATGGCGGCGTCCTCCTCCTCCCCGGCGGCGGCGGCGGTTGGGCGAGCGGTCGAGGAGGTGCGTTCGGCCCTGAACGAGCACGCCGACGTGGTGGCGGAGCTCTTCGGCCGCGTCTCCACCGAGCTCCGCGGCGGGTTCGGCCCCGCCGTCGACACTTTCGTCGGCTTCTTCCACGCCGTCGACTGGAAGGTGCGTTTTTCTTTTCCCTCACCCTCCCCCCTGCTTCGCTCGCTTGACCCTGGGATTTAGCCCGCGGGGAAGCAGAAGCCGCTGCTGCAACCGCCGACGTCAGTTTGCTCGTTGCCGACTAAATCCAACGGACGCTTTGATTTTTCACCGCCGGCCTCGCCTGGATCTCTCTTGAGAGGCAGCGATTGTCTGGGTAGTTATGCTATGTAGGACGAACAATTTCATGTGGTTCATCTCCGCGCGATTCCACTGCCTCCTCATTCCTGTGAACTGGTAAATCAATCGAACAACACCGCTGTGCATCTAAGAATGAAGTCCGCAACAGGGTGCAAGTTACATAATGCCGCTTGTGATTACTCCAATTTCGGAGCTTCCATGTTGATGGTTTACCACATGAAACTCAGCAGCTAGTACTTTTGCGTAGTCATATACCATTGTTTTCTTGAATCGACCGCTGCATGTCGGTTCATGTTTTATTGTGTAAAAATAATCAACTTCGCCTCATCTGATGAGTAATCGTCGTCCCTGTTCTTACCTTGACTAATCTGCTCCATCTGTGTCTTCAGGAACCTTGGTTGATCGGCATGATAAGTTTCCATGCCATTCTGCTACTGGTAACCATCATCTCCAGGAGGAACATCAATTTCCAACTTATCTTGTCAGCCTTAACATGTGAGTATTACTTTCCTATCATTGTTCATTTATTTGGCCTTCAGACTCCTAGTACCGTTAGCTAGTGTTTGTAGAATGTGTACATCATTCATGCCATACTAGTTCCGAATGTCATGCTATACCGACCATAAAGTATCGATATTTTTTTATGATTGCTGAGCTTAGCAGTTTTATGTATTGTGTCGCCTTGAAACCGTCAAAATAATCACACTGCACATGTCAACTCTGTAAAGCTTATCTAATTTGCAGCGGCACTGGCAACTTCCAACTTCTTCATAAATGTTGGTTTAATCATGTCAGCGAGGTTTCAGTGTAGCATTTTTCTCTCCGGTTTCTAAATGTGTAATGTACGTGAGATGAGAAGACCTTCACCTTCTTTGCTATTGTGCCTGTTATTTTACATCGGTGTAAAATTTAACCACACAAGTAGTTTGAATATTTTCAACAAGTAATTAGTAAATGTAACCTTGACATTGAGAGATAATGTTTCCTCTTTCCATTCCGGTGCAAGTCGGGATTTAGAGGCAAAGCGCCAGCAAAGCAATAGCTTTTGTAATACGCTAGATTACCCCCTTTGCTTACCTGATATACTCGACTCATTGCAGTTTCTGGTGTATTCCTTGCCGAGAAACTAAACACGTTCCTAGGACAAAACTGGAAGAGCTTCTCAAGCCAGAATTACTTTGATCCCCAAGGCCTCTTCATCTCGGTCATGTGGTCTGGCCCCCTGCTTCTGATTACGATACTTATTCTGGTAAGTGCATCACCTGCCGTCTCATTCACTGGTGTCAGTCTGCATCCCCTTCCGCTTTGCTTATGCGCAACTGCCTCCTGTGCGTTTGCTGTGCGCTTGTTCTGCAGGTGAACACCCTTGTGACGCTCTGCATGCTGATGGTAAGGTGGAAAAGGGCCGAGCTCAAGCACCGCGCTCGTGAGGCCCGCAGCAAGCAGGAGTGATGCTGCTGACATGCCCTTGAACTGCGGATCTGTTGTGGGATTAAGCTGCTGATCTAACGGAGAAGTTTGATTGGAACAGTAAAGTGGAAGATTAATTAGTCCTTGATTTTGATTGATGGTCTAGCTTTTCGTCTCTGGTACCGAAGCACACGGTTTTACATATGTATTAGCTGCTGTTCGTCAAATTTAAGGGATATGTTTGTGTAGGGAGCTCTGAACGTTATTTGGATGGCCGCAGGAGCCAAGTTCATCCTATATGCATTGCTTTGGATGAATGTTATTTGGATGACTGCAGGTTAATTAGTCCTTGATTTTGATTGATGGTCTAGCTCTCCAATACCTCGGTTTCATTTGTTCTATGACTGTTTCAGTATTTTTTGAGTTACTTGAGACGGCAGTTTGGTTGGAACATATATATTGATTTGGTTTGAGTTGATGTTGCGTGGAGTCCATCCTGAACCTTTCCTTTCCTCGTCCCTTGTGCTCCCCTCCTGTCTTTCTGTCTTTCTCCTTTGATCTACCGTTGTCTCCTGATCAAGCTCTGCGACTTGGCATCGCTATTGACCCTCCACCTTATTTGTCAGCCCCTTCCTTTTCCTTGCCTACTTATCCACTGCTCATCTCCTCCCTATAAAACATTGCGCCCTGAGCACAAAATCGAAATGTTCGCTCCCTAGTTTTCCAATACATAGAAAATAAAAGAGAACAATTAGTAATTGCATGACTTTGATATTTTGTAATAAAAGATTTCAATAAACACGGTTGCAGACGCCAAGCGCACTCCCTTGTCTCTCTTTTTTCAAACCATGCACGAGAGCATGGGAAACGCATGTAATTCATTAAGCAGAAATATATTACAATGCCGATGACGACACAACCCATAGATCCCCAAAGTTGGCACGACCCTTGCAACACCAACACCACGGCCCAAGAAAAATCGGGGCAATAGGTAGGATGGTGATGAGGGGAGAGCGGGGGTGGCTTGGGTTAGAACACAACCCCCTTCCTTTTCGGGAAAAGGTAATTGCTTGCACATATATATGTACACTCAAATTTGCTCAACTCTCAACTGGGAAAAATGTGCGTCCCTTTCACAATGATGGTGGGGGTGGTCGCTTGTTGACGACTTATTAACCGACTAAGCAAGCTTCTCTCTCTCCATCGATCTCTGTCTCTCTTTAGATAGATAGATTCTACACGCGCTGTAGCTGCTAGTTGCACATCTCCACTCCACGCGTGCCTGTAACATGCGGACCTCATGTTTACATCAGGTTCAAGTTCTTGACCACATCTGTCTCTCACAAGCTCCTCTAGTTCATTTTTTTTAAAGCTCCTCCAGCAACCAGGCCTAGCATCAACGAGTATCTTAATTCGACGAGCTTAAATATATATACCCAATAAGGGAGTACAAAACATGCCTTTGTTTTGTTATAGTCATGATCTGATCGTTTGTTGCAACATCTGTCATAATCATATCTCATGTCCGATCCATCAACCTGCGGTGTATGCATGGCAGCCATACATAGTCCCTTTTTATTGGTACATGTATTATGTTATGCGGGAGGTCCTGAAGGCTGTAGGTGACAGTGAAGGGTCAGTACTATCTGCTAGTATATCTGGATGGTGGATGTGAGTGAGATCAGCCCTGAAGTGCACTCCAAGCTAGCTAGCTATAGGAGACCCTCTCTCTACCTTCCAAAAAGCTTCACTTCACTACACACCGTCCAAAAACTAGTACCACTTTGGATTTGCACTAAATTCCGTTCCTGCTTTGGTATGCCACAAGCTGATCGAGCCTGCCGTCCTAATTAACTGACCAGTCCATGTCTCATGTCTGAAACCGAAATAGTAGCTATTAGGTGGTACAGTACTGTACAATACACGGATTGTCTAGATAGCCAGTACCTAGATTTTTCTCCTAAAAGAATGATGTCTGTCTGTCTGTATTGTATTGTATTGTATGTACGGGTACGACTCCTTTAGGTGTGGTGCAACAACTAATTAGGTCGGCATGCCATCCTGAATCCCATTGCATGAGGAGTGCAGTGCATGCCTCCCTATTTCTAGGACCTTTTCTCTCCCTGCCTGGCCCATTCAGATACACATGCACATGCTCGCTCAGGCCTGAACCCGCTAGCTTTTGCATGTTCTAGAGCAGAGCGCTAGCATCGTCGTCTGATCGAGGGATCGGGTGGTCTGGCAATGGAGGAGTCCTCTTGCAACACGGTGCCCCCGGGGTTCAGGTTCCACCCCACGGAGGAGGAGCTCGTCGGCTACTACCTCGCCAGGAAGGTCTCCTCCCACAAGATCGACCTCGACATCATCCAGGAGGTCGACCTCTACCGGATCGAGCCGTGGGATCTTCAAGGTACGTAATTCGTTCGCCACTTCGATCGCCGATCCTGTAGAGCTCGATGGTTTGCTTTTGCAGTGGTTAATGGAGGCTGACCGAGCTGTGTGTGTTGGTTGATGGCAGAGAGGTGCGGCAAGTACGGCGGCGGCGGAGGAGGGCAGGAAGATCCGACGACGGAGTACTACTTCTTCAGCTACAAGGACCGCAAGTACCCCAGCGGCACGCGAACCAACCGCGCCACGGCCGCCGGCTTCTGGAAGGCCACCGGGAGGGACAAGCCGGTGCTCTCCTCGTCCTCGTCGTCCCCGGCGGCCGTGATCGGCATGAGAAAGACGCTTGTCTTCTACCGCGGCCGCGCCCCCAACGGACGCAAGACCGACTGGATCATCCACGAGTACCGCCTCCAGTCCAACGAGCACGCGCCCACACAGGCATGCAAATCTCCATCCATGCAGATTCAAGATTCATGAATTCATCTCCATCCATGCATGCAACGAATTTTGTTGTTCAATTATAGTGCTAATTAATTTTGTGGGCTGATTTGATCGTTCAGGAGGAAGGGTGGGTGGTGTGCCGCGCGTTCGTGAAGCCGGTGCCCAACCAGCAGCACAGGCTGTCCTACGCCGGCGGCGGGTACCCAACGATGAACGGCAGCTACAGCTCCGCCTCCAATTACTACTACTACGACAACCCTAACGCGCGGCTGATGGTCGCCGGCGGGGGTCCGCCACATGATCAGCATGTTCTGGCGGCGGAGTCCAAGCAGCAGGTGCAGCTGTTCCCCTCCGACCTGCCGCCGCCGCTCCAGAGCCCGACCTTCGACGGCGAGGGCGAGGGCGACATCTCGCAGATCAGCGGTGGGTGTAGCAGTGCTGATCAGCAGCTGGCGGCTGCTGCTGGGACGATCGACTGGAACCTGTGGAGCAGCTTGCTGCCGTCCACGGCGCCACAGCTCTTCCACGGCCAGACAATGACGCCGCCGCCGGCAGCCAATTCGAGCTCCTCCAAGAACACTTAAGGATATATATTTGACCGCAGGATTCCGAGTATCTTGACTGATGATTAATTGTTGACAATTTGATCATACGACGGAGTATGTATGTTTGGCGACTACTTGCCATTTTTACATGCGGCTAATTAGTTTCCACTTTGATTCTAGGTCATAGGGTGATATATACAAATATACTTACAATACATCAACATATATATGTAATTTCAGTAATGGGATTTGGAACTCAGGATTGATCAACCCTAATTAGCTAACTAGTGTTTCCTTTGTCATGTCAATTTCTCCATACTTTTTCGTTTCTCCATATGATGCTCACATCACTACATCATTGTATACTTGCATTGGCATGTAAAGAGCGATTTTATTCAGTTGTTTGGAATTTTGTCAACACAGTAAGACTTATATATTGTCTTTCTTTCTTTCTTCTTACTCCCCTTTCTTTTTCCTTCTTCAACTGTTCCTTCTCCACAATTATCGACTTATGGAAATTACAAATTCGGTCAACTTACATATACTATTGCGGACTTATATCGATCTTCCAGCATATGTATTATTAAGTTGTTTCCGTAGCTTAAGTAGCATTTGTATGGAGGACAGAAGATCCATGAACTTTCGGCGCAACAGTCCGGAGATCCGATGGGATATGTAATTAAGTGTTAGATCCTGGTTGCTTCGAGCTTTTAGCTTTATTTATCTAGTTATATGAATGATACTACTCCCTCTGTTTGGAATTAACTGTCGCTAAAATGAGTGAATCGAAACTCCATTTGAAATTAATTGTCGTTGAAATGAGTGAATCTGGTTGTATTTTTTAGATGAATATGTATGCATGCTTGATACTCTGAACTTAATATTTATCTAGTTATATGAATGATACTACTCCCTCTATTCGGAATTAACTGTCGTTAAAATGAGTGAATCAAAACTCCGTTTGAAATTAATTGTCGCTGAAATGAGTGAATCTGGTTGTATTTTTTAGATGAATATGTATGCATGCTTGATACTCTGAACTTAATAATACCCCCCCCCCCCCCCCCCCCTCTTCCATAATGTAAGAGCGTTTTTGACATTTTGTGTGTATCCTCTAAGGATGGGGTAAACTAGACCTTCTTTTTGAAAAAAAAGGCTTACATAACACACGTACGTACATCATCTTGCATTGCATATCCAAGTGCTTGTGTCGTGTGCACCTTAAGCTTATAGGGTGGTAGATGGTTTCTATTCCATCATCTAATAATCTAAAAATATATATTCTTGGATATCTATGCATGTCCTTGTCCGTATGGTACGCAGAACCTAGCCGTGCAAGTGCACGAGTAATCAGTCTAGTTTGCATATTGCGTGACTTGAGAGATTGGAGCGGCCGCGATAGCAACATCCACTAATCATAACACCAGATGGTACTCCTTCTGTAATGATCGATTTTGATCTTCCGTGATTCATGTGTTGGTTTATACATGACCCATCACTCAAAAGTACTAATTTCCAGTTGCATGGCTCTACCATATTAGAAGAATCATACAAGTGATGGTCAAACTTCCTAAGGCAGAGTATTGAGAGTGAAGTAAAGAGAACTGATAAAGAAGAATTCCAATCATGAATCACAGCTGCTTTATCTATTTTCCTAATTTTGTATTTTCAGCTTCCTTTTTTTTTAAAAAAAATTCAGAGAGATCTTGATGTAATTTTTGTTATTTCTGATAATTGTTGTACTGTCGTGATTGATGAAAAATAGATCGGAAGTTTTTCCGCAAAAAAAAAATTGGTGCGAGACATTTTCTTTTGAATATATAGAAGAGAAATTATTAAGAACAAGAAGCAAACACAAGATCAGTATTTGTTTTTCTCGGCAAGTTAGAGCAATAATCAGCTTAGTGCAAAAATGCCTGGGCATAGCTTGTGAACACCATTCCGTACTAATAAATCGAAAATTCTAATTAATCAGACAGGTTCTATGGTGTAGTGGTTAGCACTCCAGACTTTGAATCTGGCGACCTGGGTTCGAATCCCGGTAGGACCTTTTTTTACTTTATCTCCTGTTTTTCACATGACTTCCATTTTTTGCACTTTCTTTTTGGCACTGTTTCACCCCCATGGACTTGTACTTTTAGTGCTGCTAATGAAAAGCATTGACTGACAATTTGTGCTCTTTTTTTTGAGGGGTTGCTCTTTTTAGATAGGAAGCTGCCATTCGATTTTAGAATGAGGCCCTCAGCGCACCCACAATGTATTTCAAATTCATTTTTTGGGCTTTGGCACTAGTTTCTAACATTGTGAAGCCATTGCCAAATAAAAGATACAGTTTGTAGATAGGGAAGTTATCGCTCGACTTTAGAATGAGGCCCTTAGCGCACCCACAATATATGCCAAATTCATTTTTTGCACCGTGGCACTAGTTCCTAACATTGTGAAGCCATTGCCAAAAAAAAGGAATCGAATACTCTATGAACTTGTACTGTTAGTGCTGCTAATGAAAAGTATTTACAGTTTGTTTATGCTTTTTTAGATAGAAAGTTGTCGCTCGACTTTAGAATGAGGCCTTTAGGACACCACACTGTATGCCACATTGATTATTTGGGCTTTGGCACTAGTTCCTTACATTGTGAAGTCATTGCCAGATAAAAAAACAGGGAATCAGGATAGCTCCATGCGCCAATGCCAAATCCTGATGAATAATAAAGAAATCGTTGATTCGCATGTCCTCTTGTTTCACCCTGTGAACTTATACGGTTAGTGCTGCTACTGAAAATCATTTACAGTTAATTTATGCTTTTTTAGATAGGAAGTTGTTGCCCAACGAGGCCCTTAGGGCAGGCACAATGTATGCCAAATTCATTTTTGGGGCTTTGGCACTAGGTCCCTAGATTGTGAAGCCATTGCCAAATAATAAAAAACAGGGAATCGCAGTAGCTCCGTGCACGAGTTAAATCCACAGAACCACCACATTTGTGTCTCAGTTAGTACAAAACCACCACCTTTTCAAATTGGTGCACTTAGCACCGTATCAAAATTTTAACAGTAGGAAAAAACACTGAGCCAAAAAATAAACTCGTTTTAACGTGGCAAACCGCGAGCTGACGACAGGCTAGACGACCCTCCGTGTTAACGACCAAGTCGGACCGGGTTGTTTGGGCCCGAGTGAAGCAGGGCGAAGCGACTCGTTTGCTCGATACATTTTTGTCCCTACAGCGATGCTGATGATGGTCGTTCATGAAATAACGTGGCAGTCGATTCACATTTGTGCGCATGGTAAAATCAAGCGGTTCATCCCCGCGTCGCCCAGTTAGTCCATTGCATTGACTGCCATTACCACTCGCATAGAAAACCGTAGCCCACCGCCCCCTGCTCATGTCGGTCGTTGCCGTTGCTGAAAGGATCGATATGGTCGACTGAGGGGGGGGGGGGGGGGGGGGGGGTGAATAGGAGACTGCCAATTTTAATCTTTCTTGTCAATTTTAAGGTTTAGCGGACAAATAGGATTCACTAGATATGCAACTAGGTGAACACAACATATATAACAAGCAAGCTTAAAGCAAAGTATGCTAGGCAACAATCTAATTAGCAAGCCAACAAGCATACAAGGCAAAGTAAAGTGAGGGAAAGGATTAGCCACAAATGTGGCGAGGACGCGGATTTTATCCCCAAGTTCACTCTTCCTTGGGGAAGAGCTACCCCTCGTTTAGAGCGGTGCCGGAGCCAAAGCTTGCGGAACGCCATGAGGGCTCACCGTAGTTTCTTTCAAGTCACCCCAACCGGATGAGCCTCGAATCAATCGGGGTTGGTCTTGAAGGCGACCACCACACCTTTACAAACTTCTTCGGAGCACACCACAAGCAACGAAGTTTCCGGTGGAACCTCTAACCGCCTAGGAGCCCAAGCTCCAAGAGTAACAAGTCAATGGGGGGGGGGAGGGGAATGTTGCGGGGAACGTGATTTGGTTTGGTCAAGATGTAGATCGGGTCTTGCTCTCCCAATCCCCAAAGTTTCAACAAGTTTAGGTGAAGGGATTGAGAGTATTGAGCAAAATGGAGTGTAGCAATGGTGGAGCTTAACAAGACACCGGGGTTAGGGATGGAGGAAGAAGAAGGGGTTTTTTTATAGCGTTCTTGCTCGGGTGGCCGTTTCTGCCCGTTGGACCCCGTGCGCATGGGTTAAGTCAGCCCCGTGCGCACGGGGTACTCAGAGACTTTCACACCACCCGACCCCGTGCGCACGGGGTACCCAGAGAGTTTACACAGTACCCCGTGCGCAGGGGGTCAAAAGACCCCGTGCGCACAGGGTACCCAGAGAGTTACGCAGTAGCCCGTGAGCACGGGTCCAAAGACCCCGTGCGCACGGGGTACCCAGTAACTTTCTGTTGCAAGCACTCTGAGTACCACATGCACACACATATGGATTTAAGTGGTAGGAATGGGTAGGCTAGTGTATATGGTTCGGCGATGGTATTCCCACACAACATTTATCCACACCGACCCCTCTTAATAGGGCAGTCTTTCCTATGAATCGAAGCAAACCAAAACTAAAAGCTTCGAATCGTCGGTAGACCACGCCTTTGACCTTTTTGAATTGGGGGGGGGGGGTCGCACATCTCCATCACGAAGCACTTGGAACCAATATCCTGAGATAAACTTTAGCAACCAATATTAGTTCTACTAACCACATTGTCATCACACCAAAATATAGTTTAAGTGCCCCATGCACTTTCAATCTCCCCCTTTTTGGTGCATTGATGACAACGTGGTTAGAGCATGGCATAAGGGATATGAACTTTTAAATAGCCATGTGACAATGATTGATCATATTAACCCCCCCTATATGTGTGCCCGGATAAAATGAATGCTTGAGAATGCTTCAAGTACACACATAGGAGGCTCCCCAAGATCAACATTGTCAAGACATGAGATCAACATAATAAACCTATAACGATGCCTAGATCTCATGAGATGGTGTCGTGAGAAAATAATGTGAGACACATAATAAACAACATAATAAGCACAATATAACTATTGCATAAGGTTCAAGATAAATGCTAGAGTCTCACGAGAAAATACGAGTAGCTCACTCCCACACCAAGACACGCAAATAAGAGTATCTCAAGCCAACTAAAACAATCAACAAAGTAGAGAAACACGAGGCTTGAGATCTCAACACACACTAAAGAGCACCAACACACCACGCCACTTCTCCCCCTTTGTCATCAAGACAACAAAAGGGAAAAAAGTGACACACAGACACACTAGACAAGAGGTGGAGCGCTCGAAGCATCATCATCATCATCATCAAAATGCCATCCTGCCATCGGAAAGGAATGAGCTATGGCCTCACTGTCGTTGTCCTCGGACCCTGGTCCAACCTCCTCATCAGTTGTAGCCCTCACTGCCTTTTGCTGACGTCTTACCAGCTTCTCCTTGTTAATATCCTTAACCTGTCGGCGTCGAATAGACTGGATCATAGATCAAATACTTGTTCTCTTGCACACACTAACGGAGCTCATAGAACATGAAGTCCAGAACATCCACTTTCTTCTTCCTATGCAGGTACACAAAGACATCCAACATGGAACTCCTTATGTTGTGATAATCACCGGCCTTTGGCGTTAGGGTGTACCTCAGGATATGGCGCATCGTATCATAGAGAGGCACAACGTCTTTGATGGAACCGATGACAAAATACTTTTCTTGCTTATATGCGAATGCAATCTCGTCCTTAGTGCGCTGCCCACTCTGACGAACCTTGCCAAACTCATTAGATGCCACTTCCTCATCAAAGAACGAATACGGGATGATCTCAGAAAACTTGGCCATAGGAGCAGAGCACCGATGTGTCCCAGACATCCATGTGAGGGTGCGAGCAGAGTCATTGGAGAAGAACATGGTGGCAAAGAACTGCATTACTAGATCCTCATTGTACGGATGGTTGAAGGTGACAAAATCAGTAAGGCCCAACCTTCCAAGAGCAGGGTACACGCCAGGATAGAGGTGATCATTATCACGGAGACTCTCAACATTAACTTGCTTGTGAGGAGCAAACTTCTTGCCCTTGGTCATGGGGAGCTCACTGTACACTCTCTGCTGAAACTCATTCTTGAACCGGGGATCAACCCCCAAACCAGTAGCAACGACATATGGATGATTCTGCCTCTCAGCCCAAATCTCTGGCTTGGACCATTCTGAAAGAGGAATCCCCTTGAGATCCCGCCCGTCTGGAATGGCTTGCTCGGGACTAGACATCTCTTCCTCATCGTCATCATTTTCATCAGCAAGATCATCCTCAGCCTCTATCTCAGCATCAGCGGGGTTGACATAGTGAGCATCTTCTTGAGAGTCATACTCTTCCTCTGAATCATCGGAGGCCTAAACAACGGGCCGCTTGGTGGCTGCACGGCGAATACGACCCTCGCCTGACCCTGACCCTTGACCAATGCCCTCAGATGGCTGACAACGAGCAATAGTGAACTCCCTGGAACCTGCCTTTGGTCGCTTGCGATGGAGCTCTTCCCTCTTGCCCACGGAGTCTGAAACACACACAAACACCCAACAACACAAATGAGTATAAGTGCTTGAGATAGTGACAGAGGAGTTGAACAAATCAAGGCAGAAAGTTCCGATGTACCCCATGCACACTGGGGTCCACTACAAAAAAGACACATCCGTGACATTTTGGGCAGAACGAATTTTTTTCTGTCATGCTTATGACACTTCTATGACAATAATTGTGACAAAACCCAGTATCATCATAGATGTGGTGGGGTCCTACTTCTATGACAAAAAATCATGACATAAAATAGGCTTTTCGTCCTGGGCGGGCCGGAGACGCAGATGCATGACATTCTTTGGGCCATCCATGATGAAAAAAACCGTGGTAGAAGCGAGGGCGAGGAAAATATCGGGGGAGTTCCCGGTTACGGTGGGTGGTCGAGGGCCAAGCGATGCGCGTTCCTCTCGTATGTACGCGTGTGTGTGCGAGGCGTTGCGCTCTAACTGAACCCGAGCGAGGCGTTGGGCTCTAACTGAACCCGAGCGATTGCACTGCAGGCTACGCGTTACTGAACCCAAGCGATCGGTCGATCCCTTGCTGTTAACTGAACCCGAGTGATTCCTTCGCTACTGCTGCTAACTGAAGCCGATCGAACCCTGCTGCCTCCTTCCCTAGATGAATAGTGAGCGTTGTTGGGGGGTGTGTGGATGAACAGTTCCCGGTGGGGGGTTGGATGAACATGACCCCGTGGTGTTGCCGCTGGATGAACAGGACCCCGGTCGATCGAGCCAGTTGGGGGGTGGATGAACAGGACCCCGTGGAGGGCTGGATGAACATGACCCCGTGGAGGGCTGGTTGAACAGTAGCCGGTGGAGGGCTGGATGAACAGTAGCCCATAAAGGGGTGGTTGAACAGGACCCCGTGGAGAGGGCTGGTTGAACAATAGCCGGTGGAGGAGCGCGTGGTGGAGGCTGGATGAACAGGAGCCCATGGATGAACAGTCGCAGGTGGAGGCTGGAGGAGGTCGACGGTGGACGAATAGTAGTCCGTGGAGGTAGTTGACGGTGGAGATGAACAATATCCTGTGGAGTCCTGTTTTGCGGTACGCCACACCCCTCCCGATGAACAGGACCCCCGTTTCAACCGTAGCGCTCCAACACAAGTCCGTTTCCTCCGTTTTGCGGTACACCACACCCCTCCCGATCAACAGGACCCCGTTTTCACCATAGGAGGTCCAAGAGAAGTCTGTTTCCTCCATTTTGTGGTATGCCATACCCCTCCCGATGAACAGGATCCCGTTTCGACCGTGGCCGGTCAAACACAAGGTTGTTTCCTCCGTTCTGTGGTACGCCAGGCCTCGTTTCCATCGGCTGTTCTGTCCAAGCCAGCTGGCTCCCGATGAACAGCACACGTTCCGTTGCCTCCTGATGAACACGACGCATTCCGTTGCCTCCCCATGAACACGACGACGATGCAGTTTCTCCATTCTGACCCAGCCATGTACATGAGCCCTGGCCGTACATATGCGCGAGTAGGCGTTTGAGACCCCGCCCGTATGTACGTATGTGGCCGTATTTTTTGGCGTGTGGCTGTATGTATGTGTACACGGTTTAGACGGGACAACCTGAACTGCTACGTGGGGGGCTCTACTATGACATGTGCCGCTACTTACTCGGCCATGGTTCATACTTGCAGAGAGACCCATCGACCAGTATGTACATACACGTTCCGACAAGACAGATAACGGTATGTACGCTTCGACCGGGTGGGTCCCAGCTGTCAGGGAGGATAAGGACGCACTTCCTTGCATGTGAAGATAGAGCTGCTGGGTCCCAGCTGTCAGGGGGGATTTTTTTCCCGTAATAAGGACACACTTCCTTGCGTGCGAAGATGTAGCTGGTGGGTCCCAACAGTTAGGGGGAGAAAACATTATTTTTAAGGTAAAAAGGATGCAGTTGCATGCATGCGTCCATGGGCGTGGTGCATCCCCACTATCAGCCTCTCACGTACAGTCAGCTTCCTATGACTCTCAGTTGTTGACCATGTTTACCACACTGTGCCGAGTGCACCAAGGCCGATGGACGACGGCGAGGCCCCAGACTGGAATGACCCGGAGATGGGGAGGACGCGGTAGTGGAGTCGCAGATGGAGAGGAGTGGGAAACTTGACTGGTTCGGGTGTGCGGCAGCACTGCCGCCCACGGGAGACATGAGAAAGAACAGAGGTTGAAGAAGGAGCACGGCTGTTGGATTAACATCCAATGGTCCAGCTGCTAGAATCATTTGTTGATTAAGTTGACAAAGCCCTGCGTACACGTCTGCTTAGTAGGCCCACAAGTCAGCCACCAAATCAGAACACTGAGTATGATAAGCTCTATGTCCATCTATAATGGGTGCAAGCCAGTTTTGCACACGCAGAATACTCGGGTTAAACTTGATGAGCCTAGCATATGCAGATATGGCCTCAGAACACTGAGGCCGAAAGGTCGAGCGTGAATCATATAGTAGATATGATCAACATAGTGATGTTCACCATTGAAAACTACTCCATTTCACGTGATGATCGGTTATGGTTTAGTTGATATGGATCACATGATCACTTAGATGATTAGAGGGATGTCTATATAAGTGGGAGTTCTTAAGTAATATGATTAATTGAACTTAAATTTATCATGAACTTAGTACCTGATAGTATTTTGCTTATCTATGTTGTTGTAGATAGATGGCCCGTGCTGTTGTTCCCTTGAATTTTAATGCGTTCCTTGAGAAAGCAAAGTTGAAAGATGATGCTAGCAATTACACGGACTGGGTCCGTAACTTGAGGATTATCCTCATTGCTGCATAGAAGGATTACGTCCTGGAAGCACCGCTAGGTGTACCACCTGCACTAGCAACTGCAGACATTGTGAATGCCTGGCAGTCGCGTGTTGATGACTACTCGATAGTTCAGTGTGCCATGCTTTTCGGCTTAGAACCGGGACTTCAACGATGTTTTGAACGTCATGGATCATATGAGATGTTCTAGGAGTTGAAGTTAATATTTCAAGCAAATGCCTGGATTGAGAGATATGAAGTATCCAATAAGTTCTATAGCTGCAAGACGGAGGAGAATAGTTCTATTAGTGAGCATATACTCAAAATGTCTGGGTATCATAATCATTTAACTCAACTAGGAGTTAATCTTCCTATTGATAGTGTCATTGACAGAGTTCTTCATGAAGGAAATATGCCCCAGAGGAAATAATAAAGTTATTATTTATTTCCTTGTATCGTGATAAATGTTTATTATTCATGCTAGAATTGTATTAGCCGGAAACATAATACCTGTGTGAATACATAGACAAACAGAGTGTCACTAGTATGCCTCTACTTGACTAGCTCGTTGATCAAAGATGGTTATGTTTCCTAACCATAGACATGAGTTGTTATTTGGTTAACGGGATCACATCATTAGGAGAATGATGTGATTGACTTGACCCATTCCATTAGCTTAGCACTTGATCGTTTAGTTTGTTGCTATTGCTTTCTTCATAACTTATATATGTTCCTATGACTATGAGATTATGCAACTCCCGCTTACCGGAGGAACACTTTGTGTGCTACCAAACGTCACAACATAACTGGGTGATTATAAAGGTGCTCTACAGGTGTCTCCGAAGGTATTTATTGGGTTGGCGTATTTCGAGATTAGGATTTGTCACTCCGATTGTCGGAGAGATATCTCTGGGCCCTCTCGGTAATGCACATCACTCAAGCCTTGCAAGCATTGCAACTAATAAGTTAGTTGCGGGATGATGTATTACGGAACGAGTAAAGAGACTTGCCGGTAACGAGATTGAACTAGGTATTGAGATACCGACGATCGAATCTCGGGCAAGTAACATATCGATGACAAAGGGAACAACGTATATTGTTATGCGGTCTGACCGATAAAGATCTTCCTAGAATATGTAGGAGCCAATATGAGCATCTAGGTTCCGCTATTGGTTATTGACCGAAGACGTGTCTCCGTCATGTCTACATAGTTCTCGAACCCGTAGAGTCCGCACGCTTAAAGTTCGGTGACGATCGATTTTATGTTTTGATGTACCGAAGGTTGTTCGGTGTCCCAGATTTGATCACGGACATGATGAGGAGTCTCGAAATGGTCGAGACATAAAGATTGATATATTGGAAGCCTATATTTGGATATCGGAAACGTTTTGGGTGAAATCGGGATTTTACCGGAGTACCGGGGGGTTACCGGAACCCCCCGGGGTTTATTGGGCCTACATGGGCCCTAAGGGAGAAGAGGAGGGCCGGCCAGGGTAGGCCGCGCCCCCTCCCCTAGTCTGAATAGGACAAGGAAGGGGGGGGGGTGGCGCCCCCCTTCCTCTTTCTTCCTTCCCCCTTCCTTTTCCAACAAGGCAAGAGGGGGGAGTCCTACTCCTGGTGGGAGTAGGACTCCTCCAGGCGCACCCCTTGGGCTGGCCACACCTCCCCCTCTCCCTACTTTATATACGGGGGCAAGGGGGCACCCCATGACACACAAGTTGATCTTCGTGATCGTTCCTTAGCCGTGTGCGGTGCCCCCTTCCACCATATTCCACCTCCGTCATATCGTAGCGGTGCTTAGGCGAAGCCCTACGTCGGTAGAACATCATCACCGTCGTGCTGATGAAACTCTCCCTCAACACTTCGTTGGATCGGAGCTCGAGGGACGTCACCGAGTTGAACGTGTGCAGAACTCGGAGGTGCCGTACGTTCGGTACTTGGATCGGTCGGATCGGGAAGACGTACGACTACTTCCTCTACATTGTGTCAACGCTTCCGTTGCCGGTCTACGAGGGTACGTAGACAACACTCTCCTCTCTCGTTGCTATGCATCACCATGATCTTGTGTGTGCGTAGGAAAATTTTGAAATTACTACGTTCCCCAACAGTGGCATCCGAGCCTAGGTTTTATGCGTTGATGTTGTGCACGAGTAGAACACAAGTGAGTTGTGGGCGATATAAGTCATACTGCTTACCAGCATGTCATACTTTGGTTCGGCGGTATTGTTGGATGAAGCGGCCCGGACCGACATTACGCGTACGCTTACGCGAGACTGGTTCTACCGACGTGCTTTGCACACAGGTGGCTGGCGGGTGTCAATTTCTCCAATTTTAGTTGAACCAAGTGTGGCTACACCCGGTCCTTGCGAAGGTTAAAACAACACCAACTTGACAAACTATCGTTGTGGTTTTGATGCGTAGGTAAGAACGGTTCTTGCTAAGCCCATAGCAGCCACGTAAAACTTGCAACAACAAAGTAGAGGACGTCTAACTTGTTTTTGCAGGGCATGTTGTGATGTGATATGGTCAAGACATGATGTTAAATTTTATTGTATGAGATGATCATGTTTTGTAACCGAGTTATCGGCAACTGGCATGAGCTATATGGTTGTCGCTTTATTGTATGCAATACAATCGCGATGTAATGCTTTACTTTATCACTAAGCGGTAGCGATAGTCATGGAAGCATAAGATTGGCGAGACGACAACGATGTTACGATGGAGATCAAGGTGTCGTGCCGGTGACGATGGTGATCATGACGGTACTTCGAAGATGGAGATCACAAGTACAAGATGATGATGGCCATATCATATCACTTATATTGATTGCATGTGATGTTTATCTTTTATGCATCTTATCTTGCTTTGATTGACATTAGCATTATAAGATGATCCCTCACTAAATTATCAAAGTATAAGTGTTCTCCCTGAGTATGCACCATTGCGAAAGTTCTTCGTGCTGAGACACCACGTGATGATCGGGTGTGATAGGCTCTACGTTCAAATACAACGGGTGCAAAACAGTTGCACACGCGGAATACTCAGGTTAAACTTGACGAGCCTAGCATATAACAGATATGGCCTCGGAACACGGAGACCGAAAGGTCGAGCGTGAATCATATAGTAGATATGATCAACATATTGATGTTCACCATTGATACTACTCCATCTCACGTGATGATCGGACATGGTTTAGTTGATTTGGATCACGTGATCACTTAGAGGATTAGAGGGATATCTTACTAAGTGGGAGTTCTTAAGTAATATGATTAATTGAACTTAAATTTATCATGAACTTAGTACCTGATAGTATCTTGCTTGTCTATGTTTGATTGTAGATAGATGGCTCGTGCTGTTGTTCCATTGAATTTTATGCGTTCCTTGAGAAAGCAAAGTTGAAAGATGATGGTAGCAATTACACGGACTGGGTCCGTAACTTGGGGATTATCCTCATTGCTGCACAAAAGAATTACGTCCTGGAAGCACCGCTAAGTGCCAAGCCTGCTGCAAGAGCAACACCATATGTTATGAACGTCTGGCAGAGCAAAGCTGATGACTACTCGATAGTTCAGTGTGCCATGCTTTACGGCTTAGAACTGGGTCTTCAACAACGTTTTGAACGTCATGGAGCATATGAGATGTTCCAGGAGTTGAAGTTAATATTTCAAGCAAATGCCCGGATTGAGAGATATGAAGTCTCCAATAAGTTCTATAGCTGTAAGATGGAGGAGAATAGTTGTGTCAGTGAACATATACTCAAAATGTCTGGGTATCATAATCACTTGACTCAACTGGGGGTTAATCTTCCTGTTGATAGTGTCATTGACAGAGTTCTTCAATCACTGCCACCAAGCTACAAAAGCTTCGTGATGAACTATAATATGCAAGGGATGAATAAGACTATTCCTGAGCTCTTCGCGATGCTAAAAGCCGCGGAGGTAGAAATCAAGAAGGAGCATCAAGTGTTGATGGTCAATAAGATCACCAGTTTCAAGAAAAAGGGCAAAGGGAAGAAGAAAGGGAACTTCAAGAAGAACAGCAAACAAGTTGCTGCTCAGGAGAAGAAACCCAAGTCTGGACCTAAGCCTGAGACTGAGTGCTTCTACTGCAAGCAGACTGGTCACTGGAAGCGGAACTGCCCCAAGTATTTGGCGGATAAGAAGGATGGCAAAGTGAACAAAGGTATATGTGATATACATGTTATTGATGTGTGCCTTACTAATGCTCGCAGTAGCACCTGGGTATTTGATACTGGTTCTGTTGCTAACATTTGCAACTCGAAACAGGGGCTACGGATTAAGCGAAGATTGGCTAAGGACGAGGTGACGATGCGCGTGGGAAATGGTTCCAAAGTCGATGTGATCACGGTCGGCACGCTACCTCTACATCTACCTTCGGGATTAGTATTAGACCTAAATAATTGTTATTTGGTGCCAGCTTTGAGCATGAACATTATATCTGGATCTTGTTTGATGCGAGATGGTTATTCATTTAAATCAGAGAATAATGATTGTTCTATTTATATGAGTAATATCTTTTATGGTCATGCACCCTTGAAGAGTGGTCTATTTTTAATGAATCTCGATAGTAGTAATACACATATTCATAATGTTGAAATCAAAAGATGCAGAGTTGATAATGATAGTGCAATTTATTTGTGGCACTGCCGTTTAGGTCATATCAGTGTAAAGCGCATGAAGAAACTCCATATTGATGGACTTTTGGAACCACTTGATTATGAATCACTTGGTACTTGCGAACCGTGCCTCATGGGTAAGATGACTAAAATGCCGTCCTCCGGTACTATGGAGAGAGCAACAGATTTGTTGGAAATCATACATACAGATGTATGTGGTCCAATGAATGTTGAGGCTCGTGGAGGATATCATTATTTTCTCACCTTCACAGATGATTTAAGCAGATATGTGTATATCTACTTAATGAAACATAAGTCTGAAACATTTGAAAAGTTCAAAGAATTTCAGAGTGAAGTTGAAAATCATCGTAACAAGAAAATAAAGTTTCTATGATCTGATCGTGCAGGAGAATATTTGAGTTACGAGTTTGGTCTACATTTGAAACAATGCGGAATAGTTTCGCAACTAACGCCACCCAGAACACCACAACGTAATGGTGTGTCTGAACGTCGTAATCGTAGTTTATTAGATATGGTGCGATCTATGATGTCTCTTACTGATTTATCGCTACCGTTTCGGGGTTATGCTTTAGAGACGGCTGCATTCACGTTAAATAGGACACCATCGAAATCCGTTGAGACGACGCCTTATGAACTGTGGTTTGGCAAGAAACCAAAGTTGTCATTTCTGAAAGTTTGGGGCTGCGATGCTTATGTGAAAAAGCTTCAACCTGATAAGCTCGAACCCAAATCGGAGAAATGTGTCTTCATAGGATACCCAAAGGAGACTGTTGGGTACACCTTCTATCACAGATCTAAAGGCAAGACTTTTGTTGCTAAATTCGGAGTTTTTTTCTAGAGAAGGAGTTTCTCTCGAAAGAAGTGAGTGGAAGAAAAGTAGAACTTGATGAGGTAACTGTACCTGCTCCCTTATTGGAAAGTAGTGCATCACAGAAACTAGTTTCTGTGACACCTACACCAATTTGTGAGGAAGCTAATGATAATGATCATGAAACTTCAGATCAAGTTACTACCGAACCTCGTAGATCAACCAGAGTAAGATCTGCACTAGAGTGGTACGGTAATCCTGTTTTGGAAGTCATGCTACTAGATCATGATGAACCTACGAACTATGAAGAAGTGACGGTGAGCCCAGATTCCGCAAAATGGCTAGAAGCCATGAAATCTGAGATGGGATCCATGTATGAGAACAAAGTGTGGACTTTGGTTGACTTGCCCGTTGATCGGCAATCAATTAAGAATAAATGGATCTTCAAGAAGAAGACTGATGCTGATGGTAATGTTACTGTCTACAAAGCTCGACTTGTTGCGAAAGGTTTTCGACAAGTTCAAGGGATTGACTACAATGAGACCTTCTCACCCATAGCGATGCTTAAGTCTATCCGAATCATGTTAGCAATTGCCGCATTTTATGATTATGAAATTTGGCAAATGGATGTCAAAACTGCATTCCTGAATGGATTTCTAGGAGAAGAGTTGTATATGATGCAACCAGAAGGTTTTGTCGATCCAAAGGGAGCTAACAAAGTGTGCAAGCTCCAGCGATCCATTTATGGACTGGTGCAAGCCTCTCGGAGTTGGAATAAACGCTTTGATAGTGTGATCAAAGCATTTGGTTTTATACAGACTTTTGGAGAAGCCTGTATTTACAAGAAAGTGAGTGGGAGCTCTGTAGCATTTCTGATATTATATGTGGATGACATATTATTGATTGGAAATAATATAGAATTTCTGGATAGCATAAAGGGATACTTGAATAAGAGTTTTTCAATGAAAGACCTCGGTGAAGCTGCTTACATATTGGGCATTAAGATCTATAGAGATAGATCAAGACGCTTAATTGGACTTTCACAAAGCACATACCTTGACAAAGTTTTGAAGAAGTTCATAATGGATCAAGCAAAGAAAGGGTTCTTGCCTGTGTTACAAGGTGTGAAGTTGAGTAAGACTCAATGTCCGACCACTGCAGAAGATAGAGAGAAAATGAAAGATGTTCCCTATGCTTCAGCCAAAGGCTCTATCATGTATGAAATGCTGTGTACCAGACCTGATGTGTGCCTTGCTATAAGTCTAGCAGGGAGGTACCAAAGTAATCCAGGAGTGGATCACTGGACAACGGTCAAGAACATCCTGAAGTACCTCAAAAGAACTAAGGATATGTTTCTCATATATGGAGGTGACAAAGAGCTCATCGTAAATGGTTACGTTGATGCAAGCTTTGACACTGATCTGGACAATTCTAAATCGCAAACCGGATACATGTTTACATTAAATGATGGAGCTGTCAGTTGGTGCAGTTCTAAACAAAGCGTCGTGGCGGGATCTACATGTGAAGCGGAGTACATAGCTGCTTCGGAAGCAGCAAATGAAGGTGTCTGGATGAAGGAGTTCATATCCGATCTAGGTGTCATACCTAGTGCATCGGGTCCAATGAAAATCTTTTGTGACAATACTGGTGCAATTGCCTTGGCAAAGGAATCCAGATTTCACAAGAGAACCAAGCACATCAAGAGATGCTTCAATTCCATTCGGGATTTAGTCCAAGTGGGAGACATAGAAATTTGCAAGATACATACGGATCTGAATGTTGTAGACCCGCTGACTAAGCCTCTTCCACGAGCAAAACATGATCAGCACCAAGGCTCCATGGGTGTTAGAATCATTACTATGTAATCTACATTATTGACTCTAGTGCAAGTGGGAGACTGAATGAAATATGCCCTAGAGGCAATAATAAAGTTATTATTCATTTCCTTGTATCATGATAAATGTTTATTATTAATGCTAGAATTGTATTAACCGGAAACATAATACATGTGTGAATACATAGACAAACAAAGTGTCACTAGTATGCCTCTACTTGACTAGCTCGTTGATCAAAGATGGTTATGTTTCCTAACCATAGACATGAGTTGTTATTTGGTTAACGGGATCACATCATTAGGAGAATGATGTGATTGACTTGACCCATTCCATTAGCTTAGCACTTGATCGTTTAGTTTGTTGCTATTGCTTTCTTCATAACTTATATATGTTTCTATGACTATGAGATTATGCAACTCCTGTTTACCGGAGGAACACTTTGTGTGCTACCAAACATCACAACGTAACTGGGTGATTATAAAGGTGCTCTACAGGTGTCTCCGAAGGTATTTGTTGGGTTGGCGTATTTCGAGATTAGGATTTGTCACTCCGATTGTCGGAGAGGTATCTTTGGGCCCTCTCGGTAATGCACATCACTCAAGCCTTGCAAGCATTGCAACTAATAAGTTAGTTGCAGGATGATGTATTACGGTACGAGTAAAGAGACTTGCCGGTAACAAGATTGAACTAGGTATTGAGATACCGACGATCGAATCTCGGGCAAGTAACATACCGATGACAAAGGGAACAACATATATTGTTATGCGGTCTGACCGATAAAGATCTTCGTAGAATATGTAGGAGCCAATATGAGCATCCAGGTTCCGCTATTGGTTATTGACCGGAGACGTGTCTCGGTCATGTCTACATAGTTCTCAAACCCGTAGGGTCCGCACGCTTAAAGTTCAGTGACGATCGTAATTAGGGTTTTTGTGTTTTGATGTACCGAAGGTTGTTCGGTGTCCCGGATGTGATCACGGACATGACAAAGAGTCTCGAAATGGTCGAGACATAAAGATTGATATATTGGAAGCCTATATTTGGATATCGGAAACGTTCCGGGTGAAATCGGGATTTTACCGGAGTACAGGGGGGTTACCGGAACCCCCCGGGGGTTATTGGGCCTACATGGGCCCTAAGGGAGAAGAGGAGGGCCGGCCAGGGCAGGCTGCACGCCCCCTCCCCCCTAGTCCGAATAGGACAAGGAAGGGGGGTGGCGGAGCCCCCTTTCCTCTTTCTCCCTTCCCCCTTCCTTTTCCAACAAGGCAAGAGGGGGGAGTCCTACTCCCGGTGGGAGTAGGACTCCTCCAGGCGCACCCCTTGGGCCGGCCGCACCTCCCCCTCTCCCTCCTTTATATACGGGGTCAAGGGGGCACCCCATGACACACAAGTTGATCTTCGTGATTGTTCCTTAGCCATGTGCGGTGCCCCCTTCCACCATATTCCACCTCGGTCATATCGTAGCGGTGCTTAGGCGAAGCCCTGCGTCGGTACAACATCATCACCGTCATCACGCCGCCGTGCTGACGAAACTCTCCCTCAACACTTTGCTGGATCAGAGCTCGAGGGACGTCACCGACTTGAACGTGTGCAGAACTCGGAGGTGCCGTATGTTCGGTTGGATCGGTCGGATCGGGAAGACATACGACTACTTCCTCTATGTTGTATCAACGCTTCCATTGCCGGTCTACGAGGGTACATAGACAACACTCTCCTCTCTTGTTGCTATGCATCACTATGATCTTGCGTGTGCGTAGGAAAATTTTGAAATTACTACGTTCCCCAACACTTCAATCACTGCCACGAAGCTACAAAAGCTTCGTGATGAACTATAATATGCAAGGGATGAATAAGACAATTCTCGAGCTCTTCGCAATGCTAAAAGCTGCGGAGGTAGAAATCAAGAAGGAGCATCAAGTTTTGATGGTCAACAAGACCACCAGTTTCGAGAAAAAGGGCAAAGGGAAGAAGAAGGGGAACTTCAAGAAGAACAACAAACAAGTTGCCACTCAGGAGAAGAAACCAAAGTCTGGACCTAAGCCTGAGACTGAGTGCTTCTACTACAAACAGACTGGTCACTGGAAGTGGAACTGCCCCAAGTATTTGGCGGATAAGAAGGATGGCAAGGTGAAAAAAGGTATATGTGATATACATGTTATTGATGTGTACCTTACCAGAGCTCACAGTAGCCCCTGGGTATTCGATACTGGTTCTGTTGCTAATATTTGCAACTTGAAACAGGGACTACGGATTAAACAAAAACTGGCTAAGGACGAGGTGACAATGAAAGTCGATGTGATCGCCGTCATCACGCTACCTCTACATCTACCTTCAGGATTAGTTTTAGACCTAAATAATTGTTATTTGGTGCCAACGTTAAGCATGAACATTATATCTGGATCTTGTTTGATGCGAGACGGTTATTCATTTAAATCTGAGAATAATGGTTGTTCTATTTATATGAGTAATATCTTTTATGGTCATGCACCCTTAAAGAGTGGTCTATTTTTGTTGAATCTCGATAGTAGTGATACACATATTCATAATGTTGAAGCCAAAAGATGCATAGTTGATAATGATAGTGCAACTTATTTGTGGCACTGCCGTTTGGGTCATATTGGTATAAAGCGCATGAATAAACTCCATACTGATGGACTTTTGGAATCACTTGATTATGAATCACTTGGTACTTGCGAACCACGCCTTATGGGCAAGATGACTAAAACGCTATTCTCTGGAACTATGGAGCGAGCAACAGCTTTGTTGGAAATCATACATACTGATGTATTTCGTCCGATGAATATTGAGGCTCGCGGCGGGTATCATTATTTTCTCACCTTCACAGATGATTTAAGCAGATATGGGTATATCTACTTAATGAAACATAAGTCTGAAAATTTTGAAAAGTTCAAAGAATTTCAGAGTGATGTGGAAAATCATCGTAACAAGAAAATAAAGTTTCTACGATCTGATCATGGAGGAGAATATTTGAGTTATGAGTTTGGTCTACATTTGAAACAATGCGGAATAGTTAAGCAACTCACGCCACTCGGAACACCACAACGTAATGGTGTGTCCGAACATCGTAATCATACTTTACTAGATATGGTGCGATATGTTATGTATTTTATTGATTTAACACTATCGTTTTGGGGTTATGCTTTAGAGACGGCTGCATTCACGTTAAATAGGGCACCATCAAAATCCGTTGAGACGATGCCTTATGAACTATGGTTTGGCAAGAAACCAAAGTTGTCATTTCTTAAAGTTTGGGGTTGCGATGCTTATGTGAAAAGGCTTCAACCTGATAAGCTCGGACCCAAATCGGAGAAATGTTTCTTCATAGGATACCCAAAGGAAACTATTGGGTACACCTTCTATCACAGATCCGAAGGCAAGGTATTCGTTGCTAAGAATGGATCCTTTCTAGAGAAGAAGTTTCTCTCGAAAGAAGTGAGTGGGAGGAAAGTAGAACTTGATGAGGTAACTGTACCTGCTCCCTTATTGGAAAGTAGTTCATTACAGAAATCAGTTCCTATGACATCTACACCAATTAGTGAGGAAGCTAATGATGATGATCATGAAACTTCAGATCTAGTTACTACCGAACCTCGTAGGTCAACTAGAGTAAGATCCGCACCAGAGTGGTATGGTAATCCTGTTCTGGAGGTCATGTTACTTGACCATGACAAACCTACGGACTATGAGGAAGCGATGATGAGCCCAGATTCCACAAAATGGCTTGAGGCCATGAAATCTGAGATGGGATCCATGTATGAGAACAAAGTGTGGACTTTGGTTGACTTGCCCGATGATCGGCAAGCCATTGAGAATAAATGGATCTTCAAGAAGAAGACAGACGCTGACGGTAATGTTACTGTCTACAAAGCTCGACTTGTTGCGAAAGGTTTTCGACAAGTTCAAGGAGTTGACTACGATGAGACCTTCTCACTTGTAGCGATGCTTAAGTCTGTCCGAATCATGTTAGCAATTGTCGCGTTCTATGATTATGAAATTTGGCAAATGGATGTAAAAACTGCATTCCTGAATGGGTTTCTGGAAGAAGAGTTGTATATGATGCAACCTGAAGGTTTTATCAATCCAAAGGGAGCTAACAAAGTGTGCAAGCTCCAGCGATCCATTTATGGACTGGTGCAAGCCTCTCAGAGTCGGAATAAACATTTTGATAGTGTGACCAAAGCATATGGTTTTATACAGACTTTTGGATAAGCCTTGTCGGTGCTGAGGAACGGCACCTATGGGATCACAAGAATCCCTACTACGGTTAGCGGGGCGCGGGGTCGTGGGAAGAGCAGATCTAACAGGTAGCCCACGGTTCGTTTATCCAGGTTCGGGCCGCAAGGATGCGTAAAACCCTACTCCTGCTTTGGTGGATTGTATATCTGTGTTCTTGAGCTAGCTATGGGGCGTGAGGAGCTCCAAAAAGCCAAATCCATCTCCTGGTCGCCTCGGGCCTCCTTTTATAGGAAAAGGGGTCGCCACAGTGGCACAGAGGAGGTGGAAAGGGTACAGTTATGCGAGGTTATCCCTCACATTACATGACAAGGCGCATTTAATGCATCTTGCTTAGGTGTCCTTGCTTTATGGGGGACGGGGGAGAGAGATCAGTCTCGTCCGTCGCCGCTCCTTCTCATGTCGACACGCGCCCTGGCCAGCGATGCCTGAGATGCCACATAGGTAGGCAGGCAGCTGAGGTGGTGCAGTGGTGGATCTTCACGAAGATCTGCATGCCGCCACACAGGTGCCTGCCCAGCTGGTTGGGTCGGCAGCTGCATGCATGCGGTAGTGGAGGTTTGGTCGGCGTGGGCCTGATGGTGGCCCTGCGGGTGTCCTCGGCAAGGGCCTTGCCGGGGCCCCGGCAAGGCTCTTGCCGAGGCGCCTGCTGTCATCCCTGGCAAGGCGCTTGCTGGGGGCCTTGCGGTCTTCCACGGCTGGGATCCCGCCAAGGGTTGTCGTCTCCTTAGTGCGTATCTGATCTTGAATGTCTTCACGAAGATCTGCATGCCGCCACGGGGATGTCTCTCGAATCCTTGCCCTTTGGGGGCAGTGGACTCAAGGGTGACTTGCTCCGTAGGCGCGGGACGAGTCGCCGCGGAAAGGGTCTTGCCGGGGTTGCTAGAACTGTCTCCCGGCAAGGATCTTGCCGGGGGAGTTCACTTCGTCCCCTTTGCTCTTCGTGGTCTTGGCCTTGGCGTCGTTCTAGTTCTCTTGAGCTTCGATCTTACCCTGGATCACCTCCCTTGCCTCGCTTGGTGTGGTGGTGCCCGTGGCTCAGACTGCCCGTGCACAGTTATAGGGGTACAAAAGTGTACCCCTCTTTTTGTACACCGACAAGCCTGTATTTACAAGAAAGTGAGTGGGAGCTCTGTAGCATTTCTAATATTATATGTGGATGACATATTGTTGATTGGAAATGATATAGAATTTCTAGATATCCTAAAAGGATACTTGAATAAGAGTTTTTCAATGAAAGACCTCGGTGAAGCTGCTTATATATTGGGCATCAAGATCTATAGAGATAGATCAAGACACTTAATTGGACTTTCAAAAAGAACATACCTTGATAAAGTTTTGAAGAAGTTAAAAATGGATCAAGCTAAGAAAGGGTTCTTGCCTGTGTTACAAGGTGTGAAGTTGAGTAAGACTCAATGCCCGACCACTGCAGAAGATAGAGAGAAAATGAAAAGTGTTCCCTATGCTTCAGCCATAGTCTCTATCATGTATGCAATGCTGTGTACCAGACCTGATGTGTGCCTTGCTATTAGCCTGGCAGGGAGGTACCAAAGTAATACAGGAGTGGATAACTGGACAGCGGTCAAGAACATCCTGAAGTACCTAAAAAGGACCAATGATATGTTTCTCGTTTATGGAGGTGACAAAGAGCTCATCGTAAATGGTTACGTTGATGCAAGCTTTGACACTAATTGGGATGATTCTAAATTGCAAACCGGATACGTGTTTATATTAAACGGTGGAGCTGTCAGTTGGAGCAGTTCTAAACAGAGCGTCGTGGTAGGATCTACATGTGAAGTGGAGTACATTGCTGCTTCGGAAGCAGCGAATGAAGGATTCTGGATGAAGGAGTTCATATCCGATCTAGGTCTCATACCTAGTGCATCGGGTCCAATGAAAATCTTTTGTGACAATACTGGTGCAATTGCCTTGGCAAAGGAATCCAGATTTCACAAGAGAACCAAGCACATCAAGAGACGCTTCAACTCCATCCGGGATCAAGTCCAGGTGGGAGACATAGAGATTTGCAAGATACATACGGATTTGAATGTTGCAGGCCCGTTGACTAAGCTTATTCCACGAGCAAAACATGATCAGCACCAAGGCTCCATGGGTGTTAAAATCATTACTGTGTAATCTAGATTATTGACTCTAGTGCAAGTGGGAGACTGAAGGAAATATGCCCTAGAGGCAATAATAAAGTTATTATTTATTTCCTTATTTCATGATAAATGTTTATTATTCATGCTAGAATTGTGTTAACCAGAAACATAATACATGTGTGAATACATAGAAAAACATAGTGTCACTAGTATGCCTCTACTTGACTAGCTCATTGATCAAAGATGGTTAAGTTTCCAAACCATAGACATGAGTTGTTATTTGATCAATGGGATCACATCATTAGGAGAATGATGTAATTGACTTGACCCATTCCGTTAGCTTAGCACTTGATCGTTTCTATTTACTGCTATTGCTTTCTTCATGACTTATACATGTTCTTATGACTATGAGATTATGCAACTCCCGAATACTGGAGTAACACTTTGTATGCTACCAAACGTCACAACGTAACTGGGTGATTATAAAGGTGCTCTACAGGTGTCTCCGATGGTACTTGTTGAGTTGGCATATATCAAGATTAGGATTTGTCACTCCAATTGTCGGAGAGGTATCTCTGGGGCCTCTCGGTAATACACATCACTATAAGCCTTGCAAGCATGATAAAGTTAGTTATGGGATGATGTATTACGGAACGAGTAAAGAGACTTGCCGGTAACGAGATTGAACTAGGTATTGGGATACCGACGATCGAATCTCGGGCAAGTAACATATCGATGACAAAGAGAACAACGTACGGTGTTGTGCGGTTTGACTGATAAAGATCTTCATAGAATATGTAGCAACCAATATGAGCATCCAGGTTCCGCTATTGGTCATTGACCGGAGACTTGTCTCGGTCATGTCTACATAGTTCTCGAACCCGTAGGGTCCGCACGCTTAAAGTTCTGTGACGATCAGTTTTATGAGTTTATGTGTTTTGATGTACCGAAGGTAGTTCGTAGTCCCAGATTTGATCACCGACATGACGAGGAGTCTCGAAATGGTCGAGACATAAAGATTGATATATTGGATGCCTACATTTGGATACCAGAATAGTTCCGGGTAAAATCGTGATTTTACCGAAGTACCGGAGAGGTTACTGGAACCCCCCGGGGCTAATGGGCCTTGTCCCCCTCCTAGTAGGAGTAGGAAAGGGAGGAATCCTACTCCTACTAGGAGGAGGATTCCTCCTCCTGGCGCGCGAACAAGGGCCGGCCGGCCTCCCCTTGCTCCTTTATATACAGAGGCAGGGGGCACCTCTAGTCACACAAGTTGATCACAAAGATCTCTCCCAGCCGTGTGCGGTGCCCCCCTCGACCATAATCCACCTCGGCCATACTGTATCGGTGTTCAGGCGAAGCCCTGCTACGATAGCTTCATCAACATTGTCACCACGCCGTCGTCCTGACGAAACTCTCCCTCGAGCTCTACTGGATCGTGAGTTCGTGGGACGTCACCGAGCTGAACGTGGAGGTGCCGTACGTTCGATACTGAGGATCGGTCGATCGTGAAGACGTACGACGACATCAACCGCATTGTCATAACGCTTCCACTTAAGGGTCTACGAGGGTATGTGGACGACACTCTCCCCTCTCATTGCTATGCATCACCATGATCCTGCGTGTGCGTAGGATTTTTTTTGAAATTACTACGTTCCCCAACACTTTTTCTGCAGTTCACATGAAATGAAGCAAAGATTGCATCATTCAGCTAGCAAGAAGTACTTGCTCTTGTGAGCTGGCAGGTTCTTCTTTAGTAGTTGCACTAAAATTGAGGAACATTAAGTTTGGCTATCTGGCTCATGTAAGGTCCAACTATAATTTTCTTATCCTTTTGTGCAGTTCCACTAAAATAACGTGCCATTGTGGTCACGACTCATCTTGCAAAGGCTAATAAAATGTTGCACGAGATTACCAGCAGAATTTGACGGAGATTTTGGAAACTCCACTGAGTTGTCAATTCAACCACACCTGAGACTTAATATCTACAGCAAAATATTTAGTAGAAAAGTAGTATGGAAGTAATGGTAATGGTGGCAAAAGTAACAGTAATAGTTTGTAGCAATTTTAATAGTAGCATCGGAAAAGTAACAAAGCAAAGATCAATATGAAACGAGCTCGTAGGAAATGGATCAATGATGGATAATTATGTCGGATAGCATTCATCATGCAACAGTGATAACATAGGGTGACATAGAACTAGCTCCAATTCATCAATATAATGTAGGCATGTATTCTGAATATAGTCATACGTGCTTATGGAAAAGAACTTGCATGCCATCTTTTGTCCTGCCATCCTGTGGCAGTGGGGTCCTATTGGAAACTAAGGGATATTAAGGTCTCCTTTTGATAGAGTACCGGACCAAAGCATTAGCACTTAGTGAATACATGAAATCTCAAACTACGGTCATCACCAGGAAGTGTCCCGGCTATTGTCACTCCGGGGTTCCCGTATCATAACATGTAGTAGGTGACTATAACTTGCAAGATAGGATCAAGAACACAAATATATTCATGAAAACATCATAGGTTCAGATCTGAAATCATGGCACTCGGTCCCTACTGACAAGCATTAAGCATAGCAAAGTCATAACAACATCAATCTTAGAACATAGTGGATACTAGGGATCAAACCTAACAAAACTAACTTGATTACATAGTAAATCTCATCCAACCCATCACCGTCCAGCAAGCCTACAATGGGATTACTCACGCATGGCGATGAGCATCATGAAATTGGTGATGGGGGATGGTTGATGATGACGACGGTGACGATTTCCCCTCTCTGGAACCCAAAACGGGCTCCGGATTTGCCCTCCCGAGGAAGAACAGGAGGTGGCGGTGGCTTCGTATCGTAAAATGCGAAGAATCCTTTTCTATTTTTTCTCCCCAAACATGAATATATGGAGTTGGAGTTGAGGTCAGTGGAGCCTCGTGGGACCCACAAGACAGGAGGGCGTGCCCTCACCCTTGTGGACAGGGTGTGGTCCCCTCTGGTTGATTCTTTCGCCAATATTTTTTATTTATTCGAAAAATAATCTCCGTGAAGTTTTAGGTCATTCCGAGAACTTTTATTTCTGCACAAAATAACACCATGGCAATTCTGCTGAAAACATCATCAGTCAGTTCAGGTTAGTTCCATTCAAACCATGCAAATTAGAGTCCAAAACAAGGGTAAAAGAGTTTGGAAAAGTAGATACGATGGAGACGTATCAAATCCCCCGAGCTTAACCCATTGCTTGTCCTCAAGCAATTCAGTTGACAAACTGAAACTGATAAAGAAAAACTTTTACAAACTCTGTTTGATCTTGTTGTTGCAAATATGTAAAGCCATCATTCAAGTTTTCAGCAACGATTATGAACTAACCATATTCACAATAACATGTAGGTCTCACATTTACTCATATCAATGGCATAATCAACTAGCAAGCAATTATAATAAATCTCGGATGACAACACTTTCTCAAAACAATCATGATATGATGTAACAAAATGGTATCTCACTAGCCCTTTCTGAGACCGCAAAACATAAATGCAGAGCACCCCTGAAGATCAAGGACTGACTAGACATTGTAATTCATGTTAAAAGAGATCCAGTCATAATCATACTCAATATAAATTAATAGCAATGCATACAAATGATAGTGGTGCTCTCTAACTGGTGCTTTTTATAAGAGGATGATGACTCAGCAATAAAAGTAAATAGATAGGCCCTTCGCAGAGGGAAGCAGGGATTTGCAGAGATGCCAGAGATCGAGTTTTTTAAAACAAAGATAAATAATATTTTGATCGGTATGCTTTCATTATCAACATAACAACCAAGAGATCTCGGTACCTGCCATACTAGATACATTATAGGCGGTTCCCAAACAGAATGGTAAAGTTTATACCCCCCCACCACCAACAAGCACACTCCATGACTGGTCCAAAACAACGGGTACCGTCCAACTAACAACAGTCCTGGGGGAGATTTGATTGCAATTATATTTTTATTTGGTTTGAGCATGGGACTGGGCATCCCGGTTACCAGCCATTTTCTCCTGAATGATGAGCGGAGTCCACTCATCCTGAGAATAACCCACCTAGCATGGAAGATACTAACAGCCCCCAGTCGCCACATGAGCGATTCGGGCATACAAAACAGATTATCATTTGAAGGTTTACAGTTTGGCACATGCAAATTTACTTGGAATAGCAGGTAAATACCGCATATAGGTAGGTATGATGGACTCATATGGAACAACTTTGGGTTTATGGAAGTGGATGCACAAGCAGTATTTCCGCTCAGTACAAGTGAAGGCTAGAAAAAGACTGGGGAGCGACAAACTAGAGAGCGACAACAGTCATAAACATGCATTAAGATTAACCAACATTGAGTGCAAGCATGAGTAGGATATAAATCACCATGAATTAAAATATTGTGGAGGCTATGTTGATTTTGTTTCAACTACCGGCGTGAACATGTGCCAAGTCAAGCCACTCGAATCATTCAAAGGAGGATACCATCCTATCATACTACATCACAACCATTTTAAAAGCATGTTGGGACGTAAGGTAAACCATTATAAACTCCTAGATAATTAAGCATGGCATGAGCAACTATAATCTCTAATTGTCACTGAAAACATGTTTCATTCATAATAGACTGAATCAAGAATGATGAACTAATCATATTTACAAAAACAAGATAGGTCGAGTTCATACCAGCTTTTCCTCATCTCAATCATTTCATCATATATCGTCATTATTACCTTTCACTTGCACGGTCGAATGGTGTGGATAATAATAATAGTGCACATGCATTGGACTAAGCTGGAATCTGCAAACATTTATTCAAAGGAGAATACAAGGTAATACGAGCTCTTTGTTAGATCAACCATAATGCATATGAAAGCCACTCAACATTTTCACCGTGGTCTTGTCCTCTCGACCCCCAAAGAAAAGAAAAGAAATTCAAACAAACACACTAAAATGTTTTTGGAGTTTTTGTTTTCCTAAAGAAAGTAAAACAAGAATGAGAATAACTATTTACACGAGAAAGCTCCCAACAAGCAAAAGAAGAACGAGAATTTTGTTGGGTTTTCTTTTGATACTACTACTAAGTGAACATCGAAATAAAACTAACTACAGCTAAATTTTTTTGTTTTTCTCAAGGTTTTTCAAACGCACAAGAAGAAAGCGAGAAAAAGAAATAAACTAACATGGAAAATACAATGAAAAAGTATGAACACCGACAACCGGAATGAGTGTGTGGACATGAATGTAATGTCGGTGAGAAATACATACTCCCCCAAGCTTAGGATTTTGGCCTAAGTTGGTCTAAGCCCATGGATCAAAGTAGCCCTCTCCGGTGTACTGAGGAGGATCCTGGGGGTTCCACTGGTTAGTGAGCTCCTCTGGCTCCCACTGATAAATAGGCTCCTAATATGGAGCAGGTGATGGCTCTGGCTCGTTAACCCTTGATCACGTTCGCTCCCAGTATGCATAAATGTCCTCGGGCAGGATGAGGTATGTGCCTAAATGAATATTAAACAAAGAAGTTGCAGGCAAGGTAATAATCTGACAAGTCTTTTCACTAAATACCAGGTTATAGATGAGTCTCTTTTCCTTATTATAGCGAATAAAATCATGTGCTACCATACTGTCATAGTCTAGGTAAATAGTGGGCAGCACCATCTCCTCTTTCTCGTCATGCCTAATAGGTATCTCAAAGCTTCTACCAAGGCGGGAAGCATAAATACCTCCAAAGATAGGACCCCTACTATGGTTTAAACTCAACTGTCTAGCAAACATAGCGCCTAAACTGAAAGTTCTATCACGAAGTGAAGCATGGCGCAAAATGGCAAGGTCAGGAGCACTAAGGCCTCCACTATCCCCGCGACCAATCAAACATCTCCCCGCAAATAATGAGTAATAGCTCAAAACAGGAGAATGTAAACTAGACACTCTCGCTTTCGATACCTTTCTCCTTTCCCCTATGGTAACTGCATGAATAAAATCTTCCACATCTCTAGGATGTGGTTCCTCGATGCTGCCCTCAAAAGGTAACTTGCAGACCTCACAAAAATCATATAGCGTCATTTCCTTATACTCATCATATAGGTAAAAATCTACCATGGGTGGTGATCTCCTAGCATGGAATTGAAATTTTTGCACAAAAGTATTAGTGAGTAGGAGGTACTAATCACACTGGTCGTGGAGGAAGTTGGTGATGCTTGCATTCTCAGCAAAATAATAGAAACCTTCATGAATCTCGGCCACCTCCAACAATGCATCACATGGCCATTCACACAGCCGAACCTCCGCGGTGCGAGGAAGATTGTACTTGGGCTTCTCCTTCTCCTCATTTTATTTTTCCTTCGAACCCTAGCTCGAAGAGCCTCTCAACAATCTCCTCATCATTTTATTCCTCTGAAATTTTTAGTGACTCAAAAAAAAGTGAACCAAACTCAATAAGATTCATAGAAACTACTCCTACAAGTGTCTAGAGGCTATATCATGCATCAAAACTACTTTGGACCATATAAATTTGACATGCAAGCTCAAGAACAAGGGCACCATAGCAGCAAAAATTTGCAATAAATAAAGCACTAGAAAAAAACTAATTGGACCATTGGAGGAGTCACATACCGAAGAACAATCCCCCAAAGCAGTTTTTTGAATGGAGGTTTGAGCAAGGAGATCGAAAATGGCAGCAAAATGAGCAAGAACACGGGTTTGAGCTATAAGATGGTTTTTTCTGGAGGAATACAAAGTGGATGGGTGCTGGAATAAGTGGAGGGGACCCACGTGGAACCCACAAGACAGGGGGGCGTGCCCTCCACCCTTGTGGACAGGTGGTGGGTCCCACTGGTGCATGTTCAGTGCCAAAAATTCTCAAATGTTCTATAAAAAATCATACTATATTTCTAGGGCATTTGGAGAACTTTTATTTTTGGGACATTTTTATTTCACAGATAATTCAGAAAACAAACAGTAAATACTATTTTTTATTTATTTATTCTAAAAAACAGAAAATAAAAGGTAGGTACAAAGAAGTGTGCTTTCTAAATTCATCCATCCCAGAAAACACAACCAGCACAACTATCCAGGTGGCCTCTGGAAGCATCGGTTAGTCAATTATAAAAGATATCAAGTATTTTATTTTTCTTGAGAGGATGATCAGGCAAAGCATTAAGTAATTGGAGAAGCCTCCCCCAAGCTTGTGGGAGACTCTCTTCTTCAATTTGCACAAAGTTAAATATTTCCTTTAAGGCAACTTGTTTCTTATGAGCAGGGAAATATTTTTCAGAGAAGTAGTAAATCATATCCTGGGGACTACGCACACAACCAGGAGCAAGAGAATTAAACCATATCTTATCATCACCCTTTAATGAGAAAGGAAACAATTTAAGAATATAGTAATAGAGAATTTTTTTTGTTCATGAGCAAATAGGGTGGCTATATCATTCAATTTAGTAAGATGTGCCACAACACTTTCAGATTCATAACCATAGAAAGGATTATATTCAACCAAAGTAATTAACTCGAGATCGACAGAGAATTCATAATCCTTATCAGTAACAAAGATAGGTGAAGTAGCAAACGTAGGGTCATATTGCATTCTAGCATTCAAAGACTTTTCTTTCAGCTTAGCTAACAGTTTCTTTAGATCATCTCTATCATTACAAGCAAGAAAGTCTCTAGCAGTTCCCTCATCCATAATATAACCCTCAGGTACAACAGGTAATTCATATCTAGGGGAAGTATCATAATCTTCAGTTTCAATAATATCATCAGTTTCAATAATTTCATTCTCTCTAACCCTAGCAAGTTGTTCATCAAGAAATTCACCAAGTGGCACAGTATTATCAACACTAGTACAATGATGTGCTATACAAACAATTTTTAACCCCTTTCCACGACGACATTTGGAACCGTCGCCTAGTGAGTGACGACTATAGGGGGTCCTTCCCACACGACCCAGAAACCATCGGGGATATGCCCTCCTGGCTCACACGCTCGGCAAAATGAGTTCGTGTGCGACCGGCGAGCGCTCAAATACAGAAATACGTACAGTAGAGCTAGAAAAAAAAAAATACAATTATACAGGTGAAATTGTTTCCGGTCACAAGTACATCCCACACAGTCAGTGCCCGCTAAACTTTTCCGTTTGTATGTACATCTCACACAGTCGCTCCAAGGAAAACGTTTCTGTTCAGAGGTACATCACACACAATTTTCCCTGTTAAATCCTTTGTGATAGCGTTGCCATTGCACACGATATTAACAATTTTATCGTTCGTGTTATTGAATGCATCACACACGGTGCGTAGAAGAAACTATCGGCGCCCTGGGAACGGGGGTCCCCAGACTTGCCTGCCTGCGGCCCATGGCGTGGTTCCGCCAGCGGCCCCATACGGCCCATCTGCACCAGCAAACACTCAAGACCCTCACGAGGGGCCAAGCCTCGCGAGGCGGACGATGCAAGACCTCCTCGGGGGCGGCCTCACCAGGCTGGCTCGCGAGGGGCGGAGAGATCAAGGCAAGGGGCACATTGCGAGGTTCCTATGACGCAAGCCATGACGACTAAGGCCAAGCGGGCACCAGGCGGGTGCCAGCACGTGCATTGTCCTCATTTCCTCTTTGGTGCTAAAGGGACATGTGCAGGCGAGGAGTCCCGAGGCATCAGGCAAAGGTTTCGATGTCGGTGCAACAAGACCAAGACCAGTAGGACGGCAGGACGAAGGTCACCATGGAGCCGAGGACGGCATCACCACCAGAGCCTTTCGCAGGCGAAGACCACCTTTTGTCAGGATAGCTTGTACTAGTTGTCCCCCTTCAAATTGTCCATTGTGGAATCCCTTCCCGCCTAATATTTGGGAAGAGGACCCGATCCTCTATATATAGGACTAGCCACCACCGTAGGGAGGCATCTCATCTGGGACTGGATCCATTCCACCAAGGCCACCACACAAACTCACCAAGCACAAGAGCACCTCTCCTCAGGAGGCCGTTCTTCCCTTGTAACTGTTGATCCTCAGCCCAAGAGGAAATCCACCACACCACACTTGAGTAGGGTATTACAACACATCGGTGGCCTGAACGAGTATAAATCTTGTGTCCCTTTGTTCTACGAGTTCGAAGCCCTGAGCCTTGAGATCGCGGTGAGGGAGAGTGCGAGGGGGAGGAGAGATCTTTGTGTGCACCCTAGTGTTCGAACCTCAAGGGTTTTGCCGGAACCCGAAATCCGACATTTTGCGTGCCAGGTAGGGGTGCGTTGAAGATTTCCTTCCACTGATCCGTGTTCCACCACTCCACCACATCCATGTCGGACGCGCATTGAGCCTGCGCCGAGCGCCGGGCCGCCCTTGCCGCCCGTGTCGCTCAGACAGCCCTTGTCGGCAGGCCTCCCCGTTGTTCTCCATCTCCTGTTGCCAACGCCGCTACCGGCCCGGCAGCAAATGAGCAGCAAGCATCATCACTGCACCCCTCCATGCGATGGGACGGCCGCACCGCCACCCCGTCGCTGACTCCGGCCGACTCATCGTCTCACACTCGCCGTGCACCCGCGGACGCACAGGCTATGATGCTCATGGCACACGTGCTTCTGCGCTACCGCCTGGTTGACGACCTCTACAAGGACTGGTTAGACCGCATCGCCGAGCTCATCAGCGCCGCTGGGGGCTCCCCTGCACCATCCGCCACGCTGCCTCGCCCACCTCCACCCGCGGGCGATGTAGCTCACGGAGCGCCTCCGCATCAAGACGGCGCCCTCGCGCTGAGTCGCGCAGCTCACAAAGCGCCTCAGCCCCCTCCGCGTCAAGATGGTGTCCTCGCCCCAAGATGCACGGTCACGCGGCGTGATCCGCCAAGCCGTGTGCCCGGGCACGAAGAAGGAAGCTGCCAAGAGGTTGCCCGGTCGCAAGAAAATGCTCCAGCGCTCCCGGCGCCACGACAAGCGCATGCCGCCTACAATGGTGGTGCGCGGACATCAAGGGCAGGTTCCGCCCCTGCAGAGGGCCCCAATGGCCATCGTGGGCTGCCGTGCCTTCGCTCCCAAGCTGCGCACCGTCGTTTGGCCAGGCAAGTTCAAGCCGGATCTGCCTCCACTCTACGACGGCACCCCCGACCCTGCGGAGTTCCTGCAGCTCTACGAGCTGAGCATCGAGGCGGCCAACAGCGACGAAAAGGTCATGGTGAACCGGTTTCCCATGGCTCTCAAGGATGGCGCCCGCTCATGGCTCCTGAACCTGCCCGCGTGATCAATCTCCTCCAGGGGTGAGTTGCGCAACCGCTTCATCGTCAACTTCTAGGGTACTCGCGACCATCCTCCGGCGGCGGGTAACCTGCGCCGCATCAAGCAACAGCCGGGAGAGACCCTGCAGAAGTACAGCCAGCGCTTCAACAGCGTCTGCCTCAAGATTCCCAAGGTGACGGACAAGGCCATCATCTCAGTGTTTTCCGATGGCGTCCGCGACAACAAAATGAAGGAGGAGCTTGCCATCCATGAGGAGATATGCACAACTCTGGAGCTGTTCAACATAGCAACCAAGTGTGCAAGAGCTGAGGAGGGGCGTCTCTCCCTCCTCGAGCTCCCTGCCGCCGACCCAGAGGATAAGAAGGCGAAGGTCAATGACATGAAGCGCAAGGGAGTAGCCGTACTCGTGGCAGAGCCGGACACGAAGCACGACCGGGACCACCCCGAGTCGTCCAAGGGCAGCCGCCCATTCTGCGCCTTCCACAATGTATGCAGCCACAACACCAAAGATTGTTAAGAACTCTGGGCCATTCAGGATGGACGCTTTGGTCGACGCCCCGAGCGCAACGACCGGGGCTACGGCTGAGGAGGAGGACGAGGTGGAGGACTCTGGGACGATCGCAGTCCCCGCCAGGAGTGGCGCGACCGGCCTCGTGAGGACCACTAGCAGGAGCAGCCTCGTGAGGGCGCCTGGCGTGACCAGCCTCGCGAGGACCGTCCTTAGGGCAATCCTGGCCTCCCTCCGCTACCGCCACTACGAAGAAGGAACGATGATCACCATCAGGACGAGGTGGCTGGGGGCTTCTAGGAGCCGTGCACCATCGCTTGCATCTTGGGTGGTGCTCAGACCCTAGCTTCCCAGCGCATCTTCAAGCAGTTCTCTCGCGAGATGAATGCAGGCCTCCCCAGGCTTGAGGCCACACACCCGCTCAAGTGGTCCAAGTACGCCATCACCTTCAGCTCGGCCGACCAACTCAAGTGCGCGGCGACCGCCGGCGTCCTCCCGATGGTCTGTTCACCCGTCATCAGCAATGTCCAAGTCACCAAGACCCTCATCGACAGCGGCGCAGGGCTTAACGTCCTGTCCGTCGAGACATTCAACAGCCTCCGAGTGCCATACGATCGGCTTCAGCCCACCAAGCCCTTCTCAGGAGTGATCGACAGCTCCACCACCCCGATAGGGCAAGTTCGTCTCCCTGTCACCTTCGGACAACGCGACAACTACCGCACCGAGCTCATCGACTTTGACGTTGCCCACATCCGTCTACCGTACAATGCCATCCTCGGGTACCCAGCATTAGCCAAATTCATGGCAGTGACCCACCATGGCTACAACGTCCTCAAGATGCCAGGAAGCGGCGGCAATCAAAGACCCTGATTGCAAGGGCACGTACCTTCCTGAGGCCACCCCCAAGAAGAAGAAGCAACTACTCCGCATAGGGCCTCAGGGGGGCAGTGCATCAAGCGGTGCCACATCAGGATCGGCGCCCGCACCTGGGGCGCCTCCCTCCCTCGCATAGGAAGGTGCGCCCGGCGCCCTCCTCGGGCAGGGCTCGGGGGACTCTCTTCTGAAGGGCGTCAGACCTAGCCGACATCATGAGGGAGGCGCTCGGGCACCACGTGGAGGCGTGCTTCGCGGCATGTTTCCCTCAGGAGGGCACCGGGCGAGGAGCGCCCGACGCTCAGGAGTGCATCAACAAGGCCACCCTGGAGCTTCAGGAAGCAAGGGCAATACGCGGCGTCCGCCGCCCACCTGGTGCAACTCCCCATCCAGGCGAGAGTGGCGAGCTGCGCGTCTGCGTCAACATCCCAGGGCTCAACAGGGCCGCATCTCAGGAGCGCTTCTGGCCTTCGCGCGCTGGCCGGTGCGAGGGTCCACCTCATAGCTACGTTCGCATGTCGTTTGGCCTGCCGAGCGTGCCAGCCGGCTTCCAGTGCAACCTATGAAGCATCCTGGCAACCCAGGAGGCCAGGCATCACGCGGTCCTGGCGGAGATGGAGACGGCCCTCAAGGAGCCACCTGAGCCCCCAGAGCCTCCTGAGGCTCGGGGTCTTGGCGGCTCAGGAGAGCAACTTCTTCAGCGCGCGCCTTCAGCTACCCCAATGCTCCTTCGACAACAAAACCAGGTGACATTTTCCAAGTTCATTCAACTGGGAGCGCCCCTCGGGCTGCATTATTCCCAGGTCGTGTGGGCGTGTCCCTGCGGCATTCATCACCTGCTTGATTGCCACCCACCACGGGAGCTACTCATGCTGGCACGGCGCTTGTGCTCGGGTCCGTCCCTGCAACGCTAAAAAATCTGAACGGTCGAGCTCCGGCATGCTGCATGCCCGTGCACGTCACCTCACTAGACCCTCGGTGCCTTCACCTTCTTGCAGAGTGACCAGTGGCAGACCGGCAATCGTAATGGCAATTTGTGTCCCACCTCACGCTAACCTGCAGGAACCTCCTAAGGACAATAGCAGGCGGTACCGCAGGCTCCCTCTTCTCCCATGCAATTCGCTTGCGCGTTAAAAGGGGGGCTCCCGAGCATCGTGACTCAGGAACTCTTACTGGCTCTCCAGCCCTCACCCCTGGCCTTGACCATGACACCGTGACCTGGCATACCAATGGCGACTGAGCTCGCTCGAGGGCCGAAACCTAGAGGCTCGCACGGGCCTAACCTGGCTACTTACGACCGTCGATGCGCAAGCCTGGCACTGCACAAGGAATCAACTCTGGACTACCAAGATAAGTTTCGCACCCAGGTCGGCCGAGCGTTATGGCATTAGATTCCCACCTCTCGCAGCCATGCTCCAGCGACGTCGCATCCCTTTCCCACCTTTAGGTTGCTGCTTGCGCGCTAAAGGGGACCTCTTGAGCATCGCGCCTCAGGAGCTCTTACTGGACCTCGGGCCGCTCACCTCCTAGCCTTGACCTCAGCATCGCGACCTGGCATACCAGCGATGACTGCAGCCTGCCTAGCAACCGGGACCTGTCGGTGTAGAGCACCAAGCTGCCGCGGGGTTCGAAAGGGGAGACCAAGCCGAAGCAGGACATGCGTTCGCAAATTTTCATAATGAGGATAATATCAACAAAATACATCACAGACCCTTTACACGCCCCCGCAAGGTCCATCTCGATTCCCCGCAGGGAACAAAAGAAGGGAGTTTCTAGGGGCCCTATCTACACGCGCCAATGCGGCTGATGCCATCATCAATAGTGGTCCACGGGAGGCCGGTGCCAACCCCATCCAGATCAGTGACGGTGGCGGGCGAACACTGCGGCCTTGCTCTGGGCGCGACGAGAGCTCGGGGGCACGTAGCTGTCGTCGTTCATCTCCGGGGTCTCGTAATGCTCAGGGGAGTCGCTCAACTCCCAAGCGCCACCGCTACTGCTAGAGGAGCTACTGGCGAAGCCAGCGGCAGGCTCGGTGATGGCCGCTGCGCCGTCTTGACGACCACCTTCAGGACATCACTCCAAGCGGCGGCCTTCCTTGTCAAAGACCTTGAAGAACATCATGGAGGCGCCGTCGTACTCAAAATGGATGGCGAGGGCGCCTTCCGCATAGCAGACTTGAGCAACCTCGCCCTAGCCACGGGTCATGAAGATCTTGCCTGGGGAGATGGCTTCGACCTCCGCTCCAGTCACCGGGGCGTTGCAGTCGGCGTGCTGCAGCCAAAGCTCGAAGGGGCCCCTCGGCGGCATCTCGGCGGATAAGAACTGCGGGAAGCGAATCCAAGTGCGCGGAGGCATCACCGGCCACATCACGATTTCATGCGAGGATTCCGTGGCACGGGCTCCTGGGGCGACGGCGTGCGTCACCATGGCGCGGAGACCATGGCCACGGCGCCGCCTGTCCCTTCGGAGCCCTCGGCTTAGGCGTACAGAGGCAGCGGATACCCAGGAGGTGGCCGCTCGCACCAAGTCCTCAACACCTTCGGCCTCACAACTATGTCGCGACGGTGGGCCAGCCTCTTCTTCGGCGGAAGTGGCCCGGGCTCGTCGAGGGGTTTTTCCCTTCTCTGCGCTGAGAACCTCCGAACCGGCGCCATGAGTGTCGCTGCTAGCGATGAAGCAAGGAAGAAGAAGCGAGCGGAGCAGGAAGGGATGAGTGATGGGGTCTCCGCCCCCTCCTCATTTATACTAGGAGAAGGCCAACCAACGATCCCCATGATCACAGGTAATAATGACCCTTTTCTGCATGCAACAGGGACCGTCAAGTTGGGAAGTTGCCGAGGCAGCGTGGGGAAACGGAGACGCCCACGTCCCATCAATCATCACGCGCCAACTGAGGCCGCAGGCTGTTGGGGCCTGCAGTGCTCCGCACTTGCCCCTTGGCTTCGCCTCGAAGCCAAGTCCGAGCGCTCCTTGGGCCTGGGGGCTACTGTAGGCGTCCTGGGAACGGGGGTCCCCAGACTTGCCTGCCTGTGGCCCACGGCGTGGCTCCGCCAGCGGCCCCGTATGGCCCATCTTCACCAGCAAACACTCAAGACCCTCATGAGGGGCCAAGCCTCGCGAGGAGGACGATGCAATACCTCCTCGGGGGCGGCCTCACCACGCTGGCTCGTGAGGGGCGGAGAGATCAAGGCAAGGGGCACCTCGCGAGGTTCCTATGACGCAAGCCATGATGACCAAGGCCAGGCGGGCGCCAGCGCGCGCAATGTCCTCGTTTCCTCTTTGGTGCTAAAGGGACAGACGCAGGCGAGGAGTCCCGAGGCATCATGCAAAGGTTTCCATATCGGTGCAACAAGACCAAGACCAGCATGTCGGCGTCCTGGGAACGGGGGTCCCCAGACTTGCCTGCCTGCGGCCCATGGCGTTGCTCCACCAGTGGCCCTCTAAGGCCCATCTTCACCAGCAAGTACTCAAGACCCCCGCGAGGGGCCAAGCATCACGAGGTGGATGACGAAAGACCTCCTCGAGGGCGGCCTCACCAGGCTGGCTCATGAGGGGCGGAGAGATCAAGGCAAGGGGCACCTTGCGAGGTTCCCGTGATGCAAGCCATGACGACCAAGACCAGGCAGGCGCCAACGCGCGTAGTGTCCTCGTTTCCCCTTTGGTGCTTAAGAGGCAAGCGCAGGCGCGGAGTACCGATGCGTCAAGCAAAGGTTTCCATATCGGTGCAACAATACCAAGACCAGCAGGACGGCAGGACGGAGGCCACCATGGAGCCCAGGACGGTGTCACCACCAGAGCCTTTGGCAGGCGAAGACTTTTGTCAGGATAGCTTGTACTAGTTGTCCCCCTTCAAACTGGCCGTTGTGGGATCCCTTCCCACCTAATATTTGGGGAGAGGACCCGGGCCTCTATAAATAGGACGAGCCACCACCTTAGAAGGGGGCGATCCTCTACCGCATCATCTCACCAAGCACAAGAGCACCTCTCCTCAGGAGGCTGTTCTTCCCTTGTAACTGTTCATCCTCTGCCCAAGAGGCAATCCACCACACCACACTGGAGTAGGGTATTACACCACATAGGTGGCCCGAACCAGTATAAATCTCGTGCCCCTTTGTTCTGCGGTTTCGACACGCTATGACTTGAGATTGCGGTATGAGCATGAGATAGAGGGGGAGAGATCTTCATGTGCACCCCAGTGTTTGAACCTCAAGGGTTTTGTCGGAACCAGAAATCTAACATTTGGCGCGCCAAGTAGGGGTGCGTCGAGGCTCCACCTCTCCGCTTGCTTCGTCCAGCTCCATGGCGGACGCCACCCCTCCGGTTAGGCCGATGTGCACCTGCGGATGCGCCGCGGGTGTCCGGGCCTTCACCCACACCTTGCGGCGGGTGTGGTGGCCGCACAAGTTCAAGTCAGAGATGCCACCCCGCTACGACGGCGCAGCAGATCCGGCGGCCTTCCTGCAGGCGTATGAGAAGGCCGTCCTCGAAGCTAGAGGCGATGACCAGGTCATGGCCAACTGGTTCCCGCCGGCCCTGGCCGGTGCGCAGCCTGCCGGGATCTTCGATGACCTCCTGGGAGGAGCTGTGGGGCCTTTTCGTCGCGCACTTCGCGGCACCGGCGCCCCTCGCCGTCGCGGACCTCCTCGGCGGCTCGCGAGCACCACCCTCGGACCGTCACACCAAGCCGTTCTTTCGCCAGATTGGCAATGCCTCCGTGCACCAAGGAGCTCCCCCGGGTTGGGTGGCGCCCAATTCCGACCTTACCTTCGACACGGGGGATCACCCCGCCACCACCGTCGGCTCAGGCGTGCTCCCAATGTTGTGCATGCCTACCATCTACAGCGTAGCTGTCACCAAGACCCTCATCAATGGAGGCGCTGGTATCAACGTGCTGTCTATGGAGGCCTTCAGCCTTCTTCATGTACCACCAGCAGCTCCGACCCGGCAAGCCCTTCTCTGGGGTCGGCGGCGGCTCCACTAGCCCCTTGGGGAAGATCCGCCTCCAAGTGACCTTCGGCACCTGCGACAACTACCGCACCGAGCTGGTCGACTTTGACATCGCCCGCATCGGCCTCCGGTATCTTTCTTTTATTGGTAACAATATCTTTCATATACTTAGCATAAGGAGGCATTTTAAGCATATCAGTCAAACGGATACACAAAAAGATAGGTCTAGTCATTTCAGCAAAACGCTCAAAATCCTCATCATCCTTTTTCTTGGATGGCTTAGGAGGAAAGGGCATGGGCTTCTGAACCCATGGTTCTCTTTCTCTACCATGTTTTCTAGCAACAAAGTCTCTCTTATCATAACGTTGATTCTTTGATTGTGGGTTATCAAGATGAACAACAGGTTCAATCTCTACATCATTATCATTACTAGGTTGAGCGCCAACATGAACATCATTATTAACATTATCACTAGGTTCATATTCATCATTGTGTCTCAGTATCAGAAATAAAAATATCATTGGGATTCTCAGGTGTGTCTATAGTAGGTTCACTAGTATGCAAAGTCCTATTAGTTTCCTTTTTCTTTTTATTAGAAGGACTATGTGCATCAGTATTAACTCTCTGAGAATCTTTCTCAACTCTCTTAGGATGGCACTCAGGATAAAAGGTTCCTGGGTCATTTTACCACCTCTGGTCATAACTATAACAACATTATCATTGTTCTTATTATTCAACTCATTAAGAAAATCATCATGTGCCTTAAGTACTTGTTCTACTTGAGTTGTAACCATGGAAGCATGTTTACTAATAAGCTTAAGATCATTAGCATTCTACTCATATAATCACCCAAGTGGTCAAGCATTTAAGCATTATGTTTCAGTTGCCTACTAACATAAGCATTAAAGTTTTCTTGTTTAACAATAAAATTATCAAACTCATCCAAGCATTGAGTAGCAGACTTATTATGACGAATATCACCTTCATCAAATATGTGGACAGTTTACCTCTACTACCTGTGTCGGGTTATCAAGACCATGTATTTCTTCAATAGGAGGTAGATTCTTAATATCTTCAGCTTTAATACCTTTTTCTTTCATAGATTTCTTTGCCTCTTGCATATCTTCAGGACTGAGAAATAGAATACCCCTTTTCTTCGGAGTTGTCTTAGGAGTTGGTTCAGGAAGTGACCAATCATTATCATTACTCAATATATTATTCAATAGCAATTCAGCTTGCTCAGCAGTTCTTTCCCAGAAAACACAACCAGCACAACTATCCAGGTGGTCTCCGGAAGCATCGGTTAGTCAATTATAAAAGATATCAAGTATTTTATTTTTCTTGAGAGGATGATCAGGCAAAGCATTAAGTAATTGGAGAAGCCTCCCCAAGCTTGTGGGAGACTCTCTTCTTAAATTTGCACAAAGTTAAAGGCAGCTTGTTTCTTATGAGCAGGGAAATATTTTTCAGAGAAGTAGTAAATCATATCCTGGGGACTATGCACACAACCAGGAGCAAGAGAATTAAACCATATCTTATCATCACCCTTTAATGAGAAAGGAAACAATTTAAGAATATAGTAATAGAGAATTGTTTTTGTTCATGAGTAAATAGGGTGGCTATATCATTCAATTTAGTAAGATGTGCCACAACACTTTCAGATTCATAACCATAGAAAGGATCATATTCAACCAAAGTAACTAACTCAGGATCGACAGAGAATTCATAATCCTTATTAGTAACAAAGATAGGTGAAGTAGCAAACGTAGGGTCATATTGCATTCTAGAATTCAAAGACTTTTCTTCCAGCTTAGCTAACAGTTTCTTTAGATCATCTCTATCATTACAAGCAAGAAAGTCTCTAGCAGTTTCCTCATCCATAATATAACTCTCAGGTACAATAGGTAATTCATATCTAGGGGAAGAATCATAATCTTCAGTTTCAATAATATCATTAGTTTCAGTAATTTCATTCTCTCTAACCCTAGCATGTTGTTCATCAAGAAATTCACCAAGTGGCACAGTATTATCAGCACTAGTACAATGATGTGCTATACAAACAGTTTTTAACCCCTTTCCGCGACGACATTTGGAACTGTAGCCTAGGGAGTGATGACGATAGGGGTCCTTCCCACACGACCCAGAAACCATCAGGGATATGCCCTCCTGGCTCACACGCTAGGCAAAATGAGTTCGTGTGCAACCGGTGAGCGCTCAAATACAGAAATACATACTGTAGAGCTAAAAAAAATACAATTATACAGGTGAAATTTTTTCCGGTCACAAGTACATCCCACACAGTCAGTCCCCGCTAAACTTTTCCATTCGTATGTACATCTCACACAGTCGCTCCAAGGAAAATGTTTCCGCTCAGAGGTACATCACACACAATTTTCCCCGTAAAATCGTTTGTGATAGCGTTGCCATTGCACACGATATTAACAATTTTATCGTTTGTGTTATTGAATGCATCACACATGGTGCGTAGAAGAAACTGTCGGCGCCCTGGGAACGGTGGTCCCTAGACTTGCATGCCTGCGGCCCATGGCGTGGCTCCGTCAGCGGCCCCATACGGCCCATCTTCACCAGCATACACTCAAGACCCTCACGAGGGGCCAAGCCTCGTGAGGCGGACGATGCAAGACCTCCTCGGGGGCGGCCTCGCCAGGCTGGCTCGTGAGGGTCCCCCTTCAAATTGGCTATTGTGGGATCCCTTCCCGCCTAATATTTGGGAAGAGGACCCGGGCCTCTATATATAGGACTAGCCACCACTATAGGGAGGCATCTCATCTGGGACTGGATCCATTCCACCAAGGCCACCACACAAACTCACCAAGCACAAGAGCACCTCTCCTCAGGAGGTTGTTCTTCCCTTGTAACTGTTCATCCTCAGCCCAAGAGGCAATCCACCACACCACACTGGAGTAGGGTATTACAGCACATCGGTGGCCCGAACCAGTATAAATCTTGTGTCCCTTTGTTTTGCGAATTCGATGCCCTGAGCCTTGACATCACGGTGAGGGAGAGTGCGAGGAGGAGGAGAGATCTTTGTGTGCACCCCACTGTTAGAACCTCAAGGGTTTGGCCGGAACCCGAAATCTGACATTTTCCGCACCAGGTAGGGGTGCGTTGAAGCTTTCCTTCCATTGATCCGCGTTCCACCACTCCACCGCATCCATGTCGGACGTGCGTTGAGCACGCACTGAGCGCCGGGCCGCCCTCACCGCCTGTGTCACTCAGACAGCCCTTGTCGGCGGGCCTCCCCGTTGTTCTCGATCTCCTGTTGCCAACACCGCTACCGGCCCGACAGCAAATGAGCAGCAAGCATCATCCCTGCACCCCTCCGTGCGACAGGACGGCCGCATCGCCACCCCGTTGCTGACTCCGGCCGGCTCATCGTCTCACGCTCGTCGCGCACCCGCGGACGCGCAGGCTGTGCTGCTCATGGCACGCGAAATTCTGTGCTACCGCCCGGTTGACGACCTCTATGAGGACTGGTTAGACCGCATCGCCGAGCTCGTCAGCACCGCTGGGGGTTCCCCTGCACCATCCCTCTTGCTGCCTCGCCCACCTCCAGCCGCGGGCGTGTAGCTCACGGAGTGCCTCCGCCGCCTCCGCATCAAGACGTCACCCTCACGCTGAGACATGCAGCTCACAGAGCGCCTCCGCCCCCTCCGCATCAAGACGGTGTCCTCGCCCCAAGACGCACGGTCCCGCGGCGTGATCCGCCACGCCGTGTGCCCGCGCACAAAGAAGGAAGCTGCCAAGAGGTTCCCTAGCCGCAAGAAAACGCTCCAGCGCTCCCGGTGCCACAACAAGCGCGTGCCGCCTGCAATGGCGGTGTGCGGACATCAAGGGTAGGTTCCTGTCCTGCAAAGGGCCCCAATGGCCACCGTGGGCTGCCGCGCCTTCGCTCCCAAGCTGCACACCATCGTTTGGCCAGGAAAGTTCAAGCCGGATCTGCCTCCGTGCTACGACGACACCCCCGACCCCGCAGAGTTCCTGTAGCTCTACGAGCTGAGCATCGAGGCGGCCAACGGCGACGAAAAGGTCATGGTGAACTGGTTTCCCTTGGCTCTCAAGGATGGCGCCCGCTCATGGCTCCTGAACCTGCCCGCGGGATCAATCTCCTCCTGGGGTGAGTTGCGCAACCGCTTCATCGCCAACTTCCAGGGTACTCGCGACCATCCTCCGGCGGCGGGTGACCTGCGCCGCATCAAGCAACAGCTGGGAGAGACCCTGCAGAAGTACAACCAGCGCTTCAACAACGTCTGCCTCAAGATCCCCAAGGTGACGGACGAGGCCATCATCTCAGCATTTTCCGATGGCGTCCGCGACATCAAAATGAAGGAGGAGCTCGCCATCCACGAGAGATATGCACAACTCTGGAGCTGCTCAACATAGCAACCAAGTGTGCAAGAGCTGAGGAGGGGCGTCTCTCCCTCCTCGAGCTCCCTGCTACCGACCCAGAGGAGAAGAAGGCCAAGGTCAATGACGTGAAGCGCAAGGGAGTAGCCGTACTCGCGGTAGAGCCAGACACGAAGTGAGACCGGGACCACCCCGAGTCGTCCAAGGGCAGCCGCCCGTTCCGCGCCTTCCACAATGTATGCAGCCACAACACCAACGACTGTCAAGAACTCCTGGCCATTCGGAATGGAAGCTTCGGTCGACGCCCTGAGCGCAACGACCGGGGCTACGGCTGAGGAGGAGGACGAGGTGGAGGACGCTAGGACGACCGCAGCCCCCGCCAGGAGTGGCGCGACGGGCCTCATGAGGACCACTAGCAGGAGCAGCCTCGTGAGGGCGCCTGGCGTGACCAGCCTTGCGAGGACCGTCCTTAGGGCAATCCCGGCCTCCCTCTGCTACCGCCACTATGGAGAAGGAACGATGATCACCATCATGACGAGGGGGCTGGGGGCTTCCAGGAGCAGTGCACCATCGCTTGCATCTTGGGTGGTGCTCAGGCCCCGGCTTCCCAGCGCATCTTCAAGCAGTTCTCTCGCGGGGTGAATGCAGCCCTCCCCTGGCTTGAGGCCAGACACCCGCTCAGGTGGTCCAAGTACGCCATCACCTTCAGCTCGGCAGACCAGCTCAAGTGTGCGGCGACCGCCGGCGTCCTCCCGATGCTCTATTCACCCGTCATCAGCAATGTCCAAGTCACCAAGACCCACATTGACGGCGGCGCAGGTCTTAACATCCTGTCCGTCGAGACATTCGACAGCCTCCGAGTGCCATACGATCAGCTTCATCCCACCAAGCCCTTCTCAGGAGTGATCGACGGCTCCACCACCCCGATAGGGTAAGTTCGTCTCCCTGTCACCTTCGGACAACGCGACAACTACCGCACCGAGCTCATCGACTTCGACGTTGCCCACATCCGTTTGTCGTACAATGCCATCCTCGGGTACCCAGCATTAGCCAAATTCATGGCAGTGACCCACCATGGCCACAACGTCCTCAAGATGCCAGGAAGCGGCGGGATCATCACAGTCCCATGCGAAGAGAGAGATGCGGTGTGCTCCCTTGAGCGCGCCTTCTAGGCCACGACAATCGAAGACCCTGACAGCAAGGGAACGTACCCTCCTAAGGCCACCCCCAAGAAGAAGAAGCAATTAGTCCACACAGGGCCTCAGGGGGGCGGCGCATCAAGGGGTGCCACATCAGGATCGTCGCCCGCACCTGGGGCGCCTCCCTCCCTTGCATAGGAAGGTGTGCCCAGTGCCCTCCTCGGGTAGGGCTCGAGGGTCTCTCTTCTGGAGGGCCTCAGACCTAGCCGACATCACGAGGGAGGCGCTCGGGCACCACGTGGAGGCGTGCTTCGCGGCATGTTTCCCTTAGGAGGGCACCGGGCGAGGAGCACCGGACACTCAAGAGTTCATCAACAAGGCCACCCAGGAGCTTCAGGAAGCAAGGGCAATACGCGGCGAATGCTACCCACCCGGTGCAGCTCCCCATCCAGGCGAGAGTGGCGAGATGCGCGTCTGCGTCGACATCACAGGGCTCAACAGGGCCGCATCTCAGGAGTGCTTCTGGCCTATGCGCGCTGGCCGGTGCGAGGGTCACACCTCACAGCTATGTTCGCATGTCGTTTGCCTGCCGAGCGTAGCAGCCGCCTTCCAGCGCAACCTACGAAGCATCATGGCAACCCACGAGGCCAGGCATCACGCGGTCCTAGCGGAGATGGAGACGGCCCTCAGGGAGCCACCTGAACCCCCAGAGCCTCCCGAGGCTCGGGGTCTTGGCGGCTCAGGAGGAGCGACTTCTTTAGCGCGCACCTTCTGCTACCCCAATGCTCCTTCGACAACAAAACCAGGTGACATTTTCCAAGTTCATTCAGCTGGGAGCGCCCCTCGGGCTGCATTATTCCCAGGTCGCGTGGGCCTGTCCCTGCGGCATTCATCACATGCTTGATTGCCGCCCACCATGGGAGCTACTCATGCTGGCACGGCGCTTGTGCTCGGGTCCGTCCCTGCAACGCTGACAAATCTGAACGGTCGAGCTCCGGCATGCACCGCGCACGGTACCTCACCAGACCCTTAGTGCCTTCACCTTCTTGCGGAGTGACCAGTGGCAGACCGGCAATCGTAGTGGCAATTTGTGTCCCATCTCACGCTAACCTGCAGGAACCTCCTGAGGACAACAGCAGGCGGTACCGCAGGCTCCCTCTTCTCCCATGCAATTCGCTTGCGCGTTAAAAGGGGGGCTCCCGAGCATCGTGACTCAGGAACTCTTACTGGCTCTCCAGCCATCACCCCCTGGCCTTGACCACGACACCACGAGATGGCATACCAATGATGGCTGAGTTCGCTCGAGGGCCGGAACATTAGGACGTAGAGCACATAGAAGAGCGTGGAGAAGAGGGGGAGGCTCGCACGGGCCTAACCTGGCTACTTAAGACCGTTGACGCGCAAGCCTGGCACTGCACAAGGAATCAACTCTGGACTACCAAGGTAAGTTTCACACCCAGGTCGGCCGAGCGCTATGGCATTAGATTCCCACCTCACGCAGCCCTGCTGCGGCGACGTCGCATCCCTTTCCCAACTTTAGGTAGCTACTAGCGCACTAAAGGGGACCTCTTGAGCATCGCGTCTCAGGAGCTCTTACTGGACCTCAGGTCGCTCACCTCCTGGCCTTGACCACGGCATCGCGACCTTGCATACCAGCGACGACTGCAGCCTGCCTGGCAACCGAGACTTGTCGGTGTAGAGCACCAAGCTGCCGTGGTGTCGGAGTAAATAACCATGGGTAGCCTAGCCGGCTTCCCCTGGCCCATCAGAAAAAATTACAAGCCTGGCCGACTTTCAAGAAGACTCAAGACCTAGGGCCGCCTCCCCCCTCAGCCGGCTACCTCCTAGGCCGGCTTCGGGGGCGGCCCGCCCTTTACCCTCACGAAGAAAGCTGTGGAAGGCCGACTACGAGAGGCCGGCTACAGCAAGGCTGGCTACGAGAGGCCGGCTCCCATAAAGCAGTCAAAGCCGTACCCGCAATGTACGCGTCCACCCTGCGATGATGAAGTGGGGCGTGGCTACAGTGGAGCCTGCCACCCCCAAGACCCGGAGCACGCCTGGTACAGTGCGCCGTACGGGTGGCCACGACCCGTCCGGCGCGGCACTGTTGCCACGACGGCTCCGACGCCGTCCATGACGGGCCGCCAGCGTGGCCCCCGAGGCGGTGGGCCCCTTCGGGCAGAGAGATGCCGAAGGCGGCCGCACCTCCTCTCAAGCCAGCAAGATAGAGGGCCGGCTTCCCATAGCCGGCCTGCCACTTTCCTCGAAGGAGACGCCCATTAAGGAGACAAGATACGGTGGGGCTACAGTAATCGCCCGCCAAGGCGACGTTACTATAGCCACGCTTACCCCGACCAAGCCTGCATCAACAGCACAGAGCAACAGTAACCAGCCACCGACCAGGCCTTGGCCTGTGGGGCCTGCCTGTCGACCAAGGAGCCGGCAGCCGGTGGGACCCACCAGCCGGCGGGCCCCAGAAGCCGGCGCAGAAGCCGGCGAGCATAGTCACAGACAGCTGGGCCCCGCGCCCAGCTGGATTACCATTGTACCCCCGGGGGTAGGCCTATATAAGCCCCTCGGTGCACCCATGCAAAGGGTTGGACTCTCAATCTAGACCTAGACACCATACAAGGAGAGGAAGCAAGCTAGCTGAGCCCTTCTTCCTCCTTCCACCCAAAACAGCTCAAGGAGCATTGTGTAGCTACTTGTTCATATAGTAACCATGCGGAGACCCCGCAGAGCAGCAGTAGGGGTGTTATCTCCTCGGAGAGCCCTGAAGCTGGGTAAGATTCGCCGGCGTGCATGTCTTCGCCTCATCCCGTTTCCAGGCACCGACGATGTTTTATTGGCCCCCGCAATGATAAGCCACCCGTTGGCATATGTCGCTCCTACCACCCGACATTTGGCGCCCACCATGGGGCCAGGTGCACCGTCGTCCGGAGACCTGTTCTGGACGGGAACCCTTTTCCTTCCCCGCGAGCGTAGCCAGCCCGGCTCGCCCGATGGCGCTTGCCGCGACGCGCTGCATGGCGTCACCAACATCTGCGCGGCGAGCGGCCTCGCCGACCTCTTTGACAAGGCCCGCATCTCCGACGAGCTTGCCTCCGATGCGGGCACCGATCATCTTGCCAACCTCCTCGGCCAGCTCCACGTCTCCAGCGATCCCGCTGCGGATTTGGAGTCGGTTGGCTCCACCGACCCGATGCCTCTCGACTCCGACACGGCATCCTACGATACCTTCCCCACCAACGTCACGATCTACAACGACCCGCTCCCTCCGGCTGGTGATCGCGATTCTGACACTACCGAGGTGATGGTTATCGGCCACGACGGCCCGACTGACGAGGGCGCCTGCGACTCCCCATGCGCGGCGGCCCACGACTTGTCCGCCCCCATTCCGGCTGACGCCAAGGACGAAGCACTGGAGGCACGCCGCCTCGCCCTCCTCGCGGAGGGCCGGCGGCTGGCCTCCGTAAGACGCCTCACCGAGGCCTACCAGCGCGAAGCTGACCGCGCCGCCTTCGGCACGCCGGCTCCGGCTGGCCCTAGCCGGGCCGGTGTTGTCAGGCAACGCGGCGCCGTCATCGCCGACACGCTTGGAGTGGATCGCCCGGTCTACGCCACCCCGCTCGAGAACCTGCGCGCCACCCAGGCGGCCGTAGACGAGCTGGACGGCTTGAAGCCGAAGACCTCCCCCACATGACGCGGCGCATCCAGCAACTAATCGACGCGGCCGCTCGGCGGTACGAAGCCGACGCATGCGCAGGGAGCCCTCCCCCGCGCCGCGACCACGGCGCGACTTCCCGATCGCCGACTACAAGCAACACCCGCGCGCGGCGCGAGAAAGAGCCGGCTTCCAGCCGAAGCCGGACCCAAATCTCCATCGAGCGAGATGCGGACGGCCGCCCCCGAGCCATGGAATGGCGGGGCACCCCGCCTCCGCCTCGAGCTCGCGGAGAGAGATACCCTACCCCGCCTCCAGTGGCGCACCCGACTCTCAGCGGCCGGCTTGGTCGCCGCGAGGGAGTCGGCGAAAACGACGCCCGCCACCGGATCGACCGCCTGGCCAGATCCCTGGCGCTAGAAGAAGAAGACGATGTCGGCCCGCCTTGCTTTGGCCACCGCATCCGCGACGAGCCCTTCCCCAAAGGGTTCTCGCTCCCAAGAGACACGCCCAAGTACAATGGCTCGGTGAAGCCGGAGGACTGGCTGACCGACTAATCCACAGCCGTCAGCATCGCCAATGGCAACCGGCGCGTTGCCGTGAAGTACGTGCCCCTCATGCTGCAAGGCACGACACGGACTTGGCTTAACAGCCTCAAGCCTCTCAGCATCAACAGCTGGGTGGATTTCACTGAAGCCTTCGTTCGCAACTTCACCAGCACCTACAAGCGGGCTCCCAAGCCCAGACAGCTCTCCCTGTGCGTACAGGGCCCAGCCGAGTCCACTCGCGACTACCTCACGCGTTGGGCCGTGCTCCGCAATTCCTGCGAGGGGGTGCACGAGGTGCAAGCCATCGAATACTTCACTGCCAGGTGCCGAGAGGGCACCCTTCTCAAGCACAAGCTTCTCTGCGATGAGCCGACTACCCTCGACGAGCTCCTGAACATCGCCGACAAGTATGCCACCGCCGACTCCTCGATGAAGACCGAGCTCCGGGTGGACACGCCCGGAAAAGTGCTCAATCCGGCGCCCCAAGCACCGGTTGGCGATTCCGGCCGGCGCCAACACCAGAATGATCAGAAGCGCAAATGCCCTGTGCCGCCTCCTGCTAGCCGGCAGGTGGCCACGGTCGAAGACATGCCGCCTGAGGGGCGGCCCGCGCCCAAGAAACCCAAGGGCGGCCGGCTGGCTTGGCAGCCGGCCTTCTCCTACGAGCAAACCCTTGATGCCCCGTGCAAGTTCCATAGCGGCGCGAAGCCGTCCAACCACACGACCTGCAAATGTAACTGGCTCGCCCGAATCTCCAAGGGCGAAGGGCTCACGCCGACTCCGCCTGCCGGCCCGCCGCCGCCGGCTCCGCCGCCCAAGGCCGCTCGGCCCGCGGTCGACGCCGTGCAGGATGAGTTCCCCGACGAGCAAGCGTCTTACGTTGTCTTCACGAGCCAGCCCGAAGACCGGCGCAGCAAGCGCCGAGAGCAACAAGAAGTCAATGTGGCCGCCGCCAGCCCAGCCGGCCACATGCACTGGTCAGAGAAATCCATCAGCTGGAGCCGGGCCGACCACCCAGAGGTGATGCCGTCCCCCGGCTCCTACGCTTTGGTCCTGGAGGCCACCCTTGCAACGGATACGCGCGCCGCACGCTTTTCCCGTGTGCTGATCGACGGTGGAAGCAGCATCAACATCCTATACCGCGACACCATGGAGAAGCTGGGTGTCAAGGCAAAGCAGCTTGCGCCGACTCGAATGGTGTTCCATGGCATCGTACCCGGTTTGTCCTGCGCCCCCATCGGCAAGATCAAGATCGATGTACTCTTTGGGGGCAAGGATCATTTCCGCCGGGAAGCAATCTGGTTCGAGGTGGTGGACCTGGAGAGCCCTTACCACGCCCTGCTTGGCCGACCGCCTTGGCCAAGTTCATGGCGGTCCCCCACTACGCTTACCTCAAGATGAAGATACCAAGCTCCAAGGGTGTCATCACCATCGCCGACGACTACAAGAAGTCCGCCGACTGCGCCGCGGCCAGCAGCCGGCTGGCCGAATCCCTCGTGATTGCCGCAGAGAAGAAGACGCTGGACAGGGTGGTGGCCCTGGCCAGCAAGCAACTAAACCAGCCCGCCGACTCCAAGGAGTATGATGCCCAAGGATCTTTCCAGCCGGCCAAGGAGACCAAGAAGATACAACTCGACCCCGAGCACCCCGAGAGGTTCGCCGTCATTGGGGCGAGCCTAGACAGCAAATAGGAAGGCGAGCTCGTCGATTTCCTCCATGAGAATCGGGATATCTTTGCATGGTCCCCCAAGGACATGCCGGGTGTTCCGAAGGATTTCGCCGAGCACAAATTACATGTGCGGGAGGACGCCAAACCAGTCAAGCAGCCTCTCCGCCTACTGTCAGAGGAGAAGAGAAGGATCGTAGGGGAGGAGATAGCCCGGCTTCTTGCAGCCGGCTTCATCATGGAAGTTTTCTTCCCCGAGTGGCTCGCGAACCCGGTTCTCGTGTTGAAAAAGAATAACAAGTGGCGCATGCGTATAGATTACACAAGCCTCAACAAAGCCTGCCCAAAAGATCCCTTCGCTCTGCCTAGAATTGATCAAGTGATAGACTCCACAGCCGGATGCGAGCTGTTGAGCTTTTTGGATGCCTATTCGGGATGCCACCAGATAAAGCTGAACCCGGATGACCGACTGAAGACCGCCTTCATCACGCCGTTTGGAGCCTTCTGCTACCTGACCATGATGTTCGGCTTGAGGAATGCCGGCGCCACTTTTCAGCGTTGCATGCAGAAGTGCCTCCTCACGCAGCTCGGCAAGAACGCCCACGTCTACGTGGATGATATTGTGGTGAAGACGGAGAAGCGTGGCACTCTGCTGGAAGACTTGAAGGAGACATTCGAGAACCTGCGCCGGTTCCGAATCAAGCTCAACCCTGAGAAATGTATGTTCGGAGTGCCAGCCGGCCAGCTCCTAGGCTTTCTGGTCTCCGAACGCGGCATAGAGTGCAACCCTGTGAAGATCAAGGCCATCGAGAGGATGGCGGTCCCAACCAAGCTTAGAGAGATTCAGAAGTTCACCGGGTGCCTGGCCTCTCTGAACCGCTTCATCAGCCGGCTTGGAGAGAAAGCTCTCCCTCTCTACTGCCTCATGAAGAAGAGTACCCACTTTGAGTGGAATGACCAGGCCGACCAAGCTTTCCACGAGCTGAAGAAAATGCTGTCCACGCCGCCTGTCTTGGCGGCACCGACTGAGAAAGAGCCCATGCTCCTTTATATTGCCACCACTAGCCGGGTGGTCAGCACCGTCATTGTGGTCCAACGCCCCGAAGCAGGCCGAGCCCAGCCGGTCCAGAGGCCGGTTTATTACCTGAGCGAGGTGCTGTCCGCCTCGAAACAGAATTACCCACACTACCAGAAGATGTGCTACGGCGTATACTTCGCCGCCAAGAAGCTGAAGCCGTACTTTCAAGAACATCCCATCACGGTCGTATGCACTGCCCCGCTGGCCGAGATCATAGGCAGCCGGGACGCATCCGGCCGGGTGGCTAAATGGGCCATCGAGCTGCCCCCCTACACGATCTTCTACCAGCCCCGCACCGCCATCAAGTCGCAAGCACTGGCCGACTTCCTCGTCGACTGGGCCGAGACCCAGTACTTACCGCCAGCTCCCGACTCCACCCATTGGCGCATGCACTTTGACGGATCAAAGATGTGCACCGGCTTGGGAGCCGGCGTCGTCCTTACCTCTCCTAAGGGCGACAAGCTCAGATACACGCTGCAGATCCACTTCGCCGCCTCCAACAACGTAGCCGAGTATGAAGCACTCATACACGGGCTCCGGCTTGCCAAGGAACTCAGCATCCGCCGGATCCTGTGCTATGGCGACTCGGATTTGGTGGTTCAGCAATCTTCCGGCGACTGGGACACCAAGGACGCAAACATGGCGAGCTACCGCTTCCTAGTGCAGCAAATCAGCAGATACTTCAATGGATGTGAATTCCTCCATGTGCCGCGAGCCGACAACGAGCCAGCAGATGCCCTGGCCCGAATAGGCTCCACGCGGCAAGCAATACCAACCGGCGTCGCCCTACAGCGCCTCCTCAAGCCATCCATCAAGCCGTCTCCGGAATCCGACTCCATCTTCGTGCCGCCTAACCCCGATGGGGCCGGGTCCAGCTCGAAGAATCAAGCAGCCGGCCCGGGGACTTCAATACTCGGCTCGGGGACTGCAGTACCCGGCTCGGGGACTGCCGCACCCGGCTCGGGGACTGCGATAGCCGGCCCGGGGACTGCGGTAGCCGGCCCGGGGACTTCTTCAGCACAGCAAGCGGTGGCCGACTCCAGCACTTCATTACCCAGCCCGCCCACCCTGGTGGCTGTAGCCACATTGGTGGCAGAGGAAGTCGCCGCTCCATCATGGGCCCAAACCATCCGCAACTTTCTGGTGAACCAAGATCTGCCGGCTGACGAAACCAAAGCGAGACAAGTCCAGTGCCGAGCCGGAGCATACACAATCGTCAACAAAGAGCTTGTCAAGCGCAGCGTCACCGGAGTCTTACAGCGATGCGTCGAGCAGGAGAAAGGAATTGCAATCCTCAGGGATATACACCAAGGAGAGTGCGACCACCACGCCGCATCAAAATCACTTGTCACCAAAGCCTTCCGCCACGGTTTCTTCTGGCCGACTACTTTGGACGACGCCAAAGAGCTAGTCAAACACTGCAAAGGCTGCCAGCTTTTCAGCTCCCAGCAACACATGCCGGCTTCGGCACTCAAGACCATTCCCATCACCTGGCCCTTTGCCGTCTGGGGATTGGATATGGTGGGCCCATTCAAGACGGTGCGCGGCGGCATGACACATTTGCTCATCGCCGTCGACAAATTCACCAAGTGGATTGAGGCGAAGCCGATCAAGAAGCTGAATGGGCCGACTACAGTGACTTTCATTGCAGATATAACAACCCGGTATGGCGTACCGCACAGCATCATCACCGACAACGGCACGAATTTTGCCAAAGGTGCCTTGGCACGGTTCTGCGCGGCACAAGGTATCCGGCTGGACCTTGCGTCCGTCGCCCACCCGCAGTCAAACGGCCAAGTGGAGCGAGCAAATGGCCTCATCCTGTCCGGCATCAAGCCCCGACTGGTCGTACCTCTGGAGCGTTCAGCCGGCTGTTGGCTCGATGAGCTGCCGGCTGTCCTATGGAGTCTGCGTACTACCCCCAACAGATCAACCGGCTTCACTCCTTTCTTCCTTGTATATGGTGCCGAGGCAGTCATCCCAACAGATATCGAGTTCGACTCGCCTCGGGTAACCATGTACACGGAAGCAGAAGCCAAAGAAGCAAGAGAAGACGGCTCGACCTGCTGGAAGAAGGCCGGCTGTTAGCCCTCAGCCGGTCTGCCATCTACCAGCAGGGTTTGCGCCGCTACCACAGCCGGAGGGTCCGACCAAGATCTTTCCAGGAGGGCGACCTTGTGCTCTGGCTGATCCAGCGAACAGCCGGCCAGCACAAGCTCGCAGCCCCCTGGGAGGGCCCCTTCGTCGTCAGCAGAGCTCTAGGCAACGATGCCTACTACCTCATCGACGCGCAAAAGCCGAAGGCACGCAAGAGAGACGACTCCGGCAAGGAGTCAGAACGACCATGGAACGCCAATCTTCTTCGGAAGTTTTACAGTTAAAATGCAGTATGTATTATGTCCACTTTTGTATTAAGTACGAAACAGTAGGCTCCCCGAGGAAGACTCGGGGACTGCCATCCTTTATTTTATGAATGAAAGTTATCATGCGTATGATATCACCTGTTCATTTATTTTGTCCGGCACCGGGTTCGACGAGTCGGCCCGGGGACTAGCCGACTGGAGTTATATTAGGAGCCCTACCCGCAGTCAGACAAGTAATGTGCCGACACCCAGGCTTGGCTCGTGCCAAAATCGCAGCTCGAAGAACCGACTGCCCGGCTGGCAAGAGTCACAAGCCGGAAAGGGTGCGCACATGAAAAACGGCAAGGGACTAACGTGCTTATATATAACAAAAGCCGGCTTGCCGCCTCCCGCCGACCGACTACCAGAGTAGTCGGCCGGCCGGCTTACATTCAGTCTGCTTCAAATCCAAGAAAGCTCGAGTATTTGCCTTCCCAAAGAGGGAAGGCGGCAAAGGAAAAAGCCTAAGGATAAAAAAGTGCACTTGAATGGAACCCAACACATGCATACATTAATATTTACACAAAGGACCTCCAGAGAGGTCAACATCCAACATTGTTCGATACACCCCCAGTGGGTGGAATTGCGGAAACTTAAAATTGTTCGAAAAAGCAAAAGCAGGAACAACTGGGACGGCAGATTAAGCCGGCGGGGCCGCTGACGAGCCGGGCTGGGCGGTGGAGGCGGTCGTGCCGGCTGAAGGAGCGGCCGGCTGGCCAACTTCGGCCTGATCATCGCCTCCGGCAGAGGGCGCGCTCCCGCGTGGCTTGTTGCTGGAGGCACGGTCGGCTTGAGGGCGGTCGGCCGTCTCACCAGTCGGCTCGGCGTCTTCGCCGTCTTCCTCCTCGTCGTCCTTGCCTTCGTCGCTGGAGGCGATCTCCTCGGCCGAGTCCTCGCCTTCCGCCGGGTTCAGCCCAAACCACTCCTCCGGCTGGGCGACGCCGTCATCATTGAGTTCCGGCGCGAAGACGCTGGTGTCGGTGCACTCGGCGATCGTCGAAGCGCGCTGCGCGATCGCCGGCCGCACCTCCTCCAGCTCCGCGTCGGCCTCCAATTGCCAAGTTCGCAACTGGTCCAGGCTCAGCCCTGGGTACCACGCGCGGACGAACTCCAACGCATGCCCGGCTCCGAGACGGGCTGCGGACGCCTTCCAAGCCTCGAAGCCGCCGACTGCGACTTCCAGCCAGTCGGCAGTCCGACTTGGGGTGCGGGGAATCGTCTGGCCGGGCCAGAGTGCGGCCAGCACCTGCGCCCCGGCACGTTGGAGCCGGCGGAGCATCTGATGGGCCGGCTGCAGTCGCGCTTGGATGGCGACGAGCTGCTCCGACAGCGTTCGATTCGCATCCGGCGGGATAACAACTCTGGCCTGACGGCGCGCCTCGCGATGGGCCTCGATGGCTTGGGCGGCAAGGACGGAGTGGCCGGGAAAGTATTCTGCGCAAGAAAGCAAGCACAAGTCAAAACAAAACCTCAGGCGGCCGGCGGATGGAGGAAAGGCAAGAAAGGCGGCTTACCATCAATCAGATCCTCGATTCGGTCGAAGCCTTCTTCCAGCGCCTGGCGCGTCTCGGCCCAGCTCGCCTCCCTGGTCTCGAACTCCGCCTTCAGGGCAACCTCGCCGTCCTGCGCCTTCTGCAGGGCCGCCTTATGGCTTTCCTCCTGGTCGGCCAGTTTCTTGACCAGGCGGTCGTGCTCCTGAACCAAGTCGGCGTACTCGGCGTCCCTGGCACGAAGAGCGGCCTGTGCTTCGCCGAGTTCCCTCCGCAAGTCGGCGTTGGCCTCTGCACGAGCAAAAGACAAAGAGAAAAAGTCAGCAAGGGAAAAGTCGTCAAGGAAGATCCGACCCGACTGCACTGCAGTCGGCCCGAATCTCGGGGACTACACCTAGTGGGTGCGCTGTCGCGCCCCCACGAGAAACAGATAAAAGCAATACACTTACGTCGGCTGCTGGCCAGGTCTTCGGTCCTCCGGCTCAGCTCCCGAGCCTGGGAGTTGAAGGCGGCGGCACGAGAATTGTGATAATCCTAAAGATCAGACAGAAAACAGTTAAGATAGTCGTCGAGTAAGATCCGATCCGACTGCGCTGCAGTCGGCCCGGATCTTGGGGACTACACCCAGTGGGTGCGCTAGCGCGCCCCCACGGAAAAAATCAAAGGACCAGCACGGTCGACAAGTGAAAACTTACCCGGATTGCGGACCGCGTCGACAGAAACTCCTGAGTAAATTGCCTCAGGAGGCCGGCCTGTGCCTGCAGCCGGCTCCGAATCCCTTGGGCCGCCACGTTCAGCTCGCCGCTTCCTCCGCTGGGAGTCCACCCGGACGTGGCGGAGCTGGCCGCCTCCAAGGCGTCTGCCGTCTGGTCGGCACCCGCGGCTCGGCCCGTGTCCGGCGGGGCCGTGCCCCCTCCGGCGTGCTGGCTCGCCGCCAGCTCGATTTCAAGACCGGCTCCGGCCTCGGGTGCAGCCCGGGCCGGCTCCTCCGGCACCGCCGACGACTGGCCGCCTTCGCCTGCTCCGGCTGGCGCTGCCGGCGGCGTCCTCTGCGCGAAGATCTCGAAGAGTTCATCCCTCTGCACCGGCGGCTGATCGGGGGTGATCTCCTCCGCCGTGGGCAGCGGGATGTCCGGGTCCAAGGTGTGGAGGGGGATGGCGAGCAGCGGAGGCCGGCTATGCGTGCCCTCCGCCTCCGTCTCCACGGCCGCCCGCTCCGATGGAGTCTTGGCCGCCGCGTTCGCTCGCTCCGTCGCCGCCCGGGCGGCCTCCCACTCCGCCGCCTCCCTCTCTTGTCGCACCTCGCGAGCGTTCCGCTCCGTGGCTTCTGCAAGATCGGCGCGGGGGTCCACGCGGCGGGGCCCTGAAGATCCAGCACTCGGCCCGACCACAGAGCCGCCTGGGCCTCGCTCGAGCGAAAGCGGCGCCCTGCTCAGAAATCGGAGAAGAGTTAGAACAAAGGAAGACAACAAAAAACAAGCACGTAAGCGGCCAGAGGGCTTACGCGGAAACTGCTGGAGGCTTCTTCACCGCCTTCCGGAAGCGGGCCGCCTTCGCCGCCGCTTCGTCTCGCTTCGTGGCTGCGGCGGAGGCCCTCGTCTTTTTGAGCCGGCTGCCGAAGAGGGGAAGCGCGGCCCGGCGTTTCGCTTTTCCACCACCAGCAGTCGGCGCGGCGGACGAGCCCTCGCCATGGCGATCGGCTGCCGGCTGGTGGTGCGGGATTTCTTCAACATCGGCGTCATCTGGCCAGTCGTCAAAGCTGGCCGAGAGCCCCGTGCCTCCGGGCTCGGCGATGTCCCCCGTGGCGGCGTCCTCCATGGCGACCGCGGCCAAGTCCGGGTCGTTGATGTCGTCCACCGTACGGTCCGGGGCATACTGGCGTTCGACTCCGGCCGCCCCGGCTGGCGGTGGAAGAAGAGGGTTCTGATAAAAGAAAAAAGAGACAAGAGAAGAGCCGCCTGGTCAGAAGCCGGCCGACTCAAGCCGGCTGATGACAGAAAGATGGACTTACCATGGGCGGAGGATGGGCGCGGGAGTACGGCGCCTTGCCGAATTGCCAGTCGTCGGTGAGCTTGAGGTTGGCAATGTAGTTCACCATAAGTGCTACCTCGGCATGGGGCATCTCCCGTGTGCTCAGCCGGCAAGGGTCGAAGCGGCCGCTCATCTTGCATAACATGTGAGGCTGGCTCTGAAGGGGAAGGATCCGGCGCTCGACGAAGGCGTCCACCAAGTCGGCTCCACGCAGGCCTTCCGACTGGATCATTACCCGAAGCCGGGTGATGGAGGCGTTCCCGACCTGAGACAAGGACTTGGCCCGGAAGCCCCAAGACGGCCGCCTCCCAGCCGGCGGGCCGGCTACGTAAGCCGGCAGATTGACGTAGTCGCCTTGCGGGGCGACGTTCTTGACGTAGAAGTAAGATTTCTGCCAGAGTTTGACAGATTGGATTAGAGGAATGTGCGGGAAGGGGTTGTTGTCGCTTGCCCTCTTCATCGCGATGAAGGCCCCGCAGGGAGCTGGCACGCCGGCGGAGACGGTGCCGAGCTTGTTCTGGAAGAGCTCCGCCCAGAGCTCCAGCGTTGGCAGCACTCCCAAGAAGCCTTCGCAGAGAGAGACGAAGGCCGACAGCTGCATCACCGCGTTGGGCGTGAGGTGATGCGGCTGGAGGTTGTAGAAGTCGAGGAAGGATCGCATGAAGCCGCTCGCCGGGAAGCCGAAGCCACGCAAGAAGTGTGTGCGGAAGACGACGCGCTCGCCTTCCTCTGGCGCCGGCGAAATCTCCGTCTCCGGCGCCAGGCGAGCCTGCACGAGGTTGGCGGCGGGCAGGCGCCGGGTCTGGCGAAGAAATTCGATGTGGTCTTCATGGACGTTGGACCCGTCCCATGAGCTTGACAGCGCCATGGACATGGCGGCGTGGGCGGGCTGCGGCGGGAGGCTGCATCGGGCGCGAGGAAGAAGAAAGGGAAGAAGAAGAGCAAGGAGGGACGGGGAGCGGGGGAGCGAACGAGCCTTTGTCTCTCCCCCTCCCCCTCCTACTTGTAGGCTCGTGCGCCGGAGCTGAGGAGGCGCGGCGTGGGGGATCGTGGGGATCGATCATGCCCATCTCCCCCATGCCCCGCGTTAATTGCGTGCCTTGAAGACACAAGGAAACAGCCGTGGGGAGGCGAGCAGTCCCCTCGGGCCGCAGAAGATCTGCGCCCGGGCCGAGGCCAAGGAGTGGCGGGCCCGGGCCTGTGGCGGCGTACCGTCGCGTGCGTGCGACGGCAGGACTTCTCCGCCACGTGGCCCGTTGTGGGGCCCGCGGCCAGCCCGCGGGTCAGCCACGGTCACATTAATAAACAAGGAAGCTCTCCGAAGTCGGCTTACAACGGCGAAGTCGGCTCCTCAGGGTATGAAGCTGACCAAGCTTCTCGTCCCTCTGTCCGCCGTGAAGCTCGCCCAGCTTCGGGGACTACTGTCGGAGTAAATAGCCATGGGTAGCCTAGCCGGCTTCCCCTGGCCCATCAGAAAAAATTACAAGCCTGGCCGACTTTCAAGAAGACTCAAGACCTAGGGCCGCCTCCCCCCTCAGCCGGCTACCTCCTAGGCCGGCTTCGGGGGCAGCCCGCCCTTTACCCTCATGAAGAAAGCTGTGGAAGGCCGACTACGAGGGGCCGGCTACAGCAAGGCCGGCTACGAGAGGCCGGCTCCCATAAAGCAGTCAAAGCCGTACCCGCAATGTACGCGTCCACCCTGCGATGATGAAGTGGGGCGTGGCTACAGTGGAGCCTGCCACCCCCAAGACCCGGAGCACGCCTGGTACAGTGCGCCGTACGGGTGGCCACGACCCGTCCGGCACGGCACTGTTGCCACGGCGGCTCCGACGCCGTCCACGACGGGCCGCCAGCGTGGCCCCTGAGGCGGTGGGCCCCTTCGGGCAGAGAGATGCCGAAGGCGGCCGCACCTCCTCTCAAGCCGGCAAGATAGAGGGCCGGCTTCCCATAGCCGGCCTGCCACTTTCCTCGAAGGAGACGCCCATTAAGGAGACAAGATACGGCGGGGCTACAGTAATCGCCCGCCAAGGCGGCATTACTGTAGCCACGCTTACCCCGACCAAGCCTGCGTCAACATCACGGAGCAACAGTAACCAGCCACCGACCAGGCCCTGGCCTGTGGGGCCTGCCTGTCGACCAAGGAGCCGGCAGCCGGCGGGACCCACCAGCCGGCGGGCCCCAGAAGCCGGCGCAGAAGCCGGCGAGCATAGTCACAGACAGCTGGGCCCCGCGCCCAGCTGGATTACCATTGTACCCCCGGGGGTAGGCCTATATAAGCCCCTCGGTGCACCCATGCAAAGGGTTGGACTCTCAATCTAGACCTAGACACCATACAAGGAGAGGAAGCAAGCTAGCTGAGCCGTTCTTCCTCCTTCCACCCAAAACAGCTCAAGGAGCATTGTGTAGCTACTTGTTCATATAGTAACCATGCGGAGACCCCGCAGAGCAGCAGTAGGGGTGTTATCTCCTCGGAGAGCCCTGAAGCTGGGTAAGATTCGCCGGCGTGCATGTCTTCGCCTCATCCCGTTTCCAGGCACCGGCGATGTTTTATTGGCCCCCGCAATGATAAGCCACCCGTTGGCATATGTCGCTCCTACCACCTGACACGTGGGGTTGGAAAGGGGAGACCGAGCCGAACCAGGACATGCGTTCGCAATTTTTCATAATGAGGATAATATCAACAAAAGACATCCCAAACCCTTTACACGCCCCCGCGGGGTCCATCTCGATTCCTCGCAGGGAACAAAAGAAGGGAGTTTATAGGGGCCCTATCTACACGCGCCAACGCGGCCGACGCCATCATCAATAGTGGGCCACGGGAGGCCCGTGCCAACCCCATCCAGATCAGTGATAGTGGCGGCCGAACGCTGCGGCCTTGCTCTAGGCGCGGCCAGAGCTCGGGGGCACGTAGCCATTGTCGTTCGTCTCCGGGGTCTCGTAAGGTTCAGGAGAGTCGCTGGACTCCCAAGCGCCGCCGCTACTGCTGGAGGAGCTACTGGCGGAGCCAGCGGTAGGCTCGGCGATGGCCGCTGTGCCGTCCTGACGACCCCCTTCAGGACAGCACTCCAATTGGCGGCCTTCCTTGTCGAAGACCTTGAAGAACATCGTGGAGGCGCCGTCGTACTCAAAATGGATGGTGAGGGTGCCTTCCGCACAACAGACTCGAGCAACCTCGCCCCAGCCACGGGTCATGAAGATCTTGCCTGGGGAGACGGCTTCAACCTCCGCTCCAGTCGCCGGGGCGTCACAGGCGGCGTGCTACAGCCAAAGCTCGAAGGGGCCCCTCGGCGGCATCACGACGGAGAAGAACTGCGGGAAGCGAATCCAAGTGCGCGGAGGCATCGCCGTCCACATCACGAGTTTGTGTGAGGATTCCGTGGCACGGGCTCCTGGGGCGACGGCGTGCGTCACCACGGCGCGGTGACCACGGCCACGGCGCCGCCTCTCCCTCCGGAGCCCTCGGCTTGGGCGTACAGAGGCATCGAATACCCAGGAGGTGGCCGCTCGCACCAAGTCCTCAACACCTCCGGCCTCACAACTATGTCGCAACGGTGGGCCAGCCTCTTCTTCGGTGGAAGTGGCCCGGGCTCGTCGGGTTTTTTCCCCTTCTCTACAGCCGAGAACCTCCGAATCGGCGCCATGAGCGTCTCTGCTAGTGATGAAGCAAGGAAGAAGAAGCGAGCGGAGCAGGAAGGGATGAGCGATGGGGTCTCCGCCCCCTCCTCATTTATAGTGGGAGAAGGCCAACCAACGATCCCCACGATCACAGGTAATAATGACACTTTTCTGCATGCAATAGGGACTCGTCGAGTCAGGCAGTTGCTGAGGCAGCGTGGGGAAGCGGAGACGCCCATGTCCTATCAATCGTCATGCACTAACCGAGGCCGTAGGCTATTAGGGCCCGCAATGCTCCGCACTTGACCCTTGGCTTCGCCTCGAAGCCAAGTCTGAGCGCTCCTTGGGCCCCGGGGCTACTGTCGGCGTCCTGGGAATGGGGGTCCCAGACTTGCCTGCCTGCGGCCCACGGCGTGGCTCCGCCAACGGCCCCGTACGGCCCATCTTCACCAACAAACACTCAAGACCCTCGCAAGGGGCCAAGCCTCGTGAGGCGGACGACGCAAGACCTCCTCGGGGGCGGCCTCACCAGGATGGCTCGTGAGGGGCGGAGAGATCAAGGCAAGGGGCACCTCGCGAGGTTTCTATGACGAAGCCATGACGACTGAGGCCAGGCGGGCTCCAGCGCGCACAATGTCCTCGTTTCCTCTTTGGTGCTAAAGGGACAGGTGCAGGCGAGGAGTCCCGAGGCATCATTTAAAGGTTTCCATATCAGTGCAACAAGACAAAGACCAGCATGTCGGCGTCCTAGGAATGGGGGTCCCCAGACTTGCCTGCCTGCGGCCCGTGGCGTGGCTCCACCAGTGGCCCTGTGAGGCCCATCTTCACCAGCAAGCACTCAAGACCCTCGCGAGGGGCCAAGCATCACGAGGCGGATGACGCAAGACCTCCTCGAGGCAGCCTCACCAGGCTGGCTCGTGAGGGGCGGAGAGATCAAGGCAAGGGGCACCTCGCGAGGTTCCCGTGATGCAAGCCATGACGACCAAGACCAGGCGGGCGCCAGCACGCGTAGTGTCCTCATTTCCCCTTTGGCGCTTAAGAGGCAAGCGCAGGCGCGGAGTACCGATGCGTCAAGCAAAGGTTTCCATATCGGTGCAACAATACGAAGACCAGCAGGACAGCAGGATGGAGGTCACCATGGAGCCCAGGACGGCGTGATCACCAGAGCCTTTGGCAGGGGAAGACCACCTTTTGTCAGGATAGCTTGTACTAGCTGTCCCCCTTCAAACTGGCCATTGTGGGATCCCTTCCCGCCTAATATTTGGGGAGAGGACCCGGGCCTCTATAAATAGGACGAGCCACCACCTTAGAAGGGGGACGATCCTCTACCGCATCATCTCACCAAGCACAAGAGCACCTCTACTCAGGAGGCTGTTCTTCCCTTGTAACTGTTCATCCTCTGCCCAAGAGGCAATCCACCACACCACACTGGAGTAGGGTATTACACCACATCGGTGGCCCGAACCAGTATAAATCTCGTGTCCCTTTGTTCTGCGGTTTCGACACGCTAAGACTTGAGATTGCGGTAAGAGCATGAGCTAGAGGGGGAGAGATCTTCGTGTGAACCCCAGTGTTTGAACCTCAAGGTTTTTGCTAGAACCCGAAATCTGACATTTGGCGGGCCTGGTAGGGGTGCATCGAAGCTCCACCTCTCCGCTTGATTCGTCCAGCTCCATGGCGGACGCCACCCCTCCGGTTAGGCCGGTGTGCGCCTGCGGATGCACCGCCGGCGTCCAGGCCTTCACCCACACCTTGCGGCAGGTGCGGTGGCCGCACAAGTTCAAGTCAGAGATGCCACCCCGCTATGACGGTGCAGTAGATCCGGCGGCCTTCCTGCAGGTGTATGAGAAGGCCGTCCTCGAAGCCAGAGGAGATGACCAGGTCATGGCCAACTGGTTCCCCCTGGCCCTAGACGGCGCGCCATGTGCCTGGCTGCTCAGCCTACCGGGATCTTCGATGACCTCCTGGGAGGAGCTGTGCGGCCTTTTCGTCATGCACTTCACGGCACCGGCGCCCCTCGCCGTCGCGACCCTCCTCGGCGGCTCGCGAGAACTACCCTCGGACCGTCACACCAAGCTGTTCTTTCGCCAGATTGGCACCGCCTCTGCGCACCAAGGAGCTCCCCGGGTTGGGTGGCGCCCAAGGCCGACCTTACCTTCGACGCGGGGGATCACCCCGCCACCACCGTTGGCTCGGGCGTGCTCCCAATGTTGTGCATGCCCACCATCTGCAGCATAGCTGTCACCAAGACCCTCATCAACAGCGGCGCCGGTCTCAACATGCTCTCTATGGAGGCTTTCAGCCTTCTTCATGTACCACCAGCGGCTCCGACCCGGCAAGCCCTTCTCCGGGGTCGGCGGCGACTCCACTAGCCCCTTGGGGCAGATCCGCCTCCAAGTGACCTTCGGCACCCGCGAAAACTACCGCACCGAGCTGGTCGACTTCGACATCGCCCACATCGGCCTCTCGTACAACGCCATCCTCAGATACCCGGCTCTGGCTCAGTTCATGGCGGCGACCCATCCGGCATACAACCTCATGAAGATGCCCGGGAGCAAAGACGTCCTCACCGTAGTTGGGGATACCAAGGAGGCTCTAGCGGCGCTCAAGTGCACCCTCAAAACCACCGCGGTGGCACGACCGGCCAACGAGGCCACCCTAGGGGCTAAGGAGGCCACACCAGCAAAGAAGAAGCAGTTGTTCACTCAAGATCAGGACGAAACCAAGCAGGTGCCGGTCGAGCAAGATGGGTCCTTAGGAGCCACCTTTACCATAGGCGCCAACCTCGACCCAAATCAAGAGGAGGCACTGGTGAGGTTCTTGCGCGTGAACAAGGATGTGTTCGCCTGGGAACCCAAGAAGCTAGTGGGGGTCCCAAGAGGGGTGATCGAGCATCACTTAAGGGTGTGCTCCAACGTGCGCCCCATGAAGCAGAAGGCATGGAGACAATCCACGGAGAAGCAGTCCTTCATCGTCCAGGAAACCCGCAAGATGGAGGCAGCGGGTGTCATCCGTGAGGTTCGGTACCCCGAGTGGCTGGCGAACCCTGTTGTCATGCCGAAGAAAGGCGGGAAGGAGCGCATGTGTGTTTACTTCACCAACCTCAACAAGGCTTGTCTCCAAGACCCGTTCCCGCTCCCGCGCATCGATCAGATTGTCGACTCCACCGCCGAATGCGACCTGCTGTGCTTCCTGGATGCGTTTTCAGGTTATCACCAGATCAAGATGGCAGTGGAGGATGTGGAGAAGACAGCCTTCCTCACCCCATGTGGGGTGTATTGCTACACTTGCATGTCGTTCGGGGTGTGCAACATAGGTGCGACTAAGGGAGTCCGTGGGGTCTCCGGACAACCGGACTCTATCCTTTGGCCGGACTGTTGGACTATGAAGATACAAGATTGAAGACTTCATCTCGTGTCCTGATGGGACTCTACTTGGCATGGAGGCAAGCTAGGCAATATGGATATGTATATCTCCTCCTTTGTAACCGACCTTGTGTAACCCTAGCCCCCTCCGGTGTCTATGTAAACCGGAGGGTTTTAGTCCATAGGACAACATACAATCATACCATAGGCTAGCTTCTAGGGTTTAGCCTCTCCGATCTTGTGGTAGATCAACTCTTGTAATACTCATATCATCAAGAATAAATCAAGCAGGACGTAGGGTTTTACCTCCATCAAGAGGGCCCGAACCTGGGTAAAACATCGTGTCCCCTGCCTCCTGTTACCATCCGCCTTCGACGCACAGTTCGGGACACCCTACCCGAGATCCGCCGGTTTTAACACTGACATTGGTGCTTTCATTGAGAGTTCCTCTGTGTCGTCGCTGTTAGGCTTGATGGCTCCTACTATCATCGATAGCGATGCATCCAGGGTGAGACTTTTCTCCCCGGACAGATATTTGTGTTTGGCGGCTTCGCACTACGGGCCAACTCTCTTGGCCATCTGGAGCAGATTAAAAGTTACGCCCCTGGCCACCAGGTCAGGTTTGGAAGCTTAAACTACATGGCCAATATCCGCGGAGACTTGATCTTCGATGAATTCGAGCCCCTACCTTGTGCGCCATGCGGTCACGATGAGTACGATTTAGCTCTACCATCGGACCGTATTCAGGAGATCGCATCGGCAGCCGCTCCGAGCCTCAATTCGGAGCCAGTTGCGCCATCCATGGATGGGTGGATAGACCCCATCACGAAGGCCGCATCCTCAGCGGCGATCGAGCCAAATATCGACCTTACCTTTCATGAGAGTCGTGTCGCCAAACTGCCGGATCCTTCTCCGGCCAAGGACTCCGAACCGCCTGCGCCCGTTCCTATCGAATCCGATTGGGCGCCGATCATGGAGTTTACCTCCGTGGATATTTTTCAGCACTCGCCCTTCGGCGACATACTGAACTCATTAAGGTCTCTCTCCTTGTCAGGAGGACCCTAGTCGAACTATGTTCGGCAGGATTGGGATGCGGATGACGAAGAAATTCGCCGCCCACCCACCACCCACTTAGTAGCCACTGTCGACGACTTAACCGACATGCTCGACTTCGACTTCGAAGGCATCGACGGTATGGACGACGATGCGGGAGACGAAGAGGAATCACTTCCCACAGGGCACTGGACAGCCACCTCATCATACGATATATACATGGTGGACACACCCAAAGAAGGCAATGGCAATGAGACAACGGAGGATGACCCCTCCAAGAAGCAACCCAAGCGTCGGCGTCAGCGGCACCTCTCTAAGTCCCGCCAAGGCAAAAGCGGTGATACCGGCACCGGAGATAATAGCACTCCGGACAGTGCCGAAGACAACAACAATCCCCTCCAGCAAGATTTAGAGCAGGAGGATGGAGAAGCCAGCCCTCCTGAGAGAGCGGTCGATGGAGAGACGGAGGATGATAATTACATGCCTCCCTTCGAAGACGAGGCAAGCCTCGACGATGACGAATTCGTCGTGCCTGAGGATCCCGCCGAACAAGAACGCTTCAAGCGCCGGCTTATAGCCACGGCAAATAGCCTTAAGAAAAAGCAGCAACAGCTTCAAACTGATCAAGATTTGCTAGCTGACAGATGGACTGAAGTCCTGGCGGCCGAGGAATATAAACTCGAACGCCCCTCCAAGAATTACCCAAAATGCAGGTTGCTACCCCGACTGGAGGAGGAAGCACCAAAACCTACATCCCCGGCGTATGACGTGGCTGATTGGCCACCTCGTGGCCGCCACAGAGAGGCATTCCAGCCAAAAGCTCAGCCCACACCCCGACGCCATTCTAATAAAAAGGCATGGGGGAATACACCGGACCTGCGAGACGTATTGGAGGACAAAGCAAAACATGTAAGATCGATCTACGGATCACGAGGGCGCGCCACTATGCGAGACGATAATCGTCATGCCAGATACAGTAAAAGTAAGTCCAGCTGGGCCGAACACAGCGGGCAAGACTCATTCGAGCTGCGTCGCAACATAGCCCAGTACAGAGGCGCCGCACACCCCCTATGCTTCACAGACGAAGTAATGGATCATCAAATCCCAAAGGGTTTCAAACCCGTAAATATAGAATCATATGACGGCACAACAGATCCTGCAGTATGGATCGAGGATTTCCTCCTTCATATCCACATGGCCCGCGGTGATGATCTACATGCCATTAAATACCTCCCACTCAAGCTCAAGGGACCAGCTTGGCATTGGCTCAATAGCTTGCCAGCAGAGTCCATTGGCTGTTGGGAGGATCTGGAAGCCGCATTCCTCGACAACTTCCAGGGCACTTATGTGCGACCACCAGATGCCGATGACTTGAGCCACATAATTCAGCAGCCAGAGGAATCGGCCAGGCAATTCTGGACACGGTTCCTAACAAAGAAAAATCAAATCATCGACTGTCCGGATGCAGAGGCCATAGCGGCTTTTAAGCACAACATCCGCGACGAGTGGCTCGCCCGGCACCTTGGTCTGGAAAAACCGAAATCTATGGCAGCCCTCACGACACTCATGACCCGCTTTTGTGCGGGAGAAGACAGCTGGCTGGCTCGCAACAATAACATATCAAAGAACCATGGTACTTCAGATACCAAGGATAGCAACGGCAGGTCGCGTTGCAACAAGCATAAGCGCCGCATTAACAATGACAATACCGAGGATACGGCAGTCAATGCTAGATTCAAAGGCTCTAAACCCGGTCAGCGGAAAAAGCCATTCAAAAGAAGCACTCCGGGCTCGTCCAGTTTGGACCGTATACTCGACCGCTCGTGTCAAATACACGGCACCCTCGATAAGCTAGCCAACCACACCAACAGGGATTGTTGTGTGTTCAAGAAGGCTGGCAAGTTAATTGCCGAAGACACAGATTAGGGGTCACACAGCGATGACGAAGAGGAGCCCGGCAGCCGAACACCGGAGGACAGAAGAGGTTCCCCCCACAAGTGCGGACGGTGAACATGATATACGCAACCCACATCCCCAAGAGGGAGCGAAAGCGTGCGCTAAGGGACGTATATGCGTTGGAGCCAGTCGCCCCAAAGTTCAACCCATGGTCCTCTTGTTTGATCACCTTCGATCGCAGGGACCACCCCACTAGTATCTGTCATGGCGGATTTGCCGCACTAGTCCTAGACCCAATCATTGATGGATTTCACCTCACTTGAGTCCTTATGGATGGAGGCAGCAGCCTGAACCTGCTTTACCAGGACACAGTGTGCAAAATGGGTATAGACCCCTCAAGGATCAAACCCACAAAAACGACCTTTAAAGGCGTCATACCAGGTGTAGAGGCCCATTTCACAGGCTCAGTCACGCTGGAAGTGGTCTTCGGATCCCCGGATAACTTCCGAAGCGAGGAGTTAATCTTCGACATAGTCCCGTTCCGCAGTGGCTATCATGCACTGCTCGAGCGAACCGCATTCACAAGATTCAATGCGGTACCGCATTACGCATACCTCAAGCTCAAGATGCCAGGACCTTGGGGGGTCATCGCAGTTAATGGAAACACAAAGCGCTCTCTCCGCACGGAGGAGCACACCGCGGCCCTCGCAGCAGAAGCGCAAAGCAGCCTCTTAAGGAAATCCACTAGTTCGGCGATTAAAGACCCGGACAACTTCAAGCGCGCCCGGAGTAATCGGCAACAAGACCGCCTGGCACGTTTCGAGCTTGCATAGCAATGCGGCCCCCACCCCAGCCCCGGCTAAACGGTGAAATCAGTGCCGCGTGTACATAATTATGGAAAATACCATGGGCATAGGTGGGGAGGGGAGGGGGGCACGACTACGGCACGCCCCAAGATGCGGCTTAACCGCACCAGGGGCTTCACGCTTTATTATTTTTCTCTCTTTCAGGACTTTAATCTCTGGAAACCCTGTCCGGCAGTATGATTGCCGAACACATGATGCAACAACCAAGGGGATAGAAAGCTACGTCGCACCACGGAACTCCCAGGTGGATTACGATAACGAGTGAAATACTTGCTTTAATGCCATTCCTCAGTTTGCCCTTGAAAGGGACACTTCAAATAGTCCTACTTTTTTTTGCTTATTGCACTACTTGTATCATTTCTCTTTAACGCACCTTTTTGAATAAACAATGCATAGCACTGAGACTATTATTGCATTATTCCTTTTTACATATATATGTTCATTCATGACATCCAGCACCCGTACACCCTGGTACGGCTAATACGCTAGGGGCTTAAGCATACCCCTTATTACGGCGTGAGAAGTCCGAACACTTTCAACAGTGCGGCACCCCAAACTTATAGCATTATATGCATCAGCTCCGAATCATGTCTTGGGTCAATAGTTGGTTTTGCCCGGCTCCCATGTTTTGGTACCTTACGTTCCACTATATCAGCTAAGGTAGCACTGGGAGAACTACTGCGATTGTGCCCCGGTTCTGCTGGGCTACGCACCTCAATAGAGAAAGCTAAAACTGACTGTCATGATAAGGCGAGAGACTGGTCGCTGTTCAAGAGGTTTTTGAGTCCCTAAAGACTTATGCCGCTTAGAGCGAGGAGTCGGCTTTGTTCTGCTTAAGGCGTGTATAGCGCCCCGAATTCGGCCTTCCGAATACTAGGGGCTTCACCGAAATTTAAAATTATAGAATTCTATGGCTAAGTGAGAGTGATAAAGCATTATAGTCCGATTGCCTTGTTCGTTGTGCTGAGCACCTCCCTCGAAGGACCCAAAAATGGAAACAAGAGTGCTCAGGGTTATCCCCGAACACCCCAGCACTCGTGGCATGGGGGCAGAAGCCAACGACTAGCCATCTCTTAGATTTGATAAACAGCCAAACAGAAGGTAATATTTTAAATTCAAACAAGTGTTGCATAATGCATATGAACAAGTTTTCATCATACAGGATCACACGAGCAAGTTTCATTCAAATATTACATTTTTCGCACACTCGTCCGCTACAAGACGGGCACCCTTCAGGACACCCTCATAGTACATCTCGGGGTGGCGATGCTCCTTGCACTACAGCGGCTCCTCCTTTACCAGCTTCACAGCGTCCATCTTGGCCCAGTGCACCTTTGCATGGGCGAAAGCCCGGCGTGCACCTTCGATGTAGACGGACCGCTTGATGACTTCCAGCCAGGGGCAGGCATCCACGAGCCGCCTCACCAGGACGAAGTAGCTGTTGGGGAGGGCGTCGCCAGGCCACATCCGGACTATAAAGCCCTTCATGGCCTGTTCGGCCGCCTTGTGCAGCTCGACCAGTTGCTTCAGCTGGTCGCTCAGAGGCACCGGGTGTTCGGTCTCAGTATATTGAGACCAGACCAGCTTCTCCGTTGAGCTTCCCTCCTCAGCTTGGTAAAACTGTGCGGCATCCGACACGCTGTGGGGCAAATCTGCGAACGCTCCTCGAGAGCTCCGGATTCGGGTAAGTAACAAGTAATTTACTTTCACATGCTTGCTTTGCATATAGAATGCCTTACCCGCCGCTATCTTCTTCATCGCATCAATCTCCTGGAGGGCCTTTTGGGCTTCGGCCTTGGCACTCTTGGCACTCTCAAGGGCCGTGGCAAGCTCGGACTCTCGCGTCTTCAAGTCAAGCTCTAACGCCTCGTGCTTCGTCACGAGAGCGTGGAGCTCTTGCTGCACCTCGCCCACCCGTGCCTCTTGTTTTTCCCGCTCAGTGCGCTCCTGGGCCGCTTTGTTTTTGGCCTCGGATAGTGCTTGCTTCAGGGTTGCCACTTCGGTCGTGGCCCCTGGCAAATCAAAGACGATCCTGTCATTTTGCAATCGCATCCTTTATACATACATACATACATACATACATACATTTATAGACTAGGTATTACTTACCTTTTGTCGGGGAACTAATCCACGAGCACCTATGGGACCGGCGGACCGAGCCCCTTTCGGTTCGGCAGGGGGGGGGGGGGGCGGAGATCGCACGAAGAGCAGATCGAGGCGAAACACACGAGAAGTTTACCCAGGTTCGGGCCGCACGGATGCGTAAAACCCTACTCCTGCTTTGTGGTTTGTATTGAGTTCTTGCTCGGGAGCGCTGAGTGCTACAGTACACACCAGCAGCTAACGAGACCGAGCGTGAGTGTTCTCTCCTTCCCCCCCTCTACGTAGCGCATGGGCCTCCTTTTATATGCTCAAGGGGTCACCGACAGGTGGCAACATAGACAAGGGTAAAAATGGAAAGGTGTTGCAGTTGGTACAGCTACCTGCTACAGTGTATCATACCTAACCCTGACGGCAGGGGACAAGGGCATTAAATGCCCGTCTGCGTCGCCCAAATAGTACAAAAGGGACCGTCAGGGATGCCACCGCTCGCCACGATGGCAATCTTGTCAGCGCCGCTTGCCACCGCGCACCGCTGGCTGCACAGCCTCCCGCCACGTACGCCTGGAAGGGTCCTAGAGCGACACGTTGGTGGATGTGCTGGAGCGCGGGTACAGAGTGGTGGCTTGCCGCGGCAAGCGCCTTGCCGCGATCGTTGTCTTGTCGCGTCCGGGAGCTTGTCGCTCACCGGGCCTTGCCGGGACGCGTGGCGCATCGCGGCAAGTTCCTTGAGATGCCTTGGTTGGCCTTCCCGACAAGCTCCTCTTGCCGGGGTCTTGTCTCCTTGGCTTGGATACTTTATCCTTGAATGGCTCCAAAGGAACCACGGAGGACCTTGGCGGTCACCCGGCAAGCCTTGCCGCGGGATGCTGCGACTGCCCGTGCACAAGTTCGGGATACTAGGGTACCCCTACTCTAGTACACCGACACCTTTGTTCTCCTCGAGCTGCCTCTTGGCAAGGCCGAGCTCTTTCTTGGACCCTTCGAGGTCCTGCTTCAGTACGGCGACCTCCGCAGTCAGTGCGGCAGAGGTCTGCAGCGAAGCCTGCATACGCATATAGACATACTTATATTAGACTCATGTTGATATTATTTGATCCTCTATTCGGCTTTTCTTTGTGAACACCAAATAGAGCATCAGGGGCTACTGTCTATGCGGTAATATTTTTCCTACATTTTGAACACTTACCTCAAAGCCTGTTAGAAGGCTGGCACAGGCTTCAGTCAGTCCGCTCTTGGCGGACTGAACCTTTTTGATCACCGCACTCATAAATAGTGCGGTGCTCTTCGTCGATGGAAGCGCCGCGAAGCGCTCCCAGCAGGTTGTACGATGCCTATGGATGGATATAGGTCACCGGCATAGGTGTCTTGCCCCTTTTGGAAGGAGGCCGCCTGCCCGAGTCCGGAACCACTGGAGGTTTCGGCGCGGTTTTTGGCTAGGGGCCGAACTTGGAGCCCTCGGGAGCCTTGCCTCCTCTGCTCCCGGAGTCCGAAAGGTCGCCTTGAGGCACCTCTAGGACTGTCTCCCCTCGACCCGGTGCCTCTTGAGACAATGCTTCGGCATTGTCCGTAGGGCAAGGGGAGGTGGTGGGCGGAAGTGGATCGCTATCCATATCCGACGAGTACAGGGAGCCGTCCGACGAGGATACGTCGATACGGGCTCGGGGCAGTCTGCATAATCATAATTTGGTGTTAGGAGGAGCAGTGCGACAAAGGTATGCTATGAGTTACTCTGGTATCCGAATACTTACAACTTCGCTAGGGGCTTGGCCCTGAGCAGCCACTCGTCTTCGCCTTCGGCGGCAGTGGTGGAGTAGTCTGGAAGGAGAGTCCTTCCCTTCTTGGACCCTTCGGCCTCCCCAGTTGTGGCGGCCTTCCTTTTCTTGTCTCCCCCGGCTGGAGGGGGAGCATCTTCATCTTCCTCCTCGTCTTCAGGGGAGGAGTGCGTCGCGGAGTTATCGGACAATGAGTCCGATACCACCTGGCGCCAGGAACTCTTTCGGGTTCCCGTGGCCTTCTTCTTGGTCTTCTCCGGCACCTTATAAGGAGCCGGAGTCAGCATCTCCGTCAGGAAATTGTCCGCGGTGTCTTTGGGCAGGGGGGCGGATAGTTGATATGCTCCGATGCCTTCACCCAGTCCTATCAAGGGCATGGGAACTCAGACCCCTCACATGGTTATGCTATGGGAAGTAAATATCCTACCAGATGTACAAAACTTGCCGGATTCGTAGGGCGCTTCGCGCTTAGCCTGTGGTCCTCGGTGAGAGAGGGAGGGACCTCGGCGCCCTTGAACATCACCCTCCAGACATCTTTGTGCGTCATGTCGAAGAGCTCGATTAGAGTCTGGTGCCGGGCCGGGTCAAACTCCCACAGGTTGAAATCCCGTTGTTGACACGGGAGGATCCGGTGGATGAGCATGACCTGGACTATGTTGACAAGCTTGAGCTTCTTGCTTGCCATATTCTGGATAGATTTCTGGAGTCCGTCCAGCTCCACCGATGAACCCCAGGACAGGCCCTTCTCCTTCCAGGAAGTGAGCCGTGTGGGGAATCCAGATCGAAACTCGGGGGCCGCCACCCAGTTGGTGTCGCGCGGCTCGGTGATGTAGAACCACGCCGATTGCCACCCCTTTATCGTCTCCATGAAGGAGCCTTCAAGCCATATAACATTGGGCATCTTGCCCACCATGGCTCTGGCGCATTCTGCTTGTTGGCCTCCCACCACCTTCGGCTTGATATTGAAGGTCTTCAGCCACAGGCTGAAGTGAGGCCGGATGCAGAGGAAAGCCTCACACACGATGATGAATGCCAAAATGTTGAGGATGAAGTTCGGGGCCATATCATGAAAGTTTAGCCCGTAGTAGAACATGAGACCGCAGACGAATGGATGAAGGGGAAACCCCAGTCCATGGAGGAAGTGAAAGTGCAACTATCCCTAGGTGGTTTTGGTAATTCATAACAACATATAGCTCATTGAGCTAATGCTATTCCAAGATGATTATTTCAGGAAAGCTCAATGATTGGCATGGCATGGATGTGAAAGTGGAACCCTAAAAATGCTAAGGACAAAGGATTGGCTCAAGCTCAAAAGCTCAAGACTCTTCATTTTATATTTTAGTCCTCCAAGATCACATTGAGTCTTTAGGAAAAGCCAATACTATCAAGGAGGGATGAGGTGTTGCTTAATGAGCCTCTTGCTTCATGTGCTTAATGATATGCTCCAAAATCCTCAGCTACTTTCCCATATCCACAAATGACCTAAACCCTAAGCCAAACTCGGTCATACCGACTCTATCTATCCAGCGCCACCGAGTTTCATATGTCATAAGCCACTGCCAAACCCTAGCAATTCGGTCCTACCAATAGGGATCTCGGTCTCACCGAGATGGGGTTGCAAACTCCCTGTTTCCCTTTCGTAACTTTTCGGTCTCACCGAAAGAGCGAATCAGTCCCACCGAGATTGCAATGTAAACTCTGTGTTTCCCTTTTGTAACTTTTCGGTATCACCGAAAGAGCAAATCGGTCCCACCGAGTTTGCCTGACCAACTCTCTGGTTAGCTTATTGTAGGGGAACGTAGTAATTTCAAAATTTTCCTACGCACACGCAAGATCATGGTGATGCATAGCAACAAGGGGGAGAGTGTTGTCTACGTACCAACGCAGACCGACTGCGGAAGCGATCACACAACATAGAGGAAGTAGTCGTACGCCTTCTTCCTGATCCAACCGATCCAAGCACCGTTACTCCGGCACCTCCGAGTTCTTAGCACATGTACAGCTCGATGACGATCCCTGGGCTCCGATCTAGCAAAGCTTCGGGGAGGAGTTCCGTCAGCACGACGGCGTGGTGACGATCTTGATGTACTACCGACGCAGGGCTTCGCCTAAGCACTACAACGGTATGATCGAGGTGGAATTTGGTGGCAGGGGGCACCGCACACGGCTAAGGAACGATCTCAAGGATCAACTTGTGTGTCTTGGGGTGTCCCCTGCCCCCGTTTATAAAGGATGAAAGGGGGGAGGCTGGCCGGCCAAAGGAGGGAGGCGCAGGAGGAGTCCTACTCCTACCGGGAGTAGGACTCCCCCCCCCCAATCCTAGTCCAACTAGGATTCCCAAGTGGGAAAGGGAGAGAGGGGGGCCGGCCACCTTCTCCTAGTCCTAATAGGACTAGAGAGATGGGGAAGGCGCGCAGTCCTATGTGGGAAGCCCTTTCACCTTTCCACTAAGGCCCATGTTGGCCCATTTGGCTCCCGGGGGGTTCCGGTAACCCTCCCGGTAATCCGGTAAAATCCCGATTTCACCCGGAACACTTCCGATGTCCAAACATAGGCTTCCAATATATCAATCTTTATGTCTCGACCATTTCGAGACTCCTCATCATGTCCCCGATCTCATCCGGGACTCCGAACTCCTTCGGTACATCAAAACTCATAAACTCATAATACAACTGTCATCGGAACCTTAAGCGTGCGGACCCTACGGTTCGAGAACAATGTAGACATGACTGAGACACGTCTCCGGTCAATAACCAATAGCGGGACCTGGATGCCCATATTGGCTCCTACATATTCTACGAAGATCTTTATCGGTCAGACTGCATAACAACATATGTTGTTCCCTTTGTCATCGGTATGTTACTTGCCCGAGATTCGATCGTCGGTATCCAATACCTAGTTCAATCTCGTTACTGGCAAGTCTCTTTACTCGTTCCGTAATACATCATCCCGCAACTAACTCATTAGTTGCAATGCTTGCAAGGCTTAAGTGATGTGCATTACCGAGAGGGCCCAGAGATACCTCTCCGACAATCGGAGTGACAAATCCTAATCTCGAAATACGCCAACCCAACATCTACCTTTGGAGACACCTGTAGTACTCCTTTATAATCACCCAGTTACGTTGTGACGTTTGGTAGCACCCAAAGTGTTCCTCCGGCAAACGGGAGTTGCATAATCTCATAGTCATAGGAACATGTATAAGTCATGAAGAAAGCAATAGCAACATACTAAACGATCGTGTGCTAAGCTAATGGAATGGGTCATGTCAATCAGATCATTCAACTAATGATGTGACCTCGTTAATCAAATAACAACTCTTTTGTCCATGGTTAGGAAACATAACCATCTTTGATTAACGAGCTAGTCAAGTAGAGGCATACTAGTGACACTCTGTTTGTCTATGTATTCACACATGTATTATGTTTCCGGTTAATACAATTCTAGCATGAATAATAAACATTTATCATGATATAAGGAAATAAATAATAACTTTATTATTGTCTCTAGGGCATATTTCCTTCAGTCTCCCACTTGCACTAGAGTCAATAATCTAGTTCACATCGCCATGTGATTTAGCAGCAATAGTTCACATCACCATGTGATTAACACCCATAGTTCACATCGTCATGTGACCAACACTCAAAGGGTTTACTAGAGTCAATAATCTAGTTCACATCTCTATGTGATTAACACCCAAAGAGTACTAAGGTGTGATCATGTTTTTGCTTGTGAGATAATTTTAGTCAACGGGTCTGTCACATTCAGATCCGTAAGTATTTTGCAAAATTCATTGTCTATAATGCTCTGCACGGAGCTACTCTAGCTAATTGCTCCCACTTTCAATATGTATCCAGATTGTGACTTTAGATTCATCTGGATCAGTGTCAAAAACTTGCATCGACGTAACCCTTTACGACGAACCTTTTTGTCACGTCCATAATCGAGAAACACATCCTTATTTCACTAAGGATAATTCTGACCGCTGTCCAGTGATCTACTCCTAGATCACTATTGTACTCCCTTGCCAAATCAGTGCAGGGTATACAATAGATCTGGTACACAGCATGGCATACTTTATAGAACCTATGAATGAGGCATAGGGAATGACTTTCATTCTCTTTCTATCTTCTGCCGTGGTCGGGCTTTGAGTCTTTACTCAACTTCACACCTTGTAACACAGGCAAGAAACTTTTTCTTTGACTGTTCCGTTTTGAACTACTTCAAAATCTTGTCAAGGTATGTACTTATTGAAAAACTTATCAAGCGTCTTGATCTATCTCTATAGATCTTGAAGCTCAATATGTAAGCAGCTTCACCGAAGTCTTTCTTTGAAAAACTCCTTTCAAACACTCCTTTATGCTTTACAGAATAATTCTACATTATTTCCGATCAACAATATGTCATTCACATATACTTATCAGAAATGTTGTAGTGCTCCCACTCACTTTCTTGTAAATACAGGCTTCACCGCAAGTCTGTATAAAACTATATGCTTTGATCAACTCATCAAAGCGTATATTCCAACTCCGAGATGCTTGCACTAGTCCACAGATGGATCGCTGGAGCTTGCACATTTTGTTAGCACCTTTCGGATTGACAAAACCTTCTGGTTGCATCATATACAACTCTTCTTTAATAAATCCATTAAGGAATGCAGTTTTGTTTATCCGTTTGCCAGATTTCATAAAATGCGGCAATTACTAACATGATTCGGACAGACTCAAGCATAGATACGAGTGAGAAGCTCTCATCATAGTCAACACCTTGAACTTGTCGAAAACCTTTTGCGACAATTCTAGCTTTGTAGATAGTAACACTACTATCAGCGTTCGTCTTCCTCTTGAAGATCCATTTATTCTCAATTGCTTGCCGATCATCGGGCAAGTCAACCAAAGTCCAAACTTTGTTCTCATACATGGATCATATCTCAGATTTCATGGCTTCAAACCATTTCGCGGAATCTGGGCTCATCATCGCTTCCTCATAGTTCGCAAGTTCGTCATGGTCTAGTAACATGACTTCCAGAACAGGATTACCGTACCACTCTGATGCGGATCTCACTCTGGTTTACCTACGAGATTCGGTAGTAACTTGATCTGAAGTTTCATGATCATCATCATTAGCTTCCTCACTAATTGGTGTAGTAGTCACAAGAACAGATTTTTGTGATGAACTACTTTCCAATAAGGTAGAAGGTACAATTACCTTATCAAGTTTTCTACTTTCCTCCCACTCACTTCTTTCAAGAGAAACTCCTTCTCTAGAAAGGATCCATTATAAGCAACGAATGTCTTACCTTAGGATCTGTGATAGAAGGTGTACCCAACAGTCTCCTTTGGGTATCCTATGAAGACATATTTCTCCGATTTGGGTTTGAGCTTATCAGGATGAAACTTTTTCTCATAAGCATCGCAACCCCAAACTTCAAGAAACGACAACTTTGGTTTCTTGCCAAACCATAGTTCATAAGGCGTCGTCTCGACGGATATAGATGGTGCCCCTTTTTAACGTGAATGCAACTGTCTCTAATGCATGACCCCAAAAACGATAGTGGTAAATCGGTAAGAAACATCATAGATTTGCACTATATCTAATAAAGTACGGCTATGACGTTCGGACACACCATTATGCTGTGGTGTTCCGGGTGGCGTGAGTAGTGAAACTATTTCACATTGTTTTAACTGAAGACCAAACTCGTAACTCAAATACTCTTTTCTACGATCAGATCATAGAAACTTTATTTTCTTGTTACGATGATTTTTCACTTCACTCTGAAATTCTTTGAACTTTTCAAATGTTTCAGACTTATGTTTCATCAAGTAGATATACTCATATCTGCTCAAATCATCTGTGAAGATCAGAAAATAATGATACCTGTCGCGAGCCTCAATATTCATCGGACCACATACATCAGTATGTATGATTTCCAACAAATCTGTTGCTCGCTCCATTGTTCCGAAGAACAGAGTCTTAGTCATCTTGCCCATGAGGCATGGTTCGCAAGCATCAACTGATTCATAATCAAGTGATTCCAAAAGCCCATCAGCATGGAGTTTCTTCATGCGCTTTACACCAATATGACCTAAACGGCAGTGCTACAAATAAGTTGCACTATCATTATTAACTTTGCATCTTTTGGTTTCAATATTATGATTATGTGTATCACTACGATCGAGATCCAACGAACTATTTTCATTGGGTGTGTAACCATATAAGGTTTTATTCATGTAAACAGAACAACAATTTATTCTCTTACTTAAATGAATAACCGTATTACAATAAACATGATCAAATCATATTCATGCCCAACGCAAAAACCAAATAACAATTATTTAGGTTCAACACTAATCCCGAAAGTATAGGGGAGTGTGCGATGATGATCATATCAATCTTGGAACTACTTCCAACACACATCGTCACTTCACCCTTAACTAGTCTCTGTTTATTCTGCAACTCCCGTTTCGAGTTACTAATCTTAGCAACTGAACTAGTATCAAATACTGAGGGTTTACTATAAACACGAGTAAAGTACACATCAATAACATGTATATCAAATATACTTATGTTCACTTTGCCATCCTTCTTATCTGCCAATCACTTGGGGTAGTTCCGCTTCCAGTGACCAGTCCTTTTGCAGTAGAAGCACTTAGTCTCAGGCTTAGGACCAGACTTGGGCTTCTTCACTTGAGCAGCAACTTGCTTGCCTGTTCTTCTTGAAGTTCCCCTTCTTCCCATTGCCCTTTTCTTGAAACTAGTGGTCTTGTTAACCATCAACACTTGATGTTTTTCTTGATTTCTACCTTCGTCGATTTCAGCATCACGAAGAGCTTGGGAATTGTTTCCGTTATCCCTTGCATGTTATAGTTCATCACAAAGTTCTACTAACTTGGTGATGGTGACTAGAGAATTCTATCAATCACTATCTTATCTGGAAGATTAACTCCCACTTGATTCAAGCGATTGTAGTACCCAGACAATCTGAGCACATGCTCACTAGTTGAGCGATTCTCCTCCATCTTTTAGCTATAGAACTTGTTGGAGACTTCATATCTCTCAACTCGGGTATTTGCTTGAAATATTAACTTCAACTCCTGGAACATCTCATATGGTCCATGATGTTCAAAACGTCTTTGAAGTCCCGATTCTAAGCCATTAAGCATGGTGCACTAAACTATCAAGTAGTCATCATATTGAGCCAGCCAAACATTCATAACGTCTGCATCTGCTCCTGCAATAGGTCTGTCACCTAGCGGTGCATCAAGGACATAATTCTTCTGTGCAGCAATGAGGATAAACCTCAGATCACGGATCCAATCCGCATCATTGCTACTAACATCTTTCAACATAATTTTCTCTAGGAACATATCAAAATAAACACAGGGAAGCAACAACGCGAGCTATTGATCTATAACATAATTTGCAAAATACTACCAGGACTAAGTTCATGATAAATTTAAGTTCAATTTAATCATATTACTTAAGAACTCCCACTTAGATAGACATCCCTCTAATCCTCTAAGTGATCACGTGATCCAAATTAACTAAACCATAACCGATCATCACGTGAGATGGAGTAGTTTTCAATGGTGAACATCGTTATGTTGATCATATCTACTATATGATTCACGCTCGACCTTTCGGTCTCCGTGTTCCGGGGCCATATCTGTATATGCTTGGCTCGTCAAGTATAACCTGAGTATTCTGCGTGTGCAACTGTTTTGCACCCGTTGTATTTGGACGTAGAGCTTATCACACCCGATCATCACGTGGTGTCTGGGCACGACGAACTTTGGCAACGGTGCATACTCAGGGAGAACACTTCTTGATAATTTAGTGAGAGATCATCTTATAATGCTACCGTCAATCAAAGCAAGATAAGATGCATAAAAGATAAACATCACATGCAATCAATATAAGTGATATGATATGGCCATCATCATCTTGTGCTTGTGATCTCCATCTCCGAAGCACCGTCATGATCACCATCGTCACCGGCGTGACACCTTGATCTCCATCGTAGCATCGTTGTCGTCTCGCCAATCTTATGCTTCCACGACTATCACTACCGCTTAGTAATAAAGTAAAGCATTACATCGTGATTGCATTGCATACAATAAAGCGACAACCATATGGCTCCAGCCAGTTGCCGATAACTTGGTTACAAAACATGATCATCTCATACAATAAAATTTAGCATCATGCCTTGACCATATCACATCACAACATGCCCTGCAAAAACAAGTTAGACGTCCTCTACTTTGTTGTTGCAAATTTTACGTGGCTGCTACGGGCTTAAGCAAGAACCAATCTTACCTATGCATCAAAACCACAACGATAGTTTGTCAAATAGACTCCGTTTTAACCTTCGCAAGGACCGGGCGTAGCCACACTCGGTTCAACTAAAGTTGGAGAAACAGTCACCAGCAAGTCACCTATGTGCAAAGCACGTCGGGGAAACCGGTCTCGCGTAAGCGTACACGTAATGTCGGTCCGGGCCGCTTCATCCAACAATACCGCCGAACCAAAGTATGACATGCTGGTAGGCAGTATGACTTATATCGCCCACAACTCACTTGTGTTCTACTCGTGCAAATAACATCAAACCATAAAAACCTAGGCTCGGATGCCACTATTGGGGAACGTAGTAATTTCAAAATTTTCCCACGCACACGCAAGATCATGGTGATGCACAGCAACGAGGGGGAGAGTGTTGTCTATGTACCAACGCAGACCGACTGCGGAAGCGATCACACAACGTAGAAGAAGTAGTCGTACGTCTTCTTCCCGATTCGACCGATCCAAGCACCGTTACTCCGGCACCTCCGAGTTCTTAGCACACGTACAGCTCGATGACGATCCCCGGGCTCCGATCCAGCAAAGCTTCGGGGAGGAGTTCCGTCAGCACGACGGCGTGGTGACGATCTTGATGTACTACCGATGCAGGGCTTCGCCTAAGCACTACAACGGTATGATCGAGGTGGAATTTGGTGGCAGGGGGCACCGCACACGGCTAAGGAACGATCTCAAGGATCAACTTGTGTGTCTTGGGGTGTCCCCTGCCCCCGTATATAAAGGATGAAAGGGGGAGGCTGGCCGGCCAAAGGAGGGAGGCGCAGGAGGAGTCCTACTCCTACCGGGAGTAGGACTCCCCCCCCCAATCCTAGTCCAACTAGGATTCCCAAGTGGGAAAGGGAGAGAGGGGGGCCGGCCACCTTCTCCTAGTCCTAATAGGACTAGAGAGAGGGGGAAGGCGCGCAGCCCTATGTGGGCAGCCCTTTCACCTTTCCACTAAGGCCCATGTTGGCCCATTTGGCTCCCGGGGGGTTCCGGTAACCCTCCCGGTAATCCGGTAAAATCCCGATTTCACCCGGAACACTTCCGATGTCCAAACATAGGCTTCCAATATATCAATCTTTATGTCTCGACCATTTCGAGACTCCTCGTCATGTCCCCGATCTCATCCGGGACTCCGAACTCCTTCGGTACATCAAAACTCATAAACTCATAATACAACTGTCAGCGAAACCTTAAGCGTGCGGACCCTACGGTTCAAGAACAATGTAGACATGACCGAGACACGTCTCCGGTCAATAACCAATAGCGGGACCTGGATGCCCATATTGGCTCCTACATATTCTACGAAGATCTTTATCGGTCAGACCGCATAACAACATACGTTGTTCCCTTTGTCATCGGTATGTTACTTGCCCGAGATTCGATCGTCGGTATCCAATACCTAGTTCAATCTCGTTACTGGCAAGTCTCTTTACTCGTTCCGTAATACATCATCCCGCAACTAACTCATTAGTTGCAATGCTTGCAAGGCTTAAGTGATGTGCATTACCGAGAGGGCCCAGAGATACCTCTCCGACAATCGGAGTGACAAATCCTAATCTCGAAATACGCCAACCCAACATCTACCTTTGGAGACACCTATAGTACTCCTTTATAATCACCCATTTATGTTGTGACGTTTGGTAGCACCCAAAGTGTTCCTCCGGCAAACGGGAGTTGCATAATCTCATAGTCATAGGAACATGTATAAGTCATGAAGAAAGCAATAGCAACATACTAAACGATCGTGTGCTAAGCTAATGGAATGGGTCATGTCAATCAGATCATTCAACTAATGATGTGACCTCGTTAATCAAATAACAACTCTTTTGTCCATGGTTAGGAAACATAACCATCTTTGATTAACGAGCTAGTCAAGTAGAGGCATACTAGTGACACTCTGTTTGTCTATGTATTCACACATGTATTATGTTTCCGGTTAATACAATTCTAGCATGAATAATAAACATTTATCATGATATAAGGAAATAAATAATAACTTTATTATTGTCTCTAGGGCATATTTCCTTCACTTATTACCAAACTCGGTCTCACCGAGTTTGTCTAATCGGTCTCACCGAGATTATGTTGTGCCCAAACCCTAACAGAATCGGTCCTACCGAGTTGCATGTCAGTCCCACCGAAAATCTCTAACGGCCACTAGGTTTACCTTTTCGGTCTGACCGAGTTTATTTATTCGGTCCCACCGAGATTGGTAGATTGTGTGTAACGGTTGGATTTTGTGTGGAGGCTATATATATACCCCTCCACCTCCTCTTCATTCAAAGAGAGAGCCATCAGAACACATACACCATTCCAACACATATGTTCTGAGAGAGAGAACCACCTACTCATGTGTTGAGACCAAGATATTCCATTCCTACCATATGAATCTTGATCTCTAGCCTTCCCCAAGTTGCTTTCCACTCAAATACTCTTTCCACTAGATCCAAATCCTATGAGAGAGAGAGAGTTGAGTGTTGGGGAGACTATCATTTGAAACACAAGAGCAAGGAGTTCATCATCAACACACCGTTTGTTACTTCTTGGAGAGTGGTGTCTCCTAGATTGGCTAGGTGTCACTTGGGAGCCTCCGACAAGATTGTGGAGTTGAACCAAGGAGTTTTTAAGGGCAAGGAGATCGCCTACTTCGTGAAGATCTACCGCTAGTGAGGCAAGTCCTTCGTGGGCGATGTCCATGGTGGGATAGACAAGGTTGCTACTTCATGGACCCTTCGTGGGTGGAGCCCTTCGTGGACTCGCGCAACCGTTACCCTTCGTGGGTTGAAGTCTCCATCAACGTGGATGTAGGATAGCACCACCTATCCGAACCACGGGAAAAACATCCGTGTCTCCAATTGCGTTTGAATTCTCCAAACCCTTCCTTTACATTCTTGCAAGTTGCATGCTTTACTTTCCGCTGCCAATATACTCTTTGCATGCTTGCTTGAATTGTGTGATGATTGCTTGACTTGTCCTAAATAGCTAAAATCTGCCAAGAACTAAAATTGGGAAAAGGTTAAGTTTTTTGGTCAAGTAGTCTAATCACCCCCCTCTAGACATACTTTCGATCCTACAAGTGATATCAGAGCTTTGGTCTCCATTTTCTTTGATCTCCATAGCTTTTGGTGGTCATAGCCTTGGTTTCACAACCTAGGAGAGTATGGCGTCTAGCGAGGGAAATTATCACCGTAGAGGTCCTTACTTTGATGGTACTAATTTTGCTAGTTGGAAGCATAAAATGAAAATGCATATTCTTGGACATAACCCCGCCGTTTGGGCTATTGTGTGTGTTGGTTTGCAAGGTGACTTCTTTGATGGGAGAGAACCAAATCATGAAGCTACCGCGGATGAGTTGAAGATGTTGCAATACAATGCTCAAGCTTGTGATATTCTCTTCAACGGATTATGCCCCGAAGAATTCAACAAAATCAGCCGTCTTGAGAATGCAAAGGAAATTTGGGACACTTTGATTGATATGCACGAAGGTACCGACTCCGTCAAGGAATCCAAGTTGGATGTGCTTCAAAGTCAACTTGACAAGTTCAAAATGAAGGATGGTGAAGGTGTCGCTGAAATGTACTCTAGGCTTGCTCTCATCACAAATGAGATTGCCGGCTTAGGAAGTGAAGAGATGACCGATAGATTCATCATCAAGAAGATTCTAAGAGCCTTGGATGGAAAGTATGATACCGTGTGCACATTGATCCAAATGATGCCCAATTACAAAGATCTCAAGCCAACGGAAGTGATTGGAAGAATTGTTGCTCATGAGATGTCACTTAAGGATAAAGAGGAACTTCACAACAAATCAAGTGGTGCCTACAAAGCCTCATGTGAAGCCCCTACATCATCAAGTGAGAAACAAAGCTTCAACGAAGAATTGAGATTAATGGTGAAGAACTTCAACAAGTTCTACAAGAGTAGAAGCAAAGATAGAATCTTCAAGTCAAGGTCCTACAATGACAAAAGATCTTCTAGTCGAGAGCGAAACTGCTACAATTGTGGAAGACCCGGACACTATTCCAATGAGTGTACGGCTCCCTACAAGAGAAGAGAAGATTCTCCAAAAAGAAGAAGCAAAGATTCACCACCAAGAGAGAGAAGGAGTAGAGATGATCGTTATGAATGAAGATACTCACGGAGAAGCAAGGATTCGGAAAGGAAGGAAAAATCATCAAGGAGCTACACAAAATGAAGACATCAAGCTCATGTTGGTGAATGGGTATCCGGCTCCGACTCCGACAGCCACTCTGAGAGAAGTTATCACTCCGACTCCGAAGATACTCAAGATGAAGGTGTTGCCGGTCTAGCACTTTTGTCATCCAACTCCTACGACATATTTGATTCACCAAATGAAGGAATTGGAAGATGCTTCATGGCCAAGGGTCCTAAGGTAACACACCCCGAGTATGTTGATTTTAATAGTGATGAAGATGACTTGTTAGGTCATGATGATTTGCTTGTTGACAACTCTAGTGATGAATACTATAATGAAACGTCAATTAATCATGCAAATCAAGATAAAACAAATGACAATGATAAGGAGAAGATTGAGGCTCTAACTAAAGAACTAAACACTCTTAAGTTAGCTCATGAAACTATCTTCGAAGATCATCGAGAACTTTTAAGAGCTCATGAGAAATTACGCTTTGAAAAGCTCAATCTTGAGCAAGAGCATGAGTTTTTAAAAGCAATCAATGATGATCTCCGCAAGAAAAGTTCTTCTTACATTGCCAAGCGTTTACTCTTATCCACTTACATGCCTCAAGTCAAGTCTAGTAACAAGAACAAGAAAGATTCTTCCTCTAGTAGTAACAATGATCATGCTAAATCCAATATTATTGCTTCTAGTAGTTCTCTTGATTCCACTAATGATTCTCTTAGCCAAGTTACACTTGAGCAAGAAAATAGCTTATTGAAGGGAATTATAGAGAAAGGAGTGTACAAAAGCCTTGCCGGGAGTAAGCAATTCAAGGAAATTGTGCGCAAGCAAGGAATGCACCGGAAGAATCAAGGTGTTGGTTTTGAACGAAAGTTCAATGCCAATGGAGTTGAGTGGGAAGAAGATCAATACCCCAAGACAAAGTTTGTTCCTCAACAAGAGAAGTATGATACTTCCTTCAAGGGGACACAAGCTCAAGATGATCTTCCACCACAAGACTACAAGCAAAAAGGCAAGGACAAGCTTCAAGAGGAAATTGATGCATTTGAAGAAGCTCCTAAGACCTTAGTCAAGTGGATTCCCAAGACTACTTCAAGTTCCACTTCGTCAAGTACGACTACAACTCCAAGGATTCCCATCAAGATGATGTGGATCCAAAAGAAGAAGAACTAGAGAGTTCTTGAGGGTGACTCCGCCAACATACTTCACTCTTATCATTTTGGCAAGAACAAGTGCAATCAACTTCCACATCTTGCACTAGTTCAAGGAGTCACAAACCCTCTTGTTGGTAAGACAAGGCACAAGGTAACCTAAAAGTTTTCATGGACATCATCTTGTGTGTGCATCACTCTATGTCTATGGATATCCTTGTTTGTTCCTTGTGGGACTAACCCATGTAGGTATTGAAAGTGCAATTCACTCAAATGGATAGCTCCAAGTGATCTACATCAACATTGAGCATCCACATCTTCAACATTTACATGAAGTCATCATCGACAAAACCCAAGGTTAGTTCATCCCTCTTAGGGGGGGATATCACATCTAGGGGGAGCTTTACTCTAAGACTTGAGCTAAAGCAACTCTAAAGATGTGAACACAACAATGCTTTATGTAAAAGTGGTAACCCCACTTGAGCTTAAACGATGAGTATGACCTATGATCAAGTGTTCTCACTTGACTCCTAAGTCAATATACTCATATATAGATGACCTAGTCATCGCAAATTGCTTGATAGATGCTAGCATTGGTTGTGCATGCTTTGTCACATATTTCATTTGCCATCTTATTGTGTGAGCGTGTTGGTTGCATATTTTACTCATTCGAGGACTTCCACTTGTTGTTTTGATTGTTTGGCTTTATTTTCTTTTGCCAAGTGGATGGACAAGAATGCCTAAGAACCTCCTCTAGCTATCTATGCTTTTCTCGTCTCAAACTCTATTCATGCTACATCACAAAATTTGATCAAGTCAGATTCGAACCACTCTGTGTGAGGAGCGCTCGGAGTCCCCGATTCGTCATAGACTTAAACTTCCAAAACCTCTTTGTGATTCTCGGTCTGACCGATTCCCCACTTTTGGTCCTATCGAGATCATTAAGTTGATCTAGGTTTTCGATCTCGGTGCAACCGATTTGAACTTTTCGGTCACACCGAGTTGCAGTAACTGCTCGCAGTTATGCATCTCGGTGCCACCGAGTTGTTCCACTCGGTCACACCGACAGGGTCGGGCTATATATAGTCACGGGCAAAAATTTGGAAATTTCTCCGAACCCCTTCGCCCGCGCGATAGCCTGCTCTGCCAACTTGGTCTCCGGATCGTCTCCTCGCTGCCAGCAGCCTCCTGTCGTGGTCTCCGTCGTTGTCAACGGGAATTCTACCCCGCCGTTGCCACCGTAGCGAGTCTCCGCCGAACTAGGGTATGGATTCGATCTTTGTGCTACTCTCCAATCCGATTCCTAGCACATTGTGATCATCATGATTCTTGCCACGTTTGATAAACTCCTATCCAGTCAATGAACTCGTAGATTAGGTTTAATTCGAAAATTTTAGGGTTAGGTTTCCGCCGAAACCATCTCGGACCCACCGAGTTGAAAAACTCGGTCCCACCGATTTGGCTTATGCCATTGCACAAGTGAGACTCGGTCTGACTGAGAATTACTTATCGGTGTGACCGATTTTGGAATTCTGTGAAACTCTAGCAGTCTCGGTGCCACCGAACTGTGACTCGGTCTGACCGAGTTCACTAGTTTAGGTTCCAAAAATGCTTCGGTATCACCGAATTTAGAAATCGGTAGATCCGAGATGCTTTCAGTGGGAAACTAAAACTAAGTTTTTGGATTATTCTTTTGCAAAACTCTCTGCATTTTGTGATGCTCATCCACTCTATCTCATCTATAACCTATTCAGAGGGTCAGCAGTCAGAGTTTGCATCATGTCAGACCAAAGTGATAGCCAGAACCTGTCAGAATAGCAAGTGCAGCTGAGTGAGGGCACTAGTCCCTCAAGTTCCTCAGATGATGGCAGCAGGAGCACCCCTAGCAATCTGCCTAAAGCTGCCACAAGACAGAGAAAGAAGAGAACCTCAGACTCAGAAGATGAGGATTATGTGGCAGAAGAGGAAGCAACCTCCAAGAGAGTTGAGCCAGCACAAGGTACAAAGCCAGGGTTGAAGTTCAAAAGGCCAGCAGGCAGGCAGCCTATGTCAAAGGCTAGAGCTTCAACTGAGAAGCCCACTCCCATTGAGCCAGTTACTACTGAGGGCAAGAAGAGGAAAGAAAGGGTGAAGAAAACTGTAGCCAGAGTGCTTGGCAAAGCTTCCATCATGGAAGATGAGGAGGAAGAAGAAGAGGTGGTTGCACCAGCACCAAAGGCACCCAAGCTGATGGGTGATGCCATAAGGTTAGGGGCAGCTGCTTCCAAGGCCAAGCCAGCCCCAAAGCCCAAGCCAAAGAGGAATACAAGAAGTATCCCAGCTGCTGAGAAGAACAAGGCCCCAGTGCCTGAAGCTGCAGAAGAGGAGGAAGAGAATGTTCTCAGGAAGCTCAAGCCCAAGATCCCAGACCACAATGATGCTCATCCTGTGGCTGAGGATATGAAACTCAGGAGAGATTCAGGGCTCCGGAAGTGGAGAGAAGCAGACCCGTATGCTTCAAGGAGAAGGACTGCAGTGGACTACAGGTTTCACACCAAGGAGCAGCAAGACTTCTATGAGACAGTGCTGCTAGACAAGAAGCCCATTGTCTGTGACATGAGATGGGTCGATTGGCAATACATCAAGGATAACGAGGAGTACTTCCTTGGAGTGCAGGACAGCTTCAAGGCGTGTGGAGTAGAGGACTTTGTCGGGCAGAAGCTCACAAAGTGGAACGAGGAACTCATCATGCAGTTCTACTCCACAGCCCATTTTTATCCAGATGGTAGGATAATTTGGATGTCAGAGGGTACGAGGTACCAGTCTACAGTTGCTGAATGGGCTCAGCTGATAAATGCCCCAGAGGAGCAAGCAGATGACTTGGACGTTTATGCCAAGAAGAGGATGGACCACAACTCTATGTCCAACATGTACAAGGAGATTCCAAATGAAGCACTTGACACTTTCAAGTTTGGCTCAGTACATTATCTTCTATCAGGGCTGCCCACTATCAATTGGATACTAAGGCACACCTTGTTGCCCAAGTCTGGAGATCACAAGATGATCAGAGGCCACGCGATCAACATGCTTCATATCTTTGACGTGCCTCAGAAATTCAAGGTGATGAGCCTAATAGTAGAGACCATTAAGAGGACAGCAACAGACCAGAAGAGGAGCTGTGGATATGCCCCACAGATTCTGGAGCTCATCAACTCCAAGATGGGCACGGGCATATACCTGTTGGACAAGGAACACCTGCCTATCCGTCCGGACTTTGAAGATAATCAAGTGGTCATGACTGAGAATGAGCCATCATCTGCCCAAGCACAAGCCAAGAAGGAGAAGGCTAGGAAGGAGAAAGCTGCCAAGATGCCTACTCAAGCGGAGGCATCTGAGTATTTCCTGAAAACCAAACAAGAGCAGCTTGGTTACTTGATTGCATCCACCCTGTGGATTGAGCAAGGACTAGCTGAAGGAAATATGCCCTAGAGGCAATAATAAAGTTATTATTTATTTCCTTATATCATGATAAATGTTTATTATTCATGCTAGAATTGTATTAACCGGAAACATAATACATGTGTGAATACATAGACAAACAGAGTGTCACTAGTATGCCTCTACTAGACTAGCTCGTTAATCAAAGATGGTTATGTTTCCTAACCATGGACAAAGAGTTGGTATTTGATTAACGGGGTCACATCATTAGTTGAATGATCTGATTGACATGACCCATTCCATTAGCTTAGCACCCGATCGTTTAGTATGTTGCTATTGCTTTCTTCATGACTTATACATGTTCCTATAACTATGAGATTATGCAACTCCCGTTTGCCGGAGGAACACTTTGGGTACTACCAAACGTCACAACGTAACTGGGTGATTATAAAGGAGTACTACAGGTGTCTCCAATGGTAGATGTTCGGTTGGCGTATTTCGAGATTAGGGTTTGTCACTCCGATTGTCGGAGAGGTATCTCTGGGCCCTCTCGGTAATACACATCACATAAGCCTTGCAAGCATTATAACTAAGATGTTAGTTGTGAGATGATGTATTACGGAACGAGTAAAGAGACTTGCCGGTAACGAGATTGAACTAGGTATTGGATACCGACGATCGAATCTCGGGCAAGTAACATACCGATGACAAAGGGAACAACGTATGTTGTTATGCGGTCTGACCGATAAAGATCTTCGTAGAATATGTAGGAGCCAATATGGGCATCCAGGTCCCGCTATTGGTTATTGACCGGAGACGTGTCTCGGTCATGTCTACATTGTTCTCGAACCGTAGGGTCCGCACGCTTAAGGTTTCGATGACAGTTATATTATGAGTTTATGAGTATTGATGTACCAAAGGAGTTCGGAGTCCCGGATGAGATCGGGGACATGACGAGGAGTCTCGAAATGGTCGAGACGTAAAGATCGATATATTGGACGACTATATTCGGACATCGGAAAGGTTCCGAGTGATTCGGGTATTTTTCGGAGCACCGGGTAGTTACGGGAGAAGTAATGGGCCTTGATGGGCTTTAGTGGGAAGAGGAAAAGGCTGCTGCGCCCCCCTCCCCTTTGGTCCGAATTGGACTAGGGAAAAGGGGGCCGGCCACCTTTCCTACTCCTCCTATTCCTTCTCCCTTCCTCCCCTCTTGGTGGACTTCTACTAGGACTTGGAGTCCTAGTAGGACTCCCTATCCTGGCCGCACCTTTGCCTTGGCCGGCCTCCTCCTCCTCCATCCTTTATATACAAGGGCAGGGGGCACCCCATAGACACACAAGTTGATCCTTGAGATCGTTCCTTAGTCGTGTGCGGTGCCCCCTACCACCAAATTCCACCTCGATCATACCGTTGTAGTGCTTAGGCGAAGCCCTGCGTCGGTAGTACATCAAGATCGTCACCACGCCGTCGTGCTGACGGAACTCTTCCTCGACGCTTTGCTGGATCGGAGCCCGAGGATCGTCATTGAGCTGAACGTGTGCTAAGAACTCGGAGGTGCCGGAGTAACGGTGCTTGGATCGGTCGGATCGGGAAGACGTACGACTACTTCCTCTATGTTGTGTGATCGCTTCCGCAGTCGGTCTGCGTTGGTACGTAGACAACACTCTCCCCTCTCGTTGCTATGCATGACCATGATCTTGCGTGTGCGTAGGAAAATTTTGAAATTACTACGTTCCCCAACAGTGGCATCCGAGCCTAGGTTTTATGGTTTGATGTTATTTGCACGAGTAGAACACAAGTGAGTTGTGGGCGATACAAGTTATACTGCCTACCAGCATGTCATACTTTGGTTCGGCGGTATTGTTGGACGAGACGATCCGGACCAACCTTACGCGTACTCTTACGCGAGACCGGTTCCCTCGACGTGCTTTGCACATAGATGGCTTGCGGAAGACTGTCTCTCCAACTTTAGTTGAACCGAGTGTGGCTACGCCCGGTCCTTGAGAAGGTTAAAACGGAGTCTATTTGACGAACTATCGTTGTGGTTTTGATGCGTAGGTGAGATGAGTTCTTGCTTAAAGCCCGTAGCAGCCACGTAAAACTTGCAACAACAAAGTAGAGGATGTCTAACTTGTTTTTGCAGGGCATGTTGTGATGTGATATGGTCAAGGCATGATGCTGATTTTATTGTATGAGATGATCATGTTTTGTAACCAAGTTATCGGCAACTGGCAGGAGCCATATGGTTGTCGCTTTATTGTATGCAATGCAATCGCGATGTAATGCTTTACTTTATTGCTAAGCGGTAGTGATAGTCGTGGAAGCATAAGATTGGCGAGACGACAACGATGCTACGATGGAGATCAAGGTGTCGCGCCGGTGACGATGGTGATCATGACGGTGCTTCGGAGATGGAGATCACAAGCACAAGATGATGATGGCCATATCATATCACTTATATTGATTGCATGTGATGTTTATCTTTTATGCATCTTATCTTGCTTTGATTGACGGTAGCATTATAAGATGATCTCTCACTAAATTATCAAGAAGTGTTCTCCCTGAGTATGCACCGTTGCCAAAGTTCGTCGTGCCCAGACACCACGTGATGATCGGGTGTGATAAGCTCTACGTCCATCTACAACGGGTGCAAGCCAGTTTTGCACACGCAGAATACTCAGGTTAAACTTGACGAGCCTAGCATATGCAGATATGGCCTCGGAACACAGAGACCGAAAGGTCGAGCGTGAATCATATAGTAGATATGATCAACATGACAATGTTCACCATTGAAAACTACTCCATCTCACGTGATGATCGGTTATGGTTTAGTTGATTTGGATCACGTGATCACTTAGAGGATTAGAGGGATATCTATCTAAGTGGGAGTTCTTAAGTAATATGATTAATTGAACTTAAATTTATCATGAACTTAGTCCTGGTAGTATTAGCATATCTATGTTGTAGATCAATAGCTCGCGTTGTTGCTTCCCTGTGTTTATTTTGATATGTTCCTAGAGAAAATTGTGTTGAAAGATGTTAGTAGCAATGATGCGGATTGGATCCGTGATCTGAGGTTTATCCTCATTGCTGCACAGAAGAATTATGTCCTTGATGCACCGCTAGGTGACAGACCTATTGCAGGAGCAGATGCAGACGTTATGAACGTTTGGCTAGCTCAATATGATGACTACTCGATAGTTTAGTGCACCATGCTTAACGGCTTAGAATCGGGACTTCAAAGACGTTTTGAACGTCATGGACCATATGAGATGTTCCAGGAGTTGAAGTTAATATTTCAAGCAAATACCCGAGTTGAGAGATCTGAAGTCTCCAACAAGTTCTATAGCTAAAAGATGGAGGAGAATCGCTCAACTAGTGAGCATGTGCTCAGATTGTCTGGGTACTACAATTGCTTGAATCAAGTGGGAGTTAATCTTCCAGATAAGATAGTGATTGACAGAATTCTCTAGTCACCATCACCAAGTTAGTAGAACTTCGTGATGAACTATAATATGCAAGGGATAACGGAAACAACTCCAAAGCTCTTCGTGATGCTGAAATCAACGAAGGTAGAAATCAAGAAAAACATCAAGTGTTGATGGTTGACAAGACCACTAGTTTCAAGAAAAGGGCAAAGGGAAGAAGGGGAACTTCAAGGAGAACGGCAAGCAAGTTGCTGCTCAAGTGAAGAAGCCCAAGTCTGGTCCTAAGCCTGAGACTAAGTGCTTCTACTGCAAAGGGACTGGTCACTGGAAGCGGAACCACCCCAAGTGATTGGCGGATAAGAAGGATGGCAAAGTGAACATAAGTATATTTGATATACATGTTATTGATGTGTACTTTACTAGTGTTTATAGCAAACCCTAAGTATTTGATACTAGTTCAGTTGCTAAGATTAGTAACTCGAAACGGGAGTTGCAGAATAAACAGAGACTAGTTAAGGGTGAAGTGACGATGTGTGTTGGAAGTGGTTCCAAGATTGATATGATCATCATCGCACACTCCCTATAATTTCGGGATTAGTGTTGAACCTAAATAAGTGTTATTTGGTGTTTGCGTTGAGCATGAATATGATTTGATCATGTTTATTGCAATACGGTTATTCATTAAAGTAAGAGAATAAATTGTTGTTCTGTTTACATGAATAAAACCTTATATGGTTACACACCCAATGAAAATAGTTCGTTGGATCTCGATCATGGTGATACACATAATCATAATATTGAAACCAAAAGATGCAAAGTTAATAATGATAGTGCAACTTATTTGTGGCACTGCCGTTTAGGTCATATTGGTGTAAAGCGCATGAAGAAACTCCATACTGATGGGATTTTGGAATCACTTGATTATGAATCAGTTGATGCTTGCAAACCATGCCTCATGGGCAAGATGACTAAGACTCTGTTCTTCGGAACAATGGAGCGAGCAACAGATTTGTTGGAAATCATACATACTGATGTATGTGGTCCGATGAATATTGAGGCTCGCGACAGGTATCATTATTTTCTGATCTTCACAGATGATTTGAGCAGATATGAGTATATCTACTTGATGAAACATAAGTCTGAAACATTTGAAAAGTTCAAAGAATTTCAGAGGGAAGTGAAAAATCATCGTAACAAGAAAATAAAGTTTCTATGATCTGATCGTAGAGAAAAGTATTTGAGTTACGAGTTTGGCCTTCAGTTAAAAACAATGTGAAATAGTTTCACTACTCATGCCACATGGAACACCATAGTGTAATGGTGTTTCCAAACGTCATAACCATACTTTATTAGATATAGTGCGATCTATGATGTCTCTTACCGATCTACCACTATCGTTTTGGGGTTATGCGTTAGAGATAGCTGCATTCACGTTAAAAAGGGGCACCATCTAAGTCCGTTGAGACGACACAATCTGAACTGTGGTTTAGCAAGAAACCAAAGTAGTCGTTTCTTAAAGTTTGGGGTTGTGATGCTTATGTGAAAAAGTTTCATCCTGATAAGCTCAAACCCAAATCGGAGAAATATGTCTTCATAGGATACCCAAAGGAGACTGTTGGGTAAACCTTCTATCACAGATCCTAAGGCAAGACATTCGTTGCTTATAATGGATCCTTTCTAGAGAAGGAGTTTCTCTTGAAAGAAGTGAGTGGGAGGAAAGTAGAAAACTTGATAAGGTAATTGTACCTTCTACCTTATTGGAAAGTAGTTCATCACAAAAATCTGTTCTTGTGACTACTACACCAATTAGTGAGGAAGCTAATGATGATGATCATGTAACTTCAGATCAAGTTACTACCGAATCTCGTAGGTAAACCAGAGTGAGATCCGCACCAGCGTGGTACGGTAATCCTGTTCTGGAGATCATGTTACTTGACCATGACGAACCTACGAACTATGAGGAAGCGATGATGAGCCCAGATTCCGCGAAATGGTTTGAGGCCATGAAATCTGAGATATGGTCCATGTATGAGAACAAAGTTTGGACTTTGGTTGACTTGCCCGATGATCGGCAAGCAATTGAGAATAAATGGATCTTCAAGAGGAAGACGGACGCTGATAGTAGTGTTACTATCTACAAAGCTAGAATTGTCGCAAAAGGTTTTCGACAAGTTCAAGGTGTTGACTACGATGAGAGATTCTCACTCGTATCTATGCTTGAGTCTGTCCGAATCATGTTAGTAATTGCCGCATTTTATGAAATCTGGCAAACGGATAAACAAAACTGCATTCCTTAATGAATTTATTAAAGAAGAGTTGTATATGATGCAACCAGAAGGTTTTGTCAATCCGAAAGGTGCTAACAAAATGTGCAGGCTCCAGCGATCCATCTGTGGACTGGTGCAAGCATCTCGGAGTTGGAATATATGCTTTGATAAGTTGATCAAAGCATATAGTTTTATACAGACTTGCGGTGAAGCCTGTATTTACGAGAAAGTGAGTGGGAGCACTACAGCATTTCTGATAAGTATATGTGAATGACATATTGTTGATCAGAAATAATGTAGAATTATTCTGTAAAGCATAAAGAAGTGTTTGAAAGGAGTTTTTCAAAGAAAGACTTCGGTGAAGCTGCTTACATATTGAGCTTCAAGATCTATAGAGATAGATCAAGACGCTTGATAAGTTTTTTCAATGAGTACATACCTAGACAAGATTTTGAAGTAGTTCAAAATGGAGCAGTCAAAGAAAGAGTTCTTGCCTGTATTATAAGGTGTGAAGTTGAGTAAGACTCAAAGCCCGACCACGGCAGAAGATAGAAAGAGAATGAAAGTCATTCCCTATGCCTTGGCCATAGGTTCTATAAAGTATGTCATGCTGTACACCAGATCTATTGTATACCCTGCACTGATTTGGCAAGGGAGTACAATAGTGATCTAGGAGTAGATCACTGGACAGCGTTCAAAATTATCCTTAGTGAAATAAGGATATGTTTCTTGATTATGGACGTGACAAAAAGGTTCGTCGTAAAGGGTTATGTCGATGCAAGGTTTTGACACTGATCCAGATGATTCTAAGTCTCAATCTGGATACATATTGAAAGTGGGAGCAATTAGCTAGAGTAAGCTCCGTGTAGAGCATTGTAGACATAGAACTTGCAAAATACTTACGGATCTGAATGTGACAGACTCGTTGACTAAAATTATCTCACAAGCAAAACATGATCACACCTTAGTACTCTTTGGGTGTTAATCACATAGAGATGTGAACTAGATTACTGACTCTAGTAAACCCTTTGAGTGTTGGTCACATGACGATGTGAACTATGGGTGTTAATCACATGGTGATGTGAACTATTGCTGTTAAATCACATGGCGATGTGAACTAGATTATTGACTCTAGTGCAAGTGGGAGACTGAAGGAAATATGCCCTAGAGGAAATAATAAAGTTATTATTTATTTCCTTATATCATGATAAATGTTTATTATTCATGCTAGAATTGTATTAACCGGAAACATAATACATGTGTGAATACATAGACAAACAGAGTGTCACTAGTATTCCTCTACTAGACTAGCTCGTTAATCAAAGATGGTTATGTTTCCTAACCATGGACAAAGAGTTGTTATTTGATTAACGGGGTCACATCATTAGTTGAATGATCTGATTGACATGACCCATTCCATTAGCTTAGCACCCGATTGTTTAGTATGTTGCTATTGCTTTCTTCATGACTTATACATGTTCCTATAACTATGAGATTATGCAACTCCCGTTTGCCGGAGGAACACTTTGGGTACTACCAAACGTCACAACGTAACTGGGTGATTATAAAGGAGTACTACAGGTGTCTCCAATGGTAGATGTTCGGTTGGCGTATTTCGAGATTAGGGTTTGTCACTCCGATTGTCGGAGAGGTATCTCTGGGCCCTCTCGGTAATACACATCACATAAGCCTTGCAAGCATTATAACTAAGATGTTAGTTGTGAGATGATGTATTACGGAACGAGTAAAGAGACTTGCCGGTAACGAGATTGAACTAGGTATTGGATACCGACGATCGAATCTCGGGCAAGTAACATACCGATGACAAAGGGAACAACGTATGTTGTTATGCGGTCTGACCGATAAAGATCTTCGTAGAATATGTAGGAGCCAATATGGGCATCCAGGTCCCGCTATTGGTTATTGACCGGAGACGTGTCTCGGTCATGTCTACATTGTTCTCGAACCATAGGGTCCGCACGCTTAAGGTTTCGATGACAGTTATATTATGAGTTTATGAGTATTGATGTACCAAAGGAGTTCGGAGTCCCGGATGAGATCGGGACATGACGAGGAGTCTCAAAATGGTCGAGACGTAAAGATCGATATATTGGACGACTATATTCGGACATCGGAAAGGTTCCGAGTGATTCGGGTATTTTTCGGAGCACCGGGTAGTTACGGGAGAAGTAATGGGCCTTGATGGGCTTTAGTGGGAAGAGGAAAAGGCTGCTGCGCCCCCCTCCCCTTTGGTCCGAATTGTACTAGGGAAAAGGGGGCCGGCCACCTTTCCTACTCCTCCTATTCCTTCTCCCTTCCTCCCCTCTTGGTGGACTTCTACTAGGACTTGGAGTCCTAGTAGGACTCCCTATCCTGGCCGCACCTTTGCCTTGGCCGGCCTCCTCCTCCTCCATCCTTTATATACAAGGGCAGGGGGCACCCCATAGACACACAAGTTGATCCTTGAGATCGTTCCTTAGCGTGTGCGGTGCCCCTGCCACCAAATTCCACCTCGATCATACCGTTGTAGTGCTTAGGCGAAGCCCTGCGTCGGTAGTACATCAAGATCGTCACCACGCCGTCGTGCTGACGGAACTCTTCCTCGACGCTTTGCTGGATCGGAGCCCGAGGATCGTCATCGAGCTGAACGTGTGCTAAGAACTCGGAGGTGCCGGAGTAACGGTGCTTGGATCGGTCGGATCGGGAAGACGTACGACTACTTCCTCTACGTTGTGTGATCGCTTCCGCAGTCGGTCTGCGTTGGTACGTAGACAACACTCTCCCCTCTCATTGCTATGCATCACCATGATCTTGCGTGTGCGTAGGAAATTTTTTGAAATTACTACGTTCCCCAACACTAGCCACCCTAACTCAAAACCAGGCAAGCTTAGAGAGGATCATGGAACAAAAGTTCTATGACTTGGATGTCAAAGTGACAGAGATTCAGTCTGCAGTGGAGCAGCTCCAGGATGACATGCAAGAGAGGAGAGGCAAGACTACAACTGATGCCTTTGCCAAAGTGCCCCGAGCTCCGAGGTCGTCTGCAGTGCTAGTTCCTGACACAAGGGCAACCGCCTCAGCTCCAGCCGCAGCATCAGCTCCAACTCCAGCATCTACTTCAGCTCCAGCGTCTACTTCAGCATCTACGGAAGCCTTCGTACTTGGAGTGATCTAGACTCCACCACCACCTGAAGATCAAGCCTGAGTGTCGACTTAGCACTATGCATTTTCTAGGAACTTTTTGGTAACTTGTTGCCAAAGGGGGATAAAATGTATAGATCATAGGCTTCGAGAGAGAGTGTTCCTTTTATTCTCTCTTGTTTTATTTGGTGGTTTTTCGAACTTCATTTGCTTTTGTGTGAGATACTATGTCATTATCTGTGAGACATCGATGATCATGTGTTTGATCATAAGCTACACTTAATGTTTTCTTAATGCTATTTTTATCCTATCTATCTTATGTGATCACTCACTATTCTTGGTGATGAGTGCATGTATTTCATTCTTATCCTTTTAAGCGCTCCACCAAGATGTATGTGACATGGAAGAGTAACCAATGACTCTAACTCTTTATGCATTTGAAGTCCAAAGCAAATTTTTAAATATGCACAAATTTAGGGGGAGCTCTTACTTGTCACACACTTCTCAAAGCGACAATATATTTCATGCTTATTATCATTTGTCGAAGCTTTGATCTATATGTTGTCATCAATTACCAAAAAGGGGGAGATTGAAAGTGCAACTATCCCTAGGTGGTTTTGGTAATTCATAACAACATATAGCTCATTGAGCTAATGCTATTCCAAGATGATTATTTCAGGAAAGCTCAATGATTGGCATGGCATGTATGTGAAAGTGGAACCCTCAAAATGCTAAGGACAAAGAATTGGCTCAAGCTCAAAAGCTCAAGACTCTTCATTTTATATTTTAGTGATCCAAGATCACATTGAGTCTTTAGGAAAAGCCAATACTATCAAGGAGGGATGACGTGTTGCTTAATGATCCTCTTGCTTCATGTGCTTAATGATATGCTCCAAAATCCTCAGCTACTTTCCCATATCCACAAATGACCTAAACCCTAAGCCAAACTCGGTCATACCGACTCTATCTATCCGGCGCCACCGAGTTTCATATGTCATAAGCCACTGCCAAACCCTAGCAATTCGGTCCTACCGATAGGGATCTTGGTCTCACCGAGATGGGGTTGCAAACTCTCTATTTCCCTTTCGTAACTTTTCGGTCTCACCGAAAGAGCGAATCGGTCCCACCGAGATTGCAATGTAAACTCTGTGTTTCCCTTTTGTAACTTTTCGGTATCACCAAAAGAGCAAATCGGTCCCACCGAGTTTGCCTGACCAACTCTCCGGTTAGCTTATTACCAAACTCGGTCTCACCGAGTTTGTGTAATCGGTCTCACCGAGATTACGTTATGCCCAAACCCTAACAGAATCGGTCCTGCCGAGTTGCATGTCAGTCCCACCGAAAATCTCTAACGGTCACTAGGTTTACCTTTTCGGTCTGACCGAGTTTATTTATTCGGTCCCACCGAGATTGGTAGATTGTGTGTAACGGTTGGATTTTGTGTGGTGGCTATATATATACCCCTCCACCTCCTCTTCATTCAAAGAGAGAGCCATCAGAACACATACACCATTCCAACTCATATGTTCTGAGAGAGAGAACCACCTACTCATGTGTTGAGACCAAGATATTCCATTCCTACCATATGAATCTTGATCTCTAGCCTTCCCCAAGTTGCTTTCCACTCAAATCTTCTTTCCACCAGATCCAGATCCAAATCCTATGAGAGAGAGTTGAGTGTTGGGGAGACTATCATTTGAAACACAAGAGCAAGGAGTTCATCATCAACACACCGTTTGTTACTTCTTGGAGAGTGGTGTCTCCTAGATTGGCTAGGTGTCACTTGGGAGCCTCCGACAAGATTGTGGAGTTGAACCAAGGAGTTTGTAAGGGCAAGGAGATCGCCTACTTCGTGAAGATCTACCGCTAGTGAGGCAAGTCCTTCGTGGGCGATGGCCATGGTGGGATAGACAAGGTTGCTACTTCGTGGACCCTTCGTGGGTGGAGCCCTCCGTGGACTCGCGCAACCGTTACCCTTCGTGGGTTGAAGTCTCCATCAACGTGGATGTAGGATAGCACCACCTATCCGAACCACGGGAAAAACATCCGTGTCTCCAATTGCGTTTGAATTCTCCAAACCCTTCCTTTACATTCTTGCAAGTTGCATGCTTTACTTTCCGCTGCCAATATACTCTTTGCATGCTTGCTTGAATTGTGTGATGATTGCTTGACTTGTCCTAAATAGCTAAAATCTACCAAGAACTAAAATTGGGAAAAGGTTAAGTTTTTTGGTCAAGTAGTCTAATCACCCCCCCTCTAGACATACTTTCGATCCTACAGGAAGTGGTGAAGGAAGACTACCCTCTCGTGATGTTCCGCGGTAGGGACGATCTTCCCCGCAGCGGGCAGCCGATGTGTGATATTCGCAGACAAGTATCCGGCTCCGCGCAGCTTTTTGATGTGTCCCTGCGTGACGGAGGAAGCCATCCACTTGCCTCCCGCTCCGGACATGTTTGGAGAAGGTTGAGGAGAAGGATGAGGACTTGGGCGTTGGAGCTCGAATGCACGAGAATGGATGAGCAAGGAGGAAGAAGGCGTGGGTAGAAAAAGGTAAAACCTTATCCCTTTATAAGGGCGGACGAAACTATGCGCCCCCACTAGCCTGGTAAAACGCGCTTATCCCCCAAGTGCCGTACTTGATGGTGCGGTTGGGTTACCCACGCCCGTATTGATGAGAATCCCGTAATAAAGGGGACACGATCTCTGCTCTGACAAGACGTGTTAAGAAACTGCCTCGCGTTATGTGCGGGGCTGGTTAAAATCGTCGAGCCATGGCATGATGGCATGTTGCCAAAACATGTTAGCAGATTAGATTTGTGGAAATATTATTCTCTCTACGATGGTATGTGGAACTTATTTTGTAGGGTCGGACACTATCCTTTCATTCAAATTCTTCTGTGGTGTATCCGGAGGAGGAACCCGCCTTGCAATGCCGAAGACAACACTGCGCGCCGGACTCATCGTCATTGAAGCCTGGTTCAAGGGCTACTAAGGGAGTCTGGGATTAGGGGGTCTCCGGACAGCCGGACTCTATCCTTTGGCCGGACTGTTGGACTAGGAAGATACAAGATTGAAGACTTTGTCTCATGTCCGGATGGGACTCTACTTGGCGTGGAAGGCAAGCTAGGCAATACAGATATGTATATCTCCTCCTTTGTAACCGACCTTGTGTAACCCTAGCCCCCTCCAGTGTCTATATAAAATGGAGGGTTTTAGTCCGTAGGACAACATACGATCATACCATAGCCTAGCTTCTAGGGTTTAGCCTCTCCGATCTCGTGGTAGATCAACTCTTGTAATACTCATATCATCAAGAATAATCAAGCAGGACGTAGGGTTTTACCTCCATCAAGAGGGCCCGAACCTGGGTAAAACATCGTGTCCCCTGCCTCCTGTTACCATCCGCCTTAGACGCATAGTTCAGGACACCCTACCCGAGATCCGCTGGTTTTGACACCGACATTGTCAGGACCCCGATCCTAGGTCACACCGATCTAGCATGTAACACATCATATCACTTTGTGGCCTCACGCACGGTATTTCCACGGGTGCCACCTTACCTGGCCCGAGACCGTTTGCGCCTTTTGGCTCACGTATATGATAGTGTCGCTAGCATCCATATGACAAAGAACCCGGGCCGACATGGCTAGTCGTGAACCCAAAGCGGCACTACCCCATGGGGACAGGCATACATGAATCAACCTCGAGCATGTCGGTCAACAGCGTGTGAATCCAGGCTGTAGCACTAGGCTAACAGGACTCCGGTAACCCGGGCTGTAGCAGGCTAGACAGGACTCCGGATGTCACCGCGTGACATTTCCCCGAAGGGACAGACACAGGAACGAAGTGAAACACATGCCGGCCAGTCAAGCGTCCTGAACAGTAGTGCTGGGCTAGCAGGACTCCGGTGAACCGGGCTGTAGCGGACTACTATGGCTCGAGGAACACTAGACTACATTTCCCCATAAGAAAGGCTGCGAAGGATAAACAACTAGGTTGTCAGATCCTACACATACCAAGCATTTCAATCATACACACAATATGCTCGATATGTGTAAATACAACATGGCATCACAACAAGACTCTACGACTCAAGTATTAATTCATTAGGCTCCAAAGAGCCAGATATTACAAGCATGGGTCTCATGACCCAACAATCATAGCATACAAATCAAACACATGCGGAAGCTTAACATGTCTGAGTACAGACATCTATAAATGAAAAAGGCTAAGAAGCCTGACTATCTACCAAATCCTGTCGAGGGCACAAGATCGTAGCTGAGGTATCGAGCTAAACGTCGAAGTCCACGCGGAACTACTAGCGAGACTGAAGTCTCTTTGCAAAACATAAATTAAGCAAACGTGAGTACAAAGGTACTCAGCAAGTCTTACATCAGAACTAACTACATATGCATCGGTATCAACAAGGGGGGGGGGTGGTGGAGTTTAACTGCAGCAAGCCAGCTTTGACTCAGTGGCTAACCTGAACTACGATTGCAAGCAACTCTTTTGAGGTGGCGCACACGAGTCCACATATTCACCATTCAATACACCACTATGGATCCGCTCTCGTCTCCCTACGAGAAGGCCATCCAAAGTACTCACACTTATCTTGCGAGTTTTAGAGTATCCACTTTCACTTGTCTATGAACTATGCAAGGGGTCCAAGTTTCCATATCCGAGGAATCCGGCTATTCGAATAGATAATGATAACCCTGCAGGGGTGTACTTCTTCACACACGCTCTCGCCACTTATAGCCCTGTACACGTCATGTACCTCGGCAACCTTCAAGCGGAAGCCGGGCGAGGGAGTCGGCCACGACCTGACTAACCAACAAGTCTCTCGTCCAGGTTTATCGCCTATTCGGGTTCCATCCGCAAGGAGATCCGGCTGGGGTGTCGCTCACGGCCCCAAACGATGTGTGCAGGGTTCCCAAGCCCACCATCCGGGTGCCACTTGGTACACCGTGCCACGGTGCCTAGTCTGTCCCAAGCCAACCTGTACCGGGTGCCACTTGGTAGACTACTAACACTACCTACCAACACCAGAAACTAGTTGCAACTCCTGGACAGAGATCGAGTTGATTAATAAGCCGAGAGGGGCCGAGTTATCGGAACCCAATGTGTGGTAGTAACTGTTCATGGATCACAAACACAGAACTCAGTTCCTGAGGACGGCTGCAATGAGACAACCCACCATGTACTCCTACATGGCCTCTCACCGCTACCTTTACCAAATCGTGTTCACACACTTAGCTCTCAACAGTAGGACATGTTTACACACCTCCGATTCATCCCGATGAATCAGACCTGACCCAACTCTAAGCAGTAGCAGGCATGACAAACAAGCATGAATGAGTAGGCACATCAGGGCTCAAACAACTCCTACTCATGCTAGTGGGTTTCATCTATTTACTGTGGCAATGACAGGTCATGCAGAGGATAAGGGGTTCAACTACCGCAACAAGTAGCAGATGATCGTTGTTGTCCTAATGCAGTAAAGGAGAGCGGGAGCGAGAGAGTGGGCTTGTATCGGAATGAACAAGGGGGTTTGCTTGCCTGGCACTTCTGAAGATAATATAGCTCTTCATCGGTGTCATCGATCTCATCGTCGGAACGAATGTCTACTGAGAGGGAACAACCACCGGCAAACACAAAAGGGAACCACAATCAATGCAATGCACATACATATGAATGATATGTCATATTAAGGTACTGAATTGACCTAGTGCAACAGTTAGTCATATTCATTGAAGTGGAATTCAAACCTATAGCAAAATCCAACTCCAAAACTAATTACTATTTATTCCATAAACATGAATTGTCCTATTCAGTGAGGTTAACTTGTTCAAACATGCATGCAAATGACACAGATGGATTCCTTGAATTTTTCTGATAATTTTTCATATATAATTTATTTCATTTGGAGTTACGGTTGAATTACTATGAATTTTTGAAGTTTGGGGGTATTTTCTGAAATTTACAAATCATTTCTGATTTGTTTTAATTCCAGAAAAAGGTTTATGATGTCAGGGTGACATCAGCACCACGTCAGCAAGTCAACTGGTCGGTCCAGGTCAAACCTGACAGTGGGTCCCGCGTGTCAGTGTAATTTGTTAACTAAAATATTAATTAGCACTAATCCTAATTAGGCAGCAGGGTTGGGCCCTACCTGTCATTGACCCAGGGATCAAACTGGGCCCACCCGTGGTCAAACGTGGTCGGCGGGGTCAACTCGCCAGCGTCGAGTCGCCGATGAGGCCAGACGCGGCGGAGCAGCGTGGGTATCGCGCTCCGGCGACCAAAACAACGGCGGAGGCGTGCTGCGTGCTGCTGGTGGACTCGCGCGTCGAGTGGTGTAGGCGGTGGGTGCGGGGGTGGCCGGAGATGACGCCGGCGAGCACGAATGCGGCGGCCGGTGTTCGGGTGTTCGCGGGATCGATGCTGTGGTGCACGGGAGGAGGAGCTGGTGGTGGCTACGGGCTCCTGGTGGTGCGCTGAGCACAAAGGTGAGCTTGGCTTCGAGCCACTTTGGCTCTAGCCACAACGGCGCCATGGCCGGCGGCGAGGAGCTCACGGCTCCAGTGGCTAGGCTAGTTAGGGGAAGAGATTCACTGCGGGGAGAAGGGGGAAATGCTCGGGAGCTCACAGGGAGGTCGATGAGTAGCTCAGCGGGCTCGGGGAAGCTTCTGCAACGGCGAATTGACGACGGCGATCTCCGGGCACCGGAGATGAAGACGACGACGCTCGGGTCGACTGGGGCCTCCTCTGGTCGTGTGCTTCGGGTGTGTAGCTCCACGGGGTCAGGGCGGAGCCCAGGGATGCGGAGAGGGAGCGAGGGGGTGGCTGTGGACGCGGTGGCAGCGAACGGCGGCGACGGCGCGTTCGGGTGTGCGAGAGAGAGAGCGAGGGAGAGATGGAGGGGGGGAGTGAGGAGGTCAGGGGGGTCCAGACGGCAGCGGCGTGTCGTTGGCGGCATCGCGCTGGCCAGGGGAGGCCAGGCAGGCAGCTGCGTGCCGGCGTGCGCGGGCGCCGTGCTCGGCCTTGCCTCTGCCAGTAGGCAGAGGTTGAGGACAGGTTTGCCCCTGGTGGGCTGTCCAACAGTGCTGGGCCTGGGGGGGCTTTGCCAGGTGAGCACTCTCTCTCTCTCTCTCTAATTTATTCTGTTTTCTATTTTTCTGATTTATGTTTGTAAATAAAATACCAACCAAAACACTTTGGTTAATTCTGTAAATTTTTGTGAGGAATATTTGAATTAATTTCAAACTACACAATAAATTTCAGAATATTTGGAGCAACCAATATTTAATGGTAACTTTTAAACTCCAACTCAAATACCATAATGATTTAATTCAATGACCAAAATGTCCTAGAAAAATATGCATCATCTCCGGTAGAGGCTTTCACCTTTTTCCATAAATCATGAACATTTTAAAAGGATATTTTGAGGTCATTGAAAATATTTTGGTTGAACCTATTTGAATTGCATTTGTGCTAGGGTTTATCAATCCCCATTTCAAAATTTATTAAATTGAACATGATGACATGAATGCTTATGAAACTAATTGCAAACAAACTCTAGGGCTGTGACAACTCAGCCCCACTAACAAAAATCTCGTCCCGAGATTCAAGACGTGAGGTAAGAAGACAGAGGGGCACAACTAACACGGTCTTCACGATCCAGGTTGCATCTCATAAGGTTGTTGATCCGATCATCATCATTGTCTTGATGTCTTGCTCTGAGAATTTCATCCACTCATGACAATGAGAAGGAAGGAAAACCCTAAAGAGTCGATCTCCTCGAAGATCAGGCAACTCACGATCAACTCACGGAGTGAGACATAGAAACATCTCGCGAACTGAGAGGCAAAACTTGCATCAGGAGCGATAGAAGAAACAATTTGACGAGGGTTTCAAAGTAGCGAGGGGAATTGCCATGATTCTAAAACAGGGCACCTCGGGGAAGGTGACTCAAAGAACTATTCCCTTAAGTGGCAAAAAGAATTACTTTTGATTCAGAGATCGTGGAAACTCTTCATACCAGCTTAAGGCAATTTACAATTGATCGTTTGAGATAGCTTGAAGAGCTGGCATACTTGGACTAGGATGGATGATGTGGACTACCTTGTTGAAGACAACGCAATGGATGATTTTTAGCTTATCATCGGAAATAGATGGGACCCATGGTAAGTCCACTGTTGAAGATGATCCTAAACAACAACTACTGAGGTGCAAGCTGGGAACAAAATGCAAATGTTGGGAATGATTCTGGTAACTGGGGAGAAGGTTCACCGGCAAAGGTGATTCCACCAATTGGATGGCTATCAACAACTGCGAGGACGGAGGCACATTCCAGTTGACGACAACATCAGAACCTAGTGCCTGAGCGTGCTCTCAAGAACTTGAGCATTTCCGTATTCATCAAGGTTCTGCCAATATCCGTGTCAAGGATCCTGGCAACACAACATGCTACCATGATGAATAATGGCGGAAAATGCAGATGCAAAGAAAGATAACACTCTCTCAGATTTCACCTTAGCGAAGCCAAGGAAGCAAAATCTGGATGATCGACCGAGAGACATTTAGCACTCCGCTTCTAATGTTCTCCTTGATGTACTGGTTACCATGGTCATGCTTTAAGCATCGGCATAGCCACCAAGTAGTGGTCGGACTTCGGAATACAACAGATCCATAAGGAACAACTTCTGGATTAAATCCTACGAAATCCTTATGGGAAGGTGGCCAACTTTCTTCAACCGAGATACTACAATAATAGGTCTTCCGGCTGGATGTGTTGGCCACAACATCCACTTTACCGGTTATCAGGAGACCAATATTATGGTTCTTGGAAAATGCTCCAACCATCATATCTGCCTGAGATTCAGATCTGGTTGGTGTCAGGATATTCCAGACTCATCGAGTCTAGAAAGGAAAATGAAGGTTTGCAACACAAATCGATGAGACGACATTGCGAGATTCTCGGGGAAATGAACTACGGTAGTAGGCTCCAAACATGAGCCGGCTCTGCTACAAGCATGTGAACACGTTGTCCTAGACAAGCATGGCCACCTGGTAGTCTTACAACGAAACACTACCGAGTTCAGGAGGGAACCATCAATGAGGATATCGAAGTCCTTGCGTAAGTCTAGCTCCTAAGAAGAAACTTCTTCTCCTTGAACAAACCAATCAGTGGCTTGGTGTGCTAGGAACACATATGGAGTGGAGGTAATTAATCTACCAAACCATAGAATATTTCGCACATATGCATGACTGATTTGGGATGATTCCAAGGGAAACAAAACAAACCTTTCTCAAATTCATGGCGGCAACTTACACATAATGCACGTGAAATCGAGGAAGTCACTTCTTCCATCCAAGCGTAAGCTTCATGAACGGAACATGAAGGCATTGCTTACAAAGTTTTCAACACTAGGTTGATGATCAACATGAATCATGGGGGAGACAAAATGCTGCTGATGGGCTCAACAACAACTCATCGAAATTTTCATATCACTGGACTTCCACCATCATGTGAACACGGTGATAGCATTGGTCAGACCAAAAGATATAATGGTGTATGCTCAAGGGATCAACCACGAGTAAGACAACATTACGAACATCGTTGTTCTGATTTGACTTGACGATAGCCCATACTCAAGTCTAAGTTTTGACAAGGCAATAGATCCAACAACTGATCACGAGGACCAATCGATGGAGATATCATCTTTCTTCAACACACACAAACACAAAGATATCCCATAGTGATGAACTGAGTGGATTAAGCTTTCATCTCCCAACTCTCCAAGTTATTGTTTGGCTTAACCAACTAGTTCAGGGGTATCCCACACAGATTCTTGGAGATTGGGTGGTTTGGAGGAAACTCAACATGATCACGAACTCAACATAGCGGTCAGGTGACAACCTGGTAACACTTCCGAGAAGATGTTCGGAAAATCACGAACCACCGGTATGTTATTAAGCTCGAGAACAATCTTGCTTTTCAGGGCAAGACGATATGATCAAAGAGTGAGGGATTGGCACAATCCTAATCCATTGATCGAAGTGTGCACCAGAAATATGGACTAGGTAGCACGATCAGTCTTAGAATGATAATTCAATAACCAACGCACTAAGAATGAGGGTATTGTCCATTAACTACCAAGCAACGGGGTTGCTAGGAGTATTGATTTCACACACCACGATTCACTTGTCGACATTCCGGTTGCAACAACACTGAAACCGAGAAATGAATAATGATGGAGAGAGTATCACTGCGTCAAGAATTCATAGGAGAAGGTGCAATTCTTACGACGCTCTTGACATAAAGTGGGTAATACTTTAGGGTAGAACAGAACCAAAAGCTGGGTTGCATTTTGATCTGCGGAATACAACCACTTTGACCCGATCCCAGAAATGGATGAGGTACTGGAGTTTGTTTCTCCTAGTCATTCCAAAATAGAACGGCTCGACGGACCACAAGAATAAAAGGCACCGATGAACACAAATGCACAACTATTCCTGACTATCAATTGATAGACGAAGGTCAGAAAACAACTAAAGAGGGACAACTCAAGGAACATATAACTTTCTGAGTGGTGGAGGCATAGATTAGTATGTCGAGCAAAGCTCAACATATTTCTTCCAGATAACCCACGCAGAAAGGTAGAACTGGCAGAGCCACAATATAGAATGGAGAACTCATCAAGAGCACTCTGTCGTGACCTTTTGGTTCAAAAGAACTCCTGCCAAGAATGGTTCATGATAATTGGAAGAAGGATGTACCACGAACCTCGAGGACTATTGCAAAGGTTACTAATATCTTAAGGGAACTAGCAAACACTAACAACATGAAGTAGGGTGAATCTCGGGTTCAAAACCCAGGGATAGAATACCTACCACTACATGGCATCATGGGATGCTTTTGAGAATAATGGCCAGAATCACACACTGGGGACACAAAACATGGTTCGATTACTAGGTGATCCTCTAAGACACCTAGGGTCATAATAACAGTTCCAACATAAATGCCGAGGCAACGGAGTACCTCAACTCACCGATTAGTGTGATTAACCTGGCCTAAAAGGATATCAGAAATGGAAGGAAAAGATTTGCAAATGCATCAGACTATTTAGAAACCTGGGATGACTCGGACAGCATAACGGCTGTAATTGCTCAAAAATATTTGAGACAACCTGCAAAGATGGTGGCATAATCACTTAACAACATCATATCAAGGTTCGGGTGCCAGCTATGAACATATGGAAGTAGTAGGAACTGAACTGAGGCTTGAACTCAACAATCCTAGGCAACTACGGTTTAGTAACACGTCATCCTGAGAGATAGAAGAGAAGCCTAGTACTTAACCCCGTAGAAAAGATAAGATGACTCAGATCAGAAGGTCATGAGGTATAAGGAGTAAAAAGAACCTTACGTTCCCTTCCCCAATCAATTCCCTTACATAACTAAAGCATTTCTAGACTCAACTTCGACCAGTTTGGCTTGGTAAACCTACAGGCAGTCAGGCTCTGATACCAACGCTGTCAGGACCCCGATCCTAGGTCACACCGATCTAGCATGTAACACATCATATCACTTTGTGGCCTCACGCACGGTATTTCCACGGGTGCCACCTTACCTGGCCCGGGACCGTTTGCGCCTTTTGGCTCACGTATATGATAGTGTCGCTAGCATCCATATGACAAAGAACCCGGGCCGACATGGCTAGTCGTGAACCCAAAGCGGCACTACCCCATGGGGACAGGCATACATGAATCAACCTCGAGCATGTCGGTCAACAGCGTGTGAATCCAGGCTGTAGCACTAGGCTAACAGGACTCCGGTAATCCGGGCTGTAGCAGGCTAGACAGGACTCCGGATGTCACCGCGTGACATTTCCCCGAAGGGACAGACACAGGAACAAAGTGAAACACATGCCGGCCAGTCAAGCGTCCTGAACAGTAGTGCTGGGCTAGCAGGACTCCGGTGAACCCGGCTGTAGCGGACTACTATGGCTCGAGGAACACTAGACTACATTTCCCCATAAGAAAGGCTGCGAAGGATAAACAACTAGGTTGTCGGATCCTACACATACCAAGCATTTCAATCATACACACAATATGCTCGATATGTGTAAATACAACATGGCATCACAACAAGACTCTACGACTCAAGTATTAATTCATTAGGCTCCGAAGAGCCAGATATTACAAGCATGGGTCTCATGACCCAACAATCATAGCATACAAATCAAACACATGCGGAAGCTTAACATGTCTGAGTACAGACATCTATAAATGAAAAAGGCTAAGAAGCCTGACTATCTACCAAATCCTGTCGAGGGCACAAGATCGTAGCTGAGGTATCGAGCTAAACGTCGAAGTCCACGCGGAACTACTAGCGAGACTGAAGTCTCTCTGCAAAACATAAATTAAGCAAACGTGAGTACAAAGGTACTCAGCAAGTCTTACATCAGAACTAACTACATATGCATCGGTATCAACAAGGGGGGGGGGGTGGTGGAGTTTAACTGCAGCAAGCCAGCTTTGACTCAGTGGCTAACCTGAACTACGATTGCAAGCAACTCTTTTGAGGTGGCGCACACGAGTCCACATATTCACCATTCAATACACCACTATGGATCCGCTCTCGTCTCCCTACGAGAAGGCCATCCATAGTACTCACACTTATCTTGCGAGTTTTAGAGTATCCACTTTCACTTGTCTATGAACTATGCAAGGGGTCCAAGTTTCCATATCCGAGGAATCCGGCTATTCGAATAGATAATGATAACCCTGCAGGGGTGTACTTCTTCACACGCGCTCTCGCCACTTATAGCCCTGTACACGTCATGTACCTCGGCAACCTTCAAGCGGAAGCCGGGCGAGGGAGTCGGCCACGACCTGACTAACCAACAAGTCTCTCGTCCAGGTTTATCGCCTATTCGGGTTCCATCCGCAAGGAGATCCGGCCGGGGTGTCGCTCACGGCCCCAAACGATGTGTGCAGGGTTCCCAAGCCCACCATCCGGGTGCCACTTGGTACACCGTGCCACGGTGCCTAGTCTGTCCCAAGCCCACCTGTACCGGGTGCCACTTGGTAGACTACTAACACTACCTACCAACACCAGAAACTAGTTGCAACTCCTGGACAGAGATCAAGTTGATTAATAAGCCGAGAGGGGCCGAGTTATCGGAACCCAATGTGTGGTAGTAACTGTTCATGGATCACAAACACAGAACTCAGTTCCTGAGGACGGCTGCAATGAGACAACCCACCATGTACTCCTACATGGCCTCTCACCGCTACCTTTACCAAATCATGTTCACACACTTAGCTCTCAACAGTAGGACATGTTTACACACCTCCGATTCATCCCGATGAATCAGACCTGACCCAACTCTAAGCAGTAGCAGGCATGACAAACAAGCATGAATGAGTAGGCACATCAGGGCTCAAACAACTCCTACTCATGCTAGTGGGTTTCATCTATTTACTGTGGCAATGACAGGTCATGCAGAGGATAAGGGGTTCAACTACCGCAACAAGTAGCAGATGATCGTTGTTGTCCTAATGCAGTAAAGGAGAGCGGGAGCGAGAGAGTGGGCTTGTATCAGAATGAACAAAGGGGTTTGCTTGCCTGGCACTTCTGAAGATAATATAGCTCTTCATCGGTGTCATCGATCTCATCGTCGGAACGAATGTCTACCGAGAGGGAACAACCACCGGCAAACACAAAAGGGAACCACAATCAATGCAATGCACATACATATGAATGATATGCCATATTAAGGTACTGAATTGACCTAGTGCAACAGTTAGTCATATTCATTGAAGTGGAATTCAAACCTATAGCAAAATCCAACTCCAAAACTAATTACTATTTATTCCATAAACATGAATTGTCCTATTCAGTGAGGTTAACTTGTTCAAACATGCATGCAAATGACACAGATGGATTCCTTGAATTTTTCTGATAATTTTTCATATATAATTTATTTCATTTGGAGTTACGGTTGAATTACTATGAATTTTTGAAGTTTGGGGTATTTTCTGAAATTTATAAATCATTTCTGATTTGTTTTAATTCCAGAAAAAGGTTTATGATGTCAGGGTGACATCAGCACCACGTCAGCAAGTCAACTGGTCGGTCCAGGTCAAACCTGACAGTGGGTCCCGCGTGTCAGTGTAATTTGTTAACTAAAATATTAATTAGCACTAATCCTAATTAGGCAGCAGGGTTGGGCCCTACCTGTCATTGACCCAGGGATCAAACTGGGCCCACCCGTGGTCAAACGTGGTCGGCGGGGTCAACTCGCCGGTGTCGAGTCGCCGGTGAGGCCAGACGCGGCGGAGCAGCGTGGATATCGCGCTCCGGCGACCAAAACAACGGCGGAGGCGTGCTGCGTGCTGCTGGTGGACTCGCGCGTCGAGTGGTGTAGGCGGTGGGTGCGGGGGTGGCCGGAGATGACGCCGGCGAGCACGAATGCGGCGGCCAGCGTTCGGGTGTTCGCGGGATCGATGCTGCGGTGCACGGGAGGAGGAGCTGGTGGTGGCTACGGGCTCCTGGTGGTGCGCTGAGCACAAAGGTGAGCTTGGCTTCGAGCCACTTTGGCTCTAGCCACAACGGCGCCATGGCCGGCGGCGAGGAGCTCACGGCTCCAGTGGCTAGGCTAGTTAGGGGAAGAGATTCACTGCGGGGAGAAGGGGGAAATGCTCGGGAGCTCACAGGGAGGTCGATGAGTAGCTCAGCGGGCTCGGGGAAGCTTCTGCAACGGCGAATTGACGACGGCGATCTCCGGGCACCGGAGATGAAGACGACGACGCTCGGGTCGACTGGGGCCTCCTCTGGTCGCGTGCTTCGGGTGTGTAGCTCCACGGGGTCAGGGCGGAGCCCAGGGATGCGGAGAGGGAGCGAGGGGGTGGCTGTGGACACGGTGGCAGCGAACGGCGGCGACGGCGCGTTCGGGTGTGCGAGAGAGAGAGAGCGAGGGAGAGATGGAGGGGGGAGTGAGGAGGTCAGGGGGGTCCAGACGGCAGCGGCGTGTCGTTGGCGGCATCGCGCTGGCCAGGGGAGGCCAGGCAGGCAGCTGCGTGCCGGCGTGCGCGGGCGCCGTGCTCGGCCTTGCCTCTGCCAGTAGGCAGAGGTTGAGGACAGGTTTGCCCCTGGTGGGCTGGCCAACAGTGCTGGGCCTGGGGGGGCTTTGCCAGGTGAGCACTCTCTCTCTCTCTCTAATTTATTCTGTTTTCTATTTTTCTGATTTATGTTTGTAAATAAAATACCAACCAAAACACTTTGGTTAATTCTGTAAATTTTTGTGAGGAATATTTGAATTAATTTCAAACTACACAATAAATTTCAGAATATTTGGAGCAACCAATATTTAATGGTAACTTTTAAACTCCAACTCAAATACCATAATGATTTAATTCAATGACCAAAATGTCCTAGAAAAATATGCATCATCTCCGGTAGAGGCTTTCACCTTTTTCCATAAATCATGAACATTTTAAAAGGATATTTTGAGGTCATTGAAAATATTTTGGTTGAACCTATTTGAATTGCATTTGTGCTAGGGTTTATCAATCCCCATTTCAAAATTTATTAAATTGAACATGATGACATGAATGCTTATGAAACTAATTGCAAACAAACTCTAGGGCTGTGACAGACATCGACCTTCCAACGGCTGATGCACATCACTCTAGGTCAGCAGCTCGAGAGGAACGCTGAAGCCTACGTCGACGACATTGTGGTAAAATCTCGGGAGGCAAGAAATTTGATTCAGGACCTAGAGGAGACCTTCGTGAGTCTGTGCCAGGTGAGCTTGCGGCTCAACCCGGAGAAGTGCGTGTTTGGTGTCTCTTCCGGCAAGCTGCTAGGCTTCCTCGTGTCCCACATGGGGATCGAGGCTAACCCAGAGAAGGCCAAGGTGATAGAAGACATGAGCCCACCGCAAACTCTTAAGGAGATGCAGAAGCTTGCAGGTTGCGTGACCTCACTGGGGCGCTTCATCTCCAAGCTGGGAGAGCGCCCAGCCGTTCTTCAAGCTAATGAAGAAGAAGGGCCCGTTCGAGTGGATCCCAGAAGCCGACTGATACGTCTCCGACGTATCTATAATTTTTTATTGTTCCATGCTATTATATATTCTGTTTTGGATGTTTAATGGGCTTATTTATAAACTTTTATATTATTTTTGGGACTAACCTATTAACCGGAGGCCCAACCCAAATTGCTGTTTTTTTGCCTATTTCAATGTTTCGCAGAAAAAGAATATCAAACGGAGTCCAAACGGAATGAAACCTTCGGGAGCGTGATTTTTCGAACAAACGTGATCCAGAGGACTTGGAGTGGATGTTAAGCAATCAACGAGGAGGCCATGAGGCAGGGGGCGCGCCTACCCCCTAGGCATGCCCTCCACCCTCGTGGGCCCCTCGTTGCTCCACCGACCTACTTCTTCCACCTATATATATATATATATATTCATATACCCCACAAACATCTAGGAGCACCATGAAACCCTATTTCCAACGCCGCAACCTTCTGTACCCAAGAGATCCCATCTTGGGGCCTTCTCCGGAGCTCTGCCAGAGGGGGCATTGATCATGGAGGGCCTCTACATCAACTCCATGGCCCCTCCGATGATGTGTGAGTAGTTTACCTCAGACCTTCGGGTCCATAGCTAGTAGCTAGACAACTTCTTCTCTCTCTTTGGATCTCAATACAAAGTTCTCCTCGATTCTCTTGGAGATCTATTCGATGTAATCTTCTTTTGCGGTGTGTTTGTCGAGATCCAATGAATTGTGGGTTTATGATCAAGTTTATGAATGAACAATATTAGAATCTTCTCTGAATTCTTTTATGTATGATTGGTTATCTTTGCAAGTCTCTTCAAATTATCAGTTTGGTATGGCCTACTAGATTGATCTTTCTTGCAATGGGAGAAGTGCTTAGCATTGGGTTCAATTTTGCGGTGCTCGATCCCAGTGACAGAAAGGGAAATGACACGTATTGTATTGTTTCCATCGAGGATAAAAAGACGGGGTTTATATCATATTGCATGAGTTTATCCCTCTACATCATGTCATCTTGCTTAAGGCGTTACTCTGTTCTTATGAACTTAATACTCTAGATGCATGTTGTATAGCGGTCGATGTGTGGAGTAATAGTTGTAGATGCAGGAAGGAGTCGGTCTACTTGTCAGGGACATGATGCCTATATACATGATCTTACCTAGATATTCTCATAATTATTCGCTTTTCTATCAATTGCTCGACAATAATTTGTTCACCCGCCGTAATACTTATGCTATCTTGAGAGAAGCCACTAGTGAAAACTATGGCCCCTAGGTCTATTTTCCACCATACAAGTTTCTAATATATTTTATTTTGAAATCTTTACTTTCAATCTATATCATAAAAATACAAAAAAATATTTATCTTATTATTATTATCTCTATCAGATCTCACTCTTGCAACTGGCCGTGAAGGGATTGGCAACCCCTTTATCTCGTTGGTTGCAAGGTTCTTATTTGTTTGTGTAGGTATGAGGTGACTTGCGCGTGGTCTCCTACTGGATTGATACCTTGGTTCTCAAAAACTGAGTGAAATACTTACACTGCTTTGCTACATCACCCTTTCCTCTTCAAGGGAAAACGAACGCAGTGCTCAAGAGGTAGCACCGACCAATCATTTCAAGACCTCAAGAGATACATGACCAGCCCTATGGTGATGGTGGTGCCTCGCCCAATCGAGCCCCTAGTCCTTTACCTTGCCACCACTCCCTACTCTGCCAGCGCAGCTCTAGTGGAGGTCTGGGAGGAGCGCCTAGCCAGGGGGCTGCCATGCCACATCGCGCCACCAGCCGAGGCGAAGCAGGACCCCGGAGGGCACCGCAAGGGCTGAAGCAACACCAATGGGTGACCAGGCCCAGCAGGGCGGCGTTTGTGGGCCAGCAGAGGCCCCAGCAGGCAATCAGGCTCTTGAGGTCCCATCATCTTAGGAGACGCCCCAACTGCCGGCAGGCATAAGCTCCATCAACGTTCCTGCCCTCGTCGAGCACCCGGTGTATTTCGTCAGCACGGTACTGCGGGATGCAAGGGCATGGCACCCCATGCCTCAGAAGCTCTTTCTCGCGCTTTTGGTGGCCTCACGCAAGCTGCGGCACTACTTCTTAGGTCACCTAGTCAAGGTCGTCTCGGCCTACCCGCTGGAGAGGGTACTCAGGAGCCCCAACGCTGCTGGAAGAGTTGATGAATGGAACATCAAACTGCAAGCATTCCAGCTATAGTTTAGCACAACTAGGGTCATCAAGGGGGCCGCGCTCACTGACTTCATGGCAGAATGGACCGACGCCCCAGGGTTTGAAGCAGGCGAGGACCGATCCTCTCGTCAGGAAGTGAAGCACCGGATGGCTGGGTCATGTATTTCTATGGCGCGTTCGCACGCTAGGGCGCGGGGGCTGGAGCAGTGCTCATCTCGCCTACTTCAGACAAGCTCTACTACGCCGTGCAACTCTGCTTCCAGCAGGGCGAGAAGGTCCCCAACAACATCGCGGAGTACAAAGGCCTCATCACCGGCCTCAAGGCCGCGGTGGCCCTAGGGGTGAAGCGCCTCACCATCAAGGGCGACTCGCAGCTCCTCGTCAACTTCTCCAACAAGGTATACGAGCCGAAGGACGAGCACATGGATGCATACGTCGCGGAGGTACACAAAATGGAAAGGCATTTCCTAGGTCTAGAGCTGCAGCACGTACCCCGTGGCACCAACAAGGAGGCCGACGAAATCGCCAAGAGGGCGTCCAAGCAACAACCCCAAGATCCTGGCGTCTTTGAGGAGTAGCTCTTCAAGCCGTCGGCAGCACCTCCGCTCCCGGGGCTGGTGCCGCCTCGGGAGGAACTCCCCCAAGCACCTGCCTCGGGAGCCCTGGCCTGCGGCCCGACCTCGGGAGCGCGCCTACTCCTGGCGCTCGAGCCTCAGGAGGGGTGCTGGACCAAGGAGCTCAAGGAATACCTGATGCAAGGGATGCTGCCGAAGAAGGAGGAGGACACGGAGCACGTGGCCCGACAGGCTACGGCATACTGCATGCAGGACGGTGAGTTATACAGGAAGGGGGCAAATGATGTTTCCTTACGATGCATCTCTAGGGAATAGGGGAACGAGCTGCTGGCCGACATACACGGCGGAGACTGTGGTCACCACTCGTCATCATGGACCCTCGTCGGCAAGGCGTTCCGTAGCGGGTTCTACTGGCCTACGGCTCTCAACGACGGACCCGAGCTGGTAAAGTCCTGCGAGGCCTGCCAATTCCACGCCAAGCAGATCCATCAGCCAGCTCAGGGCCTCCAGACCATCCCGCTCTCGTGGCCATTCACGGTCTAGGGGCTGGATATCTTAGGCCCATTCCCTTGAGCGCCTGGGGGCTACCGCTACCTCTACGTCGCCATCGACAAGTTCACCAAATGGGCGGAGGTAGAAGCCGTTCACACCATCCCGGCCAGAGCTGCGGTCAAGTTCATCAAGGGTGTCGTAGGCTGGTTTGGGGTCCCTAATCGCATCATTACCGACAATGGCTCACAGTTCACTAGCAATCTTTTCAAGGCATACTGTGCTAACCTTGGAACACAGATCTGCTACGCTTCAGTGGCACACCCCAGGAGCAACCGTCAAGCCGACCGCACCAACGTGGAGGTCCTCAGGGGCCTCAAGACCAGTACCTTCAAGAAGAAGCTTGAGGCCTGCAGCAAGGGTTGGCACGGCGAGATCCAGTCTGTGTTGTGGTCCATCCGCACCACCGCCACCAAGCCAATAGGCAAGACCCCGTTCTTCCTCGTCTACGGAGCAGAAGTGGTTCTTCCTCACGAGGTCAAGCATCACTCCGCGTGGGTCCTGGCGTTCAATGAGATGCAGCAGGATGCCATGCGGGGGATGGACCTTGTGCTGGCGGAGGAACGCCACCGTGAAGCCTCGCTCCGAGCGGCAAGGTACCAGCAGGCGCTACGACGGCACCACTGTTGCAGCGTCCGCTCCAGGACGCTCGAGGTGGGCGATCTCGTCCTGAGGCGGGTGCTCTCCGGGGAAGGGCTGCACAAGCTCTCCCCCATGTGGGAGGGCCCGTTTAGGATCGTCCGTGTCTCCAGGCCCAGCGCCACGCGCCAGGAGACACAGGACGGGATCCCAATCCAGAACGCCTGGAACGTCCAGCACCTCCGGAGGTTCTACCCATGAAGCAAGGCCCAGCACCTGTGAAGCAAGGCCCCGTGCCTGTGAAGATCTCCACTCGTGACACTCTCACGTAATAATGAGTGGAGCTGTACATGCCCCGGAGTCTCAGGAGCGCTGCCCTTGGGCCTCGGGGGCTCCCTTCCACGTCTTAGTGGCAACACCTAGCTCCGCGCTCGTGAGAAGACTAGACTAGGTGCCGGACGCGGCTTTTCATTTGCTTTCCATAGTTGGCTTGCCCCTTTTTCTTAATGGAAGTTTGCATTCTAGCTTTTCTTGTCCTCTTGGTTTGATCGCCTTCTCCTTTGTTTTTCCTTGGATCTTTGTTTTGGTCCGTGCTCTCCCTCGTGTGCATCGCGAGGGGGCTGTACAAGTACCCCCGTGAGCGCTTTTCCTGTTCTACGCGAGGCACCCTCGCCCGAGCCCGCAAGCTGGCGCACGTCTCTCAAATCCGTGCCCCTCGGGTACCACGATACGGAGCGTTGGGCCATGACCGGCGGTGCCTGTGACCAGGATTCGGAAGAATGAGAGTCTCCTAACGAATTTTTGCAGTTCCTAGGCGCCTCCCAAGCAAAGAAGGCCTCGCCAGGCACTGGGAAATGCGCGCCTCACGAGGCGGAAACTACTTCGGGAACATCAAGCTAAGTTATATCTACACGCCTACATAGAACATTGGTACCACAACACAACGCAGAGACGATAAACATAACATAGCAACTCGGAAATCATGGTTCATTACATGCCCCTGTAGGGCCCATACTTGTTTCGTCTTAAAAGCAGGAAGGAAAGAACAAAAAAGAGTGCCACGTGCCCCTGCAGCAGCTCGAGAGGATGGATCCATGGCGCTCCCCTAGGCTCAGCCAACCCCTCCTCGCGCTTCACTAGAGCGTGATACGTGCATTTTGCATCATGTTTTTATATCGACATTTATTGCATTATGGGCTGTTATTACACATTATGTCACAATACTTATGGATATTCTCTCTTATTTTACAAGGTTTACATAAAGAGGGAGAATGCCGGCAGCTGGGATTCTGGGCTGGAAAAGGAGCAAATATTAGAGACCTATTCTGCACAGCTCCAAAAGTCCTGAAACATCACGGAAGACGTTTTCAGAATATATAAAAAATACTAAGCGCAAGAAGTTCACCGGGGGGCCACACCCTGCCCACGAGGGTGGGGGCGCGCCCCCTACCTCGTGGGCCCCCTGGTGGCCCTTCGATGGCCATCTTCTGCTACATGGAGTCTTTAGATGAGAAAAAAATCATAATCCATCTTCTCGGATGAAACTCCGCCGCCACGAGGCGGAACCTTGGCGGATCCAATCTAGGGCTCCAGCAGAGCTGTTCTGCCGGGGAAACTTCCCTCCGGGAGGGGGAAATCATGTCCATCGTCATCACCAACGCTCCTCTCATCGGGAGAGGGCAATCTCCATCAACATCTTCACCAGCACCATCTCCTCTCAAAACCCTAGTTCATCTCTTGTATCCAATTCTTATCTCCAAGTCCGGGATTGGTACTAGTAGTTTGCTAGTAGTGTTGATTACTCCTTGTAGTTGATGCTAGTTGGTTTATTTGGTGGAAGATCATATGTTCAGATCCTATATGCATATTAATACCCCTCTGATTATGAACATGAATATGCTTTGTGAGTAGTTACGTTTGTTCCTGAGGACATGGGAGAAGTCTTGCTAATAGTAGTCATGTGAATTTGGTATTCGTTTGATATTTTGATGAGATGTATTAGTAGTTATGAACGTCGACTACATAACACTTCACCATTATTTGGGCCTAGAGGAAGGCATTGGGAAGTAATAAGTAGATGATGGGTTGCTAGAGTGACAGAAGCATAAACCCTAGTTTATGCGTCGCTTCGTAAGGGGCTGATTTGGATCCATATGTTTCATGCTATGGTTAGGTTTACCTTAATACTTTTGTTGTAGTTGCGGATGCTTGCAATAGAGGTTAATCATAAGTGGGATGCTTGTTCAAGTAAGAACAACACCCAAGCACCGGTCCACCCACATATCAAATTATCAAAGTACCGAACACGAATCATATGAACGTGATGAAAACTAGCTTGACGATATTCCCATGTGTCCTCGGGAGTGCTTTTCTCTATATAAGAGTTTGTCCAGGCTTGTCCTTTGCTACAAAAAGGATTGGGGCACCTTGCTGCACTTTATTTACTTTTGTTACTTGTTGCTCGTTACAGATTATCCTATCACAAAACTATCTGTTACCACTTATTTCAGTACTTGCACAGAATACCTTGCTGGAAACCGCTTATCATTTCCTTCTGCTCCTTGTTGGGTTCCACACTCTTACTTATCGAAAGGAATATGATAGATCCCCTATACTTGTGGGTCATCAAGACTCTTTTCTGGCGCCGTTGCCGGGGAGTGAAGCGCCTTTTGTAGGTGGAATTTGTTGGGGAACGCAGTAATTTCAAAATTTTCCTACGCGCACGCAAGATCATGGTGATGCATAGCAACGAGAGGGGAGAGTGTTGTCTATGTACCAACGCAGACCGACTGCGGAAGCAATCACACAACATAGAGGAAGTAGTCGTACGTCTTCTTCCCAATCCGACCGATCCAAGCACCGTTACTCCGGCACCTCCGAGTTCTTAGCACACGTTCAGCTCGATGACGTTCCTCGGGCTCCGATCCAGCAAAGCGTCGAGGAAGAGTTCCGTCAGCACGACGGCGTGGTGATGATCTTGATGTACTACCGACGCAGGGCTTCGCCTAAACACTGCAACGGTATGATCGAGGTGGAATTTGGTGGCAGGGGCACCGCACACGGCTAAGGAACGATCTCAAGGATCAACTTGTGTGTCTTGGGGTGTCCCCTACCCCCGTATATAAAGGTTGGAGGGAGGGGGGCTGGCCGGCCAAAGAGAGGGAGGCGCAGGAAGAGTCCTACTCCTACCGGGAGTAGGACTCCCCCCTCCAATCCTATTCCAACTAGGACTCCTTGGGAAAAAGGGAGAGGAAAAGAGAGAGAGGTGGCCGGCCACCTCTCCTATTCCTAATAGGACTAGGGGAGGGGGGAGGTGCGCAGCCCTCCTTGGCAGCCCCTTTCACCTTTCCACAATGGCCCATGTAGGCCCATTTGGCTCCCGGGGGGTTCCGGTAACCCTCCCGGTAATCCGGTAAAATCCCGATTTCACCCGGAACACTTCCGATGTCCAAACATAGGCTTCCAATATATCAATCTTTACGTCTCGACCATTTCGAGACTCCTCATCATGTCCGTGATCTCATCCGGGACTCCGAACAACCTTTGGTACATCAAAATGCATAAACTCATAATAACTGTCATCGTAACGTTAAGCGTGCGGACCCTACGGTTCGAGAACAATGTAGACATGACCGAGACACGTCTCCGGTCAATAACCAATAGTGGGACCTGGATGCCCATATTGGCTCCTACATATTCTACGAAGATCTTTATCGGTCAGACCGCATAACAACATACGTTGTTCCCTTTGTCATCGGTATGTTACTTGCCCGAGATTCGATCGTCGGTATCCAATACCTAGTTCAATCTCGTTACTGGCAAGTCTCTTTACTCGTTCCGTAATACATCATCTCATAACTAACATCTTAGTTATTATGCTTGCAAGGCTTATGTGATGTGTATTACCGAGAGGGCCCAGAGATACCTCTTCGACAATCGGAGTGACAAACCCTAATCTCGAAATACGCCAACCCAACATCTACCATTGGAGACACCTGTAGTACTCCTTTATAATCACCCAGTTACGTTGTGACGTTTGGTAGTACCCAAAGTGTTCCTTCGGTAAACGGGAGTTGCATAATCTCATAGTTATAGGAACATGTATAAGTCATGAAGAAAGCAATAGCAACATACTAAACGATCGGGTGCTAAGCTAATGGAATGGGTCATGTCAATCAGATCATTCAACTAATGATGTGACCTCGTTAATCAAATAGCAACTCTTTGTTCATGGTTTAGGAAACATAACCATCTTTGATTAACGAGCTAGTCAAGTAGAGGCATACTAGTGACACTCTGTTGGTCTATGTATTCACACACATGTATTATGTTTCCGGTTAATACAATTCTAGCGTGAATAATAAACATTTATCATGATATAAGGAAATAAATAATAACTTTATTATTGCCTCTAGGGCATATTTCCTTCAGTCTCCACTTGCACTAGAGTCAATAATCTAGATTACACAGTAATGATTCTAACACCCATGGAGCCTTGGTGCTGATCATGTTTTGCTCGTGGAAGAGGCTTAGTCAACGGGTCTGCAACATTCAGATCCGTATGTATCTTGCAAATCTCTATGTCTCCCACCTGGACTAAATCCCGGATGGAGTTGAAGCGTCTCTTGATGTGTTTGGTTCTTTTGTGAAATCTGGATTCCTTTGCCAAGGCAATTGCACCAGTATTGTCACAGAAGATTTTCATTGGACCCGATGCACTAGGTATGACACCTAGATCGGATATGAACTCCTTCATCCAGACTCCTTCGTTCGCTGCTTCCGAAGCAGCTATGTACTCCGCTTCACATGTAGATCCCGCTACGACGCTTTGTTTAGAACTGCACCAACTGACAGCTCCACCGTTTAAAGTAAACACGTATCCGGTTTGCGATTTAGAATCGTCCGGATCAGTGTCAAAGCTTGCATCAACGTAACCTCTTACGGTGAGCTCTTTGTCACCTCCATATACGAGAAACATATCCTTAGTCCTTTTCAGGTATTTCAGGATGTTCTTGACCGCTGTCCAGTGATCCACTCCTGGATTACTTTGGTACCTCCCTGCTAAACTTATAGTAAGGCACACATCAGGTCTGGTACACAGCATTGCATACATGATAGAGCCTATGGCTGAAGCATAGGGAACATCTTTCATTTTCTCTCTATCTTCTGCATTGGTCGGGCATTGAGTCTGACTCAACTTCACACCTTGTAACACAGGCAAGAACCCTTTCTTTGCTTGATCCATTTTGAACTTCTTCAAAATCTTGTCAAGGTATGTGCTTTGTGAAAGTCCAATTAAGCGTTTTGATCTATCTCTATAGATCTTTATGCCTAATATGTAAGCAGCTTCCCCGAGGTCATTCATCGAAAAACTTTTATTCAAGTATCCCTTTATGCTATCCAGAAATTCTATATCATTTCCAATCAGTAATATGTCATCCACATATAATATCAGAAATGCTACAGAGCTCCCACTCACTTTCTTGTAAATACAGGCTTCTCCAAAAGTCTGTATAAACCTAAATGCTTTGATCACACTATCAAAGCGTTTATTCCAACTCCGAGATGCTTGCACCAGTCCATAAATGGATCGCTGGAGTTTGCACACTTTGTTAGCTCCCTTTGGATCGATAAAACCTTCCGGTTGCATCATATACAACTCTTCTTCCAGAAATCCATTCAGGAATGCAGTTTTTACATCCATTTGCCAAATTTCATAATCATAAAATGCGGCAATTGCTAACATGATTCTGACAGACTTAAGCATCGCTACGGGTGAGAAAGTCTCATCGTAGTCAACTCCTTGAACTTGTCGAAAACCTTTTGCGACAAGTCGAGCTTTGTAGACAGTAACATTACCATCAGCGTCAGTCTTTTTCTTAAAGATCCATTTATTCTCAATTGCTTGCCGATCATCGGGCAAGTCAACCAAAGTCCATACTTTGTTCTCATACATGGATCCCATCTCAGATTTCATGGCTTCAAGCCACTTTGCGGAATCTGGGCTCACCATCGCTTCTTCATAGTTCGTAGGTTCATCATGATCTAGTAGCATGACTTCCAGAACAGGATTACCGTACCACTCTGGTGCGGATCTTACTCTGGTTGATCTACGAGGTACAGTAGTATCTTGATCTAAAGTTTCATGATCATCATCATTAACTTCCTCTCTTATTGGTGTAGGTCTCACAGAAACAGTTTTCTGTGATGTACTATTTCCCAATAACGGAGTAGGTACAGTTACCTCGTCAAGTTCCACTTTCCTCCCACTCACTTCTTTCGAGAGAAACTCCTTCTCAAGAAAGTTTCCGAATTTAGCAACAAAAGTCTTGCCTTCGGATCTGTGATAGAAGGTGTATCCAATAGTTTCCTTTGGATATCCTATCAAGACACATTTCTCCGATTTGGGTTCGAGCTTATCAGGTTGAAGCTTTTTCACATAAGCATCGCAGCCCCAAACTTTAAGAAACGACAACTTTGGTTTCTTGCCAAACCACAGTTCATAAGGCGTCGTCTCAACGGATTTAGATGGTGCCCTATTTAACGTGAATGCGGCCGTCTCTAAAGCATAACCCCAAAACGATAGCGGTAAATCAGTAAGAGACATCATAGATCGCACCATATCTAGTAAAGTACGATTACGACGTTCGGACACACCATTACGTTGTGGTGTTCCGGGTGGCGTGAGTTGCGAAACTATTCCACAATTTTTCAAATGTACACCAAACTCGTAACTCAAATATTCTCCTCCACGATCAGATCGTAGAAACCTTATTTTCTTGTTACGATGATTCTCAACTTCACTCTGAAATTCCTTGAACTTTTCAAATGTTTCAGACTTATGTTTCATTAAGTAGATATACCCATATCTGCTTAAATCATCCGTGAAAGTGAGAAAATAACGATATCCGCCACGAGCCTCAATATTCATCGGACCACATACATCGGTATGTATGATTTCCAACAAATCTGTTGCTCTCTCCATAGTACCGGAGAACGGTGTTTTAGTCATCTTGCCTATGAGGCACGGTTCGCAAGCACCAAGTGATTCATAATCAAGTGGTTCCAAAAGCCCATCAGTATGGAGTTTCTTCATGCGCTTTACACCGATATGACCTAAACGGCAGTGCCACAAATAAGTTGCACTATCATTATCAACTCTGCATCTTTTGGCTTCAACATTATGAATATGTGTATTACTACTATCGAGATTCAATAAGAATATACCACTTTTCAAGGGTGCATGACCATAAAAGATATTACTCATATAAATAGAACAACCATTATTCTCTGATTTAAATGAATAACCGTCTCGCATCAAACAAGATCCAGATATAATGTTCATGCTCAACGCTGGCACCAAATAACAATTATTTAGGTCTAATATTAATCCCGAAGGTAGATGTAGAGGTAGCGTGCCGACCGCGATCACATCGACTTTGGAACCGTTTCCCACGCGCATCGTCACCTCGTCCTTTGCTAGTGTCCGCTTATTCTGTAGTCCCTGTTTCGAGTTGCAAATATTAGCAACAGAACCAGTATCAAATACCCAGGTGCTACTGCGAGCATTAGTAAGGTACACATCAATAACATGTATATCACATATACCTTTGTTCACCTTGCCATCCTTCTTATCCGCCAAATACTTGGGGCAGTTCCGCTTCCAGTGACCAGTCTGCTTGCAGTAGAAGCACTCAGTTTCAGGCTTAGGTCCAGACTTAGGTTTCTTCTCTTGAGCAGCAACTTGCTTGCTGTTCTTCTTGAAGTTCCCCTTCTTCTTCCCTTTGCCCTTTTTCTTGAAACTAGTGGTTTTGTTAACCATCAACACTTGATGCTCCTTCTTGATTTCTACCTCCACAGCTTTCAGCATTGCGAAGAGCTCGGGAATAGTCTTGTTCATCCCTTGCATATTATAGTTCATCACAAAGCTCTTGTAGCTTGGTGGCAGTGATTGGAGAATTCTGTCAATGACGTAATCATCCGGAAGTGTAACTCCCAATTGAATCAAGTGATTATTATACCCAGACATTTTGAGTATATGCTCACTGACAGAACTGTTCTCCTCCATCTTGCAGCTATAGAACTTATTGGAGACTTCATATCTCTCAATCCGGGCATTTGCTTGAAATATTAACTTCAACTCCTGGAACATCTCATATGCTCCATGACGTTCAAAACGTCGTTGAAGTCCCGGTTCTAAGCCGTAAAGCATGGCACACTGAACTATTGAGTAGTCATCAGCTTTGCTCTGCCAGACGTTCATAACTTCTGGTGTTGCTCTTGCAGCAGGCCTGGCACTCAGCGGTGCTTCTAGGACGTAATTCTTCTGTGCAGCAATGAGGATAATCCTCAGGTTACGGACCCAGTCCGTGTAATTGCTACCATCATCTTTCAACTTTGCTTTCTCAAGGAACGCATTAAAATTCAACGGAACAACAGCACGAGCCATCTATCTACAATCAACATAAACAAGCAAGATACTATCAGGTACTAAGTTCATGATAATTTTTTAAGTTCAGTTAATCAAATTTACTTAAGAACTCCCACTTAGATAGACATCCCTCTAATCCTCTAAGTGATCACGTGATCCAAATCAACTAAACCATAACCGATCATCACATGAGATGGAGTAGTTTTCAATGGTGAACATCAATATGTTGATCATATCTACTATATGATTCACGCTCGACCTTTCGGTCTCCGTGTTCCGAGGCCATATCTGTATATGCTTGGCTCATCAAGTATAACCTGAGTATTCCGCGTGTGCAACTGTTTTGCACCCGTTGTATTTGAACGTAGAGCCTATCACACCCGATCATCACGTGGTGTCTCAGCACGAAGAACTTTTGCAACGGTGCATACTCAGGGAGAACACTTCTTGATAATTTAGTGAGAGATCATCTTATAATGCTACCGTCAATCAAAGCAAGATAAGATGCATAAAAGGATAAACATCACATGCAATCAATATAAGTGATATGATATGGCCATCATCATCTTGTGCTTTGTGATCTCCATCTCCGAAGCACCATCATGATCACCATCGTCACCGGCGCGACACCTTGATCTCCATCGTAGCATCGTTGTCGTCTCGCCAATCTTATGCTTCCACGACTATCACTACCGCTTAGCAATAAAGTAAAGCATTACATCGCGATTGCATTGCATACAATAAAGCGACAACCATATGGCTCCTGCCAGTTGCCGATAACTCGGTTACAAAACATGATCATCTCATACAATAAAATCAGCATCATGCCTTGACCATATCACATCACAACATGCCCTGCAAAAACAAGTTAGACGTCCTCTACTTTGTTGTTGCAAGTTTTACGTGGCTGCTACGGGCTTAAGTAAGAACTCATCTCACCTATGTATCAAAACCACAACGATAGTTCGTCAAATAGACTCCGTTTTAACCTTCTCAAGGACCGGGCGTAGTCACACTTGGTTCAACTAAAGTTGGAGAGACAGTCTTCCGCAAGCCATCTATGTGCAAAGCACGTCGAGGGAACCGGTCTCGCGTAAGAGTACGCGTAAGGTTGGTCCAGATCGTCTCGTCCAACAATACCGCCGAACCAAAGTATGACATGCTGGTAGGCAGTATGACTTGTATCGCCCACAACTCACTTGTGTTCTACTCGTGCAAATAACATCAAACCATAAAACCTAGGCTCGGATGCCACTGTTGGAGAACGCAGTAATTTCAAAATTTTCCTACGCGCACGCAAGATCATGGTGATGCATAGCAACGAGAGGGGAGAGTGTTGTCTACGTACCAACGCAGACCGACTGCGGAAGCGATCACACAACGTAGAGGAAGTAGTCGTACGTCTTCTTCCCGATCCGACCGATCCAAGCACCGTTACTCCGGCACCTCCGAGTTCTTAGCACACGTTCAGCTCGATGACGTTCCTCGGGCTCCGATCCAGCAAAGCGTCGAGGAAGAGTTCCGTCAGCACGACGGCGTGGTGACGATCTTGATGTACTACCGACGCAGGGCTTCGCCTAAACACTGCAACGGTATGATCGAGGTGGAATTTGGTGGCAGGGGGCACCGCACACGGCTAAGGAACGATCTCAAGGATCAACTTGTGTGTCTTGGGGTGTCCCCTGCCCCCGTATATAAAGGTTGGAGGGAGGGGGACTGGCCGGCCAAAGAGAGGGAGGCGCAGGAGGAGTCCTACTCCTACCGGGAGTAGGACTCCCCCCTCCAATCCTATTCCAACTAGGACTCCTTGGGAAAAAGGGAGAGGAAAAGAGAGAGAGGTGGCCGGCCACCTCTCCTAGTCCTAATAGGACTAGGGGAGGGGGGAGGTGCGCAGCCCTCCTTGGCAGCCCCTTTCACCTTTCCACAATGGCCCATGTAGGCCCATTTGGCTCCCGGGGGGTTCCGGTAACCCTCCCGGTAATCCGGTAAAATCCCGATTTCACCCGGAACACTTCCGATGTCCAAACATAGGCTTCCAATATATCAATCTTTACGTCTCGACCATTTCGAGACTCCTCGTCATGTCCGTGATCTCATCCGGGACTCCGAACAACCTTCGGTACATCAAAATGCATAAACTCATAATAACTGTCATCGTAACGTTAAGCGTGCGGACCCTACGGTTCGAGAACAATGTAGACATGACCGAGACACGTCTCCGGTCAATAACCAATAGCGGGACCTGGATGCCCATATTGGCTCCGACATATTCTACGAAGATCTTTATCGGTCAGACCGCATAACAACATACGTTGTTCCCTTTGTCATCGGTATGTTACTTGCCCGAGATTCGATCGTCGGTATCCAATACCTAGTTCAATCTCATTACTGGCAAGTCTCTTTACTCGTTCTGTAATACATCATCTCATAACTAACATCTTAGTTATTATGCTTGCAAGGCTTATGTGATGTGTATTACCGAGAGGGCCCAGAGATACCTCTCCGACAATCGGAGTGACAAACCCTAATCTCGAAATACGCCAACCCAACATCTACCATTGGAGACACCTGTAGTACTCCTTTATAATCACCCAGTTACGTTGTGACGTTTGGTAGTACCCAAAGTGTTCCTTCGGTAAACGGGAGTTGCATAATCTCATAGTTATAGGAACATGTATAAGTCATGAAGAAAGCAATAGCAACATACTAAACGATCGGGTGCTAAGCTAATGGAATGGGTCATGTCAATCAGATCATTCAACTAATGATGTGACCTCGTTAATCAAATAACAACTCTGTGTTCATGGTTTAGGAAACATAACCATCTTTGATTAACGAGCTAGTCAAGTAGAGGCATACTAGTGACACTCTGTTGGTCTATGTATTCACACACATGTATTATGTTTCCGGTTAATACAATTCTAGCGTGAATAATAAACATTTATCATGATATAAGGAAATAAATAATAACTTTATTATTGCCTCTAGGGCATATTTCCTTCAGAATTTGGTAAGGAAAAATTTATATAGTGTGCTGAAATCTACTGTCACTTGTTACTATGGAGAGTAATCCTCTGAGGGGCTTGTTCGGGGTATCTTCACCCCGACCAGTAGAGCAAAGAGTTTCTCCTCAACCTACTGAACCTACTGAAAATTAAAATGTTCCCTTTGAAATTCCTTCAGGTATGATAGAAAAACCGCTAGCTAATCCTTTTGCAGGAGACGGAACAACGCATCCCGATGAGCACCTAATATATGTGGATGAAGTTTGTGGATTATTTAAGCTTGCAGGTGTACCCGGAGATGTTATTAAGAAGAAGGTATTCCCTTTATCTTTGAAGGAAGATGCATTGACATGGTATAGGCTATGTGATGATACGGGGTCATGGAACTACAAATGATTGAAATTGGAATTTCATCAAAAGTTTTATCCTATGCATCTTGTTCATCGTGATTGCAATTATATATATATAATTTTTGGCCTCGCGAAGGAGAAAGCATCGCTCAAGCTTGGGGGAGGCTTAAATCAATGTTATATTCATGCCCCAATCATGAGCTCTCAAGAGAAATGATTATTCAAAATTTATATGCTTGGCTTTCTGATAACAATCGCACCATGCTCGATACTTCTTGTGCTAGCTCTTTGATGACGAAGACTATTGAATTCAAATGGGATTTATTGGAAATAATTAAACACAACTCTGAAGATTGGGACCTCGACAAAGGTAAGGAGTCAGGTATGACACCTAAGTTTGATTGTGTTAAATCTTTTATGGATACTGATGTTTTTCGTAAATTTAGAACTAAATATGGACTTGACTCTGAGATAGTAGCTTCTTTCTGTGAGTCTTTTGCTACTTATGTTGATCTCCCCAAGGAGAAGTGGTTTAAATATCATCCTCCCATAGAAGTAAAAGTAGCTGCACCTATTAAAGTTGAAGAAAAGACTATCACTTATAATGATCCTGTTGTTCCTACTTCTTATGTTGAAACCACCTTTCCCTGTTAGGATAAAGGATCATGCTAAAGCTTCAACTGTGGTTCGTAAAAGCAATATTAGAACATATACACCTCCTAAGCAAGTTAAAGTTGAACCTAATATTGCTATTGTTAAAGATCTCTTGGCTGATAATATTGATGGGCATGTTATTTATTTCTATGATGAAACTGCTAGAATTGCTAAACCTGGTGCTAAAGATAAACGTAGACCAGTGGTAGGCATGCCTGTTATTTCTGTTAAAATAGGAGATCATTGTTATCATGGCTTATGTGATATGGGTGCCAGTGCTAGTGCAATACCTATTGACCTATATAGAGAAATTATACATGATATTGCAATTATTGAGTTAGAAGATATTGATGTCACAATTAAACTTGCCAATAGAGATACTATTTCACCAATTGGAATTGTTACAGATGTTGAAGTCTTGTCTGGGAAAACTAAATATCCTGCTGATTTTCTTGTTCTTGGTTCCCCACAAGATAGCTTTGGTCCCATTATATTTGGCAGACCCTTCTTGAACACTGCTAATGCTAAGATAGATTGCAAAAAGGATGTTGTTACTATTGGTTTAGGTGATATGTCTCATGAATTTAATTTCTCAAAATTTCGTAGACAACACCGTGAAGAGGAATTGCCTAGTAAAGATGAAATTATTGGTCTTGCTTCTATTTCCGTACCTCCTAGTGATCCTTTAGAACAATATTTGCTAGACCATGAAAATGATATGTTTAATAATGAAAGAAGGGAAATAGATGAAGTATTCTTTAAACAGGAACCTATTATGAAACACAATTTGCATGTTGAAATCCAAGGGGATCCTCCTCCACCCAAGGGTGATCCCATGTTTGAGCTTAAACCGTTGCCTGATACTCTTAAATATTCTTATCTTGATGAGAAAAAGATATATCCTGTTATTATTAGTGCTAACCTTTCAGAGCATGAAGAAGAGAGATTATTGAAAACTCTGAAGAAGCACCGTGCTGCTATTGGGTATACTCTTGATGATCTTAAGGGCATTAGCCCCACTCTATGTCAACATAAAATAAATTTGGAAGAAGATGCTAAACCAATTCGTGATCATCAACGACGACTGAATCCTAAGATGAAAGAAGTGATAAGAAAGGAAATACTAAAGCTCCTTGAGGCAGGTATAATTTATCCCGTTGCTGATAGTCGGTGGGTAAGTCCTGTCCATTGTGTCCCTAAGAAGGGAGGTATGACTGTCGTTCATAATGATAAAGATGAATTGATTCCTCAAAGAATTATTACAGGTTATAGGATGGTAATTGATTTCCGCAAATTAAATAAGGCCACTAAAAAGATCATTACCCCTTACCTTTTATCGATCAAATGTTAGAAAGTTTATCCAAACATACACATTTTTGCTTTCTAGATGGTTATTCTAGTTTCTCTCAAATAACCGTGTCAGCCAAGGATCAATCAAAGACTACTTTCACTTGCCCTTTTGGTACCTTTGCTTATGGACGTATGCCTTTTGGTTTATGTAATGCACCTGCTACCTTTCAAAGATGCATGATGGCTATATTCTTTGACTTTTGTGAAAAGATTTGTGAGGTTTTCATGGACGATTTCTCCGTCTATGGATCTTCTTTTGATGATTGCTTGAGCAACCTTAATCAAGTTTTGCAGAGATGTGAAGAAACTAATCTTGTCTTGAATTGGGAAAAGTGCCACTTTATGGTTAATGAAGGTATTGTCTTGGGGCATAAAGTTTCTGAAAGAGGTATTGAAGTTGATAAAGCCAAGGTTGATGCTATTGAAAAGATGCCATGTCCCAAGGACATCAAAGGTATAAGAAGTTTCCTTGGTCACGCCGGATTTTATAGGAGGTTCATTAAGGACTTCTCAAAAATTTCTCGGCCTCTAACTAATTTTTTACAAAAAGATATACCATTTGTCTTTGATGATGATTGTGTAGAAGCATTTGAAATACTTAAGAAAGCATTGATCTCTGCACCTATTATTCAGCCACCTGATTGGAATTTACCCTTTGAAATTATGTGTGATGCTAGTGATTATGCTGTAGGTGCAGTTCTAGGGCAAAGAGTTGATAAGAAATTAAACGTTATTCAATATGCTAGTAAAACTCTAGACAATGCTCAAAGAAATTATGCTACTACTGAAAAAGAATTCTTAGCAGCTGTATTTGCCTGTGATAAGTTCAGACCTTATATTGTTGATTCTAAAGTAACTATTCACACTGATCATGCTGCTATTAAATATCTTATGGAAAAGAAAGATGCTAAACCTAGACTCATTAGATGGGTTCTCTTGCTACAAGAATTTGATTTGCAAATTGTTGATAGAAAGGGAGCTGAGAACCCCGTTGCAGACAACTTGTCTAGGTTAGAAAATGTTCTTGATGGCCCACTACCTATTGATGATAACTTTCCTGATGAGCAATTAAATGTCATAAACGCTTCTCATACTGCTCCATGGTATGCTGATTATGCTAATTACATTGTTGCTAAATTCATACCACCTAGTTTCACATACCAACAAAAGAAAAAGTTCTTCTATGATTTGAGGCATTACTTTTGGGATGACCCACATCTTTATAAAGAAGGAGTAGATGGTGTTATTAGATGTTGTGTACCTGAGCATGAACAGGAATAGATCCTACGCAAGTGTCACTCCGAAGCTTATGGAGGACACCACGCTGGAGATAGAACTGCACATAAGGTATTGCAATCTGGTTTTTATTGGCCTACTCTCTTCAAGGATTCTCGTAAGTTTGTCTTATCTTGTGATGAATTTCAAAGAATTGGTAATATTAGTAGACGTCAAGAAATGCCTATGAACTATTCACTCGTTATTGAACCATTTGATGTTTGGGGCTTTGGCTATATGGGACCTTTTCCTGCCTCTAATGGTTATACACATATTTTAGTTGCTGTTGATTACGTTACTAAGTGGGTATAAGCTATTCCAACTAGTAGTGCTGATCATAACACTTCTATCAAAATGCTTAAAGAAGTTATCTTTTCGAGATTTGGAGTCCCTAGATATTTAATGACTGATGGTGGTTCACATTTTATTCATGGTGCTTTCCGTAAAATGCTTGCTAAGTATGATGTTAATAATAGAATTGCATATCCCTATCACCCACTGTCTAGTGGTCAAGTAGAATTGAGTAATAGAGAGCTCAAATTAATTTTGCAAAAGACTGTCAATAGGTCTAGAAAGAATTGGTCCAAGAAACTTGATGATGCATTATGGGCCTATAGAACTGCATATAAAAATCCAATGGGTATGTCTCCGTATAAAATGGTTTATGGAAAAGCATGTCACTTACCTCTCCAACTAGAACACAAGGCATATTGGGCTATTAAAGAGCTCAACTATGATTTTAAACTTGCCGGTGAGAAGAGGTTATTTGATATTAGCTCACTTGATGAATGGAGAACCCAAGCCTATCAAAATGCCAAGTTGTTTAAAGAAAAGGTTAAAAGATGGCATGATAAAAGGATACAAAAGCGTGAATTTAATGTAGGCGATTATGTACTGCTATACAACTCTCGTTTAAGATTTTTTGCAGGAAAACTTCTCTCTAAATGGGAAGGCCCCTACATTATCGAGGAGGTCTATCATTCCGGTGCCATCAAAATCAACAACTTCGAAGGCACAAATCCGAAGGTGGTGAACGGTCAAAGAATTAAACATTATATCTCAGGTAATCCTATAAATGTTGAATCCAATGTTATTGAAACCTTAACCCCTGAGGAATAGATAAGGGACACTTTCTGGAATGTTTCAGACTCCGAAAAGGAATAGGTATGTGGTACGGTAAGTAAACCGACTCCAAAACAGTTTTTAAGGCAATATTTCTCCGTTTTGGAATATTTAGAAAAATAGAAAAATAAGAAGCAGTCCGGGAAGGACACGAGGCCTCCACGAGGGTGGAGGGCGCGCCCTACCCTACTGGGCACGCCCCCTACCTCGTGGGCACCTCGTGCGCTCTCCGGACTCTATTTTCTTACACAATACGTATTTTGGTCGATAAAAATTCATTATATAATCTCCTGAAGGTTTTGACCCTGTATCACGCAAATACCCTCTATTCTTGTTTCGAGCTATTTTTCTGACAGATCTAGATTATCATGACGTCTCCAAGTGCCCCCAAGGACAAGTTCTTCTAGAAGGTCATCAACCCTTACCTCGCGGAGGTGCTGTGACACCCTTAAACCATTGAGATGCGTGATGGGTTGCTACACATCCACGATGTTGAGGGACCAAAGGGGACCGGAAGCATGGATACGAGGCTCGAAGCAATGGAGCAACAAGTTTTCAAGTGCCAGGGATGGTGGAACGTGGACTCAACTCCAACCACATATTGATCGCGGAATTCACCAACAAACACAGCTGGATGCCGACAATATCGGGGACACCATCTTCAAGCTTCACGAGAAAATCGAGCACCTTCAAGCGCAAATCTATGACCTGCAAAACCAAAACTGTGAGTATGAATATAGATTCAAAAGGATGAGTTTGGCTGCAGATTTGAGGATCCCGGAGACTTGATCATCCTTCTATGATGGTGAGCCTATGCCTTGGAAGATGAACGATAATCCCGCATCACCAACAACACCTCCATCTTCTTCATCAGCAAAGGAGACATAATCACATGGGTATGGGCACTCCCGTTGGCAACTGCCAAGCTTGGGAGAGGTGCCTCGGTATCGTGTCACCATCACTTTTATCTTTACTGTTTTTCTTAGTTCGATCCTTTTGGTAATATATTGATCTAGTAAAATAAAAGCTTTTAGTATGATCTAGTTGTGAGTTTTGCTTTATGATCCTTCTATGTAATCGAGTCCGTGAGCTATATATAATAAAGATTAGTGTTGAATCAAGGGCTTCATTATTTTGCCATGATCTTAAGCGAATAAAAGAAAAGAGAAGTAAATAAAAAGAAACAAAGAGATCATATGGATCTTATGGAGAGTAATGAGCTCACATAGAAAAAGCATGATGAATAAAAGTTGTTGGGAGTTGAGAAACATAGTTTTGGTCATCGTTGCATTTAATAGGAAGTAATAAAGAAAGAGAGGTCTTCACATATAAATATACTATCTTGGACATCTTTCATGATTGTGAGCACTCATTAAAATATGACATGCTAAAGAGTTGACATTGGACAAGGAAGACAACGTAATGGGTTATGTTTTCTTACATCTGAGATAAATTATATTGTCATGGATCATCCAACATGGTTGAGCTTGCCTTTCCCACTCATGCTAGCCAAATTCATCGCACCAAGTAGAGATACTACTTGTGCTCGCAAATACCCTTAAACTAGTTTTGCCATGAGAGCCCACCATACCTACCTATGGATTGAGTAAGATCCTCCAAGTAAGTTGTCATCGATGCAAGCAATAAAAATTGCTCTCTAAATATGTATGACTTATTAGTGTGGGAGAAAATAAGATTTATACGATCGTGTGATATGGAAGAAATAAAAGCGACAGACTGCATAATAAAGGTCCATATCACAAGTGGCAATATAAAGTGACGTTCTTTCGCATTAAGATTTTGTGCATCCAACCATAAAAGCGCATGACAACCTCTGCTTCCCTCTACGAAGAGCCTATCTTTTACTTTTATCTCCTACCTTGCATAAGAGTCATGGTGATCTTCACCCTTCCTTTTTACATTTTATCCTTTGGCAAGCACAGTATGTTGGAAAGATCCTGGTACATATGGCTAATTGGATGTGATTTTTCATGAACTATTATTGTTGACATTACCCTTGAGGTAAAACGTTGGGAGGCAAAACTATAAGCCCCTATCTTTCTCTATGTCCGATTAAAACTCCATACCCATAAGTATTGCGTGAGTGTCAGCAATTGTGAAAGACTATATGATAGTTGAGTATGTGGACTTGCTGAAAAGTTCTTATGTTGACTCTTTCCTATGTTATGATAAATTGCAATTGCTCCAATGACCGAGATTATAATTTGTTAGTTCTCAATGAAGTTTATGATTCATACTTGAAATTGTGATTGAATTATTACTCTAGCATAAGAAATCATATGACAATATCCATATATGTTGTTGTTATGAGAATAATCATGATGCCCTCATGTCCGTATTTTATTTTATCGACACCTCTACCTCTAAACATGTGGACATATTTATCGTTATCAGCTTTCGCTTGAGGACAAGCAACGTCTAAGCTTGGGGGAGTTGATACGTCCATTTTGCATCATGCTTTTATATCGATATTTATTGCATTATGGGCTGTTATTACACATTATGTCATACTACTTATGCATATTCTCTCTTATTTTACAAGGTTTACATAAAGAGGGAGAATGCCGACAGCTGGGATTCTGGGTGAGAAAAGGAGCAAATATTGGAGACCTATCCTGCACAGCTCCAAAAGTCATGAAACTTCACGGAAGACGTTTTCAGAATATATAAAAAATACTGAGCGCAAGAAGTTCACCCGGGGGGCCACACCCTGCCCACAAGGGTGGGGGCGCGCCCCCTACCTCGTGGCCCCCCTGGTGGCCCTCCGATGGCCATCTTCTGCTATATGGAGTCTTTCGATGAGAAAAAAAATCATAATCCATCTTCTCGGACGAAACTCTGCCGCCACAAGGCGGAACCTTGGCGGATCCAATCTAGGGCTCCGGCAGAGCTCTTCTGCCGGGGAAACTTCCCTCTGGGAGGGGAAAATCATCGCCATCGTCATCACCAACGCTCCTCTCATCAGGAGAGGGAAATATCCATCAACATCTTCACCAGCACCATCTCCTCTCAAAACCCTAGTTCATCTCTTGTATCCAATTCTTATCTCCAAGTCCGGGATTGGTACTAGTAGTTTGCTAGTAGTGTTGATTACTCCTTGTAGTTGATGCTAGTTGGTTTATTTGGTGGAAGATCATATGTTCAGATCCTATATGCATATTAATACCCCTCTGATTATGAACATGAATATGCTTTGTGAGTAGTTACGTTTGTTCCTGAGGACACGGGAGAAGTCTTGCTATTAGTAGTCATGTGAATTTGGTATTCGTTCGATATTTTGATGAGATGTATCTTGTCTAGCCTCTAGTGGTGTTATGTGAACGTTGACTACATAACACTTCACCATTATTTGGGCCTAGAGGAAGGCATTGGGAAGTAATAAGTAGATGATGGGTTGCTAGAGTGATAGAAGCTTAAACCCTAGTTTATGCGTTGCTTCATAAGGGGCTGATTTGGATCCATATGTTTCATGCTATGGTTAGGTTTACCTTAATACTTTTGTTGTAGTTGCGGATGCTTGCAATAGAGGTTAATCATAAGTGGGATGCTTGTTCAAGTAAGAACAACACCCAAGCACCGGTCCACCCACGTATCAAATTATCAAAGTACCGAACGCGAATCATATGAACGTGATGAAAACTAGCTTGACGATATCCCATGTGTCCTCGGGAGCGCTTTTCTCTATATAAGAGTTTGTACAGGCTTGTCCTTTGCTACAAAAAGGATTGGGCCACCTTTCTGCACTTTATTTACTTTTGTTACTTGTTGCTTGTTACAAATTATCCTATCACAAAACTATCTGTTACCACTTATTTTAGTACTTGCAGAGAATACCTTGCTGGAAACCGCTTATCATTTCCTTCTGCTCCTCGTTGGGTTCGACACTCTTACTTATCTAAAGGACTATGATAGATCCCCTATACTTGTGGGTCATCAGAGCGCAGTGACGAGACGACCCTCTACCACCCTCGAAACGGGCGCGGCGGCTGGTCATAGCCGCTGTTGCTGGAGGAGGAGCCACCGTAGCTACGCGAGTCACAGCCAATGCCGAGGGTGAAGCCGCCTTCCTCCTCGTCGCGACCATCGCCAAGGCTGAGCACCTCGTTGTCGTCATTGTCCTCGGGGCAGCACCTGACGCGGCGACCGTCTTCCCCAAATACCCTCATGAAGAGGGGCGCGTCACCGTCATACTTGAAGTGGAGGGCACACCGCCTGCCTAGGCCGCGCGCGTGGGCAAACGTCTGCCAGCCGCGGGCCAGGGCTGCGTTACCCGCGGTGGAGACTTCCACCACGACCGACGAAGCCCTGCTGCAGCAACCGTCTGCCTGCAGCCAGAGACCGCCTGGACCTGCGGACGACAGTTCACCGACAAAGAACAGTAGGAGCTGAAGCCAGGTGCCAGCCGGGTTCTCCGACCACACGATGAACTCCGGCATCACCTCCACCAAATGGAAGCGCGGCCGAGTAGGCCGTGCAACCACGACGCGCCTCACTTCATCAATGGGACTGCCACGACCAGGGCGACTCCCGCCACGCGGGGAGGCGCCGCCGCTGCCGCGAGGGGCCATGGCGGGGGTCGCGGCGTGCTTGCGCAGGCGACCATGCCCCCTCTTGGGTGGTGGCAAGCCGGGCCCCTCCTGGCGGGCCTTCCCCTTTTCCGCGACTGAGAACCTCCTCGCCGGCCCCTCCCGGCAGGCCTTCCCCTTCTCCGCGGCCGTGAACCTCTTCGCCGGCGCCATGAGTGTCGCTACTAGCAAATAAGCAAAGAAGTAGAAGCAGGAGAAGCGAAGGAAGTGATGGGCGACGGGGGCTCTGCTCCCCCTTCCCATTTATAGCCAAGATGAGGCCAACCTTCGGCCTCCATGATCTAAGGTAATGATGACCTTTTTTCTGCATGCAGCAGGGACCCGTCAAGTCAGGCAGTTGCCAAGGTGGCGTGGGGAAGCGGAGACGCCCACATCCAATCAACCGCCATGCGTCAACCGAGGCCGCATGCTGTTAGGGCCCGCGGCACTCCACACTTGCCCCTTGGCTTTGCCTCGAAGCCAAGCCCGAGCGTGCCTTTGGCCCGGGGGCTACTGTCGGTGTCCTAGGAACGGGGGTCCCAGACTTGCCTGCCTGCAACCCATGGCGTGGCTCCACCAGTGGCCCTGTACGGCCCATCTTCACCATCAAGCACTCAAGACCCTCTCGAGGGGCCAATCCTCGCGAGGCGGATGACGCAAGACCTCCTCGGGGGCAGGCTCACTAGGCTGGCTCGTGAGGGGCGAAGAGATCAAGGCAAGGGGCACCTCGCGAGGTTCCCGTGATGCAACCCATGAAGACCAAGGCACCAGGCGGGCGCCAGCGCAGTGTCCTCATTTACCCTTTGGTGCTTAAGAGGCAAGCGCAAGCGCGGAGTCCCGAGGCGTCAAGCAAATGTTTCCATATCAGCGCAACAAGACCAAGGCCAGTAGGACGGCAGGACGGAGGTCACCATGGAGCCCAGGACGGCGTCACCACTAGAGCCTTTGGCAGGCGAAGACCACCTTTTGTCAGGATAGCCTGTACTAGCTGCCCCCCTTCAAACTGGCCGTTGTGGGATCCCTTCCCGCCTAATATTTGGGGAGAGGACCTGGGCTCTATAAATAGGACGAGCCAACAACTTAGAAGGGCGACGATCCTCTACCGCATCATCTCACTAAGCACAAGAGCACCTCTCCTCAGGAGGCTATTCTTCCCTTGTAACTGTTCATCCTCAGCCCAAGAGGCAATCCACCACACCACACTGGAGTAGGGTATTACACCACATTGGTGGCCCAAACCAGTATAAATCTCGTGTCCCTTTGTTCTGCGGTTTCGACGCGCTAAGACTTGAGATTGTGGTGAGAGCATGATCTAGAGGGGGAGAGACCTTCGTGCGCACCCCAGTGTTCGAACCTCAAGGGTTTTGCCGAAACCCGAAATCCGACACAATAGGACGGCAGGACGAAGGTCACCATGGAGCCGAGGACGACGTCACCACCAGAGCCTTTGGCAAGCGAAGACCGCCTTTTGTAAGGATAGCTTGTACTAGCTGCCCCCCTTCAAATTGGCCGTTGTGGGATCCCTTCCCGCCTAATATTTGGGAAGAGGACCCAGGCCTCTATATATAGGACTAGCCACCACCATAGGGAGGCATCTCATCTGGGACTGGATCCATTCCACCAAGGCCACCACACAAACTCACCAAGCACAAGAGCACCTCTCCTTAGGAGGTTGTTCTTCCCTTGTAACTGTTCATCCTCAGCCCAAGAGGCAATCCACCACACCACACTGGAGTAGGGTATTACACCACATCGGTGGCACGAACCAGTATAAATCGTGTGTCCCTTTGTTCTGCGAGTTCAACGCCCTGAGCCTTGAGATCACGGTGAGGGAGAGTGCAAGGGGGAGGAGAGATCTTCATGCGCACCCCAGTGTTCGAACCTCAAGGGTTTTGCCGGAACCCGAAATCCGATAGAAACTGTGTGGCAAAGGTTGTCCATCACACACAGTTTTTATGTCATAAACGTTTGCGCAAGGTGGCCTAGCGCAAACAGTTTTCAAGAGAAGGTAGTGTGTGATTTTTCATTGATCCAACACGGTTTATTCCTAGAAACTGTGTGCGTTATTGAATGCATCACACATGGTGTTTTCTCAATAACCGTTTGCAATAGAAAAACCCAATTAGCAGGCTAATTATCCAATTATTAATAATCCATTTATTAATCTAATTGACATTCCATATTAAGCACACAATATATTTCATTTTCATAATTGAAATACATCAGAGTACAACATCATATAGCTTTGGCACTCAGCTACCCCATTACACAACTACACCAGCACCAAGTTTCACATGCAACATCTATAACCTTTCGAAATTAGCATCATAGACCGTACATAGATAGATGTATCTCATCTGGAAAACTACTGAAGGAGAAGGCGAATATTGAGCCATCATTGATGTTGAAGGTCTTTGTAACTTTAGGCCAGTGCTTGTGGATGATTGACCGTCCATCCTTCGTCCTCTTCAGGAACACTTCAATATTGAACCGTGGGTGTTGTATGAATACTTTCCTCGCCTCCTGACCATACAGGTGGTTTGAGAGGTAATCATCAGTGAACTGCTTTGGAAAGGCCTGAAAACAAGCATGTGCATAAATATCTTCTCTATATTGGAAATGGGGCAAAGGAATAAAAAAGGTAAGGTATAATAGTTAGTACCATCATGTAGTGAACTGATGTCTTCTTCATTGTGCAGACAAAGATCTTGTTGTTTTTTGTCGCTAATTTCTTTATCCTAACAATCTTTTTGAGTTTCTTGACTTGACTGATATTCATGGACAATTCATTTCCCCATATGCAAAAAGGGTCGAACAGTGGGCCAAAACCTCTGACAGCAAGACCTACATGTGCAAGACCAAATTGTTAAAAACCTAAATATTAGAAAGGTTCCTGCAATTTCACAATAATGTGCTATTAGACAACAGACCATGCACGTGCTAACCTCGATTGTAAAACTCAGTGCTTCCCATTGTTTCCCTGCAACACATATAAGGTAGTTAGTCATCAGGTTAAGTAAGGGTTCACATGCTATCAGTAAAATATGTTGATGAAAAATAAGCACATTGCAGATTCATCATATTAATTCAAGCCACATGGAAAACCCATTTATCCAAACCAAGCATGATTAAGAACTAGGAAATATAGCACTTGTATATGTTTCTCATGTATTAAGTGTAGCCAAATTCGATTTATTCCTCACATGCACAACAATACAAAATTCTACCCACGACAATTGGACATCGCTTTGCAGAATTGAACCAAGCAGTTAACTAAACACCACAACAAATGAACTAAACATTAACTAAGCACCACATTGCACAATATAACATACTCCTAATAGAAGATCAGATGGTTAACCAAACCAAGCATGCTTAACAACTTGGAAATATAGCAATTGTATTTGTTTCTCATGTATTTAGTACAGTCAAATTCAATTTATTCCTCACATGGTATACAATAACAGAATGCACCCACAACAATTGAACATCGCTTTGCAGAATTGAACCAAACGAAACAGTTAACTAAACACCGCAACAAATGAACCAAACGTTAACTGAGCACCACATTGCACAATATAACATATTCCTAATAGAAGATCAGACAGTTAACCAAACCAAGCATGCTGGAAATATAGCAATTGTATTTGTTTACTAAGCACCACATTGCACAATATAACATACTCCTAATAGAAGATCAGACAGTTAACCAAACCAAGCATGCTGGAAATATAGCAATTGTATTTGTTTCTCATGTATTTAGTACATCCAAATTCGATTTATTTGTCACATGGTATACAATAACAGAATGCACCCACAACAATTGAACATTGCATTGCAGAATTGAACCAAATAGCCAACCGCGTCGCGTCCTCAGTGCACGAGGCATCGACGATGGCCTCGACAGCGAGGTACTCCTCTAAGATCTGGGGGTCAACACGAATGGCAGCCATCGCGACCTCATCCGTGTGTGCAGTCACGATTTGCTTCTCCGCTGCCAAATGCTCCTTCAGATCCTGGCTATACTGCGCGCACCATGGCTTAGGGCGGTGCTTATTTGGTGGAGGGGTCAGTGATTTAGGTGGAAGGTGTCGCACCGGCGGTCAGGGCATGTGGGATGTGGAAGGAGGAGGAGGATGGGGGTCAGGTGTGGATTACTTACCTGGATAGGCGAGGCCGAGAAGCGTGAAGGAGGGTCGCCGGCAAGGAAGCAGCGCTGCAAGCAAGGAGTTAAGGTTTCAACTTGGAAAGGAAGGCGGAAATAGCGGAAATGTGGCTTTTGGAAAGGGGGAGGAGCAGAGAGGTAGATATTTCCGCGGAATCCGAAACTTTGGAATCGCTTTAGTGAAAAAACTGGCGCACAAAGTGTCATCAGACACGGTCCCTTATTCAGAACTGTGTACGATATGTGAACATCACAAATGATTCAGATAGCTTAACCCGTGTGTGATGAGTTTGAACGTCAAAAATTTTGGTTCAAATTTCCTTGGTTATAGTGGTTATCCACGTCATTGCATAATTTGGGTACACAAAGGAGACTACAGCACACCCACACTTCTTAATCGACCAAGTTCAGCAATTAAACAAAGCTAGCTAACCTAAAAATTACTCTAACAAATTAAAGACCGGCACTCTTAATTAAACAAAACAAAGAGTACTATTACGGCTAGTGCTCGTTGATCTCCGCCGCTGCCTCCATGTCTAGCTCGCGCCCGACAGTCTCCTATGGAAGGGGCTCCATGGCATCAATTGCACCATACTCGGCAAGCATTTCGCCATCCACGTCCACCATATCTTTGGAATAAACTGCCATGAGATGGGCATGGCCGACCGTGATCTAGGATTTGCCAGGCTCCGTCGTGGCAAGGTATGCCACGCAGGAACGGACGGCTTCTTGAACCCTCTCGGTGATTGCCAACTCTTCGGTCGTGGGTTGCCGACCATTGTTAGAGAAGGTTCATTCGATTTGTGCAGTGACTGCCATGATCTGGGCATGGACAGCCTCGACATGGTGGTGGGCGGCCTCCATTAGAGCCAAGGCCGCCGCTGCGGAACGGACAACTGTTGTGCCGCTCACGCCAATTGCTATCCCAGAGGCAGATGCTGCCCCGCCGCCTGAGAAGCAACAATGGCCGTTTGGGCTACCTTGGCTGCCCAGACACAGATTGAGGTTGCCCTCACGAAGCTTGTTAGCACACGCCTGGCGGGTGCGGCCACGCTCTCGCCGGAGTGGGCCACCGAAGTTTCCCTCACGACGCGGCTCCACATCCCCATATTTCATCAGTGACGATTGAACAGTGAAATGATATTTGAGAAGCGGGCTAGTGTGCTTGACACTCCGACCATGCTCCAATATATTTTGTGCTGCATCTCACACGGTTCGTGATAATAAACTATGTGCAATCTACTTGAATTTTCATCTTGATTTGAATTACATAATGGGGTCACAGCTACAAAGGATGGTGTTTGAATTGCTAGAACTTTTATCTGCAGTGAACATGCAACTATAGGTGTGTCGTCAAAAAATGGAATTATTCAAGGTTCGTTTGGACGTCTTTATACATTAACTTGGTTTTGTAGGCATTTCATGTGCATAATTCAAATTTGAACTACATGCACATGCTCCAGTGCATATAAACGGGTTGAAAAATCAAATATGTGTCCTTGGTTGCATGCTTAGGTCCCATGCAAGAAATGGGAATGAATGTCAAACACCCTTCCACCGTCACTCGGCCGCAAACATTGAGATACCTGGCTTTAAAATTCTAGTAAATCCAAAACTCGTCTGAAATTCATCAAACTTGGCATGCTATCATGGAGCGGCATCAACATGTCATGGTAAAAAATTTGTCCCATTTGGGGCAGGTTTGGGTATAAGCTTCTCCCAAACCAGAGCTTCTCATAACAAGCGTGATGGTTTCCATAGGGAACATGCCACCTTTGGGGACGAAACGATATCCATTGCCTCTTATTGCTTTCAAAAAATTTCTAGTGTCAACATATAACAACAGGAGTGTTATGTTTAATTTTGGAATTTTTCGGGGTTCATTTGGACATTTTTATACATTAACTAGGTTTCCAGGCATTTTATGTGCATAATTCAAATTTGAACTACATGCACATGTTGTAGTGCATATAAATTGGTTGAAAAATCAAATGTGTGTCCTTTGGTGCATGCTTAGGTCCCATGCAAGAAATGGGAATGAGTTTCAAACACCCTGCCACTATCACTCAGCCGCAAACATGGAGATACTTGGTTTTAAATTCTAGTAAATCCAAAACTCGTATGAAATTCATGAAACTTGGCATGCTATCATGGAGCGGCATCAACATGCCGTGGTAAAAAAATTGTCCCATTTGGGGCAGGTTTGGGTATAAGCTTCTCACATACCAGAGCTTCTCGCAACAAGTGTGATGGTTTCGGTAGGGAAGGTGTCACCTTTGGGGACGAAATGATATCCATTGCCTCTTATTGCTTTCGAAAATTTTCTTGTGTCAACATGGAACAACAGGAGTGTTGTGTTTAATTTTGGAATTTTTTGGGGTTCGTTTGGACATTTTTATACATTAACTAGGTTTTCTAGGCATTTCAAGTGCATAATTCAAATTTGAACTACATGCACATGCTCCAGTGCATATAAACTAGTTAAAAAAGCAAATATGTGTCCTTGGTTGCATGCTTAGGTCCCATGCAAGAAATGGGAATGAATTTCAAACACCCTGCCACCATCACTTGGCCGCAAACATTGAGATACTTAGTTTTTAAATTCTAGTAAATCCAAAACTCGTTGAAAATTCATGAAACTTGGCATGCTATCATGGAGCAGCATCAACATGTCATGGTAAAATTTTTGTCACATTTGGGGCAGGTTTGGGTATAAGCTTCTCACAACAAGCGTGATGGTTTCGGTAGGGAACGTGCCACCTTTGCGGACGAAACGATATTCGTTGCCTCTTATTGCTTTCAAAAAATTTCTAGTGTCAACATAGAACAACAGGAGTGTTGTGTTTAATTTTGGAATTTTTCGGGGTTTGTTTGGACGTTTTTATACATTAACTAGGTTTTCTAGGAATTTTATGTGCATAATTCAAATTTGAACTACATGCACATGCTCCAGTACATATATATTGGTTGAAAAATCAAATTTGTGTCCTTCGGTGCAAGCTTAGGTCCCATGCAAGAAATGGGAATGAATTTCAAACACCCTACCACCGTCACTCGGCCGCAAACATTGAGATACTTGGTTTTTAAATTCTAGTAAATCCCAAACTCGTCTGAAATTCATGAAACTTGGCATACTATCATGAAGCGGCATCAACATGCCATTGAATTTCTTTCCCATTTGGGGCAGGTTTGGGTATAAGCTTCTCACAAACTAGAGCTTCTCACAACAAGCGTGATGGTTTCGGTAGGGAACATGCCACCTTTGCGCATGAAATGATATTCGTTGCCTCTTATTGCTTTCGAAAATTTTCTAGTGTCAACATGGAACCCCAGGAGTGTTGTGTTTCATTTTGGAATGTTTCGGGGTTCGTTTGGACATTTTTATACATTAACTAGGTTTTCTAGGCATTTCAAGTGCATAATTCAAATTTGAACTACATGAACATGCTCCAGTGCATATAAACTGGTTAAAAAACCAAATCTGTGTACTTGGTTGCATGCTTAGGTCTCATGCAAGAAATGGGAATGAATTTCAAACACCCTGCCACTGTCACTCGGCCGCAAACATTGAGATACTTAGTTTTTAAATTCTAGTAAATCCAAAACTCGTTGGAAATTCATGAAACTTGGCATGCTATTATGGAGCGGCATCAACATGCCATGGTAAAAATTTGTCCCATTTGGGGCAAGTTTGGGTATAAGCTTCTCCCAAACCAGAGCTTCTCACAACAAGCGTGATGGTTTCGGTAGGGAATGCGCCACCTTTGGGGATGAAACGATATCCGTTGCCTCTTATTGATTTCAACATTTTTATAGTGTCAACATAGAACAACAAGAGTGTTGTGTTTAATTTTGGAATTTTCGGGGTTCGTTTGGACATTTTTATACATTAGCTGGGTTTTCTAGGCATTTTATGTGCATAATTCAAATTTTAACTACATGCACATGCTCCAGTGCATATATATTTGTTGAAAAATCATATCTGTGTCCTTCGGTGCATGCTTAGGTCCCATGCAAGAAATGGGAATGAATTTCAAACGCCGGGGCACTGTTGATTGCCGGCAAAACGTTGAGATACTTTATTTTTAAATTCTAGTAAACCCAAAACTCGTCTAAAATTCATGAAACTTGGCATGCCATAATGCAATGGCACCCGACATGCTGTGGTATTTTTCGTGTCCATTTTGAGAGAAGACGCACTCGAATAACAACCAACAAAGGCAGTTTGAAACAAATAGCCGCCACTGTAACATCTCAAACGTTTTGTATAATTTAAATTGTGTGCGTTTTGTTAACCATTCACGTGACGCCACACCTCACTCGTTTAATGGCTAGGAGGTGTCGTGCGGACAGGTGCTTGAGTGCTTGACTAAACAGTAGGCGTGCGAGCTGTACTCCAATGCGGAGGCTCACCGGGAGGCATGCGAGCTGTACTCCAATGCGGAGGCTCATCGGGAAGCGAGCCCTTTGACTTACATGGCCGCCCGCCATGCTCGCATCCTCTACATTAATGGCGCCCAAGCCGCAGTTTAATATGGTTTTTAAATATAAAACACTCATCGCAAATGTTTTAGTTAGAACACGCGTATGCAAAACGGACAACTTCCCCAGGAAGCCAAGGTAAGATGTGCCTAGCAGGATTTGTGCAGCACTTGATCGCAAATGTTTTAGTTAGAACACCCGTATGCAAACCGACAGCTTCCCCAGGAAGCCAAGAGAAAATTTGTCGGGCAGGATTTCTGCAGCTCTTGATCGCAAACGTTTTAGATAGAACACCCATATGCAAAGTGAGAGCTATGGTCTTCCCCCATAAGTCGAGGGAAAATTCGCAGCGCGGGATTTGTGCATCCCTTCAACGCAAATGGTTGTTTTGGATGACCCGTGTGCAACCACGTACAAACAATTTGGTAAGATTTGCATCTATCATATTGGGTATGTTGCCATTTGTCAAACTGGAAAGATTGACATTTGTTGATCTAGTAACATTGCCATTTGTCAATCCTTGTAACACTGCGATTTGTCAAAATATGCAGCTAAAAATCACTAGCACTAGCTAATTTGTGCAACTAAAGTTCAGTAATTAAGTATAGATTTCATTCATAGATTAAGCAGTCGTTCTTAATTTATACAAAGTTCAACTCGATAGCTGAACCAACCAATCTTTTCCCCAATTGCTGCGAGCCACGTACTGAAATAGCTAGTTCAACTATATATACTAGCTAATTTTAAGTACGTTTTACAGTTCCACCACACATCTATAGTCATGTGAACTGAACAAAATAGCCCCTAAATACTACTACTACGGAGGGGCTTTGTGCTACTTCCGGCGGCCTCTCCTCTGTCAGGCGCGCTTAGTAAGAGGCAGGGGAGGAGGAGGAACCTACCGACGAGCTGGACAAATGCAATACGATGCCTGCCGCTGTTGCACGTTTAGCGATGCTCGCCAGCTCGAACACCCACTGCCGCTCTAGACGACCCCTCTCGAAGCGGCCAGACTACTCATAGATCTCCTGATTCCTCGCCTCTGCATTACCGTGTGATGCGGCGACGGCTATGGTAAGGCTCTTTGTGTGCTCGACGAGGCGCTCCTCCTCCTCCCGCGGGAACTCGATGTAGCGCGCAAGGTCGCTGATGCACGTGTGCACCTCCACCTCCACCTCCCTCCTTCGGGCGGCGGTGGTGGAGCGGGTGATGATCCCCGCATTCGACGGTGGGCTGGCGGCCACGGGGGCCGATGATGGGGTGGCGGCCACGACGACCACCTCCCGCCTTTGGGCCGCGGTGGCGGAGCGGGTGATGGCCGGTAGTGGGGTGGCGGCCATGACGGCCACCTCTCACCTTCAGGCCGTGGATACAGAGTGGGCGATGGCCCTAGCTTTCGATGGTAGTGTGGCGGCAACGGCAGGCAACAGCTGCCGACGGGTGATCGCTCCCTGACTATAGCGCCAGAAAGCTCATGTCTCCTGTCTGCTAGGACTACGTCGGTATTTCCCCAAAGAGGAAGGGATGATGTAGCACAGTGAAGGTAGGTATTTACCTCAGTGAAGAACCCAAGGTTATAGAACCAGTAGGAGAAGGAAGCAACACAACGTAAACAACACTTGCACACAAATAACAACACCTCGCAACCCGACGTGTTAAAGGGGTTGTCAATCCCTTTTGGGTAACGATGCCAGAAATTTATAATAGATTGAAATAATAGATCATAAATAGAATAAAATGCAGCAAAGTATTTTTGTATTTTTGGTTTAATAGATCTGAACAAAAATGCAAAGGAAAAGTAGATGACAAGCAAATATATGAGAATGAAGACCCGGGGCCGTAGGTTTCACTAGTGGCTTCTCTTGAGAAAGATAGCAAATAGTGGGTAAACAAATTACCGTTGGGCAATTGATAGAACCTCAAATAATTATGACGATATCCACATAATGATCATTACATAGGCATCATGTCCAAGATTAGTAGACCAACTCCTGCCTGCATCTACTACTATTGCTCCACACATCAACCACTATCCAGCATGCATCTAGTGTAATAAGTTCATGGAAAAACGTAGTAATGCAATAAGAACGATGACATGATTTAGACAAGATCTATCTATGTAGAGATAGACCCCATCATTTTATCCTCAGTAGCAATGATACATACGTGCTGGCTCCCTTTCTGTCACTAGGATCAAGCACCGTAAGATCGAACCCACTATCGGGCACCTCTTCCCATAGCAAGATAAATAGATCAAGTTGGCCAAACAAAACCCAAATATCGGAGAAGAAATACAAGTCTATAAGATATCATGCATATAAGAGATCAAAGAAACTCAAATAACTTTCATGGATATAAAAAGATATATCTGATCATAAACTCAAAGTTCATCGGATCCCAACAAACACACCGCACAAGAGTTACATCATATGGATCTCCAAGAGATCATTGTATTGAGAATCAAGAGAGAGAGAGAGAGAGAGAGATGAAGCCATCTAGCTACTAACTATGGACCCGAAGGTCTACAAAGAACTACTCACGCATCATCGGAGAGGCACCAATGGAGGTGGTGAATCCCATCTGAGATGGTGTCTAGATTGGATCTGGTGGTTCTGGTCTCTGCGGCGGATGGATGAATATTTCGTCGACGCTTCTAGGGTTCTTGTATTTTGGGGATATTTATAGAGAAAAGAGGTGGTCCAGGGGGCACCCGAGGTGGGCACAACCCACCAGGGCGCGCTTGGGCCTCATGGCGCGCCCTGGTGGGTTGTCCCCTCCTCGGGACTCCCCCCAGGTGCAACCAGGGCCCGTTGTGTTCCTTCTGGCCCAAAAAAATTCTCTGTAAAGTTCGTGGCATTTGGACTCCATCTGATATTAATTTTCTGCGATGTAAAAAACACGGAAAAAACAGGAACTAGCACTTGTCCCTATGTCAATAGGTTAGTACCAAAAATGATATAAAATGACTATAAAATAATTATGAAACATCCAAGATTGATAACATAACAACATGGAACAATCAAAAATTATAGATACATTGGAAACGTATCAGCATTCCCAAGCTTAACTCATGCTCGTCCTCGAGTAGGTAAGTGATAAAAACAAATTTTTTGATGTGGAGTGTTGTTTATCATGTCATATCATATTCTTTTTCTTTCTAGCATGGACATTTGGACTTTTATGTGATTCAAAGCAATAGTCTAGTTTTGACATAATAATTTAGATACTCAAGCATATCAACAAGCAACCATGTCTTTCAAAATATCAATGCTAAAATAAGTTATCCCTAGCCCATCATGCTCAAACATTGATCCATTCATGAAACACACTCGAATATTAGCTACACCCAATAATTAAGTACGATCATTTTGCCTCCTAGTTGGTGCTCTTATGAGAGAAGATGGAGACTCAAATTCAAAAATAAAAATTGCGTAAAGTAAAAGAAATGCCCTTCACAGAGGGAAGTATGGATTTGTAGAAGTGCCAGAGCTCAAAGCAAAAAATTAGAGATAAAAACATTTTGAGAGGTGTATCCATCCCACCAACGAAAATGACTTAGAGTTCCGAACACTTTCCATGCTAGATATTCCATAGGTGGTTCCCAAACAGAAAATAAAGTTTATTCCTTTTTCCACCATACTTTCACTTTCCATGGCTAACCGTATACACGGGTGCCCTCCAAACCAACACTTTTCAAGGAATTTATTATTTGACAACCTAAAGTAAATTCAATGTTTTTTGCATTTCAGGACTGGGCATCCCTAAGACCTTTGCCTTACTCTCATGCAATGACAAGTGAATAAACAATCATCGTGAGAATAGCACATCTAGCATGGAAAATATTAGCCACCCGTCACTGCTCCGCGAGCGAAACAAACACACAAAAGAGAAGTTTATTTTGAAAATTAGAGATGGCACATGCAAATTTGCTTAGAACGGAAAAAGAATACCGCATATAGGTAGATATAGTGGACTCATATGGCAAAACTGGTTTAAAGGTTTTTGGGTGCACAAGTAGAGATCATACTTGGTGCAAAGTGAAGGCTAGCAAAAGATTGGGAAGCGACCAACCAAGAAACGGATATTATCATAAGCAGGCATTAAGCATAAATAACACCGAATAATGCACCATAAGTAGGATATAATTTCATTGCATGACTATTGACTTTCTTACTTGCATAGGGAATCACAAACCTTAACACCAATATTCTTACTAAAGCACAATTACTCATCAACATAACTCACATATCACATCATCATATCTCAAAACTATTACTAAGAATCAAGTTTAGTTTGTCCAATGATCTTCATGACATTTTTTATTTTCCTTTATCCTTCTTGGATATCTATCACTTTGGGACTAATTTTCATATGTTGCTTTTCATAGGCTCAAACAAATATAAGTGAAGACCGTGAGCATAACAAATTTTCTTTCTCTCAAAATAATTTAAGTGAAGCAAGAGAGAGTTTCTTCAAACTTTTACTAACTCTCAAATAAATCTAAGTGAAGCAAGAGAGCATTTCTTCAAAAAATACTAAGTACACCATGCTCAAAAAGATATAAGTGAAGCACTAGAGCAAGTCCTAGCTCATAAAAGATTTAAGTGAAGCAAAGAGAGCAATTCTTAGAAGTCATGACATAATTTTGGCTGTCTCAAATAGGTGTGTCCAGCAAGGATTGATGACTTAAAACACAAAATAAAACAAGCAAAGACACATATCAAACAAGACGCTCCAAGCAAAACACATATCATGTGACGAATAAAAATATAGTTTCAAGCAAAATACCGATAGTTGTTGGAAGAAAGCGGGGATGCCACTCAGGGGCATCCCCAAGATTAGTTGGTTGCTCATTCTTGGATAATAGCTTGGGATGCCGGGGCATCCCCAATCTTAGGCTCTTCTATACTTCCTTCATCCATCGTAAGATAACCCAAAACTTGAAAACTTCAATCACACAAAACTCAACAAAAACTTCGTGAGATCCGTTAGTATAAGAATAATAAATCACTACTATAAGTGTTGTATCAAACCAATTCTCATTTTGTTTTTGTATTATATCTACTTTATTCCAAATTTTCTATGGAAAAACTCATCTAAGAAAACCATAGAGCCATCAAAATAAGCACACAACACAAAGAAAACAGAATCTGTCAAAACAGAACAGTCTGTAGCAATCTGACTATTTCGAATACTTATGTAACTCCAAAAATTCTGAAAAATTGGGAAGACCTGAGCAATTTGTATATTGATCAACAGAAAGTGGAATGGGTATTTTATCACTCTCTGGTAAAAAATTAAAATTAGTTTCGTGAGCGTAAAAGTTTCTGTTTTTCAGCAAGATCAAACAACTATCACCCAAGAAGATCCTAAAGGCTTTGCTTGGCACAAACACTAATTAAAACATAAAAAACACAATAATAACAGTAGTCTAATTGTGTAAGCACACAAGAATAGAAAGCAAAAAGGAAAATTTATTCATTGTGTTGCCTCCCAACAAGGGCTATAGTTTTACGCCCTTAGCTAGGAATAATATTTCAACGATGCTCACACAACAGATAAGAAACACAAAGAGAGCATCATGAAACATGTGACAAACACATTTAAGTCTAACATACTTTCTATGCATATGAATTTTATAGGAAAACAAATTATCAAGACAAGAAACATCTATCATAAGCAAAGGAGAGGAATAAAACATTGACAATCTCAACACAACGAGAGGAAATTTAATAACATGAAAATTTCTACAACCACATTTTCATCTCTCATAATAATTATATGTAGGATCATAATCAAATTCAACAATATAACTATCATACAAAATTTTCTCTTCATGATCCACAGGCATGCAAAGTTGACACTCTTCCAAAATAGTGGGATTATCATTAAATAAAGTCATGACCTCTCCAAACCCACTTTTATCAAAACTTTCATAAGGTCGAACATACTTCAAAGTAGTGGGACCATTATTACCTAGAGTTGACACTCTTCCAAACCCACTTTCAATATTATCGCAAACATATTCAACATGAAGCTTAAATAATTTTTCATGATCATAACAAGAATCACCACAATCATGATCATTGCAATAAGCAGTGGACATATCAAAATTAGCATCCCCAAGCTTGGGGTTTTACATATTATTAGCACAATTGACATTAATAGAATTTATAGTAAAATCATTACAATCATGCTTTTCGTTCAAGGAACTATCATGAACCACTTCATAAATTTCTTCATCATAAATTTTAGATTCACGAATTTCAAGCAAAACTTCATAGAGATAATCTAGTGCACTCAAATCACTAGCAATTGGTTCATCATAATTGGATCTTTTTAAAATATTAGGAAGTGGATGAGGATCCGTATCAATAGCTTTTTAGCAAGCAAAGATGCAAGCATATAGAAGGCACATGGCAACACAAGCAAACAAAAGATCTGACGAGAAAAAGGCGAATGAAAAAAATTGCGAATAAAATGGCAAATTTTTGTGAAGTGGGGGAGAGGAAAACGAGAGGCAAATGGCAAATAATGGGATTGAAAAGGCATCCCTAGAAGCGTCAAGATCTAAAAACTCCGAATCATTGGGACGCCTTTTAACTAAAGTTGACTCATCTCCAGTCCCATCATTATCAAGATTCATATTGCAAAACAAAGATTTAATGGGATACACATCAATCACTTTTAGGTCTTCATCCTTATTATCAACAAATTCTTCCGGTTTGGCGGCCATCTTACTAACTAAGGTGACCTGCTTATCCGAAATTTGGGCTATTGAGTTTTCAAGATGAGTGAACTGAGATTTCAGACCATAAAATTCTTTAGACGTATCATCGAGGTCTTTATTCATGTACCCCATAAAACATTTTTGTTCTTTAAGCTCGTTTCTGAAGAAATTATTATGCTCAAACAGTAAGACCATAAAACTTCTAACATTGTTTTCAATTTCTTCCAACCTTCTAAGATGAAGTTCACTTTTTGGTAAAGCCATCGTGGAAACAAATCCAACACACAAGCACACAAGAAGCAAACGAAAAAGAGGTGAACGGAAGAAGAGGGCAAATAAAACGGCAAGGGTGAAGTGGGGGAGAGGAAAACGAGAGGCAAATGGCAAATAATGAAATGCGAGGGATAAGAGTTTGTGATGGGTACTTGGTATTTCTTGACTTGTGCGTAGATCTCCCCGGCAACGGCGCCAGAAATCCTTCTTGCTACCTCTTGAGAACTGCATTGGTTTTCCCTTGAAGAGGAAAGGGTGATGCGGCAAAGTAGCGTAAGTATTTCCCTCAGTTTTTGAGAACCAAGGTATCAATCCAGTAGGAGACTCTACGCAAGTCCCTCATACCAACACAAACAAATAAGAACCTCGCAACCAACGCGATAAAGGGGTTGTCAATCCCTTCACGGTCACTTACGAGAGTGAGATCTGATAGAGATAATAAGATAAATATTTTTGGTATTTTTATGATATAGATTGAAAGTAAATATTGCAAAGTAAATTGGAAATTTATATGATAAAATATAGACCAGGGGGCCATAGCATTCACTAGTGGCTTCTCTCAAGATAGCATAAGTATTATGATGGGTGAACAAATTACTGTTGAGCAATTGATAGAAAAGTGCATAATTATGAGAATATCTAGGCATGATCATGTATATAGGCATCGCGTCCGCGAAAAGTAGACCAAAATGATTTTGCATCTACTACTATTACTCCACACATCGACCGCTATCCATCATGCATCTAGAGTATTAAGTTCATAAGAACAGAGTAATGCATTAAGCAAGATGCCATGATGTAGATGGATAAACTCAAGCAATATGATATAAACCCCATCTTTTTATCCTCGATGGCAACAATACAATACGTGCCTTGCTGCCCCTGTTGTCACTGGGAAAGGACACCACAAGATTGAACCCAAAGCTAAGCACTTCTCCCATTGCAAGAAAGATCAATCTAGTAGGCCAAACCAAACTGATCATTCGAAGAGACTTGCAGAGATAACAAATCATACACAAAAGATTTTAGAGAAGAATCAAATATTGTTCATAGATAAACTTGATCATAAACCCACAATTCATTGGATCTCGACAAACACACCACAAAAAGAGTTACATCAAATAGATCTCCAAGAAGATCGAGGAGATCTTTGTATTGATATCCAAAGAGAGAGAAGAAGCCATCTAGCTAATAACTATGGACCCGAAGGTCTGTGGTAAACTACTCACACATCATCGGAGAGGCTATTGTGTTGATGTAGAAGCTCTCCGTGATTGATTCCCCCTCCGGCTAAGCTCCGGAAAAGGCCCCAAGATGGGATCTCTTAGGTACAGAAGGTTGTGGCGGTGAAAATAGGGTTTTGTGGTGCTCCTGGATGTTTTCGGGGTATATGGATATATATAGGAGCAAGAAGTAGGTCGGTGGAGCTGCGAGGGGCCCACGAGGGTGGGGGCACACCCAGGGGGGCAGGCGCGCCTCCCTGCCTCGTGGCCACCTCGTTTCTTTCTTGATGTCTACTCCAAGTCCCCTGGATCACGTTTGTTCCAAAAATAACTCTCCCAAAGGTTTCATTCCGTTTGATATTCCTTTTCTGCGAAACACTGAAATATTCAAAAAACAACAATTTGCACTGGGCCTTGGGTTAGTAGGTTAGTCCCAAAAATAATATAAAAGTGTATAATAAATCCCATTAAATATCCAAAACAGATAATATAATAGCATGGAACAATCAAAAATTATAGATACGTTGGAGACGTAAAGCTTAATTCCTGCTCGTCCTCGAGTAGGTAAATGATAAAAACAAATTTTTTGATGTGGAATGCTACCTAGCATAATTCTCAATGTAATTTTCTTTATTGTGGCATGAATATTCAGATCCGAAAGATTCAAGACAAAAGTTTAATATTGACATAAAAACAACAATACTTCAAGCATACTAACTAAGCAATCATGTCTTCTCAAAATAACATCACAAAAGGAAGTTCATCCCTACAAAATCATATAGTTTGGTCATGCTCCATTTTCGTTACACAAGAATGCTCTCATCATGCACAACCCCGATGACAAGCCAAGCAATTGTTTCATACTTTAGTAATCTCAAACTTTTTTCAACTTTCACGCAATACATGAGCGTGATCCATGGATATAGCACTATGGGTGGAATAGAATAATATGATGGCGGTTATGTGGAGAAGACAAAAAAGGAGAAAGTCTCACATTAACGAGGCTAATCAATGGGCTAGAGAGATGCCCATCAATTGATGTCAATGCAAGGAGTAGGGATTGCCATGCAACGGATGCACTAGAGCTATAAATGTATGAAAGCTCAACAAAAGACACTAAGTGGGTGTGCATCCAACTTGCTTGCTCACGAAGACCTAGGGCATTTGAGGAAGCCCATTGTTGAAATATACAAGCCAAGTTCTATAATGAAAAATTCCCACTAGTATATGAAAGTGACAAAACAAGAGACTCTCTATCGTAAAGATCATGGTGCTACTTTGAAGCACAAGTGTGGAAAAAGAGGATAGTAGCATTGTCCCTTTTATTTTTATTTTTTTGGGCCTTCCTTTTCTTAACTTGGCCTTTCTTTTTTTATTTGGTACAATGCTCTATTAATGATGATCATCACACTTCTACTTATTTACAACTCGATGATTACAACTTGATACTAGAACAAAATATGAATCTATATGAATGCCTCCGGCGGTGTACCGGGAAGGGCAACGAATCAAGAGTGACATGTATGATAAATTATACATGGCGGCTTTGCCACAAATACGATGTCAACTACATGATCATGCAAAGCAATATGACAATGATGAAGCGTGTCATAAATGAAACGGTGGAAAGTTGCATAGCAATATTTCTCGGAATGGCTATGGAAATGCCATAATAGGTACGTATGGTGGCTGTTTTGAGGAAGATATAAGGAGGTTTATGTGTGATAGAGTGTATCATATCACGGGGTTTGGATGCACCGGCAAAGTTTGCACCAACTCTCAAGGTGAGAAAGGGCAATGCACGGTACCGAAGAGGCTAGCAATGATGGAAAGGTGAGAGTGTGTATAATCCATGGACTCAACATTAGTCATAAAGAACTCACATACTTATTGCAAAAATCTACAAGTCATAAAAAACCAAGCATTGCACACATGCTCCTAGGGGGATAGATTGGTAGGAAAAGACCATCGCTCATCCCCGACCGCCACTCATAAGGAAGACAATCAAAGAACACCTCATGTTTCAAATTTGTTACACAACGGTTACCATACGTGCATGCTACAGGACTTGCAATCTTTAACACAAGTATTTATCAAATTCACAACTACTCAACTATCACAACTTTAATATCACCATCTTCATATCTCAAAACAATTATCAAGCATCCAACTTCTCATAGTATTCAACGCACTTTTTATGAAAGTTTTTATTATACCCATCTTGGATGCCTATTATATTAGGACTACTTTTATAACCAAAGCAAATTACCATGCTATTCTAAAGGACTCTCAAAATAATATAAGTGAAGCATGAGAGATCAATAATTTATATAAAATAAAACCACCACCGTGCTCTAAAAGACATAAGTGAAGCACTAGAGCAAAATTATCTAGCTCAAAAGATATAAGTGAAGCACAAAGAGTATTATAATAAATTCCAATTCACGTGTGTCTTTCCCAAAAGGTGTGTACAGAAAGAATGATTGTGGTAAACTAAAAAGAAAAGACTCAAATCATACAAGACACTCCAAGCAAAAGACATATCATGTGGTGACTAAAAATACAGCCTCAAGTAAAGTACCGATGGACGAAGACGAAAGAGGGGATGCCTTCCGGGGCATCCCCAAGCTTAGGCTCTTGCCACTCCGTATTCCATAATCCATCAAATCTTTACCCAAAACTTGAAAACTTCACAACACAAAACTCAACAAAAAATCTCATGAGCTCCGTTAGTATAAGAAAACAAATCACCACCTAAGGTACTGCAATGAACTCATTATTTATTTATATTGGTGTTAAACCTACTGTATTCCAACTTCTATATGGTTCATACTCTCCGATAGTAGCCATAGATTCATCAAAAAAAGCAAACAACACACGAAAAACAGAATCTGTCAAAAACATAACAGTGTGTAGTAATCTGTAGGTTTCGAATACTTATGTAACCCCAAAAATTCTGAAATAAATTGGTGGACGTGCGGAATTTGTCTATTAATAATCTGCAAAAAGAATTAACCTAATCTCACTCTCCAGTAAACAATGGAAGCAAATCTCGTGAGCGCTAAAGTTTCTGTTTTTTGCAGCAAGATCACTAAAACTTCCCCCAAGTCTTCCCAAAGGTTCTACTTGGCACAAACACTAATTAAAAGCATAAAACAACATATAAATAGAGTCTCAATGAATTATTTATTACTAAACAGAACCAAAAATCAAGAAAATAAAATAAAATTGGGTTGCCTCCCAACAAGCGCTATCGTTTAACGCCACTAGCTAGGCATAAAAGCAAGAATAGATCTAGGTTCATAGGTGGCTCTCATAATAGATTCATAAGGTAATTTAATTTTATTTCTAGGAAAGTGTTCCATGCCTTTCCTTAATGGAAATTGGAATCTAATATTCCCTTCTTTCATATCAATAATTGCACCAGTCGTTTTAAGAAAAGGTCTACCAAGAATAATAGGACATGTAGGATTGCAATCAATATCAAGAACAATGAAATCTACGGGCACATAATTCCTATTTGCAACAATAAGAACATCATTAATCCTTCCCATAGGTTTCTTAATAGTGGAATCCGCAAGATGCAAGTTTAAAGAACAATCATCAAATTCATGGAAACCTAACACATCACACAAAGTTTTTGGAATCATGGAAACGCTAGCACCCGAATCACATAAAGCATAGCATTCATGATCTTTAATTTTAATTTTAATAGTAGGTTCCCACTCATCATGAAGTTTTCTAGGGATAGAAACTTATAATTCAAGTTTTTCTTCATAAGATTGCATGAAAGCATCAACGATATGTTTGGTAAAAGCTTTATTTTGACTATAAGCATGCGGAGAATTTAGCATGGATTGCAACAAGGAAATACAATCTATCAAAGAGCAATTATCATAATTAAATCCCTTAAAATCCAAAATATGGGTTCAATGCTATGTAAAGTTTTGACCTCTTCAATCCGACTTTTCCCAATTTTTGCATCAAGATCTAAAAACTCCGAATCATTGGGACGCCTTTTAAATAAAGTTGACTCATCTCCAATCCCATCATTATCAATATTCATATTGAAAAACGAAGGTTTAATGGGAGACACATCAATCACTTTTAGATCTTCATCCTTATTATCAACAAATTCTTCCGGTTTGGCGGCCATCTTATTAACTAAGGTGGCCTGCTTATCCGAAATTTGGGCTATTAAGTTTTCAAGATGAGCGAACTGAGATTTCAGACCATAAAATTCTTGAGACATATCATCGAGCTCTTTATTCATGTACCCCATAAAACTTTTTGTTCTTTAAGCTCGTTTCTGAAGAAATTATTATGCTCAAACTACAAGGACATAAAACTTCTAACGTTGATTTCAATTTCTTCCAACCTTCTAAGATGAGGATCACTTTTTGGTAAAGCCATCGCGGCAAGAAATCCAACACACAAGCACACAAGAAGCGAACGAAATAGAGGCAAATGGAAGAAGAGGGAAAATAAAACAACAAGGGTGAAGTGGGGGAGAGGAAAACGAGAGGCAAAATGGCAAATAATGCAATGCGAGGGATAAGAGTTTGTGATGGGTACTTGGCATGTCTTGACTTGTGCATATATCTCCCCGGCAACGGTGCCAGAAATCCTTCTTGCTATGTCTTGAGCATTGCGCTGGTTTTCTCTTGAAGGGGAAAGGGTGATGCAGCAAAGTAGCGTAAGTATTTCCCTCATTTTTTGAGAACCAAGGTATCAATCCAGTAGGAGACTACACGCAAGTCCCTCGTACCTACGCAAACAAATAAGAACCTCACAACCAACGCGATAAAGGGGTTGTCAATCCCTTCACGGTCACTTACGAGAGTGAGATCTGATAGAGATAATAAGATAAATATTTTTGGTATTTTTATGATATAGATTGAAAGTAAAGATTGCAAAGTAAATTGGAAACTTATATGATAAAAGATAGACCCGGGGGCCATAGGTTTCACTAGTGGCTTCTCTCAAGACAGCATAAGTATTACGGTGGGTGAACAAATATCTGTTGAGCAATTGATAGAAAAGTGCATAATTATGAGAATATCTAGGCATGATCATGTATGTAGGCATCACGTCCGCGACAAGTAGAGTGAAACGATTCTGCATCTACTACTGTTACTCCACACATCGACCGCTATCCAGCATGCATCTAGAGTATTAAGTTCATAAGAACGGAGTAATGCATTAGGCAAGATGACATGATGTAGAGGGATAAACTCAAGAAATATGATATAAACCCCATCTTGTTATCCTCGATGGCAACAATACAATACGTGCCTTGCTGCCCCTGCTGTCACTGGGAAAGGACACCGCAAGATTGAACCCAAAGCTAAGCACTTCTCCCATTGCAAGAAAGATCAATCTAGTAGGCCAAACCAAACTGATAATTCGAAGAGACTTGCAAAGATAATAAATCATACATAAAAGATTTCAGAGAATAATCAAATATTGTTCATAGATAAACTTGATCATAAACCCACAATTCATCGGATCTTGGCAAACACACCGCAAAAAGAGTTACATCGAATTGATCTCCAAGAAGATCGAGGAGAACTTTGTATTGAGATCCAAAGAGAGAGAAGAATCCATCTAGCTAATAACTATGGACCCGAAGGTCTATGGTAAACTACTCACACATCATCGGACAGGCTATGGTGTTGATGTAGAAGCCCTCCGTGATCGATTCCCCCTCCGGCGGAGCTCCGTAAAAGGCCCCAAGATGGGATCTCTTGGGTACAGAAGGTTGCGGCGGTGGAAATAGGGTTTCGTGGTGCTCCTAGATGTTTTCGGGGTATATGGATACATATATATGAGGAAGAAGTAGGTCGATGGAGCTGCGAGGGGCCCACGAGGGTGGGGGGCACGCCCAGGGGGGCAGGCGCGCCTCCCTGCCTCGGGGCCACCTCGTTTCTTTCTTGACGTCTACTCCAAGTCCCTGGATCACGTTTGTTCCAAAAATAACTCTCCCGAAGGTTTCATTCCGTTTGGATTCCGTTTGATATTCCTTTTCTGCGAAACACTGAAATAGGCAAAAGAACAACAATTTGCACTGGGCCTTGGGTTAGTAGGTTAGTCCCAAAAATAATATAAAAGTGTATAATAAAGCCCATTAAACATCCAAAAGAGATAATATAATAGCATGGAACAATCAAAAATTATAGATACGTTGGAGACGTATCAATGCACTACACTATGCTGGGGATTGAGCCGTCGCCGCGGTGTAGCCTCCCAGCTGGAGCTGTCCTCTAATGACGGCGGAGTGGCTGAGCGATGACGATGGACCGGTGCCATTGGCGATTGTGGGAGAAGCAGACAAGATAAGCTATAGGGAGGGAGGGGAAGCATTGGGATTTTGGGGGATTTCACCGAGTCGGGTGGGAAGCTTGCGCGGGAACCTATGAGGTTGCGCGGGAATGGGCTCGCCGACGATTCATTGGCGCCACTTCGAGCCACCGTTTGGCTGAAAGAACACGTACACATACGGTTAATACAAAAAAACGTTTGTGACTACCTACTATACCCCCGTCCTGGTTTATAAGTAGGATTTAACTAATAAAATACGAATGCATGTCGCCAAATTTGAACATAGTTTCCAGTTATACAATTTAAGGTTATATACCAGCAAGTGTATGCCCGCAACACACACGGCTTATTTCATCACAAACAGCTCGGATGGATCAACTGTATGCCATGTATCGCACACGCAACTCTAATCTGATTCGTGCTCAATGTCTCCCTCACCGCTCGCATAGTTCGTCTTATTTGCCATGTGTCACCGTGTCGGCCTCTGCTCGCATCCCTCGACAATCTCTGCTCGCCGTTAGGCGCCGCAACGCGCTGTGCTTGCCATTAGGCGCCGGGGCGCGCTCTGCTCGCCATTAGGCACCACAGCGCTCTCTGCTCGCGTCCGTCAGCATGCTCGGCTTGGTGACAGCTTTTCCTTGCATGTTCAACTGCTATATGCACACACACACACACACACACACACACATATATATATATGGTTGCTCGCCGTTGAGGCGACCGTGGAGCTCTCTGCTCGCATCCCTCTGCGCGCACTCTGCCAGCGGTTGGGCGTGCGCACGATCACGTCGGGGGCCCCATATGCATGTGGTTGCGCCGCGCGTGTTGCCACGCGATGTAGTTACGTGCGGCATGATGGAGTTACGCGCTGCAAATTAGAACTGCCATCAGGGCTTGCTAATATTACTGGCCATCTGGCTTCCCCTTTAATTCCCACAGCCATTATAACCTTAGTCTCTTCAACCTTTCGATCGCGCCCCACAACACAACAAGCACACCCACGACGACACATAGAGAGGGGATGTCTAGCGGCGCTCCAATGGAGTTCGGCGAGCATAGAGTGGAGACCCATGCGAGGGAGACAGAGATCTCGGTGGTGTACACCATCGACTCGGTCGTGGTGGATGACTAAATCAACAGCGTTGAGCAGTTGCTTGCTCGAGACAAGTACAAGGTGGTCGGCATCGACCTCAAGTACACCGCCGGTCATCCCGACATAGATCAGAAGGTTGTCGTCCCCTGTTGTGTGTGTGCCATCATGTCCTCATCTACCACTACTGCCTGGCCACAAAGCCTTGCGACCGTTTCAACAGGTTTCTCAACATCACTGACTACAAGTTCGCCATGGTGGAAACCACCGATGATGTAAAAGCGCTCCATGTTACGGGCTTGGTCTTCAAGAACATTGTCGAAATCTGTGACCACTACAGGGTCTGGGGCAGCACGAAGAAGGACTCCTTGGTCGAACTCGCCTCGGCCATCATCGACCCCTACTACGAAAAGATGAAGCAGGATGCCCAGAGAACAAGTTCCCTATCCTGGCACAGGGCCTGGATGCGGCAACTAGATGAACCTCACCTTGGTTCGCGGCCAAGAGCATGTACACATGCTACGAGATGCACAGGCGGATCGTTGACATGAGGAAGTGCCTTGTTACCCAAATCGGCGAGCCCGGATCGAGCCACAAGCAGAGCAAGCTTCACAAGAAGTAGATGATGATCAGATGGTCGTTTATGCTAGTTAATCATGCATGTAATATATAGTTTACTTTGTTGGTGTGTGGAAATGTCATGTTTGTAGTAGCCACCTATGTAATTATGCATGTAATAGTTTACTTTGGTGTCTGAAAGGCCACCCTAAGAGAATTGAGAAGATTCTCAGAGAAATAATATAGATGCACCTAGTCCTTCTAAAAGGAAGAAAAAGAAAAATGATAGGACTTTGCATGCTTCTAGTGAACCTATTGCTGAAACACCTGAGAATCCCAATGATATTTCTATTTCTGATGCTGAAACACATTCTGGAAATGAACATGAAACTAGTGAAAATGTTTATGATGATGTTCATGATGATGCTCAACCTAGCAATGACAATGAAGTAGAAATTGAACCTGATGTTGATCTTGATAACCCACAATCAAAGAATCAACGTTATGAAAAGAGAGACTTTGTTGCTAGGAAACATGGTAAGGAAAGAGAACCATGGGTTCAGAAACCCATGCCTTTTCCTCCCAAACCATCCAAGAAAAAGGATGATGAGGATTTTGAGCGCTTTGCTGAAATGATTAGACCTATCTTTTTGCGTATGCGATTAACTGATATGCTCAAAATGAATCCTTATGCTAAGTATATGAAAGAAATTGTTACTAATAAAAGAAAGATACCGGAACTGAAATTTTAACCATGCTTGCTAATTACACTTTTAAGGGTGGAATACCGAAGAAACTTGGAGATCCAGGAGTACCCACTATACCATGCTCCATTAAAAGAAACTATGTTAAAACTGCTTTATGTGATCTTGGAGCCGGTGTTAGTGTTATGACTCTCTCTTTATATCATAGACTTGACTTGAATAAGTTGACACCTACTGAAATATATTTGCAAATGGCTGATAAATCAACTGCTATACCTGTCGGTATTTGTGAGGATGTGCCTGTTGTGGTTGCAAACGTTACTATTTTAACTGACTTTGTTATTCTTGATATTCCCGAGGACGATAGTATGTCTATTATTCTTGGAAGACCCTTTTTGACGACTGCAGGGGCTGTTATTGATTGCAACAAAGGTAACATAACTTTTCATGTTAATGGCAATGAGCATATGGTACACTTTCCGAGGAAACAACCTCAAGTTCATAGCATAAACTCTATTGGAAAAATTCCATCGATTATTTTTGGAGGTTTCGATTTTCCACTACCTACTGTCAAGAAGAAATATGATATTCTTATTGTTGGGGACATGCATATCCCCGTTGAGGTAACCTAGTGTTATTCGAAAATTCTCTGGTTCCATGTTATTCGGAATGAGTTTGTTAACAAGACCCGATCAACCTTGTTAGTGGATTCCTTTTGATGAGCATGGGATGGATGAATTTAGAAAACACAACTCTCTGTACCCTCTTTTTACTTTCTATTATTTATATTAAATAAAGCAAAAATAGTAATTTATGTCTGTTTTCTGAATTATCCATCCTAGTTTATTTTCCTTTTTATGCTTTCTTCTTGTGTGTTTGATAAACCTTAAGAAAAACAAAAAAATAGTAGTAGCTTCTAGTTAGTTTACTTTCCTTGCTGTAGTAATTAAAAAGAAAACCCAAAAATATTTCATGTTCTTCTTTTTGCTTGTTGGGAGCTTTCCCGTGTAAATAGTTTTATTTCTTTTCTTTTCTTTGGGGGTCGATAGGAGAAGACCATAATTAAATTGTTAAAGTGTCTCTTATATGCATTATTGTTGATCTGACAAAAGAGCCCATATTGCCTTGTCTTTTCCTGTTTATTGAATGCTTGCAGATTCCAGCTTACTCCAATGCACATGCACTATTATCATTATTCACGTCATTCGGTCGTGCAAGTGAAAGGCAATTATGACGATATATGATGGACTGATTGAGATGAGAGAAGCTGATATGAACTCGACCTCTCTTGTTTTTGTAAATATGATTAGTTCATCATTCCTGATTCAGCCTATTATGAATATACATGTTTGCAATGACAATTAGAGATTATAGTTGCTTATGCCATGCTTAATTAGCTAGGAGCTTATAATGGTTTACCTTGCGTGCCAACATGCTATTAAAATGGTTGTGATGTGGTATGATAGGGTGGTATCCTCCTCTGAATGATTTAAGTGACTTGACTTGGCACATGTTCACGCATGTAGTTGAAACAAAATCAACATAGCCTTTACAATATTTATGTTCATGGTGGATTATATCCTACTCATGCTTGCACTCAATGCTCATTGGCTTTAATGATGTTCATGGCTGTTGTCGCTCTCTAGTTGGCCGCTTCCCAGTCTTTGGCTAGCCTTCAGTTGTACCAAGCGGGAATACTGCTTGTGCATCCAATTCCTTAAACCCCAAAGTTATTCCATATGAGTTCACCATACCTACCTATATACGGTATCTACCAGCCGTTCCAAGTAAATTTGTATGTGCCAAACTCTAAACCTTCAAATAAACATTCTGTTTTGTATGCTCGAATAGCTCATGTATCAACTAGGGATGTATGTATCTTCCATGTTAGGCGAGTTATTCTCAAGAGGAGTGGACTCCGCTCCTCACTCGCGAGAAAATGGCTGGTCACCGGGATGCCCAGTCCCATGCTTTATGCAAATCAAATCAAAATAATTGCAAACAAAACTCCCCCTAGGACTATTGTTAGTTGGAGGCACTCATTGTTTCGATCGAGCCATGGATTGATGCTTGTTGGTGGAGGGGGAGTATAAACTTTACCATTCTATTTGGGAACTGCCTATAATGTGTGTAGCATGGAAGATATCGCCATCTCTTGGTTGTTATGTTGACAACGAAAGTATGCCGCTCAAAATATTATTTATCTCTGCTTTAGAACCGAGCTCTGGCACCTCTACAAATCCCTGCTTCCCTCTGCGAAGGGCATATCTATTTACTTTTATGTTGAGTCATCATCCTCTTATTAAAAAGCACCAGCTCGAGAGCACCTCTGTCATTTGCATTCATTACTGACTAGTTTACATTGAGTATGACTTGACTGGATCTCTTTTACCATGAATTACAATGTCTAGTCAGTCCTTGATATTTAAAGGTGCTCTGCATTTATGTTTTGCGGTCACAGAAAGGGCTAGCGAGATACCACTTTGTTATATTATATCATGATTGTTTTGAGAAAGTGTTGTCATCCGAGATTTTTTTATTATTGCTCGCTAGTTGATTATGCCATTGATATGAGTAAACATGAGACCTAAGCGTTATTGTGAATATGGTTAGTTCATAATCTTTGTTGAAAACTTGAATGCTGGCTTTACATATTTACAACAACAAGAGCAAACCGAGTTTGTAAAAGTTTTTCTTTATCACTTTCAGTTTGTCAACTGAATTGCTTGAGGACAAGCAAAGGTTTAAGCTTGGGGGAGTTGATACGTCTCCTTCGTATCTACTTTTCCAAACACTTTTGCCCTTGTTTTGGACTCTAACTTGCATGATTTGAAGGGAACTAACCCGGACTGACACTGTTTTCAGCAGAATTGCCATGGTGTCATTTTTGTGCAGAAATAAAAGTTCTCGGAATGACATGAAAATTAGCGGAGAATTATCTTGGAATATATAAAAAATACTGGAAGGAAGATCCATGTCAGCGGGGGCTCCACCTGTCCACGAGGGTGGGGGCGCGCCCCTACCTCGTGGGCCCCCTGACGCTCCACCGACCTCAACCCTGACTCCATATATTCACTTTCGGGGAGAAAAAAATCTAGGAGAAGGATTCATCGCGTTTTACGATACGGAGCCACCGCCAATCCCTAAACTCTCTCGGGGGGGCTGATCTGGAGTCCGTTCGGGGCTTCGGAGAGGGGAATCCGTTGCCGTCTTCATCATCAACCATCCTCCATCACCAATTTCATGATGCTCACCACCGTGCGTGAGTAATTCCATCGTAGGCTTGCTGGACGGTGATGGGTTGGATGAGATTTATCATGTAATCGAGTTAGTTTTGTTAGGGTTTGATCCCTAGTATCCACTATGTTCTGAGATTGATGTTGCTATGACTTTGCTATGCTTAATGCTTGTCACTAGGGCCCGAGTGCCATGATTTCAGATCTGAACCTATTATGTTTTCATGAATATATGTGAGTTCTTGATCCTATCTTGCAAGTCTATAGTCACCTACTATGTGTTATGATCCGGCAACCCCGAAGTGACAATAATCGGGACCACTCCCGGCGATGACCGTAGTTTGAGCAGTTCATGTATTGACTATGTGTTAATGCTTTGGTCCAGTACTCTATTAAAAGGAGGCCTTAATATCCCTTAGTTTCCGCTAGGACCTCGCTGCCACGGGAGGGTATGACAAAAGATGTCATGCAAGTTCTTTTCCGTAAGCACGTATGACTATATTCGGAATACATGCCTACATTACATTGATGAATTGGAGCTAGTTCTGTGTCACCCTATGTTATGACTGTTACATGATGAACCGCATCCGGCATAATTCTCCATCACCGATCCAATGCCTACGAGCTTTCCATATACTGTTCTTCGCTTATTTACTTTTCTGTTGCTATTGTTATCATCACTATAAACATCAAAAATATTACTTTTGCCACCGTTACCTTTTGCCACCGTTACCACTACTATCATATTACTTTGCTACTAAATACCTTGCTACAGATATTAAGTTATCCAGGTGTGGTTGAATTGACAACTCAACTGCTAATACTTGAGAATATTCTTGGGCTCCCCTTGTGTCGAATCAATAAATTTGGGTTGAATACTCTACCCTCGAAAACTGTTGCGATCCCCTATACTTGTGGGTTATCACTGGATCATAACACGTAGTAGGTGAATATAACTTGCAAGATAGGACAAAGAACACAAATATATTCATGAAAATATAATAGGTTCAGATCTGAAATCATGGCACTCGGGACCTAGTGACAAGCATTAAGCATAGCAAAGTGACAGCAACATCAATCTTAGAACATAGTGGATACTAGGGATCAAACCCTAACAAAACTAAGTCGATTACATAGTAAATCTCATCCAACCCATCACTGTCCAGCAAGCCTACGATGGGATTATCACACACGGCGGTGAGCATCATGAAATTGGTGATGGAGGATGGTTGATGATGACGACAGTGACTATTTCCCCTCTCTGAAGCCCAAAACGGACTCCAGATGCCCTCCCGAGGAAGAACATGAGTTAGCGGCGGCTCTGTATCGTAAAACGCGATGAATCCTTTTCTTCGATTTTTTTTCTCCCCGGACGTGAATATATGGAGTTGGAGTTGAGGGGTGTGGGGTGTGGGGTGTGGTCCCACTGGTTGATTCTTTTGCCAATATTTTTTATTTATCCCAAAAATCTCTATGATGTTTCATGTCATTCCGAGAACTTTTATTTCTGCACAAAAATAACACCATGGCAAGTCTGCTAAAAACAGCGTCAGTCCGAGTTAGTTCCATTTAAATCATGCAAATTAGAGTCCAAAACAAGGGGAAAAGAGTTTGGAAAAGTAGATACGGTGGAGACGTATCAAGCATCTTCAACATATTGCTACCTCTTGAGCATGCATTGGTTTACCCCTGAAGAGGAAGGGTGATGCAGCAAAGTAGCATAAGTATTTCCCTTGGTTTTGAGAACCAAGGTATTAATCTAGTAGGAGACAACACACAAGTCACCTAGTACCTGCACAAACAATCAAGAACCTTGCAGCCAATGCGATAAAGGGGTTGTCAATCCCTTCACGGTCACTCGCAGAAGTGAGATCTAATAAAGATAGTAAAGTAAATATTTCTTGTATTTTTGTTATATAGATTGGAAAGTAAAGATTGCAAAATAGTAAACGAGATGTGATGTTAATAAAAGAGATGCAATATAATAAGAGACCCGAGGGCCATAGGTTTCACTAGTGGCTTCTCTCAAGATAGGATGTATTACGGTGGGTGAACAAATTACTGCCGAGCAATTGATAGAAAAGCACATAGTTATGAAGATATCTAAGCCAATGATCATGAATATAGGCATCACGTCCGTGTCAATTAGATCGAAACGATTCTGCATCTACTACTATTAGTCCACACATCGATCGCTATCCAGCATGCATCTAGAGTATTAAGTTCATAAGAACAGAGTGAAAATTAAGCAAGATGACATGATGTAGAGGGATAAACTCAAGAAATATGATATAAACCCCATCTTTTTATCCTCGATGGCAACAATACAACATGTGCCTTGCTACCCCTACTATCACTGGGAAAGGACACCGCAAGAATGAACCCAAAGCTAAGCACTTCTCGCATTGCAAGAAAGATCAATCCAGTAGGCCAAACTAAACCGATAATTCGAAGAGACTTGCAAAGATATCAAATCATGCATATAAGAATTCAGAGAAGAACAAAATAATATTCATAGATAATCTTGTTCATAAATCCACAATTCATTGGATCTCGGCAAACACACCACAAAAGAGTATTACATCGAATAGATCTCCAAGAACATCAAGGAGAACTTTGTATTGAGAATCAAAGAGAGAGAAGAAGCCATCTAGCTAATAACTATGGACCCGAAGGTCTGTGGTAAACTACTCATGCTTCATCCGAGAGGCAATGGTGTTGATGTAGAAGCCCTCCGTTATCAATTCCCCCTTCGTCAGATCGCCGGAAAAGGCCCCAAGATGGGATCTCACGGGTATAGAAGGTTCTGGCGGTGGAAAAGTAGTTTCGTGGCTCTCTGCGATGTTTCTAGGGTATAAGAGGATATGTAGGCGAAAGAAGTACGTCGGTGGAGCTACGAGGGGCCCACGAGGGTGGGGGGCGCACCCTCTTGCCTCGTGGCCGCCTCATGGAGTTCCAGACTTCGACTCCAAGTCTTCTGGATTGCTTTCGGTCCAAGAAAGATCATCGCGAAGGTTTCATTCCGTTTGGACTCCGTTTGGTATTCCTTTTCTGCGAAACTCTAAAATAGGCAAAAAAACAGAAACTGGCACTGGGCCTCCGGTTAATAGGTTAGTCCCAAAAATAATATAAAAGAGCATATTAAAGCCCATTAAACATCCAAAACAGATAATATAATAGCATGGAACAATAAAAAATTATAGATATGTTGGAGACGTATCAAGCATCCCCAAGCTTAATTCCTTCTCGTCCTCGAGTAGGTAAATGATAAAAACATAATTTTTGATGTGGAATGCTACCTATGATAATTATCAATGTAATTTTCTTTATTGTGGCATGAATGTTTAGATCCAAAAGATTCAAAACAAAAGTTTAATATTGACATAAAATAATAATACTTCAAGCATACTAATAAAGCAATCATGTCTTCTCAAAATAACATGGCCAAAGAAAGCTATGCTCTATCTTCATCACACAAAATATTTAAATCATGCACAACCCCGATGACAAGCCAAGAAATTGTTTCATACTTTTGATGTTCTCAAACTTTTTCAATATTCACGCAATACATGAGCGTGAGCCATGGACATAGCACTATAGGTGGAATAGAATGGTGGTTATGGAGAAGACAAAAAGGAGAAGATAGTCTCACATCAACTAGGTGTATCGATGGCTATGGAGATGCCCATCAATAGATATCAATGTGAGTGAGTAGGGATTGCCATGCAACGGATGCACTAGAGCTATAAGTGTATGAAAGCTCAAAAATAAACTAAGTGGGTGCGCATCCAACTCGCTTGCTCACGAAGACCTAGGGCATTTTGAGGAAGCCCATCATTGGAATATACAAGCCAAGTTCTATAATGAAAGATTCCCACTAGTATATGAAAGTGACAACATAGGAGACTCTCTACCATGAAGATCATGGTGCTACTTTGAAGGACAAGTGTGGAAAAAGGATAGTAGCATTGCCCTTCTCTCTTTTTCTCTCTTTTTTTATTTGGGCCTTTCTCTTTTTTTATGGCCTCTTTTTTTGTCTGGAGTCTCATCCCGACTTGTGGGGGAATCATAGTCTCCATCATCCTTTCCTCACACGGGGCAATTCTCTAATAATGATGACCATCACACTTTTATTTACTTACAACTCAAAAATTACAAATTGATATTTGGAACAAAATATGACTCTATGTGAATGCCTCCGGCAGTGTACCAGGATGTGCAATGAATCAAGAGTGACATGTATGAAAGAATTATGAAGGTGGCTTTGCCACAAATATGATGTCAACTACATGATCATGCAAAGCAATATGACAATGATGAAGTGTGTCATAATAAACGGAACGGTGGAAATTTGCATGGAAATATATCTCGGAATGGCTATGGAAATGCCATAATAGGTAGGTATGGTGGCTGTTTTGAGGAAGGTAAATGGTCGGTTTATGGTACCAGCAAAAGTTGTGCGATACTAGAGAGGCTAGCAATGGTGGAAGGGTGAGAGTGTGTATAATCCATGGACTCAACATTAGTCATAAAGAACTCACATACTCATTACAAAAATCTATTATCGAAATGAAGTATTACGCGCATGCTCCTAGGGGGATAGATTGGTAGGAAAAGACCATCGCTCGTCCCTAACCGCCACTCATAAGGAAGACAATCAAAAAATAAATCATGCTCCGACTTCATCACATAACGGTTCACCATACGTGCATGCTACGGGAATCACAAACTTTAACAGAAGTATCTCTCAAATTCACAACTACTCAACTAGCATGACTCTAATATCACCATATTCCTATCTCAAAACAATCATAAGGAATCAAACTTCTCATAGTATTCAATGCACCTTATATGAAAGTTTTTATTATACCCATCTTGGATGCCCATCATATTAGGACTAATTTTATAGCCAAAGCAAATTACCATGTTGTTCTAAAAGACTCTCAAAATAATATAAGTGAATCATGAGAGATCAATAATTTCTATAAAATGAAACCACCACCATGCTCTAAAAAGATATAAGTGAAGCACTATAGCAAAATTATCTAGCTCAAAAGATATAAGTGAAGCACATAGAGTATTCTAATAAATTCTGATTCATGCGTGTCTCTCCCAAAAGGTGTGTACAACAAGCATGATTGTGGTAAACTAAAAATAAAAGACTCAAATCGTACAATATGCTCCAAGCAAAACACATATCATGTGGTGAATAAAAATATAGCCTCAAGTAAAGTTATAGACGAAGACGATAGAGGGGATGCCTTCCGGGGCATCCCCAAGCTTATGCTTTTGGTTGTCCTTGAATTTTACCTTGGGGTGCCTTGAGCATCCCCAAGATTAGGCTCTTGCCACTCCTTATTCCAAAATCCATCAAATCTTTACCCCAAAACTTGAAAACTTCACAACACAAAACTTCAACAGAAAATCTCATGAGCTCCATTAGTATAAGAAAATAAACCACCACTTTAAGATACTGCAATGAACTCATTCTTTATTTATATTGGTGTTAAACCTACTATATTCCAACTTCTCTATGGTTCATACCCCCCGATACTACTCATAGTTCATCAAAATAAGCAAACAACACACGAAAAACAGAATGTGTCAAAAACAAAACAGTCTGTAGCAATCTGGAGATTTCGAATACTTCTGTAACTCCAAAAATTCTGAAAAATTAGGAAGACCAGGATAAAAAGTATATTGATCTACTGCGGTTTGAATTGGTATTTTATCGCTCTCTGGTAAAAAATGATAATTATTTTTGTGAGCACATAATTTCTATTTTTATCAGCAAGATCAAACAACAATCACCCAACAAGATCCTAAAGGATTTACTTGGCACAAACACTAATTAAAGCATAAAAAAAACAATCATAACAGAATCTAGTGTAGGGGAACGTAGCAGAATTTAAAATTTTCTACGCATCACTAAGATCAATCTATGGAGTTATCTAGCAACAAGGGAAAGGGGAGTGCATCTACATACCCTTGTAGATCACGCGCGGAAGCGTTCAAGAGAACGGGGTTGATGGAGTCGTACTCGTCGTGATCCAAATCACCGATGACCGAGTGCCAAACGGATGGCACCTCCGTGTTCAAGACACGTACGGTTGGGAAGACGTCTCCTCCTTCTTGATCCAGCAAGGGGGAAGGAGAGATTGATGGAGATCCAGCAGCACGATGGCGTGGTGGTGGAAGCAACGGCGATCTCGGCAGGGCTTTGCCAAGCTCAGCGAGAGGGAGAGGTGTCACGGGAGGGAGAGGGAGGCGCCAGGGGCTAGGGTGCGGCTGCCCTCCCTCCCCCCACTATATATAGGACCCCTAGGGGGGGCGCCGGCCCTAGGAGATCTAATCTCCAAGGGGGGCGGCGGCCAAGGGGGGTGGCTTGCCCCCCAAGCCAAGTGGGGCGCCCCCCATCCCTAGGGTTTCCAACCCTAGGCGCAGGGGGAGGCCCAAGGGGGCGCACCAGCCCACCAGGGGCTGGTTTCCTTCCCCAGTTCAGCCCATGGGGCCCTACGGGATAGGTGGCCCCACCCGGTGGACCCCCGTGACCCTTTCGGTGGTCCCGGTGCAATACCGATTACCCCCAAAACTTTCCCGATGGCCGAAACTTGACTTCCTATATATAAATCTTCACCTCCGGACAATTCCGGAACTCCTCGTGACGTCCGGGATCTCAACCGGGACTCCGAACAACTTTCGGGTTATCGCATACTAATATCTCAACAACCCTAGCGTCACCGAACCTTAAGTGTGTAGACCCTACGGGTCCGGGAGACATGCAGACATGACCGAGACGACTCTCCGATCAATAACCAACAGCGGGATCTGGATACCCATGTTGGCTCCCACATGCTCCTCGATGATCTCATCGGATGAACCACGATGTCGAGGATTCAATCAATCCCGTATATAATTCCCTTTGTCAATCGGTACGTTACTTGCCCGAGACACAATCCTCGGTATCCCAATACCTTGTTCAATCTCGTTACCGGCAAGTCACTTTACTCGTACTGCAATGCATGATCTCGTGATCAACCACTTGGTCACATTGAGCTCATTATGATGATGCATTACCGAGTGGGCCCACAGATACCTCTCCGTCATACAAAGTGACAAATCCCATTCTCGATTCGTGCCAACCCAACAGACACTTTCGGAGATTCCCGTAGTGCACCTTTATAGTCACCCAGTTACGTTGTGACGTTTGGTACACCCAAAGCACTCCTACGGTATCCGGGAGTTGCACAATCTCATGGTCTAAGGAAATGACACTTGACATTCGGAAAAGCTATAGCAAACAAACTACACGATCTTTGAGCTATCCTTAGGATTGGGTCTTGTCCATCACATCATTCTCCTAATGATGTGATCCCGTTATCAATGACATCTAATGTCCATAGTCAGGAAACCATGACTATCTTTTGATCAACGAGCTAGTCAACTAGAGGCTCACTAGGTATGTGTTGTGGTCTATGCAGTCACACATGTATTACGATTTCCGGATAACACAATTATAGCATGAACAATAGACAATTATCATGAACAAGGAAATATAATAATAACCATTTTATTATTGCCTCTAGGGCATATTTCCAACAGTCTCCCACTTGCACTAGAGTCAATAGTCTAGTTACATTGTGATGAATCGAACACCCATAGAGTTCTGGTGTTGATCATGTTTTGCTCTAGGGAAAGGTTTAGTCAAAGGATCTGCTACATTCAGGTCCGTATGTACTTTACAAATATCTATGTCTCCATTTTGAACACTTTCACGAATGGAATTGAAGCGACGCTTGATATGCCTGGTCTTCCTGTGAAACCTGGGCTCCTTGGCAAGGGCAATAGCTCCAGTGTTGTCACAGAAGAGAGTCATCGGGCCCGACGCATTGGGAATGACTCCTAGGTCGGCAATGAACTCCTTCATCCAGATTGCTTCTTGTGCTGCCTCCGAGGCTGTCATGTACTCCGCTTCACATGTAGATCCCGCCACAACGCTTTGCTTGCAAGTGCACCAGCTTACTGCCCCACCATTCAAAATATACACGTATCCGGTTTGTGACTTGGAGTCATCCAGATCTGTGTCGAAGCTAGCATCGACGTAACCCTTTACGACGAGCTCTTCGTCACCTCCATAAACGAGAAACATATCCTTAGTCCTCTTCAGGTACTTCAGGTTATTCTTGACCGCTGTCCAGTGTTCCATGCCGGGATTACTTTGGTACCTTCCTACCAAACTTACGACAAGGTTTACATCAGGTCTGGTACATAGCATAGCACACATGATAGACCCTATGGCCGAGGCATAGGGGACGACACTCATCTTTTCTCTATCTTCTGCCGTGGTCGGGCATTGAGCGGTGCTCAATCTCGTACCTTGCAACACAGGCAAGAACCCCTTCTTTGACTGGTCCATACTGAACTTCTTCAATATCTTGTCAAGGTACATACTCTGTGAAGACCAATGAGGCGTCTTAATCTATCTCTATAGATCTTCATGCCTAATATGTAAGCAGCTTCTCTGAGATCCTTCATTGAAAAACACTTGTTCAAGTAGGCCTTTATGCTTTCCAAGAATTGTATATCATTTCCCATCAACAGTATGTCATCCACATACAATATGAGAAATGCTACAGAGCTCCCACTCACTTTCTTGTATATGCAGGCTTCTCCATAAGTCTATGTAAACCCAAACGCTTTGATCATCTCATCAAAACGAATGTTCCAACTCCAAGATGCTTGCACCAGCCCATAGATCGAGCGTTGGAGCTTGCACACCTTAGGATCGACAAAACCTTCTGGCTGCATCATATACAATTCTTCCTTAAGGAAACCATTAAGGAATGCCGTTTTGATGTCCATTTGCCATATCTCATAATCATAGAATGCGGCAATTGCTAACATGATTCGGACGGACTTCAGCTTCGCTACACGTGAGAAAGTCTCATCGTAGTCAACCCCTTGAACTTGTCGATAACCCTTAGCGATAAGCCGAGCTTTATAGATGGTTACATTACCATCCGCGTTTGTCTTCTTCTTAAAGATCCATTTATTTTCTATGGCTCGCCGATCATCGGGCAAGTCAGTCAAAGTCCATACTTCGTTTTCATACATGGATCCTATCTCAGATTTCATGGCTTCCAGCCATTTGTCAGAATCTGGGCCCGCCATCGCTTCTTCATAGTTCGAAGGTTCACCATTGTCTAAAAACATGATTTCCAGGACAGGGTTGCCGTACCACTCTAGTGCGGAACGTGTCCTTGTGGACCTACGAAGTTCAGTAGCAACTTGATCTAAAGTTTCATGATCATCATTAACTTCCTCTCTAGTAGGTGCAGACACCTTAGGAACATTTTCTTGAGCTGCGCCACTCTCCGGTTCAAGAGGTAATACTTCATCAAGTTCTACTTTCCTCCCACTTACTTCTTTCGAGAGAAACTCTTTCTCTAGAAAGGATCCATTCTTGGCAACAAAGATCTTGCCTTCGGATCTGAGTTGAAGGTATACCCAATAGTTTCTTTAGGGTATCCTATGAAGACGCATTTTTCCGATTTGGGTTCGAGCTTTTCAGGTTGAAGTTTCTTGACATAAGCATCGCATCCCCAAACTTTTAGAAACAACAGCTTAGGTTTCTTCCCAAACCATAATTCATATGGTGTCATCTCAACGGATTTCGACGGAGCCCTATTTAAAGTGAATGCGGCAGTCTCTAAAGCATCGCCCCAAAATGATAGTGGTAGATCGGTAAGAGACATCATAGATTGCACCATATCCAATAGAGTGCGATTACGATGTTCGGACACACCATTACGCTGAGGTGTTCCAGCCGGCGTGAGTTGTGAAACTATTCCACATTTCCTTAAGTGTTTGCCAAATTCGTGACTCAAGTATTCTCCCCCACAATCTGATCGCAAGAACTTGATTTTTCTGTCACGTTGATTCACAACCTCACTCTGAAATTCCTTGAACTTTTCAAAGGTCTCAGACTTGTGTTTCATTAAGTAGACATGCGCATATCTACTCAAGTCATCAGTGAGGGTGAGAACATAAAGATAGCCACCGCGAGCCTCAACACTCATTGGACCGCACACATCAGTATGTATGATTTCCAATAAGTTGGTTGCTCGCTCCATTGTTCCGGAGAACGGAGTCTTGGTCATTTTACCCATGAGGCATGGTTCGCACGTGTCAAATGATTCGTAATCAAGAGACCCCAAAAGTCCATCTGCATGGAGCTTCTTCATGCATTTGACACCTATGTGACCAAGGCGGCAGTGCCACAATTATGTGGGACTATCATTATCAACCTTACATCTTTTGGTATTCACACTATGAATATGTGTAACATTACGCTCGAGATTCATTAAGAATAAACCATTCACCAGCGGAGCATGACCATAAAACATATCTCTCATATAAATAGAACAACCATTATTCTCGGATTTAAATGAGTAGCCATCTCGAATTAAACGAGATCCTGATACAATGTTCATGCTCAAAGTTGGCACTAAATAACAATTATTGAGGTTTAAAACTAATCCCGTAGGTAAATGTAGAGGTAGCGTGCCGACGGCGATCACATCGACCTTGGAACCATTCCCGACGCGCATCGTCACCTCGTCCTTCGCCAGTCTCCGCTTATTCCGCAGCTCCTGCTTTGAGTTACAAATGTGAGCAACCGCACCGATATCAAATACCCAGGAGCTACTACGAGTACTGGTAAGGTACACATCAATTACATGTATATCACATATACCTTTAGTGTTGCTGGCCTTCTTTTCCGCTAAGTATTTGGGGCAGTTCTGCTTCCAGTGACCACTTCCCTTGCAATAAAAACACTCAGTCTCGGGCTTGGGACCATTCTTTGGCTTCTTCCCGGACGCGGAAACCCCCTTGCCGTCCTTCTTGAAGTTCTTCTTACCCTTGCCTTTCTTAAACTTAGTGGTTTTATTAACCATCAACACTCGATGTTGCTTTTTGATCTCCACCTCCGCTGATTTCAGCATTGAATATACCTCAGGAATGGTCTTTTCCATCCCCTGCATATTGAAGTTCATCACAAAGCTCTTGTAGCTCGGTGGAAGCGACTGAAGGATTCTGTCAATGACCGCGTCATCCGGGAGATTAACTCCCAGCTGAGTCAAGCGGTTATGCAACCCAGAAATTTTGAGTATGTGCTCACTGACAGAACTATTTTCCTCCATCTTACAACTGAAGAACTTGTCGGAGACTTCATATCTCTCGACCCGGGCATGCGCTTGGAAAACCATTTTCAGCTCTTCGAACATCTCATATGCTCCGTGTTGCTCAAAACGCTTTTGGAGCCCCGGTTCTAAGCTGTAAAGCATGCCACACTGAACGAGGGAGTAATCATCAGCACGTGACTGCCAAGCGTTCATAATGTCTTGGTTCTCTGGGATGGGTGCATCACCTAGCGGTGCTTCTAGGACATAATCTTTCTTGGCAGCTATGAGGATGATCCTCAGGTTCCGGACCCATTCCGTATAGTTGCTGCCATCATCTTTCAGCTTGGTTTTCTCTAGGAGTGTGTTGAAGTTGAGGGCAACATTAGCGTGGGCCATTTGATCTACAAGACATATTGTAAAGATTTTAGACTAAGTTCATGATAATTAAGTTCATCTAATCAAATTATTCAATGAACTCCCACTTAGATAGACATCCCTCTAGTCATCTAAGTGAAACATGATCCGAGTCAACTAGGCCGTGTCCGATCATCACGTGAGACGGACTAGTCAACATCGGTGAACATCTTCATGTTGATCGTATCTTCTATACGACTCATGCTCGACCTTTCAATCTTCCGTGTTCCGAGGCCATGTCTGTACATGCTAGGCTCGTCAAGTCAACCTAAGTGTATTGCGTGTGTAAATCTGGCTTACACCCATAGTATTCGAACGTTAGAATCTATCACACCCGATCATCACGTGGTGCTTCGAAACAACGAACCTTCGCAACAGTGCATAGTTAGGGGGAACACATTCTTGAAATTATTACGAGGGATCATCTTATTTAAGCTACCGTTGTTCTAAACAAATAAGATGTAGAACATGATAAACATCACATGCAATCAAATAGTGACATGATATGGCCAATATCATTTGCTCCTTTTGATCTCCATCTTCGGGGTGCCATGATCATCGTCGTCACCGGCATGACACCATGATCACCATCATCGTGTCTTCTTGAAGTTCTCTCGTCATCTATTACTTCTACTACTATGGCTAACGCTTTAGCAATAAAGTAAAGTAATTACATGCCATTTATGTTGACACGCAGGTCATAAATAAATTAAGACAACTCCTATGGCTCCTGCCGGTTGTCATACTCATCGACATGCAAGTTGTGATCCCTATTACAAGAACATGATCAATCTCATACAGCACATATATCATTCATTACATCCTTTTGGCCATATCACATCACACGACACATGCTGCAAAAACAAGTTAGACGTCCTCTAATTGTTGTTGCAAGTTTTTACGTGGCTGCTATAGGTTTCTAGAAAGAACGTTTCTTACCTACGGCAAAACCACAACGTGATATGCCAATTTATATTTACCCTTCATAAGGACCCTTTTCATCGAATCCGATCTGACTAAAGTGGGAGAGACAGACACTCACTAGCCACCTTTTGCAACTAGTGCATGTCAGTCGGTGGAACCAGTCTCACGTAAGCGTATGTGTAAGGACGGTCCGGGCCGCTTCATCCCACGATGCCGCTGAATCAAGATAATACTAGTAACGGCAAGTAAATTGACAATATCGATGCCCACAACTGCTTTGTGTTCTACTCGTGCATAGAAACTACGCATAGACCTAGCTCATGATGCCATTGTAGGGGAATGTAGCAGAATTTAAAATTTTCTACGCATCACCAAGATCAATCTATGGAGTTATCTAGCAACGAGGGAAAGGGGAGTGCATCTACATACCCTTGTAGATAACGCGCGGAAGCGTTCAAGAGAACGGGGTTGATGGAGTCGTACTCGTCGTGATCCAAATCACCGATGACCGAGTGCCGAACGGACGGCACCTCCGTGTTCAACACACATACGGTTGGGAAGACGTCTCCTCCTTCTTGATATAGCAAGGGGGAAGGAAAGGTTGATGGAGATCCAGCAGCACGACGGTGTGGTGGTGGAAGCAATGGCGATCTCGGCAGGGGTTCGCCAAGCTCAACGAGAGGGAGAGGTGTCATGGGAGGGAGAGGGAGGCGCCGGGGGCTAGGGTGCGGCTGCCCTCCCTCCCCCACTATATATAGGACCCCTAGGGGGCGGCGGCCAAGGGCGGTGGCTTGCCCCCCAAGCCAAGTGGGGCGCCCCCCACCCCTAGGGTTTCCAACCCTAGGCGCAGGGGAGGCCCAAGGGGGGTGCACCAGCCCACCAGGGGCTGGTTCCCTTACCCACTTCAGCCCATGGGGCCCTCCGGGATAGGTGGCCCCACCCGGTGGACCCCGGGGACCCTTCTGATGGTCCCGGTACAATACCGATTACCCCCGAAACTTTCCCGATGGCCGAAACTTGACTTCCTATATATAAATCTTCACCTCCGGACCATTACGGAACTCCTCGTGATGTCCGGGATCTCATCCGGGACTCCGAACAACTTTCAGGTTACCGCATACTAATATCTCAACAACCCTAGCGTCACCGAACCTTAAGTGTGTAGACCCTACGGGTTCGGGAGACACGCAGACATGACCGAGACGACTCTCCGGTCAATAACCAACAACGGGATCTGGATACCCATGTTGGCTCCCACATGCTCCTCGATGATCTCATCGGATGAACCACGATGTCGAGGATTCAATCAATCCCGTATACAATTCCGTTTGTCAATCGGTACGTTACTTGCCCGAGACTCGATCGTCGGTATCCCAATACCTCGTTCAATCTCGTTACCGGCAAGTCACTTTACTCGTACCGCAATGCATGATCCCGTGATCAACCACTTGGTCACATTGAGCTCATTATGATGATGCATTACCGAGTGGGCCCAAAGATACCTCTCCGTCATACGGAGTGACAAATCCCAGTCTCGATTCGTGCCAACCCAACAGACACTTTCGGAGATACCCGTAGTGCACCTTTATAGTCACCCAGTTATGTTGTGACGTTTGGTACACCCAAAGCACTCCTATGGTATCCGGGAGTTGCACAATATCATGGTCTAAGTAAATGATACTTGACATTCGGAAAAGCTATAGCAAACGAACTACACGATCTTTGAGCTATGCTTAGGATTGGGTCTTGTCCATCACATCATTCTCGTAATGATGTGATCCCGTTACCAATGACATCTAATATCCATTGTCAGGAAACCATGACTATCTTTTGATAAACGAGCTAGTCAACTAGGGGCTCACTAGGGACGTGTTGTGGTCTATGCATTCACACATGTATTACGATTTTCGGATAACACAATTATAGCATGAACAATAGACAATTATCATGAACAAGGAAATATAATAATAACCATTTTATTATTGCCTCTAGGGCATATTTCCAACATCTAGATGAATTATTTATTACTAAACAGGAACAAAAAGCAAAGAACAAAAATAAAATTGGGTTGCCTCCCAACAAGCGCTATCATTTAATGCCCCTAGCTAGGCATAAAAACAAGAATAGATCTAGGTATTGCCATCTTTGGTATGCAATCCATAAGTGGCTCTCATAATAGATTCATAAGACAATTTAATTTTCTTTCCAGGAAAGTGTTCCATGCCTTTACTTAACGGAATTTGGAATCTAATATTTCCTTCTTTCATGTCAATAATTGCACCAATCGTTCTAAGGAAAGGTCTACCAAGAATAATAGGACATGTAGGATTGCAATCTATATCAAGAACAATGAAATCTACGGGCACATAATTCCTATTAGCAACAATAAGAACATCATTAATCCTTCCCATAGGTTTCTTAATGGTGGAATCCACAAGATGAAAATTTAAAGAACAATCATCAAATTCACAGAAACCTAGCTCATTACACAAAGTTTTGGGAATCGTGGAAACACTAGCACCCAAATCACATAAAGAATAGCATTCATAATCTTTAATCTTAATTTTAATAGTAGGTTCCCACTCATCATAAAGTTTTCTAGGGATAGAAACTTCTAGTTCAAGCTTTTCTTCATAGGATTGCATTAAAGCATCAACGATATGTTTAGTAAAAGCTTTATTTTGATTATAAGCATGAGGAGAATTTAACATGGATTGCAAGAAGGAAATACAATGTATCAAAAATCAATTATCATAATTAAATTCCTTGAAATCGAAAATGGTGAGTTCATTTCTATGTAATGTTTTGACCTCTTCAATCCCACTTTTATTAATTTTTGCATCAAGATCTAAAAACTCTGAATCATTGGGACGCATTTTAACTAAAGTTGACTCGTCTCTAGTCCCATATTTATCAAGATTCATATTGGAAAACAAATATTTAATAGGAGTCACATCAATCACTTTTAGATCTTCATCATTATTATCATGGAAACTAGAAGAACACGCTTTCACAAAGCAATCTTTTTTAGCACGCATCCTAGCGGTTCTTTCTTAGCACTCATCAATGGAAATTCGCATGGCTTTGAGAGACTCATTGATGTCATGCTTAGGTGGAATAGATCTAAGTTTCAAAGAACCAACATCAAGAGAAATTCTATCCATGTTCCTAGCAAACTCATCAATCTTAAGCAATTTTTCTTCAACCAAAGCATTGAAATTCTTTTGCAAACTCATAAATTATTTAACACTAATATCAAAATCAGAGGGCGCCTTATTAAAATTTCCATAAGATTTGTTGTAGGAATTACCATAATTATTAGAGGAATTATTAGGAAACGGCCTAGAATTAAAGTTTCCTCTATACACATTGTTACCAAAATTGTTCCTACCAAAAAAATTCACATCCATAGATTCATTATTATTCTCAATCAAAGTGGACAAAGCAATATCATTAGGGTTAGAAGAAACACTTTTATAGAAAACAATTTCATAAGTTCATCCATCTTTCCACTCAAAACATTAATCTCTTCAATCACATGAACTTTTTTACTAGTGGATCTTTCGGTGTGCCATTGAGAATAATTAACCGTAATATTATCTAGGAGTTTAGTAGCTTCTCCTAAAGTGATTTCCATAAAAGTGCCTCCCGCGGCAAAATCTAAAAGATTTCTAGAAGAAAAATTCAATCCGTCATAAAAAATTTGTATAATCATCCACAAATTCAAACCATGTGTAGGGAAATTTCGTATCATTAATTTCATCCTCCCCAAGCTTGTGAAACATGCTCATGATCAAGTTGCTTAAACTTCATAATATCGTTCCTAAGAGAGATGATTTTAGTGGGAGGAAAATACTTAGAGATAAAAGCATCTTTGCACTTATTCCATGAATCAACACTATTTTTAGGCAGAGAAGAGAACGAAGTCTTAGCACGATCTCTAAGCAAAAACGGAAATAGCTTCAATTTAACAATATCATTATCCACATCTTTCTTCTTCTGCATATCACACAAATCAACAAAGTTGTTTAGATGGGTAGCGGCTTCTTCACTAGGAAGTCCAGAAAATTGATCTTTCATAACAAGATTCATCAAATCGGTATTAATTTTACAAGAGTCAACATCGGTAGTAGGAGCAATCGGAGTGCTAATAAAATCGTTGTTGTTGGTATTGGAAAAGTCACACAATTTACTATTATCTTGAGCCATAGTGACAAACAATCAATCCAACACACAAGCACACAAGAAGCAAGCGAAAAGAGACGAACGGAAAAGGGGCGCAGAAAAGGCAAAGGTTTTCGAAAATCATTTTAAAAGTGGGGGAGAGGAAAACGAGAGGTGAATGGCAAATAATGTAATGCGAGGGAGCAGAGTTTATGATGGGTACTTGGTATGTCTTGACTTGGCATAGATCTCCCCGGCAACGGCGCTAGAAATCCTTCTTGCTACCTCTTGAGCATGCGTTGGTTTTCCCTTGAAGAGGAAAGGGTGATGCAGCAAAGTAGCATAAGTATTTCCCTCAGTTTTGAGAACCAAGGTATAAATCCAGTAGGAGACAACACACAAGTCACCTAGTACCTGCACAAACAATCAAGAACCTTGCAACCAACGCGAGAAAGGGGTTGTTAATTCCTTCATGGTCACTCATAGAAGTGAGATCTAATAAAGATAGTAAAGTAAATAGTTTTGGTATTTTTTTAATATAGATTGGAAAGTATAGATTGCAAAATAGTAAACGAGATGCGATCTAAATAAAAGAGATGCAATTTAATAAGAGATCTAGGGCCATAGGTTTCACTAGTGGCTTCTCTCAAGATAGCATGTATTACAGTGGGTGAACAAATTACTGCCGAGCAATTGATAGAAACGTGCATAGTTATGAAGATATCTAAGGCAATGATCGTGAATATAGGCATCACATCCGTGTCAAGTAGATCAAAACGATTTTGCATCTACTACTATTACTCCACACATCGACCGCTATCCAGCATGCATCTAGAGTATTAAGTTCATAAGAACAGAGTAACGCATTAAGCAAGATGACATGATGTAGAGGGATAAACTCAAGCAATATGATATAAATCCCATCTTTTTATCCTCGATGGCAACAATACAATACGTGCCTTGCTACCCCTACTGTCACTGGGAAAGGACACCGCAAGATTGAACCCAAAGCTAAGCACTTCTCCCATTGCAAGAAAGATCAATCTAATAGGCCAAACTAAGCCGATAATTCAAAGAGACTTGCAAAGATATCAGATCATGCATATAAGAATTCAGAGAAGAACCAAATAATATTCATATATAATCTTGTTCATAAATCCACAATTCATCGGATCGCGGCAAACACACCGCAAAACAGTATTACATCAAATAGATATCCAAGAACATCGAGGAGAACTTTGTATTGAGAATCAAAGAGAGAGAAGAAGCCATCTAGCTAATAACTATGGACCCAAAGGTCTGTGGTAAACTACTCACGCTTCATCGGAGAGGCAATGGTGTTGATGTAAAATCCCTCTGTGATCGATTCCCCCTCCGACAGATCACTGGAAAAGGCCCCAAGATGGGATCTCATGGGTACAGAAGGTTGCGGCGGTGGAAAAGTGGTTTTGTTGCTCTCTGCGATGTTTCTGGGGTATAAGAGTATATATAGGTGAAAGAAGTACGTCGGTGGAGCTACGAGGGGCCCACGAGGGTTGGGGGTGCGCCTACCCCCTGGGCGCGCCCTCTTGCCTCGTGGCCACCTCGTGGAGTTCCAGACATCGACTCCAAGTCTTCTGGATTGCTTTCGGTCCAAGAAAGATCATCGCGGAGGTTTCATTCCCTTTGGACTCCATTTGGTATTCCTTTTCTGTGAAACTCTAATATAGGCAAACAAACAGAAACTGGCACTGGGCCTCTGGTTAATAGGTTAGTCCCAAAAATAATATAAAAGAGCATATTAAAGCCCATTAAACATCCAAAACATATAATATAATAGCATGGAACAATCAAAAATTATAGATATGTTGGAGACGTATCACATATTACCGAGAACATCTATGGAAGCATCAAAAAGGGGGTAACTACTCATAGACATTTGGCAAACTTTTGTGAACATCACTCATTTGTCTCTTGTGTTGAGCCCCTTAAGGTGGAAGATGCACTTGATGATCTGGATTGGATAGATTCCATGCATGAAGAACTCAACAACTTCACCTGCAACGAAGTGTGGACCCTTGTGGAAAGACCCAAAGAGCATCATAATGTCTTTGGAGCAAAGTGGATCTTCAAGAACAAACAAGATGAACATGGACAAGTAATAAGGAACAAGGCAAGGTTAGTGGCAGAAAGTTTTGCCCAAGTTGTAGGTTTGGACTTTGGTGAAACTTTTGCCCCCATCGCCCATCTCGAATCCATTCGCATCTTGCTTGCTTATGCCTCTCATCATGATTTTAAGTTATACCAAATGGATGTGAAGAGTGCATTTCTTAATGGTCCTCTTAAGGAGTTGGTGTATGTCAAGCAACCTCCCAGTTTTGAAGACCCCGATCACCCCTCTCACGTTTATGAACTCCATAAGGCACTCTATGGACTCGAACAAGCACGTCGTGCTTGGTATGATCACCTTACGTTGTTCCTAAGCGAGAAAGGGTTCTAAATTCGGGTAATAGATTCCACTCTCTTCACAAAGAGGGTAAAAGGAGAGTTGTTTGTTTACCAAATATATGTTGATGATATTATTTTTGGGTCCACTGACCATGCTATTAATGTTGAGTTTGAGAATCTTATGACCAAGGAATTTGCTATGAGCATGATGGGAGAGTTGAAGTTCTTCCTCGGTTTTCAAGTGAAGCAATTGAGAGGAGGAACCTTCATCAACCAATCTCGCTATATTCAAGACATGCTGAAGAGGTTCAAAATGCAAGATGTCAAGCCAATGAAGACACCCATGCCCACAAATGGTCAACTTCATCTTGATCCCAATGGTAAAGAAGTGGATCAAAAGGTATATCACTCCATGATCGGTTCCTTGCTTTACCTTTGTGCATCTAGACCAGATATTATGTTGAGTGTATGTATGTGTGCAATATTTCAATACGCTCCTAAGGAGAGCCACCATTCGGCAGTGAAAAGACTCCTTCGATATTTGGTTCATAGCCCAAACTTGGGTCTTTGGTATCCCAAAGGATCATCATTTGAGTTAATGGGATACTCGGATTCGGATGGGGCCGGAGACAAGGATGACTACAAGTCCACTTCCGGTTCATGTCAATTCCTATGGAGATCGTCGGTAAGTTGGTCTTCAAAGAAGCAAAATTGTATATCTCTCTTGACGACCGAAGGTGAGTACATTGCCGCCGAAAGTTGTTGTGCTTAGTTATTATGCAGGCAAACTTTGATGGATTATGGTGTCCAATGTGACAAAGTGCCTCTTTGGTGCGACAATGAAAGTGCAATCGGGATCGCCGAGAATCCGGTTCAACATAGCAAGACGAAGCATATTGAGATTCATCATCACTTCATTAGGGATCATGTGGCCAAGGGTAACATTGAATTACTCCATGTCAACACCGAGAATAAACTAGCCGATATCTTCACCAAGCCACTTGAAGAAGCAAGATTCCGCGAGTTGAGGCATGATCTAAATATAGTGGATATAAGTAACGTTGGTTGAAATTCTTGCTCAAGCACACATACTCTTGTAATATGTTGCTTAGATGTAGGCACATGTCTAGGGGAGCTAGCTTAACTCATGAGTTATCTTATCCTAGAAGTACATAAATCGAACAAAATCTTTCATGTTAGCCACTTTCGGTGGCACTCGTGCTTCAAAGAAGAGTATTGGTCTTGGGCCTAAGGTTCATATCTTCGTGGTGCCATACCAAAAAAACTCAAACATGGTGGCCTCGGCAACCACCCTCCTTTGAGGGTTGTGTCTATTTTTCGTGTGTGTGTTGTTGGTTTTCTTGTGTTTTCTCTTTGTTTTTGTCTTGGTTGTGTCTTTTTCTCTTCTGGTACAAGTGCTCCACATATTCCCTTCTCGTAGTGATAGGATTTCTCTCGCGATGTATTCAGAAACATAGACCGAGTTCTTTGCGAAGGCATGGTAAGAGTATACACTGGACCGTTCCTTCAAAAAGCACCTCAAGTCAAAGTTCCTGAATAACCCGTGCCCACGGGCTTGTACCGTGCGCACGGGGCCCCATGCCCACGGGCTCTATATCGTGCACACGAGGTCCACTTAGCCATCCGCATGAGGTCTGCGTTTCCTTGCCCTAAAGAGGCAGGGCGTGGGGGGGGGGGCTTGGGTTCATTCCCACCTAGTCGCCCCCTCCACTCCCCAGAAGTCTCAAGTGCCACTGCTGTCGCCTCTTCTCGCTGGTGCTCCTCCGAGCACCGTCGGGCTTCGCTGCTTCGTGGATTTCGTGCGGGATGGGGTCCTCCTCCGGTACATCCCCTTCCCTTGATCCTTTCTTTCCTCCATGGTTGCATTCCTAGGTTCTAGTGTTTCTTGTCTTTCTTAGATTAGGGTGGTTGCTTGATACGTCTCCAACGTATCTATAATTTTTGATTGCTCCATGCTATATTATCTTCTGTTTAGGACATTATTGGGCTTTATTATCCACTTTTATATTATTTTTGGGACTAACCTATTAACCGGAGGCCTAGCCTAGAATTGCTGTTTTTTTGCCTATTTTAGGGTTTCAAAGAAAAGGAATATCAAACGGAGTCCAAACGGAATGAAACCTTCGGGAACATGATTTTTGGAACGAACAAGATCCTAGAGACTTGGACCCTACGTCAAGCAACCAACAGGGAGGCCAGGAGGTAGGGGGCGCGCCTACCCCCCCAGGCGCGGCCTCCACCCTCGTGGGCCCCCTGTTGCTCCATCGACGTACTTCTTCCTCCTATATATACCTACGTACCCCCAAACGATCAGAGACGGAGCCAAAACCCTAATGCTACCGCCGTAACTTCCTGTATCCACGAGATCCCATCTTGGGGCCTGTTCCGGAGCTCCGTTGGAGGGGGCATCGATCATGGAGGGCTTCTACATCAACACCATAGCCTCTCCGATAAAGTGTGAGTAGTTTACCTCAGACCTTCGGGTCCATAGTTATTAGCTAGAGATGAAGAGTCTCTGCAATATATTCCACTGGAGATGTTTGGGCGATTTTCAGTCTGCTCTACGACAGTATCGGTACCACCTTAGAAAATCTCACTTTGAAGGCAAGGCTAACAATGAAATCGCCCAAACATCTCCAGTGGAATATATTACAGATGAAGACTGGACAACCCTCGTTAAACACTGGTCTGATCCAAAGTATAAGGTAGGCTATATGTATTTGATCAGACCACATATTGAACTTGTATTTATGTATGTGCCTTACAAGTGTATCTTCTTATAGGCTAACTATTTGAAGAACAAAACCAACCGTTCTAAAGTGAAATTCCAACAGACAACATGATCTCGTAGCTATATTGCACACTGCGAGGCTCTTGTAAATAGCTGCTACTTCCTTCTTTTTTTGTGCCACATTATTGTATCTATATTGACTTGTTCCAAATACAGAGAAAAGCCCATGCGGACCAAAAAGAACCTGAACCGAATGCAGTGCAAACCTTCAAGGATTGCCACACCAGCAAGATGAAGGGCATGAGCATACCAGTTCAAGCCGCTGTTGTAAGTCCTTACTCCTCCTGCCTTGAACTGATTGGTACTGTGATGTGTTCATTTAACTACTTGGTTTGCAGCTAATGTCAGTTACTCTGTTCACTTTTATTCATAGTTGTCTTAACGTATCATTTCACCTTCCATGGTTTAAAAGAGATGAAGGATATTCTTTTGGTCTGGATCTGTAATCTAGTTGTTATGTTCACGTGCGCACACAATGATAAAATAGCCTGTTTGTTTTATATCTGTTTGCCCATGATATGAATGATGTCATACTATGTTCATCCTACTTTCAACCATGTCTCTTTATCCTTAGATGTCAACGAATGTGAGGAAATAGACAATACAGTAGGCATGCTACATGGACATATGTTCCGAAAGTGATTTTATTATGTAGTTGGCACTACAATACATGCTAATGTATTATAGTAGTTCACCAAAATAAGTTATGTATAAACATTTAACCTACTTTGTTTTTTTGTCTCATTAGTAACTTATCTGGTACACTAATCTACAAGTTCAAACTTTTAGGAAGCTATGGAACAAATGATTGAACAACCACAACCACTTGAAGGTGACGAGGCTACTACAGGCACAATGTCACCTCTTGCTGCAGTGCGTCAGTATCTCTCCACTAACAGTGCAAAAAGCACCTTCCTACGTAATTGTGGGTTGGTTGTCAAGGTAACCTCGTCTAAATCGCCTACTGAACAAAATCTTCCTACTAGACAGAGTGATATATCCATGCTCCAGACACAATTCCAATCCCTAATGGACGTTGTTTCGGAAACAAGAATAGTGGTTGAGAAATGTCGTCAAGATATGAATGGTTTTGAAACTAGATTATCAGACATGTGCTTCGTTGTTCAAGAGCAATGGCAGAAAAAAGGTGGAGATCATGCTGCTCCATCAGATTCTACAGCCTGAAACATTAGCACTCAGGTCAAATGATATGTGCTTCTATACATCTGATGGTGCTTTTATCTGGAAGGACTGTAAACTTTATGCCAACAGGCCTTTTGTTGTATGGTTGGAATTTATTTTGTTGTGATACAACACTTATGATGCTGCCTCAGGCTGCAGTAATTACGACGCTATTTTTGTATAGTGTAGGTTTATCTTAGTAATGTATTCGGCCGAAAGCTTTGTAGGAGCCCAACATGCCAACATTTGTCGGGCCCATTCCAATTGGGCTAAAAACGATTACGGGCCGAAATTGGCATGTAGCCCACAAAAATATCTGGGCCTAAATCAGCATAAGCTTTCATATTTTTCTAGTAGGCCTGTGCCCATAGTGGGCCTTTAACAGGCCTAAACATAATTTGGGCCCTCAGTAAAAATAGGCCGTTTACTGGTGTAAATATCTCGAGCCCATAAAAAACATGGGCCTTTAATAGACCGAAAGTGAGATTGGGCCCTGATTGTGCCAAATAACCCACTGGACTTAGGAGGCCGAAATGGTGGCCCATTTACGATGCAGATCTTTGACAGGCCGAAATTCGGACGGGCCGTAAATGCGCCGACCTAATACACGGGCCTTTAACAGGACGGAACTTCGGTCGGGCTAGATTATCGTCATTTTTATATGGGTTGTTAATGCGCCCGATATGACATTGGGCCACATATGGCCCATGGTTTACGTCCGGCGTTAACAGGCCAAAAATGACAACAGTCCGAAAGTGGCCCAAAGCTATAGTGGGCCTCTAACAGGCCAAATGTCAGACATGGCCGAATATGACCCAAATCCTTCACGGTCATTTATGGGCCGAAAGTTTTGATGGCCTGTAAATGGGCCCAAATGAAGCCAGACCTTTAACAGGCCGAAAATACACCGGGCCATAATTCGACCCAATTACTTAGCGGACTGTTAACGGGCCAGAAGTGACCATGGTCCGCGTTGATGACAAGTTTAGGACAGGCCGTTGACGGGCCGATTTGACAGAGAATGTTGGGCCTTTAGCTGGGCCAGTCTATTATGGTCTGCAGAATCTTGTGGGCCTTTAGCTGGGCCGGCCCATTGTGGTCCGCAAAATCTTGTGGGCCTTCACCTGGGCCGGCCCATTATGGTCTGCAAAATCGTGTGGGCCTTTAGCTGGGCCGGCCCATTATGGTCCGCTAAATTTTGTGGGCCTTTAGCTAGGCCGGCCCATTATGGTCTGCTAAATCTTATGGGCCTTTGGTTGGGCCGACCCATTTAAACTTTGTGGGCCACTTTTGGGCCGGTCAACGTGTCAACATATCATAGGCCCATCTCGACCGTTGGATGAGTGACACCTATGCCAACGCAGAGCTGACGCGTGGATCCGTCAGCCAATGAGAATTTTACACGTGGAAAATCGGCATTGGTCGTGGCTGTTAACGGGTTATCGGATCCAAAATCCAACCCAATAGCTTAACGACGTTCCATTATAATGAATGCCACGTGTTGGTCACCCTTGATGAAAGCACTTACGTGACGCGCGATTTATCGTCATGGAAGTGGACACTTCCGTGATGATAATTTTGGCAATGTCATGGAACACTTCTACGACAGCACAGGTATGACTATCTTGATTCTGTCATAAATTTGTCATGGATGTACATGCATGACAGAAAACGCGACCTACTGTGACAAACACATATCATCATGGAAGTGTATTTTTTTGTAGTGCACTCTCGTAAGTGACCGTGTAGGGATTGACAACCCCTTATCGCGTTGGTTGCGAGGATTTATTTGTTTTGTGTAGGTGCGAGGGACTGGCGCATAGCCTCCTACTGGATTGATACCTTGGTTCTCAAAACTGAGGGAAATACTTACGCTACTTTGCTGCACCACCCTTTCCTCTTCAAGGGAAAACCAACGCAAGTGCTCAAGAGGTAGCAAGAAGGATTTCTGGCGCCGTTGCCAGGGAGGTCTACGCAAAAGTCAACATACCAAGTACCCATCACAAACCCTTATCTCCCGCATTACATTATTTGCCATTTGCCTCTCATTTTCCTCTCCCCCACTTCACCCTTGCCGTTTTATTCACCCTCTCTCTCTCTCTCTCTCTCTCTCTCTATCCTCCCTCTCTTTCTCTATTTGCCTCTTTTTGCTCATTTCTTGTTTGCTTGTGTGTTGGATTGCTTGCTTGTCACGATGGCTCAAGATAACACTAAATTGTGTGACTTTACCAATACTGACAACAATGATTTTATTAGCACTCCGATTGCTCCTCTTACCGATGATGAATATTCCGAAATTAATGCTGCCTTGCTGAATCTTGTCATGAAAGATCCATTTTCCGGCCTTCCTAGTGAAGATGCCGCTACCCATCTAAATAGCTTCGTTGATTTGTGTGATATGCAAAAGAACAAAGATGTGGACAATGATATTATTAAATTGAAGCTATTTACTTTTTCGCTTAGAGATCGTGCTAAAGCTTGGTTTTCGTCTTTGCCTAAAAATAGTATTGATTCGTGGAATAAGTGCAAAGATGCTTTTATCTCTAAGTATTTTCCTCCCGCTAAAATCATCTCTCTTAGAAATGATATTATGAATTTTAAGCAACTTGACCATGAACATGTTGCACAAGCTTGGGAGAGGATGAAATTAATGATACGTAATTGCCCAACACATGGTTTAAATTTGTGGATGATTATACAAAAAAATTATGCCGGATTGAATTTTGCTTCCAGAAATCTTTTAGATTCGGCCGCGGGAGGCACTTTTATGGAAATCACTTTAGAAGAAGCTACTAAACTCCTAGATAATATTATGGTTAATTATTCTCAATGGCACACTGAAAGATCTACTAATAAGAAAGTGCATGCGATAGAAGAAATTAATGTTTTGAGTGGAAAGATGGATGAACTTATGAAATTATTTGCTAATAAAAGTGTTTCTTCTGATCCTAATGATATGCCTTTGTCTACTTGATTGAGAATAATAATGAATCTATGGATGTGAATTTTGTTGGTAGGAACAATTTTGGTAACAACGCGTATAGAGGAAACTTTAATCCTAGGCCTTATCCCAGTAATTCCTCTAATAATTACGGTAATTCCTACAACAATTCTTATGGAAATTATAATAAGATGCCCTCTGATTTTGAATCTAATATTAAAGAATTTATTACTTCGCAAAAGAATTTCAATGCTTTGATTGAAGAAAAATTGCTTGAGATTGATGAGTTGGCTAGGAACGTTGATAGAATTTCTCTTGATGTTGATTCTTTGAAACTTAGATATACTCCACCTAAGCATGATATCAATGAGTCTGTCAAAGCCATGAAAATTTCCATTGATGAGTGCAAAGAAAGAACCGCTAGGATGCGTGCTAAGAAAGATTCCTTTATAAGAGTGTGTTCTTATAGTTTCCATGATAATAAAGATGAAGATCTAAAAGTTATTGATGTGTCCCCTATTAAATCTTTGTTTTGTAATATGAATCTTGATAATGATGGGACTGAATATGATCCACCTTTACCTAGAAGGCGCTCCAAAAATTCGGAGTTTTTAGAACTTGATGCTAAATTTGATAAAAGTGGGATTGAAGAGATCAAAACTCTTGATACTAATGAACCTACTATTTTGGATTTCAAGGAATTTAATTATGATAATTGTTATTTGATAGATTGTATTTCCTTGTTACAATCCGTGCTAAATTCTCCTAATGCTTATAGTCAAAATAAAGCTTTTACCAAACATATCGTTGATGCTTTGATGTAATCTTATGAAGAAAGCTTGAATTGGAAGTTTCTATCCCTAGAAAACTTTATGATGAGTGGGAACCAACTATTAAAATTAAGATTAAAGATCATGAATGCTATGCTTTGTGTGATTTGGGTGCTAGTGTTTCCACGATTCCAAAGACTTTGTGTGATTTGTTAGGTTTCCGTGATTTTGATGATTGCTCTTTAAACTTGCACCTTGCGGATTCCACTATTAAGAAACCCATGGGAATAATCAATGATGTTCTTATTATTGCAAATAGGAACTATGTGCCCTTAGATTTTATTGTTCTTGACATAGATTCCAATCTTTCATGTCCTATTATTCTTGGTAGACCTTTCCTTAGAACGATTGGTGCAATTATTGATATGAAGGAAGGAAATATTAGATTCCAATTTCCATTAAGGAAAGGCATGGAACACTTTCCTAGAAAGAAAATTAAATTACCTTATTAATCTATTATGAGAGCCACTTATGGATTGCCTACCAAAGATGGCAATACCTAGATCTATCCTTGCTTTTTATGCCTATCTAGGGGCGTTAAACGATAGCGCTTATTGGGAGGCAACCCAAATTTACTTTTATTCCTTGATTTTTGCTCCTGTTTAGTAATAAGTAATTGATCTAGACTCTGTTTTGGTTGTGTTTTTTTGTTTAATTAGTGTTTGTGCCAAGTAGAACCGTTGGGAAGACTTGGGGAAAGTTTTGTTAATCTTGCTGTAAAAAACAGAAACTTTAGCACTCATGAGAACTGCTGCCATTTTTATTTGAAAAGTGGTATTTAGTTAATTATTTTTGAAGATGATTAATAGATAAATTCCTCACGTCCAGCAATTTATTTTAGAATTTTTGGAGTTCCCGATCTTGCGCTAGCTACATATTACTACAGACTGTTCTGTTTTTGACAGATTCTGTTTTTCGTGTGTTGTTTGCTTATTTTGATGAATATATGGCTAGTAAAATAATTTATAAACTATAGAGAAGTTGGAATACAGTAGGTTTAACACAAATATAAATAAATAATGAGTTCATTACAGTACTTTGAAGTGGTCTTTTGTTTTCTTTCGCTAACGGAGCTCACGAGATTTTCTACTTTAAGTTTTGTGTTGTGTAGTTTTCAGGTTTTGCGTCAAGATTTGATGGATTATGGAACAAGGAGTGGCAAGAGCCTAAGCTTGGGGATGACCATGGCACCCCCAAGATAATCTAAGGACACCTAATAGCCATAGCTTGGGGATGCCCCGGAAGGCATCCCCTCTTCCGTCTACTTCCATCGGTAACTTTACTTGGAGCTATATTTTTATTCACCACATGATATGTGTTTTGCTTGGAGCGTCTTGTATGATTTGATTATTTGCTTTTCAGTTTACCACAATCATCCTTTCTGTACACACCTTTTAATAGAGACACACATGATTCGGAAATTATTAGAATACTCTATGTTCTTCACTTACATCTTTTGAGTTATATAGTTTTGCTCTAGTACTTCACTTATATGTTTTAGAGCACGATGGTGGATTTCTTTATAGAAACTATTGATCTCTCATGCTTCACTTAGATTATTTTGAGAGTCTTAAATAGCATGGTAATTTGCTTAAATAATCCTAATATGCTAGGTATTCAAGATTAGTAAAAACTTTCCTATGTGTGAGTTGAATACTAAGAGAAGTTTAATGCTTGATGATTGTTTTGAGACATGGAGATAGTGATATTAAAGTTGTTCTAGTTGAGTAGTTGTGAAGTTGAGAAATACTTGTGTTGAAGTTTGCAAGCCCCATAGCATGCACGTATGGTGAACGTTATGTAACAAATTTGAAACATGAGGTGTTCTTTTGATTGTCCTCCTTATGAGTGGCGGTCGGGGACGAGCGATGGTCTTTTCCTACCAATCTACCCCCTAGGAGCATGCGCGTAGTGCTTGGTTTTTGATGACTTGTAGATTTTTGCAATAATTATGTGAGTTCTTTATGACTAATGTTGAGTCCATGGATTATACGCACTCTCACCTTTACATCATTGCTAGCCTCTTCGGTATCGTGCATTGCCCTTTCTCACATTGAGAGTTGGTGCAAACTTCGCCGGTGCATCCAAAGCCTGTGATATGATACGCACTTTCACACATAAACCTCCTTATATCTTCCTCAAAAGAGCCACCATACCTACCTATTATGGCATTTCCATAGCCATTCCGAGATATATTGCCATGCAACTTGATACGTCTCCAACGTATCTATAATTTTTGATTGCCCCATGCTATATTATCTACTGTTTTGGACTATATTGGGCTTTATTTTCCACTTTTATATTATTTTTGGGACTAACCTATTAACCGGAGGCCGAGCCCAGAATTGCTGTTTTTGCCTATTTTAGTGTTTCGAAGAAACGGAATATCAAACGGGGTCCAAACGGAATGAAACCTCCTGGAACGTGATTTTCTCACCGAACGTGATCCAGGAGACTTGGACCCTATGCCAAGGCATCAGAGTGGCGGTCACGAGGGTGGGGGCGCCCCCCCTAGGGCGCGCCCCCTGCCTCGTGGGCCCCTCGGAGCTCCACCAACATACTCCTTCCTCCTATATATACCTACGTACCCCCAAACGATTAGAACAGGAGCCAAAAACCTAATTCCACCACCGCAACTTTCTGTATCCACGAGATCCCATCTTGGGGCCTGTTCTGGAGCTCCGCCGGAGAGGGCCGTCATCATGGAGGGCTTCTACATCATCATAGCCTCTCCGATGAAGTGTGAGTAGTTTACCTCAGACCTTCGGGTCCATAGTTATTAGCTAGATGGCTTCTTCTCTCTTTTTGGATCTCAATACAAAGTTCTCCCCCTCTCTTGTGGAGATCTATTCGATGTAATCTTCTTTTTGTGGTGTGTTTGTTGAGACCGATGAATTGTGGGTTTATGATCAAGTCTATATATGAATAATATTTGAATCTTCTCCGAATTCTTTTATGTATGATTGGTTATCTTTGCAAGTCTCTTCGAATTATCCATTTGGTTTGGCCAACTAGATTGGTAGTTCTTGCCATAGGAGAAGTGCTTAGCTTTGGGTTCGATCTTGCGGTGTCCTTTCCCAGTGACAGAAGGGGCAGCAAGGCACGTATTGTATCGTTGCCATCGAGCATAACAAGATGGGGTTTATTTCATATTGCATGAATTTATCTCTCTACATCATGTCATCTTGCTTAAGGTGTTACTCTGTTTTTAACTTAATACTCTAGATGCATGCTGGATAGTGGTCGATGAGTGGAGTAATAGTAGTAGATGCAGAATCGTTTCGGTCTACTTGTCACGGACGTGATGCCTATATACATGATCATGCCTAGATATTCTCATAACTATGCTCAATTCTGTCAATTGCTCAACAGTAATTTGTTCACCCACCGTAGAATTCTTATGCTCTTGAGAGAAGCCACTAGTGAAACCTATGGCCCCCGGGTCTATTCTCATCATATTAATCTCCATCACTTTAATCTTGCTTTGCTTTTTTACTTTGCTTTTACTTTTCACTTTGCATCTTTATACCAAAAATACCAAAAATATTATATTTATCAGATCTCACTCTCGTAAGTGACCGTCAAGGGATTGACAACCCTAATCGCGTTGGTTGCGAGTAGCTATCGTTTTGTGCAGGTACGAGGGACTTGAGCATGGCCTCCTACTGGATTGATACCTTGGTTCTCAAAAACTGAGGGAAATACTTACGCTACGCCGCTGCATCATCCCTTCCTCTTCGGGGAAAACCAACACAAGCTCAAGACATAGCAAGAAGGATTTCTGGCGCCGTTGCCGGGGAGTCTACGCAAAAAGTCAACATACCAAGTACCCATCACAATCCCTATCTCTCGCATTACATTATTTGCCATTTGCCTCTCGTTTTCCTCTCCCCCACTTCACCCTTGCCGTTTTATTCACCCTCTCTCTCTCTATCCTCCCTCTCTTTTCCGCTTGCCTTTTTGTTTGCTCGTGTGTTAGATTGCTTGTTTGTCGTGATGGCTCAAGATACTACCAAATTGTGTGACTTAACCAATACCAATAATAATGATTTCCTTAGCACTCCGATTGCTCCTCTTGCCAATACTAAATCTTGTGAAATCAATACTGCTTTGTTGAATCTTGTTATGAAAGATCAATTCGCCGGCCTTCCTAGTGAAGATGCCGCTACTCATCTGAATAGCTTCGTTGATTTATGTGATATGCAAAAGAAAAAAGATGTTGATAATGATGTCGTTAAATTGAAGCTATTTCCTTTTTCGCTTAGAGATCATGCTAAAGCTTGGTTTTCGTCTTTGCCTAAAAATAGTATTGATTCTTGGAATAAGTGCAAATATGCTTTTATCTCTAAGTATTTCCCTCCCGCTAAGATCATCTCTCTTAGAAACGATATTATGAACTTTAAGCAACTTGATCATGAACATGTTGCACAAGCTTGGGAGAGAATGAAATTAATGATACGTAATTGCCCTACTCATGGTTTGAATTTGTGGATGATTATACAATTTTTTTATGCCGGATTGGATTTTGCTTCTAGAAATCTTTTAGATTCGGCCGCGGGAGGCACTTTTTATGGAAATCACTTTAGGAGATGCTACTAAACTCCTAGATAATATTATGGTTAATTATTCTCAATGGCATACTGAAAGATCTTCTAATAAAAAAGTGCATGCGATAGAAGAAATCAATGTTTTGAGTGGAAAGATGGATGAACTTATGAAATTATTTGCTACTAAGAGTGTTTCTTCTGATCCTAATGATATGCCTTTGTCTACTTTGATTGAGAATAACAATGAATCTATGGATGTGAATTTTGTTGGTAGGAATAATTTTGGTAACAACGCTTATAGAGGGAATTTTAATCCTAGGCCATATCCTAGTAATCCTTCTAATAATTATGGGAATTCCTACAACAAATCTTATGGAAATTATAATAAGATGCCCTCTGAATTTGAGAATAGTGTTAAAGAGTTTATGAATTCACAAAAGAATTTTAATGCTTTGCTTGAAGATAAATTGCTTAAAGTTGATGATTTGGGTAGGAACGTTGATAGAATTTCTCTTGAGGTTGATTCTTTAAAGCTTAGATCTATCCCTCCTAAGCATGATATCAATGAGTCTCTCAAAGCCATGAGAATTTCCATTGATGAGCGCAAGGAAAGAACCGCTAGGATGCGTGCTTCCAATGATGCCTTTATTAAAGCGTGTTCTTCCAATTCCTATGAAAATCAAGATGAAGATCTAAAAGTTATTAATGTGTCTCCTATTAAATCTTTGTTTTGGAATATGAATCTTGATTAAACTGAATATGATCTTCCTTTACCTAGAAGGCGTTCTAAAAATTCGGAGTATTTAGATCTTTATGATGAAATTGATGAAAGTGGGATTGAAAGAAATAAAAATCTAGATGTTGCTAAAACCACTATATTGGATTTCAAGGAATTTAATTATGAAAGTTTCTATTTAATTGATTGTATGTCCTTGTTGCAGTCCGTGCTAAATTCTCCACATGCTTATAGTCAACATAAAGCCTTCACCGAACATATTGTTGATGCCTTGATGCAATCTTATGAAGAAAAACTTGAGTTGAAAGTTTTTATCCCTAGAAAACTTTATGATGAGTGGGAACCAACTATTAAAATTAAAGATCATGAGTTTTATGCTTTGTGTGATTTAGGTGCTAGTGTCTCTACTATTCCCAAGACTTTATGTGATTTGCTAGATTTCCGTAATTTTGATGATTGCTCTCTAAACTTGCATCTTGCGGATTCTACTATTAAGAAACCTATGGGAAGGATTAATGATGTTATTATTGATGCAAATAGGAATTATGTGCCCGTAGATTTCATTGTTCTTGATATAGATTGCAATCCTTCTTGCCCTATTATTCTTGGTAGACCTTTCCTTAGAACGGTTGGTGCGATTATTGATATGAAGGAAGGGAATATTAGATTTCAATTTCCATTAAAAAAGGGCATGTAACACTTTCCAAGAAATAAAATAAAATTTCCATATGAAACTATCATGAGAGCCACTTATGGATTGCCTACCAAAGATGGCAATACCTAGATCTATCCTCGCTGTTATGCCTAGCTAGGGGCGTTAAACGATAGCGCTTGTTGGGAGGCAACCCAATTTTATTTTTATTCCTTGCTTTTTGCTCCTGTTTAGTAATAAATAAATTATTTAGCCTCTGTGTTGGTTGTGTTTTTTGTGTTTAATTAGTGTTTGTGCCAAGTAGAACCGTTGGGAAGACTTGGGGAAAGTTTTGTTAATCTTGCTGTAAAAAACAGAAACTTTAGCACTCATGAGAACTGCTGCTATTTTTATTTTAAAAGTGGTATTTAGTTAATTATTTTTGCAGATGATTAATATATAAATTCCTCACGTCCAGCAATTTATTTTAGAATTTTTGGAGTTCCCGATCTTGCTCTAGCTACATATTACTACAGACTGTTCTGTTTTTGACAGATTCTGTTTTTCGTGTGTTGTTTGCTTATTTTGATGAATCTATGGTTAGTAAAATAGTTTATAATACATAGATAAGTTGGAATACATTAGGTTTAACACCAATATAAATAAAGAATGAGTTCATTACAGTACCTTGAAGTGGTCTTTTGTTTTCTTTCGCTAACGGAGCTCACGATTTTTCTACTTTAAGTTTTGTGTTGTGAAGTTTTCATGTTTTGGGTGAATTCTTGTGATGGATTATGGAACAAGGAGTGGCAAGAGCCTATGCTTGGGGATTCCCATGGCACCCCCAAGATAATCCAAGGACACCAAAAAGTCAAAGCTTGGGGATGCCCCGGAAGGCATCCCCTCTTTCGTCCACTTCCATTGGTAATTTACTTAGAGCTATATTTTTATTCACCAACATGATATGTGTTTTGCTTGGAGCGTCTTGTATTATTTGTGTCTTTATGTTTTAGTATGCCACAATCATCCTTGCTGTACACACCTTTTGACAGAGCCATACATGAATTAAAATTTGATAGAATACTCTATGTGCTTCACTTATATCTTTTTGAGCTAAGTAGTTTTGCTCTGTGTGCTTCACTTATATCTTTTTGAGCTAAGTAGTTTTGCTCTATGTGCTTCACTTATATATTTTTGAGCTAAGTAGTTTTGCTCTATGTGCTTCACTTATATCTTTTGAGCTATGTAGTTTTGCTCTATGTGCTTCACTTATATCTTTTGAGCGTTATAATTTTGCTCTATGTGCTTCACTTAGATCTTTTAGAGCACGGTGGTGGATTTGTTTTAAAGAAACTATTGATCTCTCATGCTTCACTTAAATTATTTTGAGAGTCTCTTAATAGCATGGTAATTTGCTTAATAATAATAGGCTTGGTATTCAAGATTTGTGAAACTTTCTTTTGAGTGTGTTGAATACTAAGAAAAGATTGAAACATGATAATTGTTTTCAGATATGTAGGTGATAATATTAAAGTCATGCTAGTTGAGTAGTTGTGAATTTAAAAAATACTTGTGTTAAAGTTTGTGATTCCCGTAGCATGCACGTATGGTGAACCGTTATGTGATGAAGTCGGAGCATGATTTATTTATTGATTGTCTTCCTTATGAGTGGCGGTCGGGGACGAGCGATGGTCATTTCCTACCAATCTACCCCACTAGGAGCATGCGCGTAATACTTTGCTTTGATAACTTCTAGATTTTTGCAATAAGTATATGAGTTCTTTATGACTAATGTTGAGTCCATGGATTATACGCACTCTCACCCTTCCACCTTTGCTAGCCTCTCTAATACCACGCACTTTTCGCCGGTATCATACACCTACCATATACCTTCCTCAAAACAGCCACCATACCTACCTATTATGGCATTTCCATAGCCATTTCGAGATATATTGCCGTGCAACTTTCCACCGTTCCGTTTATTATGACACACTCCATCATTGTCATATTGCATATCCCGGTACACCGCCGGATGCATTCGTATAGAGTCATATTTTGTTCTAAGTATCGAGTTGTAATTGTTGAGTTGTAAGAAAAATAAAAGTGTGATGATCATCATTTTTAGAGCATTGTCCCAGTGAGGAAAGGATGATGGATACTACGATTCCCCCACAAGTCGGGATGAGACTCCGGACGAAAAATAAATAAAAGAGGCCAAAGAAGCCCAAACAAAAAGAGAAAGAAAAGAGGCCATAAAAAAGAGAAAAGGCCCAAATAAAAAATAAAATAAAAAATGAGAGAAAAAGAGAGAAGGGACAATGTTACTATCCTCTTACCACACTTGTGCTTCAAAGCAGCACCATGATCTTCATAGTAGAGAGTCTCTTATGTTATCACTTTCATATACTAGTGGGAATTTTACATTATAGAACTTGGCTTGTATATTCCAATGATGGGCTTCCTCGAATTGCCCTAGGTCTTCATGAGCAAGCGAGTTGGATGCACACCCACTTAGTTTCTTTTTGAGCTTTCATATACTTATAGCTCTACTGCATCCGTTGCATGGCAATCCCTACTCACTCACATTGATATCTATTGATGGGCATCTCCATGGCCCGTTGATAAGCCTAGTTGATGTGAGACTATCTTCTCCTTTTTGTCTTCTCCACAACCACCATTCTATTCCACCTATAGTGCTATATCCATGGCTCACGCTCATGTATTGCATGAAGATTGAAAAAGTTAGAGTATGAAACAATTACTTGGCTTGTCATCGGGGTTGTGCATGATTTAAATACTTTGTGTGGTGAAGATAGAGCATAGCCAGACTATATGATTTTGTAGGGATAACTTTCTTTGGCCATGTTATTTTGAGAAGACATAATTGCTTTGTTAGTATGCTTGAAGTATTATTATTTTTATGTCAATATGAACTTTTGTCTTGAATCTTTAGAATCTGAATATTCATATCACAATTAAGAAGATTTGCATTGAAATTATGCCAAGTAGCACTCTGCATCAAAAATTCTCTTTTTATCATTTACCTACTCGAGGATGAGCAGGAATTAAGCTTGGGGATGCCTGATATGTCTCCAACGTATCTATAATTTTTGATTGCTCCATGCTATATTATCTACTGTTTTGGACTATATTGAGCTTTATTTTCCACTTTTATATTATTTTTGGGACTAACCTATTAACCGGAGGCCCAGCCCAGAATTGTTGTTTTTTGCCTATTTCAGTGTTTCAAAGAAATGGAATATCAAACGGAGTCCAAACGGAATGAAACCTTCGGGAATGTGATTTTCTCACCGAACGTGATCCAGGAGACTTGGACCCTACGCCAAGGCATCAGAGAGGCGGTCACGAGGGTCGGGGGCACCCCCCTAGGGCGCGCCCCTGCCTCATGGGCCCCTCGGAGCTCCACCGACGTACTCCTTTCTCCTATACATACCTACGTACCCCCAAACGATCAGAACAGGTGCCAAAAACCTAATTCCACCGCCGCAACTTTCTGTATCCATGAGATCCCATCTTGGGGCCTGTTCCGGAGCTCCGCCGGAGAGGGCCGTCATCACGGAGGGCTTCTACATCATCATAGCCTCTCCGATGAAGTGTGAGTAGTTTACCTCAGACCTTCGGGTCCATAGTTAGTAGCTAGTTGGCTTCTTCTCTCTTTTTTGATCTCAATACAAAGTTCTCCCCCTCTCTTGTGGAGATCTATTCGATGTAACCTTCTTTTTGCGGTGTGTTTGTTGAGACCGATGAATTGTGGGTTTATGATCAAGTCTATCTATCAATAATATTTGAATCTTCTCTGAATTCTTTTATGTATGATTGGTTATCTTTGCAAGTCTCTTCGAATTATCAGTTTGGTTTGGCCAACTAGATTGGTAGTTCTTGCCATGGGAGAAGTGCTTAGCTTTGGGTTCGATCTTGCGGTGTCCTTTCCTAGTGACAGAAGGGGCAGCAAGGCACGTATTATATCGTTGCCATCGACGATAACAAGATGGGGTTTATTTCATATTGCATGAATTTATCTCTCTACAACATGTCATCTTGCTTATGGTGTTACTCTATTTTTAACTTAATACTCTAGATGCATGCTGGATAGCGGTCGATGAGTAGAGTAATAGTAGTAGATGCAGAATCGTTTTGGTCTACTTGTCACGGACGTGATGCCTATATACATTATCATGCCTAGATATTCTCATAACTATGCTCAATTCTGTCAATTGCTCAACAGTAATTTGTTAACCCACCGTAGAATTCTTATGCTCTTGAGAGAAGCCACTAGTGAAACCTATGGCCCCCGGGTCTATTCTCATCATATTAATCTCCATCACTTTAATCTTGCTTTGCTTTTTTACTTTGCTTTTACTTTTAACTTTGCATCTTTATACCAAAAATACCAAAAATATTATATATATCAGATCTCACTCTCGTAAGTGACCGTGAAGGGACTGACAACCCCTAATCGCGTTGGTTGCAAGTAGCTATCATTTTGTGCAGGTACGAGGGACTTGAGCGTGGCCTCCTACTGGGATTGATTCCTTGGTTCTCAAAAACCGAGGGAAATACTTACGTTACTCTGCTGCATGATCCCTTCCTCTTCGGGGAAAACCAACGCAAGCTCAAGACGTAGCACAACTTTCCACCATTCCATTTATCATGACACGTTCATCATTGTCATATTGCTTTGCATGATCATGTAGTTGACATAGTATTTGTGGCAAAACCACCATTCATAATTCTTTCATACATGTCACTCTTGGTTCATTGCATATCCCGGTACACCGCCGGAGGCATTCATGTAGAGTCATACTTTGTTCTAGTATCGAGTTGTATCTTTGAGTTGTAAATAAATAGAAGTGTGATGATCATCATTAATAGAGCATTGTCCCAAAGAATATATAAAATAAAAGGGACAATGCTACTATCCTTTTTTCCACACTTGTGCTTCAAAGTAGCACCATAATCTTCATGATAGAGAGTCTCTTGTTTTGTCACTTTCATATACTAGTGGGAATTTTTCATTATAGAACTTGGCTTGTATATTCCAACAATGGGCCTCCTCAAGTGCCCTAGGTCTTCGTGAGCAAGCAAGTTGGATGCACACCCACTTAGTTTCTTTTGTTGAGCTTTCATATATTTATAGCTCTAGTGCATCCGTTGCATGGCAATCCCTACTCCTTACATTGACATCAATCAACGGGCATCTCCATAGCTCATTGATTAGCCTCGTTGATGTGAGACTTTCTCCTTTTTTATCTTCTCCACGTAACCCCCATCATCATATTCTATTCCACCCATAGTGCTATATCCATGGCTCATGCTCATGTATTGTGTGAAGGTTGAAATTTTTTGAGATTACTAAAGTATGGAACAATTGCTTGGCTTGTCATCGGGGTTGTGCATGATGGGAGCATTATTTTGTGACGAAAATGGAGCATGACTAAACTATATGATTTTGTAGGGATGAACTTTCTTTGGCCATGTTATTTTGAGAGGACATAATTGCTTAGTTAGTATGCTTGAAGTATTATTATTTTTATGTCAATATTGAACTTTTATCTTGAATCTTTCGGATCTGAATATTCATACCACAATTAAGAAGAATTACATTGAAATTATGCCCAGTAGCATTCCACATCAAAAATTCTGTTTTATCATTTACCTACTCGAGGACGAGCAGGAATTAAGCTTGGGGATGCTTGATACGTCTCCAATGTATCTATAATTTTTGATTGCTCCATGCTATATTATCTTCTGTTTTGGACATTATTGGGCTTTATTATCGACTTTTATATTATTTTTGGGACTAACCTATTAACCGAAGGCCCGACCCAGAATTGCTATTTTTTGCCTATTTTAGGGTTTCGAATAAAAGGAATATCAAACGGAGTCCAAACGGAATGAAACCTTCGGGAACGTGATTTTTGGAATGAACAAGATCCAGGAGACTTGGACCCTACGTCAAGCAACCAACAGGGAGGCCACAAGGTAGGGGGCACGCCTACCCCCCCCCCCCCCCGGCGCGCCCTCCACCCTCATGGGCCCCCTGTTGCTCCATCGACGTACTTCTTCCTCCTATATATACCTACATACCCCCAAACAATCAGAGACGGAACCAAAACCCTAATTCCACCGCCGTAACTTCCTGTATCCACGAGATCCCATCTTGGGGCCTATTCCGGAGCTCTGCTGGAGGGGGCATCAATCACGGAGGGCTTCTACATCAACACCATAGCCTCTCCGATGAAGTGTGAGTAGTTTACCTCAGACCTTCGGGTCCATAGTTATTAGCTAGATGGCTTCTTCTCTCTTTTTGGATCTCAATACAAAGTTCTCCCCCTCTCTTATGGAGATCTATTCGATGTAATCTTCTTTTGCGGTGTGTTTGTTGAGACCGATGAATTGTGGGTTTATGATCAAGTTTATATATGAACAACATTTGAATCTTCTCTAAATTCTTTTATGTATGATTGGTTATCTTTGCAAGTCTCTTCAAATTATCATTTTGGTTTGGCCTACTAGATTGATCTTTCTTGCAATGGGAGAAGTGCTTGGCTTTGGGGCAGCAAGGCACGTATTGTATTGTTGCCATCGAGGATAACAAGATGGGGTTTTCATCATATTGCATGAGTTTATCCCTCTACATCATGTCATCTTGCTTAAGGCGTTACTCTGTTCTTATGAACTTAATATTCTAGATGCATGCTGGATATAGCGGTCGATGTGTGGGGTAATAGTAGTAGATGCAGGCGGGAGTCGGTCTACTTGTCTCGGACGTGATGCCTATATACATGATCATACCTAGATATTCTCATAACTATGCTCAATTCTGTCAATTGCTCAACAGTAATTTGTTCACCCACCATAAAATACCTATGCTCTTGAGAGAAGCCACTAGTGAAACCTATGGCCCCCGGGTCTATCTTCATCATATTAAATCTTCCAATACTTTGCTTTTTTACTTTGCTTTTATTTTACTTTGCATCTTTATCATAAAAATACCAAAAATATTATCTCATCATATCTATCAGATCTCACTCTCATAAGTGACCGTGTAGGGATTGACAACCCCTTATCGTGTTGGTCGCGAGGATTTATTTGTTTTGCATAGGTGCGAGGGACTGGCGTGTAGCCTCCTACTGGATTGATACCTTGGTTCTCCAAACTAAGGGAAATACTTATGCTACTTTGCTGCACCACCCTTTCCTCTTCAAGGGAATACCAACGCAAGTGCTCAAGAGGTAGCATTGCTCCTCCTTCCTAGGTAGAATCCAGGTGCACAATTCCTAGGGTTTCCCTGCCGCACCCACTCTGAGATCTCGATCTGGAAGTGGTTGCCGCTGAGAAACCCCCGTGTCCACGAGGAATTTGACCCCCGTGCGCGCGGGGCCCCATGCCCACGGTCGTGTACCGTGCGCACGAGACCCCTGTGCCCACGTGGTCTAAACCCCACGTGCGCACGAGGTATCCAGGGGCTTTTCTCCTGTATGTTTGCCTTTCCCTATGCCATCTATCAAGCACTTGTACTCATTTGAGTTTTCTGCGCTGTGTTGTTGGGTGTTGGTGTGTGTCTCAGACTCTGCTGAGAAGAGGATCCAGGGAGTCCATGGTTGCTCGTTACCAGCCTTCTGAGGGCATTGGTCAGGGATCAGGGTCAAGCCAGGGCTGTGTTCACCATGCTGCCACCAAGCGGCCTGTTGAGGCCTCCGATGAGTCTGAGGAAGAGTATGACTCTCAAGATGATGCTCACTATGTCAGCCCCGATGATGATGCAGAGATAGAGGAGGAGGATGATTGTGTTGATGGAGGTGATGAGGATGAAGAGGAAGAAGAGTAGTCTAGTCCCGAGCAAGCCATTCTGGGTGGGCGAGACCTCTGGAACATGCCCTTGCCAAGTGGACCAAGCTAGAGCTTTGGGCTGAGAGACAGAGTGATCCTTATGCGGCTGCCATGGGTTTGGGATTGGATCCCCGGTTCAAGAATGAGTTTTAGCAAAGAGTATATCATGAGCTTCTCATGACTAGGTCAAAGTAGTTTGCTCCGCACAAGCAGGTTAACACTGAGAGTCTGCATGACAATGATCATCTGTATCCCGTTGTATACTCAGCTCTTGGGAGATTGGGCCTCATTCCCTTCATCACATTCAACCTCATCCATACAATGAGGATCTGGTGATGCAGTTCTTTGCCACATTGCTTTTCTCCAATGCCTCTGCTTGCACCCTCACATGGATGTCCGGGATGCATCGGTGCTCTTCTCCTATGGCTAAGTTTTCTGAGATCATTCCTTATCCATTCATTGATGAAGAGGCTGCATCTAATGAGTTTGGCAGAGTTCGTGAAAGTGGGCAGCGCACTAAGGATGAGATTGCATTCGCATACAAGCAAGAGAAGTCATTTGTCACCGGGTCCATCAAAGACCTTGTGCCCCTCTATGACACTATGTGCCATATCTTGAGGTATAGTCTCATGCCAAAGGCCGGTGATTCCCATAACATTCGGAGTTCCATGTTGGATGTCTTTGTGCACCTGCATCAAAAGAAGAGGGTGGATGTTCTGGACTTCATGTTCTATGAGCTTCATCAATGTGTGCAAGAGAACAAGTCCTTGATCTATGCTCTGTTCGTCCACGTGTTGATTGAGTCCATCTACCCAGCTAAGTATATTGCTTCGTACAAGACTTCTACTCCCAAGCGCAACTCCAACTGGACCCCAACTGCTCCTGCTCCATATGTGCCTATCAAGAAGGGGCACAACCCTAGGCCTGAGGATCGTGCCACATTCACTCCGGTCATGTCCTCCACTACACGGATCCCTCGTGGTAAGGCCAAGTCTGTTGGTTCTGAGGCCGTTTTTTCCAAAGGGGAGAAAAAGTCCCTGTTCAAGACTCTGAGAAACATGTTCAAGATATGTCAGTCTATCCAGCGCTGTCAGATTAAGGAGATCATCAAGGAGAAGCTTGTGAGGCGTCAGTAGAAGGCTGCGAGGGCTGCAACCGGTGAGGAGGTCGGACCAGGTTCAGAGGACAGCGACAATGAGGCCACAACTAGGTCCTTTCCGATGGTAGGATGGCGTTTTGATGATGATGATGATGCTTTGAGCGCTTCTCCTCTTGTCTAGTGGGTCTATGTGTCGCCATTTGTCTCCTTTTTATTGTCTTGATGATAAAGGGGGAGAAGTGGTGGGTGTGGGTATTCTTAGTGTGTGTTGATATCTCAAGCCTCGTGTTTCTCTTTGTTGGTTGTTTTTAGCTGGCTTGAGATACTTTTATTTTCTTTCCGCTTGTGTGGTTGTGAGCTACTCTTTTGTGTTCGTGAGTCTCTAGCTTTTTTATTGGACCTATTGTTATGATCATATCATGCTTATTATGTGTCTCGCGATATTTGTTCACCACACCAATTCATGAGATCTGGGCACCGTTATAGGTTTATTATGTTGATCTCATGTCTTTACAATGATGATCTTGGCAGAGCCTCCTATGTGTGTGCTTGATGCATTCTCAAGCATTCATTTTATCCGGGCGAACATATAGGGGGAGCTACCATGATCATTCATTGTCTCATGGCTATTCAAATATTTATATCCTCTATGGCATGCTCTAACCACGTTGTCATCAATGCACCAAAAAGGGGGAGATTGAAAGTGCAAGTGGCACTTATACTATATTTTGGTGTGATGACAATGTGGTTAGTTGAACTAATATCGGTTGGTAAAGTTTATCTCAGGATAGTGGTTCCAAGTGCTTCATTATGGATATGTGCGACCCCCCCCCCCAATTCGAAAAGGTCAAAGGCGTGGTCTATCGGCATTTTGAAGGTTTTGGTTTTTGGTTTGCTTCGAGTCATAGGAAATACCACACTATTAAGAGGGGTCGGTGTGGATAAAAGTTGTGTGGGAATGCCATCGCTGAACCTTATACACCAGCCTACCCATTCCTACCATCTAAAAACATAGTGTGTGTGCATGTGGTACTCAGAGTGATTGCAACAGAAACTTAATGGGTACCCCGTGCGCACGGGGTTGTTGGACCCCATGCGCATGGGGTACTGCGTAACTCTTCGGGTACCCCGTGCCCATAGTCTTTTGACCCTCGGGCGCATGCACGGGGTACTGCGTAAATTCTCTGAGTACCCCATGCGCACGGGGTCTTTTGACCCCCGTACGCACGGGTTAGTGTGAAAGTCTCTGAGTACCCTGTGCGCACAGGGTCCAACGGGCAGAAACGGCCACCCCGAGACAAACACTATAAACCCCCCCTCATCTTCCTGCATCCCTAACCCTAATGTCTTATTGAGCTCCACCATTGCTACACCTCATTTTGCTCAACACTCTCAATCCCTCCACCCAAACTTGTTGAAACTTTGGGGATTGGGAGAGCAAGACCCGATGTACATATTGACCAAACCAATTCGCGTGCCCCGCAACATTTATTCCCCATTGACTTGTTAGTCTTGGAGCTTGGGCTCCTATGCGGTTAGAGGTTCCTTCGGAAGCTTCCTTGCTTGAAGTGTGCTCCGGAGAAGTTTGTAAAGGTGTGGTGGTCACCTTCAAGACCAACCCCGAGTGATTCGAGGCTCATCCGTTGGGGGTGACTCGAAAGAGACTACAGTGAGCCTTTGTGGCGTTCGGTAAGCTTTGGCTCCGGCACCGCTCTAAACGGAGAGTAGCTCTTCCCTAAGGAAGAGTGAACTTCGGAATAAAATCCGCGTCCTCGCCTCACTTGTGGTTAATCCTTTCCCGCACCATACTTTGCTTTGTATGCTAATTAGATGGTTGCCTAGCATATATTGCTTTATGTTTCTTGTCATATAGGTTGTGTTCACCTAGTTGCATATCTAGTGAACCCTATTTATCAGCTTAACCTTAAAATTGACAAGAAATATTAAAATTTGTATTCTCCTATTCACCCCCTCTAGTCGACCATATCGATCCTTTCAACACCCTTCTCTTTGCAACCACAAGTTCTTGTTCATTGAGAAGTGACGATGATGAATAATCTTGTGATTGGATATTATCTTGATCTTGATTACGAACTTTAGCTTGCTCTTGAGCCTCAATAATTGGTTCTTCACCATTTGAATGAGTTTTCCCTTGATCTTGCTCGGGAAAATGAGGGACTTGACCTTGTTCTTGGATAGGTTCATGATCTCCCATATCATCTTATACAAGTGGTGTCGGTGATGACTTCCCTTGTGGAGATTCCACAAGAGGGGATCTTACTCCTTCTTCTTCTACTTGGAATTGGGGTGTTTATTGTGGAAGAATGTGGCCTATCCCCATCGTCCTTATAGCTTGCGAAGGAGCCTCATCACCTACAACACTAGGAACAATTTGCTCCACACGGGAGCCGTTATATTCATCAAACTCCACATTTATCGTTTCCTTAATGCATATGGTGGATTTATTGAGAACTCGGTAAACATGAGAGTTTGATGCATATCCAACAAATATGCCCTCATAAGTTCTAGGCTCAAACTTAGCTAACTGGGATTTCTTGTTTAGAATAAAACACTTACAACCGAATACCTAAAAGTATTTGACGTTAGGCTTTCTCCCGATTAGGAGTTCATATGGGTTGCTAGTAGTGTTGATTACATCTTGTAGTTGATGTTAGTTGGTTTATTTGGTGGAAGATCATAGGTTCTTAGATTGTTAGTAGCATTCCAGGTTTAGCTATAACAGATTTCTCACAAATTTCTTCAATAGGTGGATGAAATTTAAACTGCTTCTCCTTAGGGAGATCAATATGAGCAACAAATGATTCATATAAAGTAGCTACTATCTTAGAGTCAAGTCCATATTTTGCACTACACTTATAAAAAACATTTGTTTCCATAAAAGATTTAACACATTCAAACTCAAGATTTATACCTGACTCATTGCCTTTGTTGGTTTCCAAGTCTTCAGAGTCGTGTTTAATTCTTTCCAAGAGATCTCATTTCAATTCAACACTTTTATTCATAAAGAAACCATTAGAAGAAGTGTCGAGCATTGATTGATCATTATGAGAAAGCTGAGCATAAAAGTTTTGTATAATCATCTCGCTTGGAAGTTCATGGTTGGGGCATGTGTGCATCATATATTTATGCCTCACCCAAGCTTGAGCGATATTTTCTCCTCCACGAGGCCAAAAATTATATATATAATTCCAATCACGATGAACCAAATGCATACACTACTGCAGGATGGTCCTAACATGGCAGTACAATCAGATACCGTTCGACGAAACTGTGTGCGATGCATTAATCGCAAACGGTGGTGTAAGAAAACCATAAAAATGATACGAACTGTTTGCGATGGTGGGGTCATCAAGCACGCTTTAGATTAGACTTGCGTGTGCGACACGTGGCATACAGTTGATCCATATGAACTGCTTGCGATGAGCATAATAACAGAAATGGTCAGCTAGATGAAGGTGTGAGCGATATACGACATACAGTTTACTTGTGTGCTATAAAAATTGATATGCACAAAGCTTATGATATATTTGAATGGCCTTTCTTGAAGGAGATTATGTTGAGACTGGGTTTTCGTCAAAACTGGGTGAACTTTATCATGCAATGTGTCTCAACTGCTGAATATAGAATGAGAATTAATGCAGAGGAAAGTGTGAAATTTAAGCCTACAAGGGGACTAAGGTAAGGAGACCCGTTGCCATCGTATCTTTTCATGTTGTGTACAGTGGGACTGAATGCCCTTCTTACATATGCAGAAGAGAATAGAAATATTACAGGAGTTAAAGTCTGTAGAGATGCACCGCCAATCACTAATCTCCTATTTGCGGATGATTATTTCATTCTTATGAAAGCAACCCAACAGAATGCGAAAGCTCTAAAATCAGCGCTAGATTTATACTCGGTGGCATCGGGACAATTGGGAAGTGTCAAAAAATCAAGCATTTTCTTTAGCCCTAACACGAAGGTGGAGATTAGAGAGCAATTGTGTATAATGCTAAATATAATGACGGAGGCACTGAACGACAAATATTTGGGCTTGCCAGCAAATGTTGGGGTAGATAAAATAGATTGCTTTCAATTTTTAAGTGAACGAATTGTTAAGAATATTAGTGGTTGGAAGGAAAAAAAATACTATTTGCAGGGGGAAGGAGATCCTGCTCAAGGCTATGATCCAAGCCATACCTACCTATGCAATGTCAGTCTTTAAAATTCCTAAAATTTGTGCGAAGGAATCATTGACGTGATAACACATTTCTGGTGGGGAGACGAGGAGAACCAGAGGAGGATGCATTGGATGGCCTGGTGGAAAATGTGCATACCAAAAAACCAAGGAGGAATGGGATTCCATGATATCCATTGTTTCAGTTTGGCGTTGCTCGCCAAACAAGCATGGCGTCTTCTTGATAATCCTGATTAATTGTGTGCCACTATTCTAAGGGCCAAGTACTATCTTGACGGTGATTTGTTGAATTCCAATCCAAAGAATGGCGCTATATTTGGCGAGTGGGGAATGGACAAAACATCAATATTTGGGAAGATGTCTGGATCCCAAATGGCGCCACCAGGAAGATTGTGACGCCAGGGGAGGGGTAAACTGTTATTGAAGGTGGCTGACCTGATTGACCCTGTTTCGAATAATTGGGATGAAAACCTGATTAGACAAACTATGTGTTTTTTTTGGAAAAGGAGGCTTACCCCCGGCCTCTGCATCCGAAGAATGCATGCCACTGGTGCGCGTCGGTCCTAAACAAACGGTTTAAAACCCCTTTCCGCGACAACATTTGTAACCATCGCCAAGTGAGTGTGGGCGATAGGGGGTTCCTTCCCACACGACCTAGAAACTGTCATGGATAGGGCCCCTACAGTACTCCTACTCGTTCTGCTCGCATTGCCATCGCAGTTGGTATTCTGTGGTGCTACGTTTACGATGCACGGCCCATCACAAATAGTTCACTATTATAGAACATGTATGATGTGCGGCCCATCACAAATGGTTCACCGTTAAGAAGATTAGCTAATCTTCGTATGAGTGTCAGACAGGATTACGAAACGTCGGACCATCGTAACATCGTCGTACACGACAACTAGCGCACACACTATTCTGTGGTGCAACGTTTATGATGCATACTTCATCAGAAATAGTTCATGGTTGCGAATTGTGTACGATAAGGCAACTAACACAAACATTTAGTTTGCCTGCACCGCTTGTGATATTGTATGACATCGCACACGCTTTGCAAACAGCAACTGTGTGCATGCTTGCACACGTTTCCTCTCTGTGAACCGTCTCCGATTATGGTGCATATCGCAAACGTTTGTGTTTTACCAACCGTGTGTGCCGTAACAACCTGGAGAGCGTAATTTCACCGTAATTTAATTGCTGTTTTTTCCAAATTGTACCGGATTTGGATTTGAATTTGAATGTATGCTACAACTTTATTCATATCCATCAGCTTCAAACAACCAATGCATTATTCGATTCACAGGTACATATGTTCAAGAATTACATAGGAACCAAATAAAGAATGATGAACCACAGTTGTATACTTGTACTATTAAAGATGGTAAAGAAAAAGGCGAAATATATACTCGTTGCTGAACAAGGTAAAGCGAAATGCCCATATTGTGCCCTCCTCCATGCAGAAGGCATGCACGACTCTAGTCCAACCCCTTGTGATGGCCGACCGACCATCCTTCACGGTCTTCATGAAAACATCTAGATAATCATCGTGTTCTGGTAGAAATACTTTAACCTTTGCATGCCCACCAATCATGTAGTTCGAGAGGTAATCTTGAGTAAACTGCTTTGGCAACCACTGCAAAGGAAAAAAGATTCAGACATTGTCATCTAACACAACTCATTATGGGCAGTAAAAAGAAGGCTGCAGAGTTCTTACTTACCATCATGCAGTTCGTTGTTGTCTTGGATAAAGTGTAAACAGATAGTTTAATTGCCATCTTTGGACCCATTTTACTAACAATCTTTATCAGCTTCCTCACTTGATGCTGGTTCATCTATATCTCATTGCCACATACGCATAAAGGGCCGAAACACGGATCTTTACCAATGACATATGTACCTAAAAGCACCAAGTTAATATTATAATCTAAACAGCAATTACACAATGATGTAGTACACCACTCTTTTATAATATGTCTATATACATTTGTATGTGGTAGTCCATTTGAAATCTCTAAAAAGACAAATATTTAGGAACGGAGGGAGTATCTTATAACATCCAATATACACATATTTGATGAATTAACATCTTATATTATGGGCCGGAAGGAGTTTAGTTCATTCTTACAAATTATCTGCTGTTGTATCCACGGGTTATAGTTAGTTTGAGCTAGTTCGGGCTCAAATAGCCCTAAAGTATATCTAAACAAGAGGGCTAGTTTGAGCTAGTTGCATCTATAACCTACCCAAAAAACTAGTATCCAACCCAAGAGGTGCTAATTGGAGCTAGTTCTCCTAGCGCATTTATTGTCAATCTAACCCTACCATCAAAACAACTCTTTGGATGGAGTTAGTTCATGGTTAGTAATGAGCTAGAAACTAACTCTAACCTCTAGCTAAGTTGAATATCCAAACAGGGCTGTGTTGTTGCTGTTGCTATTGCTGCTCTTCTACGTATATCTAGACATCATTAGAACCTTAATGTAACACTCTTCCTTGTTGCTATGTAGCCTAGGATTGCATATTTAGACATTAAGTATAGTGCATGTTGCTATGTATCCTCAGATATATTACATCTGGCCCTAGTTAACCTAAGGAAAATGGGTTGCATATATATTCAGTTAAAAGTCTGATTCACCGATTAGTCCCTTATCAGGCGCCGACCTATATGGTACCAGCTACCGATATCCTGAACAGTGAGCAGATATAAGCCATGGGATGAAACTAACCTCGATGGAAAACAACAGTCATTCCCAAAATTGTCTTGTGTAGGTACATCAAGAAGCATGTTAAGCAGAACAGGCTAAACATCAACCAAAATTACACATGGCAGACAAAATAATCTCCAAAAGATAGCTCCAGTGTGCAGGTTTAAGCACGCTAGTAAAGCAAAACAAGTGGAAAGGTGTGCTAACTGCAACAGGCCAAACATTTAACAACAAGCAAACATGGTCATTCAAACTAGAATTGTGCTGGTCTAAGTACACTGGTTATGGTTAAATAAAAATGGAAAGGAATGTTAACTACAAGATGCATCAACCAAATGTAGTCATTCACAGTGGTATTATTGAAACTGGTACTGATGAAATTGAAATACACAGTTCATACTTGCACATATAGAACATCACGTTGTGAATAACTAGAATAAACAAGGCATACTACGAACAACCAAAGATAGCATTTGAAACTGAACATATGCTAACTACAAACAACCGAACAATCAAAAAACTTTTAAAGAGGCATATGCTAGCTATAACAGGCTTAATAGCAAGAAAATATATGCATTCCTATCGGTATGTTTAAAACTGGATTGATGAAATGTACTGCACAGTAAATAATTGCACATATGGAGCATCACATTGTGAACAACTGAAATAAACAAGGCATACTGCAAACAACTAGATATAGCAATTAAAACTGGACATATTCTCACTACACTACAAAAGGGACTTGATAAAACAAATCATGGCTTTCCCCCTGTGAAGAGGCACGACAAAACAAATCATGGGTTTCCTCACTTGTCACAGATGGGCTCATTCCTGTGGGAAGAGCACAGACCCTGGATGCGCTCCATGTTGTCGCAGATGGGCTCCTTCCCCTTGGAAGAGCACGGTTGTAGGGTGCCTCCCTGATGTCATAGACGGGTGCTTTCCCCTTGGAAGAGAAGATGGGATCTTTCCCCTTGGAAGAGCCGGAGAGGGTTCCCTCCTCGTGGTCGTCGTCGATGAGGTCTGACTTGGAATTTGTGGATCCCAAGCTAGCGTCACAGAACGTGTGCTTCAGAAATGACAAAAGGGGCTCGATGGCGATGTAGAATGGCAAATTGTTGACAGCGAGCCAGAGGAGATCAGCGGCGGACCATGGATGAGATCGACGGCGGTTTAACCCGAGGGATTGGGGATGGGCCACTTAACCTGTGACACAGCCCGCCTCAGGGTGTCGCTGTCGATGACCTCGATGTCGTAGCCGGCAGACGAGACATGCCTACATACTCTAGCCCGATGCTTGAGTGCCTGCCGCCAGTAATGGTCTTCAGCTTCCTCGACGACGTAGGGCGAAAAGACAGTAATACACCACTTTCGGGCCAGTCGCTCCTTGAGCTCCACGGGAAGCGTAGCCGGGCTTAGGCTACGATGCTCTCGAGTGGGGTGATACGTCTCCAACGTATCTATAATTTTTGTTGTTCCATGCTATTGTATTATCTATTTTGGATAATAACGAGCTTTATTTTACACTTTTATATTATTTTTGGGACTAACCTATTAACCGGAGGCCCAGCCAAATTGCTGTTTTTTTGCCTATTTTAGTGTTTCGTAGAAAAGGAATATCAAATGGAGTCCAAACGGAATAAAACCTTCGGGAACGTGATTTTTGGAACAAACGTGATCTAGGGGACTTGGAGTGGACGTCAAGAAATCAACGAGGCGGCCACGAGGCACGGGGTGCGCCTACCCCCCTGGGCGCGCCCTCCACCCTCGTGGGCCCCTTGTTCCTCCATCGACCTACTTCTTCCTCCTATATATATCCATTGTAACGCCCGGATAATCGTGTTACAGTAATCCAACGGTAATCATGCCACATCACCACGGTTATTGTTGCTAACCTATCGCTAGTTCAAAATCGAGTCAAATTCAAATTTAAAATAAAGTTAAATAATAAAAGTTTTCAAAAGTTAAAACAATAATGTTCAGGCAGTGCCATAATTCGCATATTTAATTATGGTGTAATAAACACATTTTTATAAAGTGCCTAAATGATTTAAGTAGAACTAAAATGTAAAAGAAAATAAATAAAAGGAAAACGAACAAAACAGAAAGCAAAAATAAAAGAAAAGAACCCCCCGGCCCCTTGGGCTTCGGCCCACCAAGCCACCGGCCCAACTGGGCAAAGGCCCAGCCGGCCACCCCCCATTCCCCATATCCACTCCCTCCCCCAAACCCTAACCGGCCACCACCCCACATCCCCCCATGTGAAAATATCTCCTCCCCCTCTCCCCCGATTAGATCGGGATCGAGGAGGAGGTCGCCGCCCGACGCCGTCACCCCCTCCCCGCCTGGACCTCGCCAGCGCTCCCCCACCGGTGTGCCCCTCTCCGCCGCGTCGTCCCCCTCGACCCCCGCTGCCATTCCCCTACGGCCCCAATGAGCACGCGCCTAGCTCCCTCCCTCTCCCTCACGCGCTCGTGCTCGTCGCCGCAACCCCGCGTGCGCACGCTCACCGCATCGGCCGCGCGCCTCAGCCGAAACGCCGCGCCACTGCCTTCCCTCTCCCCGGTCTCTGCTGCCGCGCCCGCTGTCACAGCCCCGCGCCCGAGCTCGCGCCCGCCTCGCCGCGCCCGTGCGTGTCCTGCGCCCGCGCTCGCGGCACCCCACCGCCGCATCCCACGCTCCGGCCGCGCTCCCGCACGCCCTGCACGCGCCCTGCGCACGCGCCTTGCCCTACGCGCTGGCCCACGTCCGCGCGTCCCCTTCCACGCCAGCGCCTGCAGCCGCGCGTTGCTCGCGCTTCGGCCGCGCCCCCGACGCCTCCTCCCGCGCTCATCCCTGCAGCCCCATGCGCCGCTGCCTCCTCCCCTGTCGCGGCCCCTGCTTGGCCTATAGCCGCAGCTGTGCTGCTACCGCGCCCACTCGCCTCTAGCTTCACCTTTCCTCGCCTCCGGCTGGCGCTTGGCCGCACCACCGCTCCGGCTCGCCGGCGTGCACCACGCAATGCGTGCCGAGGCCGTCGCCGCACTTGCCGTCCCGCTCTGCCGTGGCCTCGGCGGCGCCCCGCCGGCGCCCACACCCGTGTTCGCCCGTTCGGGCGGTTACGCCTGCCCTGGCGCACGTCGCCCATTAGCCCACCGCGCCCGTACCCGCGTGCCCGCTAAGGCCACCCTTGGGCCAGTGACCAAATGGCCCCACAACCCAAAACATTTTTATAAAAATAATAATAAATAAAATAAAATAAAAAATGAATTAATAAAATTAATAATTAATTAATTAGTTAATTAATTAGTTTTAATTAATCTAATCAATAAGTTAATTTAATTAAACAGTAATAAATTAGCTAAACCCTAATTAAACTAAGGAGTGTATGACATGCGGGACCCACCTGTCAGGTTGACCAGTCAACCCTGTTGACTGCTGACATCAGCATGACGTCATGCTGATGTCATAAATCCATTTTCGCAATTAAGTTAAATAATTAATTAAAGTCCAGAAATTAATAAAATCTTTAGAAAATCATATCTTTTAATCCGTAACTCGGATTAAAATATTTTCAACTTGTCAGAACGACGAGACGAATCCGGATACGCAGCCCGTTCGTCCGCCACGCATCCCTAGCATAGCAAACATGCAACTTTCCCCCTTCGGTTCATATGTCCGAAAACATGAAACACCGGGAATACTTTCTCGGATGTTTCCCCCCTTCACCGGTACCACCTCGTACCGCGTTAGGGCACCCCTAGCACCGATACTTGTCATGTCATGCATCGCTATGCATATGTTCGCTTAATATTTATTGTTTTTCCCCCTCTTCTCTCGCTAGACACCGAGACCGACGCCGCTGCTACCCAGTACGACTACGGTGTTGACGACCCCTCTCTCTTGCCAGAGCAACCAGGCAAGCCCCCCCCCTTGATCACCAGATATCGCCTACTCTTCTCTATACTGCTTGAATTAGAGTAGTGTACCATGTTACTGCTTTCCGTTAATCCTATCCTGATGCATAGCCTATCCTTGCTACTACTGTTGTTACCTTTAGCTGCAATCCTAATGCTTAGTATAGGATGCTAGTTTATCATTAGTGGGCATACATTCTTGTCCGTCTGCCATGCTATACTATCGGGCCGTGATCACTCGGGGGGTGATCACGGGTATATACTTATACATAATATATGATCCTTGTGGTGACTAAAGATGGGTCGGCTCATAGGAGTACCCGCGAGTGATTAACGGATTGGGTCCGAAAGGACGTTTGTCCTGACGACCCTCTGAGTGGATCTTTGTGGCGAAGTGATAGGGCAGGTTGAGACCACCTAGGAGAGAGGTGGGCCTGGCCCTGGTCGGCATTCGCAGTTATTTCAAGATAACATGTTTAACGAGATCTTGGTATTTGATCTGAGTCTGGCTACTGGCCTATACGCACCAACGATCTACGCGGGGACAGTTATGGGCAGTCGACGTCGTGGTATCAGCCGAAGCCTTCGTGACGTCAGCAACTGAGCGACGCGCGCCGGATTGGACTGGAATGCCTGCTAGGCTAGGTCTGCTTCCGGCCGCCCTCGCAACGTGCAGGTGTGCAATGGGCGATGGGCCCAGACCCCTGCGCTATAGGATTTAGACCGGCGTGCTGACCTCTCTGTTGTGCCTAGGTAGGGCTGCGATGTGTTGATCTTCCAAGGCCGGGCATGACCCAGGAAAGTGTGTCCGGCCAAATGGGATCGAGCATGTTGGGTTATGTGGTGCACCCCTGTAGGGAAGTTAATCTATTCGAATAGCTGTGATCTTCGGTAACAGGACGACTTGGAGTTGTACCTTGACCTTATGACAACTAGAACCGGATACTTAATAAAACACACCCTTCCAACTGCCAGATACAGCCGGTGATCGCTCTCTCACAGGGCGACGAGGGGAGGATCATTGGTTAGGATTATGCTACATGATGCTACTTGGTGAACTTACCATCTACTCTCTTCTCCTGCTGCAAGATGGAGGTTGCCAGAAGCGTAGTCTTCGACACGACTAGCTATCCCCCTCTTATTCCAGCATTCTGCAGTTCAGCCCACATATGATACCCTTATTCCATTGATACCAATGCATACATATGTAGTGTAGCTCCTTGCTTGCGAGTACTTTGGATGAGTACTCACGGTTGCTTTGCTCCCCCTTTTCACCCTTCCTATACCCGATTGCTACGACCAGACATTGGAGCCCAGGAGCCAGATGCCACCGTCGACGACGACTACTACTACTCAGGAGGTGCCTACTACTACGTGCAACCCGCTGACGACGACCAGGAGTAGTTAGGAGGATCCCAGGCAGGAGGCCTACGCCTCTTTCGATCTGTATCCCAGTTTGTGCTAGCCTTCTTAGGGCAAACTTGTTTAACTTATGTTTGTACTCAGATATTGTTGCTTCCGCTGTCTCGTCTATGATCGAGCTCTTGTATTCGAGCCTTCGAGGCCCGTGGCTTGTAATATGATGCTTGTATGACTTATTTTATTTGTAGAGTTGTGTTGTGATATCTTCCCATGAGTCCCTGATCTTGATTGTACACATTTGCGTGTATGATTAGTGTACGATTGAATCGGGGGCGTCACAAGTTGGTATCAGAGTCGAGTGCCTGTAGGAATCCCCCTTCCACACTCCTTGGCCAAAGTTGAGTCTAGACATTACAGAAACTTTTACTAACATGGATGTGTGCCTTACGGGCCCATGTCGCCTTCTGGGTGGTATTAGGATCTTTTACTCCTTGATCCTTACTCTGGGACTTTGAACTCTCTCCTACTCGGGTTAAACGATTTTACTAACTCTAACACTAGGATCCCGTGACCACATTCACCCCAAAGTTGGATAAGCCCTAGCTATTCATTCGAGTAGTATACTGAACATTATCCACACTATCAGTTGACTCGTTTGAAACATCTTTGTTTTCAGATGAAACCCACGAGACAGGTCGTGCGCCACACGACGGCCATTGGTGCCTCAGGATCACCTGCTATGTTGGTTGAGATGATAATCTATCTGGGTCATCGCTGGCACCCTGAGTACACCGTCTATGAGGAGTATCAGGACTTCAACCAGGATCAGTATCGTGCCATCGTCCACCTCTACTCTCGGGAGTATGACTCCACTACCGTGCTGCACACTGCTCATGGTGTTGGAGTGACTACCGATATGGCGGTCCATGATGCTGCTTATGCTGCTCTGACACGTCTTCGTGGAGAGTATCAGGAGTTGGACACCTCCCGCTTCAGGTACATTGCTATCGCATCCGATGTTGGTGAGGAGGGATATTACACTTCTGCCTACTCCACTGTCACACGAGAGCCCTTCTACCATCAGAACCTGGTTCTGCATGCTGATGGGCTGGATAGAGCTAACCGAGCTCTTCGCCACGAGTTGTACACCACCCGTCAGCACCTGTATCGTGCTCTGATGCTGTTGCACCCCTCTGTCTGATCTGGTGATCTGTCGCGTTCTGCGATCTACCCTGCCAGGACCGTGATGCCCCAGGGCGTCGGTTGGTCAGATGTGGGAGGCTACTCTCCCGCACTTGGTCCTCTCCTGCCACCTGTGCATCGGGTTCCGCACTAGAGTATCCATGGACCCCGGGCTACTCGCGTGGAGGTCTGCCCTTCGCATCACTACCAGCTGTTAGGCTACACCTACCTCCACAGTTCCTCCTGGGACTGATGTAGGCTTGCTTGTTAGTGTTAGATGCCTTCGCCGCGCGCCTGCATGCCGCCTATGATGTTCTTAGTCTCTGGACCGAACCCTATGCATGATCACTTTTGTAAGATGTGCCAACTACTATGTAGTATCTATCGTGTTCCTTCCATTATGCATGTTTCATCATGAATGATTCTTGTCCTCGCAATTTCTCAATGCTGAACTGCTCCTGTTATATATTAGCAGGATGGTTAGACCAGGTGGTCATGGTCATGGTGGCAACGCCCCACCACCGCCTGAGTACATGGCTGGTATGATCCAACAGCTTGAGATGAATCGCCAGTTCATGGAGAATATGATGGTTCAGTTTCCTCGCCCCAATATGAACCAGCAGCCAACCCCAGTAACTCTGCAGGATTTCATGCGCCTGAACCCAACTGTGTACCGCAGCTCAACTCAGCCTCTGGATGCTGATGACTGGCTCCGTGACATCACGTATGAGATGGAGTCTGCTGATGTAGCTCCTGCCAGCTATGTCACCTTTGCTTCCTTCTTCTTGAAGGGACCCGCTGCTCAATGGTGGGACAGCCACAGGCGTACTTTGCTAGTTGGAACAATCATCACCTGGCTAGACTTCCAAGCTGCTTTCCGTGCTCGCTTCATTCCTCAGGGAGTCATGGACCGTAACAAGCGTGAGTTTCGCAACCTCACTCAGGGCAACAAAACTGTGGAAGCTTATCAGCGGGAGTTTCTGGATCTGTCCCGCTATGCTGAAGAAGACATTGCAACTGATGCACGCAGACATGAGAAGTTCCGTGATGGACTTCAAGCTGATATAAAGCGCGCACTTCTAGTGCATGACTTTGCTAATTTTGCCACCCTGGTGAACAAGGCCATCAATGTCGAAACTGGTCTGCAGGAATACCAGGGCTCTCACAGGCGCAACCGTGACACGGGCTCATCTTCTGGCCCGCCCTCGCAGAAGCATAAGATATGGATTCCCAACAGCATGTACCAGCCAACTGCACCTGCCCCAAGGCAGTCCTATGCTGCACCTCGTCTGCCTGCTCCTCCAACTAGGGAGCCAAGACTTCCAGCTCCACCACCACAAGCTCCTGTTGCCACTCCAAATAATGGTCTGTGCTTCAGATGTGGTCAACCAGGGCACCGTGCTAGGGAATGCAACCAGAACCAGAATCAACTGGCCCTCCCAGCAACTGGCCGTGGAAGCAACCAGCCCCGCAACAACAATGCCAAGTCTTATGGTCGTGTTCATGCCAACCACGTTGATCTCAATGAAGTTCTAGACCAGCCCGCTACCGTGATGGGTACACTCCTCATAAATTCAGCACCAGCATCTGTTTTATTTGATACAGGTGCATCACATTCATTCATGTCAGAGGATTTTGCATTCATGCATGGCATTAAAAGCGAGGATGTGAACACTTCGCTATTAGTACACACTCCCACGGGCCAATGTCGGACCTCCATGATTTGCAATGACGTCCCCGTTGAAATCAAAGGACTGGAATTCCTTGCCTCTCCCATCGTACTGAAGTACTGTAGCATCGACCTCATTCTGGGAATGGATTGGTTGAAAGCGCATATTGCTTATATAGTTTGCGCTACTAACATCGTCCATCTGCTACACCCTTCTGATGAAATAATTGCTTACCAAGCTCATCTAGTTCAGAACACCGAGGCACGGCTTTATGCCTTGAATGCGTTGAACGCTGCACCACTCGAGGGCATTGAAAACATTCCCGTCGTTCGTGAATTCCAAGACGTCTTCCCAGAAGAACTTCCAGGGATTCCCTTGCTAGAGCTGTCGAATTCATCATCGACTTGAAACCCGGCACCACCCCTATAGCCAAACGACCCTACAAGATGCCGCCACATGAACTCATTGAGCTTAAGGAGGAAATCGACAAATCTCTTGTCAAAGGTTTCATTCGCCCAAGTTGCTCTCCTTGGGGAGCACCTTCTCTCTTTGTTAAAAAGAAGGATGGGACAAACCGATTAGTCCAGGACTACCGTCCTATAAACCAAGCTACCATTCAGAATAAATATCCTCTTCCTCGGATCAATGATCTTTATGATCAACTGGCTGGTTCATCAGTGTTCTCCAAACTCGACTTGAGGTTGGGTTACCACCAGAACCGTGTTCGTGAAGAGGACATCCCAAAAACCGCCTTCGTGACTCGATATGGATCATATACACCGTCATGTCATTTGGCTTAACAAATGCTCCAGCCACTTTCTCTCGCCTGATGAATTATATATTCATGGATTACCTCGACAAGTTCGTCGTGGTTTATCTGGATGATATCCTGTTATTTTCCAAGAACAAAGAAGAACATGCTGAACATCTTCGTCTTGTGCTGGAAAAGCTTCGAGAGCATCAACTGTATGCTAAGTATTCCAAGTGTGAATTCTGGCTCCCCGAAGTAACCTATATTGGGCATGCCATCTCCAAGGATGGTATTGCCATCAACCCTGAGCGAGTTCAGGCTATTCTCGATTGGAATCCTCCGAAGAATGTCAAGCAAGTCCAAAGTTTTCTCGGTCTCGCCAGCTATTGTCATCGATTCGTCGAGAACTTCTCCAAGATTGCCAGGCCTCTGACTAATCTGTTGCATAAGGGTGTCAAGTTTGAATGGACAGACAAGTGTCAGGAATGTTTCTAGGCGCTCAAAGACAAGTTGACTTCTGCCCCAGTGCTTGCTCCACCTGATACTAAGAAGGACTTTGTCAATTACTGCGACGCTGCCCGTCAAGGATTAGGCAGTGTCCTAATGCAAGAGCGCAGAGTGATTGCTTATGCGTCTCGTCAACTGCGCCCTCACGAAGAAAACTACCAAGTTCACGACCTCGAGCTTGCTGCTGTCATTCATGCACTGAAGCAGTGGCGACATTACCTTCTCGGTAATCGTTGCAAGATCTTCACGGACCACCAAAGTCTGAAGAATCTGTTTACTCAGCCAGATCTGAACCTCTGTCAGCAGAGATTGATGGAGACTGTTGTACACTTTGACGTGGGTATATCCTATACCCCCGGTAAGGCCAATGTAATGGCTGATGCCTTGAGCCGCAAGTCTTACTGCAATCATCTCCAGGTTCACAAAGTTCAGCCCTCGCTTGTCGAAGAATTTAGAAAGCTGAACCTTCATATTGTTCCTCCTGGGGCACTCGCTCCCCCTCCCCCAGAGTTCCGAAAGATGAATCTTCTTGTTGTTACTAAGGGTTCTCTAAATAACCTAGCTGTCGTACCAGATCTCGTAGCTGGTATAAAGACTATTCAAGGTTATGACTTTGAAGTCCATAAGATTAAACGCCATCTAGCAGAAGGAAAGCCCTCATTCTTCACTATCACCGATGATGGCGCCTTGTACTTCAAAGGCCGCCTAGTGGTACCATGTTCGAAGAAAAACCTGGATAAGACTAAAAGGGTTATGAAAGAAGCTCATGATACGCCTCTGTCCATCCATCCTGGTAGTACAAAGATGTACCAGGATATTCGTCAAAGATTCTGGTGGTCTATGTTGGGGGACATAGTAATTTCAAAAACAATTCTACGCACACGCAAGATCATGGTGATGCATAGCAACGAGAGGGGAGAGTGTTGTCTACATACCCTCGTAGACCAAAGCGGAAGTGTTGACGCAACATAGAGGAAGTAGTCGTACGTCTTCCCGGTCCAACCGATCCAAGCACCGTTACTCCGGCACCTCCGAGTTCTTGGCACACATTCACCTCGATGACGCTCCCCGGGCTCTGATCCAGCAAAGCTTCGGGGAGGAGTTCCGTCAGCACGACGGCGTGGTGACGATCTTGATGTTCAACCGTCGCAGGGCTTCGCCTAAGCACCGCTACAATATGACCGAGGTGTAATATCATGGAGGGGGGCACCGCACACGGCTAAGGAACGATCACGAAGATCAACTTGTGTGTCTATGGGGCGCCCCCTACCCCTGTATATAAAGGAATGGAGGAGGGGAGGGCCGGCCCTTTCTATGGCGCGCCCTAGCGGAGTCCTCCTCCCACCGGGAGTAGGATTCCCCCTTTCCTAGTCCAACTAGGAGTCCTTCCATGTATTAGGAGTAGGAGACAAGGAAGGGGAAGGGAGAAGGGAAGGAAGGAGGGGGCGCAGCCCCTCCCCCTAGTCCAATTCGTACTAGGCCTTGGGGGGCGCACGGCCTGCCCTGGGCAGCCCCTATATCTTTCCCATATGGTCCAATAAGGCCCAATAATTCTCCCGGCGAATTCCCGTAACTCTCCGGTACTCCGAAAAATACCCAAATCACTCGGAACCTTTCCGAAGTCCGAATATAGTCGTCCAATATATCGATCTTTACGTCTCGACCATTTCGAGACTCCTCGTCATGTCCCCGATTTCGTCCGGGACTCCGAACTCCTTCGGTACATCAAAACTCATAAACTCATAATATAACTATCATCGAAACCTTAAGCGTGCGGACCCTACGGTTCGAGAACAATGTAGACATGACCGAGACACGTCTCTGGTCAATAACCAATAGCGGAACCTGGATGCTCATATTGGCTCCTACATATTCTACGAAGATCTTTATCGGTCAGACTGCATAACAACATACGTTGTTCCCTTTGTCATCGGTATGTTACTTGCCCGAGATTCGATCGTCGGTATCCAATACCTAGTTCAATCTCGTCGCCGGCAAGTCTCTTTACTCGTTCCGTAATACATCATCCCGCAACTAACTCATTAGTTGCAAGGCTTGCAAGGCTTAGGTGATGTGCATTACCGAGAGGGCCCAGAGATACCTCTCTGACATTCGGAGTGACAAATCCTAATCTCGAAATACACCAACCCAACAAGTACCTTTGGAGACACCTGTAGAGCACCTTTATAATCACCCAGTTACGTTGTGACGTTTGGTAGCACACAAAGTGTTCCTCCGGTAAACGGGAGTTGCATAATCTCATAGTCATAGGAACATGTATAAGTCATGAAGAAAGCAATAGCAACAAACTAAACGATCAAGTGCTAAGCTAACGGAATGGGTCAAGTCAATCAGATCATTCATCTAATGATGTGATCCCATTAATCAAATAACAACTCTTTGTCTATGGTTAGGAAACATAACCATCTTTGATTAATGAGCTAGTCAAGTAGAGGCATACTAGTGACACTCTGTTTGTCTATGTATTCACACATGTATTATGTTTCCAGTTAATACAATTCTAGCATGAAAACATTTATCATGAAATAAGGAAATAAATAATAACTTTATTATTGCCTCTAGGGCATATTTCCTTCAGTCTCCCACTTGCACTAGAGTCAATAATCTAGTTCACATCACCATGTGATTTAACAGCAATAGTTCACATCACCATGTGATTAACACCCATAGTTCACATCATCATGTGACTAACACTCAAAGGGTTTACTAGAGTCAGTAATCTAGTTCACATATCTATGTGATTAACACCCAAAGAGTACTAAGGTGTGATCATGTTTTGCTTGTGAGATAATTTTAGTCAACGGGTCTGTCACATTCAGATCCGTAAGTATTTTGCAAGTTCTATGTCTACAATGCTCTACACGGAGCTACTCTAGCTAATTGCTCCCACTTTCAATATGTATCTAGATTGAGACTTAGAGTCATCTAGATTAGTGTCAAAACTTGCATCGACGTAACCTTTTACGACGAACCTTTTGTCACCTCCATAATCGAGAAACATATCCTTATTCCACTAAGGATAATTTTGACCGCTGTCCAGTGATCTACTCCTAGATCACTATTGTATTCCCTTGCCAAAATCAGTGTAGGGTATACAATAGATCTGGTACACAGCATGGCATACTTTATAGAACCTATGGCCAAGGCATAGTGAATGACTTTCATTCTCTTTCTATCTTCTACCGTGGTCGGGTTTTGAGTCTTTACTCAACTTCACACCTTGTAACACAAGCAAGAACTCTTTCTTTGACTGTTCAATTTTGAACTACTTCAAAATCTTGTCAAGGTATGTACTTATTAAAAAATCTTATCAAGCGTCTTGATCTATCTCTATAGATCTTGATGCTTAATATGTAAGCAGCTTCACCGAGGTCTTTCTTTGAAAAACTCCTTTCAAACACTCCTTTATGCTTTGCAGAATAATTCTACATTATTTCCGATCAACAATATGTCATTCACATATACTTATCAGAAATGTTGTAGTGCTCCCACTCACTTTCTTGTAAATACAAGCTTCACCGCAAGTCTGTATAAAACTATATGCTTAGATCAACCTATCAAAGCGTATATTCCAACTCCGAGATGCTTGCACCAGTCCATTGATGGATCACTGGAGCTTGCATATTTTGTTAACACCTTTAGGATTGACAAAACCTTCTAGTTGCATCGTATACAACTCTTCTTTAATAAATCCATTAAGCAATGCAGTTTTGTTTATCCATTTGCCGGATTTCATAAAATGCGGCAATTGCTAACATGATTCGGACAGACTCAAGCATAGATACGAGTGAGAAACTCTCATCGTAGTCAACACCTTGAACTTTGTCAAAAAAAAAATTCGACAAGCCTAGCTTTGTGGATAGTAACACTACTATCAACGTCTGTCTTCCTCTTGAAGATCCATTTATTTTCTATGGCTTGCCGATCAACGGGCAAATCCATCAAAGTCCATAATTTGTTCTCATACATGGATCATATCTCAGATTTCATGGTCTCAAACCATTTTGCGGAATCTGGGCTCGTCATCACTTCCTCATAGTTCATAGGTTCGTCATGGTCTAGTAACATGACTTCCAGAACAGGATTACTGTACCACTCTGGTGCGGATCTCACTCTGGTTTACCTACGAGATTCGGTAGTAACTTGATCTGAAGTTACATGATTATCATCATTAGCTTCCTCACTAATTGGTGTAGTAGTCACAAGAACAGATTTCTGTGATGAACTACTTTCCAATAAGGGAGAAGGTACAATTACCTTATCAAGTTTTCTACTTTCCTCCCACTCACTTCTTTCGTGAGAAACTCCTTCTCTAGAAAGGATCCATTCTCAGCAATGAATAACTTGCCTTTGGATCTGTGATGGAAGGTGTACCCAACATTTTCTTTTGGGTAACCTATGAAGATTTACTTCTTCGATTTGGGTTCGAGCTTATCATGTTGAAACTTTTTCACATAAGCATCGCAGTCCCAAACTTTAAGAAACGACAGCTTAGGTTTCTTGCCAAACCATAGTTCATACGGTGTCGTCTCAACGGATTTAGATGGTGCCCTATTTAATGTGAATGCAGCTGTCTTTAATGCATAACCTCAAAAATGATAGTGGTGAATTGGTAAGAAACATCATAGATTTGCACTATATCTAATAAAGTACGGCTATGATGTTCGGACACACCATTATGCTGTGGTGTTCCAGGTGGCACGAATTTGTGAAACTATTCCACATTGTTTTAATTGAAGACCAAACTCGTAACTCAAATATTTGTCTTCGCGATCAGATCGTAGAAACCTTATTTTCTTGTAACGATGATTTTCCACTTCACTCTGAAATTCTTTGAACTTTTCAAATGTTTCAGACTTATGTTTCATCAAGTAGATATACCCATATCTGCTCAAATCATCTGTGAAGGTCAGAAAATAACGATACCCGCTGCAAGCCTTGATATTCATCGGACCACATACATCAGTATGTATGATTTCCAACAAATCTGTTGCTTGCTCCATTGTTCCGGAGAACGGCGTTTTAGTCATCTTGCCCAAGAGACATGGTTCGCAAGCATCAAGTGATTCATAATCAAGTGATTCCAAAATCCATCAGCATGGAGTTTCTTCATGCGCTTTACACCAATATGACCTAAACGACAGTGCCACAAATAAGTTGCACTATCATTATTAACTTTGCATCTTTTGTCTTCAATATTATGAATATGTGTATCACTACGATCGAGATCCAATGAACCATTTTCATTGGGTGTGTAACCATATAAGGTTTTATTCATGTAAATAGAACAACAATTATTCTCTAACTTCGATGAATAACCGTATTGCAATAAACATGATCAAATCATATTCATGCTCAACGCAAACACCAAATAACACTTATTTAGGTTCAACACTAATCCCGAAAGTATAGGGAGTGTGCGATGATGATCATATCAATCTTGGAACCACTTCCAACACACATCATCACTTCACCCTTAACTAGTCTCTGTTTATTCTGCAACTCCCATTTCGAGTTACTAATCTTAGCAACTGAACCAGTATCAATACTGAGGGGTTGCTATAAACACTAGTAAAGTACACATCAATAACATGTATATCAAATATACCTTTGTTCACTTTGCCATCCTTCTTATCCGCCAAACATTTGGGGTAGTTCCGCTTCCAGTGACCAGTCCCTTTGCAGTAGAAGCACTTAGTCTCAGGCTTAGGTCCAGACTTGGGCTTCTTCACTTGAGGAGCAGCTCGCTTGTCGTTCTACATGAAGTTCCCCTTCTTCCTTTGCCGTTTTGTTGAAACTAGTGGTCTCGTCAACCATCAACGCTTGATGTTTTTCTTGATTTCTACCTTCGTCGATTTTAGCATCACGAAGAGCTTGGGAATTGTATCCGTTATCCCTTGCATATTATAGTTCATCACGAAGTTCAACTAACTTGGTGATGGTGACTAGAGAATTCTGTCAATCACTATTTTATCTGGAAGATTAACTCCCACTTGATTCAAGCGATTGTAGTACCCAGACAATCTGAGCACATGCTCACTAGTTGAGCGATTCTCCTCCAACTTTTAGCTATAGAACTTGTTGGAGACTTCATCTCTCTCAACTCGGGTATTTCTTGAAATATTAAATTCAACTCCTGGAACATCTCATATGGTCCATGACGTTCAAGACGTCTTTGAAGTCCTGATTCTAAGCCGTTAAGCATGGTGCACTTAACTATCAAGTAGTCATCATATTGAGCTAGCCAAACGTTCATAACGTCTGCATCTGCTTCTGCAATAGGTCTGTGACCTAGCGGTGCATCAAGGACATAATTCTTCTGTGCAGCAATGAGGATGAACCTCAGATCACGGATCCAATCCGCATTATTGCTACTAACATCTTTCAACACAATTTTCTCTAGGAATATATCAAAATAAACATACGAAAGCAACAACGTGAGCTATTGATCTACAACATAGATATGCTAATACTACCAGGACTAAGTTCATGATAAATTAAAGTTCAATTCATCATATTACTTAAGAACTCCCACTTAGATAGACATCCCTCTAATCATCTAAGTGATCACATGATCCATATCAACTAAACCATGTCCGATCATCACGTGAAATGGAGTAGTTTTCAATGGTGAACATTGCTATGTTGATCATATCTACTATATGATTCACGCTCGGCCTTTCGGTCTTAGTGTTCCAAGGCCATATCTGCATATGCTAGGCTCGTCAAGTTTAACCTGAGTATTCTGCGTGTGCAAAACTAGCTTGCACCTATTGTAGATGGACGTAGAGCTTATCACACCCGATCATCACGTGGTGTCTGGGCACGACGAACTTTGGCAACAGTGCATACTCAGGGAGAACACTTTTATCTTGAAATTTAGTGAGAGATCATCTTATAATGCTACCGTCAATCAAAGCAAGATAAGATACATAAAAGATAAACATCACATGCAATCAATATAAGTGATATGATATGGCCATCATCATCTTGTGCTTGTGATCTCCATCTCCGAAGCACCGTCATGATCACCATCGTCACCGGCGCGACACCTTGATCTCCATCATAGCATCATTGTTGTCTCGCCAATCTTATGCTTCCACGACTATCGCTACCGCTTAGTGATAAAGTAAAGCATTATAGCGCGATTGTATTGCATACAATAAAGCAACAACCATATGGCTCCTGCCAGTTGCCAATAACCCGGTTACAAAACATGGTCATCTCATACAATAAAATTTAGCATCATGTCTTGACCATATCACATCACAACATGCCCTGCAAAAACAAGTTAGACGTCCTCTACGTTGTTGTTGCAAGTTTTACGTGGCTGCTACGGGCTTAAGCAAGAACCAATCTTACCTACGCATCAAAACCACAACGATAGTTTGTCAAGTTGGTGCTGTTTTAACCTTCGCAAGGACCAGGCATAGCCACACTCGGTTCAACTAAAGTTGGAGAAACTGACACCCACCAGCCACCTGTGTGCAAAGCACGGCGGTAGAACCAGTCTCGTGTAAGCGTACGCGTAGTGTCGGTCCGGGCCGCTTCATCCAACAATACCGCCGAACCAAAGTATGACATGCTGGTAAGCAGTATGACTTACATCGCCCACAACTCACTTGTGTTCTACTCGTGCATATAACATCAAACCATAAAACCTAGGCTCGGATGCCACTGTTGGGGGATGTAGTAATTTCAAAAAAAATTCTACGCACACGCAAGATCATGGTGATCCATAGCAACGAGAGGAGAGAGTGTTGTCTACGTACCCTCGTAGACCGAAGCGGAAGTGTTGACGCAACGTAGAGGAAGTAGTCGTACGTCTTCCCGGTCCAACCTATGCAAGCACTGTTACTCCGGCACCTCCGAGTTCTTGGCACACGTTCAGCTCGATGACGCTCCCCGGGCTCCGATCCAGCAAAGCTTCGGGGAGGACTTCCGTCAGCACGACGGCGTGGTGACGATCTTGATGTTCAACCGTTGCAGGGCTTCGCCTAAGCACCGCTACAATATGACCGAGGTGTAATATCGTGGAGGGGGGCACCGCACACGGCTAAGGAACGATCTCGAAGATGAACTTGTGTGTCTATGGGGTGCCCCCTACCCCCGTATATAAAGGAGTGGAGGAGGGGAGGGCCGGCCCTCTCTGTGGCGCACCCTAGGGGAGTCCTACTCCCACCGGGAGTAGGATTCCCCCTTTCCTAGTCCAACTAGGAGTCCTTCCATGTATTAGGAGTAGGAGACAAGGAAGGGGAAGGGAAAAGGGAAGGAAGGAGGGGGCGCAGCCCCTCCCCCTAGTCCAATTCAGACTAGGCCTTGGGGGGGGCGCGGCCTGCCCTGGGCAGCCCCTCTTTCTTTCCCGTATGGCCCAATAAGGCCCAATACTTCTCCTGGTTCCCGTAACTCTCCGGTACTCCGAAAAATACCCGAATCACTCGGAACCTTTCCGAAGTCCGAATATAGTCGTCCAATATATCGATCTTTATGTCTCGACCATTTAGAGACTCCTGGTCATGTCCCCGATCTCATCTGGGACTCGGAACTCCTTCGGTACATCAAAACTCATAAACTCATAATATAACTGTCATCGAAACCTTAAGCGTGAGGACCCTACGGTTTGAGAACAATGTAGACATGACCGAGACACGTCTCTGGTCAATAACCAATAGCGAAACCTGGATGCTCATATTGGCACCTACATATTCTACGAAGATCTTTATCGGACAGACCGCATAACAACATACGTTGTTCCCTTTGTCATCGGTATGTTACTTGCCCGAGATTCGATCGTCGGTATCCAATACCTAGTTCAATCTCGTCACCAGCAAGTATCTTTACTCGTTCCGTAATACATCATCCCGCAACTAACTCATTAGTTGCAATGCTTGCAAGGCTTAAGTGATGTGCATTACCGAGAGGGCCCAGAGATACCTCTCCGACATTCGGAGTGACAAATCCTAATCTCGAAATACGCCAACCCAACAAGTACCTTTGGAGACACCTATAGAGCACCTTTATAATCACCCAGTTATGTTGTGATGTTTGGTAGCACACAAAGTGTTCCTCCGGTAAATGGGAGTTGCATAATCTCATGTCATAGGAACATGTATAAGTCATGAAGAAAGCAATAGCAACAAACTAAACGATCAAGTTCTAAGCTAACGGAATGGGTCAAGTCAATCAGATCATTCATCTAATGATGTGATCCCATTAATCAAATAACAACTCTTTGTCTATGGTTAGGAAACATAACCATCTTTGATTAATGAGCTAGTCAAGTAGAGGCATACTAGTGACACTCTGTTTGTCTATGTATTCACACATGTATTATGTTTTCGGTTAATACAATTCTAGCATGAAAACATTTATCATGAAATAAGGAAATAAATAATAACTTTATTATTGCCTCTAGGGCATATTTCCTTCAGTCTAATATGAAGCAGGACATTGCTCGTTATGTTGCTGAGTGTGACGTTTGCCGCCGTATCAAAGCAGAGCATCAAAGGCCTGCTGGAACTCTGCAACCTATCTCTATTCCTGAATGGAAATGGGACCATGTTGACATGGACTTCGTCATTGGATTTCCCAAATCGCAAAAAGGTAATGATGCTATTCTTGTCGTCATTGACCGGCTTTCTAAAGTTGCACATTTTCTGGCAGTCAAAGAGACAATCACTGCTAGTCAGCTTGCTACTCTCTACATGTCCAGAATTGTTTCACTTCATGGTATTCCACTGGTTATCAGTTCAGACCGTGGCAGCTTATTCACTTCAAGATTTTGGGCAAGTTTCCAAGAAGCTATGGGAACTCACCTGTTGTTCAGTACGGTGTTTCATCCTCAGTCGCAAGGACAAGTTGAACGTGTCAACCAAGTTCTCGAAGACATGCTTCGAGCTTGTGTAATTTCCTTCGGCAAGAAATGGGAGGAATCTCTTCCATATGCCGAGTTCTCTTACAATAATAGCTATCAAGCTAGTCTGAAGATGTCCCCCTTCGAAGTGCTGTATGGACGAAAGTGTCGAACCCCTCTGAGCTGGTCAGAAACTGGGTAACATCCACTCTTCGGTCCGGATATTATCCAACAGGCCGAAGAACAAGTTCGCATTATTCGCAAGAATCTCAAGACTGCTCAGTCACGTCAGAAAAAGTCAGTATGATCGTCATCACCAAGACATGGTCTATCAACCTGGCGAAAAGGCTTATCTTCGAGTTACACCAATGAAGGGTGCTCACCGCTTCGGGATCAAGGGCAAGCTAGCTCCTCGCTATATTGTCCCCTTCACTATTCTCGAAAGGCATGGAAAAGTGGCATATCAACTGGAGCTTCCGCCAAACCTTTCCTAGGTTCACGATGTGTTCCACATGTCACAGCTCCGCCGTTGCTTCAAGGATCCAATCCTAGCAGTCGATCATGAAGTGCTCGAATTGCAATAGGACCTCTCCTATAAAGAGCATCCGGTTCGCATTCTCGACCAAGCTGAACGCTGCACACGTCAGAAGGCGATCAAGTTCCTCAAAGTCCAGTGGTCGAATCACTCTGAAGACGAAGCCACTTGGGAACGCGAGGACCGCCTGCGTGATGAATACCCCGCACTGTTTCATTCTACCTCCTAAATCTCGGGACGAGATTTCTTGTAGTGGAGGACATTTGTAACGCCTGGATAATCATGCTACAGTAATCCAACGCTAATCATGCCACGTCACCACGGTTACTATTGCTAACCTATCGCTAGTTCAAAATCGAGTCAAATTCAAATTTAAAATAAAGTTAAATAATACAAGTTTTCAAAAGTTAAAACAATAATGTTCAGGCAGTGCCATAATTTCCATATTTAATTATGGTGTAATAAACACATTTTTATAAATTGCCTAAATGATTTAAGTTGAATTAAAACAGTAAAAGAAAATAAATAAAAGGAAAAGGAACAAAACAGAAAGCAAAAATAAAAGAAAAGAAACCCCCAGCCCCTTGAGCTTTGGCCCACCAGGCCACCGGCCCAACTGGGCAAAGGCCCAGCCGGCCACCCCCCCCCCCATTCCCCATATCCACTCCCTCCCCCAAACCCTAACTGGCCACCGCCCCACTTCCCCCCCTCCACGCGAAAATATCACCTCCCCCTCTCCCCCGATTGGATCGGGATCGAGGAGAAGGTCGCCGCCCGACGCCGTCGCCCCCTCCCCGCCCGACGCCATCGCCCCCTCCCCGCCTGGACCTCGCCGGCGCTCCCCCAACGGTCTTCCCCTCTCCGCCGCGTCGTCCCCAACGTCCCCCTCGACCCCCGCTGCCATTCCCCTATGGCCCCAGTGAGAACACGCCTCGCTCCCTCCCTCTCCCTCGCGCGCTCACGCTCGTCGCCGCAACCCCGCGCGTGCGCTCACCGCGTTGGCCGCGCGCCCCGGCCGAAACGCCCGCGCCACTGCCTTCCCTCTCCCCGGTCTCTGCTGCCGCGCCCGCTGTCACAGCCCCGCACCCAAGCTCACGCGCGCCTCGCCGCGCCCATGCGCGTCATGCGACCGCGCTCGCGGCGCCCCACCGCCGCATCCCACGCTCCGGCCGCGCTCCTGCACGCCCTGCAGGCACCTGCGCACGAGCCTTGCCCCGCGCGCTGGCCCCCGTCCGCGCGTCCCCTTCCACGACAGTGCCTGTAGCCGTGCGTTGCTCGTGCTTCGGCCGCGCCCCCGACGCCTCCTCCCGTGCTCATCCCTGCAGCCCCACGCACCGCTGCCTCCTCCCCTGCCGCGGCCCCTGCTTGGCCTGCAGCTGCTGTTGTGCTGCTGCCGCGCCCGCTCGCTTCTGGCCTCGCCTTGCCTCGCCTCCGGCCGGCGCTTGGCCGCACCCCCGCTCCGGCTCGTCGGCGTGCACCATGCAATGCGTGCTGAGGCCACCGCCGCACTTGCCGTCCCGCTCCGCCGTGGCCTCGGCGACGCCCCGCCGGCGCCCGCACCCATGTTCCCCCGTTTGGGTGGTTACGCCACCCTGGCGCACGTCGCCCATTAGCCCGCCTCGCACGTACCCGCGTGCCCGCTAAGGCCTCCCTTGGGCCACTGACCAAATGGCCCCACAACCCAGAACGTTTTTATAAAAAAAATGAATTAATAAAATTAATTAAGTTAATTAATCATGTTTAATTAGTCTAATTAATAAGTTAATTTAATTAAACAGTAATTAATTAGCTAAACCCTAATTAAACTGAGCAGTGTATGACATGCGGGACCCACCTATCAGGTTGACCACTCAACCCTATTGACTGCTGATGTCAGCATGACGTCATGCTGATGTCATAAATCCATTTTCGAAATTAAATAAAATAATTAATTAAATTCCAGAAATGTCAGGACCCCGATTCTAAGTCACATCGATCTAGCCGGTAACACCTCATATCACTTTGCGGCCTCACGCACGGTATTCCCACGGGTGTCGCCTTACCATGGCGCGGGACTGTTTGCGCCTTTTGGCTCACGTATATGATAGTGTCGCCAGCATCCATATGACAAAGAACCCGGGCCGACATGACTAGTCGTGAACCCAAAGTGGCACTAACTTACGGGGACAGGCATACATGAATCAACATCGAGCATGTCGGTCAGCAGCATGCGAATCCGGGCTATAGCACTAGGCTAATAGGACTCTGGGAACTCGGACTGTAGTAGGCTAGGCAGGACTCCGGATGTCACCGCGTGAAATTTCCCCAAAGGGACAGACACAGGAATGAAGTGAATCACATGCCGGCCAGTCAAGTGTTCCAAAGCAGTAGTGCTGGGCTAGCAGGACTCTGGTGAACCGGGCTGTAGCAGACTACTATGGCTCATGGAAGCACAAGACTACATTTCCCCATAAGAGAGGCTACCAAGGATAAACAACTAGGTTGTTAGATCCCACACATACCAAGCATTTCAATCATACACACAATATGCTCGATATGTGTAAATACAACTTGGCATCACAACATAACTCTACGACTCAAGTATTTATTCATTAGGCTCCGAGGAGCGAGATATTACAAACATGGGTCTCATGACCCAACATTCAGAGCATACAAGTCAAAGCACATGCGGAAGCTTAACTTGTCTGAGTACAGACAACTACAAATGAAGAAGGCTCAGAAGCCTGACTATCTACAAGACCCTCCCAAGGGTACAAGATCCTAGCTGAGGTAACCAGCTAAACGTCGAAGTCCACGCGGAACTACTAGTGAGACTGACGTCTCTCTGCAAAACATAGAATAGGCAAACATGAGTACAAATGTACCCAACAAGACTTACATCAGAACTAGCTACATATGCATCAGTATCAACAAAGGGGGGGTGGTGGAGTTTAACTGCAGCAAGCCAGCTTTGACTCGGTGGCTATCCTGAACTACGACTGCAAGTAACTCTTTTGAGGTGGCGCACACGAGTCCACATATTCACCATACCAATACTCCACTATGGATCTGCTCCAGCCTCCCTGCGAGAACGCCATCCATAGCACTCACACTTAACTTGCGCATTTTAGAGTATCCACTTTCACTTGTCTATGAACTATGCAAGGGGTCCAAGTTTCCATATCCGAGGAATCCAGCTATTCAAATAGATAATGATAACGCTGCAGGGGTGTACTTCTTCACACACGCTCTCGCCACTTACCACCATGTACACGTCGTGTATCTCGGCAACCTTCAAGCGGAAGCCTGGTGAGGGAGTCGGCCACGACCTGACTAATCACACAAGTCTCTCATCCAGGTTTATCGCCTATTCGGGTTCCATCCGCAAGGAGATCCGGCCGCGGTGTCGCTTACGGCCCCAAACGATGTGTATAGGGTTCCCAAGCCCACTGTCGGTGTCAAAACCGGCGGATCTCAGGTAGGGGGTCCCGAACTGTGCGTCTAGGATCGATGGTAACAGGAGGCAGGGGACACGATGTTTACCCAGGTTCAGGCCCTCTTGATGGAGGTAATACCCTACGTCCTGCTTGATTGATATTGATGATATGATTGTTACAAGAGTTGATCTACCACGAGATCGGAGAGGCTAAACCCTAGAAGCTAGCCTATGGTATGATTGTTGTGTCTCTCTATCGACTAATGCACCAGAGGCCTAGGATAACAAGAGTCCTAGCCGAATACGCCGGTGGGGTGGAGTCCTTGTCTTGATCGCCAAGTCTTGTGGAATCTTCCTTGTATGTGGCAGCTGTCCAAAATGGCCAATGAGTATGTGGCCATGGGGTTCCTCGGCCCAATCCAACTAATCGGGAGATGATGTGATGAGTACCCCCTAGTCCAGGACACCGTCAGTAGCCCCCTGAACCGGTCTTCAAGTTAGGGACACTCCTCGATTATTCCGAACTGTTCTTCATCTTGGGTTGACGGTCATGAAAACTGGTTCAACAAATCTTCTCATCGTCGATCTTGAGGATCGCCGAAATGCATTCGGTGAGTTTACACGTCGGGTATCCGAGGAGCCCCTTTAAGTTTCTGGCCTTTATCAATGCCTTGTTATTTTTATGCCACACCTCGGGGTTGAAGTTGTTCCCGGGAGGCAGTGTCCTCTTGTGTCCGAGCTCTAACGCCGGACTGCATTCGAGGTATATTTTGCGGTCGAGCACCAACGTCGGACCGCTTCCGAGCTCCAATGCTGGAATGTATCCGAGCTCCAACACCGTACTATGTCCAAGCTCCAACGCCGGACTGTATCCGAGCTCCAACGTCGGACTATATCCGAGCTCCAACACTAGACAGTGTCCCAGCTCCAACGCCGGACTATATCCGAGGTGTCATATCACCTTGGTTTAAAAAAGTTGAAGAAGTTTAGCCGAGCTTAATGCCGGAAATGCCCTCTATGGAGCCAGCCACTAGCGCCCGAGCTTTATGCCAGACTGCTTCCGAGGTGGTGCACCACCCCGACTGTGGGACGATTTTTTGTCAATATTGTTTATTATTGCAATTTATTCTCTACCGATATATATGGCCAGTAGCCCTCAAGGTGTGTATCGGTCTAAAATCGGAGAAGCACCTGAAGGATGACGTAAGACCGCTGATCCCAGTAGCCGCTGAGACTCAGGTTGATTTGCAAAATCGGCCTGAGGATCAAGTCCTAGCTCGGCAGAATACTTTGGGACACAAAAAGCGACGTGCTTAGTCCTCGAGACTCAGGTTGGGTCCGGCCGACCAACCTGAGGATCAAAATCTCCTCGGCAACTGTATTGCACTTAAAATTTTCTGCATTGAACATGCAATGCAGTAGCCCCCGAGACACTGGTCGGGTGGCAACACCAGATCAGGGGATCAATGTGCCCCTTTAATGTTTTTAAATAATAAGCCCGAAGCCTAGTAGCCCCCGAGCCTTAATGCGAGCACGGGTGGCTGAATTAAGGATCAATATCCATAGTAAAATCACAAATTATGTGTAATGACTCTATGTATCCAAGTACTTTACGTCATTAATGCTCGGATCCGCATTGTACAAAACTTTGTTGACTGACCATCGACTTCCACCTCCTCGGCCAGTAGCCGAGGAGTGTTTGTCCTACTTTATAAAGTCTTTATGAGGGCAAAGATTTACGACAAACAAGGCAATCTGGCCATACGGTTTTATAAACAAAGATACGCAGAGAGATATGTTATATTACTGTTTAACATAAGAAATGTCTTCCAAAGAAAATAGTCCCGCTATCGGTTCCTTTCTTTGGGTTGTCATGCTAAGCATGATCATGAAACCTCAGCTCTAATGTAAGAGCAAAATATCGAGGATTTAGTTTGGGAGGCCAGTTAATAGCCCCCGGTAGTGTTGGGCGACAGTCGAGGTCAAGCCGTAAACACTTCGGCCATTGTTATGAGTGGCCCATCATTTAACACAGTCATCGGATCACTGACCAGTTTACGCTTATTGTGACACTAAGTTTTCGGCTTTCTCCACTGAGGTACTTAACCATGTGAGCTGGAAGCACAATCGCAGTGGTTCTTCCTTTGCACGCCTAGCCGAACAAAGCGGAACGTAGGAAGCAAGTGCAGGAGCCGGGCAACCCAACTATTGACCGAAGACACAATTCGAAACCGATGCATATATAGCAATATCCGAGAATATTTTTGCCGAATCTATAAAGGTGTCCGGCATTGCACTGCGAGACTTGTGCTGAAAACACACAAATAGTTTAAAAGTGCCATAAGCTTGGAAAACCAAAAAACGTCAGTACAAACTTGACGTCCGAACAAGATCAAGTGTTCGGTGCCAATCCAAAAATTGGTCTTAGAAAAAAAGAGTGCTTCTATCGTGCTTTAACATTACACATCCGATCTCAAGACTTCAAGCGGGTCAGCCTATGGCTGCAGCCTCCTATCCCGAAGGCGGAGTGCTTGTCGTTGGACCAGTTTAGCAAACTAAACTCGAGCGGTCACTAGAGAGAAAATGGGTTATCCAGCTATTGACCACACACTCACGTTGAAAAAGGAGCGATAGAAAAAGACTTTGCAATGACCAAGAAGAAAACACATTTACTATAAAATAGCTCATATAAATTTTAAGAGCCCCCAAGTGACTTGGGTAAAAGATTTTATGTATAATGATTGTACGTACCGAAGTACTTATATCATATCTTTGTCCGAACTTTAAACGCGTCTTAACCGACCGTCGGCTTCTCCCTCTTCGGTCAAGGACCGAAAAGTGTTATGTACTCCACCAGTCGAGAATATCGACAATGTTTCCGATAACCAGGCAACCGGGCCATAAGGCTGTAACAGACAAATCGCGCTTAGGGAACAGATGCTATATTACAGACGAAGTGTAAGAAGCATCTTCGAAGAAAATAGTACCCCCATCGATACCTTTCTTCGGTGCTCATTATTACTATGAGACTTGTGCAATAGATTTTTTGTACTCATGAGTTCCGTTGTGTGCCGACCATGATTGAAAACAATAAGAGCGCTAGCTTTCGGCTTCACCCAGTCTGAGGTCAGAGCTCGGAGGACCCAGTCATGGCAATCGCAGAGGTGCTCCCTTTACTCCCTAGCCGAACAATCGGGAACGTAGGGGTAAGCACAGGAGCCAGGCAACCCAGCTTGCAAATCGCTTAAGTCAATATGGTGCATATTGTGGCGTAATACACGAACAAGGAACGAAGCCGTACAAGTATAATCATATGCAGGAGGAAAAGCTTCATAAAGGAAGCCCCCAAATAAACGGGGTATTTGAATATGTGTGTCACAAACAAAGTTTGGACAAGGAAAATTTTTTACAAGCAACCTTTTTCCAAAAAAGTATAATGCTTGGTCGAACCGAACACAAGTTAAAAATTAAAACTTTGAGCATGAAAGCGGCTTAGCTGGTTAATGTGTTCGGCATCGATGATGCAGTCCGAGCTTGATGCGGGACAAGGTTCCATCCCCCATGCCGGTCCCGAGGTGGCGGAGCGGAGAGCTCGACACGCCGAAGTGGTGACATAGCACGGTCAATGCAGACCGGCAGAGTGACGACGAAGTCCCCGGATCATTTTCCTGTGCACAAAAAATAGTGCAAACCGGAGATAATAGTAATAATAATAATTAAAAAAATCGTTGCATAATAAATAATTTATGCAAAGTGAGTAATAAAAGAAATATGGCCTGGCGCTGAACTCAATGTCGATGCAGGGCGTCGGCGTGATGCGGTAAAGGCATGGCAAAGCCTGAATTCACAGGTCGGTCCGAGTTTCGGATGCGGTGTTCGCCGGATTATGTACGGAAACTAACCGAACCACCACGCGACCGTCGTTAATGCGGCCATCATTTGATAGACCTGTGTACAGATGATGGACAAATCTGAGTAATAATTCCTTGGGAAAAATAAACCCGAACAAGCAAAAAATATTAGGAGTAATAGCACCTGGTTTATTTGTTGTAGCAATCCGAAGAAAGGTGATTCCCAAAATTGGGACTCGATCCGCACACCCATTGCCTGATGGGCGATAAAGAGACGGTATGGCGATGCTGGCAAAGGTTGGCTCACCGAGGCAAAGCCCTTGGTCCAGCTAACGTGACGGAGCTGGTCGGCTAGTGACGCCGAAGTCTCCGGTGTAGGTTGATGAAGGGATGGCGAAGCCCCCGGTCCAACCGAGATGTCGAAGCCTCGATGTCGGCCGATGAGTCGAAGTAGGTCGGCATGATTGACACCAGCTTGAAGAAGCAATAGTGCGGCCCTGCCCGATGCAGGTCGTGATGTGGTCGATGCCGGCTTGATGAAGTAACCGTGCAGCGATGCCGGTATGCCTGCTTCCTGTAATCCATGGGGCGGCGATGTTGGTGATGATTTATCCTTCGCGATGCCGGACTCTTGTTCGGCTTGCTGAGATGATGATCCAAAGAAGTTGAGCTCGGCTCAATAAAGTGACGACGTGTCTAGCGCAGGTCCGCAGCCTTGGAGCAATATCGCCGGACTGGTTTGACACCAGCATGATGATGAAGGCGACCTTAGGGGAGGCTTAAAAATTTACGGGCACGTGTTTAAAAACAATGCACAATAACCTAGAAGAGAATTCCTCTAAAAAGGTTGTCCAATGTCACGTTCATAAAGAAACATGAATTCGGGTCGGATCCGTATTCGCGCAGAAAACGGGTCCGAAAATTGATCCACGCATCGGAAGGTTCCCGGAGTTTGAACCGTCGGATCGAGCTGAAATTTGGAGGGGTGGTAGATATGGGAATTCCACAGTAGATGAACGGTTGGATCTTTCAAAGGACCTCCGAGCTAGACTCTGGAGACCACGCCCTAAACTCGTCCAGATTCCCGTCCAGATTTGACGGGGCTCCGGTATATTGTACGTTGTCAAAGATTCCTCCATCGGAACTCGACGAAATTTTGCATGGTTCTTGTAGACTCAATTCCTCAAAATTCCAGCAAAGGGAACGTCAAAGAGATGCTCTAAGAGGTGATGGCAGCGGATCCAAGTTTGCTGTTCGGAAAAACAGCACGGTCGCCCGAGGGCAATGGTGACGTTGAGGCCCCTAGCTCCATGGATAATTCCTCCATGATCTTGATAGAGATCAGAGTTGATGTTGATGAAGGCCCTCGTTCGAACATGATGATCGGAGATGGAGCACGGTCCTCGGTCGAGCCAAGGTGACCAGTCGAGCCGGCGACGAAGATGCCGGCATCACAGTTGACCTGTAGAAGAGCCATCGATCCTTTTGCCGATCACACAGCGTAACTCTCAATGAAAGCATCAATGTCAGTGTCGAAACCAGCGGATCTCGGGTAGGGGGTCCCGAACTGTGCATCTAGGATCAATGGTAACAGGAGGCAGGGGACACGATGTTTCCCAGGTTCGGGCCCTCTTGATGGAGGTAATACCCTACGTCCTGCTTGATTGATATTGATGATATGAGTGTTACAAGAGTTGATCTACCACGAGATTGGAGAGGCTAAACGCTAGAAGCTAGCCTATGGTATGATTGTTGTGTCTCTCAATCGACTAGCCTGGCCTCGGTTTATATAATGCACTAGAGGCCTAGGATAACAAGAGTCCTAGCCGAATACGCCGGTGGGGTGGAGTCCTTGTCTTGATCGCCAAGTCTTGTGGAATCTTCCTTGTATGCGGCAGCTGTCCAAAATGGCCCATGAGTATGCGGCCATGGGGGTCCTCGGCCCAATCCAACTGATCGGGATATGATGTGATGAGTACCCCCTAGTCCAGGACACCGTCACCCACCATCCGGGTGCCACTTGGTACACCGGGCCACTGTGCCTAGTCTGTCCCAAGCCCACCTATATTGGGTGCCACTTGGTAGACTACTAACACTACCTACAAACACCAGAAACTAGTTGCAACTCCTAGATAGAGATCGAGTTGATCAATAAGTCGAGAGGGGTCGAGTTACCGGAACCCAATGTGTGGTAGTAACAGTTCATGGATCACAACCACAGAACTCAGTTCCTGAGGATGGCTGCAATGAGACAACCCACCATGTACTCCTACATGGCCTCTCACCACTACCTTTACCAAAACGTGTTCACACACTTAGCTCTCAACAGTAGGACGTGTTCACCACATTCCAATTCATCCCCGATGAATCAGACCTAACTCAACTCTAAGCAGTAGCAGGAATGACACACAAGCATGAATGAGTAGGCACACCAGGGCTCAAACAACTCCTACTCATGCTAGTGGGTTTCGTCTATTTACTGTGGCAATGACAGGTCATGCAGAGGAAAAGGGTTCAACTACCGCAGCATGTAACAGTTAAATCGTTGCTGTCCTACTGCAGTAAAAGAGAGCAGGAGCGAGAGAATGGGATTGTATCGGAATGAACAAGGGGGTTTTGCTTTCCTGACACTTTTGAAGAGGAACACACTTCATCGGTGTCATCGTTCTCGTCGTCGGTACACGTCTACCGAGAGGGGACAAACACCGGCAACTAAGAAAGAACACAATCAATGCAAAGCCACAATATGATGCATGATCACGACATGGCAATATGCTGTGATTTGAGCTAATGCATCTAGCTATGATTTAAATGAAGTTGGTTTGAATACATGATTCAAATTCCAACTCCATATATGATTATTTAAATGCCCTTTATTTGTTTTGTCCAAAACAGAGGGCAACCATTGTTCAAACATGCATGAAAATGGTACAGATGGATTCCTTGAATTTTTCTGATAATTTTTCATATATAATTTATTTCATTTAGAGTTACGGTTGATTTTCTATGATTTTTAGAAGTTATAACTATTTCCTGAAATTTCCTGGATTATTTTTAAACCAGAAAATTATTAACTGAGTCAACATGACGTCATCACTATGTCAGCAGGTCAACATGGTTAGACTAGGTCAAACCTGACCACTGGGCCCCGCAAGTCAGTGTCTCAGGTCTAATTGGGTTTAACTTTAAACTAAACCAGAGATTAAGAGGGGCTGGACCCACCTGTCAGTGGCGCAGGGGAAGTCAAATCCTGGTCAACCGGGGTCAAACCCACGGGCTTGGCCCGCTGCTCATCGCCGGCGATGACAGAGACGGCGGGGCAGCTCGGAAATGCTCCTCCAGCGACCAAAACGGCGGCGGAGAGGCTCTACGTGATGCTGGAGCTCGTCAGCGTCTAGTGCAGCAAGCGGCAGCGGCTAGGCTGGTCGGGGTGGAGCGCGGCGTCGACCTCGGCGGCGGCCGGAGTTCGGGCGCACTCAGGAATGGGGCTGCGGTGGCCGTGGAGTGGCGTTCTTAGCTCCTACGGCACCTACGCGGCGTGATGAACATGTGGGTGTGCTCGGTTGGGAGCTACGACGACTGTGGCCACGGCGGCGAGAAGCTCGGGCGGCGGCACGATTCGGTCTCTAGCGGAGCGACGGCTACAACATGCAAACGGAGCGCAAAGGAGGGGGGTTCGGGTCAGTGGCTCACGACGAGTCGGACGAGCAGGTCGGCGAGGCCGGGGGAGCATCGGAGCGAGCGGGGTGGCGAGGCGGATCTCCGGCGGCCGATGGCGAAGGCGATGACGATGGCGATGAAGCAGAGTCCTTCGGCTTGTTTCCTTCGGCGTGGAGACGTGGTGCTCGACAGCGGAGATGCCGGACACAGTGGCGCGGCGAAAGGAGGACGGTGGCCACGCGGGTGAAACACGGCAACGGCGGAGCACTCTCTGGTGAGGTCGGGGATGGGGGCTAGAGGGCGAGGGGGAGAGCAGAGAGTGAGGGAGAAGGACCAGGGGGCTTGGGGCGTCTCCAGGCGCTCGGTCGAGGATGGTGGGGAGGAAGCAGGAGGTGGCGTCCGGTGCGCGCGCGGGCGACACGCCTCTGCCTTCTGGCAGAGGTGGGAGACGACTGGCAGTTGCCAGTGGGCTCGGCCGCGACAGGTAAGCCAGGTAAGTGCTCTGCCTTTTCTATTTTCTGTTTGTTTCTGTTTTCTATTTTTTTGAAGTTTGTTTTGAGTTTGGTTTTCAAACAAACCAATTTTTATGCTTCTCAAAATTATTATGTGGACTTAGGAAACTAGTTCAAAGCCACATGCAAAATTTCAAAATTATTGGGCTTATATCTATTTTATAGTAAATATAAACCCAAATCAAATAGCTAGTGATTTAATTCAAAGGCCCAAGAATAATTATTTCTGTGATTCCAAAAATATTGGTTTGAGTTATAGCTCTTGCCAATATTTTCAGAGGTTAGCAAGAACATTTTGTTGGGCTCATTTGGAATATTTTAATGTTGATCATTTTTTAAAAGATTTCTGAGGCTTGAGAATTCCCTCAATTCAATTTCCTTGAATTTAAGATGATGCATGGATGCATATGCAATGACAAGCAAAGGCCAAAGCTAGGGCTGTGACAACTCACCCCCACTAACAAGAATCTCGTCCCGAGATTCAAGACATGAGGTAAGAAGACAGAGGGGACACAAAGCCGACATGATCTTTGTGATCCAATTTCCCTTCTCGGAGATGGTGATTCATTGCTCCAATTGATCTAGATGTCTTTGCTATCGAGATCTTCATCCAACATGATGATGACGGAAAGAGACTCTCTACTGAAATCGATCTTCTCGAAGATCGAACAACTCACGATCAACTTATGGGGTGAGATGTAGGAACATCTCTCGAGCCGAGACACAAAACACATATCAAGAGGGGAGGAAAGAAACATATGACGAGGTTTCAATTTGGCAGGCTACAATTCCACACTTGACTAAGATGGAGCATGAATTTCAAAGTAGCAAGGAGATAATTGCCATGATTTTGTAACGTGATACCTTAAGGAAGGTGACTCGTGGAATTATCCCTTAAGTGGCAAAAAGAATTACTTTTGATACAGAGATCATTGGAACTCTCTATACCAGCCTAAGGCAATTTACGAGTGATCGTTTGACGAAGTTCGGGAGAGAAACACACTCGGGCTAGAATGGATGATGTGAACTACCTTGTTGAAGACAATGCAAGGGATGATTTTGCTTGCGCGTGCTCTCAAGAACTTGAGCATTTCCATATTCATCAAGGTTCTACCAACATCCCAGTCGAGGATCCTGGGAACACATCTTACTACCTTGACGAATAGTGATGGAGAATGCAGATGCATAGAAAGACAACCCTTTCTCAGATTTCACCTTAGCGAGGCCAAGGGAATGAAATCTGGATGATCGACCGAGAGACATTTAGCACTCCGCTTCTAATGTTCTCCTTGATGTACTGGTTACCATGGTCATGCTTTAAAGCATCAACATAGCCATCAAGTAGTGGTCGGACTTTGGAATACAATAGATCCATAAGGAACAACTTCTGGAGTAAATCCTACGAAATCCTTATGGGGAGGTGTCCAACTTCCTCAATCAAGATACTACAATAATAGGTCTTTCGGCTGGGTGTGTTGGCCACGACATCCACTTTACCGGTTACAGAGAGACCAATATTATAGTTCTTGGAGTGTGTTCCAACCATCATATCTTCCTGAGATTCAGATCTGGTTGGTGTCAGGATATTCCAGACTCATCATGTCTAGAAAGAAAAAATGAAAGTTTGCAACACAAATCGACGAGATGACATTGCGAGACTCTCGGGGGAATGAACTACGGTAGTAAGCTCCAAAACATGAGCCGGTTCTGCTACAAGCATGTGAACACACTGTCCTAGACAAGCATGGTCACCTGGTAGTCTTACAATGAAACACTACCGAGTTTAGGGGGAACCATCAACGAGGATATTGAAGTCCTTGCGTAAGTCTATCTCCTAAGAAGAAACTTCCTCTCCTTGAACAAATCAATCAGTGGATTGGTGTGCTAGGGACACATATGGACTGGAGGAAGCGAGCCTATCAAAACATACAATACTTCGCACATGCATGACTAACTTGGGATGACTCCAAAGGAAGCAAAACAAGCTTTCTCGAATCCACGGCGGCAACTTGCATCAGATGCACATGAATTAGAGGAAGTCACATATTTCAACCGGACATATGCTTCATGAACGGGACATGAGGGCAATTCTTATAAAGTTTCCAACACTAGTATAATGTTCAACATGAATCATGGGGGAGACAAAATGCTACTGATGGGCTCAACAGCAACTCATAGGAATTTCCATATCACTGGACTTCCACCATCATGTGAACACGGTGATAGCATTGGTCAGACCAAAAGATGTAATGGTGTAAGCTCGAGGGATCAACCACGAGTAAGACAAGATTACGAACATTGTTGGTTCTAATTTGATTTGACAATAGCCCACACTCAAATCAAAGGATTGATAAGACAATAGCACCGACAATTGATCACGTGGATCAATCGATGAAGATACCATCTTTCTTCAACACACACACACACACACAAAAAGATATCCCTTAACATGAACTAAGTCAAACAACCTTTTATCTTCCAACTCTCCAAGTTGTTGGTTGGCTTAACCAACTAGCTCAGGGGTATCCAACACAGATTCTTGGAGAAAAAGGGTGGCTACAAGAAAACAACTTGATCACGAACTCAACATAGCGATCAGGGAACAACCTGGTAATACTTCCGAGAAGATATTCGGAAAATCACGAACCACCGATATGTTATTAAGCTCGAGAACAATCTTGCTTTTCAGGGCAAGACAATATCATCAAGGAGCGAGGGATTGTCACAATCCTAACTCATTGGTCGATGAGTGCACCCGGAAATATGGACTAGGTAGCACGATCAATCTTAGGATGATGATTCAATAACCAACACGCTAAGAATGATAATAATGTCCATAACTACCAAGCAACACAGTTGCTAGGAGTATTGATTTCACACATCATGGTTCACTCGTCGGCATTCCGGTTACAACAACACGGGACCGAGGAATGAATAATGATGGAGACAAGTATCACTGCGTCAAGAGTTCATAGGAGGTGGTGCAATTCTCATGACATTTCTGACATAAAGATGGTAACACTCCAAGGTAGAACAGAGCAAAAGCTGGATTGGCATTTTGATCTACGAAATACAACTACTTTGACCCAATCCTGGATATGGATGAGGTACTGGAGTTTTGTTTCTCCTAGTCATTCTGAACCAGAATGGCTTGACGGACCACAAGAATAATAGCCATCGATGAACATGATTGCACACATACTCTTGACTATCGAATGATAGAGAATGGTCGGAATACAAGTGAAGAGTAACAACTCAAGAAACATATAACATTTTGAGTTGTGGATGCATAGATTAGTATGTCGAACTAAGTCCAACAGGTTTCTTCCGGATAACCCATGCAGAGAGATAGAATTGGCAGAGTCACAATATAGAATGAAGAACTCATCAAGAGCACTCTAGTTGTGATCTTTTGGTTCAAAAGAACTTCTGCCATATTGGCTCATGGTATTGGAAGAACGATATACCACGGGCCTCAAGGAATATCACAAGGTTACTAATATCTTAAGGGAACTAGCAAATACTAACAACATGAAGTAGGGTGAATCTCGGGTTCAAAACCCAGGAGTAGAATACCTACTAACTAAATAACATCACGAGATGCTTTCGAGAATGGTGGCCAAAATCATCACACTGGGAACACCAAACATGGCTAGATTACTAACTCTAAGATACCCTAGTGTCATAATAACAACTCCAACATATGTGTCGAGGCAATAGAGTACCTCAACTCACCGATTAGTGTGCTTAATCTGGCCCAAATGGAAATCAAGAACAGGAGGAAGGGATTTGCAGATGCATCAGACTGTTTAGAAACATGGGATGACTCAGATAGCATAACGGCTGTAAATGCTCAAAAAGTTTTGATACATCCTGCAAAATGGTGGCATAACCACTCAACATCACAATATCAAGGTTCTGAGGCCAGCTATGAACATATGGAAGTAGTGGGAACTGAACTGAGGCTTGAACTCAACAATCCTAGGCAACTACGGTTTAGTAACACGTCATCCTGAGAGATAGAAGAGAAGCCTAGTTCTTAACCCCCGTAGAAAAGAAGAGGCTGACTCAGAGCAGGAGGGCATAAGGTAAAGGAGTAAAAAGAGCCTTACGTTCCCATCCACAATCAATTCCCTTATATAACTAAAGCATTTCTAGACACAACTTCGACCGGTTTGGCTTGGTAATCCTACAGGCAGTCAGGCTCCGATACCAAAGCTGTTAGGACCCCGACTCTAAGTCACATCGATCTAGCCGGTAACACCTCATATCACTTTGTGGCCTCACGCACGGTATTCCCACGGGTGTCGCCTTACCATGGCCCGGGACCGTTTGCACCTTTTGGCTCACGTATATGATAGTGTCGCTAGAATCCATTTGACAGAGAACCCGGGCCGACATGACTAGTCGTGAACCCAAAGTGGCACTAACTTACGGGGACAGGCATACATGAATCAACATCGAGCACGTCGGTCAGCAGCATGCGAATCCGGGCTGTAGCACTGGGCTAATAGGACTCCGGGAACCCGGGCTGTAGCAGGCCAGGCAGGACTCCGGATGTCACCGCATGACATTTCCCCAAAGGGACGGACATAGGAACGAAGTGAATCACATGCCGTCCAGTCAAGTTTTCCAGAGCAGTAGAGTTGGGCTAGCAGGACTCCGGTGAACCGGGCTGTAGCGGACTACTATGGTCATGGAAGCACAAGACTACATTTCCCCATAAGAGAGGCTACCAAGGATAAACAACTAGGTTGTCGGATCCCACACATACCAAGCATTTCAATCATACACACAATATGCTCGATATGTGTAAATACAACTTGGCATCACAACATAACTCTACGACTCAAGTATTTATTCATTAGGCTCCGAGGAGCAAGATATTACAAACATGGGTCTCATGACCCAACATTTAGAGCATACAAGTCAAAGCACATGCAGAAGCTTAACTTGTCTGAGTACATACAACTACAAATGAAGAAGGCTCAGAAGCCTCACTATCTACAGGACCCTCCCAAGGGTACAAGATCGTAGCTGAGGTAAGAAGCTAAACGTCGAAGTCCACGCGGAACTACTAGCGAGACTGACGTCTCTCTGCAAAACATAGAATAGGCAAACATGAGTACAAATGTACCCAGCAAGACTTACATTAGAACTAGCTACATATGCATCAGTATCAACAAAGGGGGGGTGGTGGAGTTTAATTGCAGCAAGCCAGCTTTGACTCGGTGGCTATCCTGAACTGCGACTGCAAGTAACTCTTTTGAGGTGGCGCACACGAGTCCACATATTCACCATATCAATACTCCACTATGGATCCGCTCCCACCTCCCTGCGAGAACGCCATCCATAGCACTCACACTTAACTTGCGCACTTTAGAGTATCCACTTTCACTTGTCTATGAACTATGCAAGGGGTCCAAGTTTCCATATCCGAGGAATCCGGCTATTCGAACAGATAATGATAACCCTGCAGGGGTGTACTTCCTCACACACGCTCTCGCCACTTACCAGCATGTACACGTCGTGTATCTCGGCAACCTTCAAGCGGAAGCCTGGTGAGGGAGTCGGCCACGACCTGACTAATCACACAAGTCTCTCATCCAGGTTTATCGCCTATTCGGGTTCCATCCGCAAGGAAATCCGGTCGGGGTGTCCCTTACGGCCCCAAACGATGTGTACAGGGTTCCCAAGCCCACCATTCGGGAGCCACTTGGTACACCGGGCCACTGTGCCTAGTCTGTCCCAAGCCCACCTGTACTGGGTGCCACTTGGTAGACTACTAACACTACCTACAAACACTAGAAACTAGTTGCAACTCCTGGACAGAGATCGAGTTGATCAATAAGTCGAGAGGGGTCGAGTTACCGGAACCCAATGTGTGGTAGTAACTGTTCATGGATCACAAACACAGAACTCAGTTCCTGAGGACGGCTACAATGAGACAACCCACCATCTACTCCTACATGGCCTCTCACCACTACCTTTACCAAAATGTGTTCACACGCTTAGCTCTCAACAGTAGGACGTGTTCACCCCATTCCAATTCATCCCCGATGAATCAGACCTGACTCAACTCTAAGAACTAGCAGGCATGACAAACAAGCATGAATGAGTAGGCAGATCAAGGCTCAAACAACTCCTACTCATGCTAGTGGGTTTCGTCTATTTACTGTGGCAATGACAGGTCATGCAGAGGAAAAGGGTTCAACTACCGCAGCATGTAACAGTTGAATCATTGTTGTCCTAATGTAGTAAAAGAGAGCAGGAGAGAGAGAGAGTGGGATTGTATCGGAATGAACAAGGGGGTTTTGCTTTCCTGACACTTCTGAAGAGGAACACACTTCATCGGTGTCATCGTTCTCGTCATCGGTACACGTCTACCGAGAGGGGAAAAACATCGGCAACTGAGAAAGAACACAATCAATGCAATGCCACAATATGATGCATGATCATGACATGGCAATATGCTATGATTTGAGCTAGTGCATCTAGCTATGATTTAAATGAAGTTGGTTTGAACACATGATTCAAATTCCAACTCCATATATGATTATTTAAATGCCCTTTATTTATTTTGTCCAAAACAGAGGACAAACATTGTTCAAACATGCATGAAAATGGTACAGATGGATTCCTTGATTTTTTTTCTGATAATTTTTCATATATAATTTATTTCATTTGGAGTTACGGTTGATTTTCTATGATTTTTAGAAGTTATAACTATTTCCTGAAATTTCCTGGATTATTTTTAAACCAGAAAATTATTAACTGAGTCAGCATGACGTCATCACTGCGTCAGCAGGTCAACATGGTCAGCCCAGGTCAAACCTGACCACTGGGCCCCGCAAGTCAGTGTCACAGGTCTAATTGGGTTTAACTTGAAACTAAACCAGAGATTAACAGGGGCTGGTCCCACCTATCAGTGGCGCAGGGGAAGTCAAATCCCGGTCAACCGGGGTCAAACCCACGGGCTTGGCCCATGGCTCATCGCCGGCGACGACAGAGACGGCGGGGCGGCGCGGAAATGCTCCTTCGGTGACCAAAACGGCGGTGGAGAGGCTCTACGTGATGTTGGAGCTCGTCCGCGTCTAGTGCAGCAAGCGGCAGCAGCTAGGATGGTCAGGGTTGAGCGCGGCGTCGACCTCGGCGGCGGCCGGAGTTCGGGCACACTCGGGGACGGGGCTGCGGTGGCCGTGGAGTGGCGTGCTTAGCTCCTACGGCACCTGCGCGGCGCGGTGAACACGTGGGTGTGCTCGGTTGGGAGCTATGACGACTGTGGCCACGTCGGCGAGAAGCTCGGGCGGCGATGCGGTTCGGTCTCCGGCGGAGCGACGGCTACAGCGTGCAAACAAAGCGCAAAGGGGGGGGGGGTTCGGGTCAGTGGCTCACGGCGAGTCGGACGAGCAGGTCGGCGAGGCCGGGGGAGCATCGGAGCGAGCGGGGCGACGAGGCGGATCTCCGCCGGCCAATGGCGAAGGCGACGACGATGGCGATGAAGCAGAGTCCTCCGGCTTGTTTCCTTCGGCGTGGAGACATGGTGCTTGACAGCGGAGATGCCGGACACGGCGGTGCGGCGAAAGGAGGACGGTAGCCACGTGGGTGAAACACGGCGACAATGGAGCGCTCTCTGGTGAGGTCGGGTTTGGGTGCTAGAGGGCGAGGGGGAGAGCAGAGAGTGAGGGAGAAGGACCAGGGGGCTTGGGGCGTCTCCAGGCGCTCGGTCGAGGATGGTGAGGAGGAAGCAGGAGGTGGAAGCAGGAGGTGGTGTCCGGTGCGCGCGGGGGCAACATGCCTCTGCCTTCTGGCAGAGGTGGGAGACGACTGGCATTTGCCAGTGTGCTGGGCCGCTAGGTGGGCTGGCCAGCTGGGCCGCGACAGGTAAGCCAGGTAAGTTCTCTGCCTTTTCTATTTTCTGTTTGTTTCTGTTTTCTATTTTTTTGAAGTTTGTTTTGAGTTTGGTTTTCAAACAAACTAATTTTTATGCTTCTGAAAATTATTATGTGGACTTAGGAAACTAGTTCAGAGCCACATGCAAATTTTCAAAATTATTGGGCTTATATCTATTTTATAGTAAATATAAACCCAAATCAAATAGCTAGTGATTTAATTCAAAGGCCCAAGAATAATTATTTCTATGATTCCAAAAATATTGGTTTGAGTTATAGCTCTTGCCAATATTTTCAGAGGTTAGCTGGAACATTTTGTTGGGCTCATTTGAAATATTTTAATGTTGATCATTTTTTAAAAGATTTTTGAGTCTTGAGAATTCCCTCAATTCAATTTCCTTGAATTTAAGATGATGCATGGATGCATATGCAATGACAAGCAAAGGCCAAAGCTAGGGCTGTGACAAGAAATTAATAAAATCTTCAGAAAATCATATCTTTTAATCCGTAACTCGGATTAAAATATTTTCAACATGAAAGTTGCTCAGAACGATGAGACGAATCCGGATACGTAGCCCGTTCGTCCGCCACGCATCCCTAGCATAGAAAACACGCAACTTTCCCCCTCTGGTTCGTATGTCCGAAAACACGAAACACCGGGAATACTTTCCCGGATGTTTTGCCCCTTCACCGGTACCGCCTCGTACCGCGTTAGGGCACCCCTAGCACCGATACTTGTCATGTCATGCATCGCTATGCATCTGTTTGCTTAATATTTATTGTTTCTTCCCCCTCTTCTCTCGCTAGACACCGAGACCGACACCGCGCTACCCAGTACGACTACGGTGTTGACGACCCCTCTCTCTTGCCAGAGCAACCAGGCAAGCCCCCCCCCCTTGATCAGCAGATATCGCCTACTCTTCTCTATACTGCTTGCATTAGAGTAGTGTAGCATGTTACTGCTTTCCGTTAATCCTATCCTGATGCATAGCCTGTCCATGCTACTACTGTTGTTACCTTTACCTGCAACCCTAATGCTTAGTATAGGATGCTAGTTTATCATCAGTGGCCATACATTCTTGTCCGTCTGCCATGCTATACTATCGGTCCGTGATCACTCGGGGGGTGATCACGGGTATATACTTATACGTAATATATGATACTTGTGGTGACTAAAGACGGGTTGGCTCGTAGGAGTACCCGCGAGTGATTCACGGATTGGGTCCGAAAGGACGTTTGTCCCGATGGCTCTCTGAGTGGATCTTTGTGGCGAAGCGACAGGGGAGGTTGAGACCACCTAGGAGAGAGGTGGGCCTGGCCCTGGTCGGTGTTCACGGTTATTTCAAGATAACACGTTTAACGAGATCTTGGTATCTGATCGGAGTCTAGCTACTAGCCTATACGCACTAACCATCTATGCGGGGACAATTATGGGCACTCGACGTCGTGGTATCAGCCAAAGCCTTCGTGACATCAGCGACTAAGCGGCGCGCGCCAGATTGGACTAGAACGCCTTCTAGGCTAGGTCTGCTTCCGGCCGCCCTTGCAACATGCAGGTGTGCAATGGGCGATGGGCCTAGACCCCTGCGCCATAGGATTTGGACCAGCGTGCTGACCTCTCTATTGTGCCTAGGTAGGGCTGCGATGTGTTGATCTTCCGAGGCCGGGCATGACCCAAGAAAGTGTGTCCGGCCAAATGGGATCGAGCGTGTTGGGTTATGTGGTGCACCCCTCCAGGGAAGTTAATCTATTCGAATAGCCGTGATCTTCGGTAACAGGACGACTTGGAGTTATACCTTGACCTTATGACAACTAGAACCGGATACTTAATAAAACACACCCTTCCAAGTGCCAGATACAACCAGTGATCGCTCTCTCACAGGGCGACGAGGGGAGGATCATCGGTTACGATTATGCTACACGATGCTACTTAGTGAACTTACCATCTACTCTCTTCTCCTGCTGCAAGATGGAGGTTGCCAGAAGCGTAGTCTTCGACATGACTAGCTATCCCCCTCTTATTCCGGCATTCTGCAGTTCAGCCCACATATGATACCCTTATTCCATTTGATACCAATGCATACATATGTAGTGTAGCTCCTCGCTTGCGAGTACTTTGGATGAGTACTCACGGTTGCTTTGCTCCCCCTTTTCCCCCTTCCTATACCCGATTGCTGCGACCAGGCGTTGGAGCCCAGGAGCCAGACGCCACCGTCGACGACGACTACTACTACTCGAGAGGTGCCTACTACTACATGCAGCCTGCTGACGACGACCAGGAGTAGTTAGGAGGATCCCAGGCAGGAGGCATGCGCCTCTTTCGATCTGTATCCTAGTTTGTGCTAGCCTTCTTAGGGAAAACTTGTTTAACTTATGTCTGTACTTAGATATTGTTGCTTCCGCTGTCTTGTCTATGATCGAGCTCTTGTATTCGAGCCTTCGAGGCCCCTAGCTTGTAATATGATGCTTGCATGACTTATTTTATTTGTAGAGTTGTGTTGTGATATCTCCCCGTGAGTCCCTGATCTTGATCATACACATTTGCGTGTATGATTAGTGTACGATTGAATCGGGGGCGTCACATCCATGTACCCTGCAAACATCCAGGAGCACCACGAAACCCTATTTCCACCGCCGCAACCTTCTGTACCCAAGAGATCCCATATTGGGGCCTTTTCGGAGCACCGCCGGAGGGGGCATTGATCACGGAGGGCCTCTACATCAACTCCATGGCCTCTCCGATGATGTGTGAGTAGTTTACTTCAGACCTATGGGTCCATAGCTAGTAGCTAGATGGCTTCTTCTCTCTCTTTGGATCTCAATACAAAGTTCTCCTCGATTCTCTTGGAGATCTATTCGATGTAACTCTTCTTTTGCGGTGTGTTTGCCGGGATCCGATGAATTGTGGGTTTATGATCAAGTTTATCTATGAACAATATTTGAATCTTCTCTAAATTCTTTTATGTATGATTGGTTTATCTTTGCAAGTCTCTTCGAATTATCAGTTTGGTTTGGCCTACTAGATTGATCTTTCTTGAAATGGGAGAAGTGCTTAGCTTTGGGTTCAATCTTGCGGTGCTCGATCCCAGTGACAGAAAGGGAAATGACACGTATTGTATTGTTGCCATCGAGTATAAAAAGATGGGGTTTATATCATATTGCATGAGTTTATCCCTCTACATCATGTCGTCTTGCTTAAGGTGTTACTCTGTTCTTATGAACTTAATACTCTAGATGCATGCTGGATAGCGGTCGATGTGTGGAGTAATAGTAGTAGATGCAGAATTGTTTCGGTCTACTTGTCTTGGACATGATGCCTATATACATGATCATGCCTAGGTATTCTCATAATTATTCACTTTTCTATCAATTGCTCAACAGTAATTTGTTCACCCACCGTAATACTTATGCTATCTTGAGAGAAGCCACTAGTGAAACCTATGGCCCCTGGGCCTATCTTCCACCATATTAATCTACCATTATTTCCATTACCGTTTATTTTGCAATCTTTACTTTCAACCTATATCATAAAAATACGAAAAATACTTATCTTATTATTATCATCTCTATCATATCTCACTCTTGCAAGTGGCCGTGAAGGGATTGACAACCCCTTTATCGCGTTGGTTGCGAGGTTCTTATTTGTTTGTGTAGGTATGAGGTGACTCGCGCGTGGTCTCCTACTGGATTGATACATTGGTTCTCAAAAACTGAGGGAAATACTTACGCTGCTTTACTGCATCACCCTTTCCTCTTACCCTTTCCTCTTCAAGGGAAAACCAACGCAGTGCTTAAAAGGTAGCAAGAAGGATTTCTGGCGTCGTTGTCGGGGAGATCTACGCCAAGTCAAGACATACCAAGTACCCGTCACAACTCTTATCCTTCGCATTACATTATTTGCCATTTGCCTCTCGTTTTCCTCTCCCCCACTTCACCCTTGCTGTTTTATTCGACCTTTTTCCATTCGCCTTCTTCCCATATGTATCTTTGTTTGTGTTTCCATGTGCATTCTATTTGCTTGCATATTTCCTTGCTAAAAATTTATTGATATGGATCCACTTAAAGTGTTCTACTTGGATCGTCTTCGATCCTTATGCGCTCGTGCTGAAACCCCAACTAGCCTAGTTGATGGGAAATCTTTAGATGAGCATGCTCATTTTGTGCGGCACCGTTTGTCTGAAAAAGGGAGACTCTTATGGGATCAAATAAACAGATTGCTATGTTATGCTTGGAATCTTTGTGAAATTTGTGATCTTACTTGTTGCTCTAAGAACCCTAAAAAACACCTCCCCTACCTATGTGAGTTTAATGATAATGAAATCTTATCTTCTTATGCAAAGGGTGTTTATAGTTACTACGATATCGAACAAATTGAAGAATTTGTTGCTTTTAAGGGTGCTTACGAAGTTGCTTCTTTGATTGAAAAGTATGATATTACTCTCTACGAATCTGAAAATTTTGACATACTTAAATATTGCTATGAAAACTATGCTCATAATGTCTATGTCAAAGATTTATTGAAAGAATGATCGTTCCTTCGGAAGAAAATAATGATATGCATGAATCTATAGATAATTATGATTTCGGTGATTTGATTGAAATATCCCTTGATGAACATGATGCTTGCTATTCTTGTGGCCATGATGCCAATATTTATGAAGATGAATTTGCTATAGTTCCTTATGTTAAACATGAGATCGTTTCTATTGCACCCATACTTGATAGTTCCTTCGATGGAAAGCATGATTGCAATGATGTTATTATAAATTATCTTAATGTCAATTGTGTTAATGATATGCAAAACCTCAAGCTTCGGGATTCTAGTTTTGCTATGACTACTATTTGTTGGAATGATCATGATTGGGGTGATTCTTCTTTTGACCTTGAAAATTTATTTAAGCCCCATGATGAATATGAGATTGATAATAGTGTTTGCAATATTATTGAAAGTGGGTTTGGAAGAGTGTCAACTTTAGATCCCACATATTTGGAGCATGTTCAATCTTATGAAATTTTTGATAAAAGTGGGTTTGGAGAGGTCATGACTTTAGCTAATTTTAATCCCACTATTTTGGAAGAGTGTCAACTTTGCATACATGTGGATCGTGTTAAGAATATGTTTTGTGATAGATATTTTGTTAATTTTTCTTATGATCCCACATATAATTATTATGATAGAGGAAAATATGATTGTAGAAATTTTCATGTTACTAAATTACCTCTCATTATGTTGAGATTGCTATTGTTTCTTTCCGCTTACTTGCATCTGCTAGTTTTTGCTTGCTATGATAATTTGTTTGCCTTTAAGATGCCTATGTAGAGGAAGTATGTTAGACTTAGATGTGTTTGTCACGTGTTTTATGATGCTCTCTTTGTGCTTGAATTCTTGTCTTTCATTTGAGCATCGTTGAAATCTCATGCCTAGCTAGGGGCGTTAAACGATAGCGCTTGTTGGGAGGCAACCCAATTTTATTTTTGTTTCTTGATTTTTTTCTCCTGTTTAGTAATAAATAATTTATCTAGCCTCTGTTTAGGTTGTGTTTTTTGTGTTTAATTAGTGTTTATGCCAAGTAGAACCGTTGGGAAGACTTGGGGAAAGTCTTTCCGATCTTGCTGTAAAAAACAGAAACTTTGGCACTCACGAGAATTGCTGCCATTTTTTATTGGAGAGTGCTATTTAGTTAATTAGTTTTGCAGATGATTAATAGGTAAATTCCTCACGTCTAGAAATTCATTTTAGAATTTTTGGGGTTTCAGAAGTATTCGAAACCTACAGATTACTACAGACTGTTCTGTTTCTGACAGATTCCGTTTTCGTGTGTTGTTTGCTTATTTTGGTGAATCTATGGCTAGTAAAAGAGTTTATGAACCATAGAGAAGTTGGAATACAGTAGGTTTAACACCAATATAAATAAATAATGAGTTCATTACAGTACCTTGAAGTGGTGGTTTGTTTTCTTTTACTAACGGAGCTCACGAAGATTTTCTTTTAAGTTTTGTGTTATGAAGTTTTCAAGTTTTGGGTAAAGATTTGATGGATTATGGAACAAGGAGTTGCAAGGGCCTAAGATTGGGGATGCCCATGGCACCTCAAGGTAAAATACAAGGACACCAAAAAGCCTAAGCTTGGGGATGCCCCGGAAGGCATCCCCTCTTTCGTCTTCGTTCATCGGTAACTTTACTTCGAGCTATATTTTTATTCGCCACATGATATGTGTTTTGCTTGGAGCGTCTTGTATGATTTGAGTCTTTGCATTTTAGTTTACCACAATCATCCTTGATGTACACACCTTTTGAGAGAGACACACATGAATTGGAATTTATTAGAATACTCTATGTGCTTCACTTATATCTTTTGAGCTATATAGTTTTTGTTCTATGTGCTTCACTTATATCTTTTGAGCTATATCGTTTTTGCTCTAGTGCTTCACTTATATCTTTTAGAGCACGGCGGTGGTTTTATTCTATAGAAATAATTGATCTCTCATGCTTCACTTATATTATTTTTAGAGTCCTTTAGAACAACATGGCAATTTGCTTTTAGGCATAATAAAAAGTTTCATATAAGTGCATTGAATACTAAGAGAAGTTTGATACTTGATGATTGTTTTGAGATATGGAGATAGTGATATCAAAGTTGTGCTAGTTGAGTAGTTGTGAATTTGAGAAATACTTGTGTTGAAGTTTGCAAGTCCCGTAGCAAGCACGTATGGTAAACATTGTGTAACAAATTTGAAACATGAGGTGTTATTCGATTGTCTTCCTTATGAGTGGCGGTCGGGGACGAGCGATGGTCTTTGCCTACCAATCTATCCCCCTAGGAGCATGCGCGTAATACTTGGTTTTTCATGACTTGTAGATTTTTGCAATAAGTATGTGAGTTCTTTATGACTAATGTTGAGTCCATGGATTATACACACTCTCACCCTTCCATCATTGCTAGCCTCTTCGGTGCCGTGCATTGCCCTTTCTCACCTTGAGAGTTGGTGCAAACTTCACCGGTGCATCCAAACCCCGTGATATGATACGCTCTATCACACATAAACCTCCTTATATCTTCCTCAAAACAGCCACCATACCTACCTATTATGGCATTTCCATAGCCATTCCGAGATATATTGCCATGCAACTTTCCACCGTTCCGTTTATTATGACACGCATCATCATTGTCATATTGCCTTTCATGTTCATGTAGTTGACATCGTATTTGTGGCAAAGCCACCGTTCATAATTTTTTCATACATGTCACTCATGAGTCATTGCACATCCCGGTACACCGCCGGAGGCATTCATATAGAGTCATATCTTGTTCTAGTATCGAGTTGTAATCATTGAGTTGTAAATAAATAGAAGTGTGATCATTAATAAAGCATTGTCCCAAATAAAAAAAGAGAAAGGACCAAAAAAAGGGAAATGCTACTATCCTTTTTCCACACTTGTGCTTCAAAGTAGCACCAAGATCTTTATGATAGAGAGTCTCTTGTTTTGTCATTTTCATATACTAGTGGGAATTTTTCATTATAGAACTTGGCTTGTATATTCCAACAATGGGCCTCCTCAAGTGCCCTAGGTCTTCATGAGCAAGCAAGTTGGATGCACACCCACTTAGTTTCTTTTGTTGAGCTTTCATACATTTATAGCTCTAGTGCATCCGTTGCATGGCAATCCCTACTCCTTGCATTGACATCAATTGATGGGCATCTCCCTATCCCATTGATTAGCCGCGTCAATGCGAGACTTTATCATTTTTTGTCTTCTCCACATAACCCCCTTCATTATATTCTATTCCACCCATAGTGCTATATCCATGGCTCACGCTCATGTATTGCATAAAAGTTGAAAAAGTTTGAGATTACTAAAGTGTGAAACAATTGCTTGGCTTGTCATCGGGGTTGTGCATGATGAGAGCATTCTTGTATGACGAAAATGGAGCATGAACAAACTATATGATTTTGTAGGGATGAACTTTCTTTGGCCATGTTATTTTGAGAAGACATGATTGCTTAGTTAGTATGCTTGAAGTATTATTATTTTTATGTCAATATTAAACTTTTATCTTGAATCTTTCGGATCTGAACATTCATGCCACAATAAAGCAGAATTACATTGAGAAATATGTTAGGAAGCATTCCACATCAAAAAATTTGTTTTTATCATTTACGTACTCGAGGACGAGCAGGAATTAAGCTTTGGGATGCTTGATATGTATCCAACATATCTATAATTTTTTATTGTTCCATGCTATTTATTATCTATTTTGGATGATAACGGGCTTTATTTTACACTTTTATATTATTTTTGGGACTAACCTATTAACCGGAGGCCCAGCCCAAATTGCTATTTTTGCCTATTTCAGTGTTTCATAGAAAAGGAATATCAAACGGAGTCCAAACAGAATGAAACCTTTGGGAACGTGATTTTTGGAACAAATGTGATCCAGGGGACTTGGAGTGGACGACAAGCAATCAACGAGGCGGCCACGAGGCAGGGGGTGCGCCTACCCCCTGGGCGCGCCCTCCACCCTCGTGGGCCCCTTGTTGCTCCACCGACCTACTTCTTCCTCCTATATATATATATATATATATATATATCCACATACCCCGCAAACATCCAGGAGCACCACGAAACCCTATTTCCACCGCCGCAACCTTCTGTACCCAAGAGATCCCATCTTGGGGACTTTTCCGGAGCTCCGTCGGAGGGGGGCATTGATCACGGAGGGCCTCTACATCAATTCCATGGCCTCTCCGATGATGTGTGAGTAGTTTACTTCGGACCTACGGGTCCATAGCTAGTAGCTAGATGGCTTCCTCTCTCTTTGGATCTCAATACAAAGTTCTCCTCGATTCTCTTGGAGATCTATTTGATGTAACTCTTCTTTTGCGGTGTGTTTGTCGAGATCCGATGAACTGTGGGTTTATGATCAAGTTTATCTATGAGCAATATTTGAATCTTCTCTGAATTCTTTTATGTATGATTGGTTTATCTTTGCAAGTCTCTTCGAATTATCAATTTGGTTTGGCCTACTAGATTGATCTTTCTTGCAATGGGAGAAGTGCTTAGCTTTGGGTTCAATCTAGCGGTGCTCGATCCTAGTGACAGAAACGGAAACAACACGTATTGTATTGTTGCCATCGAGGACAAAAAGATGGGGATTATATCATATTACATGAGTTTATCCCTCTACATCATGTCATCTTGCTTAAGGCGTTTCTCTATTCTTATGAACTTAATATTCTAGATGCATGATGTATAGCGGTCGATGTGTGGAGTAATAGTAGTAGATGTAGAATCGTTTCGGTCTACTTGTCTCGAACATGATGCCTATATATATGATCATGCCTATATATTCTCATAATTATTCACTTTTCTATCAATTGCTCGACGGTAATTTGTTCACCCACCGTAATACTTATGCTATCTTGAGAGAAGCCACTAGTGAAACCTATGGCCCTCGGGTCTATCTTCCATCATATTAATCTACCGTTATTTCCATTACCGTTTATTTTGCAATCTTTACTTTCCATCTATATCATAAAAATTCCACAAATACTTATATTATTATTATCATCTCTATCAGATCTCACTCTTGCAAGTGGCCGTGAAGGGATTGACAACCCCTTTATCGCGTTGGTTGTGAGGTTCTTATTTGTTTTTGTAGGTACGATGTGACTCATGCGTGGTCTCCTACTGGATTGATACCTTGGTTCTCAAAAACTGAGGGAAATACTTACGCTGCTTTACTGCATCACCCTTTCCTCTTCAAGGGAAAACCAACGCAGTGCTCAAGAGGTAGCATGGGGATGGGGATGGGGATCTGTGGGAAAGGGGGTGTTTGGTAGGCATCATCTAAGAAACTCAGGGCGGGCTGGGTATGGAGATCAGCGGGTAAGCTGCACAGGCAAACCGGCAGATGTTGACAATGGAGGCCTTGCGGCGGTGGCGGCAGCGGCGGCGGGGACTTTGCTAGGGTTTCGAGAGAGGAAGGGTGTGTGTGTGTGTGTGTGCACGCACGCATGCCCGAGGAGGTTTTGGTGTGTGTGTGTGGAGGGGGCGCGGGGTGTTTGAGGAAATGACCCAGGTACTGAAAATTTTACTATGCGGGAGTCAAAGGCAGGAGTGAAATGCCGGGCTATTGAAAATTTTGATGATAGTGCATCGCACACGGTCCGGAGATAACAACCGTGTGTTATGAAACAGAAAAACCCTCGAGGCGGGCAGATATTTTCTAGGGATGAAGGCGGGATTAGGAACAAGAAACATCGCACACGGTCCGGAGATAACAAGCGTGTGTTATGAAACAGAAAAACCGTTGAGGCGTGCAGATATGTTTGAGAGGGGGATCCTCATGGAGCCCAATGTACTGTGCAGATGTGTGCGTGACAGGTGCACCGGCGTGGCACACGGTTAGTTTGAGTGAACCGTATCTGTTGCGTCATTTGACTTTCTAATGTTCATAAATTTAGCGAAAAATGACGCGGGAGAGGGTTAGAACACGAACACACTTTCATGTAGACCAAATTATGTATCAAAAGGGTGGTTTGATTTTCAAATACCAAATGCAACTTCGATGTGGCACCTCTCTTGCAAAGCGCACGGTATTGCTTGCCTCCCCCCTCGTGTCGGCACGAAGGGAATCCTAAGCTATGAATGCATGCCCCTCCCCCTCAACCGAGGTTCACCTATCAAAGTGCGAAGTAGCTAGCAGCCCCCCTCCTCCCTCGTGTCGGCACGAAGGGAATCCTAAGCTATGGATGCATGCCCTGCCCCCCCCCCCAACCGAGGTTCACCATAGCAAAGTGCGAAGTAGCTAGCAGCCATCCGTCCCTCGTGTCGGCACAAAGGGAATCCTAAGCTGTGAATGCACATGCCCCCCCCCCAACCGAGGGTTCACCTATCAAAGTGTGAAGTAGCTAGCAGCCCCCCTCCTCCCTCGTGTCCGCATGAAGGGAATCCTATACTATGAATGCATTCCCTCCCCCCCAACCGAGGTTCACCCTAGCAAAGTGCGAAGTAGCTAGCAGCCATCCCTCCCTCGTGTCGGCATGAAGGGAATCCTAAGCTATGAATGCACATGCCCCCCGACCGAGGTTCACCTAGCAAAGTGTGAAGTAGCTAGCAGCCCCCTCTCGTGTCGGCACGAAGGGAATCCTAAGCTATGAGCATGCCCCCCTCCCCCCCAACCGAGGTTCACCTAGCAAAGTGCGAAGTAGCTAGCAGCCCCCCACCCCCATCGTGTCGCCACGAAGGGAATCCTAATTAAGCTATGAATGCATGCCCCTCCCCAACCGAGGTTCACCTAGCAAAGTGTGATGTAGCACCCCCCCCCCCCACACACACACTTTCAGTCGGCGGGCCAGAGAGGCATATATATCACCAAGATGGATCGTAAAACGGACCAAGAATAATCCACCTTGGTCGTACAACCTCTCTCTTGTTGTTGGTCAAAGTGATGGCCGTCCATGTGACCCCGGAGATGGGCTAGCTTGCCAATAATCACGCAAGTAGCTAATCCCCAAAGACAACCACTGCATGCGTGTGGCCCAAACATATGTATGGAGAGGTGTGTTTTTGAGTAACAATGGAACAACTTTGATGTGGCACCGTGATTTCGAACTAGAAATCCCCACACTGAGTGAGGGTGGTTGACGATGCATATGTATGTTACACCACACTTCAAGCCAACGATGGAGATTCATATATGCATGCATGTATGCATAGTATATGTGCTCAAACTTAATTAGGTCTGAATCTCACCATGACCTATACTGCGATAACACGAACCAAATGAAGAATCCGCCGTGGTAACCTATCTTGTTGTTGGTCAAGGTGGTCATGGATGTCCACGTGGGCCCACGAATATATAGGCTTGTCGCCGATAACCACACGAGGGAGTGTATCGTTCGAAGGCAACCACTACATGCATATCTATGGAGGTGATGCGTGCATGCATGTTTGAATACAGAACATTCATCTGGCGCGTGTGTCAAAAATCGTGCACTAGCTCCCCACACAGAGCGAGATCGGTTCATGATGGCGTCGTTGTACTAGCCACTTTGACCCGATGGGAGGGATTCATGCGTACACATGCATGTGTGTGTGCTCAAAGTGTATCATGCATGTCATCCTAGAGTAAAAATAATAATCCCCTCCTAAGGCAAATTAACCTCTCTTGTTGTCAGGCAAAAAGAAGTGATGGACCAAGCGGGCCCACAGATGGAAAGCATCGATATCGCTGATAACCGCTTAAGTGGGTGCGACAGGACAACTGCGTTGCATGTGGGCCAAACATATATATGTTGAATACCCAAAATGCACAACTTTGATGTGCCACATGCCTCAAAAACCGTAAACCATGCACCCACACAGAGCGAGGTTCATATCAAGCGTACTACATATGATTGTCCCCTTCCCCCCTCTTCACCGCATACTATATGCTCGAGCCATAACATATGTAGAACCCAGAAGAATCCTCATCGATGGTGAAATTAATTAACCTCTCCTGATGTAGGTCAAAGTGATGAATGCATGCATGCATCGACGATGGCCTCGTGGGCCCACAGATGGAAGTGTCACACGTGAGTGTCCTAGCTAGGATATATATGTGATACGTCTCCAACGTATCTATAATTTTTTATTGCTCCATGCTATATTATCTACAGTTTTGGACATTATTGGGCTTTATTATCCACTTCTATATTATTTTTGGGACTAACCTATTAACTGGAGGCCCAACCCAGAATTGCTATTTTTGCCTGTTTTAGCGTTTCAAAGAAAAGGTATATCAAACGGAGTCCAAACGGAATGAAACCTTCGGGAACGTGATTTTCTCAACGAACAAGACCCAGGAGACTTGGACCCTACGTCAAGACACAAAAGAGGAAGCCACGAGGTAGGGGCGCGCGTACCCCCACCAAGAGCGCCCTCCACCCTCGTGCCCCCCCCCCCCCGTTGCTCCACCGACGTACTTCTTCCTCCTATATATACCTATGTACCCCCAAACGATCAGATACGAAGCCAAAACCCTAATTCCACCGCCGCAACTTTCTGTATCCACGAGATCCCATCTTGGGGCCTGTTCCGGAGCTCCACCGGAGGGGGCATCGATCACGGAGGGCTTCTAAATCAACACCATAGCCCCTCCGATGAAGTGTGAGAAGTTTACTTCAGACCTACAGGTCCATAGTTAGTAGCTTGATGGCTTCTTCTCTCTTTTTGGATCTCAGTACAAAGCTCCCCCCTCTCTTGTGGAGATCTATTCGATGTAATCTTCTTTTGCGGTGTGTTTTTTGAGACCGATGAATTGTGGGTTTATGATCCAGTCTATCTATGAACAATATTTGAATCTTCTCTGATTTCTTTTATGTATGATTGGTTATGTTTGCAATTCTCTTCGAATTATCAGTTTGGTTTGGCCTACTAGATTGATCTTTTTTGTAATGGGAGAAGTGCTTAGCTTTGGGTTCAATCTTGTGGTGTCCTTTCCCAGTGACAGTAGGGGCAGCAAGGCACGTATTGTATTGTTGCCATCCAGGATAACAAGATGGGGTTTTCATCATATTGCATGAGTTTATCACTCTACATCATGTCATCTTGCTTAAGGCGTTACTCTGTTTTCATTAACTTAATACTCTAGATGCATGCTGGATAGCGGTCGATGAGTGGAGTAATAGTAGTAGATGCAGGCAGGAGTCGGTCTACTTGTCTCAGACGTGATGCCTATATACATGATCATACCTAGATATTATCATAACTATGCTCAATTCTGTCAATTGCTCAATAGTAATTTGTTCACCCACCATAGAATACTTATGCTCTTGAGAGAAGCCACTAGTGAAACCTATGGCCCCCAGGTCTATCTTCATCATATTAATCTACCAATACTTAGTTATTTCCTTTTGCTTTTATTTTACTTTGCATCTTTATCATAAAAATACCAAAAATATTATCTTATCATATCTATCATATCTCACTGTCGGGACCCCGATTCCAAGTCACACCGATCTAGCATGTAACACATCATATCACTTTGTGGCCTCACGAACGGTATTTCCACGGGTGCCACCTTACCTGGCCCGGGACTGTTTGCGCCTTTTGGCTCATGTATATGATAGTGTCTCCATATGACAAAGAACCCGGGCCGACATGGCTAGTCGTGAACCCAAAGCGGCAATAACCCATGGGGACAGGCATACATGAATCAACCTCGAGCATGTCGGTCAACGGCGTGTGAATCCGGGCTGTAGCACTGGGCTAACAGGACTCCGGTAACCCGGGCTGTAGCAGGCTAGGCAGGACTCCGGATGTCACCGCGTGACATTTCCCCGAAGGGACAGACATAGGAACGCAGTGAAACACATGTCGGCCAGTCAAGTGTCCTGAGCAGTAGTGCTGGGCTAGCAGGGCTCCGGTGATCCGGGCTGTAGTGGACTACTATCGCTTAGAAGCACTAGACTACATTTCCCCATATGATAGGCTGCCAAGGATAAACAACTAGATAGTCGGATCCCACACATACCAAGCATTTCAATCATACACACAATATGCCCGATATGTGTGAATACAACATGGCATCACAACATAACTCTACAACTCAAGTAATTATCCATTAGGCTCCGAGGATCGAGATATTACAAACATGGGTCTCATGACCCAACAATCATAGCATACAAGTCAAAGCACATGCGGAAGCTTAACATGTCTGAGTACAGACATCTATAAATGAAAAGGCTAAGAAGCCGGACTATCTACCAGATCCTGCCGAGGGCACAAGATCGTAGCTGAGGTATCAAGCTAAACGTCGAAGTCCACGCGGAACTACTAGCGAGACTGAAGTCTCTCTGCAAAACATAAATTAAGCAAACGTGAGTACAAGAGTACTCAGCAAGACTTACATCAGAACTAGCTACATATGCATCGGTATCAACAAGGGGGGTGGTGGAGTTTAACTGCAGCAAGCCAGCTTTGACTCAGTGGCTAAACTGAACTACGATTGCAAGCAACTCTTTTGAGGTGGCGCACACGAGTCCACACATTCACCAATCAATACACCACTATGGATCCGCTCTCGTCTCCCTACGAGAAGGCCATCCATAGCACTCACACTTATCTTGCGAGTTTTAGAGTATCCACTTTCACTTGTCTATGAACTGTTATAGGCAACCCAGAAGTCCTTTACCGCGGACACGGCTATTCGAATAGATCATTTATAACCCTGCAGGGGTGTACTTCGTCACACATGTTTCCACCACTTAGCGTCTGCACACGACATGTGCTCGGCAGACTTCAAGCGAAAGCCGACGTGGGTGTAGACCACGACCTGACTAACCACACAAGTCTCTAGTCCAGGTTTATCGCCTATTCGGGTTCCATCCACGAGGAGATCCGGCCGGAGTTTCGCTCACAGCCCCAAACGATGTGTGCAGGGTTCCCGAGACACCAAACGGGCGCCCGGTACACCATGCCACAGTGTATCTACCGCATCATAGCCCACCCCTAGGGTCAGCGCTACGCACGGCCGCCAACACATATCCTATAAATACCAGAAACTAATTGCAACTCCTGGACAGAGGACGAGAGGGGTCAGTAAGTCGAGCGGGGTCATATTTCAGGGCCCAACGTGTGGTAGTAGCTGTTTCATGGATCACAAAAACAGAACTCAGTTCCTGAGGACGGTTTCAATGAGACAACCCACCATGTACTCCTACATGCCTCTCACCGCTACCTTTACCAAAAGGTGTTCACACACTTAGCTCACACACAATAGGACATGTTTACACACCTCCGATCCATCCCCGATGAATCAGACCTGACTCAACTGTAAGCAGTAGCAGGCATGACAAACAAGCATGAATGAGTAGGCACATCAGGGCTCAAACAATTCCTACTCATGCTAGTGGGTTTCATCTATTTACTGTGGCAATGACAGGTCATGTAGAGGATAAGGGGTTCAACTACCGCGGCAAGTAACAGATAAATCGTTGTTGTCCTAATGCAGTAAAAGAGAGCAGGAGCAAGAGAGTGGGCTTGTATCGGAATGAACAAGGGGGTTGTGCTTGCCTGGCACTTCTGAAGATAACATTGAGTCTTCATCAGTGTCATCGATCACGACATCGGTACATCGTCTATCGAGAGGGGACAAATACCGGCAACAGAGAAAGAAATACAATCAATGCAATGCACAGTATGATGCATGATCATGACATGTCAATATGCTGTGGTTTGAGCTAATGCAACTAGCTATGTTTTAAATGAAGTTGGTTTGAGTACAAGATTCAAATTCCAACCCCATATATGATTATTTAAATGCCCTTTATTTTTTTTGTCCAAAACAGAGGACAAATATTGTTCAAACATGCATGAAAATGCTACAAATGGATTCCTTGAATTTTTCTGATAATTTTACATATATAATTTATCTTATTTGGAGTTACGGTTGAATTTCTATGATTTTTAGAAGTTTTGGGTATTTTCCGAAATAAATAAATCATTTAAGATTTATTTAAATTCCAGAAAAAGGATTACTGCGTCAGCTTGACGTCAGTGTGACGTCAGCAAGTCAACAGGGTGCGTCCGGGTCAAACCTGACCAGTGGGACCCACTGGTCAGTGACTAATTAACTAACTTAAGTTAATTAGAGCCTGGGCCCGCATGTCAGTGTCTAATTTACTTAACTAAGTTAATTAGTACTAACTAAATCTAACACTAATTAAAAAAAGGGCCTGGCCCACACGTCAGTCAGTCAGGGGGGGTCAACCCACGCCGGTCAACGGTCAGTGGTCGCCGGCGTTTAGCCGCCGGCGAGTCCCGACGCGGCGGTGCGCTGCGGAAATGGCCTACAGAGCGCCGTTTGGCGCGCGGAGCACAACTATGGGATGCGGACGCTCATCCGCATCCAACCAGAGTGGTGGCGCGGCCAGGGAGTGGCCGGAGAGTGGCTGGTGACGAGCTTTAGCGGCGGCCGGAGTTCGGTGTCAGTGCGGACGGTGCTGCGGTGCACGGGGGAAGGAGCAGGTGTGTGCGTTCGGCTCCTGGGAGCACGGTTAGCAGGCGGGGGCTACTAGGGCGAGCGGAGGAGCTCGGGAGCGCGGGGCTCACTGGCCATGGCGATGGGCGGAGCTCGGTTTCGTGGGGCGGCGGCTAACGGACGAGAACGGAGGGGGTGAGCAAGGGGGAAGGCGCAGGAGCTCACAGCGATCTCGAGGGAGGACTCAGCGGGCTCGGGGACGACCTGGAGACGGAGAATCGGGGCCGGCGATCTTCGGTGCCCGTCGGTGAAGACGACGGCAATGGCGTCACTGCAGGGCTCCCGGCGTCGCTTGGAGCGGTGAGGAGGAAGGGTAGGTCGAGGCGGAGCGTTGGGAGGCGTCGGGGAGGCGAGGCGGTGGCTGTGGCCGCGGCGAACGGCGTCGGTGGCGACGGGCGCGTTCGGGCGGACGCGCGCGAGAGAGACAAAGGAGGGAGGGCGCTCGAGGGAGAGAGAGGGAGAGGTGCAGGTGTCGCGTGGCGTCGAGGAGGGCCTCGCGCGTCTCCAGACGCGGATTAGGACGAAGGAGCGGCCTCCAGCGCGAAGCAGGAGGTGGAGAGCTCCTCGGGTGCGCGCGTGGTCGCTCCTGCCTACTGGCAGGAGGAAGACGACGAGCGGGGGGGGTGGTAAGTGGGCTGGGCCGGCTTCTCTCCTGGGCCAGGTGGGTGGGCTACAGGTGGGCCGCACAGGTAAGTGGCCCAGGTACGGGTCTCTGTTCTTTTCCTAATTTCTTGTTTGTTTTCTGTTTTCTATTTATGCAAATGGGTTTTAATTTGGTTTTTGAACCAAACTATTTTTTTCCACTTCTGATAATTTTTGCAGGGACTAAATGGATTATTCCAAAACCCCTCAACAATTTATCAGAATTATTGGACATATAGTTAATATATCACAAATATAAGTCCAATGCAAATAATTATTGGATTAACTCAAATGCCCAAAATAAATATTTCTGTGAACCCAAAAATATTGGTTTGAATTTTACCTCTTGCCAATATTTTTATAGCTTAACAGGAACATTTTCTTAGGTTATTTGAAGCAATTTTTAATGTTGATCATTTTTTTAATTGATTTCTAGGGCTTTCAGCTTTCCCCAATTCAACTTTCAAAAATTTAGACATGATGCAACACCAGATGCTAGCACTAGGCATTAATAGAACTAGGGATGTGACAACTCGCCCCCACTAAACAAGAATCTCGTCCCGAGATTCAAGACGTGAGGTAAGAAGACAGAGGGAACGCCAATAAAGAACCTTCACGATCCGATTGCCCTTCTCAAAGATGTTGATTCATTGCATCATGTCGATCTTGGCATCCTTGCTTTTGAGATCTTCATCCACGCGATGACGACGGAAAGAAACTCAACTAGGATTGATCTTATCGAAGATCGAACAACTCAGGATCAACTCGTAGAATGAGATGTTGAAACATCTCAAGTTGAGACACAAAACACATCGAGAGGGATGGAAGAACAACAACGGGGTTTGATTTGGTGGCAACAATTCCACGCCTAAATAGATGGTGAGGGGGTTTCAAAGTAGCGAGAGGTTATGTTGCCCATAATACCATAACGAGGCACCTTAGTGAAAGTGACCCGTAGAGCTATTCCCTTAAGTGGCAAAAAGAATTACTTTTGATTCAGAGATCGTTGGAACTCTTCATACCAGCTTAAGGCAATTTACAATTGATCGTTTGAGACAGCTTGAAGAGATGGCATACTTGGACTAGGATGGATGATGTGGACTACCTTGTTGAAGACAACGCAATGGATGATTTTTGCTTATCATCGGAAGTGGATGGGATCCATGGTAGGTCCACTTTTGAAGATGATCCTGAACAAAACTACTGAGGTGCAAGCTGGGAACAAAATGCAAATGTTGGGAATAAATCTAGTAACTGGGGAGAAGGTTCACCGGCAAAGGTGATTCCACCAATCGGATGGCTATCGAACAACTGAGAGAACGGAGGCACATCCCAGTTAACGACAACAACAGAATCTAGTGCCTGAGCGTGCTCTCAAGGACTTGAGCATTTCCATACTCATCAAGGTCTTACCAACATCCATGTCAAGGATCCTGGCAACACAACATACCACCATGATGAATGGTGATGGATAATGCAGATGCAAAGGAAGATAACACTTCTCAGATTTCACCTTAGCGAGGTCAAGGAAACAAAATCTGGATAATCGATCGAGAGACATTTAGCACTCCGCTTCTAATGTTCTCCTTGATGTGCTAGGATAGCTCATTTATTGATATGGTTTGGTATCTAGGACATCAGGTGAGAGGTCGAACTTCGGGAGCACAAGAATCCATAAGGATTAACTGCGGAGGTAAATCCTACGAAATCCTCACGGGGAGGTGGCCAACTTTCTTCAATCCAGATACTACAATAATAGGTCTTCCGGCTGGATGTGTTGGCCACGACATCCACTTTACCGTTTATCGAGAGACCAATATTATAGTTCTTGGAAAATACTCCAACCATCATATCTGCCTGAGATTCAGATCTGGTTGGTGACAGGATATTCCAGACTCATCGAGTCTAGAAAGGAAAATGAAGGTTTGCAACACAAATCGACGAGACGATGTTGCGAGATTCTCGGGGAATGAACTACGATAGTAAGCTCCAAAACATGAGCTGGTTCTGCTACGAACATGTGAACACACTGTCCCAGACAAGCATGACCACGTAGTAGTCTTATAATAAAACACTACCGAGTTCAAGTGGGGAACCATCATTGCGGATAACGAAGTCCTTGCATAATTCTAGCCCCTAAGAAGAAACTTCCTCTCCTTGAACAAATCAATCAGTGGCTTGGTGTGCTAGGGATACATATAGAATGAAGGTTGCAAGTCTCCAAACCACAGTATACTTCGCACGTATGCGTGACCGATTTGGGATGATTCCAGAGAAAGCAAGACAAACTTTCCCAAATTCACGGCGGCAACTTGCAACATATGCACATGAATCAGGGAACGTCACTACTTTCATCCAAACATATGCTTCATGAACGAAACACGAAGATAATGCTTATAAAGTTTCCAATGCTAGTGTAGCGTTCGACAAGAATCATGGGGGAGATAAAATGCTGCTGATGGGCTCAACAACAACTCATCGGTATTTCCATATCACTGGACTTCCACCATCATGTGAACGATGTGATAGTATTGGTCAGACCAAAAGATGTAATGGTGTATGCTCGAGGGATCAGCCACGAGTAAGACAACATTACGAACATCGTTGGTTCTGATTTGACTTGACGATATCCCATACTCAAGTCAAAATTTTGTCAAGGCAATAGATCCAACAACTGATCACGAGGACCAATTGATGAAGATATCACCTTTCTTCAGCACACACACACACACGAGGATATCCCTTAAGAGTGAACTAAGTAGATTAAGCTTTTATCTTCCAACTCTCCAAGTTGTTGTTTTAGCTTAACCAATTAGTTCAGGGGTATCCAACACAGGTTCTTGGGGAAAAGTGGTTTATCGGAAAACCAACTTGATCACGAACTCAACATAACGGTCAGGTGACAACCTGGTAACACTTCCGAGAAGATATCCGGAAAATCACGAACCACCGATATGTTACTAAGCTCGAGAACAACCTTGCTTTCAAGGCAAGAAGATGTGATCAAAAGAGCAAGGGATTGGCACAATCCTAACTCCTCGATCAAAGAGTGCACCAGAAATATGGACTAGGTAGCACGATCAATCTTAGAATGATGATTTGATAACCAACATGCTAAGAATGAGAATTTCGTCCATTCACTACCAAGCAACAGGGTTGCTAGGAGTATTGGCTTCACACATCACGACTCACTTGCCGGCATTCCGGTTGCAGCAACACGGAAACCGAGAAATGAATAACGATGGAGGGAGTATCACTACGTCAAGAATTCATGAGAGATGCTGCATTTCCTATGACAATCCTGACATAAAGGGGGTAATACTCCGAGGTAGAACAGAACAAAAGCTGGATTGGCATTTTGATCTGCGGAATACAACCACGTTGACCCGATCCCAGAAATGGATGAGGTACTGGAGTTTGTTTCTCCTAGTCATTCTGAAATAGAACGGCTTGACGAACCACAAGGGTGCTAGGCATCGATGAACACGAATGCATACATACTCCTCACTATCAATTGATAGACGAAGATCGGAATATAACGGAAGGGGAACAACTCAAAGGTACATATAACTTTCTGAGTTGTGGATGCATAGATTAGTATGTCGAACGAGTTCAACATATTTCTTCCGGATAACCCATGCAGAAAAGGTAGAACTGGCAGAGCCACAATATAGAACGGAGAACTCATCAAGAGCACCCTGGTTGTGACCTTATGGTTCAAAGAACTTCTGCCATAGGCGGTTCATAGTATTTGGAAGAAGGATATACCACGGACCTCGAGGACTATCGCAAGGTTACTAATATCCTAAAGGAACTAGCAACACTATCAACATGAGGTAAGTAGGGTGACTCTCGGGTTCAAAAACCCAGGAATAGAATGCCTATTAACTAATAGCATCACGGGATGCTTTCGAGAATGATGGCGAGAATCACACACTGGAAATGCAAAACATGGTTCGATTACTAGGTGGCACTCTAAGACATCTAGGGTCATAATAATAATTCCAACATATATGTCGAGGCAAAAGAATACCCCAACTCACAATTAGTGTGATTAACCTGGCCTAAATGGACATCAGGAACAGGGGAAAAGGTTTGCAAATGCATCAGACTATTTAGAAACCTGGGATGACTCGGACAACATAACGGCTGTAAATGCTCGAAAAGATTTGAGACATCCTGCAAAAATGGTGGCATAACCACTCAGAATCATAATATCAAGGTTCTGAGGCCAGTTATGAATATATGGAAGTAGTAGGAACTGAACTGCAGCATGAATCCATCAATCCTATAAGTCAACGGGTTAGTAACATGTCATCCTGATAGATAGATAAGAAGGCCTAGTTCTTAATCCCCGTAGGAAGGAAGAGGATGACTCAGATCAGAAGGGCATGAGGTATAAGGAGTAAAAAGAGCCTTACGTTCCCTTCCACAATCAATTCCCTTACATAACTAAAGCATTTCTAGACTCAACTTCGACCAGTTTGGCTTGGTAATCCTACAGGCAGTCAGGCTCTGATACCAACGCTGTCGGGACCCCGATTCCAAGTCACACCGATCTAGCATGTAACATATCATATCACTTTGTGGCCTCACGCACGGTATTTCCACGGGTGCCACCTTACCTGGCCCGGGACCGTTTGCGCCTTTTGGCTCACGTATATGATAGTGTTGCTAGCATCCATATGACAAAGAACCCGGGCCGACATGGCTAGTCGTGAACCCAAAGCGGCACTAACCCATGGGGACAGGCATACATGAATCAACCTCGAGCATGTCGGTCAACGGCGTGTGAATCCGGGCTGTAGCACTGGGCTAACAGGACTCCGGTAACCCGGGCTGTAGCAGGCTAGGCAGGACTCCGGATGTCACCGCGTGACATTTCCCCGAAGGGACAGACATAGGAACGCAATGAAACACATGCCGGCCAGTCAAGTGTCCTGAGCAGTAGTGCTGGGCTAGCAGGGCTCCGGTGATCCGGGCTGTAGCGGACTACTATCGCTCAGAAGCACTAGACTACATTTCCCCATATGATAGGCTGCCAAGGATAAACAACTAGATAGTCGGATCCCACACATACCAAGCATTTCAATCATACACACAATATGCCCGATATGTGTGAATACAACATGGCATCACAACATAACTCTACAACTCAAGTAATTATCCATTAGGCTCCGAGGAGCGAGATATTACAAACATGGGTCTCATGACCCAACAATCATAGCATACAAGTCAAAGCACATGCGGAAGCTTAACATGTCTGAGTACAGACATCTATAAATGAAAAGGCTAAGAAGCCTGACTATCTACCAGATCCTGCCAAGGGCACAAGATCGTAGCTGAGGTATCAAGCTAAACGTCGAAGTCCACGCGGAACTACTAGCGAGACTGAAGTCTCTCTGCAAAACATAAATTAAGAAAACGTGAGTACAAGAGTACTCAGCAAGACTTACATCAGAACTAGCTACATATGCATCGGTATCAACAAGGGGGGTGGTGGAGTTTAACTGCAGCAAGCCAGCTTTGACTCAGTGGCTAAACTGAACTATGATTGCAAGCAACTCTTTTGAGGTGGCGCACACGAGTCCACACATTCACCAATCAATACACCACTATGGATCCGCTCTCGTCTCCCTACGAGAAGGCCATCCATAGCACTCACACTTATCTTGCGAGTTTTAGAGTATCCACTTTCACTTGTCTATGAATTGTTATAGGCAACCCAGAAGTCCTTTACCGCGGACACGGCTATTCGAATAGATCATTTATAACCCTGCAGGGGTGTACTTCGTCACACATGTTTCCACCACTTAGCGTCTGCACACGACATGTGCTCGGCAGACTTCAAGCGAAAGCCGACGTGGGTGTAGACCACGACCTGACTAACCACACAAGTCTCTAGTCCAGGTTTATCTCCTATTTGGGTTCCATCCGCGAGGAGATCCGGCCGGAGTTTCGCTCACAGCCCCAAACGATGTGTGCAGGGTTCCCGAGACACCAAACGGGCGCCCGGTACACCGTGCCACAGTGTATCTACCGCATCATAGCCCACCCCTAGGGTCAGCGCTACGCACGACCGCCAACACATATCCTATAAACACCAGAAACTAATTGCAACTCCTGGACAGAGGACGAGAGGGGTCAGTAAGTCGAGGGGGGTCATATTTCAGGGCCCAACGTGTGGTAGTAGCTGTTTCATGGATCACAAACACAGAACTCAGTTCCTGAGGACGGTTTTAATGAGACAACCCACCATGTACTCCTACATGGCCTCTCACCGCTACCTTTACCAAAACGTGTTCACACACTTAGCTCACACACAATAGGACATGTTTACACACCTCCGATCCATCCCCGATGAATCAGACCTGACTCAACTGTAAGAAGTAGCAGGCATGACAAACAAGCATGAATGAGTAGGCACATCAGGGCTCAAACAATTCCTACTCATGCTAGTGGGTTTCATCTATTTACTGTGGCAATGACAGGTCGTGCAGAGGATAAGGGGTTCAACTACCGCGGCAAGTAACAGATAAATCATTGTTGTCCTAATGCAGTAAAAGAGAGCAGGAGCGAGAGAGTGGGCTTGTATCGGAATGAACAAGGGGGTTGTGCTTGCCTGGCACTTCTGAAGATAACATTGAGCTAGGAGCGAGAGAGTGGGCTTGCATCTAGCTATGATTTAAATGAAGTTGGTTTGAATACATGATTCAAATTCCAACCCCATATATGATTATTTAAATGCCCTTTATTTGTTTTTTCCAAAACAGAGGACAAATATTGTTCAAACATGCATGAAAATGGTACAAATGGATTCCTTGAATTTTTCTGATAATTTTACATATATAATTTATCTTATTTGGAGTTACGGTTGAATTTCTATGATTTTTAGAAGTTTTGGGTATTTTCTGAAATAAATAAATCATTTAAGATTTATTTAAATTCCAGAAAAAGGATTACTGCGTCAGCTTGACGTCAGTGTGACGTCAGCAAGTCAACAGGGTGCGTCCGGGTCAAACCTGACCAGTGGGACCCATTGGTCAGTGACTAATTAACTAACTTAAGTTAATTAGAGCCTGGGCCCGCATGTCAGTGTCTAATTTACTTAACTAAGTTAATTAGTACTAACTAAATCTAACACTAATTAAAAAAAGGGCCTGGCCCACACGTCAATCAGTCAGGGGGGGTCAACCCACGCTGGTCAACGGTCAGTGGTCGCCGGCGTTTAGCCGCCGGCGAGTCCCGACGCGGCGGTGCGCTGCGGAAATGGCCTACAGAGTGCTGTTTGGCGCGTGGAGCACAACTACGGGATGCGGACGCTCGTCCGCATCCAACCAGAGTGGTGGCGCGGCCAGGGAGTGGCCGGAGAGTGGCCGGCGATGAGCTTTAGCGGCGGCCGGAGTTCGGTGTCAGTGCGGACGGTGCTGCGGTGCACGGGGGAAGGAGCAGGTGTGTGCGTTCGGCTCCTGAGAGCACGGTTAGCAGGCGGGGGCTACTAGGGCGAGCGGAGGAGCTCGGGAGCGCGGGGCTCACTGGCCATGGCGATGGGCGGAGCTCGGTTTCGTGGGGCGGCGGCTAACGGACGAGAACGGAGGGGGTGAGCAAGGGGGAAGGCGCAGGAGCTCACAGCGATCTCGAGGGAGGACTCAGCGGGCTCGGGGACGACCTAGAGACAGAGAATCGAGGCCGGCGATCTTCGGTGCCCGTCGGTGAAGACGACGGCAATGGCGTCACTGCAGGGCTCCTGGCGTCGCTTGGAGCGGTGAGGAGGAAGGGTAGGTCGAGGCGGAGCGTTGGGAGGCGTCGGGGAGGCGAGGCGGTGGCTGTGGCCGCAGCGAACGGCGTCGGTGGCGACGGGCGCGTTCGGGCGGACGCGCGCGAGAGAGACAGAGGAGAAAGGGCGCTCGAGGGAGAGAGAGGGAGAGGTGCAGGTGTCGCGTGGCGTCGAGGAGGGCCTCGCGCGTCTCCAGACGCGGATTAGGACGAAGGAGCGGCCTCCAGCGCGAAGCAGGAGGTGGAGAGCTCCTCGGGTGCGCGCGTGCTCGCTCCTGCCTACTGGCAGGAGGAAGACGACGAGCGGGGGGGGGGGGGTAAGTGGGCTGGGCCAGCTTCTCTCCTGGGCCAGGTGGGTGGGCTACAGGTGGGCCGCACAGGTAAGTGGCCCAGGTACGGGTCTCTGTTCTTTTCCTAATTTCCTGTTTGTTTTCTGTTTTCTATTTATGCAAATGGGTTTTAATTTGGTTTTTTAACCAAACTATTTTTTTCCACTTCTGATAATTTTTGCAGGGACTAAATGGATTATTCCAAAACCCCTCAACAATTTATCAGAATTATTGAACATATAGTTAATATATCACAAATATAAGTCCAATGCAAATAATTATTGGATTAACTCAAATGCCCAAAATAAATATTTCTGTGAACCCAAAAATATTGGTTTGAATTTTACCTCTTGCCAATATTTTTATAGCTTAACAGGAACATTTTCTTAGGTTATTTGAAGCAATTTTTAATGTTGATCATTTTTTTAATTGATTTCTGGGGCTTTCAGCTTTCCCCAATTCAACTTTCAAAAATTTAGACATGATGCAACACCAGATGCTAGCCCTAGGCATTAATAGAACTAGGGATGTGACACTCACTCTTGTAAGTGGCCGTGTAGGGATTGACAACCTCTTGTCGCGTTGGTTGCAAGGATTTATTTTATTTCTGCAGGTGTGAGGGACTCGCGCGTAGCCTCCTACTAGATTGAGACCTTGGTTCTCAAGAACTGAGGGAAATACTTGCGCTACTTTGCTACATCATCCCTTCCTCTTCGGGGAAAACCAACGCAGTGCTCAAGATGTAGCAAGAAAGGTTTCTGACACCGTTGCCGGGGAGGTCTATGCAAAAGTCAATATACCAAGTACCCGTCACATACCCTTATCCCCCGCATTACATTATTTGCCATTTGTCTCTCATTTTCCTCTCCCCCACTTCACCCTTGCCGTTTTATTTGCCTCTCTCTCTATCCTCCCTCTCTTTCTCTATTTGCCTTTTTTGCTCGCTTCCTTTTTGTTTGCTTGTTTATTAGTTTGCTTGCTTTCCATGATGGCTCAACATAACACTAAATTGTGTGACTTCACCTATACCAACAATAATGATTTTATTAGAACTATGATTGCTCCTCTTACCGATGCTGAATCTTGTGAAATTAATGCTGCTTTGCTGAATCTTGTCATGAAAAATCCGTTTTCCGGCCTTCCTAGTGAAGATGCCGCTACCCATCTTAATAGCTTCGTTGATTTGTGTGATGTGCAAAAGAAGAAATATGTGGATAATGATATTGTTAAATTGAAGCTATTTCCTTTTTCGCTTAGAGATCGTGCTAAAGCTTGGTTTTTGTCTTTGCCTAAAAATAGTATTGATTCATGGAATAAGTGCAAAGATGCTTTTATCTCTAAGTTTTCCTCCCGCTAAGATCATCTCTCTTAGAAACGATATTATAAATTTGAAGCAACTTGATAATGAGCATGTTGCACAAGCTTGGGAGAGAATGAAACTAATGATAAGTAATTGCCCTACTCATGGTTTAAATTTGTGGATGATTAAACAAAAAATTTATGCCGGATTGAATTTTGCTTCGAGAAATCTTTTAGTTTCGGCCGCAGGAGGCACTTTTATGGAAATCACTCTAGGAGAAGCTACTAAAGTCCTAGATAATATTATGGTTAATTATTCTCAATGGCATACTGAAAGATCTACTAATAAAAAGGTGCATGCGATAGAAGAAATTAATATTTTGAGTGGAAAGATGGATGAACTTATGAAATTATTTGCTAGTAAAAGTGTTTCTTCTGATCCTAATGATATGCCCTTGTCTACTTTGATTGATAATAATAATGAATCTATGGATGTGAATTTTGTTGGTAGGAACAATTTTGGTAACAACGCGTATAAAGGAAATTTTAATCCTAGGCCTTATCCTAGTAATCCCTCTAATAATTATGGTAATTCCTACAACAATTCTTATGGAAATTATAATAAGATGCCCTCTGATTTGGAATCTAATATTAAAGAATTTATTACTTCGCAAAAGAATTGCAATGCTTTGATTGAAGAAAAATTGCTTAAGATTGATGAGTTGGCTAGGAACGTTGATAGAATTGCTCTTGATGTTGATTCTTTGAAACTTAGATCTATTCCACCTAAGCATGATATCAATGAGTCTCTCAAAGCCATGAGAATTTCCATTGATGAGTGTAAAGAAAGAACGGCTAGGATGCGTGCTAAGAAAGATGCCTTTATAAAAGCGTGTTCTTCTAGTTCCTATGAAAATAAAGATGAAGATATAGAATTTATTGATGTGTCCCCTATTAAAACTTTGTTTTGAAATATGAATCTTGATAATGATGGGACTGAATATGATCCACCTTTACCTAGAAGGCGTTCCAAGAATTCGGAATTTTTTTGATCTTGATGCTAAAATTGATAAAAGTGGGATTGAAGAAATTAAAACCCTAGATGTTGCTAAACCCACTATTATGTATTTCAAGGAATTTAACTATGAAAATTGCTCTTTTATTTATTGTATTTCCTTGTTGCAATTCGTGCTAAATTCTCCTCACGCTTATTGTCAAAATAAAGCGTTTACTAAACATATCGTTGATGCCTTGATGCAATCTTATGAAGAAAAACTTGAATTGGAAGTTTCTATCCATAGAAAAATTTATGATGAGTGGGAACCAACTATTAAAATTAAAATTAAATATCATGAATGCTATTCTTTGTGTGATTTGGGTGCTAGTGTTTCCACGATTCCAAAGACTTTGTGTGATTTGTTAGGTTTCCGTGATTTTGATGATTGCTCTCTAAACTTGCACCTTGCGGATTCCACTATTAAGAAACCTATGGGAAGAATTAATGATGTTCTTATTGTTGCAAATAGGAATTATGTGCCCGTATATTTTATTGTTCTTGACATAGATTGCAATCCTTCATGTCCTCTTATTCTTGGTAGACCTTTCCTTAGAACGATTGGTGCAATGATTGATATGAAGGAAGGAAATATTAGATTCCAATTTCCGTTAAGGAAAGGCATGGAACACTTTCCTAGAAATAAAATTAAATTACCTTATGAATCTATTATGAGAGCCACTTATGGATTGCCAACCAAAGATGGCAATACCTAGATCTATCCTTGCTTGTTATGCCTAGCTAGGGGCGTTAAACGATAGCGCTTGTTGGGAGGCAACCCAATTTTATTTTTTCCTTGATTTTTGCTCCTGTTTAGTAATATATAATTTATCTAGCCTCTGTTTTGGTTGTGGTTTTTGTGTTTAATTAGTGTTTGTGCCAAGTAGAACCGTTGGGAAGACTTGGGGAAAGTCTTGTTGAACTTGCTGTAAAAAACAGAAATTTAGCGCTCATGAGAACTGCTCTAATTTATATTTGGAAAGTGATATTTAGTTAATTCCTTTTGAAGATGATTAATAGATAAATTCCTCACGTCCAGCAATTTATTTTAGAATTTTTGGGGTTCAGATCTTGCGCTAGCTACAGATTACTACAGACTGTTCTGTTTTTGACAGATTCTGTTTTTCGTGTGTTGTTTGCTTATTTTGATGAATATATGGCTAGTAAAATAGTTTATAAACCATATAGAAGTTGTAATACAGTAGGTTTAACACCAATATAAATAAATAATGAGTTCATTACAGTACCTTGAAGTGGTATTTTGTTTTCTTTCGCTAACGGAGCTCACAAGATTTTCTACTTTGAGTTTTGTGTTGTGAAGTTTTCAAGTTTTGGGTAAAGATTTGATGGATTATGGAACAAGGAGTGGCAAGAGCCTAAGCTTGGGGATGCCCATGGCACACCCAAGATAATCTAAGGACACCTAAAAGCCAAAGCTTGGGGATGCCCTGGAAGGCATCCCCTCTTTCGTCTACTTCTATCGGTAACTTCACTTGGAGCTATATTTTTATTCGCCACATGATATGTGTTTTGCTTGGAGCGTCTTGTATGATTTGAATCTTTACTTTTTAGTTTACCACAATCATCCTTGCTGTACACACCTTTTGAGAGAGCCATACATGATTTGGAATTTGTTAGAATACTCTATGTGCTTCACTTATATGTTTTGATTTATATAGTTTTGCTCTAGTACTTCACTTATATCTTTTAGAGCAAGGTGGTGGATTTGTTTTATAGAAACTATTGATCTCTCTTGCTTCAGTTGGATCATTTTGAGAGTCTTAATAGCATGGTAATTTGCTTAAAATCCTGATATGCTAGGTATTCAAGATTAGTAAATTTTTCTTATGAGTGTTTTGAATACTAAGATAAGTTTGATGCTCGATGATTGTTTTGAGATATGGAGGTAATAATATCAAAGTCGTGCTAGTTGAGCAGTTGTGAAATTGAGAAATGCTTGTGTTGAAGTTTGCAAGTCCCGTAGCATGCACGTATGGTAAACGTTATGTAACAAATTTGAAACATGGGGTGTTATTTGATTGTCCTCCTTATGAGTGGCGGTCGGGGACGAGCGATGGTCTTTTCCTACCAATCTATCCCCCTAGGAGCATGCGCGTAGTGCCAAGGTTTTTGATGACTTGTAGATTTTTGCAATAAGTATGCGAGTTCTTTATGACTAGTGTTGAGTCCATGGATTATACGCACTCTTACCCTTCCATCCTCGCTAGCCTCTTCGGTACCATCCATTGCCCTTTCTCACATTGAGAGTTGGCGCAAACTTCGCCGGTGCATCCAAACCCCGTGATATGATACGCTCTTTCACACATAAACCTCCTTATATTTTCCTCAAAATAGCCACCATACCTACCTATTATGGCATTTCCATAGCCATTCTGAGATATATTGCCATGCAACTTTCCACCATTCCGTTCATCATGACACATTCATTATTGTCATATTGCTTAGCATGATCATGTAGTTGACATAGTATTTGTGGAAAAGCCACCATTCATAATTATTTCATACATGTCACTCTTGGTCCATTGCATATCTTGGTATACTGCCGGAGGCATTCATATGGAGTCATCTTTTGTTCTAGTATCAAGTTGTAGGCATTGAGTTGCAAATAAATAGAAGTGTGATGATCATCATTTTCTAGAGCATTGTCCCAAGTGAGGAATAAAAAAGGCCATAAAAAAGAGAAGTCCCAAAAAATGAGAGAAAAAGAGAGAAGGGACAATGTTACTATCCTTTGCCACACTTGTGCTTCAAAGTACCACCGTAACCTTCATTATAGAGAGTCTCTTGTTTTGTCACTTTCATATACTTGTGGGAATTTTCATTATAGAACTTGGCTTGTATATTCCAACAATGGGCCTCCTCAAGTGCCCTACACCCACTTAGTTTCTTTTGTTGAGATTTCATACATTTATAGCTCTAGTGCATCCGTTGCATGGCAATCCCTACTCCTTGCATTAACATCAATCGATGGGAATCTCCATAGCCCATTGAGTAGCCTTGTTGATGTGAGACTTTCTCCTTTTTTGTCTTCTCCACATAACCCCCTCATTATATTCTATTCCACCCATAGTGCTATGTCCATGGCTCGTGCTCATATATTTCGTGAAAGTTTATAGGTTTGAGATTACTAAAGTATGAAACAATTGCTTGGCTTGTCATCGGGGTTGTGCATGATGAGAGCATTCTTGTGTGACGAAAATGAAGCATTACTAAACTATATGATTTTGTAGGGATGAACTTTATTTGGCCATGTTATTTTGAGAAGACATAATTGCTTTGTTAGTATGCTTGAAGTATTATTATTTTTATGTCAATATGAACTTTTGTCTTGAATCTTTCGGATCTGAATACTCATACCACAATTAGGAAGAATTACATTAAAATTTTGCCAAGTAGCACTCCACATCAAAAATTCTGTTTTTATCAATGACCTACTCGAGGATGAGCAGGAATTAAGCTTGGGGATGCTTGATATGTCTCCAGCGTATCTATAATTTTTGATTGCTCCATGCTATATTATCTACTGTTTTGGACATTATTGGGCTTTATTATCCACTTTTATATTATTTTTGGGACTAACCTATTAGCCGGAGGCCCAGCCCAAAATTGTTGTTTTTTGCCTGTTTTAGGGTTTCGAAGAAAAGGAATATCAAACAGAGTCCAAACGGAATGAAACATTTCGGGAACGTGATTTTCTCAACGAACAAGACCCAGGAGACTTGGACCCTACATCAAGACACAAAAGAGGAAGCCACGAGGTAGGGGGCGCGCCTGCCCCCACTAGGCGCGCCCTCCACCCTCGTGGGCCCCCTATTGCTCCACCGACGTACTCCTTTCTCCTATATATACCTACGTACCCCCAAATGATCAGATACGGAGCCAAAACCCTAATTCCACCGCCGCAACTTTCTGTATCCACGAGATCCCATCTTGGGGCCTGTTCCGGAGCTCCGTCGGAGGGGGCATCGATCACGGAGGGCTTCTACATCAACACCATAGCCCCTCCGATGAAGTGTGAGTAGTTTACTTCAGACCTACGGGTCCATAGTTAGTAGCTTGATGGCTTCTTCTCTCTTTTTGGATCTCAATACAAAGTTCTCCCCCTCTCTTGTGGAGATCTATTCGATGTAATCTTCTTTTTGCGGTGTGTTTGTTGAGACCGATGAATTGTGGGTTTATGATCAAGTCTATCTATGAACAATATTTGAATCTTCTCTGAATTATTTTATGTATGATTGGTTATCTTTGCAAGTCTCTTCGAATTATCAGTTTGGTTTGGCCTACTAGATTGATCTTTCTTGCAATGGGAGAAGTGCTTAGCTTTGGGTTCAATCTTACGGTGTCCTTTCCGAGTGACAGTAGGGGCAGCAAGGCACGTATTGTATTGTTGCCATCCAGGATAAAAAGATGGGGTTTTCATCATATTGCATGAGTTTATCCCTCTACATCATGTCATCTTGCTTAAGGCGTTACTCTGTTTTCATTAACTTAATACTCTAGATGCATGCTGGATAGCGGTCGATGAGTGGAGTAATAGTAGTAGATGCAGGCAGGAGTCGGTCTACTTGTCTCGGACGTGATGCCTATATACATGATCATACCTAGATATTCTCATAACTATGCTCAATTCTGTCAATTGCTCAACAGTAATTTGTTCACCCACCGTAGAATATTTATGCTCTTGAGAGAAGCCACTAGTGAAACCTATGGCCCCCGGGTCTATCTTCATCATATTAATTTACCAATACTTAGTTATTTCCTTTTGCTTTTACTTTGCTTTTATTTTACTTTGCATCTTTATCATAAAAATACCAAAAAATATTATATTATCATATCTATCAGATCTCACTCTCGTAAGTGGCCGTGTAGGGATTGACAACCCCTTATCGCGTTGGTTGCGAGGATTTATTTGTTTTTTGCAGGTGCGAGGGACTCGCACGTAGCCTCCTACTGGATTGATACCTTGGTTCTCAAAAACTGAGGGAAATACTTGCGCTACTTTGCTGCATCATCCCTTCCTCTTCGGGGAAAACCAACGCAGTGCTCAAGAGGTAGCAATATGCATGTGGCCCGAAAAGGTGTTGTGTGATGTTTGAATAACCAATTTCACAATTTTGATGTGGCACGTGCCTTGTTAACCAAAAATGTCCCGACACTAAGTGAGGTGTACTTATTCATGGATGAATATGTACAGTATAAAAGCTAGTCCCCTCCCACCTCTTCGACGCGTAATATATACCACCATAACACAAACAAAAAAGATTATACCTTGCTAGTCAAATTAACCACACTGCCGGCTATTGTTCAAAGTGATGGACGACGACCTCACGGGCCCACAGAAAGTGTCACACGTGAGTATCAGGTGTCGTGTAGGACAACCATCGACTGCATGTGGCAATACATTTATGTATGAAAGGGTTGTCTAATGTTTTAAATAACAATTTCACAACTCTAATGTGGCACCAGCCTGCCTAAAAAATGGCTAACCCACACGGTGGCTCACAACTCGTAGTGTACTGCGAGCCACCCGCCACCCCCAGACGCACACACCCACACACACACCGCGAATCCACCGCAACTATGACGCATGTTAAATTAATTATCCCGCGGTGAACATACATGTTACCAAAGGAGGGGCGTTTTACTTTCAAAAAATTCACAGAGATCATTAAGATGTTTTAGTACATTCATCGATTGATTTTCTGTGGGTATAATGTGCAAAAATCAAATTTGAGCTACATGCACATGTGACAGTGCACCTAAATGGATTGCAAAACACATGTGTCTTACTGGGTGCATGTTTACTCCCCGTGCAACAAATTTCAAACACTGAGAATCTTGATTTTTAAATTCTAGTACATCCAAGACTTATTTGAAGTTCATGAAACTTATCATGTTATCGTACGGGCACCAATACAAAGTGACATTGTACTTTTTTTGTCAAATTTGAGACCAGTTCTGATGTAAGCTTTATCTAATTACAGACATGAGATTATTAATAATTGGGAACCTATATCCCAAATGGATTATTTATTCGAACCGTGAGCGTTAGACCAACAATGGATACGTGCCATGCTTTGGTTAAGCAATAAAGCGGCAGCATTAATCATCCAAATAGAAAAACAATATATGTGTCGCCGTGCGACCCGTGTGGCGTGCGAGCAGGCGTGAGTTGACAGGACGCAGGCGAGAAGTCCGCCGCGCAGGCAGACGAGGAGGCGCGCGTGCAGGTGTGTGAATTGACGGAGGCGTGCTCGCTACGCAGTGTCATCGGGAGGCATGTGAGTAGCTGTGTGGAACTTTGGTAGGCATGCCAGCAGTTCGGTGCGCAGGCTCACCGAGAGGCGAGCCATCGGTTTGACCGCCGCCTGCCTCTCTCCCATAGCTCACTACTCCATATTAATGGTGCGCCCGAGCGACTGCACCCCCATCCTCGCTACGCACACACAATCGTCCCTCTCTGCATGCATCCTCAATGCCACTTTCAGTCCTCAAAGCCGTTAGTGTATGAGGATGCCGCCAAAGTGCCCCATCGGAGGGAGTGGCGACGCCGGGGCTGCTAAAGCACCAAAGCACGGCGTGGAGATGGAGATAGAGGTTGCCATCACCGCCGGTGAGTAACCACTACACCCTGACATCGTTGACGGCGTCGAGCTTCCACAGCCGGAGGCGGAGTTCCACACCGACTCCGACGACCACTCTGATGACGACTTCGACGATGACGGACGGCTGGTTAGTCATATATACCCATTTATGTGTCAAATAGATCATAGGGTTTCTCTGGTTACTCCTGCCTCCCCCTTTTTGGAATAGCAATCATGTGGTTATGTTCTCCCAATCCATGAAATCTGAGTAAGTTTCGTTAGATCCGTGTAGTGTATTGATTGTTTGAATGGTACAGGTGATAAGTCATTAGTTGTTTCATCTGTGCAAATGATTTCTGCTAGTAATCCGACTAGGGTTAGTGTTCGTGCTAATAATTCCTAGCCAGGACTTGACAACTGATTTTGAATGACCTACCTATGTTTGTGCCATTATTTTCTTCAAGATTGGTCTGTACATAGATGACCGTGCTTAAAAATCGAACCATAATCTCTGGATACGTATAAATAAATAGCCATAAATTCTTAATCCTACTTCACGGCATGTAATCAGTGATTTGATGCCAAATTTGTTTTACTATTTGCATAGGTGTTGTCTGACGATGTGGACAGCGAGGATGAAGATGCCCAGAGGAGGTACAAGAGGCGAATACCGAGGGAGCTTTATGCGGGAATGCATAACATGTGTATTAGGACCTGGAACGACGGCTATGGATGCCCATTTTTTCACCACAAGATTCATGACGCGTATCTAAGTGTTCTGGCGCATGCAAGAGGACGGGTCGTTGGCTCCTTCAAGCAGAAGTATTCTCGCAGGGTGGCGCACGGCGTGTACGCCGAGTGCCTGGAGAAGCTTCAGGATCATGCCGGCCGCATGTGAGATGAGATGTGGGATGGATTGAACTATGTACGCTTGAGTATGCTTAATGACGGTTGAACTATGTACTTATGGTTGAACTATGCTTATGTACGTGTACGCTTATTATCTATGTCTGAGTATGTTAAATATTTCGCCAAATTTTGGTAAAAAATACAACGGGGACCAATAAACCAGGACGGAGGTAGTACGTCAATCACACACGGTTCCCAAAATTGGAACCGTGTTCAATTACTTTCATTTTGCCTGCTATGTCAATCACACACGGTTCGCTCTAGCAAACCGTCGCCCCCAAAATTCTTTGTGGGACAGAAAACCTTCACCACCCAATTCAAAAAAGAAAAAAAGAAAACCCTCACCATCCCCATGTCACAAAAACCCTCACCCCACCCGCCACCCCCTGGGCCCCTCTGGTACGTTCCTCATTCACACCTGCACAAGCTCCTCCGCGTCTATGCCATGGCACCGCCTATCGCGGCGGTAAACACTTAGCTCGATTCCTACCGTCGCTGCCAGGCTGCTGGCAAAGCCCACCGCATTTCGCCACTTCCGCTTGTCGCCGCCTATCGCCATCGACTTTCTCGACGCAGCTCGCGGTCGACCTAGCTCCGCTCGGTTGGGGAATCTGCCGTACTGAGTGTTATTTCTCATGGACGACAAGGTAACTAATTTACTGAGATATTATCTTATCTCTTATCCCAGTTCGTCTGCCTCCTTTAATCACCCGGCGGAAATCATCGTGAATTCATTTTTATTAAGCTGTTTTGAGGTTTTTCTTTCATTCATAGAATGTATAGTGCGTCGACAGTTCAGGACTTGGCGACCACCGCTAGAGATTCCATCTCATAGTACCAGATAACTTGAGGACGTGCGCGGTATGTTCAATCTCACCCTAAATCGGTTGGCATGGCCTACTTTCCTGAACATATTCTAAATATTGCTACATTTGGATAAAAGGTGCCACATGCACCATATACGTCAAAGGGGATTTCCCCCCTCTTCTTTCTATATTAAGCAAATTAATGATGTATTGTTCTTTCGATTACTCTCATATTTCCATGACATCATGTTTACCCTATCTGTTTAATTATAGACTTTTGTCCTTCGATTTCAACTGTTGTACAGTTCTTTCAATTTGGGCCCATATTTGCATGTTACCATATTTTCTTCAACAATCCTACCATTTTCTGCAGGACATCCCTCGCTATGCAACAGATTATGTAGTGCACAATTTTTCCCTTTACATACATCAAGGCTCCATGAATGTCATACTGCACACAAACCATGGATTTACAATCGTTGCTACTGCGACTTGATGAACGTGGTGACTCCTATTTTGGCACTGGCTTTTGGAATGAAATTGCAAAGTTTTATGTACTGAAAGCTAGCACTAAAATTGCACTGCACATAGAAGGGCCTGGTCATGAGATATATGCTAACTTCCCCGACAAAATCATCCGTCCAGGCTTTGTTCGAAGTAAGTTTTCTTTTCAACTATCTGCATATGTTGACTTACCCAGTAATGTCAAATGAATTGTCTAGTATTTAAGCAACCAATTGTTATTCCCTTTTCTTACTATATCCCTACCTAATAACTTCTAGTTACCAATACACTTTTCTATTGCCCTGTTTTAACTAAATATTCCCTGTACTCCCATTTCTATCAGAAAGTGCCGCTGCCAAGGAGACTTCGGAGGTGGAGAACGGGGCTGCCAACAAGTGGAGGTGGGGCGAGCTAGAACCACAAGCGACTCCAGCAGGACTAGACTTAATCAGCAGCCTCCCCGATGATATGTTGAGAGTCATCATATCCCTCCTCCCAATCAAATATGGGGCGCGGACAACCCTCCTTTCCCGGTGGTGGCGCCCCCTATGGGACTCCAGCCCTCTCGACCTCATCGACACCCACGAGCTCTGCCATGGCTATCGCAAAAGCTTGGATGCGTTCTCCAAGATCCTTGGCAGTCACCTTGGCCCAACCAAAGGCCTTAGAATGGTCAAGTTCCGTTCCAACGGTAAGGAGCTTGATGACTGGTTCCGATCCCCCGCCCTAGATCAGCTCGAGGAGCTCACTTTTAATTATGGGCATATTCGGTCGCTACCAACGCCCGCACTCCGCCTCGCACCCACGCTGGGCGTCGCCAAGTTCAGGAACTGCCATTTCCCGTCTACCAAGATTGAAGCACCTCGAGCTCGTCGCCGTCTGCCTCTCAAAGGGTGACATGGAGCGCCTTCTCCATGGCTGTACTGCACTCGAGTACCTTCGTCTTCAGGCGATCAATGGGTTGAGTACCTTCCACATCACCTCCATGACTCTCCAGACTATTTATTTGTGTTGCTGGTGCGGCAGGAAGACATCACAAAAGATAGACCACGGTATGGTCATCCAGGACACACCTGCACTTGAGATATTACTTGTAGTTGATTAAGAAGGTCCAACAAGAATCAATGTCATTTCTACGCTGAAATTGACAGTGGTGGGCTACTCGTCTGACAAATACTTCGAACTTGTTATTGGATCCACACCCGTTCAGGTACAACAGACGCCTTCTACCTCTCCTTCTACAAATTAACATTATTTCTAATTTTGAAGATGTTTGTTCGTCTGTCATTCAAAAAATTATTCCGACAAGCTTGACCCCGAAACTGTGCACAGCGAAGGTCTTGGCACTAGAATCTATCGGGCCCGACCTGGAGCAAGTTATCAGTTTCCTGAGATGTTTTCCATGCCTGGAGAAGCTATATATCGAGGTGATGTTCCTTTCATGTTAAATGTTAACCATAAGGGAGTTCAATTTGTGACACCTTTTTCCAAGTTTATAATGACAATGTACTATAATTTCTGAAGGTTCTTTTGGAGGATTTCAGTATATACATGCCCCCATATTGGTTGCTTGATCCATATGGTTACATTCAATAAGCATTTCTCCTTTGGATTCATCTGTACTAGTTTTCTTAGGGAACATTTCATCCACTCCAACCTCTTGTGAAGAAGGATACATTTTCTAGAATGTAATCAAATGCCCATGTTAATCATGTCAGATCGAAGATGGCATGTTAGTGCATTTTACAAATCCTGCAAACCAAATAGCTAGGCCTATAGTAATGTTCAAAACTGCATGTAGGCACTAACACATGTTCTTCTTTTGGAGATAAGATTAGGCCCAGTGGTGGATAATGTGATACAATATAACAATCACATTGAATGCCTAGATGTGCATCTCTCAGAAATTACTTTGAACTCCTACCAAGGGACCTTATCGGAGATTATATTCGCCGGGTTCTTTGTTCTCAGAGCAAGGGTGCTGAAGGAAATGAGGTTTTCCCTACATTTATTTTGCAAAAATGAACGGTCTGTTGATCAGCGTTGAGCCTGCGGCAGAATGGAGTAGGCTCCAAAAATTCTGAATTTCATTTGGGAACTTCAGATGACAGAGTAACCGGAAGTCATTGGGTCAACCCCATACATGACTTCTCAGTGGCTGCCCCCTTTGCAAAAATTGTGAGGTTTTGAAGCCAGACTTAGAAGCGGTGATATTAGTTTGAACCTCTCCAATATCTATGTTCAGCGCATCAGCGTGAGCGTTTGCAGCTGATGAGCTGAATTTCATTTCTAATATCAGTTTGAAACTTGTAACATTTTGTGCTTTTGTGGTACAATCTTTGAAATGGCATCGTATGAAACTCGTATATTGCTAGCACTATTTTGACCTTAATATGTAATGGTGTTAGATTTTATTACCCATTCTCGAATCAGTTTACCTTGTTGATCTCACAACACATGATCTGTATAGCTAACTCGACTGCGATCTTCCTCAATATTGCACACAGTTGGTTTCTTCCACCGTGTGCACTGTAGAGCGCAGAATTAATTATCGCACTAGAGTGTCCATCATCACCCTTTTGTGTAACTTTGACCTCATCACCCAAGGGTGAACTTATGACCGAAGTCATTCCACACACGGAGGCGTACACGAGCTACGACATGTACAGGCGGATCGTTGACATGAGGAAGTCCCTCCTTCCCCAAAATGGCCAGGGATCTAGCCGGAAGTAGAGCAATGGCAAGCGTCGTCGCAACAATAAGTAGATGATTAGATCCTCGTTTCTCCTACTTTAGTACGCATGTAATTGCTTTCTTTGGTGTGTGGAAATATGTGTGTAGTCACTTGTGTAATTGTATGCTTAATTTGGTTATGCAATGCTATCTTTTTAAGTATATATGTTGATGTTGTAGACAGAGCATAGATGTTGTGCGGACAAAGAAAATCACATCACACATGGACTAAACAATGGAACCCGTCGGTGATGTTTTCATCAATCACTCACAGTTGTATACTAGCAATCGTTTGCTCACAACACACACGGCTTGTTAGCATTAATCGTCTGTGTTTTTTTGTCGGTCTTCGCACACGTCTCCGATTACAGACCTGTTTGCCTCGTATCACACACATCTTGTTCATTTGAACCGTTTCTGTTCTCATGTCTCAATGCAAACAGTTCATCCGAGTGAACCGCATGCCGTATATTGCGCACACCTTTGATCTGGCTGACTGTTTCTTTTGTGTTGCCTAATCACAAACAGCTCATCCGAGTGAACTGTATGATGTGTATCGCACATGCCTTCATCTGGCTGCCCGTTTCTTTTGTTCCCCCTCATCGCAAACAGTTCATTGAACTAAACCATATGCCCTTCATCGCACACGCAAATAAAACCTGAACCGTGTTTGATGCATCCGTCATCGCAAACGTTTTACACATTTCTAATGGTTTTCATACAGCACCATTTGCGATTCTTTCATCGCACACAGTTTCTCGAAGGGTCTCTGATCGTAGTGTCGCGTTAGCAGCAACCTGCAGTAGTGTGCGGCCATCTTTATTAAAAACAAAGTTCAAAGCAAACATAGTCTTATCTCCATTACAGCTCGCAAGAGGAGCGAAAATAAAAAAGAGTTCTCAAAGCCACAACCAGCATGTGTAAAACAATAGAATACTAAACGCCTATTCTATTAAGAGACCGCCATCCAAACCGGTTGAATATATTCCATGCTACCGTCTCCCATTGGATGCACCCAGTAACCAAAGGCTCCCTGGACTCCATAGGAGTGAGTAAGGACCACACACGGATCCAAGCAGTAGCTCTGAATATGATCTGCAAGAATGTTAAGGAATATTGTTTGTTAAAGATCATATCATTTATGCAGTTCCATATAGCCCAAAGAAGCGCACATATTCCAATCTGAATACGAGACACAGTAAGGAAATCTATACCAACTAGCCAGGTCCCAAATAGACCTTCAATGCTAGTTGGTGCATTAATGTTAAAGGCTATATGAATCGATCGCCAGAGTAATCTCGTGAGGGGGCATTCTATAAATAAGTGTTGTGTTGTCTCATCATGCACACAAAAACAACATCGTGGACTACCCACCCACCTTCGCTTTATCAAGTTGTCCTTGGTAAGGATCACTTGCTTGTGTACAAACCACATAAAGATTTTAATACGCATGGGGACCTTCACCTTCCAAATATGTAGGGATTTTGGGATTGGGCCAGAGTTAATGAGATCCATATAAAACGATTTAACCATGAACACACTGTTGCTTGTTAGTTTCTAGACAAAAGAACCAGGTTGGTCAGATAATTGAAAATCCATTAACCGTCTAACCAAGTGTAGCCAGGAATTCCAACGTTCCCCGACTAGAGATCTCCTAAGCTGTATATTTAAGGGTACCTCTAGTAAGATATTAGCCATGTAATCTTCTTTATGTTGAACAATATTATATAAGGTAGGGTATTGCAGTGCTAGAGGCTCGTCCCCTAGCCACGTATGTTCCCAAAATCTTGTTGTCAACCCATTGCCGACACAGAATTTGGCCCTTCGAAAGAACATATCTTTCATTCTCATGAGTCCCTTCCATAAAGGAGAATCTGTAGGTCTTGCAGTAACTTGGGCTAATGTTTTTGAGTGTAAATATTTGTTTTGTAGTATCTCAGCCCACATACCATCATGTTATACTGACAACCAATATAACCATTTACTCATTAAGCATTTATTCTTAATCTCTAGGTTTTCACACTACAAAAAAAGACACATCCGTGACATTTTGGGCCGAACGAAAAAAAATTCTGTCATACATATGACACTTCTATGATGATAATTGTGACAAAACCCGGTATCATCATAGATGTGGTGGGCTCCTACTTCTATGACAAAAAATCATGACAGAAAATAGGCTTTTCGTCCTGGGCGGGTCGGAGACGCAGCTGCATGACATTCTTTGGGCAGTCCATGACGGAAAAACCCGTGGTAGAAGCGAGGGCGAGGAAAATTTCGGGGAGTTCCCGGTTACGGTGGGAGGTCGGGGGCCGAGCGATGCGTGTTTCTCTCATACACGTACGCGCGTGTGTGTGAGGCGTTGGCTCTAACTGAACCCGAGTGAGGCGTTGGGCTCTAACTAAACCCGAGCGATTGCACTGCAGGCTACGTGTTACTGAACCCGAGCGATCAATCGATGGCTGTTAACTGAACCCGATCGAGCAATTCCTTTGCTACTGCTGCTAACTGAAGCCGATCGATGCTGCCTCTGGGATGAACAGTGAGCGGTGGCGTTGCCTCTGGATGAACAAGACCCCGTGGTGTGGTGGAGGGCTGGATGAACAGTAGATGGTGGAGGGGTGCCCGTGGAGGGGTGGATGAATAGGACCCCGTGGTGTGGAGGGCTGGATGAACAGTAGATGGTGGAGGGGTGCCCGTGGAGGGGTGGTTGAACAGTAGTCGGTGGAGTAGCGCACGGTGGAGGCTGGATGAACAGGAGCCCATGGAGGCTGGAGGAGGTCGACGGTAGCCCATGGAGGCTGGAGGAGGTCGACGGTGGAGATGAACAGTATCCCGTGAAGTCCCGTTTTGCAGTACGCCACACCCCTCCCGATGAACAGGACCCCCGTTTCAACCGTAGCGCTCCAACACAAGTCCATTTTGCGGTACGCCACACCCCTCCCAATCAACAGGACCCCCGTTTCAACCGTAGGAGGTCCGTTTCGTCCGTTTTGCGGTAAGCCACATCCCTCCCGATCAACAGGACCCCCGTTTCGACCATAGGAGGTCCGTTTCCTCCGTCTTGCGGTACGCCAGACCCCTCCTGATCAACAGGACCCCGTTCCGAACGTAGGAGGTCCGTTTCCTCCATTGTGCGGCACGCCAGGCCTCGTTTCCATCGCCTATTCCGTCCAAGCCCTCCCGATGAACACGACCACGCATTCCGTTCTGACCCAGCCAGTTGGCTCCCACGCGTTCCGCTGCCTCCCGATGAACACGACGCATTCGGTTGCCTGCCCATGAACACGACGCATTTCGTTGCCTCCCCATGAACACGACGACGACGCTGTTTCTCCGTTCCGACCAAGCCATGTACACGAGCCCTGGCTGTACGTATGAGCGAGTAGGCGTTCGAGACCTCGCCCGTATGTACACATACGTGGCCATATTTTCTTTCTTGCACCCTAGCCGTTGTACGTACGTGTACATGCTACGTGCGCGCCTCTACTACGACACGTACATGCTTCTACTTCGACACGTGCGCGCCTCTACATCCACCAGTATATATGTACGTACACGTTCGCGACCAGAATGACAACGCTACGTACGCTTCGACCAGGTGGGTCCCGACTATCAGGCACTTCCTTGCCTGCGAAGATGTAGCTGGTGGGTCCCAGCAGTCAGGGGGGCGAATCGTTTTTTCCCCGGACACACGTCCTTGCATGCGAAGATGTAGCTGGTGGGTCCCAGCAGTCAGGGGCAAACATTTTTCACGAAATACGGTGGCCCGTCTGGTAGGTCCCCACTGTCAGGTGGAGGAATAATTATTTTGCATGTAATAAGGAGGCACTTCCTTGCTGCGGTCATGGACCCAACTGTCAGCCTCTCCACGTACAGTCCATGTCCGATGGAAGCCGTTCCTTGACCATGTTGACCACGCCGCGCTGAGAGCACTAGGGTGGTGGACGACGGCGAGGCCTAGGAAGGGGACGACGCGGAGCCGGGGAAGACGCAACAGTGGATGCCCACGCGTAGAGGAGTACAAGGGTTCACTGGTTCGCCGCGGTGTGAGGCTGCCGTCGCCGCGGAATAACAGAGGGGTGTGGGTGAGTAGAGGGATGGCCTGGCCAGTGGTGGGAGTAGTAGGGGGCGGTGAGGCCTCCGCCGCATCGCAGCCGACCACGGGAGCCAGGAGCATGAGGCACGACCGGCGCTGGTTTGGGCGGCTGGAGCAAGAAGACCAGAGGTTGAAGAAGCACTACGGCCGTTGGATGGACATCGTACGGTCACTGGAGCTAGAATCGTGCATATTGACTAAGTTGACAAAGCCCTCCGTCCCCGTCAACTTAGTAGGCCCACAAGTCAGCCTTCCACTATACTGGGTCCCATCTAATAGGGGGAGTATTCATTTTTTGTGCGTAGTAAGGAGGCACTTCCTTGCGTGCGAAGATATAGCCGGTGGGTCTGAGCTATCAGCGCCGGTAACGTTTTTTCCGCAAAATACAGAGGCCCTTCCGGTGGGTCCCTGATGTCAGGTGGAGGAATCATTATTTTTGCGCGTAATAAGGAGGCATTTCCTTGCGTGCGGCCATGGACCCAGCTGTCGGCCTCTCCACGTATAGTCCACTTCAGATGCATGTCGGTCGTTGACCATGTTGACTAGGCAGCGCCGAGAGCACCAGGGCGGTGGACGACGGTGAGGCCTAGGAAGGGAATGACATGGAGGCAGGGAAGACTCGGCAGTTGTTTCCCACGCGGAGGGGAGTACGACTGTACGAGGGTTTACTGGTTCGTCTGTCGTCGCCAGAGAATAACATCAGGTGTGGGTGAGTAGAGGGATGTCTAGGCCAGCGATGGGAGTACGGTGGGGCGGTGAGGCCTGCGTGGCAGCACAGCCGGCCGCGGGGAGGAGGGAGCAGGCAGTCCCGCCGACGCTTGTTTGAGCGGTTGGAGCAGGAAGAGCAGAGATTGAAGAAGCACGACAGCCATTTGATGGACATCCAACAGTCACTGCTTGTGCGTCAACGTTTTTTAGGAAAGCCTCAAATCTGTGGAAAATAGCATACAACCCATCTGCCATTATTTCTAATAATTTACATCCCATTTGCTAATTCTTAAGGTTTTTTTGGAGCTCATATTCTTTTTGTTAGCATTACAGCCCATATTGTGGCCACGGTTAAAAGATTATACGAAATTTTGCATATTTCGGTGCGGTCCGAACTATTTTTAATCCCGAAATTTTGACTCAGATTCAAACTGATTTTAAAAATAAATGTATATCAATATAAAATCCAACAAATTCTCCATGCATAAAAATTAGGGACAATTACATTTGAGCCCCTAGTTGTGTCACACCCGTGTGTTTTGCCCCTAAATTCAAAAAACCCTCATTTCTATCCAAGCTCGTTTACTCCTCTTATGTTTTTGCCCTTTGACCGTTTGACTGCAACTTTGAAAACTTCATAACGAATTAATACTAACTCAGAAAAATGCAAATAAGATATCAAAATGATCGGAAAAACATCACCTATATGTGCATGTCATTTGCATTCATGACAAAAAGGGCATTCATGACAAAAGGCATCATGTGAGCTCAAACTGAGATAGGGACTTTTCAGTACTTTTGTCATGACAAAAGTACTGAAAAGTCCCTATCTCAGTTTGAGCTCACATGACAAAAGTACTGAAAAGTCCCTATCTCAGTTTGAGCTCACATGATGCCTTTTGTCATGAATGCCCTTTTTGTCATGAATGCAAATGACATGCACATATAGGTGATGTTTTTCCGATCATTTTGATATCTTATTTGCATTTTTCTGAGTTAGTATTAATTCGTTATGAAGTTTTCAAAGTTACGGTCAAATGGTCAAAGGGCAAAAACATAAGAAGAGCAAACGAGCTCGGGCAGAAACGAGGGTTTTTTGAATTTAGGGGCAAAACACACGGGTGTGACACAACTAGGGGCTCAAATGTAATTGTATGTAATTTAAAATCTCGAAATGAAAAAAAAGATATTTGAAACTAATTGCCGGTTTGATGTGTTTTAAAAATGTACATCCCATTTCTCATTACTGATGGGCCATTTTCTCGGCCAGCCGAATGAAAGCTCTCCTCGTCTTGAAAGATTTGCAGCCCAACAGGCTTGACAAAGCGACTTACTTGGCAAATCACAAAAAAACTGGGTTGTGGCCGTGGATCCAGCTATCAACCTCTCCACGTATAGTACTCTTCCGATGGAAGTCGTTCCTTGACCATGTTGACCATGCCGCGTGAAGAGCACCACGGCGGTGGATGACGGCGAGGCCTAGGAAGGGGACGACGCAGAGCCGGGGAAGACGCGGCAGTGGAAGCCCGCGTGGAGAGGAGTACGAGGGTTCACTGGTTCGGCTGCGGTGTGAGGCTGCCATCGCCGCAGGGCCTGGCCAGCGGTGGGAATAGTAGGGGGCGGTGAGGCCTCTGCGGCAGCATAGCCGGCCACAGGAGGCAGGAGCATGCGGCACGACCGGCGCTGCTTTGGGCGGCTGGAGCAAGAAGACCAGAGGTTGAAGAAGCACTACGGCCGTTGGATGGACATCGTATGGTCACTGGAGCTAGAATCGTTCATATTGACTAAGTTGACAAAGCCCTCCGTCCCCTTCAACTTAGTAGGCCCATGAGTCAGCCTCCCACAATGGTGGGTCCCAGCTAGCAGGGGGGTATTCATTTTTTGTGCGCAATAAGGAGGCACTTCCTTGCGTGCGAAGATATAGCTAGTGGGTCCGACATGTCAGTGGGGGGAATGTTTTTTTCGCGAAATACAGATGCCCTTCCGGTGGGTCCCAGCTATTAGGTGGAGGAATCATTATTTTGCGCGTACAGTCCACGGCCGATGGATGTCGTTCGTTGACCACATTGACCAGGCCGCGCTGAGAGCACCATGGCGGTGGACGACGACGAGG